>OX411750.1:0-2400000 GCA_948252205.1 Orthosia incerta | reverse complement strand
AATGATGTGATACGCAACCGCCGTGTCGGTCATCATCATCATCTTGTTCGAAAGATGTCCACTGCTGGACAAAGGCATCGGTCCAATGCGTCTCGTATACAGCCAATAGATGTTCGTTAAAAAAGGCAGAAGCAGTCGCTTAAGACGACGACAGTCGCCAACAACCTTGAGGGAACAAAACGCGCACTCGTTTCACACCCGCGCGACCCAAAATTCATTAGTTTTTTGTACTTTCCTTATTATTCTATGACTTTAATAAAAAGCGTCAGATAAAAATGTAGGTAATTTATTTGTCTTTGATATGGTGTCAATTTCATCCGGCGATTTTCGTTTCGATTGTCGTGTTTTTGTCCGTGTTAGACATATCTCTACAAATTAATTACACTTTGTTATACGAATAAAAATCACAATGTTCTTCTAATTTTAATTATAAAGAGCAATCCTGTGTATTTCAAGATTGGCTAAACGCACAATCTAATCATTTAAACGTGTAACTGTGGTGTTTCTTCCAGGCTGTTCGCCATAGGAAACGATCAATTGGAACTGTGCACCTCTGGCGTTTCATAAGTGCCCATATTAAGTATCATAATTTATTACGCCTTTTTATTTCCCCTTAAGGGTTGGGTAAAGGTGCATGCATAGTACCCCCACATTAAATAAATACGATGTTCGAAGTCGAATTTACGTGGTTCTCTGAGCACTTTCCACGTTGGCAAGGCGCCCAATGTCAGTGTTTATATACAAGTTCAAATAAACGTGTTCCACGTGAACTGTTTGTCTAGGAATATTTAAAATAGAACACTTGACCTTTTGTTTCGCTTCCGATATACATAACTAGCTATATAAATGTGCATAATAATATGTATGTATGTACTCGTAGATAATGTAGAATGGAATCTCATTGCGCTGCGATAGTGTTATCAATAGCATGAAATGATTTTTATTATCGCATTGTATCTTAATTGTCTTTATAGCAACGTAGTACAAACTTTGTTGGGCTTAAATCTAAGAGTATGTTCACACACAACATCCGTATTTCCAGGATCGTTTTTGGTCGACCCGACTGCCGAAGGAGAGTAGTGTGATTATCAATCTATGTATGTATGTACGTATGTATGTATGTATGTTTGTTCCTATGTGGCGTCTCTAGAACGCCATCAAACGCGTTAGCCGATTTTGATGATTCTTACGTTAATCGATTTGTCTTAACCTTGCGAGTGTCACTGGCTACATGAAAATAGGAAAAAAGAAGTATGGCGGTTTTTGGGTGCCAAATTGTGGTGGCCCAATTTTAATTTTTCTTCCAAACCATCTTGTGGGGTAGCAAAATAAAGGGTTTTAAGAGTTGATTTCAAAAATATATAATACTTATATATGTTAACTTTGTTTTTCGAATTAGGTACATTTAGTACCACAGAACAGAGAAGACAGTAGAAATCGCATATAGCTTCATTAGTATCGGAACCAGCGTACCCAAACTCACACATATACAGATTAATTGTATTTCATAACACTAAGAAAACTTTGGTGTGATTGGTAGTTTAATTTTTAGATGAAAGTAGAAAATATGTCAGTCGTCGTTTATTTGAGAATAAACCACAGCTTTATGACCATAGAGTTGGTTTATTGTCTACTCTTTTTGAGTATTTATTACTTTTTCCGTTTAAAGCGCACACGGAATAGTTTAATGAGCAAGTTACGCTACCCGTCGCTAGATGTCACTATAATGCATTTAATTTAAAGCCGTATTTCGTTACCGATAAGATTTATATTTGCGAAATGAGGTCATTACTACTCGTCCTCCTGTAGTGATGTACCATTGTCGTTGACTTATTTATCGACATTCCGTTTTATTTTCAAACAAAAAAAAATATATATATGTCGCAAATAGGAGGGCTATCTTGGATAAACACTCGATCTTGTGGGCTTTCGTGGGTATATGCATGCTACAAAGCAGGTAACTTATGCCGATTTGGAGATAGTCCTTGTTCCAATCTTATCAAAGCAGCGAATTCGGCCACCTATTTGTTTCGCTTTCTCTCAACAAAACACACTTTCAAGTTTATAACGCCACACTTTAGGCTACTTCTCAATTATTTCCCACACAACTCTGTTTTCAACCTTTTTGCAAACGCGCTCCCGCGCGTTCCTCTTTCTAACTCTTTCCGACCAAACATGGCGGGAGACTTCGCTCAGGTCGCCATCATTCTTGGCTACCCTGCTTTCATTGGTTTAAGAACACCTCGGGCAAAGTTCACAGCTTTTAACATCCAATCAAAATCGAGTATTTTGACATAAGCCAAATAAAGTGTTGTCAATCGAATAAAATCGAACTGAGATTGAATCGTAGGCTAAATGTTGCCAATTAAACAAAACCGAATTAATAAGTTCACATGCGTCATACATCTCCGTTCTAGATTACTAGTCATAAACCTTCCTCCTACACGGCCAACCTGACAGACAAACGGCCCCACGTTTGAGCGACGAGAGAAATCAAATTGAGTAACCAATTTTAATAAAAAAACAGACAGAGAGACAGAACAACAATAAAAAAATAAGTAATAGGTTAAGTTCGGCCGCTCCTGACCAAATAAAAAAATAACGTGGTCGTGACATCTTCCTTCTACGTGAAACCTTCAATCAACACCCTATATTACCATCCTAAAACAAAAATCAAGTACTTCTTTACTCATGAAAACGGAATTCTCATAGCTTTCACACTGTTCATTTGTTTTCTCCATGTAAATCTAGGTTTCCACACCGTACACCGTACACAACCATCTTCGTACTATCGAAACAGCCACCTCACCGTTTAGACAACCATATTACCACATTCTAAACGGTTACCGAAGCACCAGAGGTACCAGGTTCCCAACAGGCGTCCATTCGGTCTCGAAGCACTAAGTGTGCCAGAAACCACCCAAACGCCCAACACAACATACCATGCCACATACACCAAACAACAGGTCACCGAGGCCCCAGAGGGACCAGGCTCCCCCAGACACACAACAGGTCACCGAAGCCCCAGAGGGACTAGGCTCCCCCCAGACAAACGGTCCTCTCGAAGCAACAAGACTGCCAGATACCCATACCACATACACTAAACAACAGGTCACCGAAGCCCCAGAGGGACCAGGCTTCCCCAGACATACAACAGGTCACCGAAGCCCCAGAGGGACCAGGCTCCCCACCACACATATCCAGCAATGTTTCTTGGTCCCACAGCAATTGCTGTGGCTCCTGATGGTCAACCCTGTGACCATCCTGTAACCATAGTCATCCTGACCAGGCCTCGTAACCCACCTCGGTTACAGCAGTCATCTTTGACCACTCACCTCGTAACCCTCCTCGGTTACAGCAGTCATCTTTGACCACTCACACCTCGTAACCCTCCTTGGTTACAGCAGTCATCTTTGACCACTCACACCTCATAGCCCATCTTGGCTACAGCAGTCACAGCAGTGACTACTCATCACCGTACAGTCAGTCCTTTGACCGTACACACCTCACCGTACAGTCAGTCCTTTGACCGTACACACCGACCTCACCATTGCCAGATTGATTTGAATCAATCTTCAACATAGTACATTCAGTTACGCCAATGGCACTTTTTCTTTCAGCTTTTCTCTAACTCATCATAAACCAAATAAAGCCTTTAATTCGACACATAGTTGCCACCATTCAGAACTCCAATAACCATAAACAGCACCTTTAAACCATAACAAAATTTGTTATTTCAACCTTTATTCTCAGTACTAAATACAATGGCAACCTCACATTCAGGATTTCTTACCCAGCCAAAAGCATATTCAAGAACTCCATTTTCTGTTCATGATTTCATACCAAACCCTCAGTGCGATAGATATAATAACTACCAACATCAAACATTACCAATTTTGCAAAATAAAAAGAAAATGAAATCATGCACCGCATGTCACCGACTTTACATCTGTGTTAACATTATCTTATCCAGCTTGGTCAGATAGCAAATAACACAAAATTACGTTAGGTATGTCCACAATGACCAGCACAGAACATTCAAAAAGTTAGAACACCACAACCATTACTGACACTTTAAATTCCACATTTATTATTCAAGTTAGGTAGGTACTAGACTTCCTACATGACACCACACAATCACACAATTCACAAATTCACACCTTTATTTTAAAGAGATGTTACAATTATTAAAACTTTTGAACAATGTTCAAGATTACCAAGGCCAAGCATCGTTGAACAACGCAGAACAAGAAAACCATTCCAAGTTTCCTCCAAAAAAATGACTCCTGTACCAAGTAAATAAAATAAAACCCAAGTGTCCACAATCCACAATAACTTAGTAAATACATTCGCTACACAGAATGCACTTTCATCTTAATTGCCGAATCAACTCTTGACACCGTCAGCTCTCTGACCCATGAAACTAAGAAACTGTTCTATGTAAATTAAAATGTTGCCAATTGAACATTTATCTCATCTTCAGCCACAACTTCAACAGTTATTGGCCCTCGGGCATCTCATAATACCTAAATACGTCTGCTAGACACCATCTAAATGTCTAGCTGCACTTTTCATTCGCCATAGTCAATTTAAATCATTATTATTTGTAGGTATCGTTAGATTGACATGTTATCAGTTGGTTAGTCCTCTACAATGCGATATATAACAACTACAGACATTAACTTTACCTTTATTCAACCGTTGGTAGCAACAAAACTAAACGCCAACTCTCTAGGCTATAGTCACGTTAATCCTCGTGATATTTTCGGGTTGTAAGATTGCAGATCGAGTCGAAAAACAAACTATTTCACTAAACTTAAACACCGGTTTGAAAATAATCTTGATCACAATATAACTCTTAACTAGAAGTTATTGCGTGTCTTTCAAACAAAGCAAAAGTTAAAAGTCTAATCCTCACATTGACTCACACCTTATAACGATTTATTAATAATCTAGTGTTTATCTAGTAACTTATAAGTTAAAAATCATAATCATATCACAGTTATGTTATTTGTTTTTTTTCTCTAACTTTTTCCAATGTTGACACTTAATGTCACTCTCTGATTGAGATGGGCAAGGGATGGCGATCTGTTATCGATTAATCGACGAATCGATTTAAACGACAAAAAAAAAATATAAACAATTTTCCAACCGATATTTAGTACTGAATCGATTCAGCGAATCGATATTTCACCCTACAAAACCGAGATTAGATTTTGCTGTTATGATATGAACCAAAATATAATTTAAGAATAATTTAATGTATTACACAAACTTAAGTGAATTCAACGTAAACAAATATCTTTCCCTTATACCTGATACTTTAATTTAGTTGTGAAAACAACCCTGATCCGCCAAAGATGTTTAAAGATCGGCTATTATTACGATTCTTCTTTTTGCGTTCCGTAACTGTATTCACACTTGCATTAAAAAATACCAACGCGAATAGTTAGAAAGTAAGTTAATTTCAAAGAAAAGCATATTCACAAATTACCTTGGTGATCAAATCAACAACAAACTCAGTGGTAGTAATATTTACGGGAAATCTGAAGTGACACCTATTGATAAAAAAAATAATGCATGGCTGAAATTGCTAGTGTTCAAACATGTAAAAAAAAACGGATTGCTAATATCTTCACTTCTCGATTTTCAGCAAACTAACAACCTATTTAATAATCTGTATGTACGCTTGTTGAAAAATGTTTATGCTTCAGAGGACTACCCGAAAGAAGTCCTTGATAAAAGGAGAGAATTACAGCCAAAACTGGAAGAAGAAAGGGCGAAAGGCAATTATGCAATTATTAACTATGACAAACTAGTCATTAAGGAGGGGAAACCAGGAAGCGAGAAGCGTAAAAGAGATTCATCGACCTCGCCCGACGCAGCGGAACAGCCTCGCAAGCAACAAACGTTATTGAAAACAAATAGACTGAATGCATTTGATTTAATGAGAAATAGAAGCAACCCCCTGCCTACTGCAAACCCTCCAGCAGAGCGGCAAGCATAGGATACAATCATCAGCCACCGGAACAAACCAACTAATAAGCCAGAACCAAAAAATAATAAAAACAAAAAATTCCCCAATCCGACTGGTCCTCGTGGGGAATTAGACCACTACCCTCCACCTAAAAATAAAAAAGACAAAGTAACTACGTTAAAACTCTGCACTTTCAATGTAAGATCACTATCGACAATGGAAAGATTCCTCGAATTACATAATGCCCTAAAAAACATTAATTGCGACATCTTGGGGATTTCAGAAGTCAGAAAAATGGGCTGCAACATTGAAGAATATAAAGACTACATTTTCTGTTATATTGGGCAAACCAAAGGTCTACACGGAGTGGGATTCCTAATCAAGAAAAAGTACAAAGACAATATAAAAAACTTTACAGGTATTTCAGAAAGAGTAGCACTTTTACAATTGAAGTTCGACAGCTTTCCTATATCAATAATACAAGTTTATGCACCTACAGAAAGATCACCCGAAGATGAAATAGAACAATTTTACAATGACATTGAGGCTGCTCACGCACTGGCTGACAAGAAAGTTGTAGTAGTAATGGGAGACTTCAATTCTAAAATAGGCTGCCCTAAAACAAATCACTACCCTGTAATGGGAAAATACGGAGTCGGAGAACTCAACGAAAGAGGGGAACGTCTGGTAAACTATGCTTACCAATACAAACTGTCAATAATGAACACATTTTTTAAGAAAAAAAAGTGAATAAATGGACTTGGAAATCACCCGATCAAAAAACTAAAAACGAAATTGATTTCATATTGACAAACAATCCCAAACAAATAATAAACATGGAAATACTAAGCAACATACTATTTCCCTCGGACCATAGACTGTTGAGAGGCACACTACTTTTAAAAAATCCTCTAAAGAGTAGGAAAAACTTCGTAACACCACTCCATATTCCGAAGACAGAAGAAGAAATCGAAAACTACGTAAAAAGTCTACAAACAAACATGGACAGCAATGGAAAAGAACCGACTGATGTTCAGACCTACTACAACCTCCTGGAAGAAAGCATTAAGGACAGTTTGAAGTCACAGAATCTAACTCAAACAAAACAAATTAAAATATTCAGCAAAGACACAGAACAACTAATAAAAAGGCGAACCGAATTAATACTCATAAAAAACAAAACCAGAGACAATAAAGATGAACTTAGTAAAATATTCAAAGAAACCAATAGATCAATCAGGAAAGACTACAGCAACCATAGACAAGAAATTATTACACGAAACATAAGGAATTTTAGAAGTTATAAAAAAGCCAACAAAGAACTAATTACACACAAAACATGGATACAACAACTTGAACAAAAATTTGAAAAAACAAAATCAAGGGACGACATCATATGTCACGCAACAAACTTCTATAGAGACTTATACCGCAAAAGAAATGATAATGAAATTGAAATAAAAACAAGTAATGAAAACAGAACTAATTGCATTAAACCAATTGAAGACTCAGAAGTTTATGAACAGATAATACGGTTGAAAGCTGAAAAGAGTCCCGGCCCAGACGGAATATGTCGAAAATGTTTGGGGTGGGTATGGGATCTACCTCCTAGCGGTCCATCCCGGGCAACGGCACCACAGGCTTGCCTGTGGTACGGCTGAACGATCCCACTTAAGCGGTGGTAGGCTCCGCAAGGGGCCGCCTGGCTCGCGACCACCATCCCACCGGAGTCCGGCGCCAAGCAGCTTACTGTGTTCCGCCGGTGTGTGGGACTGCCAGTGCCTTTGGGGGAGAAGGAGGATGTCAGTTGCGCTGTTCAGAACCGGTCTTGGTCTCTGGGCAAAACTGGCCGGGTAACTCATTTTGGAGGGTAGCGGGATCCGAAGCACGGTGCCAGCCGTTGGCCGACCGCAGTCAGTAGGGGGCCCAAGTAGCACGCCAGCCACGTGCCAAAGGCTGCCCCGCCAACTCGCGAAAAATCCCGGTATGCTCCACCGTGCCAGCTGGCGACTGGATGGGAGGACCCGGTGGCCATATCCGGGGGGGTTCGGGCGTCGCCGCAGTCTCCAAATGAGTTCCCCATAGGTTGGGTTAGCTCCAGTTTTCCACTTGGTTCACTGAGCAGCGCCTCGACAGTTCGACTTCTTCCCCACCATACTCTAACACAATGACCAGAAAAAATAAGAATAAGGTGAAACAACGGCTGCACTTCCTCCCACTAAAAGTGCACCTCACTAACATCAGGGGGTTGCACTCTAATCTCGATCCGGTCCACCACCACCTCGAGACCGAGAAGCCGCACCTGTTTTTTCTAACGGAGACGAAGATAACAACCCCGTCGGACGTGGCGTACCTCAACTACCCGGGTTACTCTCTTGAACACAAATTCAAGAAGCAAGCTGGGGTCTGTGTGTACGTCCGCGATGACATTTGTTGTCGTCGTCTCCGTTGCTTTGAGAAATCGGGCTTTTCTGCCATATGGCTACTTGTGGACACTGGCGTGGAGAAGTCTCTTTACATCGGCGTCTACCGATCGCACTCAGGTGACCAGGAGACGACAGCGCTTTTTAATTGCCTCGTGGAGTCGGCTGACATGGCCCAGCAACGGTACCCAACAGCGAAGCTTAATTTTCTGGGGGACTTTAACGCCCATCATAAAGAATGGTTGTACCCATACCGGAAAACTGACCATGCCGGGTTAGAGGCGCGCAAGTTTTCTCTATCCCTTGATCTAACCCAGCTGGTGAATGTGGCAACGCGGGTACCGGATGTTGACGGCCATACACCCAACTGCTTGGATCTTCTACTGACAACTGATCCGGACAGTCATTCGGTGTCGGTCTCAGCCCCGCTGGGATCGTCTGACCACTGTCTGGTGAAATCCGTTTCGACTTGCTCCCCTCCAGATGAGAGCCCTAGAGGCACGAGGCGAGTATGGCGATACGAGTCAGCAGACTGGGACGAGATGCGGCACTTTTTTGCGTCTTATCCTTGGCGGCATGTGTGCTTCTCCTCGGGTAGCCCCTCGAGCTGTGCAGACGCGGTTGCGGATGTGATTCGGCAGGGAATGGAATATTTCATTCCATTCTCCGACATTCCGCTCGGTCACAAAACCCGACCTTGGTATAATGCAGAATGCGCCCATGCTGAGGCCCGAAAAGAGTCTGCTTACCAAGCCTGGGTCGGGGCCCGCGACCGCAAAGTTAGAGCGCGTAGGGTTCGCGCGAGGAAAAGAGCCTTTAATTCTGCCGCCAAGTTCTGCAAGCGGGTTCTGCGTCGGGCACGTTTTGACCATATTGGACGTATTGGGGCCAAGCTGGCATCGCACCCTCCGGGTAGTAAACAGTTTTGGTCCCTGTCTAAAGCGGTTGAAACGAATTTCTGTCGGCCCACTTTACCTCCGATGCTGAAACCTGATGGGTCGCTGGCTCACTCTGCAAGTGACAAAGCAAATTTATTTGCATCTCTTTTTGCTAGCAATTCACGTCTGGACGCTGGCTCCAAGCAACCACCTACTGTACCTCATTGTGACTCTTCGATGCCGGAGATCGCTGTGCACACTAAAGAGGTCCGGAGAGTATTGTGCAGTCTAGACGTGAACAAGGCCAGCGGACCTGACGGCATTCCAGCGAGAGTGCTGAGGCAGTGTGCGCCAGAATTGTCTCCTGTGTTGACTCGCTTGTTCCGCCTCTCTCTTGTAAAAGGGACGGTGCCGAAATCCTGGAAGCTTGCAAATGTGCAACCAGTGCCCAAAAAAGGCAACCGTGCAGACCCTGCCAATTACCGTCCGATCGCCATTACCTCTATTCTGTGCAAAGTTATGGAAAGGGTACTGAACAGAAAGTTGCTGACCTACCTTGAAGACAACAATCTCCTCAGTGACCGTCAATATGGCTTTCGCCGGGGACGGTCAACTGGCGATCTTCTTGTGTATGTCACGCACTGCTGGGGCGAAGCCATCGAGAGACACGGCGAAGCACTTGCTGTATCGCTTGATATCTCGAAGGCCTTCGACAGGGTCTGGCACGCGAGTCTGCTCAGTAAGCTTCCTGCTTATGGCATCCCCGCTGGTTTTTGTAGCTGGATATCAGACTTCCTTAGCGAACGGTCGATCCGAGTAGTCATTGACGGCTGCTCCTCAGACCTTATGGCTATTGATGCCGGAGTTCCTCAGGGGTCTGTTCTCTCTGCAACTCTTTTCCTGCTGCACATCAATGACCTACTTCAGCCTGGTATTGTTGGGTACGCAGATGACAGTACTGTTTCAGAGAGATACTTGTCCAGCGCAAAAACCAGCATGGATGAAGTTCGTTCCTTGAGGGAGGCTATGGTTGAGCGGACAGATTTGACCTTAAGCCTTGTCTCCCAGTGGGGTGATGACAATCTGGTCTCTTTTAACGCCACCAAAACACAGGCGTGTCTTTTTACCGCCAAAAGGAGTCTGTTCGATCAAACGCCTACTTTTCGGGGTGCGTCTGTTCCTGTGACTGATCGGCTCGAGCTCCTAGGCATGGAGTTGACATCCAGTCTCAACTTCGGCTCCTCCATTGAGAACAAAGCCCAAATCGCGGCCAAAAAACTGGGCATCCTAAATAAAGTGAAGCGATGCTTTACGCCTGGACAGCTTTTAACCCTATACAAAGCACAAGTCCGATCCTGCATGGAGTATTGCAGCCACCTTTGGGATGGTTCAGCTAAGTATCAGCTTGCCGCGCTTGACTCAGTGGAACGCAGAGCCAAGAGGCTCATTGGCAACGTGGAACTGGTGGACGCCAAGCTTCACAGCTTGGCTCATCGCCGCAAAGTTGCCTGCTTGTCGGTCTTCTACAGACTGTACTTCGGTGAGTGTGCTCAGGAACTCCACGACCTCATCCCACCAGCCCCCTTCTACCATCGGACATCTAGACGCACTGCAAGTTATCATCCTTACCTTGTTGCCATTCCACCAATTCGAACCAAGCGCTTCCAAACATCCTTTATAATGCGCACAGCGAATGAGTGGAACTCACTGCCTGCGTCTGTGTTTCCGAACGCATTCAACCCGAATCTCTTCAAAGTTAGAGTGAACAGGCTACTTCTGGGTAAGCTCACTCCATCGTAGACTCTGTCTCTGTCACCTATGACCTAGACTAGAGTCAAGAGCAAACCCATTACAAATAAAAAAAAAAAAAAAAAAAAAAATATGTAATGAAGCTCTCAAAATAGGTGCACCTATTTTTATTCACCACCTGTCGCAGCTTTTTAATATGGTGTTGGACACAGGCACTGCACCAAAACAATGGTGCACATCCGATATAACATTACTTTTTAAAAAAGGAAATCCCTTAGATATAGGCAACTACAGACCCATAAGCCTCCTAGCAAGTACATACAAACTGTTCTCATCCATAGTACTAAAAAGAATCACTCAAGATATTGACAAACTGCAACCGAAGGAACAGGCAGGTTTCCGAACAGGATTTAGCACAACTGACCACATACAGACACTAGAACAAATTATAGAAAAATACCGAGAGTTTAATAGACCTCTGTATCTGGGCTTTATAGACTATTGCAAAGCTTTTGACAGCATCAGCCACTGTTCAATCTGGAATGCATTGAAACGTTCAAACGTTGACATAAAATACATCAATATCTTAAAATATATTTATGCACATAGTACAAGCAGAGTAAAACTGGAAAAAAGAGGCGAAGAAATAAATATAGAAAGAGGAGTTAGGCAAGGAGACCCCCTGTCACCGAAGCTTTTCATTGCAGTACTTGAAAATATATTCCAGAATTTAGATTGGTCAAATAAAGGCATAGAAATAAATAGATGCTACCTAAACCATCTCAGATTCGCTGACGACATAGTTGTATTAGCTGAAAATTCTAGGGATTTGGAGGTAATGATGAAATCACTTGATCATGAAAGCTCAAAAGTCGGCTTAGAAATGAATATAAGCAAAACTAAAATAATGACAAACTCCAACAAAAGGCCTATCGTGATACAAGGAAACAACATACAATATATCAACGACTACATATACTTGGGCAAGCAGCTATCATTTATTAAATCCAGTAATGAAGAAGAGGTAACCAGGAGAATAAACGTAACCTGGAAAAAATTTTGGTCACTAAGAGAAATACTAAAAGGAAATTATAACTTGTACTTGAAAAAGATTTTATTCGATACATGCCTTTTACCATGCTTACTGTGCGGATGTCAAACTTGGGTATTTACAAATAAAGTAAAACAGAAAATCATATGTACCCAGAGAGCAATGGAAAGGAGTGTGTTGCATATCAGGAAAATTCATAAAGTGAAGAGTGAATACATTAGGCAAAAAACTAAATTTAACGATGCTCTTACATATGCACTCACACTAAAATGGCAATGGGCTGGTCACATCTCCCGCTATACGGACAAAAGATGGACCATAGAAACCACAAGATGGAAAGGCCCCAAAGGAAAAAGAAATGTTGGTAGACCAATAAGACGGTGGGCTGATGATTTATCAAACACGACGGGCAACAACTGGATTAATTTAGGCAAGGACAGAGAGTCATGGAAGAGGCTGGAGGAGGCCTTTACCCAAGATGGGATCCATATTTCAAATAAATAAATAATAAATACCCATAACGTATTATTAAAATGTTTAATTATCAATTTTTTTTTTTTTTTTTTTTTTTTTTTTTATATATTTATCAATTGTGATTTGAATTATTAATTCTTAATTTAACATTAAATTCTAATTTGAAATAATTATTCTTAATTTAACAATCAATTCTAATTTATAATCTGTTTGGATTATTTTGTATAATAACGAACAATTTTAATTTAATCATTCATAATGTAATAATCCATATGAAATAGATATTTAATTTATTATTAACTAATGAACTACATTTTTATGCATGCAAAAAACTTATAATATTATTATTTCTACTGTTTTACAATTTCAATGAATTATTGTTTGAATTTTAATTACAGTGATGATTATGCATGGAATATAAAACTATATAATAATTATTCAACACTAATTTAAGCTTAATACTAACAACATTTGAAATGTAATTATGAAATATGGAATAAACGGCTTATTATTATTATTATTATGTACGCTTGTGACAGCACTAGTGGTCACAAAACCGTATATTGTTCTAACATCATGCAACATAACATAATGAAATATGTTTTCTTTGCGTTTTGTACTCACGTTTCAATGCTCCGGGTACATTATAAAGATAATATTGCGAAAATCGTTTCGTTGTTTGTTTTGTTGGTGAACATAACGATTAAAATACTTGTAGCAAAATATTTCAAAGCTCGAACACAACATAGATTTAAATAGATGGCGTGACATGCACCAACTTCTCATTCTGTTTATGTAAAAATAATATGTTCGTTTTTAAATTGATCATAAAAAAATTCATGCACCTATTCAATAAGTTCCTCCAAGCAGCATATTATGGCAAAATGGGGTCCCGAAGCTAATTTCGATGATTATTGAAAGAAACACAGTATCAATACCATTACATAGATGGCGCTGTTTGAATTTTCTACTCTTTTCATGTAGCTTACCTTACACATTTCCATGAAATAAAATAATGCAATAATTATAAATTGCAATGAAAACAACAATTAATTATAAAAGGTACTTCCAAACCACAATAGATCCCAATGGGTCGAAGTGTCCCGAGTTATTTCTCGGCCCCTCCATAAGATAAGATAGGTACTTCCAAACCCAATACATACTTCGGCTGCCACAAATGTATGCCGATGCACAGATAGTTGAATGCAGATCAAAGTCACATACCTTTAAGCCTGTACTCACGGGAAGGTCAGGCAGCAGCGCTTAGTACACCAGGCACAAAAGCAAAATTTTGTCACTGACCATGCACTTGTCCAGACTCCTAGCTGCTTTCAGAAAATATCAAATTGATTGATCACCGCAGCGGCATGTATAACACCGCAAAATTTCCTTATTCATAGCGCTGTAGGTTGCAGTTTGTGTGTTGCCTCTTGAATTGGAACCCGAGCTCCGCACTTGTTTCACCACACGCAGCTGGTCACAACAGGTCTTGTGGTATCCACAGCCATGTTTAAGGGCTAAGACGTCCCTGTTATCTGTTGCATGTTGTGCGAACGGCTGAAAAATTCATGTCTATGAATAAGTGTTCCACAAGCATAATCATAATGATGTTTTGCTAAATCAAGCTGTAGCTTAGGATGTTTGCTATCTTGCATTGTATTTGCACAAGTCGTCTTAATCTCTTGCGAACTCCGCTGACGGTATGAAACTGACTGAGTTTCATTTAGCATCATAACGAAAATATAATTTTATTTTAAATTTTAGCCACTTTACACCAAGAAAAACCTAACAATATTGCGGCTAAACTTCACAAGGCATTAGGTAGGTACTTATTATTATCAGAATACTTAAGTTTATACTTCCCTGAACATCACCACCACAGTTACGTTTCCTCAGTATCTAGTCAGGATTGGGCATCGATGTCATCATCAACATTATCTGCAGCCCGAATTCGCACATTGTATAGTATAGGCCCCACTATACGGTTGAATTCGGGCAACATGAATTCCTGTCGCCAGTAGCCGACGAGTTGCGAAACGTCTCTATAAGTAGGTAGCTCGAGCTACTTCCGTGCCATTTTCTTGCGCACCAAAGAGAGCGCGCCAGCCATTACTCGTCTCATTTGGTCCATTCTCCATTATCGCTTTGTACTTGCACTGATCCCGGACTTCTGATGTCGCAAATAGGAGGGCTATCTTGGATAAACACTCGATCTTGTGGGCTTTCGTGGGTATATGCATGCTACAAAGCAGGTAACTTATGCCGATTTGGAGATAGTCCTTGTTCCAATCTTATCAAAGCAGCGAATTCGGCCACCTACCGAGTATAAAATCAACTTTCTTTTTTAATATTAAACTTTATTTGCAATCCGTCTATTTCGCTCAGCTGCTCATGTCGTAATGGTTCACACTAATTATTATACATATATATCGTTTATAACACACTAACATATATCTATTAACCTGTATATTTTAACACCGTAAAAACTGATTCACGTCCATGCATTTCAACGTAAGGTTCAGTTGAAAACCAGCGTCAGGCAACTCCCAGTTGTCTGGCATTTTGCTGAACTGGACCTTTTTGGCGCAGCCGCGGGGCACAATATGTATGTAATTGTTTTTAAAATTAAGTTCCCGTTTATTTGTGTGTATCCGTGTGTGCCAAATAAAATTGTTTTCTTTCTTTCTTTCACCTATTTGTTTCGCTTTCTCTCAACAAAACACACTTTCAAGTTTATAACGCCACACTTTAGGCTACTTCTCAATTATTTCCCTCACAACTCTGTTTTCAACCTTTTTGCAAACGCGCTCCCGCGCGTTCCTTTTTCTAACTCTTTCCGACCAAACATGGCGGGAGACTTCGCTCAGGTCGCCATCATTCTTGGCTACCCTGCTTTCATTGGTTTAAGAACACCTCGGGCAAAGTTCACAGCTTTTAACATCCAATCAAAATCGAGTATTTTGACATAAGCCAAATAAAGTGTTGTCAATCGAATAAAATCGAACTGAGATTGAATCGTAGGCTAAATGTTGCCAATTAAACAAAACCGAATTAATAAGTTCACATGCGTCATACATCTCCGTTCTAGATTACTAGTCATAAACCTTCCTCCTACATATATAAAAAAAATATTATTATCTTTGTTTTATTCTAATACTTACGATTTATAGAAAGTATAATTAAGATATTTTATGGTAAACTACTGATCCGATTTTTAAAATGATTCTATTGATACAAAGATGGGCGTATGTGGTGTTTTTTTATATCAATAGAATTATAGAATAGAATACTCTTTATTATGTACAACATATAAGTTACAGAAAGTATAAACGAAGAAAACATTAAGCGATCTTTTTAAGACAACCTTTGGATGGATTTAAAAAATGAAAGGAAAGACAGTACTGTAGGTAGTCTTTGGTATACCATTATTAATTATGCGATAGACTACACTACAAATACAATACGTCCTATGCGATAGACTACACTACAAATACAATACGTCCTACTGATATGGGAAGCTTACGCCTCGCCTGCGGCTACACTCTTATTATGATTAGCTTGACTAAATCCTTAACGAACTGATGAAATTTTGGTCTATACACCAGTAGATCTTAAATTTCAGACTAACACATAAGCCACTTTTTAACTTACTTAAAAAAAGAAGGAGGTTCTATGTTCATGTGTTATTATTATTACACTTTGTAGATTTTGAAGGCTGTTGTCTATTTAACCGACTTCAAAAAAAGAAAGTAGGCGTATTTTTTGTTCTGTGTTTAGTACCTAATTCTAAAAAAAAGTTAACTAAGAAATAAATATAAAAAGTTAATTCAAAAATTCACCACACACGTCAACCAGTAAACCCGTCGCAAATCTATTAAAATAACCTAGAGCTAGATTGACCAGTCACTGTACCGAAGACATTCCGGACGTCAGCCTGTACGAGATTAGGATGGCTCTTAAACAGCTTAAGAACAAAAATGCACCGGGTGATGACGGAATTACAGCCGAACTCCTGAAGGCGGGTGGAAAACCAATACTTAAGGCCCTTCAGAAGCTGTTTGGTTCTGTCATACTCGAGGGGAAAACGCCATAGGGATGGTGCGAGTCTGCGGGGGTGTGGTGGTACTCTTCTTCAAGAAGGGTGACAATGCCCTATTGAAGAACTATAGGCCCATCTCACTTCTTAGCCATGTCTACAAGCTGTTTTCAAGAGTCATCATGAATCGTCACGCGCGCAGATTTTTTGATTTCCAGCCTCCCGAACAAGCCGGATTCCGTAAAGGCTTTAACACCGTAGACCACATACATACGCTGCGGCAGGTTATACAGAAGTCCGAAGAGTACAAGCTGTCTCTTTGCTTAGCGTTTGTGGACTACGAGAAAGCCTTCGATTCGATCGAGACTTGGGCTGTACTGCAGTCTCTCCAACGGTGCCAAATCGACTACCGGTACATCGAGGTATTGAAGTGTTTGTACAAAAAGGCCACCATGTCAGTTCGACTTCAGGATCGGACCTCGGAACCCATCCTTCTGCAGCGAGGTGTGCGACAGGGAGACGTCATATCTCCGAAACTTTTTACCGCTGCACTGGAGGATGTCTTCAAGGTTCTGGACTGGAGAGGGCTAGGCATCAACGTCAATGGCAAGTACATCACTCACCTTCGGTTTGTCGACGATATAGTAGTCATGGCTGAGACCATGGAGGAACTCAGCACAATGCTCGATGACCTCAGTAGAGCTTCCAAAAGAAGGTGTCTTAAGATGAACATGGACAAAACCAAGGTAATGTTAAATGCCCATGTTACACCGACGATCCGTCGCTAATGGAGGTGATGTTCTTACCGCATTTACAGTATCGTTTTAACGGATCCGTCGCTACTGGAGTAATGTTCAAACTAAATTTACTCAGTGTACCAACATCTTAAAAAAACCGGATCAGTAATTTAATAATGTTGTGTGTGTGTATTCGCTCATACAACTACCTATCTATGCCATTGCTGATTAAAAACGTATATGATAAAGCGGACCTGTGAAACGGACATATGTGTGAACTAGCACTAATTTGGTGTGGACCAGTCCATAAAATAATATCTTAACCACAAATACGAACAAAGGGAGCTACCATAGAAATATAATCTATGGAGGTTACATACAGCTTTTGGTTAAATACTTGTAATTACAAGCCTTCAACCAAAGCTGTCGAGTTTCCTTCAATAATGTTGATGAAACTATAACTCTATAAGAAAACGTTCTCCGTGCAAGCATTTTCTAATGATTTTCTTATAACCAGCAAAATTACCACCTTCTTACCCCACCAAACCTTTATTTCCAGATGGTAGGCCTCGGTACCAACAAAGTCAACATGGCGGATTCCCTCTTCACATTCACGTCATTCCTAGGCCGGGATGGGGAGTCCTACGGGCTGTCCTACACGGGAGCCCTAAGACACAACGCCTCTGTCTGTCGGGATAACACCGGCTTCTGTAAAGGCAGCATCATAGGCGTCAAGGTGGACCTATGGCAGGGCACGCTCGAGTTTTATCTTAATAGGAAATCACAAGGTGAGTTGCATACTACAGCTTTTTGTTTTTTACTTAATATGGATACACAGGATACAGGATCATTCATCATGAGCTTTTAGGTCCGTCCGCAAACGTCAATCTTCAAAACGAGAGTGAACAAGCATCTTCTGGGTTCGCTCACTAAATCGTTTACAATTGGCAATAGAGTGAGGCCGGTCAGGAACGGGCTTATCAATCAATATCATCAATACGTATAATAAATCTATTGAAAAGTCGTATTTGCAAATATTAAAAAAAAAACCCAACCCATTGCCAGCATTTTAGGAATTTTTGTCTGTTTAGGTGTGCACGCATCACGTAAAATGTACGAAACCAATGTACCTAGATAACTTTTATACATAGAAATTGTGCGTAAGTTGATAGTTTTTTGGAGCTTGATAGAGTGCAATCGGTGCACTCTATCAAAAGATATGAATTTAAAAGTGTTCAAGAAGTAAAATAACTGTCCGAGTATCTGAATTGGGTGTGTTCATAACACACCCAATTCAGATACTCGGACAGTTGAACTCCATATTAGATAGATGGCGTTGTGCATTTGACGTCATTTTCTGAATGGCGTTGTTAAGATTCTCCGCGGCAGAATGACACTATAAAAAATGATAGGTACTGTAGGTAGGGCAGGGTAGGTAAGTAGAGTAGGTAGGGTAGGCAGTTGGCGGGCTCGAAGCCGCAGGCAAAACTATGAGCTAGTCTATAGTAAAAAAATAATAGACCAAGGATTGTCATCTTTTTGGTCCTTATTCCATCCTTTGTCAAATTTTCATAATATACCTAATGTTATATTGATCATGAACACAAAAAGGCTCACAGAGCCAGAACTTCAAAAGTTTAATTACTTGCCAATGACAACAAACAGATTTCAAAAATTTTGCCTTTGTGCGTTAATATTGTAGCGGTCATTGGACGCACAAGTTCAGTTACCTACAATCAGATAGTAATAATAAAATATAATAATTCTAATAAAAAAGATTTCCATCGATCGTACTCTCTAGTATTATTGTTTGTTTACTTTTGATTAGAGGTTATCAGGAGCTGATAATGATTACTATCATACTAATCGTTCCATGTTCTGTGTAGGTCAAGACTTAGGAGACATATAATGATAACGGTAGATGTTTTTGCGTCATGTCAGTCATGTTAACCATGAATTTTGTATTTTTACCCGACTGCAGAAGGAGGGTAATGTGTTTATCAGTCTATGTATGCATGTTTGTTCCTATGTGGCGTTCTAGAGAGCACACGCGTTGGCCGATCTTGATGATTCGATTCGATAACATGATCGATTTGTCATAACCTTGCGAGTGTCACTGGCTACATTAAAATTGGAAAATAGAAAAATGGCGGCTTTCGGGCGCCATATTGTGGAGGCCCAATATTTATTTCTTCCAAACCCATCGTGTCAAAATAAACGATTTTAACTGGTGATTTCAAAAATGTATTATACTTATAAGTATGTGTAAATGTACCTAATTAGAAAAAAAAAGTTAACTAAAAAGTTGGTTTAAATAAAAAAGTTAATTGAAGAAGCGAATTAAAAAGACGTAAACAAGAAGAATAACATGCTGTGCAGTCGGAGGATACATCTGGTTTTGGTCAGCCAGCTCGCGAATATTCTTCGTGGTGAATAATTTGGGTATTTCACACAAAGTCCGAATATGCACTATCTAAAGATAAGTTTGCCAAACTTTGATCAACGATACATTACATTCACCGTGAATTGTTGATTATTTATCACAAGTGACGGGAATGACGTTATTATAATAAAATGACGAGGTTACTGACGTAGACAATCTATGCATTACAATCATTAACCAAATGATTAGGTACCTAATACCTGTTTTAAATCACGAACGAACGGTTTTGCGAAAGGGTGCGTTTACACTGAGGCAGAACTGAGCTTAGCGTGCAAGAGCATAGCAAAAACCGGTGATTGGACAATTGTCTCTTCGTCTCCGCCTCAATAGAAACACACCCAACCCCCACCAGAGGGAATAGGGCTGGACCTATTCCCTCTGTTTAATCCCGAACCAGTAGCCAGTGAAACGGCTTCTCTTACTGCAACCCGCGTTTTGCATATTGCACTCTGCGGTTTGCACTTTGCACTGTGCCGGATATTTGCGGAGCTTGCGAGATCCGTACAAAAACACGCGCAAACGCAACGACGAAAAGATTTCAAAGAATGTGACTGGACAATTTCTACGTCTCTTCTCCGTTTAGCTTGTTAATAAGACATCCTAAAGGTGAACATAGACTAGAGCATTTACTTGTAACAGAACATCGAGCATTCGCTGTTTTTAGGGTTCCGTACCCAAAGGGTAAAAACCGGACCCTATTACTAAGACTCCGCGATCCGTCTGTCTGTCTGTCTGTCCGTCTGTCATCAGGCTGTATCTCGTGTACCGTGATAGCTAGACAGTTGAAATTTTCAGAGATGATGTATTTCTGTTGCCGCTATAACAACAAATACTAAAAACAGAAGAAAATAAATATTTAAGGGGGCTCCCATACAACAAACGTGTTTTTTGCCGTTTTTTGCTCGATATTAATAACGACAACAGATAGACGCTTGAAATATTCACAGAATATTTAGTTGTATATTAACTTCAAAAAATAGTTATGATTAAATTAAAATAAAATGAATTAAGGGGGGCTCCCATACACCAAACGTGATTTTTTTGCCGTTTTTTGCGATAATGGTACGGAACCCTTCGTGCGCTAGTCTGACTCGCACTTGGCCGGTTTTTAAATTTACTCGAACCACACTTCGAACATGACGCTCGATGTTTTGTTACGACCTGATTTTAAAAACCAATGAGCGTATTGGTGTAACATTTTATCGAGCAAAGGCGACATGGACTGAGTTCAATAAAGAACGCAAGGTACAATGAGCGTATTGGTGTAACATTTTATCGAGCAAAGGCGACATGGACTGAGTTCAATAAAGAACGCAAGGTACAATGAGCGTATTGGTGTAACATTTTATCGAGCAAAGGCGACATGGACTGAGTTCAATAAAGAACGCAAGGTACAAAGAAATGTTACAGGTAAATGCTCACTCGCCGTGAACATTACGTCGAACACAGCGTCCGAATATTCGGCAGAACGTTAATACACTACATGCAAATGCTTTAGGAAACTGAACATTTGTCTGTATTGTACCATTCGTAAGAACGTTACATTACATTTTAATGCTCGAAGAAATGCTCTAGTGTATACTTACCTTAAAGCTATTATATTTTTACCCGACTGCCGAGGGAGGGTAATATGTTTATCAGTCTATGTATGTATGTTTTTTCCTATGTGGCGTTTAGAGACCAAACGCGTTGGCCGATTTTGATGATTCTTACGTCAATCGATTTGTCTTAACCCTGCGAGTGTTACTGGCAATGGCTATATTAAAATTGGAAAAGAAAAATGGCAGATTTCGGGCGCCATTTTGTGGGGAAAATTCTTTTTTTAGGATATACGAGTATCTGGTTTTAATCAGCCAGCTCGCGAATATGTATCCTCCGACTGCACAGCATGTTTTTTTTTCTTGTTTACGTCTTTTTAGTTCGCTTTTTAAGCAGTCGGGTTTTTGATTTTTTGATTAACTTTTTATAATATAAGAAATACTACTCCTAATCAAAAATCTCCGAAACTTATTTGATGAGAAGCCATTTATAAACAACACAAAAACAGACACACAATCTCGCATTGATTAGTACGGATAACTTCACCTTATCGCCTAACCTCAGCAAGTCCAATGTAACACTGTACTTCGGTTATCTGCCCGAGACCCGAGCCTACTGCATGGCACATGACCTCTACTCGCATCTCCCAGTTAGCGCTATCTGGCGGATAACGGACATGACATCCACAACATACTTGATAAGAGATAAGGATTTAATAAGTAATTAGTCTCAATGTACTCCGATACTGAGTTTGCAAAATTGCGCTTGCTCAATCTCTTCTTCTACCCATCCTTGATTATGCTGATGCCAGCTATCTTGACCTCACTGAACTACAACTTGATAAACTTGAGCGTCTTCAAAATTTTTGTATAAGGTTCATATTTGGTTTGCGCAAATATGACCATGTTTCAGAATTCCGCGAGAAACTCAAGTGGTTGCCAATTCGCCTTCGCCGGAATGCTCATATTCTTTCCCTCCTGTATAATATACTATTTTTCCCATCTACCCCTCTTTACCTCAAAAATCGATTTCAGTTTTTATGTGACTCGCACACGAAAGTTCTTAGGTCATCGGATAACATGAAACTTAAAATGCCAATGCATTCTACTATCTTCCTGGACAAATCTTTTACTGTCCAGGCCGCTCGTCTATGGAATGCATTGCCTGTAACAATAAAACGCGCGCAATCATTACCGATCTTCAAAAGACTGGTGAAGGAGCACTACCTGTCACAGTGATCTTCTTCTTGTTGCAGCTCTATTGTTTTTTTGACTGTATATTTATATGTATGTATGTATTTATGTATATATTTTAGTATTTAGTGCTTTTTATGTTTGTTACTTATTGTTTTATTCAAACTTGCACCAAGTGCAAACCCCATGTCGTGTCCAGGCTATCTCTCTCCATTCTGGGTTGCCTGGAAGAGATCGCAGAACGTGATACGGTCGCCTGTTGTTTGTTTGTTTTAATTTTAAGGTTTACGTATTTAATATTGTTTTTGTCTTGGTGTACAATAAAGTGTATATAAATAAATAAATAAATATAAAAGCTTTAACTAAGTTCAAAGCACCAAGTAACAAAGTAAATTATTTACATGAATACAAAAATCATTAATTAACAACACTAGCCTAGGGCATACTAATCAGAATTGACCGATTTAATCTTACATAATAATTATGTTTACAGTCTGGCTAGAAATTAATATCTATGATTAATAAGAACAATAGCAAAATTTATGATGAATATAGCACAATGACATAATAATGTCTGTGTCCTATTCGTAATTTAATTATGGTTTGTATTTAAACGAGTGACTGTAAATTAAAGTTCGCTCGCTTTGCTCGCTCACTTCAGCTGCCGTCATCCTCTTCGAACCTAACCTATCCGTGTCGGGGTGCCCTAAGTGCCCGAGCTCGCTTCGCTCGCTCTTTGACTAATTCGTTAAAACACGAATACACCCGAACTCCCGCGCATTTCTAGTCGCTCACTAAGCAATTTAGTCGCACGGCTAGAATTTCATCGATTTAACACAAATTCATTGAGAAATTTGCGCTGAAAAAGTAGCTGTTTTCTGTTTTTAGCTCGTGAAACTTGTAGGGGCTCTTAATCACAACCTACTTTTTGTAAGCTCGTTCTGGATTTTTTTATTTATTTTTCGTTAGTTTAGTTAATTTTTTGCTTACTCAAATTCATACCGCTCAAGATACTAAAACAGTATCTCATCATCAGTCGCTATGTTTTTTCTTTATTCGATCGTTTTATAATTCCTCTTATATTATTTTTCTAGATATAATATATTAAAAAAACCTAAGCAAGTATTAAAAAGATTACAAAAATAATTACAAGGTAGCAAATTGTTTCAAAATGGTAATTTTTAATCGTGGGTAGCTTTTTCCTGGCATGGGGGTAGGCGAAAACTTTGGAACCCCACCCGCTACGACTACTACTACGTCATCTATGTAGTCATACGCACGCCTATGAGCTATATAATTTATAAAAAAATAAAAATGTCACGGGTACAACGCTAGTTTTAGTTTAGTGTCAATCAATCAGAGAGTCTGTATGCTTGGCAGATATCGGTACTTACCCGTTACCCAAGGTCTGATAAAATACTTAAAAAAAAACAAACCTACTTCCAAAACAAAACACTACAAAGCGAAAAATAACATAGAAAGTTATTTTTTATAGTTTTGTTCTGAAAGTCGGTTTGATTTTTTTGTTAAAAAATGTTTAATGATCTCTTTTTAGTTTGGGTTTACTGCTTGTTTCCGAATGTCATTTCCCCGATGGCTGATTCCCCGAAATCATCAGATCGAACGTCCGAATCGATAGCATCGATTTACAACAATTTCGTATAGTCATTAATTAGTTCGAGCGTCCGTTTCGCCGAAAAGCCATTGCAACGATAGTCCTATCCATCGAATGTCTATTGGCTCGACCTGCCAGTAAGTCGAAAGCTATTCAACCTAAAATATTCAAGAAGACTAAAAGAAGGAATATAAAATGGGCTAAAATTCAAAGCAGCAGGAACCAACAGAATTTTATAAATTTCCTAGGAATTGTATGCAATTCCTGGTTTTTACAAATTGCCTGTATCATATTATGCTGGTTTGTTCCTTTTTACTTTTTTTTTTCCTTTTTTTAGTCTTCGGCGAAATAGGTGGGTAACTCTAGTTCACCTGCACTAACCAGGGTAGTTATCGGGGTTAAAAGATAATTATTTTGTAAAACATTGATTATAATTCACAGGAAATCTGCCACCGGTATCGGTACGGTATCATGTAGGAGAAACATGTACGTTAATAATCTGTTTTTGCCAACAAAACTTGTAACTTTAATGAAGATAATTTTGTGGACTTTCTAAAAATGAACTCACATCATCAGTATTTTTTTTTTTATTGTTGCTCTTTTGAGGTAAAGACCATACGGATTTGAGTAGACTTGTCCACACAGTGCAAGTATTTGCCGTTATCGTCTAGCTCAAACTAGAACTTTAAGTAGCTTGAAGTTTTTTATGTGTCACATCAACATCACATCATCAGCCTCTTAATGTTCTCACTGCTGGGACACAGGCCTCCTCTCTGTGAGAGGGAATGGGCCGTAATCCACCACGCGGGCCCAGTGCGGGTTGGTGGATGTCATGTCTTTGAATTTTTGGTTCTAGGACATGCCGGTTTCCTCACGATGTTTTCCTTCACCGTTTTTGAGAGCAGTGGTGATGAAATAATTTACACAAACTAAAGCGCCTGCCTGGGTTCTAACTACAACTTGTAAGTTGTGGGTCGTGTCTTGTATGTGTAACTTAGAGTTAGGACCAAAACTCAGTTAATTATGAAAGCACCCTACTTTCATTTACTTACCACTAAATTCTCATTCCAGGAATATCTTTCTACAACCTCCGTCGCCACCAGTCTCTCTACCCAATGATATGCTCAACGGCAGCCCAGTCCTCAATGCGTCTGATCTACGCAGCGTCCTGGCAAGCCTCCCTCTTAGTGGACGCGGCGAAGATCCTCGCAGCATCCGTGAATACTAACAATAGCCTCGGTCTACCGCCAGGCTTGAGATGTACCTTGAAGAATCAGTTTTGGCTGACGTTACCTAATCAAAGTAAGTTTGAGTTTGGAATAAATTAAAGACCTGGTCGAACAGAGGTGACCCAGCGCGAGTTGCGGGATGATATCAAATGGTGTGTAGGTTCGTGAATATTCGAGTGATTTATCCACTAATCATTATAACGATTGATGGAAGCATTTGTGTCCCACACTGGAATTGCCTTAGTTTGATCAGTCCTTTATATTTTCAGTTGATTTTAGTATAATCTACGTCTGTATGTATACCTATATGTAGTCGTGAAAGGTCTATGACAAGTCCAGATGAAGTGATTTACGCGCAAATTGGAGTGTGAATTTAGTCTTGGCAAATTATCTCTCTAATTTAATAATCAACAGGCATAATATCCTGGCAAAATGAAGGATATTGCAACATACACTAGGCCAGACTGATTTGCTGCTAGCTTACTAGCATAATCTATTCTACACTACCTACTAAAGTCTCCGCTAGATAACAACAAAATAAAAGGCATTAACACCTGTCTACCAATGTATTCCAATATTTCAAAACGATACGAAAAAATTGTAAAGGCGGTGTCGCTAACACGATCAAAATAAACGTATCGCGGTAAGAGGCGTCCTTGACGCTTTCAATTGGCACTAAATTATTTTCAGTATTGAGTTAATATCTCCTAAACGCATGGACCGATTTACATGATTTAAACGGATACAATGGTTCTACGTCTATATCTTTCATTTGGGACAATCAACATTATCAAAATATCTCAATAAACAAAAAACATGTTTTCACGTTACGTAATTATACTTTCGGGAAAGGTGACGAGACATTGTGACATTGTGAGACTCGTTACATCTGCCTATTTGCGGCAGATGTAATGAGTCCTAATGTCTCGGCACGGTTTCATTGTATGGGATGAGACACCTGTATGCTAGTGTTTATCTGTGGTATCTAAGGTCTTATTCCATCACCACTGCTCTCAAAAGGATGAAGGAAAACATCGTGAGGAAACCGGCATATCCTAGAACCAAAAATTCGAAGACATGTGACATCTACCAACCCGCACTGGGCCCGCGTGGTGGATTACGGCCCATTCCCTCTCACAGAGAGGAGGCCTGCGTCCCAGCAGTGGGAATATTAATAGGCTAATGATAGGTCTACCGGAATCTCATGGCATAAAATTAATCTTTATATTATTATCTTCATACACATACCTAATATACTTCATGTACATACATAAATAATAATTAAACAGAATCGAGATCGTTTAATTAAATTTCGCCAGTATTGCACACAACAAATTTTTATTGCCCCATTTGCCATGAGATTCCGGTAGACCTTTAACAACACCATGACGACCACTTCACGACATCTTTTGTACCCATTGTTTTCCGTTTTTCGACACCGACTTCGGAAAAGAAAGTTATTTTTTGCTTTGTAGTTTTTTGTTCTGGAAGTCGGTTTGATTTTTATGTTAAAAAGTTTTTTTATTTTTCTCTTTTTAGTTTTGGTAGGTATCTCCAATTAACATGATAATCATTTATAGCCAAAGTACAGTCATAACGATTCCAATAATCCCAAACACGACTAGGATACATTGTTTTATATCAGAGTTCCAGTGCCTACCTTCCGGTTTCATCGTCAGATCAGTTCGGTGGTGCCATTTTCATCAGTACCATTTATGTATAAGTATTTGCTTCACAGTCGGTTAACTATTCGAGATATCTTATACCCGTGACATACTTAGCATTTAGGAGTTCCAGTGGCCATCTGTGGTCTTCGTCGTCAGTTCCACTTCACCAAATGATACTTTCTGAGTGCAAATGATTGCATTTTTAATGAAAATACCAAAATCGCTATATGTATATATGCCTATAATACTTGAGGATTTCCCTCGATTTCTCTAGGATCCCATCATCAGATCCTGATCTGATGACTATGGGACCAACTAGGAAGTATACCCTTCAAAACAAAAGAAGAATTTTTGAAATCGGTCCAGGCGTCTTTGAGTAATCGGGGAAAATACATAAAAAATAAATAAAAACCGGCCAAGTGCGAGTCGGACTCGCGCACGAAGGGTTCCGTACCACTATCGCAAAAAACGGGCAAAAAATCACGTTTGTTGTATGGGAGCCCCCCTTAAATATTTATTTTATTCTGTTTTTAGTATTTGTTGTTATAGCGGCAACAGAAATACATCATCTGTAAAAAATTCAATTGTCTAGCTATCACGGTTCATGAGATACAGCCTGGTGACAGACGGACAGACGGATCGCGCGTCTCAGTAATAGGGTCCCGTTTTTACCCTTTGGGTACGGAACCCTAAAAAGATTTCGACGAATTGAGAACCTCCTCCTTTTTTTGAAGTCGGTTATAAAAGAAGAATATACTTTTTGGTACAAGACGGAATAATGACTTTAATTTTTTTGTTATATGGAGGAGACTTCAGATCGTATGCAGTGTCCGGGTTTAGTGCCTAAGTAGGTTACTAACCTACAAACGCAGACTAGGTCACTACGCGTATCATTCTGATAGTGCATCTGCACTATTCTCATTGAACCTTACACAATCGATCACAAAATCATTGACCTCCATCGAACAATCTAGGTTATTATTTAAATACAGATTAATCATTTTCGAACTATTATTTGTATTCAAAAAAACATTTTAATCTTGCCGAAAAAAGGCTGCTTATCTAGATGTTTATTTTTAAATAAACCATGCAGACAAAATATTTACTTGATAATGAATGAAACTGTCAATAGGATATACAATTAATTAATAATGTTATCTGTGTCAATAAGTAAATACCGTTTTATGCATACCTAATAATTAAAATTTCATGATAATTATAAAATTTTGGAACAACTATGTCATTTATAGATCATACATGTTAAAATGCCATTGCAACGCAGACTTTTTAGGGCCTTTTCAATATCAATAAAAAAAACACAAAGATAAGTCAATACTTTACTTTCTTATGTATATTTTTTTTACTCATTTAACATGCGTTCGTTGTCATACTCTGATGTCACTTCGTGGACATTAGTGTGGGTTATCTATTGCTGTACTGTATTAACTATTTTTTGTCCCAAATAAATAAAATAAAAATAAAATAATTTTTCCCTCTCACAGAGAGTAGGCCTGTGCCCCAGCAGTGGTAACATTACAAGGCCATGAGCCTTAATGTAATTATGATGATGCAGTCAATACTTGAGTTGTTGCGATGGATTGAAATTATCGCAAATTATGAAATACTTTACACTAACTGCCACACTCAGAGACCTTAACGGTTACTTAAATCTCTCCTTAGTAACTCGCGCTACTTAGTAACCATTTTTAGTACAAAATCTTTACTAAGTAGCGCCTTAAGTAACCATTAAATGTCTCTGAGTACGGCAGTAAGTGGCATAAAAACGTCCAAACATTACTCGTGTTAGGTACAAAAGATTGTTGTCCATTCCATTGTTCTAAATGAGCGGTCAATAGCATTATGTTACGCAAAATACGCGCTTGGTCGTGGAGTTGCGGCAAACTGCCCGTTTTTACCCTAACCCATGGTGGACATCCCACCCATACGCACTAAACGTTTTGAAAATACTTTTATTATGCGTACAGCTAAGGAGTGAAATTACCTGCCGGAGTATGTGTTTCCCGATAGCTACAACCTAGGGGTCTTTAAGTCAAGAGTGAATAGGTTACTTCTAGGCAAGCGTGCTCCATCATCGGCCACATCATCGCTTACCATCAGGTGAGATGGTGGTCAAGCGCGAGCCTATATAAGATTAAAAAAAAACCTAGCATTGCATTGTTGTTTTAATGAAAATAATGTACCTACCTATATAAATGATTTCATAGCATTAGGTAAACGCAATTAGCCGCTGACTCTCCTCCTGGTAATCAACAATAGGACGTGTTGGATATTCTATTCAATTATAGTTAGAATAGGGCACAACCGCAGAATGGAAAAAAGTTAATAAAATCAAAAAACCCGACTGCTTCAAAAGCGAACTAAAAAGATGTAAATTAGAAGAAAATCTTGCTGTGCGTCCGGAGGATACATATTCGCGAGCTGGCTGACCAAAACCAGATTTATGACTTTGAATGACTTTAAACATATAATTGTTATATATTTCAGTAATCACCTCTAAAAACCTTTCTTTTTTATACCCCATTCGATGGAGTTCGAAGAAGAAAAAAAATTGCAACCTCTACAATATGGCGCCCAAGAACTGTCTAACGTTGTCTTAATTATAAAAATCCGTTAAGTGGTTTGAAAGATACGAGGTAATAAAGAATATTACATACATACAAACATACGTACATACAAACCTACAAGATACGCGCGAAAAACATAACCCTTTCCTTGCAGCCGGGTAAAAAGAGACGGTCAATTGAGTACAACCACCAAAAATAGTCGATTTTAGAATTATGGGCACAGCTTTTACGCGCTTATCTAACAATCTGTAACCACCTATAATTTGTAACCAATTGAACTCCCCAACTAGTAGAAGAATATACTGGTTAAATTTCGCATTTCCAAAGGTTTACAAATAAATAAAAGTCGAGACATAATCTTGGTTATATCACTGAAAACAAACGGGATATGCACGCGTCCCAGTAAAAGATACCATTTTTAAGAACACTATCACTAGTCCAAATATTGTGGACGCCAGTGCACACGGAAAGTCACGGAGACGAAAATATTATGACCTTAGATAAAGAAATGATAAGTGTTGGTTTGATTTTGTTATTATTTACGCTAGTCCGACGAAACCCGTCCGTCCGTTTACCTCGTACACATGAGACATGGGTTTTATTCTTTCTATGCAGTAACCTAATACAACAGGACGGTATGGAAGAAGAAAATATGTTTCGCCGATCCCAAGTAACATGGGACAAGGGCAGGCAGATGATGAGTACCCTAATACTTTTTCTAAAATAAAAGTTATCATAAGTTACTCCATATAATATCAGCTATCTGCCAGTAAAAGTCCCGCTGTTTCAAAATCGGTCCAGCTGTTTTGGAGATTAGCCGGAACAAACAGAGAGACCGACAGTTTTTTTTAATTGTCTTTTTATTAAAAGTATCGTTTAATAATATACTTTCATATACATCTAGTAAAAATCTGTATTTTTGACATTACAAACTGTCTCTTAAATTTTATATATTTGTATAGCACACGGAAAGTGATAGAGACACAAATATTATGACCTTTGATAAGAAAATGATAAGTGTTGCCATTGATTTCACTTTGTATATATATTATTTATTAGTGTGCTTAAATAACCTCTACGAAAATAAATTTATAAAAAATATACGGGCGAGACAAGGCTAAATATAAATAGAATTGATTTTCGTCAATAACAAATAATGCAGGTAAATATTAAAACGATAAATTATAGCTTCTGTTGATAGGTTGTTAGTCTTCTTTTTATTTTCGAGTCGATGGAAAACTCGTCAAATATTTTGAACCCAGTAGGTGGCGCCAATTGCGTCAGCGGCTTTATTTAGATCCTCGAAAGTGCAGGTGTATGGGCACGTTATTTTATTGATTTAGTTTTTTGCTGAGGCAATATCATGACTAGCCATGCAATTGCCGGCAGTGTTGCCAAAGTTGCCAAAACTGCCGGGAATGTTCTAAACTTGTCGGCAACATTAGCCAGGAAACGTATAAATAGAAAACAAATTTTAATAATGTAATTGCTTATTAGGCTAAAATTGCGGTCTGCAGATTGGTAGTTTTTAGGGTTCCGTACCCAAAGGGTAAAAGCGGGACCCAATTACTAAGACTCCCCGATCCGTCTGTCTGTCTGTCCGTCCGTCCGCCACCAGGCTGTATCTCATGAACCGTGATAGGTAGACAGTTAAAATTTTCACAGATGATGTATTTCTGTTGCCGCTATAACACCAAATACTAAAAACAGTATAAAATAAATATTCAAGTGGGGCTCCCATACAACAAACGTGTATTTTTGCCGTTTTTTGCGATTATGGTATGTAACCCTTCGTGTGCATGAGTGACTCGCACTTTGCCAGTTTATATGCTTATCTACAATATCCAACCGAACATTTTAGTATTTACATTTATTTTCTTACTGATAAACTATAGAATAGAAACAAGCTATCCATGATAGAACTCATTGGTGATGAAACCATAACCATTTTAGAGTTTTTTTTTTACGTACTTATAATTTAACTTCACTTTTATGTAAGAAACCATATATATATATATATATATATATCTATAATACATATGTATATGTTAGGCTCAAAGATCGAAAAACGCTCATTGAGCGAAAAAATTGCTCAGAATGCGTAGTGATTTCTTACCTTGAAAACCGGCCACAATGCGTTCTGGCAGAGCAGAAAAGCTAGAACGCGTTCAAAGCGCCAACCATCGACACAGGCTGTGTGGTCGCTGGCTGGCGCCAACAAATGCAGACAACAACCAGATTTCGCGACGGACAGGTGATTTTGTCGTGAAGGAACACTTGCCAAGCTCGGTTTTTCGAAGGGTCAATGTTAACCAGCCGGGGTTGTGAAAGCGCCAAGTTAAGCAACTCTTACTAAGGTCTGACTTAATTGTTTCTGCAACTTATATTAATTTGAATTTGTATTATGGCGACTTCACCACCCCAGCCAGCCGGGGTGGTGAAGTCGCCATAATACAAATTCAAATTAATATAAGTTGCAGAAACAATTAAGTATAGACCCTGTCGGACACAGCAACATTCTAGATAAAGTCAGTGTCTAGGATAGAGTCTGGTTTTCGGGGTCGCCAATGACGATTATGGGGTCCAAACCTAAATCCAAGATGGCGCCGACGAAAATTTGCAAAATGTTCCAACTTTTCGTTATGGGTGTCGTTTTCATGGTTTTCGGGGTCGCTAATGATTTGATACCACTTTAAGGTTTCAAACAAAGCATCATTTTTTTATTATTTAGTATATTGGAGAACCTACTAAAATTCTGCACACATTTTTTAAAAGACGTGAAAGTTCCCTTCAACGTTTTATACCACCCCTGCGTTCCTATTCACCCCGTTTTACGGTATCGAAACCCATGATTTTCATCATTAGATATAGATCCGAAACAACGCCACGCCAACCACCTATCATTGGCCTTCCTAGATCTCCCTTCCTTGGGATGCAACATTTTTCTTATTCCTTTTTCCCCTGACAACTGACATGCTATCATTCACTCCCCTTTCTTTCATATCATTTAAATAAATAAATAAAGATATTTTTATTGACACAAAGAAAAAAAGTTTTACATTTCCATTTGAAACCTTGACTCACTTCACAACATTTTATACATCAGACATAGAAAAGAAGAATAATAACCCTTAAAAATAATACATGCGTGCTCTTGTGTGGTGTGTGTGCATCTGTTTATGCATAGGTGTGAAAGTGTGAATGTGGTGTGGTTATGTGTGTGTGTTATCATGGTTGGTGGCTGGACTTGGGTTATTTATTCCATACACTATACACTTCTCATTGACCTTCCTAGATATCCCTTTCAACTGTAACAAAAATCATGTAAAAAATAAAATGAAAAATTCTTCTTTCTTTTTCAGGATTAATCCTAGATGAAGACGAGATCCAACCAGAACCAATACAGACACCGAAAAAATCTAACACAAGTATGGTGAGTTAGAGTTTTTATCAACTCTTGCACTAACCATCTATTTGTCTACGGCACTCTTGACTTGAACGGGATGTTTGCTCTACTTCTGAATACGGTTTGAGAGTGCCATTGATGAAATGAGTGGCCAAATTTAAGTTTATTTATTAAAACATTGTCGAAAGTATTATATGTATGAATTTTGAATGTTGAGAAAGGCTTTTGAACTGTTTTCTATAGAAGCTGGACCATTTGACCATCGCCATTTCGATTTTTCTGCAAATTTGCCGCGCTGCGTTGAAACTAGGATATATAAAATAAAAATCATGGCGATACGATGTACCTAAAGTGTCGCGATGGCAAGATATTTGTAGGCAAGTTCTCATAATAGCGATCTATACCGCCCACAGAACAAAAGTGCTGTTTTAGAATGTAAACACGATAGCAGAACCAAAAATGTATCAAATGGAGGTATATCTCACCATCGGCTAGTCTTAATTTATTTTATTTCGATAAAAATGTAAAAACAATATTTCATTAAACGAGACAAGTAAAAGTTGATTTTATGATGTTAAATTTAAGGTCTAAGGTTCTCGAAGATTCCAACTATGCACATGACACATTCAGCTACACAAGTAGAGATTACCAATATCGATAAAGAGTTATCGATACTTTAAACATACAATATTCGAAAAAATCTTCTTACGCGCGAAAAACATAACCCTTTCCTTGCCGTGTAAAAATAAAGATTACGACGAATTCAGAACCTCCTCCTTTTTTGCAGTCGGTTAAAAAGACAACAGCCTTTAAAATCTACAAAGTGTAATCATAACAACACATGAACATAGAACCTCCTTCTTTTTTAAGTCAGATAAAAAGTGGCTTATGTGTTAGTCTGAAATTTAAGATCTACTGGGGTATAGACCAAAAATTCATCAGTTCGTTAAGGAATTAGTCAAGCTAATCATAAAACGAGTGTAGCCGCAGGCGAAAGCACAAGCTTCCCATATCAGTAGGACGTATTGCATTTGTAGTGTAGTCTATCGCATAATTCTATTGATAGAAAAAAAAACACCACATACAAAGATACGCCCATCTTTGTATCAATAGAATCGTTTTCAAAATCGGATCAGTAGTTTACCATAAAATATCTTAATTATACTTTCTATAAATCGTTAGTATTGGAATACATTTATTTAAAACTTGATTACAAACATAATAATATTTATCGACTCTAGTTATTTACTGTATTTTGTTTGAAAATAAAACGGAATGTCGATAAATAAGTCAACGACAGTGGTACATCCTTACAGGAGGACGAGTAGTAATGACCTCAATTCGCAAATATAAATCTTATAGCTGATATATGTTCTTATCTTATCTTTACCACCCTAGGTTGACTGGTAGAGAATGCCTAAGGCATTAAGTCCGCCTTTGTACCTTTGTGCATGAAGTCTAAATAAATAAATACGGCTTTAAATTGAATGCATTTATTATAGTGACATCTAGCGGCGGGTAGCGTAACTTGCTCATTAAACTATTCCGTGTGCACTTTTAACGGAAAAAGTAATAAATACTCAAAAAGAGTAGACAATAAACCAACTCTATGGTCATAAAGCTGTGGTTTATTTTCAAATAAGCGACGACTGACATATTTTCTACTTTCATCTAAAAATTAAACTACCAATCACACCAATGACTTCTTAGTGTTATGAAATATGTGTGAGTTTGGGTACGCTGGTTCCGATACTAATGAAGCTATATACGATTTCTACTGTCTTCTCTGTTCTGTGATACCGTCAATAGAATCACTGCGCCGCAACTTTGAAGATTAATCAAAATGACGATCGTCGACCATATCAATTTGCCATTAAATGCCCTCTGTGAGGACCGCTTGCGCCACCCTGGGTTATCTTAGTAACTCCGAGTTAGTAGCTAACACGACCAATTATGTCTGACATATTTGTCATTTAACCTCGTGTTGGCAACTAACTCCCAGTTAAGTTTTTGCTTGTAGTTATGTTGTGTTGTCAATATTGTGTCATTTAGTATTAGTTAGTATTATATTACTTAGTTTCATGAATGTGCACGCATGAAATGGAGTTTAATGTATATATTTATTTATGTTAATTAAAATGATTAAAGCAAAGCCTTGTATTTAGATTGTGTTGGGTCTTAAAGACAACATCTCATATTTTTGTAAAGATTTTAAATATAATATATAAGTAACTAGCTTCTACCAGCGGATTCGCCCGCGTTCAAAGTTCAAAAAAAAAACTCTGCTCCGATCGCCACCAAAATTTACAGGATTAACCGCTGGGTCAATCTAAAGATTGTCTTAAAATTTCATTAAAATGGGTCAGCCATTTCGGCGTCTTTAAGGATCATACATACATACTTTCTCTTTTATATATATAGATAGATTAATATAATTAATTTATATAAGTACAGGCGAATCTTATACCTGACAAACAACATCTCATATTTTTGTATAGATTTCAAATCCTTCTTCTGCCTGCCCCCTTCCCAATTTATTTGGGGTCGGGCCTCCTTGTGCGTCTACGCCAGGATGGTAAAGATTTCAAATATAATATACACCGTGAAATTTAAGTGGTTGTTTTCCCGCGGCCGAACGACTTGCCTTTAGGAGTACTTTCGAAGCATAGAGTTAAAGTAAAAAAATAACGATGTTTTTATTTTAAAATAATTTAAAAAATATTCATCAACTCGAAAAAGTGAGTAACAATAGTAACTTGTAGGTACTAGGTACTATTCGCGTCACCACCGTATTATTCACCGTAGTACCTAGTACCTACAAGTTACTATTGTTACTCACTTTTTCGAGTTTGTTTTTTTTTTAATTATTTTAAAACAAAAACATCGTTATTTTTTTACATTAACTCTATGCTTCGAAAGTACTCCTAAAGGCAAGTCGTTCTGCCGCGGGAAAACAACCACTTAAATTTCACGGTGTATAATTAATTTATATAATTAAGTACAGGCGAATCTTGACGCTCATATGAGTTAGTCGAATATTTTTAGCTGCCTTTAAGAGTAATGGTGAAATAATGATGTTTTTGTGATATCTCTGTGTTATTTTAAAAACAAAATGTTGTGTGCTCTAAGTTCAATTCATGGTAAATTGCATGGACTGGGGTATTTCATGTTTGTCTGTCTGGGGTTCAGGGAGCACCCAAACGCATGATATTAAATGATTTATCGTACTTTTTAGGGCACTCCAAAGCGGAAGGGTATTTGGGAAAAGTTTGCATGCCGTAATATACTCTGTTCTCACTTCTTCCGCTCTTCCCCAGTCCCTGACATCGGCTGGCCTGAAGAGAAAGCACTGGCATAGGAGGTGGTAGTAGCACATGGCATAATATGGGGCTACTAGACGGCCCCCTATCATTGGCTGGCCCCACTTTAAAGATGGAGGATCCCAATGAACCCTTGCAATCTTTGCCATGCCGCTGCTGACAAGGCTAATGGAAAAATGCCAAATGAATTTGGGTCATCGCCGCCGCCGGCAAAAGAAAAAGTTTCTGCCAACAATATAAATTTTATTTGCCCGCCATCTTTGCCGTGCCGAACTTGCCAATGAAATAAATTGGGCAGTGTTGCCAATCTAACTAATATTATAAATGTGAAAGTTTGTATGGGTGTGTGTGTGGATGTATGTTTATTACTTAATCACGCCAGAACGGCTGAACAGATCTGGATGAAATTTGGCACAGAAATAGATTACAGACTGAAATAGCACACAGGCTATAATGCTTTCACGCGGGCGAAGCCACTGGCAGAAACTAGTTTATTAATATATAAGAATTATAAACTAAAGTCACCGCCAGATAACAAAAAATAAAAGTCGTTAACACCGTCCTGACTACCAATGTATTCCAATATTTCAAAACGATACGAAACAAATGTAAAGGCAGTGTCGCTAACACGATCAAAACAAACGTATCGCGGTAAGGGGCGTCCTTGACCCTTTCAGTTCCTTTTCCTTTCAACAAAAAATCATGTTTTCAAGTTACATAATTATACTTTTTGGTACAAGGCGGAACAATGACTTTTATGTAGATTTTTTACGGAAACTTTATAGTCGTGACAATCTAAGAAGTCGGCTTCAATAGCTATAAAAATACTTAATAATAATTAAACTTGATGCTTACGAATGATACTCGTTGTTATAGTGCAGGGCTCACGAATTACTTTTATTTGGGGTCCGTTTTTAGGGTTCCGTACCCAAAGAGTAAAAACGGGACCCTATTACTAAGACCCCGCGGTCCATCTGTCTGTCTGTCACGAGGCTGTATATCATGAACCGTGATATCTAGACAGTTGAAATTTTCTCAGATGATGTATTTCTGTTGCCGTTATAAAAACAAATACTAAAAACAGAATAAAATAAATATTTAACTGGGGCTCCCATACAACAAACGTGATTATTTTGCCGTTTTTGCGATAATGGTACGGAACCCTTCGTGCGCGAGTCCGACTCGCACTTGGCCGTTTTTTTTTTTAATAATAATTATGCCCTTCGCGTTTCGTAAGGCCCCTCCCCCCGCCGCCGTTTCCCAACTATATTGGGGTCGGCTTCCAGTCCTACCGGATTCAGCTAAGTACCAGTGTTTTACATGGAGCGACTGCCTATCTGACCTCCACAACCCAGTAACTGGGTAACACGGTCACTATTACTGACTATGTTGGTGACTATTGTCATTAAATCTTAGATATATTCATCGGCAAGTCTACTCCGAAAATCAATACATAAAATAAATCAGTAGAAAAGTAGGTTTTGTACACCGAAAATATTTCTAATAAAATAGCCAGGGTGTTAAACGATAATTAAAAGAACTAATTTCCAGAATTTTTAAATTTTTTGTCTGTTTGTCGATTTGTTTGTTTATTTCTGAACGCATCAAGTAAAATGTACGAAACCAACGTAGATAACTTTTATACATAAAAATTGTGCATAACTTGATGTATTACTAAGTTTTTGTTTCATCGCATTCAGTTTACTCTATCAAAAGTTAAATGAATTTAAAGTGTTCAAGAAGTAAAATATCACAACACACGCAATTCAGGTACTCGGACAGTTGAACTCCATATTCGATAGATGGCGTTGTGCATTTGACGTATTTTTTTTAATGGCGGAGTGTTCAGGAAGTAAAATATCACAACACACAAATCAGATACTCGGACCATAGAACTCCATATTCGATAGATGGCGTTGAGCATTTGACTTCATTTTCTGAATGGCGGTTAGATTCTCCGCGAAAGAAAAACCCTAGGAACAAAAAAGTTCATCTTCGCACCTATCTGGATGCGAGACGCACATCGGTCCGGCGACACTTGGGGGAAGCCTATGTTCAGCAGTGGAAGTGGACATCTTTCGGCTGAAATGATGATGATGAAATCTAACTTGGATAGGTTCGCACAAAATAGGTCGACGGTCCGGATCGGACTTCTTAGATTGCCAGGATTATAACAGCCAGTTTCACCACAGATAACTTAATGGATTTAGCGCTAAACTAATTATTTTAATCATAGTTCTATTTATCATTCGTTTGAAATTGGCAAAGGTAGAATGATGTTTTTAATGCGTTTATCGCTAAATTCAATTAGTGATCTGGTGCGAGTGGACCTAAAAATCGGCTGAAATATTTTTATAATGTAATTATGTATGTATAAGGAGATGTATTTTTTTATTCGTGGCCATTTTAAATATGACTCATAAGTTAAGTAGATAGTTTAAAATTAATGACAAGACTGTATATATTGATGTAATTAAACATTTGATACATAAATGATACTTTTATTAAAACAAACCTAGTCCTGATGTAGCCATAGTGGATCTTTGTGTCTCTGAAGTTGGCTGCAAGACCCTGCGCAGTTGCTATTATTGTGTCAATGTTGAAGTAGAAGATAGCATTGTATAACTGCCTCTTTCACTCGCTTACGTTTGTCGCATCGTCCTATCTCGCTTACTCTATGCAGTATACTCGATGCTAAACGGTTTCTTGCGCAATGGATCGCAGAGCCAACTTCAGGGACACAAAAAGATCCCCTGTGACAACTGTAGCTTTGTGTAAGTTCATCTGCTGGGGCAAATACAGCTTTTCGACTTCTACAACTTGCCGAGTAGTATGCAAACTTTCCTTTCAGAAGAATAGACCTTGATGATAATAAATACAAGGCTTTGTTCCAATCATACATACTTCGCCAGAAATTACAGGACACCATCAACTGCTAAGTCTTTCTTCCTTTTGCTTCATCCATATTCATACATTAAATCATACACACAACTATAATAACATGGTTACTAGGCTTCCTTCATTTTTATCCAATGAAAAACATATTCTCAATTCAAAACGTATTTTTTTCAGCTGAGCGACGTCCTGCCGAGTCCGTATATGAATGGTTACTACGTGGACAATATTGAGAGAGACTTCCGAATCGTAGTGTGGGAATAATCTAACTATAGTTTACTAGCCAACCAAGTATCCCCTATAGTTTTGGCCAGTCGGAACTCGGCGCGGCTACAATGGTTTCGCAGTAAAACATACTCAACTAAAACAGCAGTGCGCCTAGCCTTGCGCATCGGGAACCCAACGTTCAGCCCGACCAAAAATATTGGGGATTACTGTACCTAAATCAAACTTGGTATAACGCCTACTACTATGGCGCCATCATGATTCCGTTATGAGAAAGAGACGGACCTTACAAGACGAATAGCACAATTCATTATTCACAACTCATTCATGATGACAATTGGCAATGGGATCTTATAGGAATGCTGACAATCAGTAGTCAGAATCTACTTTGAGGATTTTTTGTCAGTCGAAAGCGAGACCAGAGGCAAAGCTAGCGAGCGGAGAGCCGATATCTACCTACTCAGTGGTCTAATTTTCTTTGTTGGCTATAAAAGTATGAGGGTCAGCTCATGCTCATACCAAGATGTGAGGCAGCGGGTACACTTTAAGATAGCGATAGAATATAGAACTTCATTCACTACACGGAAAGGTACACATTTCAGTGAGAAAATTCGACTATACCCTTCTGCGCCGCTGCAATATTTCGCCGGTGCTACGAATGCTGGCGAAATACATAGCTTAGCATAGACTGGCTGTGAATGCTGCGACGCATCGCGATGAAGCATGCTGAGGGGCTATGCGTTTCGTGGCGTCTCGCCCATGAAGGTATAGATAAATAGTCTCGCCACGCAGCATACCAAAGGGGCTCAGGAAAAATTGTCTCTAAAATGAGCTGACCCTGACATAAATTATGGTCAAAAATATTTTGTAGATAACAATCTTTATTATAATATCGCCGGCAAGCAAATAAAAATGACGAACCAAAAAGAATATAGAGTCTGGCAAACGAAAGTAGAGACTGAAAATTTAAAAAATATCAGCATAGCAACCCCAAAACTTGTATGACTTACGGAATAACCCAATTTGTTTGATACTTTAGAATTATTTATTTTATTTCGTCTGAATAAAAATACTATAGGTAATTAAGGTAGGTAATATTTTAAACATTATGTATTAATCTCAATAAAAAAAACAACAGTATTCTATAATAATTTTGGTTTATTCAACTTATTAGCATCATTCTAACTTATGAAATCTAACATCACACGTAAACAATCTTGATTTTGTTTAAATTCGACGTCTTTCTCCTGATGTTTTTTTTTATATTTAGACATCATGCGAAACGACATCTCCCGTAATCCACTTTTAATTGTTCTATTCATTTTTAGGGTTCCGTACCCAAAGGGTAAAAACGGGACCCTATCATTCAATAAAATAGTAAATGTAATTAATATTGTTTTACTTGTTGTGCCCGCGGCTTCGCTCCTGTCCTCCTACCCCTACCCTTACCTCCTTTACCTACCTACCCTAAATACGTACCCTTACCTAACCTACCTATCCATTTTTGATTTAAAAAAATTACGTCGAGAAATGCTCATGCATACTGCGCTACCACGGGGAGATTTGATAGACATAGGACAGAGACAGTTATGTGGGACTCCAGCCCACTAAAACCCTGCCCCTGCCCCTGCCCCTGCTACCCTGATGGCTGACGCGGCCTCACCGCGTCAGCCATCAGACGGTGGTGACCCCGTCCAGGCCGCGGAAGAAAGGCAGAGCGGTGCACCGCAATATACCGTCACTCCTATCCTATATATCTAATGGGACTTGTGACGCTACCTAAGACATCCTACCTCACCTACCCTACCCTACAGAGGATCAGGTGGTCAGCCAGCTCTCGAATATGTATCCTCCGACTGCACAGCATGATTTTCTTCTTGTTTTCATCTTTTTAGTTCGCTTCTTTAAGCAGTCGGGGTTTGGATTTTTAAATTAACTTTTTGATTATTTGTGAATCGATAAACTCTAAATCTATCTGTAAACTCCTTCAGAAAGCGTGAGCATAGCAAGTGGACCTGGCAAAGCCCCGATGGTGCAACTAAAAATGAGATCGACTTCATCATGTCAACCAAGAAGCAAATGTTCAATGATGTCTCTGTGATCAATTCGGTGAACAGAGGGAGCGATCACCGCATGGTAAGAGGCACATTGAACATTAATGTTAAGCTTGAAAGTGTCTCGACTGATGAAGTCCACGCTCCGTTCAGCACAGATCCAGGTCCAAAACCCCGAGAGCTTTCAGCTCGAACTCCAAAATCTTTTCGAGTGCCTAGGGAGCACCGTGGACGACTACAGCGACGGGTTTGTGGAAGCTGTCCATACGGTCGGGTCTAAGTTTTTCAAGACCCGCCGTACAGATAGGAACAAAAAGCTCTCTAATCCTACTCCCAAGCTCATGAAGAAGAGGCGCGAGATGATCTTGCAGTCTTCAGACGATGCGTTGAAATACCGGCAGCTAAATCGACGGATCTCAAAGTCCTTGAAAAGCGACCTCCGCCGCTTTAATACCAAGCGTATTAATGACGCGATTGAGCAAAACAAGGGCTCCAAGGTCGTTGCAAGAGATCTATTAGAGATTTATTAGAGGTCTATTGGGCAAAGCCAGCTCACGAAACTGAAGACCGATGATGGCAGGATTGTGTTCGCCAAACCGGAGCTTCTGAGGGAGATCGAGAGATTCTATGGGCAGTTGTACACGTCAACCAGTAAACCCGTCGTGAATCTAGCGAATGACCCTACCTAGAGCCAGATTTACCCGACACTATACCGAAGACATTCCGGACGTCAGCCTGTATGAGATTAGGATGGCTCTGAAACAGCTCAAAAACAACAAGGCACCGGGTGATGATTAAAACCAGTACTTAAGGCCCTTCAGAAACTGTTTGAACCGTCATACTCGAGGGGAAAACGCCACAGGCATGGTGCAGGGGTGTGGTGGTACTCTTCTTCAAGAAGGGTGACAATGCCCTACTGAAGAACTATAGGCCCATCTCACGTCTTAGCCATGTCTACAAGCTGTGCTTCTCGCGCGCAGGTTTGACAATTTCCAGCCCCCGAACAAGCCGGATTCCGTAAAGGCTTTAGCACCGTAGACCACATACTGCTGCGGCAGGTTATACAGAAGGTCGAAGAGTACAACCTGCCTCTTTGTTTAGTGTTTGTGGACTACGAGAAAGCCTTCGATTCGATTGAGACTTGGGCTGTACTGCAGTCTCCAACGGTGCCAAATTGACTACGCAGTACATCGAAGTGTTGAAGTGTTTATACAAAAAAGCCAACATGTCTGTTCGACTTCAGGATCAGACCTCGGCACCCGTCCTTCTGCAGCGAGGTGTGAGACAGGGAGACGTCATATCTCCGAAACTGTTTACCGCTGCACTGGAGGATGTCTTTAAGGTTCTGGACAGGAGAGGGCTAGGCATCAACGTCAATGGCGAGTACATCACTCACCTTCGGTTTGCCGACGATATAGTGGTTATGGCTGTAACCATGGAGGACCTCAGTACAATGCTCGGTGATCTCAGTAGAGCTTCCAAAAGAGTGGGTCTTATGATGAACATGGACAAAACCAAGGTAATGTTGAATGCCCATGTTATTCCCACTCCTATCAAGTTCGGAGACTATAAACTCGAAGTTGTGGGCAACTATGTCTACCTGGGACAAACGATCCAATTGGGTAGGGCCAACTTCGAGAAACAGGTCAACCGTCGAATCCGACTCGACTGGGCAGCGTTCGGGAAGTTGCGCGGTATCTTCTTGTCCAACTTACCACAGTTTCTCAAGACGAAAGTCTATGACCAGTGTGTGTTGCCGCCAGTGATGACATATGGCTCTGAGACGTGGTCGCTTACAATGGGCCATATCAGAAAGCTTACAGTCACACAAAGGGCAATGGAGAGGGCTATGCAGTGCTCGGAGTTTTCTTGCGTGATCAAATCAGAAATGTAGAGATCCGCAAGAGAACCAGGTTTATCGACATAGCCCGAAGAATTGCCAAACTTAAGTGGCAGTGGGCAGGGCACATTGCTCGCAGAACGGATGGCCGATGGGGCAGAAAAGTTCTGGAGTGGCGATCGCGAACCGATGACCTGGTGAAGGTTGCGGGGATCCGCTGGTTGCGATACGCACGGGACCGGTCAATATGGTGACGCTTGGGGGAGGCCTTTGTCCAGCAGTGGACGTCTTTCGGCTGTTATGGTGATGATGAATCGATTCGTATACTTCATAAAAGATAGCTTGATCTCTGCGACAGCAAACTTATTGTTACATGCTCTTTGGCGACAGCTGTCCTGTCAGTATCACTGACTTAGAAACCTAGTATCAACACTGACTTATAAACCTATGGACTTGCCATACCTACGAAATTAGCGTGCATACCTACAAAAATCGGCCAATAGGGAACATTACTGCCAATTGCTCCCGCCAGATGGCGCTTGACGGCTCTGAGTAAACAAAAACATAACAACATGGCGTCTACTACTGTTTGTGGTTACCGAACTCTTTTTTACTGTTTTTAAGATAACTTGTGTTCAAAAACCAAATAATAATATTGGGGAAGTTAGCTTCATTTTTCTTTCACTATTTGTTTTATATTTTGTATATGTTACGGCTAAAGGTAGGTGTGAACCTAAACTTAAGATTAGCCGGCTAAACCTAGGTTTATCTTCGACGAAATGTTAATGTTAGTTTGTTCTATCTTTAGCCGGCTAAACTTAGGTGTAGCTGCAGGTCCTTGGCTAAAAATGTAGAAGGAAATGGAAAAGGAAACAATGTAATAATGTTTACTATTTTGACACGAAAACTTTATTAAAAAATAATCACTTTCATTACACATACTTTTATGTACTATGTAGGTATTCAAAGTAACAATTATTACAATTACAAAATTATGCCGGCTACAACTAGGTCCAGCCATTCCCTGTTGGATAAAACTAACCTAACCTAACCTCGGGAGCTTAGGGCACCCCGACACGGACAGGTTAGGTTCGAAGGGGATGACGGGAGCTGAAGTGAGCGAGCAAAGCGAGCGAACTCAGCTCCCGTCGTCCCCTTCGTGTTAGGTTACTTTAGACCCTGCATTCAGAAATAGGAGCCCCGCGCAGCGGGGCTTCGTCGACCATGTTGCATAAACACTAAACTAAATTGCACCAATACCTAGTTCTAGCCGGAATGATATCGGATAGACCTAGTTTTATCCAACAGGGAATGGCTGGACCTAGTTGTAGCCGGCATGATGAAGGCGCCGACATTGCAAATACGCGCAACCAACTGCATAGAAAAATGACGCAATACTAAACCAAAACATTGCCACGTGCACGCGTGTTGTCTCCCCACCGCCCGCGCCCCCTCAAGCCTTCCGCCGGCCCGGCGCGCCTATCGAATACATTTTTAGCCGTTTCGTTTCGGTTAATGTGCACATTAACCGGCTAAAGATGGAATATCACGACGCAAACTAACATGTTATCGAACTTTAGCTGCTTCTCGAAGATAAACCTAAGTTTAGCCGGCTAATCTTAAGTTTACGTTCACACCGACCTTTAGCCGTAACATATACATAAACTGCGAAATTTTGTTGCTGGACTTTGACAGTTTGGTTTTTTTTTAGGGTTGACGAATGTAAACGTAACTGTCAAAGTCCAGCAACAAAATTTCGCAGTTTATGTATATGTTACGGCTAAAGGTCGGTGTGAACGTAAACTTAAGATTAGCCGGCTAAACTTAGGTTTATCTTCGAGAAGCAGCTAAAGTTCGATAACATGTTAGTTTGCGTCGTGATATTCCATCTTTAGCCGGTTAATGTGCACATTAACCGAAACGAAACGGCTAAAAATGTATTCGATAGGCGCGCCGGGCCGGCGGAAGGCTTGAGGGGGCGCGGGCGGTGGGGAGACAACACGCGTGCACGTGGCAATGTTTTGGTTTAGTATTGCGTCATTTTTCTATGCAGTTGGTTGCGCGTATTTGCAATGTCGGCGCCTTCATCATGCCGGCTACAACTAGGTCCAGCCATTCCCTGTTGGATAAAACTAGGTCTATCCGATATCATTCCGGCTAGAACTAGGTATTGGTGCAATTTAGTTTAGTGTTTATGCAACATGGTCGACGAAGCCCCGCTGCGCGGGGCTCCTATTTCTGAATGCAGGGTCTAAAGTAACCTAACACGAAGGGGACGACGGGAGCTGAGTTCGCTCGCTTTGCTCGCTCACTTCAGCTCCCGTCATCCCCTTCGAACCTAACCTGTCCGTGTCGGGGTGCCCTAAGCTCCCGAGGTTAGGTTAGGTTAGTTTTATCCAACAGGGAATGGCTGGACCTAGTTGTAGCCGGCATAATTTTGTAATTGTAATAATTGTTACTTTGAATACCTACATAGTACATAAAAGTATGTGTAATGAAAGTGATTATTTTTTAATAAAGTTTTCGTGTCAAAATAGTAAACATTATTACATTGTTTCCTTTTCCATTTCCTTCTACATTTTTAGCCAAGGACCTGCAGCTACACCTAAGTTTAGCCGGCTAAAGATAGAACAAACTAACATTAACATTTCGTCGAAGATAAACCTAGGTTTAGCCGGCTAATCTTAAGTTTAGGTTCACACCTACCTTTAGCCGTAACATATACAAAATATAAAACAAATAGTGAAAGAAAAATGAAGCTAACTTCCCCAATATTATTATTTGGTTTTTGAACACAAGTTATCTTAAAAACAGTAAAAAAGAGTTCGGTAACCACAAACAGTAGTAGACGCCATGTTGTTATGTTTTTGTTTACTCAGAGCCGTCAAGCGCCATCTGGCGGGAGCAATTGGCAGTAATGTTCCCTATTGGCCGATTTTTGTAGGTATGCACGCTAATTTCGTAGGTATGGCAAGTCCATAGGTTTATAAGTCAGTGTTGATACTAGGTTTCTAAGTCAGTGATACTGACAGGACAGCTGTCGCCAAAGAGCATGTAACAATAAGTTTGCTGTCGCAGAGATCAAGCTATCTTTTATGAAGTATACGAATCGATTCATCATCACCATAACAGCCGAAAGACGTCCACTGCTGGACAAAGGCCTCCCCCAAGCGTCACCATATTGACCGGTCCCGTGCGTATCGCAACCAGCGGATCCCCGCAACCTTCACCAGGTCATCGGTTCGCGATCGCCACTCCAGAACTTTTCTGCCCCATCGGCCATCCGTTCTGCGAGCAATGTGCCCTGCCCACTGCCACTTAAGTTTGGCAATTCTTCGGGCTATGTCGATAAACCTGGTTCTCTTGCGGATCTCTACATTTCTGATTTGATCACGCAAGAAAACTCCGAGCACTGCATAGCCCTCTCCATTGCCCTTTGTGTGACTGTAAGCTTTCTGATATGGCCCATTGTAAGCGACCACGTCTCAGAGCCATATGTCATCACTGGCGGCAACACACACTGGTCATAGACTTTCGTCTTGAGAAACTGTGGTAAGTTGGACAAGAAGATACCGCGCAACTTCCCGAACGCTGCCCAGTCGAGTCGGATTCGACGGTTGACCTGTTTCTCGAAGTTGGCCCTACCCAATTGGATCGTTTGTCCCAGGTAGACATAGTTGCCCACAACTTCGAGTTTATAGTCTCCGAACTTGATAGGAGTGGGAATAACATGGGCATTCAACATTACCTTGGTTTTGTCCATGTTCATCATAAGACCCACTCTTTTGGAAGCTCTACTGAGATCACCGAGCATTGTACTGAGGTCCTCCATGGTTACAGCCATAACCACTATATCGTCGGCAAACCGAAGGTGAGTGATGTACTCGCCATTGACGTTGATGCCTAGCCCTCTCCTGTCCAGAACCTTAAAGACATCCTCCAGTGCAGCGGTAAACAGTTTCGGAGATATGACGTCTCCCTGTCTCACACCTCGCTGCAGAAGGACGGGTGCCGAGGTCTGATCCTGAAGTCGAACAGACATGTTGGCTTTTTTGTATAAACACTTCAACACTTCGATGTACTGCGTAGTCAATTTGGCACCGTTGGAGACTGCAGTACAGCCCAAGTCTCAATCGAATCGAAGGCTTTCTCGTAGTCCACAAACACTAAACAAAGAGGCAGGTTGTACTCTTCGACCTTCTGTATAACCTGCCGCAGCAGTATGTGGTCTACGGTGCTAAAGCCTTTACGGAATCCGGCTTGTTCGGGGGCTGGAAATTGTCAAACCTGCGCGCGAGAAGCACAGCTTGTAGACATGGCTAAGACGTGAGATGGGCCTATAGTTCTTCAGTAGGGCATTGTCACCCTTCTTGAAGAAGAGTACCACCACACCCCTGCACCATGCCTGTGGCGTTTTCCCCTCGAGTATGACGGTTCAAACAGTTTCTGAAGGGCCTTAAGTACTGGTTTTAATCATCACCCGGTGCCTTGTTGTTTTTGAGCTGTTTCAGAGCCATCCTAATCTCATACAGGCTGACGTCCGGAATGTCTTCGGTATAGTGTCGGGTAAATCTGGCTCTAGGTAGGGTCATTCGCTAGATTCACGACGGGTTTACTGGTTGACGTGTACAACTGCCCATAGAATCTCTCGATCTCCCTCAGAAGCTCCGGTTTGGCGAACACAATCCTGCCATCATCGGTCTTCAGTTTCGTGAGCTGGCTTTGCCCAATAGACCTCTAATAAATCTCTAATAGATCTCTTGCAACGACCTTGGAGCCCTTGTTTTGCTCAATCGCGTCATTAATACGCTTGGTATTAAAGCGGCGGAGGTCGCTTTTCAAGGACTTTGAGATCCGTCGATTTAGCTGCCGGTATTTCAACGCATCGTCTGAAGACTGCAAGATCATCTCGCGCCTCTTCTTCATGAGCTTGGGAGTAGGATTAGAGAGCTTTTTGTTCCTATCTGTACGGCGGGTCTTGAAAAACTTAGACCCGACCGTATGGACAGCTTCCACAAACCCGTCGCTGTAGTCGTCCACGGTGCTCCCTAGGCACTCGAAAAGATTTTGGAGTTCGAGCTGAAAGCTCTCGGGGTTTTGGACCTGGATCTGTGCTGAACGGAGCGTGGACTTCATCAGTCGAGACACTTTCAAGCTTAACATTAATGTTCAATGTGCCTCTTACCATGCGGTGATCGCTCCCTCTGTTCACCGAATTGATCACAGAGACATCATTGAACATTTGCTTCTTGGTTGACATGATGAAGTCGATCTCATTTTTAGTTGCACCATCGGGGCTTTGCCAGGTCCACTTGCTATGCTCACGCTTTCTGAAGGAGTTTACAGATAGATTTAGAGTTTATCGATTCACAAATAATCAAAAAGTTAATTTAAAAATCCAAACCCCGACTGCTTAAAGAAGCGAACTAAAAAGATGAAAACAAGAAGAAAATCATGCTGTGCAGTCGGAGGATACATATTCGAGAGCTGGCTGACCACCTGATCCTCTGTAGGGTAGGGTAGGTGAGGTAGGATGTCTTAGGTAGCGTCACTGTCTTCGGTAGGTAGTTCTAGCCGGAATGATATCGGATAGACCTAGTTTTATCCAACAGGGAATGGCTGGACCTAGTTGTAGCCGGCATGATGAAGGCGCCGACATTGCAAATACGCGCAACCAACTGCATAGAAAAATGACGCAATACTAAACCAAAACATTGCCACGTGCACGCGTGTTGTCTCCCCACCGCCCGCGCCCCCTCAAGCCTTCCGCCGGCCCGGCGCGCCTATCGAATACATTTTTAGCCGTTTCGTTTCGGTTAATGTGCACATTAACCGGCTAAAGATGGAATATCACGACGCAAACTAACATGTTATCGAACTTTAGCTGCTTCTCGAAGATAAACCTAAGTTTAGCCGGCTAATCTTAAGTTTACGTTCACACCGACCTTTAGCCGTAACATATACATAAACTGCGAAATTTTGTTGCTGGACTTTGACAGTTTGGTTTTTTTTTAGGGTTGACGAATGTAAACGTAACTTATATCGGATATGTGTTAGATATCATATCATCTCGATATCAAAATAACCAATATTACAAAAGCTGTATCTAATTAAAACCTTACTAGCGTGTGAGAACGAATAATTCAAAACTTAAAACCGTAACAATGCGAAAACATACGAACTACGAACAAAACGCAAACTTCACAAACGTTAGGAATCATATACGCTACCTATCTTTCTAAGTTTTATTTCGTGTTCGTTGTTAGTTTGCTCATCTAAATAACATTTTCACTTTTGCAAACTGTACTACTGATATCGATATCTGAAAACCGTTTTCGATATCGATATGAAAACACATACATAACCGTTTGCGCAAAAAACCGAAAACGCCCTTCTCTAGTTTGTTTACGCAGAAACCTGTGGCGCCATCTGAGCGCAGCTTTGCGGATAGTTCCCTATTGCTCCCGCCAGATGGCGCTTGACGGCTCTGAGTAAACAAAAACATAACAACATGGCGTCTACTACTGTTTGTGGTTACCGAACTCTTTTTTACTGTTTTTAAGATAACTTGTGTTCAAAAACCAAATAATAATATTGGGGAAGTTAGTTAGCTTTATTTTTCTTTCACCAGAGACATTGTAATACCTAGACGGAACGTGTTTAAGACGCAATTTCAATATCGGTATTCACTTTCGCACTCACAGATAACGTCATAAGCAAAAAGTGATAGATATACTTTTGTCTATGCCATCTTTTGTGCCAGTGTGGCCGAGTATGCTATAGATACTTATCTATAGACATATATCAGTACTAGATCTGTGCCATTGAGTTTAGTTTTGGAGCGATCTACAAAATTGGTCAAATGTCTGTAAGAATCGTCCCTGACTGCGGCTAATTTTACGTTTTTTTTGTAGGGAATCTTTATACTTATTTAAAGAGTGAATGTGTACTCGTATAAAGAGTGAACTTATCAGTCATTGTAAGAGTACAATTCCAATTTTTCTGCGCATTACACGAGTTGTATAATAATGTTTATTCATACCTTGCGCAAAAACGAGGTACATCATGAGATCAAAGTGACAGTTTTTGGTACACTCGTACGACTGAACAGACATGTACTGATCGATATACTGATGAAGACTGAAAAGAAAGTTTACAGACGAGTATGTATATAAAAGTAAAAAAAAAAAATAACAATATTGTTTAAATATAATAATTTAATTTAAAACAAAGAGAGCAGTGGTGGCAAACAAAGAGAGAAGTTGTAGGTCGTGGGTTCGAGCCCAGACAGGCGCTTTACTTTCTGTAAACTATTTCATCACCACTGCTCTCAAAACGGTGAAGGAAAACATCGTGAGGAAACCGACATGTCCTAGAACCAATAATTCGAAGACATGTGACATCCACCAACCCGCACTGGGCCCGCGTGGTGGATAACGGCCCATTCCCTCTCACAGTGAGGCCTGTGTCCCAGCAGTGGGAACATTAATAGGCTGATGATGTGAAAACAGTGAATTTAAAACAGTAATATGTAAAAATTAACATGATTCATCAACCTGTGTCAGGTGGATAGTGATAGCATGATTCATTAAAATGCAGTGAAAACAAGCGTGAATATGGTGAAGGTGTCCAGTTAAATTCAAATTCAAAAGTCATTTATTCAAACTAGGCTGAGAATCAGCACTTTCCGAACGTCAAAATTACATAAGACAGTCCCCCAAAAACGCCCGCCCTTCACCACTTCCTAGTGCTTTTGCTGGGAAGAAGAAGTGGCGCAACAAACTCCCCAGCAGCACAGCTGTCTGTTCAGTTAGAAAAAAAACAAAAACTTGATTCTATACAATAGTATGCAAATAATTTACATTACTCAACACAAAAAATTAAAATAAAATATATTTGCCATAATGACAGTTAGCTCGTTTTATATTCTGGATCCACTTATTTCTTAAATAAGTACTCTTAGGAAACCTGTGCACAATTGATATTAGATTAATAATCACAAATAGCAAATAAACTTTATGAAATAAATTAAAGTAAGTAAAATAAAAATACAGTATCGATAAATCTTTCTCGTGACTTTTGTCACATCTCTAACATCAGAACGTAAGTACGTAAACTGTCATAGCTCTATCAGCGAACGTATAAAAGTTAAATATTTCACTAAATAGAATGGTTTAGTGATACTATACGTCCTCGACGTATTTAGAACTTAGATACCTTTATTCCGAACAGCCTATGAAATGTATTCCCTGCACAATAATTTCAATATGCTAGTCGATAACTCACCTGTGGAAAGATATCCTTTGATTATGTTCTGTTTATACACTCATTCTACTCTTGCAACCGATAGCCACACACGACATGGTTCATGCAGATAATTAAACAACAAAATTCTTCCTGATATAAACGATACAAAGGCTTGAAAACAGCGAAAAACTTTAATTAGAGCTGCTAACCGATGGGTTACAACAGTGACTAAAAAGTGGTCTCTTTGACGTTAAGGATGGTAGCGTTTGTCTATGTTTGTCTCTTTCTTTTTCATAGAGTTTCTCTATAAGCAAGAACGAAAGAATTGACAGTTTCTTTTTCGTCGTATATACGTTCCGTCTAGGTATTACAATGTCTCTGTCTTTCACTATTTGTTTTATATTTTGTATACATAAACTGCGAAATTTTGTCGCTGGACTTTGACAGTTTGGTTTTTTTTTAGCAATGTTTCCGATATATATAAACGTAACTTATATCGGAGATGTGTTAGATATCATATCATATCGATATTGATATCAAAATAAGCGATATTACAAAAGCTGTATCTAATAAAAACCTTACTAGCGTGTGAGAACGAATAATTAAAAACTTAAAATCATAACAATGCGAAAACGTACGAACTACGAACAAAACGCAAACTTCACAAACGTTAGGAACCATATGCGCTAGGTACCTATCTTTCTAAGTATTATTTCGTGTTCGTTGTTAGTTTGCTCATCTAAATAACATTTTAACTTTGCAAACTGTACTACTGATATCGATATCTGAAAACCGTTTTCGATATCGATATGAAAACACATACATAACCGTTTGCGCAAAAACCGAAAACGCCCTTCTCTAGTTTGTTTACGCAGAAACCTGTGGCGCCATCTGAGCGCAGCTTTGCGGATAGTTCCCTATTAAGATGACTGCCCATTTGCACTGACTTATAACCTCATTGGCCCATTTGCAACTGTTTGACAGCACAACTACACAGATAAACGTATATATACGGCACACAACTACCAATTTTTTCGGCAATCAACATGGCGACCGGTCACGCATAGACATGATTTTGACGTCACTCAAAAGTGTTACCAAGTTTAGTCCTTGACAAACATTTAGATGTCTCTCTTTTCATATGCAGCTCTTGGTTAGTTAAAAAGAGACAAAACGCTTTTTGACATGCGTGTGTCGATATTATAGATATTTGTATAACTATTCTTCATATAGTAGAATATGCCGTCTCCATTATTTCCTACCTCATTGAGTATCAATCATGAAGATAAATAATTCTAGAGAAATAGCGCTTGACAGACTAACAATAACGTATACGTCAGTTTGACATATGTCGCAGAGATCAAGCGAAGTAATGGATAGTGAATTTGAAAATTTGTGTAGTTTTGTGTCACAAGAGTACGCAACTGGAAAATATGTGGAATCATTGAAACAGGTGTAATCTTGGTAAAGTGGAGCTGAGAACACACTTTACTACCTCAGCGAAGCTTACCAAAAAAGCTTGCTCGATAGTCTTGCTCAAAGTTCCCGCAGCTGGCCACACAGGACTCTTCTCTGTGAGAAGGAATGGTACGCAACCCACAATGCGGGCCCAGTTCGAGTTGGTGGATATATTTGCTGTCAAATACTCCACATCCGGATGCAAAATGATATGCAGAATAAAGTTTTTGTTTATAATGTCTTTATCAAAGAACTCACAACTTGACTTAAAGGCCTTAGTAGCCAGGCCATTAAGTCCTAACAAAAAAAGGCACTTTTATTCTATTTTGACACTTCATCACTCTTGTTGACTTGACCAGTTGACTTTGACAGATTCATTTATGCGGCCGTTGAGCTGGTGATACGTCTCCAGTAATTGAATTATTAATTATTTCTATTACGTGAATGATTCAGTGTTCGTGCAAGCTCATTACAATCGCTGGTTTTATTTTCAGATATCCAGTGAAATTGTGTCAGTGAAGATTTAATAAAAATCTTATTAGCATCTTACTTGAGTGATCTTGTATTCGTATTGTGAGAGAAAGAAACGCTACGTTAAATAATGGCTTTCCAAGTGAGTATTCGATTGCTTGATTCGTTATTTCCTGGTAATGGTGGGCGTAGGGCGGGACCCAGTGAGTGGTGACATCAGAACACGAATTAGGGCGCAGAGAGGGTAGGACGCAACCTTGACCCGGATGTCTTCGAATAGTAAACAACTAACAATGATTTATGAGCCCATTAAAAACAGGATAGTTTTTCCTTAGTAGTTTTCTATTCTTCTTTATCAGTTTACAAAACCAAGCCAGCTATTATAGCCCAGCTTATTAAGGGTTCTTTTTAAAAAAAATGGTTGATACTAGTTTGGGCAGTTTGTGGCACTGAGTTTAAAAAAAAGTTAATAAAAACCAGTTTTGACGGCCCTGAACTGTGTAAAGTTTCTTGATTATGACTATAAGTACTGCAAATTGAGGTAATAAGTTGGCCATAATTTGAATTGGGTAAATTAGCAAACTAAAACAAATTTCAAAAAACACCATTGATGAAAAAAAAGAATTTAATAAATGAGACAGTAAAATTTATTAAAGAACCAGTATTTTGTAACAAAGCTTAGAAAGTGGAACCATTTGATAATACCTCTAGCAGTAAAATAACTGAAAAGTGAAAGTAGGCAACAAGTATTCTTTCACCTTTTTATATATTTCAACAGCCATAACACATAAAAAATATTCAAAGTTTATTCTTTGTCCTTTGTACTATATTGAGTAATAAAATCATAAAAAGTTAAACACTCAATCAACCACTATATAATAGCCATACATAAATGTTTAATTGCTTTTAATAGTATTCCTATAAGAACTCAGAATTCCTTTCACACATGGAATCCATTCATTATAATTTATAGTAGGTTGATACTCTGCAGTATGTCAGTAGAATATTAATGAAAATGATTCATGCATTAATTTTATGACTGGACAAAGTATGTATGTGTTAGTCATATTTAAATGGTCAATTATGTCCAGCAGTGGACATCTTTTGGCTGAAATAATGATGAATTATCCATTTGTTGGTCTTCCTCATCATCTTTCTGACCTTATCCAAATTCACTGGCTCTTAAAACACAGGCTTTTGGCCTAGTTAAGGAGACAGCAGTTTGACTTTTGATTTTGTCTCTAAGTGCAACTTTTATTTTTGTAACTGATTATTTAAAGTAAGTATTGTACTTAAGAGGAAATGCAGGCAGAGAGCTCCGACTGAATTTCCTTAGTACACAGTCAATATGTTTTCCTTTTTTATGATACATTATTTTTAGAAGCACTAGAACTCTCAAAAATGCTTAAAATTTACTCTGTCAACAGAGGCCTAGTGTACAAATTTGATAACAATAAATGAAAAAAAAAATATATTGCGGCACAGTTAATATCTTTATTTTTCAGTTGAAGGAATATCTTTTAATTTGGTCCAATATTGGAGGAGGAAATAGGCAAGGGCCAAATCTTGAATTATGACATTTTACTTAGGATATTCAGTTGGATGTCTGCAACCGCCTTTTCCTATTAATGTAATGTAAAAATCAACAAATTCTTTTTGTTGCTTGCCAGTTCTGTTCCACGTCAGGGCAAATTACACCCTCCATTCCTTCCAATATTGTGGTTCTTGACTAAAAGAAATACTTTTTCTGTGACCAATAAGTTACAATGACAAATATTTTAATGACACTACATAGGTACTGAAAATTGCAAAGATATAGAAAGACCGGTACAGTCCATGAGCATAACAAGCAGCCAAAAGCAGACTAAAGGCACCACCAGATGACAAAAAAAATAGTCGAATCGCCTCCTTTTTGGGCAGTCGGTTAAAAATAAAAGTTGTTAACACCTGTCTACCAATATATTCCAATATTTCAAAACGATACGAATTAAATGTTAAGGCAGTGTCGCTAACACTCAAAATAAACGTATCGTGGTAAGGGTCGTCTTGGACTCTAACTTGGCTTTCAATTTCATTTCATTTTCATTTATTTATTCTCAAACAATTTACATAATGTTGAACAATGAGTTTATATCTCATATACGCGTGTACCGATTTACATGATTTATACTGATAAATGGTTCTACGCCGATACCTTTCATTTGTTACCATAATTATCAAAGTAAACAAAAAATTATGTTTTCAAGTTACGTAGTTATACCTTTTAGTACAATTTGGCTCAATGAGTTTTAATTTTAATAACCTTTAACATTGCATGAGCTAAGTTCCCAAGGGCTTATAATAAATGAAGTCTGTCATTGACACAGTAAGGTGTGGCCCTTAATAAAGCAGGTTAATTACTGCTATTTAACATTCTCATTCTTATAATTAGTCTAAATTAAAATGTCACATAAAGAATACATGAAACATCAGAGCTAAGCTCATTATTAGTAAACTAGCTGACCCCCGCGGCTTCGCTCCCGTCAACTGGCTACCTACCTACCCAATTTTTTTATTTCCTATAACTACCCTACCCTACCTACCCTACCCTACCCTACCCTACCCTACCCTACCTACCCTACCCTACTCTACCCTTAGTACTATACGAATGTAACCTGTAAACTTTTGTTTCTACCGGCGGCGGCGATCTAATTAAAATTTAGAACATAAAAGCTGCTAATGTGAGTAAATCTTAAAAGATAGACATATGCTGTCGCGGACTTTTTTTTAGAACTTTTAAAGAAAAACAATTCCATCATACATTATATTTGTGTAACTTAAACCGTTTACGCAGCGCACGCAACAAAAGCTCTCAAAACGGAATATTTTTGCCCGTTTTTGCAACATTTTTCATTTATGCTCGGCTCCTATTAGTTGTAGCGAGATGTTATATAGCCCATAACCTTCCTCGATAAATGGACTATCCAACACAAAAAGATTTTTTTAATTCCAACCTAGTTCCTGAGATTAGCGCGTTCAAACAAACAAACAAACAAACTCTTTAGCTTTATAATATTAATATAAATAAAAAATAAATAAAATAGTATAGATTAATATGTTAAAATTACGTTTAATAATATTTTCTTGACTTTGTCACAAATATTGGACTGGATAGCACTACTCTCACCTTTTTATCGCAAATTAAAGTTCCTCATTAAAAAAACATTGTTTTAGGTGATTTAGTTAATATTGGCGTTAAAATAACGTTTGCATAGTTTTAAGGCATGGTCGGTTTATCTTTCACCTATGATAAAAATCCTTTATTGCCGGAAACCGTACCTTACGCGTATCTAGGTATCTGCGCCCACCTCATGGCCAATGCAAACCTTTTGAAAACTAGGCTCGAACTTTACAAATTAATTATTCTGATTCTATATACCTACCTAATTATGGACCTCAAAACGGTGAAGGGAAACATCGTGAGGATCCGGCATGCCCTAGAACCAAAAATTCGAAGACATGTGACATTCACCAACCCGCACAGGGCCCGCGTGGCGGATTACGGCTCATTCCCTCCCATAGGGCGGAGGCCTGTGTCCCAGCAGTGGGAACATTAAAAAGGCTGATGTTGATATACCTAATTTAAATCTTTTCCTATTCAGCGTGACCCAACAGTCGTGGGAGTCCCCAACTTCAACGCCACACAGGATGCGGCGGATCTCCGAGCTGCCATGAAGGGCTTCGGTACCGATGAGCAGGCCATCATCGACATCCTGACCACTCGGTCCAACATGCAGCGACAGGCCATCTCCAAGGCCTTCACTCATGAGTATGGCAGGGTAAGTCTGTTAAAGCCTCAACTTTCAGGATGTCTTGACTAATTCCGACAATCCGGACTAAAACGCTGCAAATTCATTCACCACCAACTGGTCCCCAAACTGTCTATGGGTTATATCAACCATCGGCTCGAAGTGAAGAAGAAGAATACGTATATAAAACTGGTCATACAATTCCAAGAAAATACTAAAAATGTATGAGCGAGCCTGCAAGATTTTGGAGCAAATTAAAGAACAGCTAAATTCTGAATTTATAGATAGTGTCGCAGGTCCCATTTCGAAAATTGAAATGTCCTGACAAAAAACCGGACTTTCAATAAAAAGTCCGGAAATTTTAGTTACAAACCCGACTACAAAAAACCGCGATCTGAAAAGTATAAAACAAGAAAATATTCTCGGAGGATGACCGTGATCCTATGGAAAAACAAAATTAACCATCCAAGCGAAAAATCCGGGCAAAGTCCAGACAGGCACCTAAATGTCCGGACATTTCCAGATAAATCCAGACGAATGGTAACCCTAGTCGCAGCAGGCCTGTAGGCAGTGCCAAGCTTGGTCTACTAAATATAATGCCTTTCCGGATTTAATTATTTTACGAAATACGGGTCTACGAAAATTTAAAATCTAAATTCACGCAAATACGAATAAGTAAAATTTTGGCTTTAATATGAATTTATGATTTCTATATGTTGGACTTTAAATGATATCGTGAACAATAGCTATTTGCACAAGTGAACGTCACATACACACCGATACACGTAAACATTGAAAATATCTACAATATCTAGACTTCAGAGAAAATTTCATGAGAAAACTGTTACTCATACTAATTTGTTCACAATCATAGCTAAATATACCAGAAGATTCACTATTCTAATAGATGAGAGTGAGCAATGACGCGTCCGACGTCATACTCATAATGTCTATTGAATACCTACGTAAAGATAAAGTTCTCTTTCTAGAATTGTAGCTTGAATCGTGGCTCTATAGTCTATTGTAATGCTACATAGACTAGCTCGGCGATAAAAAAAAAGAAAGCAGAGTAAACTTATGCCAGGCTAAATTTTCGGGTTGTATCAGAAGATTCTATGGTTGTCTCTTATCAAACGTTTATAATACAATCAAAACCGTTTATAGCGATTTCGCTTAAACGACTGCAATTTATTCATTCCTCGATATAACGAAGGAATGTAAAAGGACAAGGACCTAAGAGCAAATATTTATGTTTTAACGGCTATCAAAATTTAGCATTTGAACGGCTAAACGGTTTTGAATTGGGTAGGAAATATCCATTTCGATTCGATTATTCTCTAAACCAAACCCAGGAAGGTACAAAAACCAGGTTCTAAAAAACCTGTTTTTATTACGTAGCTCAAATAAGCCCCATTGTGTTCCTTCTCCCTGCAAGCTGGGACGTTGGCATCCGCATCCTCTCTCTTACAAAAGACTTGCGTAATCTTTTATTATTATCCGTATAATATTAATAGAGTTTTTGAAATTGACCCTGAATACTATGGTTTAGACTTTGATCATGATATAATCAATGATTAATTACAAGATAACCGTGAGAACGGACGAGAGTGAATGAATGATTCATAGCTTGAAAATAATACGAGAACAGATCGCCCGCATATTCGCTACGAACTTCGGATAGATTCTAAATGAGTGGCTTCGTATGAGGAGTCTATAGAAATCGGTTATTGCCGTGCTAACGGACTCAGGCTAGAACGGCCCCTGCACAGCCTGCGATTCTCGGCGAATAACTGTGCGGCATTCATTATGCGAGACATTAAAACTAGTTACTATTATTCAATTGCCGGGCTACCGTAAACCGTAACAGTACGTGCCATGATGATCTCCTTTCATAATCAGAAACTCAATTTGATCTCAGAATCTCTTTGTCTCTCTTAACAAACCTTCATACTTCAAATTTTAAAGCCTTCAATCATACTATTCAATATTTAGCTACACCATACTACAACAACTCTAACATGTATTGATTGTTTTAAACCGACGAACTGTTTAAAATCGCCATGCAAATTACATGGTGCGGTAGTTTTGTGCGCTAGATACACGTAATCGGCTATCAAGGCCATGTACCTCACTCGTCATTATATTAGTCATACTCGTACTTCTTAATTTCTTACCGTACCATGGTACATGATCATGCTTTTTGGTGTACTATGGTAAATTGCCATTTATTCTTGGTGCACCTACCATGGTACAGTCGACTGCACATATGCGGTAAATTCAACTACAAAAATCCCTCTTGCAGCAACGACATGAAGACTTGAGTGTACTTGTTTAATGGTGTTTGTTTTGGTAATTCAGCACGTTTTCTCAAGGTCAAGTTACATTATGAGGTGCTGGGTCGGTAGGAAAAAATTGAACAGGGTTTTTGTTCTACAAGTCTCTAATTATAGTTAGTCTTGAGGTAATTTACGTTGATAACGTATCAAGGTCTTTAAAGAAGTAATTTCACGGAACTACACATGGATGGATGAGAAACTATTGTCTCTGTAGGTCAACTGTAGGCCATACAAATATTTGTTCCGTGCGGGAATCGAACTCGCGACACGCAGCGCAGCAGCCGATCGCTCAACCGCTACGCCAACCGTGTCGTCAATTTCAAATACCTGACGCTGCGGTATTTTGTTATTAGTATTTCAAATACTTTTGGATTCAAAATAAATTTAGAGATTTTATTAATAGATGCGTTCTGCAGAAAATAGCGCTTGATAGCTTTCATAAGCAAAATGGCGACCGCGTACGTCAAATTGTCAAGTACCTTGTAAATTGTCATTTTCATTTCAAACGGTTATTTTCACCTAACTTCTGTGTATTGATTAAGTTTATTAATACGAATGTCACGATGGATAACCGACTGTAGTACCTTGTAAATTGTCATTTTCATTTCAAACGGTTATTTTCACCTAACTTCTGTGTATTGATTAAGTTTATTAATACGAATGTCACGATGGATAACCGACTGTATTTTGTTATTTGTATTTTAAATAAAAATAGTTAAAATACTGTATTTTATATTTTAAATACACGACTTAAAAATATTTCGTATTTTAAATACATGCGAGATATTATATTGTAATTTGTATTTTAATTAAAGCAAAGCATGGTTTTTGCCCAGCTCTTATTAAAGTTCAATATAACAAACAACCCTTTAATCGTGTTTCTTAAGGTGTTCACCAAGTATCGATATCGATATTGAACATGGACTTTTTATCAACACTTTTTTAACTAACACATGGACATATTTCCTAACACATAGATTTTATATTTTTGGTTTCGCTTTTCATCTGACTCTGTGTATCTTGTACATACTATATCTATGGTCACAACAAATAATATATTAAATAAATTTTGACACCAGGCCACTATTGTGCTTTCTGTATACGACAAACTAACTTAAGTGTCAGTTCGATTATTATTATTATAAATCAGACTTAAAATGCCCCTTTCCCTTTGTTTCTCACCGTTCTCTCCCTTTCCATCCTAGGACATAATCGAGGACCTAAAATCTGAGCTGGGCGGTCACTTCGAAGACGTCATAGTGGCGCTGATGATGCCTCCCGAAGAATACCTGTGCAAGGAGCTGAACAAGTGCATGTCAGGCCTCGGCACTGATGAAGACACGCTGGTCGAGATCCTGTGCACCAGGACCAAGCAGGAGATCGCTTCTATCGTGCAGGCTTATGAGAGGAGTGAGTATGAGTATAGTAGTCACAGCGGATCTTTGGTTCTCTGAAGTTGGCTCTGCCAACTATTGCGCATGAAACAGTTTGTCATCGAGTAAGTATACTGCATAGAGTAAGCGAGATAGGACGATGCGACAAACGTTAGCGAGCGAGAGAGACAGTTATACAATGCTGTCTTCACCTTCAAAATTGACACAAAAATAGCTATTGTGGTCTTGCAGCCGATTCAGAGACACAAAGATCCGTTGTGAGCATTATAGCTAGTTTTTAACGCGACTTGGTTCCTGTTGTGTTTCCCACAGGCACTGTATATTTTTAGCGATAGTGTAGTTTCTACCAAATATTGATTTTTGTATTCGGATCAACAGTTTCAGAGATTAATGTTTTTCAAGTGATTTTTTTTTTATTTAACGATGGTCTCGCGTTTGACCACTATGCTCGCCTGATGGTAAGCGACCATTAGTTTAGAAGATTTCGATTTTTAACTGAATATTATTTTCATAACCGATTGCGGTGCCCGGCGAGGCACAAAAGGAAACTAATGTTTTACTAGTGGCATTCAGATCTTGATTCAAATACTCAGATAAAAAGTAAGGTTTAAATTTTCGTGTCAAGCTTGTATTAAACCTAAGTACTTAATAATTACACTTAAAAAAAAACAATAAATTTTTCTGTACTGCTTTAAATGAGCCATTTCATGGTCACAGTTCAATATCCTTTGTCCAATTGTGATTGTGACTAAAGACGTTTGACAATTTTGTCGATTGTTGAAACAAGTTCCAAGAGTGTGACAAATTGTAACTGGCTGATTTCATAAATGGATTGCCAATTTGGCGGTATGAAACGCTAAAATGAGAAGAGGATTCTTTCGACATAGTCATGAGCAATCACTTATTGTAAAGCAGAGTCCACTAATGATTTTGGTTTGGTTTAAAAAGCATTGTTTTATCCCGAGTCTAGTTTGATGAGACCTTCCAGCTTTGCACTGCATCAAACCATAGTTCGAATGATGCTTCCAGCGATATGATTTATATCACACTGATAAGCGATTTTCACTAAGCGAAAATGGAAGTACAAAGTCTACATGGACCCAATGCGATGAAATTCAAACGATTTGTACTTGAAATTTTCTTTCTAGAAAATATGTGCGCGAAATCGCTTTTTTATTTTTTTGGGTCGGAAATCATCTACTTCGCCCGCTCTGGATGAAGCGGGAGGGCGTGTCAGACTTTTACTGACTAAAACCCACTCGTGTTCCTTCAGTTGCTTGTGCCAGGAACGCGGTAACTCACTTTCAAATGTATCCGCGACCCAGACAGGCATCGGCACTAGCGGACCCAGTCAATTTTGCTGACATCTCTTTGAGGCGCGCGTGGAACACAGCGGGCCTGGTCCTTATCGGACGGCGAACTACCCATAACTCGCCGTCCGCAAGCCCGCGCCTAGCGCGATAACGCCTATCTATGCAATTTAAATTTGCGTCACCCCAGCAGGAAGGTCCTTTAGTCAAGATTGGATTGTTTCTCACTAGACATTTAATCTGATTTGAGTGACTCTACAACTGACGTCACTTCGGGCATCTTGGAAAGTCAAGCTCGCAATCAATCTTACTATCTCGTTCATCATTTCACCACTCCAAGGGTTGTTATTACATATATAAAGAGGTCCAAAAGTTCGCAGAATGTTTTTTTTAAAGACAATATTTCGAGATCTTTTTGACCTCCTCTTGTAGCTGGTACTGTCTAAAATAAACTTAAGTTTAATATGTGGGACTCATGAGATTATCTTCTATGTACAGTGTACGATCGTCCTCTTGCCGAACATATGTGCTCCGAGACCTCGGGCGACTTCCGTCGTCTGCTGACCCTCATTGTAACTGTAAGTATTATGTTATGTGTTGTCATGCATGCTCTTTGTAATACTTTGTGGTAAAATTATATAGAAGAAGTAGTGTGGAACTAATTTGTCACGACAAGATAGTGAAGCCAAGAAGTTAATTGATATTGTAGATACGTTTGTTTCTTATTTAATTTTTCCAATAAAGTAACTTAAAACAATAAAGCAATCGCTCTATTTTCACTGGGTCATGTATGGTATGCTATTCTTAATTCTTTGTTGTACATCAAAAACAACACTTAATACAATGTGAAAATAGTACAAAGGCGAACTTAACTCAAATTTGAGTTCTCTTACAGCAAACCCAAGTTAGCATAGTGTAAGAGGGAGATCACAAAAGAGATATAAGATCTTATAATGTCCTATTTTTTAATAATTCTCATAATAATTTTAATAATAATTATATCGGACCCATGTAACGTCTCTAACAAACTACAGACTTCTAGGAAGTCTATGTAGTTTCTTGCTGAGCAACTGGCATTACCAAATATCACTAGCAAAAAGAAAAATTACTTTGTTAAACCAGTTGCCAGCTTATCTCCAGTAAGAGCAATTTAATCGTTAGCTATTGTTACTTTGCATCCTTGTTTGATTCTTATTATTCTATTACTTATTATTCTGACATGGATTGTAAGCCAGCCTCATAGTTAAATAATAACAGCCGCAGGGGTCGATATTATGTACCGAGACATCCCGGCTGTCAATTGTAGATCTTTGATGGTCGTTACTGGTATGCCGCTGTCTCTGGTTAGACTGGAAGGCCCAAAGCCCACTCCAACATACGTTCAAAACTGTTTATAGCGACTTCGCTAAAATCGGAGTAATGAATATAACGACGGAATTTAAATGTCCAGCAGTCTGATTGTGTAAGTGAATTCGGCAAGGCAAAGAGTTTGACCACCATTAATCGACCAATCACATACGAGATTGCCTTGCCGAATTCACTTACGCAATTAGGCTCATGTTGTTACAGGACTTTTAACTTTAGATCTAAGAGCAAATAATGAATGTTTATAACGACTATCGGCGAGCTCGTGGCTAAATAATAACAGCCGCACTGGTCGATCCTCAAGGTTAAGCAACGCTTGACGGGGTCGGCCCGTGGATGGGTGACCATTTCAACATACCGAGTTTCCTCCGTGCCTCGGAAAGCACGTTAAGCCGTTGGTCCCTGCTGTCATTTGAAGATCTTTGACAGTCGTTACGGGTAGTCAGCAGCCTGTGAGATCTGACAGCAGTCTTGCCAAGGGGTATCGTGTTACCCAGGTACTGGGTTGTGGAGGTCAGATAGGCAGTCGCTCCATGTAAAACACTGGTACTCAGCTGAATCCGGTAAGACTGGAAGCCGACCCCAATATATTTGGGAAAAGGTTAGGTAGATTGATTTTATAACGACTATCGGCTTTATCGACATTTGAACAAATAATTAAAATGACAAATTTCCCTTCAAGATCGTTTTTAAACGGTTTTGATTGTAGTTGGGAGAAGGTTAGCCAGATGATGGAGATATAGATTAAAAGGAGGATAATTTCATAAACATTACTTATTTCTGTTGAGGTAGGCAGGAGCGATATAGTATCGCAAGTAACTAACACTAATGGAATGTTATTAACACTAACATCAACACGTAGTGAATGTTTTTAGATGAAGCTTTAGCGGTGTTATCTTTTGCACTTAACGCTTTAATATAATAAAATACGATTGGAATCATAGACGTTTTATGGTTTGTAGCACACCTCTAGCTGTTACATATTTTTATCATTTCCTTCTAAATTATAAAATCACGTTGATTTCATAATATCCTCTCTAGTCCAAATTATTTCATGGCTATAGTGCTCTCAGCACGAATAGCAAGTTAAGAAAATGTATTATAATTATAAAATATTAATATCCATCAAATTTAATTTTGAAAAAAAAATGTAGTCCCAACTTTCCCACTACAAAGATACTCAAGTCATTAATGAAAGTGAGAACGTCTATACAAATCGCCTCCATTGTTTAATCTGAACAGGGCCAAGGCCTCGCCCTGAGAAAGCCCTCGTAATGCACGCACCATTAACTTTCCTTTAGACTTCGCTTTTGCTGTCTATGCTCTGACCTTGGCGTGTTGTGATCAGTAATGTGTGTCGATACTGTGTACCATGTATATCGTGTTGTTTGATATATTGATTGTTTGTTGTACAAAGAGGTAGTTTTAGCCTGTAATGTGAGTCTTACGTGATGAATTTGCATGTTTTTTTTTTGAAGGTGAAAGTTATTATAGAATTTTATTTATTATTATAGAATTTGTAATTATAGCTTAAACAATAAAATTGACAAATAATTATTTAATTTTAAAATCTATTTTATGTTTAATTAAACTTTGTAATGCTAATGAAGTAAAAGAGGAGGAGCTCGTGGCTAAATAATAACAGCCGCACGGGACGATCATCAAGGTTAAGCAACGCTTGACGAGGTCGGTCAGTGGATGGGTGACCATTTCAACATACCGAGTTTCCTCCGTGCCTCGGAAAGCACGTTAAGCCGTTGGTCCCGGCTGTTATTTGAAAATCTTTGACAGTCGTTACAGGTAGTCAGAAGCTTGAGATCTGACACCAGTCTTGCCAAGGGGTACCGTGTTACCCAGTTACTGGGTTGTGGAGGTCAGATAGGCAGTCGCTCCATATAAAACACTGGTACTTAGCTGAATCCGGTAAGACTGGAAGCCGACCCCAATATAGTTGGGAAAAAGGCTAGGCGGATGGCAGATGGAATGCTAATGAAGTAAAAAAAAATTTTTGTTTTAGAACAAAGAATAGACTGACACTAATTTCATGTGATAAAATGAACTCGACGACTAGTATACAGTTTCGCAGTTATTGGCTATATAAAGTTTCGCGGGTAGTAGTGTAGTGTCTGCTATACCGTCTGGCATTTGAATTCGTATTTATTATTATTGTAATATAGCTATTGTATAAACGCCTTTATGTTTTGTGCATACTTTTTGACTTAACTGGTTATGTTAGGGGTTTTTTGTTTCCTCATTAGTAAGAAAATATCGTGAGTCGGGACCAAACGGTTAAGACGACGAGCACGACAACGACCTTGAGGGAACAAAACGCCCACTCGTTTCACACCCGCGCGATCCTAAACTAGTAGTTTTTTGTGCTTTAGATCAAAACGTCAAGAGCAAACCCATCACAAATAAAAAAAAAACGTATCTAGATGAATATCTTTGAGATGGAGTCAATTTCATTAAAATACGCCCGGTGGTTTTGGTGTGATTGTAGATTTTTGTCCGTGTTAGACATAACTTTGCTTACTTTTTTATTTGTACGCCTCCGTGCAAATCATAGAGGATCTACCTATCTGTAACATCTCGCACAATGTTGTAATTTGACATATGTTTACAAATAAAGCATTAATTCATTCATTCATTCATTGGCTACATTATACGAATAAAACTAAATTTTCTTAAATCAAATGATTAAGAAAATGGTTAAATGCGACATATTTAAGTTTGCCAAAAAACGACGACTAGCCGTTTAGACGTGATTCTCATTTCAAAATCAGCTACTCCAGGTATAGTTGAGAAAAGGCTAGGCAGACTGATTTGTATGAAAAAAACGTCGTACGTATAAATTAAAAATAAACTTGGTACTGGACACAACAGCTAGCATTTTGTTGTAATCATAACTCGATGTAGTTACACTACGAAACCGTACATTTTTGTTTTATTACCTTTATGCTCATAATAATACACACGCACTGATCACTGCGCCCAAGGTATGCAAAGAACGTTGGCTACGTGTTAACATAGAATGCTCGACAGGGCGCCCGCGACGAGGAGGTTGGCGTGGATCCCGAGAAGGCGCGGGAAGACGCTCAGGCGCTCTACGACGCCGGGGAGGCCAAGTGGGGCACTGATGAGGAGGTGTTCAACAGGGTGAGTGGAAAACATTAACAAACATGGTTCCTAGATACACAAACACATTATACACAAACATACTGTAACTCACCTTCTGTGTTTATACTATTTTGTTATTTGTTTTATTCTATTTTATTCCTAATATATTGTATGTTTCGTTGCCGTGAGTGTGTCCGTGGCATCAACAGTGGGCCCTATCAGAATATCAGCGCAGTGATATTTTCTTTTTAATATCGTTGCACATGCTGAGATAGGAGCCTTTTGGTCTCGCACGGGTTTTTTTTTATATTTTATTATTGTTTGTGTTTTGCTTATCTCGTGTCTCCTGTGCGGGTCACAAATAAGACAAAGACAAAGATATTTTATTTCAAGTAGGCCAACAAGCGGCACTTTTGAACGTTACATTTTACAAATAATAACAGTTGATTCTACCGTGCATTCGGAAAGTAGCTTGTAATGGAGAAGAATGCACAAGAAACTCCATAAGAAAAAATCCTCCAAAGAAAAAATAATCTAATAAATGTTTATTTACATTGGTTTCGTACATTTCACGTGATGCGTGCACAAATAAACAGACAAACAGATAAACAGACAAACAGACAAAAAATCCAAAAATGCCGGAAATAGGTTCTGTTGGTTATCCTTTAACACACTGGCTATTTTTTTTGGAAATATTTTCGATGTACAAAAATTACTTTTCTACAGATTTATTATATGTATTGATGATTGATGATAATAAAAAAGTCAGTCAGTAGCTATACAGCCAGGAGTGGCGATGTATTGTATATCAAGTTGATGCCCAACCACTTAGCGTGTATATTGAGTACGGTGATGCAGTAGTAAGATTATGAGTGTGTAAATAAAATAAGGGAAGGATGTTAGTAGTTCACTCCAGATATTTTAGTAAATGGCATTGCTATTCACAACCATTGCCCACGCGGCACGTCTAATCTAATGCCAAATAAGCTTCTTATTACCAAAATGAGCTTGTATGACATCATAAGACCAGTTTTTATAGCATTTGTCTAGTTCTATTAATAATAATTATTGAAAAGCTCGCGTTAGGTAAATGATGATGTGGTCTACAATGGTGTACACTTGCCTAGAAGTAACTTATCCACTCTAGACTTGAAGACTGTCTACTACAGTAAGCCCTGTCATGTGTTCCAGATCTTGGCCCACGAGAGCTTCGCGCAGTTGCGGCAGATCTTCGAGGAGTACAAGAACATCTCGGGTCGCACCATCGAGCAGGCTATCAAGGCAGAGATCGACGGAGAGCTCAAGGATGCCTTGTCGGCTATAGGTCGGTAACATAAATCATCCACATTAATTAATATATGGGATTTTCATGGACCGATGTCCGGTAAAAGATTGATGGGAGCACTTACACATCTTCACTCCTTTTGAGGTAACATTACAAATTTTAACAAGACAGTGGACTGTCAAAAATTTTATAGTACTCAAAATTGGTTCAACCGATTTTGAGTGCTATTTATTTAGTAAAACTTCATGCAACATAAAAGTACATCACATCACATCATCAGCCTATTAATGTTCCCACTGCTGGGACACAGGCCTCCTCTCTGTGAGAGGGAACGGGCCGTAACCCACCACGCGGGCCCAGTGCGGGTTGGTGGATGTCACATGTCTTCGATTGTTTGGTTCTAGGACATGCCGGTTTCCTCACGATGTTTTCCTTCACCGTTTTGAGAGCAGTGGTGATGAAATAATTTACACAAAGTAAAGCACCTACCTGGGCTCGAACCCACGACCTACAACTTGTAAGTCGCGGCCGATACCACTGGGCCACCTCTGCTCTACTAAAGTACATAGTAAAAGTACATAGGCGGACTTAATGCCTGAGGCATTCCCTACCAGTAAACCAAGGGCAGTGAAGAGATAGCATGGCAGGTGCATAAAAAATTAAATAATAACAAACGTAAAATTAGTACAAAAGTATATAGTTAGTATAAGTATATACTATGCCGTAAACATAAGGATGGCATAAAAAGCATAACCCTGTTACCAAAAATAACTGTACTATAGCTGCCATTTGTAATGTCACCAACGCAATAGAAGTCAACATTGTCTATATCCCACAATGGCTGACACCATTTCGTTTCCTGCATCATTGAAAGGATAGTTGAACCTTACATATGTATAATGAGATACCACTTACGACTTATTGAATAACAAGCGCTCAAATTACTAAAGTCTAAACTTGCAACAAAAAAACATCCTCTAACATTTTTCGTGAATAATCTTCGATGTTTCCTCTACATTCTGATCAGTTTATTAATAAATTTATGTGAAAACGTGCCAATACCGCGACGTTCTCGTAAGACACGAGTAATTGAGTCAATTGTGTGTGCTGTTGCTGTGTGCCACATTACAACTAGCGCTTGGTGGTTGGCTGGTGACGCATGTCGTCAGCGGAAGGACGGAGACTATTCAAGATATTGTAGACGAATTATTACAAACTAAGAAACATGTTAAATCAATGCATCAGAGATAACAATATGAAATTGTATGGTTGCTAATAAATCTATGCAAGAATTAATTAAAAAAAATTGAGAAGCGATATTGAAAAAAAAATATTTATTTTTCAATATTGCTTCTCATGAAATTAATTAAATAATCTGTTTTTGCCAACTTTATAAAAATTAACTCATTTAATATTAACTATATTCACCCAGTTATAAAACTAATTCAAACTGATAGCAAATGCATGTGTCGCCTACCGACATAACGGCTCCTCGCTAATATGGAGAGAACATTCACAATGACTGCAATTAATTTATTCTTGTCACCCATTTATAGCGGGTTGAATGCACCTCGATTAGCCAAACTGTATCATCATAGCATGCACTCTACAGGCTGGTTTAGAAATTTCTGAAAGAAACATGCTGTTTCATACAATTTCAGTACTAAATTAATATATTGAAACAGATGTTTATCGTAATTTCTTTGTGTTAAACAAATTTGGTCCCAAGTTGTTTTTCACTTGGAAAGATTTACAATAAAATCAAGGTCAAACAGACTAAAATTCATGTATAATAATTATTATGATCCAACCTTTCTTTTATATTTTATAACCTAACACTTTCTTCTAGGCTTAATAAAATTGTGTGGTAAACTAAACCTCCCTTACCAAAAATAACCGACCTCTTTGCCATGCAAATATTTTCAGTGGAATGTGTGGAAAGCGCGGCGGCTTGGTTCGCGACACGTTTGCGAAAAGCCATGCAGGGGATGGGCACCGACGACCGCACCCTCATCCGCATCCTGGTGAGCCGCTCGGAGATCGACCTCGGCGCCATCAAGACCGAATACGAACGCCTATACGATAAGACCTTGGAAAGCGAGATTAGGGTACGTATTATATCTTGGAACCTTCCTTTCCAGTGGAATGTGTGGAGAATGCCCCCGCCTGGTTCGCTGCACGGCTGCGCAACGCCATGCAGGGAGCCGGCACTGAAGACCTGACCTTGGTCAGGATCATAGTGGGCCGCTCGGAGGTAGACCTCGGCAGCATCAAGGCGGAGTACGAGAGATTGTATGATAAGACCCTCCAGAGTGATCTATCGGTATGTTGGACTATATGGATGGTGGGGGGTGGTGATGGACTCTTTGTAACTTGAATAACTTAACTTTTTTTTTACTGGAAAGCCTATGTCTCAGTCTTGCTAATTTCGAAGCGTTAACTTTTGACCAAAATAATGTCTAGTTAGGACTAATAAAAAGCCAAATTATTGGCGCTCACTGGCATGAATCGTTACTTTATTTCACTTATCAGAAATAAGATCTAGTTAAAGAATATTATCATCATCCTAGTACGCAAACCTGGATAATGCACGAATGAATAAAAACACTTTACAGATGTCACCTGTGAACTTTTAAAATGACCTACCTATTGCTACTTTCATATTTTCGGTACTTCAAATTGCCGTAGAAGTTTTTTACATTTATATCCAAAGCAATTTATTAAATATCTTAATATTAGTCGAGTCAATCACTGCCCCTTTTGTAGTAGTCGTATGCTTGAACTTCGCAATCCACTCACATACGCAATAGAAAAGCACTTGCTACTATACTATGCTACAAGTACTCACACATTTAGCTCAAAATCAAAGCATACCAAACAATTTGGTAACAAGTTTCTCGATTTTTTTTTAAATAATTCAATTCTAATAGTTGTTAGGCTGGTTGGGAAAGCACATCATTGATTTTGATTTAGTATATTATTATGTGATTCAGATAAAAGATTTAACCTAATAGAGATCAAAGTTACACAATGACAAACAGACTCATTGTAAAATATGTTATTCTTATCACCAACATCTAAATTAGTTTTTGTCAAACTCTATTTTATCCTGAAACCTGTCAATATTTGGCACTAAAGTTGGGTTTAACAGGTTCTAAGCTCCAAATTCTCAATTCAGAAACCGGCCTTTGTAATTGAACACATTTACCACGAATATTTAAGCACATTATAAGCATGAAAGTAATGCTTTTTATTCTACTTATTCTGAGCATGCTAAGTTCGTCGTCTAAGAAAACTTCACGATTTTTTTTTTTTTTTATATTTTGTTCCTTACATATTCTATTAACATTTATGTATGCCTTCATTGTTATTTATATGAATTGAAACATTACTTTTATGTTGTTATGTAATGTGGTTTAATATTTTTCACATTTTCTGTAACTCTTTGCCACCGTGAATGGAAAGGAGGTGAGAACTATTTATTTTGAGTATTTAAATTATTTAGGTAAAGCTTCATGGCTGTTGTAGCTAAACGTTAAAAGTATCATAATCAGAAAAAAACAACATTCCGGATCATAAAAGGCTTTCTAAAAAGAAAACTTTTAAACACATGCCAAATGATTTGATTAGATTTTGTTATCTTAGTATGCCAATCACGGCAAAACAGGAGATTGACAGTCTTAGCAAATTGTGCCTTTCAAGTCTGGAAAAACTGAATTCATATTTATGTATTTGCTATATTTAGTATATCATGCCGTATACTTTGTCTAAATAAGTAAATAACCCACCATTTCTGAGACCCGTATCAATAGCAAAATATTATGCACCTTTTAACTAATTATATGTTGGTTACGGGTCTCCAAAAAGCCACAAAAATACTAATCATGTCGCGTTTTCTCTTTCCGCACGCCGCATGCGCCACTCTGACGACACATCCCTTCCTTGAACACATCGCCATCTATTGACGACCCTCGGAACTACTCGGTAACGCATCTTGGTTTTGCGACACGTCAGCAGGGCGAGACTTCGGGCGACTACAAGCGCGCATTGGTGGCTCTGCTGGGACCTGTTTAAGGAGAAGATTATGGAAATATGCAGATGGAGGGCTAAAGAGCATTTTCGGTCCTAGATTCGGAACTGCCTTTGTGCAAAATTACAGCACGTGCTATGGCTTAGGCTTGCCAAGCCATTGAGGGGCAAAAGAAATACATCTGTCATGGCCAATTTATGATTTATGCCAACCTTTCTTTGCTCTTTAGCGCTCCATTAGTTTATAATTCTATATAAATTAAGCTTCTGTGTCGTGTGCAGCTAGATTAAGACATTTTAAGTGTACTCAAGTTGTCTTCGTGAGATAGTTTGCATCTTTACGTGTTTCTTGCAGTTGAATGTTATAATAATATTGTATTCGGTCGACGGACCTAAAACTGTGTAGTTCATAATGATTTAAGATTTATTTTAAGCTCAAATAAGCAGATGTAGGCAACTGATTCGTTAAATTATGATTATTTGATAAGGAAAAGGAACATTGGAAATCAATTCAGAGAGTAACTGGTTTATTTTGATTTGCTTGAGTTATTTTCATTTATTTTAGTGCAGTTACTCATAATATAATTGATATTATAAATGACAATCTCAATATTTCAAACTCAATTAATAGCTTTTCGAAAAAGTTAAACCTAGTGCCTCAATATAAAACAAAATAATTTATTTATGACGATAACCCCCGAAGTGTACGACTGATTCTACTAAAAACAAAACATCACGCCTTTCCCCAGAGGAATCGGCAGAGGTGTTTTACACCCATAGGATTTTACTAATGATCGCTTGTTATGCTTAGATAGAAATAAGAACAAAACAGTATATTAGATGTTACACACGATTCTGCCTTAGCAGTGCCTTTAGTTTATGACAAATTGATTTTACAGAGGATATACGTAATATATACATTGAAATGAAACAAGGTTTTAATCCAAAAATGGCTGATATTCTCGTAGTTAAACTATTGGAAATCTTAAATATAGTTCTAAACTGAGTCTATTTGGTCTATTTCCCAGTGATATGTAATGTTCGTAAACGGGCTGGAACCAAAAAAGTTCATTGACTTAGTTTCATTTCAATATTGTTGTCAATTCATAATAGATGTTGCCTGTTTTGGTATTACAAAATGTTATTTGGAAATAATTGATTAATTTATAAAAATGTTTATTGGAACGTTTGCATTCCACTTCGAATCTTCATTTTAATCTTTGTAGCTTTAATTTTTATTTACGAATAAATAAGATTTTAATGTATATTCTTGTCTTTTTTCTGCACCTCAGTGGAAAAGGAGTAAGAGGGCGGTTACGCACTGAATCCGATACATGTCGGTGTATTTTCGGTTCCGAAGTAGTCGTAGTACTTCTTGTAGGGAAGCTTACGCACTACATCCGAATTCTATCCGTCATAATCCAGAACATTTTGAACTCTGAACTGAAATCACGGACGTGTAGTGCGTGACCGCACTTAAACCTAGAAATTTAACCCATGAGCTCTATACATCAGTGGATGGGCTTGCTGTCTCTAGAACTATGAGGCTACTTAGGCCAAACTGGGAATCGAAACGAAGACCCTTGACGTAGAGATTGCAAGCGGTCATCATCATCATCATATCAGCCGAAAGACGTCCACTGCTGGACATGGGCCTCCCCCAAGCGTCGCCACATTGACCGGTCCCGTGCATCTCGCAACCAACGGATCCCCGCAACCTTCACCAGGTCATCGGTCCACCTGCCTTCCAACGCAACGTCTTCCGGTTCCAATCGCCACTCCGGAACCTTTCTGCATGTCCGTGACTACCGCAGGACCTCGACGGCAATTGTTTCCATATTTGGTAAATAATTACTACTCAATTGGTACCGATTAGTTACTCGAACAACAAAATTGGTACCTTAGTAGTTTTCGGGAAAATCGACTTTGAAGGTGGTCCTGCGGTAGTCACGCTCCATTCAGCAGGACCACCATGAGTGCCGAAAACGGAGGCATGCTACAACAATTCTAAGTATACAAATAATTACTACCCATAAATGTGACTCATTTCGTAAAAAAAAAAACAGAATTGAAACATTTGTATTTACCGAGAAATCAACGATGATAACTTTCGCTCGCTCGTTCAGCAGGACCACGACTTTGATTGTTGATCCCAAGTTTGAGCAGCCTGCGCCTTTCCTCAAACCTATATAGAAAATTACTACCCAGCAAGATAAAATTGATACCCAAAATTCACAACTAGTACTCCAGTAGTTTACGAGATATACCATACCATTGGTGGGGTGGCGGTAGTCACGGTGTTAAATTTTCATTTCAAGATTTCTTTATTAAAATCTCTGCTCATGGTGTTCCTGCTGAATGGAGCGTGACTACCGCAGGACCACCTTCAAAGTCGATTTTCCCGAAAACTACTAAGGTACCAATTTTGTTGTTCGAGTACTAATCGGTACCAATTGAGTAGTAATTATTTATCAAATATGAAAACGATTGCCGTCGGGGTCCTGCGGTAGTCACGGACATCCTTTCTGCCCCATATTCGGCCATCCGTTCTGCGGGCAATGTGCTATGCCCACTGCCCCTTAAGTTTGACAATTCCTCAGGCTATGTCGGTAGCCCTAGTTTTCTTACAGATCTCTACATTTCCGATTCGATCACGCAAGGAAACGCCGAGCATAGCCCTCTCCATTGCCCTTTGAGTGACTGTAAGCTTTCTGATGAGGCCCATTGTTAGCGACCACGTCTCAGAGCCATATGTGTTGCCAGTGATGACTGGCAACACACACTGGTCATATAATTTCGTCTTGAGACACTAGTAAGTTGGACGAGAAGATACCGCGCAACTTCCCGAACGCTGCCCAGCCGAGTCGGATTCGACGGTTGACCTCCTTCTCGAAGTTGGCCCTACCCAACTGGATCGTTTGTCCCAGGTAGACATAGTCAGCCACAACCTCGAGTGTAGAGTCTCCGATCTTTATAGGAGTGGGTGTTACATGGTCATTCACCATGACCTTGGTTTTGTCCATGTTCATTTAAGACCCACTCTTTCGGAAGCTCTACTACGTGGTCATCGAGCATTGTACTGAGGCTCTCCATGGTCTCAGCCATGACCACTATGTCGTCGGCAAACCGAAGGTGAGTGATGTACTTGCCATTAACGTTGATACCTAGTTCCCTCCAGTCCAGAACCTTGAATACATCCTCCAGCGCAGCAGTGAACAGTTTCGGCGAAATGACGTCTCCTGTCTCACGCCACGCTGGAGAAGCATTGGTTTCGAGGTCTGATCCTGAAGACGGACTGACATGGTGGCGTTTTTGTACAAACACTTCAACACCTCGATGTACCGGTAGTCGATCTGGCACCGTTGGAGAGACTGCAGTACAGCCCAGGTCTCGATCTAATAGAAGGCTTTCTCGTAGTCCACAAACGCTAAACAGAGAGGCAGGTTATACTCTTCGGTCTTCTGTATAACCTGCCGCAGCGTATGTATGTGGTCTACGGTGCTAAAGCCTTTTCGGAATCCGGCTTGTTCGGGAGGCTGGAAACCGTCAAACGTGCGCGCGAGACGATTCCTGATGACTCTTGAAAACAACTTGTAGACGTGGCTAAGAAGTGAGATGGGTTCTTCAGCCGGGCATATCGCCCTTCTTGAAGAGGAGTACCACCACAGCCCTGCACCATGCCTGTGGCGTTTTGCCCTCGAGTATGACGGAATCAAACAGCTTTTGAAGGCCCATAAGGACCGGTTTCCTACCCGCCTTCAGGAGTTCAGCCGTGATTCCGTCGTCACCCGGCGCCTTGTTGTTTTTTAGCTGTTTCAGAGCCATCCTAATCTCGTACAGGCTGACGTCTTCGGTATAGTGTCGGGTCAATCTAGCTCTTGGGTGTTTGCTAGATTCGCAAAGGGGTTGCTGATTGATGTGCACAACTGCCCATAGAATGTCTCGATCTCCCTCATAAGCTCCAGTTTGGCGGATACGATCCTGCCTTTGTCGGTATTCAGTTTCGTGAGCTGGCTCTGCCCAATAGCCAGATCCCTTGAAAATACCTTGGAGCCATCGTGTCTTTAATACGCTCGGTATTAAAGCGGCGGAGGTCTCTTTTCAAGGACTTAGATATCTGTCTATTGAGCTGCCGGTATTTGCACGCCTCATCTGAAGACTGCAGGATCATCTCACGCCTCATCTGAAGACTGCAGGATCATCTCACGCCTCTCCTTCATAAGTTTCAGAGTAGGATTAGAGAGCTTTTTGATTCCATCTGGTCTTGAAAAACGTAAACCCGACCGCATGGACAGTTTCCACGAACCCATCGCTGTATTCGTTCACGGAGCTCCTTAGGCACTCGAAACGATTTTGAAGTTCGAGCTGAAAGCTCTCGGGGTTTTGGACCTGGATCTGTCCTGGACGGAGCGTGGACTGCATCAGTCGAGTCCTTTCAAGCTTAATATTAATGTTCAATGTTTCACTTACCATGTGGTGATCCGGTTTTCACCGACTTGATCACAGAGACATCATTGAACATTTGCTTCTTGGTTGACATGATGAATTCGATGTCATTTCTTGTTGCACCATCGGGGCTCTGCCAGGTGCACTTCCTGTGTTCACGCTTTTTGAAGATCAAGGCGTTCATCATATAGAGGCCCTCCTTCTCCATAAAACAGGCCAGTTGGTGACCCCGGTGGTTACGACGTCCAACTCCAAATTGCCCCACTTGCAACTCATTCTCGACTCGTTTGCCCAGTTTCGCGTTGAAGTCCCCCATGACAACGGTGAAGTGAGTTTCGAAACAATGCATGGCTCTGGAGATATCCTCATACATGGTCTCTACCTCGTCATCGGGGTGTGCCGAGATCGGGGCGTAGACCTGTATGACCTTCAGCGAATATCCTGAGGCTATTCTGAGTATGGTACGCCACCCTGGTCGACACACTCTCGACGCCAATTTAAAATGTATCGCATTAAACTGTTTGTACTAAATATGTACTATTTGTACCCTGAACAAGACATTTGTACCTCTAAAGGTAAAGGAAGTATATCAAGACGTCCCTGGTCCCGCCACATTGACGTCAAAGTGGGGACTTGATCCCGCCATCTTGATGCTCACGGGGGTTTGCCGTAATCGCCACGCTTGGCAGGCGGGTTGGCGATCGCAGTTTTTGCAAGCGGTAGTGCTTGCAATTCTACGCCTACCCCTCAGCTGGTGCGAGACCAAATACGAGTAAGGCGTCTTTAAGGGTGACTCCAAACGAACGTAATTTTGTGAGTTGCGGAATTTACGTTCAACTGAAATTCGGTTAGGCTGCTGGGTGGTACTTTCTGTTGCTATTCTATGTTTGTACGGGGCGCTGACGCTTGCCTCGAGTGCAATTCGGTTGAAATAATGTGCGTGAGTCAGCAGACAACTCATTTTGCGTCGCCGTGTGGCACAAACAGGACTTTAGTATGAAACCGAATGCAGCGTAAATGACGCGACTAACAATTCACAAAATTACGTTCGTTTGGACTACCCTAATTGTTTTTTTATTGCGTCTGTAATTACGCCGGATGAAGCATTAAGAGTCCACACTTTTTCAAAATCTTGATCACTATCTCATCTGATGGTAAGCGATTACAAGCGGTAACAGCTGTGTCTAAACGTTTTCAAGAAATGCGACGAGAAACGCACTAAACTGAGCGCATTATTTTTTGGTTGCACTTCGACAAGATAGGATAATATTCATGTGAATTGTACAAGTATTTACATTTGTATGTTGTTAATAGAATATCGTGTTGTGTAAAATAAAACTGCAACTTAAATGTTCATAAAACTTATTTATTCGCACGCCATTCTCACGTTACAGCCATCCGTTAACTGATTCTAAAATTACAAATTAATATTACAATATAATATTTTAAAACTTCCATAAAAATACTTGTAAACACATCAAGCTGTGAATGTAGGAAAATAAAGTAAATGATCACCCTCACGTGAGCATATAGAATATCTATATGAGTTTTCTCTGCTAAGCAAAAATAGATATGTTTCTTTTTCCTACTGAACTACTATTAAACTTTGATATTTATACAGTTTACATACATCAAGACGAATCTCTAGAATTATAAGGCAGTGAGATAAACCATGATTTATTCAATGCAGTTTCACGCTACGACTCGTAGTGAAATACCACACATCATTTCTTGAATGACGTGAAATATTAAGAGTTACAGTACTCCCAAGACATACCTGTGACCGGCAACATTGGCAACAACAAAACAAACAATATATACAATATTTCAACTCTAAAGATTGCACGTTCATACATTACATCGTATCACTAAATCTAATTTACGCAAAAGCAACAATTACTATGTAAATTTACACGAAATACATAATAACATCACATACTGACGTCACAGTATCAAAAATATTTGTTTACACTTAATTTTAAGAGCCTCTTTCTTTACATTCAGGGTTTAAACATTTATTTCTACATAACAGCCGATTCCGCGCGGGGATTAAATGTGAACAAATAGTTTGATAGTGTAATTCAATTAAGTCGAGGAACCTATGCAGTAAGCTACCCAACAGTCGACAGTTCGTATGCGCTCATAAGAACTAATGTGTCCATTACGCGCTCACTAAGTTAAGGCCGGCACACACTATAGCTCATTTTAACACATCTACATACAATCAAACAAATAGTTAGGCACAATCACATAAATATGGCCTTCAATTACAATTTATGACTTAGCATAGCCTTTGGCGATACACCGACACTACAATGTGTCCCGGACCTAACAACAACTAGCACAGGTTTTGCAAAGCGGATTAGAAAATGATTATGATACGTATATACAAGTTGAGCAGGTCTAGAGCCCTCTATGTCCGTGTGCGATAATACATTAAGTAATGTCTAGTGCGTCGTTATGAGTACAAGCTAGAACACAGATAACTTGAGTATTATAAGGAGATGACTGTACTACCCACTCAGTGACAACTTCACAAAACCCGTGCTAGCGAGCCGTGGAGGTTTCATTAACTTTTAATATAGATTTATGTGCGTTTTACTATGTATTAGGCACAGATAGCTAAATGAAACCTCTCGAACACTACGATAATCAGGGAATTTGTATGTCTTTAGTCAATAATGGCTTATAATATAAATAGTTCACTGGGTGTCACTTTTAACGTCCGCTGGGACGGGAGCGAGTCTCAGGCCGCGCGAGGGCTGCGCGCTCAGTCGTTGGGCCCAAAGAACTTGGCGTGCAGGTCGGACAGCGGGATGATCTTCTCGTCTCCTAGAGCTGGCTGCTGTTCCGCTTTGGACTGTTCTCGCAACTCTGTGGAGGTGAACAAGAAATGTGATATTGGAATTCTATAGCGATGTAATATTGACAAATATGTGGTATACTTACTGAGCCATTGCTTGTCTGGAAGAGAACACAGACTTCTATAACGAGAGTTCTATAAAACTGGCACTCATATGATGGCACAGTTGAGTACCAGTTTTATAGAACAATCGGCTACAGGGTCTTTTTACGGGGATTTCTTTGCTCTAATAGCTTTATCATTATTTTAAAATTATGTGGGTGCATGCATCCATTCAGATAATAATGAAAACAAGACTCCGACAGTGAAATCATTGAAACATCATCATGGGAAGGTAGGTACAGTAAGTATCCGTTATAAAAAAGTTTAAAGAAGGAAAAAGGTTTGCGTTTATTTAAGTATATTTTTGTAGTGAAGTTTCGTAAAAAAAAACATCACAACATCTTCAATATTCAATCTTAGCAAATGCAAATGCAGATTAGTTATTAAATCAAACTTTTAATTTAACTTGATTTTCCATTGATTGTTTGTAATAAAAAAGGTCTTAGATCTAATGCAATCTACACTTTACACTTTTGGATTGCATTAATAATTATTGGTTTTGAAAAGTTGATTGCTGATTTCTGGATTGAGAACAGACGTTATCCAGGCTATAGTAGAGTTTGATAAATACTCAACTCTAAATTCTCAATTTAGAGACTGGGCGGTCATCTTTCTATTTCAGCAATATAACCGCCTTTCAATAACTTTAGTCTGAGGAATAAAAATTGCGGTTTGCAGGCTTTAGTATTTTTTTTTTACAAAACACCTTTTTCTTTTAATTCGCCGTCAGTTGAGTTAAAATGGTAGCAATGTGATCAGTGAGCTTGGTGCTAATTTTTAAACGAACTTGATCGCGTTAAAGTAAAAAAAAGTTGTTCTTGTATTGAAACTGGATAACTGTGGTCTGGTGCCAGTAATGGTAAACCCCTTTTTTGTATACAAATTGACACAAGAAAACGTTTACGTTAACACGATCTAGTGCGTATAAAAACTCGCACTAAGTACACAATCACATTGTCTTTGAGATTGTACAAGCCGTGCCGTGCCCTATTTTCTATTTTACTTGTGGAAATTCTCATGGATGGCCTACGACCTGGGGCGAATGAAGGGTCAGATCCGTCAGGCTCGAACTGACTAAAACCACACGGTTTTCTGCAGCTACCTTTGTCCGGGGTGCTCCCCTGACCAGAGATTGATCACCCACTAGGCGCGCGCAGAACACGACGCGCCGCCGTCTCGGGGCTTTGACTGTTCAGGCAACAGACTAAGCTGTGCTGTACCCAGTACTTTAGCAGACGGCTGTAGTGGTGACTGGGCCCTATTTTCTTTTGTTTTTTATAACGATCTTTTAACAGTTGCAATGTGGTCTGAACTTTGTCACGTATGACATAGAGTTGTAAATAGCTTCGTACCCTGCCAGTGCTGCAGCAGTCGGTTGTAGTGGTTGGCGCGGTCGTGTCGCTTGAGCTGCGTGAACACGTGCACCAGGCCGCGGTAGTCGTACTCCAGCCCCGAGTAGCGCTCGCCGAACAGCTTCAGGCCTGACAAAAATAATTTGTATAATTTCCTTTTATCTCTTATTTATTTATAAACATGCAACAGAATAAACGCTAAACACGAAAAGTGGTAATAGGGATGCTTTCTGGGTAGATAAATGATAATTCTATTCAATATTAATCCGCAATGCTAGTAATTAGTTGTGACCTCTCGTCCAATCCTATTCAGGTAATCCGAAGCAACTAAGTCTGGTCAGTACCTGAGTGAGCCTGCAGAAGATGCGTTTCCCTGTTTTCAACGCTGCATCAAGCTACTGTTGGCTTCTCCCCTTTGACTTACAGGACTATAAATGTAGATCCACTAGTTATTCATTACTAGGCTCACCCCGCCATCTTCTACGAGGTGTCCCGCGACGATCTCTGATTCGTTTAGGTTTCCCGCTTCACATATTTTGCCCCATAGTTCATTGGGCTTGCGGTAGATGTGGCCAGTCCCACTTTAGCTTTGCGGCTTATTGTGAGACGTCAGTAAACATAATCAACCTATAATGTTGCCACTGCTGGGTTGCCTGTGTCCCAGCAGTGGCAATCCTCTCTGTGATAGGGAGTCCAATCCACCCCGCGGGCCCAGTGAATTTTAATATGATTTGGTCTGACATCTTGTACTCAATATACTGCATACTTACTGATAGAGATAGATCTAAGATACAGCTTCTCAGCGGCGAGATGCATGTTCATGTGGTAGTTGTACAGCGACGCCAGGTGGCCGATGCTGAGCCCCACCTCGTAGTCCTCGGGGCCCAGGAGTTCTTCCTTGATGGCTATCGCCTTTAGGTGCATCTCTTCTGCGGCCTGGAAGTATTGCAACATAATATGGTACAGATGAGTACTATTATACTTGTATCTAAGCTATTATTAAAATGAGCTAAACAACTTTGTAAAGGGTAATTTTCACTCTGGAAGTGATCAGATCGCAAAAATTATTGCACTACTAAAAATCGACACTAATGCTGAATATCATAGGTAGCTTTATATCCAGAAAAATGCAGCTAACGTGCGAGCGAGATAGATACACGCAAATGTGTATCTATATCTATCCCGCTCGCACGTCCGCTAAGTCATCCCCACTTTCCCCCACACAAACAGACACATTCTCGTGCGCACCGCGTCAGTTATACCAGAGCCATTGGCGAGTGTAGACGTGTTGAAGTGTGGTCATTGAGTGCATGTATAGGCCCCGGCATGTAACTTGGCAAGGTTTTGGCGTAGTGGGGGTCAATTCGCGAACGGTATGTGGACGCTCGGCGATCGGTCAGTCAATCCTTGTGTCAACTGAGCAACCAATCGCGGGCTCAGAACGTGCTAAACGTGCCCCGCGTCTCGCGCGGGTAACCAAAGTGACCTAAAAAAACTACTTGTGCGCATCTAACGACTCTTGCCAAGTTACGTGCCGACAACTATACGAGCCTGTGAACCAGCCACTATAGTTCCTAAGGAATAGGTCAAACAAGCAGAGCCGAAGAACTGCTAGTCCTATAGCTGATGGGTTACTACTAAGTACAACACTACTGTTGACTTCGATTCTCAGGTCAGGAAGTGTTATTGGGTCTTTGTTTCCTGATAGCTACAACCTAGGAGTCTTTAAATCAAGATTGAATAGGTTACTTCTAGGAAAGCGTGCTAAATCGTCGACCACATCATCGCTTACCATCAGGCGAGATAGTGGTCAAACGCGAGCCTAACGTTAAATCTATACTTTTTTTTAATATTATAAAGCTGGAGAGTTTGTTTGTTTGTTTGTTTGAACGCGCTAATCTCAGGAACTACTGGTTGGAACTGAAATTTTTTTTTTGTGTTGGATAGTCCATTTATCGAGGAAGGTTATAGGCTATATAGCATCACGCTACAACCAATAGGAGCCGAGCATAAATGCAAAATGTTGCAAAAACGGGCAAAAATATTCCATTTTGAGAGCTTTTGTTGCGTGTGTTAGTATTGGAAGTACGTGTGACATCATTTAATCATGAACTTTCACTTTTTAAGCACAATGTTTTGCTACAAAATACAAACTGTCATATTTATTAAGCATCTACCGACAAATGTCTAAGTACCTACCTAAATTATTATTGTGTTGTCAAATACCTACAATTGTTAGAGTACCCACCTGAGTAAATATTGTTGTGTGTACAGGAAATAACTCTAAACTTACATATAAACCATAGTGATGATATCCCAATAAAATATTACGTAATTTATAATGAACATTGTGATGTATCCTGGATTTTATGTTGCCATTTTAATATTATAAGTCCTTTGAGACAATTAGTACAAGACTGTCAGTTAGTATCAATATTCTTTCGAATATTGATTAAGAATGACTAAATAGGCGATATTCAATTCCTTAATTGTCTTGATACGTTTTAAAAATGTTTCATTACTCAAGAATTAAATAAGAATTGATTATTGACCTAATTGTGAGATTATTTATAGAAATGTAGAAAATGGTGGGGACATTTGACAGGTCGACTCGTTACTATAAATAGTGTGTAATTCGTAAGATTGACACACTTTATCGTGAACTACAAGCCAGTACAGACAAGAGGCCTTAGTGCGAGTTTTTACTCACGCTCAATCGCGTTAACGTTAACGCCAATTTGTATTGAAACTGGATAAGCGCCGTCTGGTGACGGAAAGGCAAAACCTCTTTTTTTTGTATACATTTTGACATAAGAGATCGTTTACGTTATCACGAGTGATTACGTTAAAAAACTCGCACTAAGCACACAGTTGTTATATTATGATAGTGATATTATTTCCTGAATTGTTATATTTTATGAAATATGGACTACACAAGCTTCACGTAAGTTATTTGATATTATAACTTGATTATTGCTAATGGTGGTGTTGAAACTCTATTTCATGTTGTGGCCTTTATTTATAATGATGTTAAATTGATTTAAGGGCTAGTCATGTTCTTTGCCTTATCCTATGGTTTAAGAACTTTATTTTTCCTCATAAAGAATTAACAATAATTCACTTACTGAGAAAACATTTTTAACATAAAAACATTATCAAGCGTAGGTACAGAAAGTATTTTTTTTTTTTTAAAAAAGTGGGTAAGTGCAAATCTTATGCGTAAACAAGTCATCAGGCGACCCGCTCGCCGTACGAGCGAACACGGATCCAAAGATAATTTACTAGATGTGGCATCGATGGCAGCGTAGTAATGTATTTGTGCAAGAAGTAGTTTATTATAATTTAGGTAAACATTTTTATATCTATATTTAATAGCAGCGTTATTTTACTATTATTTATTATGGTTTAGCTTGTTTTTTTTTTTTTTTTTTTTTGTTTTTTGATTAAAGATTCTATTTTTTAACATAGTATTTATTTGAGTTCAGTATGTAATGAATTGAGTATGTGTGTATGTATTTGATATATATATATATATATTTTTAATGAATTACCTAATTGATTATTATATGTTTTTTTAATCGTTTTTTAAAAGCCGAAATATTTTTAGTGTCTTTGATTTCTGATGGTAATTTATTGTATAAAGTTACACCTTCAAATTCTATATTCTTTTTGCCGTAATTAGTTCTGGGTGGACGTGTTATTAGATAACTTGGGTTCCGTAGTTGCTTTTTGTATATTTCATGTTTTTTGGTAAATTTTAGTGATGTATGAATGTCTTGGTTTAAAATTTTACGTATTAGTATGCACGTATAGTATTTATAAGTTTGTGTAATATTCATTATTTTCGTATCTTTGTATATTTTGTCAGTAGATGTACGGAACTTGTAGTTAAATAAGATTTTAATGAGTTTATTTTGCACTTTTTGTATGGGGTCTAAATTTGTTTTGGCTGCAGTCCCCCAGATTTCTATCAAGTAGTCGATATGGGATTTAACTAATGAATTGTAAATTATATAACGGACTTTTTGGGGTAAACATTTTTTTAGGCTTTGGAGAATTCCTGTTAATGCTAATAGTTTTGATCTTATTTTCTCAATATGAGGCATCCAATTTAAGTGAGTATCTAATATAAGGCCGAGATATTTTTCTTTGGTTTTTCTTTGAATTGTTTCATTGTTTATTTTTAGTTCTATATTATTGCCTATTGTTTTATTTTTTGCTGCAAATATTACGTAGTTTGTTTTAGTTGTATTAATAGTGAGCAAATTTGATTGGAACCATTTATTCAATAAATTCAGATCGTTTTGAGCTTGCGGCATAATGGCTTCAGTTGAGTTTCCAAAGTAGAAAAGACTAGTGTCATCGGCGTAAAGTGAAACGTCAGCCTTCAAACCGATTTGGGATATGTTATTTATATAAATTAGAAACATAAGAGGACCCAAAATGGAGCCCTGGGGTACACCAAATGTTACAGGATGTGAATGACTTTGATAGTCACCGATTTTTACAATTTGTTTCCGATTTTGCAAATATGACTTAAATATCTCGAGTGCTTTACCAGTGATACCAGTGTGTGACATTTTTTTAAGTAATATATCTGGACTAATTGTATCGAAGGCTTTTTTTAAATCAATAAAGATACCTAACGCGATTTGTTTTTGATCAATTTTGTTCTTAATTTTTGTTATCAAATCAATTGTGGCCGAAAGAGTATTTGATTGTGGTCTAAATCCATATTGCTTATTGTATAAAAAGCTTTTTGATTGAAGAAATTTTTCTAGACGGTTATAAAGAATTTTCTCAAATATTTTGGAGATCCTTGTTGTTTTGATTATGTAACATTGTGGAATATTACAAGATTCATCATATAATGGCCATAATAGAATTAGACCTTTATTGTGATAAACGATATGTATATGGTTGTAAAAGATATATATGGATACTTTTACAACCATAGTTGCTTCCGTGGAGTTTCTTGCCCTTCTTCTCCACGAGAACTAGTTTAGCGAAAGGGCAGTAAGCTCTCTGAGCCTCAATATGAATTAATTGACAAGTCTAATTGAAATAAATACCTAGTCTTGTCTTTCTGTGATTATATTAATAAAACCTTTCCCTTATTTTCCACAAAGGAACTCTGATACACAGTAAATAACCAGCAACCATCTTGACATTCCAAGCTAAACTTGCTATCTTCGTAAATATCGATACTTTTATATAGAGTTCCACCATAAATCTAACACGTGCGCTGCGTAAACGGTTTAAGTTACGCAAATATAATGTATCATGGAATTGTTCTTCTTTAAAAGTTCTAAAAAAAAGTCCGCGACAGCATATGTCTATCTTTTAACATTGACTCACAATAGCAGCTTTTATGTTCTAAATTTTAATTAGATCGCCGCCGCCGGTAGAAACAAAAGTTTACAGGTTACATTCGTATAGTAGTAAGGGTAGGTAGGGTAGGGTAGGGTAGATGTAGGGTATATAGACAGGCTCCCTATTACATACCCCAAACAAATGTGAATTTACTTTTGGTAGTCAGGCGTATTATGTCACTAGCTGTCCCACGCGGCTTCGCTCCCGTCAACTGGGTACCTACCTACCCATCTACCCTACCTACATGATTGTTGCGTAACTTAAACCGTTTACGCAGCGCGCGCAACGGAAGCTCTCAGTTTTTGCAACATTTTTCATTTATGCTCCGCTCCTAATGGTCGTAGCGTGATGTTATATAGCCTTCCTCGGTAAATGGACTATCAAACACAAAAATAATTTTTCAATTCCAACTAGTATTTCCTGAGATTAGCGCGTTCAAACAAACTCTTCAGCTGTATAATGTTAGTATAGATTATGTTAAGCAACTTCAAAACGGAGGTTGTTAATTTCAAACAATGTTTTTTTTTATGTTGTTTTTCCCTTATTAAAATTGTGTGATGAAAAAAATAGTTTTGGACCAGACCTGGAACTTCTGCATGCTCTGGTACAGACGGCCCAGGTTGCCGTAGTGCTTGGCAGTCTGCACGTTCTTCTCCCCGAAGGCCATCATGGACAGGTTCAGCGCCGCCTTATGCAGTGCCTCCGACTCCTCCAGCAGGCTCGGCGCTGCTGACAGGGGGTAAGTTATCAGACCGAATCAAAAAAACGAAATGCATGTCAGACATGAGCTCGCGCCGTGTTCGTAGTACCGGTCATGTCCTGTCCGGCTGGCGTGTCCAGCGCTATCTCCTCCAGGATCAGCGCCTTCACCCGCTTGGCCGACGCCAGCAGCAAATGTTCTGGGGGCACCAGATTCTGCAATAACACACGAAATGGTTTTAATTTCCTTTCGAAGTATAAACATTTTAAATCTCTATCTTATCCTCACTACCATGAGATGATGCCAATTTATCTCCGCAAAAATAAAGTTTTAAAATCATATTGTCTGATCTGTTGTGTTTGACTGGAGGTGGACCAATGATTAGGTCTAACAGAACCAGATTGAATTTTCAAGTCAGACAAAGTTTTATGTCCAGTTCCCAGTTACTACTGGGTACTTTCTCTGGAAATGCTGCCCTGGGTAAGAAGTAGGTAGTGTGATATCGCAATGACTATTTGTCACAAGATTGTTTATGTCCTCCGGTTGTGTCGTCAATCTCTGTCTATAAGTAAGTGCAGTAACAATACAACACAGAGCCAGATCAGTGTTATAAAGTGAGCAGTTCACCTCGATGATCCGTATGGCACGCTCGGCGTGGTCTCGTGCCTTGTAGAACCTGCCGGACGAGTACTCCAGCACGTACAGCGCGTACGCCAGGTCCTCCTGCGCGGTGGCCACGTGCAGGCTGCTGCGCCCGAACACGCGCCGCAGTGTGCTTAGTGCTTCCTGGGGGACGAGAAGAAAAAACAAATTAAAAGAATGAAAGGCTATTTACAAAAGGTCGCCGGAAACGCTGAGAACGCCCTAGAAGACCCGACTGGAATGAAAGGCTGCTTTAATACAACTGATTTATTAGTATTAAGTGGGACCAGCTATTGTCAACCAAATAATATCGGTGCTTTTTCTGGTGTTCGAAACGCAGTTAACAATATTGCTGTAGTCAAAGAGTATTACCTCATACACGGCCACACTGTGGACTATCGAATCGATATTAAGCAGGTAGAAGCCTAGATCTAGCAGGGCTGCGGCGTATCTCGGGTGCTGCGGCCCGAAGGCCCGGCGCGCCAGTGCGACCGCCTGCCGCACCAGCACGCCGGCTGAACCAAAGCGACGCTTCACGACGCACGCTTTCCCGCACGCTCGGAGGACTTCGATCGTTATCCTGGAAGGGGATAGAGGTTCGGTTTTAGCACAGTTTAACAACTTACAAGACTTACCTTGGCTTTTTATTAAAGCAGCCCTGCGGAGGTTCAGAGAGATCTTCATACGATTGTAATTTTTAGGGTTTTTCTTTGGGTTTCTAATTTGATTAATATAATATTAATTGGTCATAAAAAAAGTATATTGCATATTAGTGTATTTTTTTATGAAGTGGATTACGATGCCACTGAAACCAAATAAAGTTAAAATATCCAGATTACGGACACTGAACTTTACAAAATAATCAACATAGATTATACTTTCATGGTTTTTAGGGGTGCTGATGCCGAAAATGTGGTCAAAACTTTAGATTAATAAAACGTATTGTGTCTTTTGAGAAAACTCATTTCTATTATGATAGTAAGATTTGTTTAGTTTGGAACAAGCATTTAAAAGAGTGTATAGAACATTACATTGTACTTATCAATTTTATCAGGGGTGCTAATACCGAAAATGGAGTTAAAAAATGAGGTCATAATCTCAGATGTCTAAAACAATTATGTCATTGGAGAAATTTCAATTTTTTTAAAGATATAAGATAAATATGTAATTATTTGCTGAAACACGTGTATACATGCAAGAATAAATAATACGTGCACGCAGGATAACATTGAAAAAAACAAAAGGTTCGGACATGTCTGCCACCTAATATGGCATGCAAATATTTTAAAAGTTATCATCAAAAACAGTTTGAAAATGAAAACACAAAATTAATTTAAACATAATAATTACAAAAATGTCAACAATAAGAAAAAAATAAATAATAATAATGTCAAAATATCAATCAAATGACAAATAAAAATGTAGACAAATCTTTGTAAAAAAATCAATCAAATATCTTGAGCAATTACAAAAATAAATTTAAACACAATAATGACTAAATGTCAATTAAAAGTAATATAAAAACTATGCCAAATATCAAAAAATGTCAAATAAAAATGTATGTCAAATCTATGTAAAAAATATCAAACTAATGTCAAATAAAATTATATGCCATTTCTGTGTATAGCAGAATGTAAATATCCATGTCAAATCTAAGTAACATTCATCAAATGTCAAAATAAATAAAAATCTATGTTAAAATAAATGACTCTACCAGAAATTCGCTAACAGCCTTTTTACTTAGAAACGTTTTTAATTATTTCTTAAATTGGACGTTATTAAGCTCCCTCCAACTTTTGGGTAACTTATTATAAATAGTAGGAGCCATCCTACTTCTATGTAGACAGACCTGACTTGGATCACGCCTGTTTCTAGGATATTTATCCTCCATTTGCGGAAATAAGTGACTATTATGCCTAGCAAACGTTACTGTTTCCAGAATGTACAGGGATGCCAATGTTAATATTTCATATTGTATGCAACAACAACAACAACTATCGGTGGTTTTTAAATTGAACATGGCTCTGAGGCATCTCTCAATGCAGTTTCTTTATTAGTTGAATTACCCCAAAAGATAAACCCATACCTGAGAATTGATTCTGTTAGCCCGTAGTACGCGGTTAATCGCGCATCTATGTTAACCCTTCGTGAAATAATGTACAAGGCGTACGCACTACTGCTAATTATTTTAGGCCTCTACGTGCGCATTCCAGTAAAATTCCTATCTATAGTCAATCCCAGAAATTTAATTGTATTTACTGCGTCAATTGTTTTATTATTGTAAGTTATGTCAAGATTGGCAAAAGTCAAGTCAAGTCGTATAGTAAGAGTAGTTTAGTTTGGAACAAGGACTAGATTAACTTATCATTATTTATATGACGTTAATTTTTTTTTACAAGTCTTACTTGTGAGTCACGTTTTATCAAGGGGGTTAATACCGAAAACGACGTGAAAAAAAATGGTCTTTACAACTTACTTAGGCGGCGTATGCGGCGTGAGCAGCTTGAGCGCGCGCATGGCCCAGTCGTAGGCGGCGGAGTAGTCGCAGCGCACGAAGAACAGCGCGCTGAACTCCTTGCACACGCGCGCCGCCAGGGACGCGGCGCCCCACGCGCCCGGCCCCGTGCGCCCGCAGCAGCCGCGCGGGCCCCGCCCGGTGCCGTCCACACTGCGGGACCATGCACATGTTACACACGAATGCCACACTAACTATAGGCGGACCATGCGACGCTACACACGCACGCTCATGTCCACGCTGAGCAGATACCACACATGTACACTGTTTGCAACATCACAAACTTCTTCTTTTCGAATCTTGGGAAACCCTTCAAATATTTTGGGCCACGTCAATAGGGATGATGACTAAAAAAATCTATTTAATCCGTCGTCAGTTAGATTAAAATATTGGACACGTATTTTTTCTTTTGCCACGTAACGACGATACAGTGCACTGAAATTTCGTGTCACGTTACGGACAATGTTTACTGAGGAGTTACGTACAAGCCCCCACCCCACTCCCGATCTTTGATGCGCTTTATCTTGGTGTTTTTTTATTGATTTGATGAAGCAAAAATATGTGTCTAGTTTTTAGGGTTCCGTACCCTAAGGGTAAAAACTGGACCCTATTACTAAGACTCCGCGGTCCGTCTGTCTGTCCGTCTCTATCTGACTGTCTGTCCGTCTCTCTCTGACTGTCTGTCCGTCTGTCACCAGGCTGTATCTCATGAACCGTGATAGCTAGACAGTTGAAATTTTCACAGATGATGTATTTCTGTTGCTGATATAACAAAAAATACTAATAACAGAATAAAATAAATATTTAAGTGGGGCCCCCATACAACAAACGTGTTTTTTGCCATTTTTTGCGATAATGGTACGGAACCCTTCGTGCGTGAGTCCAACTTGCACAGGGCCGGTTTTTTTGATAATTTAACCGATGGACTAAATAGAATTTGCTTTTTCGTACCCCGTCATCATCCCTATAGCAGAATCAGTGGCGTTCATTAGGTCCTCCAAAGTGCAGATGTGTATGCACTGAAAACACTCTAGCAAGTGTGTTATATTCTGCACACCAATCACAATAGGGTATCAGTCTGGTCTGTAAAACCATATTGAAACCATGGTCATACACAAACTATGGGTTGACCATGGCAAGTCCAAGGAGCCACTTCCCACTATTGATGGTCTCACCACAAAACAGCCCTACTACTGACTAACCTACAGTTGTGTACAGTAGTTTCGAGAGATTCATGTATCTATGTATGTATGTTCATCTGTTCCCTCATAACTTCTAAACTACTTATCATAACTTGGGACAAATGAGGCGTCGTTGGAAGCGTCTTGTTTGTCCGCTGGATATAGACTATGCGACGTCACATTAAATTGAATATGACGCCCTCTAGGAGGCCCGAAGACAAGAACCAAATTCTTTTTTCGCTCCTCTTCGTCGTGTGTGCTATCTTTGAACAGGGATTTTAAAATGAAGGCAGGGTTTGGTACATCAGACTTTACCCGACTACATATTCATAGTGGAGTTCAGAGTATAACCGTGATCGTATGCTACTTTGCAGAATGTGTGTCGTTATTATATTAATCGAGTTTTTACCGTTCTTCTCTGTTACTCTGTGTTTGTTGCTGTTGTGTTGTGTCATTATCGAATATTTATTTCTATTCTAGTTTATATATCTATTGTTTCTTAAGCTTTAACTCTACATTTTATCAATTCGGCTGCAGTTGGACATAATCCTGCCCATTTTATTTAGACTTTATTTTTACTACCCTATTCTGTCCCACTCCTGGGCTAAGACCGGCCTGCACCCGTTCCACTTCACGAGCCCACGCTTCCTACTTTTGACTAGTTAAAATAAAATAAAATAAAATATCGTTACGTACCTGTAATAACATCTGGGGCAACAGAAAACGCTCAATGTCAATTATTTGGTTCATAATAATTTCTACAGAAACGAAATTAAAAAGACGTATTGTCATAAAACATGACATCTTTTTTTATTCATATATATATATTACTTTATATTAGGCCCAGCACGTAAAGTCGAGACGAAGCGACGCGTCAAAATCACAGGTTCGTAGGATATGCTCGAATTCGTGTGTCTTTTGATAGGAATGTGTGCATTAAGTGGTCGAGATAAGGGCCAATATATTTTTCAGATTTTTAGACAGACAATTCGCTTCGTTTCGACTTAAGTCTGAGTGTGCTTTGACTCTTCTTGGCAGCTAGAATCTGTCACTTTTTAATACGGTAAAAATAACTGTGCACCTCGCTGGATTGCGACCCCATTCCCGCCTACCCGCTCAACGCTCCGTGGTCGCCTCGTGCGCCAATAGCGAGAGTCGAACGCCAGTGACGTGACAGCGCCAGGTGCACAGTTATATTGACCGAGCAGTCAGCAACAAAAAGGCCCATACATACTTGGAGTCACGAAGGTAGCTCTCCGTCCGGAGCTCGCGGTCGCTGTCGGTGATCTCGCCTAGCGCTATGGGACCTTCGGGCCAGTCGATCCCGGCCATGCTGTCCTCAGGAATGCCGAGCAGCTCCAGGGCCAACGAGTAAGTTTGCGCAGCCCCCGTGAAGCAGCAGTATGCCGACTGTGTGTTTAGTAACCTGGAAGAGAAACGATACGGTGTTAATTTGTTTTTCTTTTAGTCTTGGGCGTTGGACACCTAAAATGCTCATTACTCGTATAATCATTATTCTAGCTGACAGACGTCTAATGGTAGACAGGCTTTCTACAAAGCGTCGCTAAGTCGACCGGTCCTGTGCATTTTACAACCAGCAGATTACTCAACCTTCACCAGAAGGCCGATTCTACTAATCATAAAACGTTCAGATTCGCATCGCAATGTCTTTAAATTCGCAAAACAATTGTTGAATGCAATGATACTGGGATGGTGGAAGATCCGTCATTGTCGAATATTGCCAGTGTATGTTGACCCTAATATTTCAAAACTGGGACACAGTTGACTTTAGCTTCTTTTACATAAACTGAAGAACGTTAAGTAGTCCTTTCAGAAGATATGAACCACATTGTTTGTTACTTGGTTATATTAACTTAAAAACTTTCGCGTTTCATAATTGAAAAAGAAAAGATATATCACGGGAATTTAACGCGATGATTTCGATAATTTATTTACCTATTTAATAAATAATCGAAATCATCGCGTTAAATGCCCGCCATATATTGTGTTACTTGGTTTATCTTAACTCAAATTCAAATTAAGTTTATTGCATCCATAATGTACATACAGGTGGTAAATATAAGTTACAGAAACAATTATGGACCCTGTCGGGCACAGCAACATTCTAGATACAGTCAGTGTCTAGGAGAGAGGAATAATGCTTAATAATTTTCCTATATAATTAACATTCAAGTATGGGTTAATACTAATATGTATGTGTCATTCTGTGTGTATGTTAAATTATGTATTATTTTTACTTATTTGTTTATTCGATTACATTTTTGTATTTATTACAATTAGTTTATTTGATATTCATAGATTATATCTATTAAAATTAATACTTAAAAGGTCAACTCATCGAATTCATTTATGAATTTTTTACTTGAGAGAACTTTTTCAGACAACCCACTCGCGATATTTTTTTTTAACATATTCAATTTGATATAAAATGCTTTCCATCCATTAGATGAGTGGAGGTCGCTCCTTATCGGATCTTAGTAATAATCACCGAACAGAAAAAACAGTGGAAATGCAAAGTAGACGTGGCACGCGTGTCACTAATAAGCGCATCCACGCAAAACTGATTCCAGTCGTGTTCTAACATCGCGTCGAGTTGCTAGTCTCGCGACAAATTTGTTTTTCCGTAACTATGCCGTTTTGTTCCATTTTGGAGTGCAAAAATGATAGTAGGAGAAACAATCTTAAAAATGGAGTTGTTTCGTATCATCGGTAAAAACGATTTAATTTTTTTCTAATAAAATCTTAGTAAATTTAAATTTACTAATAATTTAATAAAACGTCTAGTTAAAATCAACCTTACGCGATTAAAATAAAGTTTATTTTGGATTGAATGTGTTCATTATTTTTTGCTCGAAAGTTCTTCGCTACTCAATTAGGGATGTAGTCGGGTCGGGTATTGATTTTATAGATAGATATCGATAAAAGAAAATAGGAACCTATATTTTCTTTTATATTAGGTGTACTAAATATTTCCAAAAATATGGAGGTATGCTGTATTGCATGCATAATAATTATTACAATGATTGTTTGTGCAGCAATTTCTTGAAATCACTAAATGAAAAATCCTTCTGATTTTTAGATTTGCCAAAGAAGCTAGCGTCAAAGAGAAATGGATAGATGCAACGGGTAGAGTTAATTGGATGCCATCCAAATCAAACACGATATGCTCTGAACATGTTTTAGAAATTGATTTATTAAGCCGTTTTTAAGTTTTAGCGAGACTAACGAAAAGTAATAGATTTTTATACATAGAATATTTTATGTTTACACAATACTACGCCATTCATCCTACAGTTTTACTGAACTCCAAACAAGGTTTATTTTTTCGAATTAAGTAATCTGGTATTTATCGATATCGATAATTTAATAAAAAATGTAATGTTACTTCCATGGTTGAGTAGCAGAAGATATCGACCTATGACACGAACGTCAACTTTACACCATACGCAATAAAGTTTATAATTGCAACCACTGATAATACCGCCATCTATGGTTGGGTAGCGGAATTTACTTGGCAATAGAATCTAGTTTGACTTTAGATTACAAAACGTCGTAAATACTTTCTGCAATAACGCAAAATAAATCCTATTTAAAGAGTATGAAGATTTATTTTTTGATGTAGGATCTGTGACTTATGCTTGTTTTGACTAAAATTAAAACGACAAATCAAACGATCGGCTTATTTGTAGAGCATTATATGATTATCAGTTTATTTGTGTGAGTTTGGCGACAACGGTTCCCATAGTAATTTTGCTACATTGCACTTCCACTGTTTTTTCTGTTCCGTGGTAATAATGTACTAAAAAACAGTATTCTTCTAATTATAAAGGCGTTGAACATTCGTATTCTGGTACAAAAACATGTAGGCATCAGGTAGGCAGTACCGACCTTTTTTTTCTGCCTCTCGCCGATCGTGTAACTCACTATACGAATGATAGAGAAAGGATATGGTTAACTAATGGTGTCCTTTTCATTCCTAACTTTGAAATCTGAAATGATTTAGTACGACATCGTCTTTCGTGCGTCGTAGGTTTGCGTTTCGTTTTTGGAGTTTACTGCTTAAGAATAGATTTTCATATAAGGGCATGAAAATTTTATCAAAATCGTTATGTTTCGTGTCAGTGTCAATCGTACATAAGGAATAAACTCCAGTCGTGCGTCGGACCTGACACACACACATTTTTTATTCTGCCTGTGTTTATCTCCGTCATTTCATATTGCTATCTCCCTGGACCCTTTTTAATTCGTCTGCTGATTCGACTTGTTGTTTTGGGTGATCTCTGCGATATTGGCTATCCCGGTATCAAAATCCTATGTGCTATTCCAGACTATAATCAAGCTCTGTGCCAAATTTCATCCAGATCCGTAAAGCCGTTTGAGCGTGAAAAAGTAACAAACATACATACACACTCACAAACTTTCTCCTTTATAATATTAGTGTTATTTATAAATATAATATAATGGATATTTATGATAAATGAATTAACGGAGAATAATAAAGAACGTATTGGGTGAGCTAGTGTTACCTGTGACAGCATTCAAGTGTGAGCCTTCGGAAGTGTGTGCTGGGTGGCATCAGCAAGCAGAGGTCTCGTACTCGCTGCAGCACCCGCTCGGCGTCCGCGTACCAGCCCGCCTCGTTCAGGAACCCACCTGGAAGTACACAGGCAGACATTAACAAGCAGCAGATGCAGAGACATTTATGAGGCCACACACGAACTAAAATAATAAATTCCTGTATCGCGCAAGCAAAGTTTTCGATTCCAGTGTATTCACCGATATCAATCGGTGGGTAGTTACCTACAACACCGGAAAAACCCAATATCAATTTGCCCATGGGCATCAAACCTAAAAACCTCTTGCTCAGCAGTCGTACTTGCGACCGCGATAACAACGAGGCAGTTAATATTACTATGTTTAAAGGTTCAGCAACGTAATCTTCTTTTCGTATCAATGAACTCAAATCTTTTCTCAAATTTTGTCTGTACCTGGACAGCTGTTATTACCATGTTGAGATCCTGAAAGGTGCAGAAACTAGTAGGTTTAACACAAGCGATGTGTCATTTTCTGCGCATGGTTAAGACAGTTTATTGACAGCTAATCTTTAATTCAGAAGTACATGATGTAATCTCCCGTGGGCGACTAATATACGTGCAATTTTTAATGTTCCCGCTTCCTCATAACGACTGTGGGCTGCTTTGGGTGGCAGGCGATCGTTTAATTGAAATAGAAGGCCAGTATAAACCCTCTGTTGAGTCAGGTAAATTCTGCCTAGTTACTAAAAGGTATAACGTGTAGTATAGAAACTCCTCCATCCAAAACTCCTCTCTGTCTGTCACAATAGTAAACAACCTGTCAAGAGGACCATTGTCTCTTTGTTGTAATTTTTAACGTGGAACAGGAAGCCGGGGAAGCACCACGCGGTGGTTGTGTTGGCCGTCTGATGGCACCAACCCCGTTAGGGTATAATATATTTTATTTATTAATAAAATTATGTACATACAAAACACTTAACAGAAAAAAGAAATAATACAGATATAGAGCACAAAGGTACTGCTTATTTCAATAGAAATTTCTTCCAGCAGACCAGCGACAGGAAAGTTGGATAATATACGAAGACACAGTGTGTGGAAGGAAATGAGGAAACTTAAAATAGAATAACAACTATACAACTATATAACTTAACTAATTATGTATAAATAACACATATACCTTAACTAAATATATAGAAGAATATATGTTCTGTGGCACCAACCCATTTTCCAAAAGGTTGATACTGTCAGCCAACATGTTACTTAATACCAAGGTGAGATGTCAGATATTACACACCATATGCGACTACAGTAAGGCCTGCTCGTTTTTTAGGGTTCCGTAGCCAAATGGCAAAAAACGGAACCCTTATGGATTCGTCATGTCTATCTGTCTGACTGTCCGTCCGTATATCACAGCCACTTTTTTCCGAAACTATAAGAACTATGCTGTTGAAACTTGGTAAGTAGATGTATTCCGTGAACCGCATTAAGACTCATTCACACAATAATAGAAAAACAAAAAACAATAAATTTTGGGAGTTCCCCATACTTATAACTGAAACTCATTTTTTTTTTCATCAAACCCATACGTGTATCTATGGATAGGTCTTCAAAAATGATATTGAGGTTTCTAATATCAGTTTTTTCTAAACTAAATAGTTTGCGCGAGAGACATTTCCAAAGTGATAAAATGTGTGCCCCCTCCCCTGTAACTTCTAAAATAAGAGAAAGAGAATGATAAAACTAAAAAAAAAATATGATGTACATTAAACTTCCACCGAAAATTGGTTTGAACGAGATCTAGTAAGTAGTTTTTTTTAATACGTCATAAATCGTAAACCACAATTTACCAAGTATGGAACCCTTCGTGCGCGAGTCTCGACTCGAACTTGGCCGGTTTTTATTGGATACTTGGCTTTTGATATTATTACACACATACATTAACCCACGTCTCTTTCCCATAAAGGAAACCTTCTTAGATCGCCAGACCCACCCCGACCATAAGGAGTAGTTTATGACTGAATGGCTTGTCCCACTTGAGGATGGCTTTTAATAGAACTTCTGGCTCTTCTAAACTGGCCTTCACTAAGCACAAGCTATCTCTCAGGCCTGTGTCCCAGTAGTGGACCCAGGCCAGTATCGTATTACGACGATAATGCTTTGAATGCAACCAAACGAAATTTAACCCTTAGAAAGTTTGGGCCCCGTAGGTGTTGTTTTTGTGCATTTCAATTATATTTTCGCCCATTGTGAACCGATATTGACGATTTTGTTTTTGTTTGGAAGAATATTTTACCGAGGTCGACCCATTTAGACCATGAATAACTTCGACGATATACAACCGAACTCTTCAATAAATGACGGCAAATCTCCCGTGATTGCTGCAATCGCATGTCGATATAAAAAGAAGAAACAAAAACATCATCATTATCTGCCTAGCCTTTTCCCAACTATATTGGGGTCGGCTTCCAGAAGAAACAATAACATCGATTTCCTAAATTAAATTTATTAAGGATACATCTGCTTTTGGTCAGCCAGCTCGCGAATATGTATCCTCCGACTGCACAGCATGATTTACTTCTTGTTTACGCCTCTTTAGTTCGCTTCATAAGCAGTCAAAGCTTTTGATTTTTTGAATTAACTTTATTTGCTAATAACTTACCGAGTCTGAGACCAAGATGTATGAGTGTCGTCTTGCTGTAGCGAGGGCTCTCAGCTTTGCTCAGGAATTCGACGGCCAGCTCCGAAGACACCTTGGAGCCGTGCCCTATCACTCCCTGGAAAATAAATAGTGATCATTATTATATATTTTATTCAAACTCAAATAATTTATTTAAAATAGGTATATAATTTTAAATAAATTAGATCGATCAATGTGGCGACGCCTGGGGGAGGCCTATGTCCAGCAGTCGATGTCTTCCGGCTGAAATGATGATGATGATACAATTTGCAGGTACTTTTGAATTTTCAAGCAGTCGTTCAATTCAAGCAAGTTCTATAGTAAGGCACCGATAGTTACTTAATGGAACTTATGGAGTTCCATTGTGTGTCTTCGTTACACAAGTCCAGTCCAGCTCAAAGTTATATCTATCGTGCTTTGGCTTCACATCAACAATTAAAAGATAAACAATTTTCTATAAATAATAAACATTGAGTAAGAACTACAAAACCGATTTAAGCGAGGTAGAGGCTATCTTTATAAAGCTACATATTTTAAACGAAATCACTGACTACCAGGATAAATTATATATCATAACGAAAAATATTCTATGTATAGTAAATTAATTAGAAGTTATTTAGAATTTAATATCACTTTGCCTGATTGTACAAATGACACTGAATTGGTAGTAAAACATCTGGTATTATTCTTCGGGTCGAGTCTAATCGGGTCGAGTGGACACGGACCCCGCTGAATAGACATGCAAAAATATTTAGAATTATAAAACGTACTTTTTTTGAAGTTAGTAAAAACATGTACACTTCATAAAATCCGGCCAAGTGCGTGTCGGATTTCGCACATTTAGGGTTCCGTACCAAAGAAAAACACTGATTTATCAATATATTGGTAAAGTATACGTATTAATAATAATAAACATAATCACCAAAGTTCTAGTTCGTAAGACAACGGGAAGTTAAAAAAAATCGGCACAAAATTGTGTAACAGACGACGGACAGAATATAGACGGACACGTAAATGACAGCAATAGAGCTCCGTTTGGACCCATCCTGAAAATCAAAAATACAAACTCGCAAAATATTACAATGTGCGAATTTTTACAATATTTTCGAATTTCTGGCACTCAAACTGGGATATGTCCTGTGTTAATTTTGTTAATATAGATATTTGCCCGATATTTTAAACTGACTTCAAAAAAAGGAGTCGCTGTCAAAAAATGAAGAAACACAACCAGAAACACAGACTTCCTAAAGTAAAGTTATTTTGCATTTGATTTGCTTTGGAAGTCGATTTTTATATTTACGAAAAAGTTTTTTTAAGATATGTAACTTTTCATTTCAAACCACCCGTACAATCATTTGAAATTCGCTAACATTGAGGACGGTATGGAAGAAGAAAACGTGTTGCGCCGACCCCAAGTAACATGGGACAATGGCAGGAAAAAGATGATGAGCACATTGGGGGTATTGAAAGAGCCTGTATTGATGAAATAACAACTGAATTGATTTGCCTGCCGAGTGCCGAACTGCCGACTCTATTTAGCTAACAATCGCTATTACCTGCAGGGCCGGCTCACTTATATTGTTGTTTGCACTGCCATGCCGCGTCACTGCCTCACAAATTATTTACATTTATTTATTCTATAACAATTCAGCTTTTCGGTGCTGCTTTTACCCGACTGCCGAAGGAAGGTAATGTGTTTATCAGTCTATGTATGTTTGTTCCTATGTGGCGTTCTAGAGATCAAACGCGTTGGCCGATTTTGATGATTCTTACGTCAATCTATTCGTCTCAACTTTGTGAGTGTTACTGGCTACATTAAAATTGGAAAATAGAAAAATAACTTCGCCGGATTTTGGGCGCCATAATGTGGAGCCCAATTTTTTTTTCTGCCGAACCCATCCTGTGGTGTATTAAAATAAAGGGTTTTAAGAGATGATTTCAAAAATATATAACACGTACACGGGGTCTCATTGCTCAGAAAGAAAATTTGGTTCAAATAAATCTCACTAGATGGCGCAATTTAGGACACACGGTATGTCGTTTCTCGGACGTGGTTATGACGACATACCGCGTATCCTAAATTGCACTTTATTTCTATGCATTTAGTTTTAAATTTGAATGAAATAGGAAGCCGCCCGTGCCATGTCCGCGCCCGACGCTTTTTCTGTGTGGCCTGCGCCCAACATATTCAGGAAAAGTGAAGGCAGTTTGATTGATATAATGCCGAAGAATTACGTGGCACGGCCAATTAGAACCGGGAAGACCGACAAGGCTTCGGTTTATCCAACCTAAAAGCACACACAAGAATCATATAAGATACACATACGTCATAAACGAGCACTCCTTTCACACCCATCATCAGCAGCTTATAGCAGTCCACAGCTGGACATAGGCCTCTCCAATTGCACGACATTTGCTTCGATTTTCTGCAACTGTCATCCAGCTCCTACCAGCCACCCTATGAAGATCGTCGCTCCACCTAGCCTGAGGGCGTCCTACCTTACGTTTGCCAGTTCGCGGTCTCCACTCAAGACTCTGCTGCTACTGACAAATTGCAGAAGGAAAAACCCGAAAAACCTAGCACTACTGCCCGACCCGGAAACAAGATCTCAAGCGCGGCAGTACCGCTGGCAACCACTAGCTAGACCAACGAGGCAGTCTGGTTGATATAGTGGCGAAGGATTACGTGGCACGGCCAATTAAATCCGGGAAGACACACAGAAGTTTAGATAGTTAAGATCACATACAAGTATGTTTTTTTTCAACCGACTTCAAATCTCAATTCGACTTTATGTGCGATTTATCATCATCATCATCATGCTTTTAACGTTCCCACTGCTGGGACACAGGCCTCCTCTCTGAGAGAGGGAATAGACCGTAATCCACCACGCGGGCCCAGTGCGGGTTGGAGGATTTCTTCGAATTTTTGGTTATAGGACATGTCGGTTTCTTATTGATGTTATCCGTCTCGTTCTTTTGAAATAGTTATTTATGCTACAAGTGCGGAAGGTAGGTGATTTACGATGAGTGGTATTTTTATTCACGAGCGAGCGAAGCATTTTCAGGCTTGTGAATGTGGCCAATTGATTTGGGTATGTTTTAAATCTGTTTGAGTATGCGGTAATATTTATTAGCTTTAATTTAACAGTTTTTACCTTTACCTGAAGATAAAAACTGTTGGCAAGGAAATTTGAGAGCATTGGTAGCCCATTAGTAACAGCCGCGACTTCAAGTTGTAGGTCGTGGGTTCGAACCCAGGCAGGCCCTTTACTTTGGGTAAATTATTTCATCACCACTGCTCTAAAAACGGTAAAGGAAAACATTGTGAGGAAATCGGCATGTCTTAGAACCAAAAATTCGAAGACATGTGACATCCACCAACATGCACTGGGCCCGCGTGGTGGATCACGGCCCATTCCCTCTCTCAGAGAGGAGGCCTGCACGCACAACGGAACAAAAGCGAGTCTAAGTACGGAAAGGGGGACCCCCTTATAACTAACCTATCCTATCCTAGCGAGGAAATTGTGAATTCTTTCAATTGTGACGTATCAAGTATGATATAAGAGTGATTGTGTCAATGTTTGCCAGCCCTAGGGCTCAGCGAGGCGTGCATCGCTGACATCGCGTTGTCGTAAACACAGACTGTTTACTATTGAGCGTGTACGTGACAGGAGATTCATCTGTTTGGACAGCTGCTATGACGTCGGAAAATCCTTATGTACAGTTAGGTTTTTGTGTCTAATAATAAGGTTTTTGTGTCTAATAATACGAATGAGAAACATCATTGACGTCAGAGATGGTATTATCGGGATTTTAACAGATGGGTGGGATTCACCCCGTATTTTTAAGAAATGTTCGTATTCTAAGGCAGCTTGTACGCTAAGCAAATTCACCGGGCCTACACAAGAATTCGTGCCATACACGACCAATTCATCATGAATAGGTTACTACTCGGCAAGCGTGCTTCACCATCGACCACATCATGGCTTACCATCAGTGAGATATGATCAAGCGTCAAATAAAATTACACGACAAGAATTTTTTCGGACCTAGGCACGAAGCTTGTCTAGCGCAGAAAAGATTTTGTGATTGTTGCGTTTGTGTTATGTCCATCATCATAATAATTTCAATCGAAAGACGTTCACTGCTGAACATAGACATCCCCCAAGGGTGATGTCTACATGCTGAATAAATATCTTTGAACCATTAAGAATTGCCATTACAAAAAATCCATTATGATCTTTTTTTTTTTTTTTTTATTATCTATAGGCTTGCGCTTGACCACTATATCACCTGATGGTAAGCGATGATGTGGTCGACGATAGAGCACGCTTGCCTAGAAGAAACCTATTCACTCTTGACTTAAAGACCCCTAGATTGTAGCTATCGGGAAACACAGATTCCGGCAGGGAATTCCACTCTTTAGCTGTACGCATAATAAAAGTGTCCCCAAAACGTTTTGTGCGTATGGGTGGGATGTCCACCACGTACCGATGACGCATCGCCGTACGTCTGGTAGTCCGATGATGGAACGGGCTGGGCGGAATTAAATCATGTAATTCCATCGCACACTCCCCGAAATGTAACCGATAAAATACCGACAAACTGGCAACTCGGCGACGATGTTCAAGGCTCTGGAGCTTTGACTTGACCAGTGCCTCATTACCGATGAGTTTCTTGGCCAGCTTTTCGATCGACTCTAGTGCATCAAGCTGGTATTTGGCAGATCCATCCCAGAGATGAGAACAGTACTCCATGCACGATCGAACTTGCGCTTAATACAAGTTGAGAAGCTGTTCCGGCGTGAAGTACCTTCTCACCTTCGCAAGGATTCCCAACTTTTTGGCAGCCAGCTGAGCCTTTGCCTCAATGTATGGCCCAAAATTGAGAGTCGATGTCAACGTAACGCCAAGAAGCTCAAGATGGTCCGTTATTGGCACGGTTACATCACGGAAAGTAGGAGCCGGGTGGAATTGGCTCCTTTTAGCGGAAAAAAGACACGCCTGGGTTTTAGCAGCATTAAACCTGACCAGATTGGCATCGCCCCATTCGGAAACTGCCTGCAAGGACAAGTTCAAGCGCTCCACCATGGCCTCCCGGAGAGACCGGACCTGAGGCCCGGTAGCACGCGCGTTGGACAAGTATCTCTCAGCAACAGTGCTGTCGTCTGCATACCCAAAGGTGCCGGGCTTCAGCAGATCGTTAATGTGCAACAAGAACAATGTTGCTGAGAGTACGGACCCCTGAGGGACCCCGGCATTAATATCCAATTGGTCCGACGAGCAGCCATCGATAACCACTCGAATGGACCGATCTCTCAGGAAGTCTGCAATCCAATCACACAGACCACCGGGCAAACCGAATGAAGGAAGCTTACCAATAAGGCTTTCGTGCCAGACCCTATCGAAAGCCTTCGAGATGTCGATGATCTTTACCTGGAAACACTGCAACAGCTGGAGGTGAGACCCTGTGAACCGCACCAGTCGTTCGAAGTTGTCCAGCGAGGACAGCTCCGCGCCCAAGATGCATAGGCGCTTCTCTGTCAGCATCTGTAACAAACACAATACCAATTTAGATATGTATGTTAATAATAAATAACCTTGAACTTGAACGATGAAGGAAAATAATCAATCTGCTCAGATTATTTTCTAACAAAACTGCCAAATTTCATGATTCTAGGTGAACGGGCAGTGGGAACTAATTTATAGACTTTGGGCTTTGGCCCTTGCGAGTGCCAAAAGGGAGCAGTGGTGGCCCAGTGGTATCGGCCGCGACTTACAAGTTGTAGGTCGTGGGTTCGAGCCTAGGCAGGCGCTTTACTTTGCGTAAATTATTTCATCACCACTGCTCTCAAAACGGTGAAGGAAAACATCGTGAGGAAACCGGCATGGCATAGAACCAAAAAATTCGAAGACATGTGACATCTACCAACCCGCACTGGGCCCGCGTGGTAGATTACGGCCCATTCCCTCTCACAGAGAGGAGGCCTGTGTCCCAGCAGTGGGAACATTAATAGGCTGATGATGTGAGTGTCAAAATATGCGTCATAAACGGCCGTATCTTTTGATTGCGTTGATTTAGAAGTTTAAAGTTTATCACAACTCCGAGGGATTGCAGACCTGAGTATTTGATAATAATTTCAACTTGATACCTCCACGCGTTCCTGAGCAAACCAAGATAAAATAATAATCAACATCAAGTTTAACAACCCTTATAGAATAAGCAGAGAATCTAGCTCTCTAATCTCATAAGCCAATGCTCCATCTATAAGTCTTGACAGACAGACAGACAACGAAATGATCCTATAAGGGTTTATTTTTTTCCTTTTGAAGAACGCGACGACCCACGCAATCTCAGGCTGGGGCTCAAAACTAATGAGGCGGTCAAAAACCAAGCTTCGAAGTTCGTGGAACAGAAACAGTCGACCGACCTCCAGAGACTCCATTAACACTGATTAAAAGTCGTTAGTTAACAGAAACAAACGATTCATCAATCAGAGTTCAAAGTTAATCCCAAAAGAGAACCGGCTATAGTACACTTTGTTACTCCTCCTACTTTGTAAGTGGCTACGAAACAAATAACACCAACATTGTACGTTGGAATCCCGTTGGCGCTCTATAACGCGCAATAAAAGCGATGTCTTATGTCAACGAACGCGTGGCTCAAGACAAACATTGTAAAACTGCTATTTCTTTTATCCATTCATTAAATGGCTTTGGTATAAGCGGTAAGCGGATAACAGCGACAAAAAAGTTATTATTGAATTTTACTGAATGGTACACGGAAATCTTTCTCGACTCAGAAGATGCACGTAAAAATCAAAATCATAAACGATTTTTTTTATTTTACATTGGCCTACATGGGCACTTATAAAACGTCGACAAAAGGTGCACGGTTCGGGTTAGTCGTTTCCTATGGAGAAGAACCGGCAAGAAACTCCATGGTTACTCTTTTAAAAATGGTTGGGTTTTACAATATTTCCATGTTACAGCATTAGTACTTGGATATGGGGGGAAAACGTACGTAGGCCCGACAATAAGCCGTAAGAAATTAAAAAAAAAAAAAACAAAATAAAATATGTAAAATGAAATCAAAAGTTAACAATCACCTAGAAATCTAGAAGGCCGTCAAACGAGTAACTTTTGAATGTCAACCTTATGTCATCTTAATTATGAAGGTTTTGCTCAGAAAACCTCCTTGGACAAGCATGCTACAGCAGCAACAGTCCAGTTTACAAATCGAAAACAAGCTGAAATTAAAGCAGGAGGGTGGACACTCGGCCTAGTACTAGCGGCGAGACAGTAGCTCGGCTTCCGTTCGCTGCTTCGTTCGGTCGAGCGCTCGGCGCTGTGTTTATACGTACCGAGTACTCGGTCGAGAGCACTTCCTCGCCCATTTGCTCGGTACGTGTGATCAAGGCATAAGCATCATCCTTTCCCAATGCATCCAATCCATCAATCCTTTTCCCAAATACTATAGGGCTTCCAGTATTACCGGTTGCTAACAAATCTACTTGAAGCGACTGCCAACTGACCTCCACTATTCAATAACTGAAGGTACGACACTTTCAGGCTCTAGTGCAGTTTCAAATTTTTTTTTAATTTTTCCTCCGCTTTTCATTTCTCACTTGCCCCACAAACTATAGGACAATGTTGTCTATAACCGCTGGACAACAAACTCCATACAATGTAGCACCTACTTTGTGGTTACATACATTGTGCCAAGTGTTTTTATGTGTTTTTATTAGTCCATACCATACGTTTTAACGGATATCGGCTCACCTGCGAGTGCTGAGCACTTTGTTGCCTTCGTTTTTGTTTAGTTTTCATTCGATGGGCTGTTTAGTTCCGTTATGGCTGGAGATAAGAATAGAGTACCCTATAAAATATAATACCTACTAACATTGTTTGTTACTGACCGGTCAATGCCAATTATGAGTAACTCTAATTGAGGATTCTTTATGATGTTTTGTTTTGTAATTTTATGCCACATACCGTTGTCGTTCTTTTTTGATTTTCGCCTCGAACTTGAGCAGGAAAAAACGCAATGCTACGCGATTATGTTCATGAAGAAATGTGCTCACGGGGTTTTTTAGACATTGATTGTTCCAATTATACATAATTATTCTTCTGGTGATTGGAGCAGCAGCACCTGTACATTTTTAACCGACTTCAAAAAGGAGGAGGTTATCAAGTCGTCTGTATATTTTTCTGTATACTTTTTTTGTGTGTCACCTCAAAACTTCTTACTAGGAGAACCGATTTTCTTTTTTATGAGATTTTTTTTATTTGAATGCTCGTGCTTCTCATGTGGTCCCATTCATCATTTACAAAAAATACAACCGACTTCCAAATAAAACACTACAAAGTGTAAAATAACTTAAATTTCGGAAGTCAGTGTCAAAAAACGAAGAACACAGAAAACAGGAACATCGACTTCCATAATTGAAGTTATTATTCACTTAGCGGTTTTTTTTTGGAACACGCTTTTATCCTTACCACAGTTTATTAATCATCACCCTGGTAATTGAAAGACTTTCATCATCATTTTCCTGTCTTTGTCCTATGTTACTTGGTAATTGCTATGACTGCATCCCCCAGCAATTCTTATTTATAGTTTGCTATGGGGGAAGCCCAACTTTGTACATAAATGAACATTTAGTAACTTCTTTACCACAATGTACAAAGAATATCGCTTCCTTCTACTTAGTTCATTCATAACTTTGTAAGCTATCAGCAAAATCAGGGCGTTGTAGGTCAAAGCAAACTAAATTGTAAGCTTGCAGATTATTCGAGCGAATTTGTGTGATTTCCGTCTCCATACATTGTGGGCTTTCTTGGAAGTCTTTAAAAACAAAGTAGTTTAAAGCCTTGAGATTATGTTGCTTTATGGTTAAGCTCTTGGTTATTGAGTGAGGCATTGTATTTAATGCCGGGTTCAACTTTTAAAGCGGTTTTGGAAGCAGATATTGTTGATGGCAACACAAAGTCATTTTATTCTTTTATTATCTGCAACATTATTTTATCTGTGTAAGGAACTGTCAATTAACATACGTTCGCTTCTCTATATTCTGTGTCTTTAGACCAGCACGATTTCATGTAAGATATAGTACCAAGCAAATTGTATCAATTTACCAACCTAAATACAAACTACAGTCCACTTGATCGTCCACCACATAAAGATTATGGATTTACCTAGCTCAGGGTGAACGATGTTTTTTTGCTGAGCGATGATTGTTTTGCGTGGTTGTGGCGCATACTCTGTATTTTGTATTTAAGCTTTCCTTTGTTTTTTTTTTATGGTATGTGTCGTGCCTGGCGCAAATAAACGTTTGTTCTTTCTTTCTTTCTTTTACAGCAAGGTGTTATTGGGTTTTCCATCTGGAATGTTTCAGTAGAAGCCCGGAGTATAGATTTGTGCCCAGTTGGTGGCAATAGACTCGCCCCCAGTGCTTCCAGTGGCAGATAGTCAAATATTACATGGGACATCTCAAAAAGTAACATTTTCATGAGATAAGTTACATTACCTTAATTTTTATGTGGAAAACAACACCAGGCTTAGCATGCATTGGGATTTTTAGCCGCGTGGATTTTGTTCGCGCGAATTTTCGTCTGCGCACTAAATCTAACAATCGCGCGGATATAATTCCGCGCGATTTCTGTTTACCTGTCATAGTGCTCAAAATATTCACGCGTATTTAATTAATTTGCACCGCGGTGCGGTGGATTCTGTGGCAAAACACCGATTTCTTGCGGTATTATTTCTGCGCGATTTTTTTACGGCAATGCGTGCAGCTTCATACAACACCAAACATACAAAAAAAACTAAATATGAGCATATTCTGCGACCAAATCGAATCGCTCGTCGGAGTAAGCGGGATAGAATATTAAGAAAGACACGTGAGCGAGTGAGTGAACATGCAATACGTCAATTTGTGTGTCGCAAAATCACTACTCACAAAATCAGGTGCTACAACACGACGAACGAAAACTTTCTTAGATGCGTTCCGCTTTAAGATTATTTTTTGTTTGCTGGCAAATATTTCAATATGTTTTTATTAAGTCCTAAAAGTAACGTGACAGTTAGGCTAAGCACGCACTGCGATTTTTATTCGCGCGAATTTTTTTCCGCGTACTGAATTTGACTAACACGCACTGCGGATAAAATTTCGCGCGATTTTTGTCTCCTTCTACCTGTTCATAGAGTTCAAAATATTCGCGCGAATTTATTCCGCGCCGCGGTGCGGTGGATTCTGTGGCAAAACACGGATTTCTTGCGATATTATTTCCGCGCGATTTTTTTTCCGCAATGCGTGCAGCTGCATACAATTCCATAGGTCGCAGAATGTGCGGCAAAAATTCGCGCGAATAAAAATCGCAGTGCGTGTTAAGCCTTACATTTTGATTTGTGTTACATGTAGGGTTACATGAGAAGGTCAAAAGTATCGTAAAATGTACTTAACAAAAGTTGCAACGCTGATTGAAAAAAGGTATACATTTATTTATACTAAGCGACTTTGACGTGAATCAAAACGTCAATCGTCAACAACCAAGCTATATGTTTTTGACTTGGTTACTAATCTTTTTGCCTATCAATAATTGAAAGTAAGTAATTCATTTATTTCTACTGCACTACAGTAGTATTCTTACCTCCCTGCAAGGAATACCTACACTTAGACATAAACTGTATTGTTAATTCATTTTATTATAATAAATTGTAGTTCTAAAAACTAAATACACGCTTTATTGGTAAGGATAATGGGACAAACTGTTTAAATTATTGCATTGTCATCGGTCCTTGATAAGTGTACAAAGTTTCAAATCAATCCAACGTTTTAAAGTGGGTGAAAATCACGTTCAAAGTTTCAGTTACATTGATACATTGATACATAGATACATACATACCAAGCTAATAAAAGCGTGTTAATAACACATCGCGGGTTCGATTCCCGCACGGAACACATATTTGTTTGGCCTACAGGTAATTGTTCCGGATCTGGGTGTCTTGTGTATGTGAGTTAAATGTTTGTAAACGCACCCACGATACAGGCAGCAATTCCTAGTGCGGATCAAAGTTTAATAGTACATTATGGTACAAGTGTGCAATGTTGGTGATTACCGCTGAGGCGCCATTGAGGATACCGAGGACGGTAATCATCAGTACACACGTGTATCATACGACGTTTTTCAACACACTTGTGAAGAAAATAATACAAAAAAATCATTTTCAACAGTAAAAACGAGTTGTGAAATTTTTGTCGCAATGGCGGGCAAAATTAATCTGTTTTACTATGCGCGCGTATTTAACAATGACGATCGGCCATAGACTAAAAGAATGAGGTTTCTTTTTTTTTGGCCTTTCGTGGATAGTGTTTTAGCCACGTACAAAATAGGGAATTTCAAATTTTCTTTATTACAGAGCAAATAAAATTTATATTTGAATGAAAGTTTTATTTATTAAGCACGTACAAGTTGAAATTATCTATTTAAATACGAAGTTGCATGAAATGAGCAAGCAATAGGTACATTAATTTATTTGTACTATTGAGCACAATCTTTTTTGTATCGAAACTTTTTTAAGAACAAAGCAACTCAATCAATAAATTAAAAGAAAACTCTATAACTCACTTGTGAATAATAGCAATGAAAAAGTCACAGTTTGATAACAGGTATCATTATGTGCCTAATTGCGGTGAAATTAGAGCCACTTTATGAGCCATGTGTGTTGAAAAAAATAAATCGAATGACTCATTATTTCATTAAATATTGGTGCCCTAATAAATTAAATAATCGAATTTAAAACAATGATTAACTAAATCACCTCCTTTTTTCAAGTCGGTTAATAATATGTAGTCCATCTTTATGCGCAAAAAAGGTGATCTGATTGTTTGTCGCAGACAATACTATTTGTCACGTTCTACTTCCATATGGGATAGGCAGAAGTCCAAGGCACGTGTGATGCGTGCTCTGTTATAGCATTGAATACTTGCCTAGTGTATTTTTAAGTTCCTAAGTATACAATATATTAAAATTAAAATAGCCTTCATTTCCTGTAACCTATTTACAACACTTTCTTGAATTAAAATCTTATAACTAGTAAATTAGTATATAATAATTATACTAACTTGCAACATGCAATTCATTAGAATGTTATAAATAAGAAAACAATATAAAAACAAAATGCCTTGTTGATCTTGTGATCACAAGCGCCAGGGTCTTGGGTTCGATTGCCGAGTCGGGCAGTGCTGTCGTTGTCGGGTAATTGAGCTAGAGAATAACGATTTCGAACTGACTACAGTAACAAAAAAATGAAGATTAAAAAAAAATAGGAATGAACCGACGAAATATTCCAATATAAGGGGATCCAGAATCATGTACTGAATCCATGGATTTTTTTCGCGTCTCGGTGACAGACACTCCCTGTATAAACAGGGAGTGAAAAACAGGCGTGATATTCTGTTGTGAAACAAATGAGAACGCACGAATACGTTTCATTACACATACTCAGATTAGATTGTAAACAAGCGATAGTAAATTAGGGGCATTACTCATCAATGAACGACAGTCGACTTTGACCGTAGACAACTAGAACATCGCAGGTTGCATCAATGATTATAAACAATGGACTAATTGACGAAAGTCTAAAACTGGTTCTTGCATTCATTTAATTTTGGGGTTCGTGACCACTGTGTGACCAATATCCATACTAATATTCTAAATACGAAAGTACTGTCCTCATGGGTTGACCATGTCTTGGATTATGATAAAGGTTATTTTTATCCCACGAGTAAGTTCTACTCGTGGGATAAAAAATACAATAAAACCCTTTGAATAAATATCACGCAGGCGAAGCCGCTGGCAGGAGCTAGTATGATGGTATAGGAAGTTTACGATGACGCACGTTTGCTTTGTTGCCACATCAAGGCTCCCGCAGAATAGTGTGCGTGGCGTGACAATGTGACATCGATGCGTAGACGCTTTTGATCTGAAGTTGCTCTACTGGAAACAATTTTTATAAAACATGATCGTCGAGCTGGTCTACGGGAGCCTACTAACACGCCACTTAATCGGAACGGAATATTCCCATCCAAGATATAAGTGAAGGTACCGACCGTCAGCCTTATTAAGTATCTTACAAAAGCAAAACGATAGCAACTTTTGCGCAATATAATTGCTCTTCAATACAGAAGTTTTAGAGTTTTTTTTAGAAATAAGTGCATTTGACAAACAGCGAGCGATTAGCAAACGATTGTGGCTACACAATCGCTTCAGGTCCTAACCTACCATACTTTTTTTTTTTGGTGGGAAATCATCCAATGATTTCTCCCGCTCTGTTGGAAGCGGGAGGGCGTGTCAGACTTTTACTGTCTAAAACCCACCCGTGTTCCTTCAGTTGCTTGTGCCAGGGCCGCGGTAAGTCTCTTTCAAACTTATCCGCGACCTACCTACACTGTAGGTTATGCCGACTTTTATGAAATAAAGCGTTTGATCGCGCGATAATTGCTGATTGCTGTTTATTACGTAATAAGCCTGGGCAATACTTAACTCCTTATATTATTTGTAAATTATAGGAACATTGTTATTGTTACCAAGGAAACTTTGCCATTTGGACTGATAGCACTTTAACGGCCAGAACAGTTCAAGTGAACCACGAGTAGTTCCTGAGTACTTCGATAAACTAATTATAGGTACTGACATTATTTGTTGCAAACTTGATAAGTTTTATGTACGCTCATTGTCTAATGAAAGCAGAATAGGTAGTGTTTGAGTTGGTTAACATGAATCGTTGGCTCGCAATTGACGATCTCACCTGGTGGTAAGCGAAGTGATTATGTGTTCATCAATGGAGCATGCTTGCCTAGAAGAAACCCATTCATTCTTGAATTATAGAAGTCGGTGTCTCCGCTTACTCCTTCAAAAACACGCAACCGATTTAAATACGGTTTTCAAACTAGGAACGTTTATAGACAGGAATTCTTCGTAACCTGGTCAAGAATTAATAGATAACTTCTAGGCAAGCGTGCTGTGCTGTTTTCGACCACATCATCGCTTAACATCAAATGAAATAGAGGTCAAACGCGAACCTATCACTTACTACATATTATAAAACAAAGCCCCCCGCCGCTGCGTCTGTTCGCGATAAACTCAAAAACTACTGAACGGATTTTCATGCGGTTTTCACTAATAGAAAGAGTGAGAAACTAGGAAGGCTTCTGTATATATTTTTTCACGGGGGAAGCCGGGGCGGGTTGCTAGTAAAGAATAAAAATAAAACAATGTGATTTCTGTTATATCCGTGTATCCTTCGTTGGAGCTTCAAATCATCATCATCAATATCAATACATATAATAAATCTGTAGAAAAATATTTTTTGTACATCGAGAAAATTTCCAAAAAAAATAGCCAGTGTTAAAGGATAACCAACAGAACCCATTTTTGGAATTTTTGTCTGTTTATTTGTGCACGCATCACGTGAAATGTACGAAACCAATGTATATAACTTTTATACACAAAAATTGTGCGTAACTTGAAGAATTACTAAGTTTTTGTTACATCGCAATCGGTTCACTCTATCAAAATTTAGATGAATTTAAAGTGTTCAAGAAGTAAAATTATCACAGCACACGCAATTTAGTTACCCGGACAGTTGAATTCCATATTCGATAGATGGCGTTGTGCATTTGAAGCGCGAAAGAATGACCCTAGAAAAAAAAATGGTATGTAGATATGTAGGGTAGGGTTGGCTTGGCAGGCAGATGACGGGAGCGAAGCCGCGGGCACAGCTAGTAAGTAAATAAAAAGAAGTTACATAAGTAGTTCAAAAGTCTGATTCACGACATACGGTCATCTGAATCGGTATTTAAATCAACTCACAACAAATTGATAGGTTTGGCCTACTTGCGAACGTGTTACTATGCTGCTGATAGTAACCAGGCGCTTCATAAACAATATTAGATTACTTCTTGACGTTCGTATCACTGAATTGACATCTTGAAATGCATGTCGTTGCTTTGGTTTTCTTACAGAGTAAGTATGTATTGATTTTTCTCCGCTGAGTGAGGTCATGTAAAATCGTATTGAAAAATGTCATGCTCAGGGTAAAGAATAGTTAGCAAAAGTTCACGGACGCTTTCGATACCTATCAAAACACGATCACAAAAAAAAAAAAACTTCTAAACTGACTGGAGTCACCAAGACACCTGCGATCGTTGACCCCAAAGTTGCTCGATTTTTTTTTCTTATTTTTTTTTTATAATGTTTATTTAGTATAGATATGGACCATTCGACACACATCATGTCTTTGGAATTCTGCTAGATAATTTAATTTGACCTTGTACATTCATACCGTTTTGCACCTTGACCTGACTGGCGAAAAATCAATACACATTGAGTGAAGACCTTCCAATTGACTCTGAAATTTCAATCAATTGAAGTTGAGACTTCGATGTAATAGGAGATCAAATCATGTGATGAAGAGATTGAGTCATTATAATCATTAGAACAGTTGTCTGTCATGGGACCATTGGGTTCGCGGTTAAATAATTACAGCCACACGGGTTGATCCTCAAGGGTAAGCAACGCATGCCGAGGCCAATCCGTGGATGGGTGACCATTATTTACCTACATGCCGATACCTTTCGTTCGGTGCCTCGGAAAGCACGTAAAGCCGTCGGTTCCGCCTGTCATTTCTAGATCTTAGGCCGTCATTATAGGAATTCAAAAGTCCGACAATCTAACAACCAGAATCAGTCTTGCAGGGTATAGTGTTACCCAGTGACTGGGTTGTAAGGGAGTTATAAAATTCTGGTATTCAGCGACATGCTACATCAGGTTTGACTGAATTCCGACCCTCACATAGTTGGGATTAGTCCGCGCATTGACCTACTTATTCTGATCTGATATGATCATTGCCACTTGACATTTCACTTCGGTATAGTTCTCGCCAAACTTCTTGGCCACCCTGAAGTTGGCTACAATGGCTGCGCAGTAGTAAATCTCATACAAAAACAGCACCGATCCGTGCCTTGCGCATCGGAAAGCCAACTTCAGAGCGGCCAAAAAGTTTGGCGATATTTTTTAATTCGTTAAATTTGTTTAAGATAAATTGGCACAGGGCATCATTCATTGAACTGTAAATGAATATCATCTTACTGTAAAAACTGAGTTTCTTTAAATTGAGCAGGAATTTTCCTTTAGTTGAACATTACTTGTAGACTGTCCAATGAATAAACAAAATCAGTATGACACAAATAAACTAGATTGAATGGATCAAATAGTTTGATTTTTTATCTGCTTCAAAGTTAGAGTGAACAGGCTTCTTCTGGGTAAGCTCACTCCACCGTCGACTTTGTCTCTGTCACCTCTGACCTAGACTAGAGTCAAGAGCAAACCCATCACGAAAAAAAAAAAAAAAAAACAGCTGTAAAAAATGTACTGAAACACTTTTATTGTGTTTGTTAGCAAAGCTCGACAAAACTGAGAAAACAGATGATGTTTTCTTATTAATATTAAAACATAAATGTTTTCCACCTGGCAAAATAAGACACCGATAAAAAATCAGTCTGTTTTATCGTGAATCGTGATACAATAAAAAAAATTACATCATTAAATGTATAAACATGCTTGTGCCTCAATTTGTATTTAACACCCTTGTATACCATGTTTTACGCAAATAAATATTCTATTCTATTCTAAAATATTACTTATTTACACAGAAACTCAATTACTTATATCAACATTATTAGGCCTTCACGAATCTAATAAAAACATCACGACTGTCACCATATTTTCTACGCTTTAAAGATAAATCGGTTTTCGCAATAATAATAACACAAAATCACGCCTGTGGTCACTGAAAGGTTAGGCAGAGTTAGGGTTGCCAATGTTGCCATCCGGCAGGCTTATTACGTATCTTTTGCAAGACCAAAACGATAGCGATCAAATGCTTTATGTCATAAAAGTCGGAATTACCTGCAGTGTAGGTGTGGTAGGTCCTACACAATCGTTTGTTAATCGCTCGCTGTTTGTCTAATGCACTTATTAAAAAAAAAGCCGCCAACAACTCTAAAACTTCTGTATGGAAGAGCAATTATTGCGTAAAAATCGCTATCGTTTTGCTCTTGCAAAAGATATACGTAATAAGCGTGCAGGTTTCCCCGGATTTGTCCTAGTTTAGGCCTCCGGGGAGCGTCCGGGCGGGGTTTTTATTTGTAGTCCGGGTTTTATAATTTTTATTATTTAATTTTCACTGTTTTACTTTGCTTTGTTGAAAGGAGATTGCCCATACACAGGCCCCTTATGAGGTATCGTGTCTGCGATTTCAATATTATCCAAAAATAAGATTTATATTTTGTGTTTTTTTTTCCATCAGTGTCCTTTACTTTTTATGTACATACAACAACAGATGAGGTTTCTTCACTTGGATATTTGTATGCACCTTATTGCATTGTAATAAGGGTTCATGTCAAGAACAGAAACATCGTTATTTCTCGTGAAGCCCGCAAAATAAATAAAAAATGTTTTCTAATTATGAATATAACGTGTTTTTTCTACAACATACAACCAAATTCATCAAGAAACAAATATTTTTTCAAAGGGGCCTAAGTTCCCTTACAAAATGGGCATTCCCCTTTGTAAAATTGCTTTTAGATATATTTCGATTATTATTTGTACCTATTAATTCATTGTTTGATTTATTATTTTTATTGTATTAATTAATTCAAGATTTGCACGCCGTTGTATACAACAAATAATAATATTTTTTGTATGTTTACACATGTTTATGCAAATAAATATATTAATATATACTAGCTACATTTCACCAGTTATATAAATAGAGGCCGAGCCATTTAACCGGGCACCGGACGGTTTTCGCAAAGTGTGTTTACTTCAATAAGGATAAAACATCACAATAATAGATAAAGTTTGATATTACGCTAATAACTCCACTCACAAACACAATGTCTCATTAAAGCTTTAAGAGCGGCGGCTGTAACACAAGTATTTGCAGTGTAATAAACATGAATAGTACTAATAGCTTAAGACGCCGCCATGTTAAGTCTTGTTATTGTTTGAACTATGTTGCAACGATTACCACTAATTATGTCACGACGGTAAAAGATATACGTTGACACAGAGAAGTATTTACTTCATAATTACCTGTAGCATAAGAACAATATAGTATATGTACAGTCAGTAAGCTTGATTACTGAGCAGGTTGAATAACTTCGTAATTTTACAGTGTTATAGCCATTTCATAGTTACGATTGTCAAAGTATGAGAGTTGCAATTTGAATATACCTTAAACATGGAGAATAGACTGAGGACCTCACAAAATTGACTTTCTGTAGAAAGAGCATGCACGCAGTCGCTTTGCTGTGTGTGTGTATTCTCTTTTCTGTAGGTATGCATGTAGTGGTGACGAAGGCAGCACTACAAGCTTGTGACATGGTCCAATCAACATTCTAGAAAAAGTCGACACCTGGCCGCATGACAGCTTTATCACCTATACTTTTCTGTCAGTACCTCGATAAAGTAGGCTCAGTCCATTCTCCATGTATATGGCATATACATAGTCAATTTGCTTAAAAATGTGTGTCCTTGGCAACAAGTTATTTTCAGGCATCTATATACATTTATTACATCTACAATGAACGACCCTGCCGAAGTAGGTAATATACCTAGTTATGTACAATCTGCGCGCTAGCACGGTTCTCTGTTACATGACGATCGATTTTCACCGCTCCGCTCGAGATTTATAATTGAATCTGATTTAGATTTTAATTGGACGTATCGGGTGTATTAATCGAATAAAGTTTAATTAATATTGTGCCTCCTTCGAGATATCGAAGGATTTGATATTGACACTTCATATTTGATAACGATTCATAACAATAACCTCCGGACGGGTATGAAATCCTTGACATTATTTGCTTTAAGTACTTTGAACAGTATTAATTATATCGGACAAGTCTTCGCAATAATTAAGCCATGATGCACAATTCAACAGTTGGTAAGCATGCTCGATTGGCCACGCTGCACAAGCACATGATTATAAATCAATCAATTATGTGTTTACATGTTTCACCTACGTCGAATGAAGCCCGCCCGCCATTGTACCTTTGTGCATGAAGTTTTAAATAAATATTGAGCAAACCACTAATTAAGGGAGAATTTCACTAATGTCTCTCAATGCAATCAGCACATCTAAATCGTTTGCAGAAATCAAACAACAATGATGACACTGACAGTTCTTAAACGTGTTGATCGTGTTCAAGTGCCATTGTTTACTAATAAAATAATATACATATACACTTGCTTTACCAATTTACTTTAGACTTTGGCAGAGTAGTCTACATTGGCTTTGCTTCCCATATAAAAATATGTAATAGAAGTTTGTGTTATTAACTTTTTCAGGAGCTCAAAAATCCAGTTTATCTTTGTGTTGTGCTCAACAAAAACTGGACCGCAGCCCGTTAGCTGGGCTTTTCCGTCATGTTGTCTTGTTCAAACATACGTTGTTTTGTTGTTTGTTTGTTGGAAGCCTTTGAGAGGGTTGTTTGCTTGTAACCTTTACTTCGATGGTTTAAATTAAAATGTTTTTGCACTGTAAAACTGGAGAAGTAAGGAAAATTTCAAACAATATGTGGTTGTATATTACTTACTGAATACGGTTGTTTGTGTGTGATACAGTGTTATCCGCAAGAGAATGTTATAAATTTAGTCTAGGCAACTAAATAGTGCAAAGTAAGTACATCCAATATTTACTTTGTCAAAGAGATTCAATTCAAGTTCTCTTTAGGCACAAAGTATATTCTTTTACAACAATTTACAACTTAATTAAGCAGCCAAAATCGTAAAATATGCTGTAAAAAGTAAACGATCCTATAAAACATTAGTCAGTCACGAAATAGCTCCGAACGTGTTTAATATTGTCGTAAAAAATAATGATATTGTTATACATATAGCAGGGCAAATAAGCAAAACGTTTTGTAAAAAAATACAACCGACTTCCAAATAAAAACACTACAAACTGAAAAATAACTTCAATTTCGGAAGTCGGTGTTCCAGTTTTCGTTTCTTCGGTTTTTGAAGTCGTTTGTATTTTTTTGTAAAAAAGTATTTTATTTTACACTTTTTTGTTGTGGTTCTTATTGGACCATTTCTTTAAGTTAGGCAGCTATAATGCCCAAAATAATGCTAGAATAGATTTACCCTATAAAATGAAACTTGAATAAAATTGGTGAAATGAGAGTATACCAGGGTGAACTGTTCACACCTGCATAGAGCGTACCAGTGTGATGTGATGTTAAGAAATGGTGTAAACAATAAACAGACATGCGATTGCAGCTATTCCGAGTTATTTGCCTTCATTTATTGAAGAGTTCTGATGTATATCTCCTAAGTTCTTCATCAGACCTTGATGAAATTTAAATGGGACCAGGCGGGTGACCATAAGCTCTTAGAGCGGTATCAATTTGATATCGAGTAAGTGTCAGATGTATACACGTCAGATACATCTGTCCCTTATTCGATCTCAAATTGATACCGCTCTAAGAGCTTATGGTCACCCCCCAGAGCACAAGCTTTCAAATAAAAAAAGAATGATCAAAATCTGTTCACCTAGTCAGTGGTGTCTCATCACATACAAAGAAACCGTGCCGACGTACTGTACTGAATATACTGATTATTTTATTGTTATTGTACATCGATCGCGTTCGGTTCCGTTCCACGGATATAGCTGGTGATCTATCTATAGCCGTGGAACGGAACCAAATGCAATCGATTTACGAAAAATAATCGGTATAATCAGATGAAAAGCTAGTTACGTCGGCACGGTTTCTTTGTATGGGATGAGGCATCTGTATGCTAATATTATATTATCTGTGACCTAGTAAACTAAGAGTAGAGGAGGACCAAAGAAAATATGGATTGGCTATACGAAAGATGATATATCTAGACAAGAGGTAATTACTGTAGGAATAATTGTGGAAGTATGTTGCGCCGACCAAAAATAAATTGAGATAATGATATTGATTTGTGGTAAAATACTGGAACTCAGCTGCATCCAGACTGGAAGCGGACCCTAACGTAGTTGGAGTAGAGTTGTGGTACAATTTTGGCGTATGACAAAGCATATTCCATCTATCTACTGTGTATAATTGACGATCGGGGACTATCGATCCAATTTGCAGCCATTCCCGATGCAGAGCTGCAGACCTGGTGTAGCTTTAGCACGACAATGCATGTCGGTAAAAGATATAGTATACTTATAGACTATCATCATCATTACCTTATTAATTTGCCCACAGCTGGGACACAGAAATCCTTTTTGTGAGAGATAATATGTATTACTTATAGACAACAGTTAATTTAAAAGCCATGTATCAACAGACATATCACAGAGCAACACATAATTCTGTGGCCAACAACACATAACAGGCCTGTTTTCCCTGAAGGGTTAGACGGAGAAGACCCGTACCCATAGCACTCTCACTCACACTCCGTCAGTTCCTCCGCCTATTGCTACTAACCGGGGCGAAAAATACCTACATTTGAAAAAAGCATATTAAAAGCATATAAAATCACAGTTGAACATATACGTATATGTGTGGATGCAGCGGGATGAGAGTAGAAGAGGCCTCTCCAAACCCATATCCAGCAAAGGACTGCTAAATAGACTAATGATAAGAGAAAACCTTTCTTCTAAAGTGGGATAATACAAGTATAGTCCCCGTCAGGAGAAGCTATAAATTTTGTAAATAAAGAACTTCTACTAAAATTAATATTTGTTTCGGGATATTAACCATGTATATTATTATATTGTTTTTTGTTGAGAGCTCGATATTTCGGCACCGTTACAAGCGCTTTGATCACGACCATGTCAGCTTAAAAACTTATATAACTTCTACAAAGTTACGTATAGTTCTCGCCAAACTTCTTGGCCGCCCTAAAGTTGGCTACAATGGCTGCGCAGTAGTAAATCTCATACAAAAACAGCACCGTTTCGTGCCTTGCGCATGCGGAAAGCCAACTTCAGGGCGGCCTAGAAGTTTGGCGAGAGCTATAGCGACAATTCAATCATAAACAAATTATCCCAACTTCAATCAACTCAAAGTAACATGTGTAATACGAAACTAACGATCAATTTCACTTGGTCGGGTTATATTTTAGCGATACAAAGCGCTGTCGCCTAATGTTTTGTGGTACTGGAATGGAACGCGTCTGAATCACGGAACATTCGCTTAGCGTACGTATAGCTTCTCGTGACGGGGACTTTAACTTCTGACATACAGAAGACATGTATTTTTCCATACAGGTATTATTTATATAAGCTAGTAACTCATGTGGATAATGATAATGCCTGTGATAAATAAATAACTACGTCACGTGTGAGATTATGTGCAGAGATTGCACACAAATATAATATAACAATAACTAATGACGTACGTATATGACTCAAATCTCTTCAATAGATAATTCGATATTCTATTGGACATTGCTGAAGGAGGGGTCATGAATTCATGATATCAGAGACCGATAACAATTTGGATTAGGGAAACACCCTCTGCCGTTATACAACTTAAAGATCTTCCTCTTCAGGTGTTCGGACGAAGACATTATGACTATCGATACTAGCTATTATGTTGAGATAAAGGTTAACAGAGAAGCGCTACGCAACGATTTATGCCACAGCCATTGTCGCATCTCTGTAGGAGCCTAAAGCCAGCTTCACTTTGGTTAGCATCGCCCCGCATTCAGGCAAAGTATGTTGAGAAAATTTAGCAAAATACGTAACTAATTAACACTGCGATATGACAAAACCAGACTGAAAACTGCCCCACCTAAAAATAGCACAAAAAATCACATATTCCACACTAGAAACTCTTATGCACGATACAGAGTATAAATAGTTTAGCACTAAATAAAGATGTTTTGCCCAAGGTTGCAAGTCGCTACACCGCGCACTGAAGCGATTGTACGCCAAGCCAAGTTTCTCTACGTAACGTTTGATTTATTTCAGTGATGTTTCAATTCTGCCCGAGAATATGCTGAAAAACATAAAAACACCACCCAAAAACCTCTAAAATCAAAAACAAGCCTCGAATTCGTGCCGGGGGACCAAGTCAGTATTTTGATTATTTTATTTACTTAGCCAGCCGGTGGTCCGTGTTGCTCTATGTACTTAGCGGTCTTGCGACGCGAGTAAGTGGCTTATTTTTATTTTTAGAGAATTTGAGCACCGGGTTTTTTTATCTTAATAATATATAAAATTCTCGTGTCACAGTTTTCGTTGCCATACTCCTCCGAAACGGCTTGACCGATTTTGATGAAATTTTTTGTGCTTATCCGGTATCTATGAGAATCGGCCAACATCTATTTTTCATCCCAAAAAAAAAAAAAAAAATATATATATGGTAGGGTAGGTGTAGGGTAGGTGTAGGGTAGGTGTAGGGTAGGTGTAGGGTAGGTGAATGTGTGGAGTTTTTATGGCAAAACAAAGTTTGCCGGGTCAGCTAGTATATATATATATATATATATAATTTATCTAGTTGTAGACACGCTTCGATCGACAATCCATTTAAACAAGTAACTATAGCACGATATCTTACGATAATATCTCGCTTTAAAGAATAAAATGTGTATAAGTTTTGATCGGCTGAACCGAAATCAAAATCGCTTCATCCGTTTAGGAGCTACGATGCCACAGACAGACACACAAATACACGCAACACACGTCAAACTTATAACACCCCTCTTATTCCGTCAGGGGTTAAAAATATTAGAAGACCATAGACATATTGTACAGATACCTCATGAATGAATGTTTGATCTTGATCAAGGTGAGCACTCCGCGAAATAGTTTTTTACGGGAGAGTGTTTTCAAACCAAGGTAAAACTAAAATTAGATTTCAGGGTGACGTTACGATACGATGTGTTTCCTTGAAGCTTAAAAATGAAATGCCAAAATGTAAGACATTTATTACGTGATATTTCGATAGCTCTTGACAATCCCATACATGTTTGACATTTTTCCAATTGCTTTTGCGATGTTTTCGTTGATAGAGACTCTTGACTCTCTGACTCTGATAGCCATGACCTGGGGGACTATAAATCAAAGAGTGATTTACTTCTAGGAAAGTGTGCTCCATGGTCGCCCACATCATCGAGTGGAGAAACGCGAGTCTATCAATATTAAAATAAACTATAGACGTAGGTACGAAACAGGGGTTAACCATGTACCTCCCAAAGATATGGTTCTCCACCATCACATCACATCATCAGCCTATTAATGTTCCCACTGCTGGGACACAGGCCTCCTCTCTGTGAGAGGGACTGGTTCTCCACCACCTTGTCTAAAACAACCATATCCACTTCTACATACTACTCGTAATAGGGTTGCCAAGCACCAAGTCAGAACCCATAGACTCAAATACCAAACCACAATACGCTCTTAGAACACCACAAACAATTCTATCATTACCACAAGTTACCAACTCACGACAAGTCGACCCATCCATTCTGCACAAGTATTCGCTCGTGAAGAAACAAACTGCAATATTCAATTGTCTGCTCACCTGGCGTTAATAAACATCGAAATGGATGACATTCTTGGCATGATTACTGCCAGTTCTGTCAAACAAAGCTTAACTGCGTTTAAATAAGCATGTGTTCTAGAATGCAGAAATTAAATTCTAATTAAGCTAAGCACTAGTTTGCCACTTGTCTCTAACATGTTACTCTAGTATAATATCACAGCCAAAACAGTAATGTGAAAGAAAGCCGAATTCTTTATAGCGGCTCTGCTGTCTATCAGCGAAGCTGTTATAAAGAACTTGGCAAGCCGAAAGAGAGAGAAATGGGATCTAACTCGTATACCAATTTCTCTCGAAGTTCCTTAAATCATACTGCTCCTGCACAAATTATTCAGTTGCTTTAAAAGATTTGTAATATTCTGTCACTTAATAGTGCGACTTGGCAAGTTCTTTTAACTATACTTAACATTATAGAGCTGAAGAGTTTGTTTGTTTGAACGCACTAATCTCAGGAACTACTGGTTGGAATTGAAAAATTCTTTTTGTGTTCGATAATCCATTTATCGAGGAAGGTTATAGGCTATATAACATCACGCTATGACCAATAGGAGCGGAGCATAAATGAAAAATGTTGCAAAAACAGGCAAAACTATTCTTTTTTGAGAACTTCCGTTGCGTGCGCTGCGTAAGCAGTTAAAGTAACGCAACATTCATGTATGTAGGGTAGGGTAGGTAGGTAGTAGGTAGCCAGTTGACGGGTGCGAAGCCGCGTGGGACAGCTAGTACTTTAATATTTTAATTTAATTCAATTTTGTCAAGTAGGTATGTGTCTGGATACCTGTCTGCAACAGAGATGATCAACTTTTTATCGATGGGGACCCTGACCTATACCACAGAAAGGTACGAAGACAAAGACAAATTCTTTCTAATCTTATTGACAGCAACCCGAGCCACATTGACCGGCTTTTTTAAAACAATGCACCTATCATTTTCAATGCTCGTGTTACAATAAATAACTCAAGAGTGACTGATGCCGTGAGAAAGGTCGCTGGTTTCACTCTCATTCTCTGAATTGATAGTAACATCAGCGTGTGAGCGTAACTGTAAAATAAGAATGGAATTTAGGGGCTATTAGTAGACCTGAATAAGTTCAGGTTGAACGCTGGCGAAAACAAAAAAGTTATTTTTTGTGTATACTTTATGAACTGCCGGATTGGTCGGAGATGGTAGAAGACGAAGTAGGCTGGGAATATATGGGGCAGGCTATTGTTCAGAAGTCACAGCCGCTGATTAATGTCAGAATCCTGAATCGTTAATGAGGAAGCAAGTTACGAAAATTAAACAACGTTTTAATTGCCGTCATATCCATAACCGTAATCCACCACGCGGGCCCAGTGCGGGTTGGTGAATGTCACATGTTTTCGATTTTTTGGTTCTAGGATATGCCGGTTTCCTCACGATGTTTTCCTTCACCGTTTTGAGAGCAGTGGTGATGAAATAATTTACACAAAGTAAAGCTTGTAAGCAACTTGTAAGTCGCGGCCGATACCACTGGGCCACCACTGCTCTGTAATTTATAAAAAAATACTTGTCCAATATAATTTGATAATCTCACTGACTACCTAAATAGAATTATTATTTTTCTACCCAGGAAACATCCCTATTAAAAGGCAAAAGTACTTTTCGACTTGTAAAGGAAACTGAAGGCTCCTTATTGGAGTTGGTTCTTCAGCAAACCTAAATCTTATTAGTTCAGTATTTTGAAGGTACCAACTAAACTAATTCAAATACAATATCGATGAGCGAAGCTTGTGGGTGGCGAGTTGGCGACCTCGACACACACAGAGTTATGTTACAACACAGGTCTGTGCAAACACACCTTGCACAACTGTATGCAGAGATTAGAGGCTTGCTCAGAGGTGAAAGGTTACTTTCACTTAAGGTTGCATTCATTAGCGGATCAAGTTTTGTTGTATCATCAAACTGCATTCTTGACAGATCAAAAATCACAGTACATAGACACAACAAATTGATCTTTACTGTTGAGTGATATTGTAAGTTTGAATATAAAAGAAACATTGCCTTTTAAATGCCTGAAGGCATCGATATTTTTAATTCGGTTTTGTATTTTCAAGGTTTGTATATTATGTACTGAAGAGCCTTTGAACAAAGAAAATGTCCATCAGCGATATAAATTCTAGGCAATTCAAACATTAAGGTTACACTAGTCGATTTTTTTTCCATACAAACGTAGTCTAGGGATTATTCCACTGTATGACGATGTACGTTCAAAATAAAAAGTTATATCAATTTGTTTCATCATTATCTAGCCATGTATGGAAACGAAAAAGTAAAAAAAGAAAATATTTGAAAGTTATGAGCGTCGAAAGTTCCACATTTCTACACTAATTTTAACGCATTTTTGGGCGCAAATAAATACCATAAGAAGACGGAAAGTGCAAAACGGCCTCCATACAGGGATAGATTAGTAGTTCAACAATGCAAATAATTTTATTTTGAACAGATAGATTTAGTAGTTTTTTCATGATATCTAGACTGCCAAAGGTCTGTTTATAAAATTTCGCGCGCTCGGTTTCGTCCTAAATCATTATCCATTTCGCTACAAATTTGCAAAAGTGTGTATTCGTACGCGAACTAGCTTCCTACTGCTCATCACAGCATCTATCTCTTCCGGACGTGTTGTCGGTTGATATAAAATGCATTTTAACCCCGCGCACCAAATAGTTCGTGCCGTTGACTAGTGTACCCTTAAGGGAATGATATGCCCTACCAAAATGTCATATATGATCTATACCACATTATTTTGACGCGTTTCGACAAACGTTATCGCTGCACTGATACGAGTAAAATGTCAATTGGTATAGAGACTAAGGTATCCTCTAATCAGTAACTAAACACAAACACAGATAAGCAGGACTTTCCCGATATTGTACTCCGTGCAACTTAACCAATCGTAAATAAAACTATTGGCCATTGATCCTACCTACGAAATCACCAATCATTTCCTCACAAAAGATTTACGAGCAAGTATCCCAAGGTCCAACCTAATCAAAAATACTCGGCTCCTATCGAACCGGACGCGCCAATGAGGCAATGAGCTACAATGGCGGCAGACAAAGACTGAGTCAGCGATGTGGACCTACAGACACTTGAACTTTACAAGGTCGGCCCACACCTGTGGGGCTTGTGTCTGGGGTAAAACAAACTGACAATGGTAAGTCGTTATATAGAAAGAAAGAAAATAAAGAAAGAAAAAGTGTTAAATTGTCACTAAATGACATTATAATATATATTATATTACATGCCCAATGATAATTATGGCCTCCTTTTTTTTGCGTGTGGAAATCAATCCTCATGGATGTCTTCCGCTTAGGGGTCCGCGGAGGGGTCTGTCAGACTCTTACTGACCAAAACTGCAAGATGTTCCGCACCAACTTTCGGTCGGGGCGCAGTGCTTGCGTGTTTCATCACGTCCAGTACACCCTGGGCAGTTAACACCGCTACCACCTTGCTAACTCGCTAAGGGTTTCACTACAGTTGCATACTTCAAGAGCTATTTCTTAAACAGAAGTTCTTTACGATGTGAGACAAGTACATTATAAAGGCACGAGGTTAACATGGAGACAGGGGCGTAGCTACCGCCGTATCTGCCGTATCAATTATACGGGGCCCCCGGGCCACGGGAGCCCCCGACGTGCGTAACAAATTTTTTTACTGATAAAAATTACCTAAGAACTTCGATGGGACATGAACACCTGTCAGACCTGTCACTATTGTCCATAGAGGCAGAAACTTTAGAAAAACTAAAGTCATCATCAGCTAGAAATGATGTAATAAATCAGTATGCCGAAAAAAGGCAAGGAGAGTGTATATTTAATTTGAATAAGTGACAGAAGATAATTATGATGAATAAATATGTCTTTTAATTTTATGAGAACATATTTTTTTCTTTTGTGAGAAATCATTACACTGCATAAGGGCCCCCAAACAATTTTTTATACGGGGCCCCGCCAAGGCACGCTACGCCACTGCATGGAGATAACTATAACTCTATTCGAAATAACATTAGACGTCTTTACAACTCTTTTTACAGTCCGTTCAACCGATTTTGGGTTCTATCTCGTAAACATAAGGATGACATCACATCACACATCACATCATCAGCCTATTAATGTTCCCACTGCTGGGACACAGGCCTCCTCTCTGTGTGAGGGAATGGGCCGTAATCCACCACGCGGGCCCAGTGCGGGTTGATGGATGTCACATGTCTTCGAATTTTTGGTTCTAGGACATGCCGGTTTCCTCACGATGTTTTCCTTCACCGTTTTTGAGAGCAGTGGTGATGAAATAATTTACACAAAGTAAAGCGCCTACCTGGGCTTGAACCCACGACCTACAACTTGTAAGTCGCGGCCGATACCACTGGGCCACCACTGCTCTCAAGGATCTCTCTTTTGCTGTCAAGGATGTCATAAAAAGCATAAACCTGTTACCAAAACCAACAATTTACTACAGCTTCCATTTGTCGTATCACCAACGCAATAGAAGTCAAAATAGGTTGAACGGGCTGTAAAATGGGCTTATTTAAATGTCCAATGTTATAGTAAATGGAGTTTTAGGACATATAAAAAAGTAATAGAAGTCAACGCATTTTTCACAATTTTCTGGTCTTATTGCGCATACATCCACATAAGTCATAACGACACGTTTCATTCCATGGCGTTGTACTAGCATCATTCAATGTCAATTATAGGCCATCAATACGCAAAGGTCACTTATGCCTACGCCTGTTGTAACCTCTTACCCCAAATCAATAGCCTCTGGCACTCCGGACGTGTAACACTGGCCTGACCATGACCCCGCCAGTTTGCACGAGAGAACTCGGTCATTCGCTCTACTGCTGCCACAACACGCGACAAATACGGGTTAAAGCCCACATGTTCCACAAAGCAAAATACAACCTCCGGGTTTTTACACGTGTATGGTAGCAGTGGGCAACCCTCAAGGGAAGCCTAGGCTACCTCACAACTGATCCAGTCTGGGCAGTATCGGAATGATTCCGACACTGCCTAAACCAGCTAAAACCACACTCCTCCTTACAATTCATCACCAGACATGTCGTCACTTTGTGCGTGCCTTATTTTGATAGTTAGTAGAATATTACTCTGTCTCTTTCAATGCAAGTGAAGTGGCGTTTCCAGAGCAACAACTTATACATCTTAAGTTAATTGTAAGTTACATTATTCTAAGGTTTAAGTTTTGCCCATATTTTTTTTGCTGGCACATACAATTACGAGTACACACATTTAAACGATGTTGTTGTTATCATAATATTATCTGGGTGAAGATAATAATATGAGTTAAGTTTATAAGGTGATAAAAAGATTACCTACTATCCGATACGCTTCAAGCATAAACCAGCCGCTTAACGATTCTTCATCCTATTTCCGAGTTCATTTTTAACTATTCCTAGAATTTATCGATAGTAGCGTTCATTATATCCACAAAAGTAGGTGCAGGTGTATGGGCACGATGACACAGAAAATAGAATAATGAAACAATACACAAAACATTCTGTGCTACAAAGCACAGACATGTGCACACGACCTTGACCCCTAAGCCCCTAAGCATCTTGCTCAACAGCACAACATTGCGTGACCCGGTCACCGCAGCGTGAGCCAAAACCTACATAACAGACCAACCAGCCAATTGGGTAAGAGCAAGCTTTTTTAATCTTTTATCACTATCAGATAGCAGAGATAGTGTTGTGTTTACAGTAAGTAAGCAATGCAGATGACGTCATGACGATAGTAAAGATTACGAGACAAAATAATGATACAAGAGGGTCTAGCTTGTTTATTATATATATATATATAAACAAGCTATTATTTTTATTTATTTATTTTAGCAATTGTATCATCGAAAGCGATTGCAAAAAAACTCAAAATAGTAGCTACAACCCGCGGATCTTTAAGTCAAAAGTGACTAGGTTACTTTTAGGCAAGCTTGCTTCACTGTCGACCACATCATCGACCTATCATTAAAAAACCTCCAACGCTTTTTTATTTCATGCTACATAATTTATCTAGTATATATTACGATATATTGCGAAAACCGCCCGATTCAATTAGTAAAACGCCCATAACTTTTGAACGACTGAACCAATATCGTCACCATGCAAAAAAAAAAACGAAATCAAAATCGGTTCATCCATTTAGGAGCTATGATGCCACAGACAGATACATAAACACAGGTACACACGCCAAACTAATAACACCCCTCTATTTCCTTCGAGGGTTAAAACATGCATGAGACTGACTTGAGCTACCAAATTGTCTCGTGGTCAATCCCAAACAAACTGACTTTGCTTTCGCTGAGGGCCCCACACTATTTACGGCCCTGGGTACTTTGGCTGCTACGTTTTGGCTGCCAGTTTCAGCTTCATGATAATTATATTTCCACACTGTCAGGTGCCTTCGTTCAATTTTATCGATTGAAGTCTGGAGCCGGGAATGGGTTGAAAAGTTCGGGAATGTTTTTCGGCACGTACGCAGTTACGCATGTATATGTGTTTGTTTGTTTACTATGTGAATATCGTAGTACAGATAACAGTGTTGTCTACAATATAGTCGTGCGTGGCTATGTTTTTTGCGGCATATAAGAGGCCACTTTTAAGTTCACGAGGTGTAATCGAGTCGCACTTGATTTTTATACAAATGTAAAAAATGGCTCAGAATAGATTGGTTTATTATTTACAAACAGATACATTTACATATTTTCTTAAAAGCGAATATCCCTATCTATGGTAGAGAAGTTCTCAGTCGCAAAGCCCATTCATTCTAAAGTATCTCAATACCTAATTTAGAAAAAAAAAACAAAAACTTCGAGACGTAATCTTGAAAATTTTCAAAGCAGTCGAGTTTGAAGTGAAAAACGGCAATCATGTGCAATTTTGAGATCTGTTTACCAAAAATGATAACATTGGCTCGTACACTGCTGAATATTTTGGATTAGTCTATGTAAGTACACTATATCGTCATACGGGCACAGATTACTAAATAGTTACTTCGTAAATACGGGGTGAATAGGAATGCAAGTTATCTTCAAGTTATTTAAAAATTATTTGCAGCATTTAAGTAGGTACTCCAATATATTAAACTAGCTTCTGCCAGCGACTTCGCCCACGCGAAAAGTGTTTTCTTATCCTAAGGGAACATTATACCGGGATGAAAAGTAGCCTATGTGCTATTTCCTATTTCAGACTCTGTGCCAAACTTCATCCAGATTCAAGTAGCTGTTCTGGCGTGATCGAGTAACAAACATACTTCCATCCATAACATTAGTAAGACAACGAAGACTAACATATTCCATATTATTAATAAGATAAAAAACTGGCCAAGTGCGAGTCAGACTCACGCACGAAGGGTTCCGCACCATTATCGCAAAAACACGGCAAAAAAATCACGTTTGTTGTATGGGAGCCCCTCTTAATTTATTTTATTTAAATTTAATTATTATTATTTTTTGAAGTGAATATACAACTTAATATTCTGTGAATATTTCAAGCGTCTACCTGTTGTCGTTATTAATATCGAGCAAAAAACGGCAAAAAAATCACGTTTGTTGTATGGGAGCCCCCCTTAAAAGCCCTTCTGTTTTTAGTATTTGTTGTTATAGCGGCAATAGAAATACATCATCTGTGAAAATTTCAACTGTCTAGCTATCACGGTTCATGAGATACAGCCTGGTGACAGACGGACAGACAGACAGACAGACGGATCGTGAAGTCTTAGTAATAGGGTCCCGTTTTTACCCTTTGGGTACGGAACCCTAAAAACTAATTATTATTTGAAACCATAAAGTGGTAGGAGTGGAGGTAGAGCCAACGGCCCATACTGTCGTGTACATAATAGATAAGTAATTATACATTAATAACAATTAGTTCTCTTACAATTGTAATAAATTGAACAGTTTGTAGTGTTATCTATGCGTTAACTATGTGTCATTGTTTGCAAAAAGAGGTGACACTTTTTTATTATTTATACAGAAGATATAAAAAGTACACATTAGTTAATGCGCAAAAAAAGAAATAATATAACGTCATTCCCACGTAAGTAGACGTGAATGGCCGGCGTAACATTATTATAAAGTTATTCTTTGTTATTGATAAAAAACAATAAAATTACAACAATGTTGCCTTGTTCGGTTTATTTGGTTAGATCAGTGATTCCCAAACACTTTTTTAAACTGGGACCACTTTCAATTCTTTGTTATATTAATACCTAGAAACGAAATACTGTATTAATTTAAAAATAAACGTCAACGAAAAAAGTTTTTGTAAATGATATCTATCTATCTATCCCCTATCTATCCTCAAAATGCCATCTAATGGAAGAAATTAAAATTTTAAAAATAAGTTGCACAGGGCCCCACATTATTTACGGCCCTGGGTACTTTGGCTGCTACGTTTTGGCTGCCAGTTTCAGCTTCATATATTTTTGGGTTGAAGTTTTCGACATTTTAAACCATTCGTGGACCGTAGTCTAGCTCTTGCGGACCACAGGTTGAAAGCCAATGGGTTAGATGCACTAAAACTACATTCATTATCCAAATTTGTTTGCGATAGATGCAACGAGTCTACTTATTTCATACACACATCAGTCTTCGTCGTTTCTACAACAAATATACAAGAAAATAATCTAAATACCTAAGCCTTTGGATTCTGATTTGCATAGTTATCGTTCACTAACACCATGTGACAATGAGGTGGATATTTCATCAGTATAATGGTCTATTTTACTAGACTAATAGAGCATTACATCAGGGAAATGCCCACCCTGATCTAAGTATCTTTTTATAGCTAGGTCACAACATAGGAGATTGATGAGATGCAATGGAAACACGAGAAAATTACAAAAGATCTAAGCCAGAAAAGATTCTAGAAGACATCATATATAAATCACAGGACTAGTCTATAAAACTACAAACTCATAAACTGAACACAAACACAAAAAAAATGCATTATGTACAAAAGGACTATCGTCAAATTATTGAAAGACGGACTAGGTACTCTAACTCGTTGCTAAATAATAACAGCTGCACGGGTCGATTATCAAGGTTAAGCAACGCTTGACGAGGTCGGTCAGTGGATGGGTGACCATTTCAACATACCGAGTTTTCTCCGTGCCTCGGCAAGCACGTTAAGCCGTTGGTCCCGGCTGTTATTTGAAGATCTTTGACAGTCGTTACGGGTAGTCAGAAGCTTGAGATCTGACACCAGTCTTGCCAAGGGGTGTCGTGTTACCCAGTTACTGGATTGTGGAGGTCAGATAGGCAGTCGCTCCATGTAAAACACTGGTACTTAGCTGAATCCGGTAAGACTGGAAGCCGACCCCAATATGGTTGGTAAAAAGGCTAGGCAAGAGAGAGGACTAGGTACAGAGGACTAGGCAAGAGAGAGGACTAGGTACTCTAACAAAACATAAACTAACAAACGGATTGCTCTACAAAATATCAATTTACTAAAATAATTTTGTAAAATGGTAGCAAAATCACAACAAAAAATACGTCTGCGGACAAGAACCTTGTCTCGATATTTTTGTTTCACGTTAAGATTGATAGTTCATGGAACCTTTGTGATCGTGGAGGAATCTCGGCGCCGGCTCGGCCTGACGTCATGGCGATTGAAGCGAATTATTTGTTTTACGTGAAGATTTGTTTATTGTGTCCACGCTATGCATAAAGGTTGTTTGTTATTTAATTTCAGAGGAATCTCTCTCAATTATTTTGTTTTGATGACGTATAAGACAATTATCGGTGTCTCTTGTTTCGGCGTAAGTATATCTCATGAAATGCTATAAAATTTTCTCTATCCAACTAGCCTATGTGTTGATCCCCTACAGAGCAAAGGTCTTCGCCCCGGCCTCAAGTCTGCCGCGATGTCCACTGGCATCTAATGTAGTTCTCTTAGCCCATTTCTTCTTACTTTTCACATTAAATCATGCCATTTTCGCGCGGGGGTATAAGCAGAAACTACAAAACGCCACCTGCTACGAATGCTACGATCCTTATATACTTATTTTGCTTTGTTTACGTAATTTTTATTATTTTTAGCCGACTTTCGAAAAAGGAGGAGGTTCTATGTTCGACTTCTTGTATGTTTTTTTTTTTTTTTTGTGTTTGTTCACCGATATCTCCGTCAATTGTGGACCGATTTTGAAAAAAAATTTTTTGATTGAAAGAGTATGTTCCGAAATTGGTCCCATTTTAATTTGGTGAAGATCTGATGAAGAACTTCGAAGATATACAACAGAACTCTTCAATAAATAACGGCAAATCTTTAGGAACTGCTGCAATTGCATGTCTGTTTATTGTATATACCATTTCATAACATAACATCACGCCATTACGCTCTTAAGGGGTAAGCAGATCTCTCATTTGATCGGTTTTGTTTAAGTTTCATGATATTCGGGTAATCTATTCTGGCGTTATAAGAAAATTACTAAACAACTTGCCTATAGGTAGGTACAACTAAAAAGTGAAAAATAAAAAAAAACTGTTATTCCAAAAAAATACTACCGACTTCCAAATAAGAAAACTACAAAGTGAAAAATAACTTTATTTTTGGAAGTCGGTGTCCATAACGCAAAAAAAATGTACCTACGAAAGACACCGACTTCCAAAAATAAAGTTATTTTTCACTTTGTAGTTTTCTTATTTGGAAGTCGGTAGTATTTTTTTTGGAAAAAAGTTTTGTTTTTAGGTTTTATTTTTGATTAATAGTGGCTAGAAATCATTGCATCCAATGAATCAGCTGTTGTTACAAGCGCCATTATAATTTATTATCTCACCGTTTGGACAGGTGATGGATGACCTTGCTATTTATGTAATACGTAATGTCAAATGCATGTCATGTAGAAAAACAAGATAATTTGTATAATGTTTAAATTATTATATTCAATGCGTCAGGTGATGTGGAAGCAAAACAATTCTTTAGGTGTAGAATATGGCTGTAAGAACGAGTAAAATTGTAAATTTTGAAAAACCCCCGACTCATTTATTATTTCATTCTACATAATTAATCTAGTATTAGATACGCTTCGATCGAAAATCCATTGAACATGTAATTACGACACGATATCTTGTGAAAACACCCCGCTTCAAACAGTAAAACGCCCATAACTTTAGAACGGCTGAACCGATTTTCATCAAACATATCTAAGAACACTCTGGATAAAGTCACCTTTCAAATAAAAAAAAGAAATCAAAATCGGTTCATCCGTTTAGGAGCTATGATGCCACAGACAGATACACATATACACAAACACACAAGGTACACACTTTAAACTTATATCACCCCTCTTTTTTCGTCGGGGGGTTAAAAAGGGGCTATAGAGACGATGGATTGTGCCAAAGATGATTAAAATCAGAAAGTTATAATTCTGTGTAATATTTAGATCGTACAAACGACGACGTGCGAACTTAGTACTTTATATTCTTTCATAAGAACAAGACCGTTGCAGCCCCCAAATAACAGATAAGAGCTGCAGGAGTATGATATCAAGGAAACTGCAGCGAAGGTGAGTATAGTAAAGGCCGATTCGAATGACCGAGGACCACAGGGTCAATTCCATGCAAAGCGTATCCTGGCAACTGGCCAAGATATACGCAATGTAGGAAAAGAATGAATATTATGTGGTTAAAGACCACCACTTTGAAAACTTCGTCAGTAAAGATCGAAAGTAAGTAGACCACAGTAAGGAACCAGCAACATTCGAGACCGATACAGTATTTCAAATGTGAGATCGGCGAGATTTGAATCTATTGTTGTTGGTACCTACCAACGCTTTAGTGCCGTACCATACTCCTTAGTAAACGGCTAGGTTAAAAGTCGTGAAAAAGATTCATGTACATTATTTGTGAAACGTGGTTTTTTCGTGTAACTAATAGTTTTGCTTTAAAAAAATAATTAACAACACTATATTTTTTCGCTAGTTTTGGATACTTACTTCTCTAAAACGACTTGGATGTTTAAAAATATTTTTACTCAGAAAAATTGATAACTAGAATTTCTTCATAACTGAAATAGCATAATATGTAAATCACAGAATATTTTGCAAATAAAACTGTTCAAAAGGAGGTTCAATATTGATATTTTGGCTCCGAGCGGGCGCACGGCCAGTACTGCGTTAACATTGGGGAATATATACGCCTTAAGCGGATGTTTTATAAAGCTACTAGCTGTCCCACGCGGCTTCGCTCCCCTCAACTGGCTACCTACCTTACATATATGAATGTTGCGTAACTTTAACCGCTTATGCAGCGCAAGCAACGGAAGCTCTCAAAAAGGAATATTTTTTCCCGTTTTTGCAACATTTTTCATTTATGCTCCGCTCCTATTGGTCATAGCGTGATGTTATATAGCCTATAACCTTCCTCGATAAATGGACTATCCAACACAAAATAATATAAATAATTTTTCAATTCCAACCAGTAGTTCCTGAGATTAGCGTGTTCAAACAAACAAAGAAACAAACAAACTCTTCAAGCTTTACAATATTAGTATAGATAACCACCAACTTTAACTGGATTAGCGACAACACAAATGGTGTAACTTCAATTTATGTCGCGCTTAACGTTCCACCAGCGTCGCAAGTGGAGATGGATTGCCAGTTGCCACACATTCCGAAGGGATCCCGGTCACATACCTAAGCAAGCATTGCAATAGAATCCCCAAAGGAAAACAAAGCGTGGCCGTTCCAGTCAAACCTGGCGTTTTGACGGGCAGTAGCGAAAAGCATTAGAATGACGTGTAGCGAGGTGAAGCGGTAAGATCATTTGCGATGGAGGACTGTTGTGGACGTCCTCTGTCCCATCTAGGGAACATAGGACATTAAGTCAAGTAAGTCATATCGTCGCAAAACGTTTTCTTCTTCCATCGCGTCCTGTCCCCCGTCACGCTATCACTGGCTCCCTTTTTTTTCATATCACTCCTCACACAGTCCTCCACCCATCCACATTTTACATTCATAACTCTTATAGTAACACCGTATCTAGCGAATCTTTATAACCATGCAAAAACGTAACCCCATTAAATCAACGCTCGTCAACTTCCTCATCAGTTAGTGATTACCATTCATACCGTACTGCTATACGTTTTTTTTACTAGTGTTGGACCCACGTCGGATTACAATCAATATTGGTTAAGATCGCTTCCCTATGCCGATTAAAGGTTGTGCTTGCTGAATTGAAATTGGGAGTTTATGGCGACACCTTAGTCATGTTCGTATTGGAAATATTTTAAACGTAGGTAACATACAAGTTCCCAGATAGATAGTTTTTTTTGGTAAATAGTTCTTCAAAAGCGGAATATTTGCGAAAGAAGGCACACACAAAAACACGTATAACACAAATACTGGTGTTTGTAAACAAACATGCTAACAACAGAACTGAATAGCCAATTGAAACATAGACCAACATTGGACACAAACATTGGAAACATTGCATGAGCCCCTTCTTGCAATTTCTTAGTTTGACATCAATCGACAGAGTCTAAAGCCGCGTCTACACAGGTCGGCGCACCCATCAAACTTTACCATAAATGCTCTACCCATAAACGTGAAGCATCGCATGCGCAACGACATCCGCGATCTTTTAAACCGAGACCTAAAAACACAGCAAGAAAACAGCAACCAGTCAAGCAATAAATCCACATAGCGCATATTTTCCCTGAAGCCGGAGCCAGATAATTAACAAACATAATTGTGACCAACGATCTCCGTAAACGCGTACGGCGCGTACAAAAAGGTGCGCTCGCGCAAGTGTGCAAGCAGGCCACCCGGTTACCGAGTTGGCAGAACCTAGAATGTCTAGCGCATATTGCCTAGATACGGCCCAGTCTAGACTTGTGTGAAACGCATGACACACATTACGGCAGGTTATAAACAGTCGTATGTAAGTATTACAGTCGGTGTTGTGAGTTGAGTGGTCCTTGTAGTATGAGACCCCACTGCAAAATCTGAAGGTTTTTGATAAAACTTGATTTTTGTTAATGTTTCATGATAGATAGAAAAAATAAAAATGAAAAACTAGTTACGGCTAGATATTTCAATAAAAATAACTTTAATTAAAAACAAAAACACCTGCAGATTTTTGCAGTGGGTTCTTAGACTATTGCGAGCGCGTACAATAGGACCACATAGTGACCGACAGTCGTGGGTTGGTGCTGCGAAAGTGAGAAAGCTATGATAAGATCAGTCCTTAGGACTTGCTGCCTACTTCTTGTTGCGCCACTAATGTTTATTAATATCGTTGATTAACATTATGCTAATCCCAACGGTCCCGTTGGCTCAGCCAGGGCTGCATCGATATCGTATGTTAGCAATGCGGTCAACGCACCGGTCATTCGATGAAGTGTTTTGATTGCGGTGGTAAATGAATTACTTAATGAATAAAGAGTTAAAGACCGCAAATGTATGCAAGAAGTAAGCGCCTCTTACAATTCAACTCGTTACAGAGGAAAAGATTCCAGACACGACAAAAACCATGAAGAACAAGGCCTACGAGTATTTTATAATAGTTTTAATCAGCAAGCGCACAAACTCTTTAAAGGATAACCAACAGAACCCATTTCTGCTGGAACCCATTACCAGCATTTGTGGAATTTTTGTCTGTTTATTTGTGCACGCATCACGTGAAATGTACGAAACCAATGTAGATCACTTTTACACATAAAAATTGTGTGTACCTTGAAGTATTACTTTGTTTTTGTTTCATCGCAATCGGTTCACTCCGTCAAAAGTTAGATGAATTTAAAGTGTTCAAGGAGTAAAACACTCGGAAAGTTGAACTCTATATTCGATAGATGGCGTTGTGCATTTGAAGTAATTTTCTGAATGGAGGTGTTAAGATTCTCCGCGAAAGCCCTTAAGCCCCTAGAAAAAAAATGGTAGGTAGGTAAGTAGGGTAGGCAGGAAGGTTAGTAGGGTAGGGATGGCAAAAAGACGACGGGAGCGAAGCCGCGGGCACAGCTAGTCTTCACTAATTATAGAGAGGTAAAACTGTCTGATTGTTTATTTTTCAATCGACTTCAAAAAGTAGTAGTAAAAGCTAGTATTTAATAACAAGCTACCAGGTTCAATCTCTGACACGCTCAAATCAAAACAAATAAAAATTGTAGTTCTAAAAACTAAAAAACACGCTTTATTGGTAAGGATAATGGGACAAACTGTTTAAATTATTGCATTGTCATCGGTCCTTGATAAGTGTGCAAAGTTTCAAATCAATCCAACGTTTTGAAGTGGGTGAAAATCACGTTCAAAGATTCCGTTACATAGATACATACATACCAAGCTAATAAAAGCGTGTTAAAAAGGACCAATTGTTTAAAACAAACGCAAAAATATATAAATTAGCAAAGCGAAGTACTCGCAAAAACACCAGGAAACGAGAACAGAGTTAAAAGTTGAGCAAAAAATGGGTGCTAACGATCTAGGACCGATTTGGAATAAGGCGCGAACTACACGGAAGTAGCTGAGATTAATTGAAGTGGCATGGGGAACATTAGCTTACGATGTAATGATTTGATTTGATGTAATTTTAAGATTTGAACGATGAGCAATCAGACCTGATGACTAACATCTTATCATAGCGTGGTTTATAGATTGAGGTCAAGAGCGGGCTCATCAAGCAAAACCAACATACAGTCGAACATAGAACCTCCTACTTTTTGGGCAGTTGGCTAAAAATCGATTAAACGGCTAAAGGAATTTCCTTTACAAAACTCTATTGGGCTGTCTTACGACCAGGGGCTGAGGCATGGCCAGAATATTGCAACAAAGGGTTCCATAGAATACTTATGTGCCACAAGCTTCTGCCAGCGTCTTCGCTCGCGTGTAAAGTGTTTTCTTATCCCAAGGGAAGTTTACACCAGGATGGATAACCTATGTGTTATGCCATAATGCCATCTATAATCTATCTCTGTGGAAAATTTCGTGTAGTTCCGTTCAGGCGTTCTGGTGTGATTGAGTAACAAACGTACACCCATCCAAACTTTCGCATTTATTGACATTAGTGTGGAATGATGGCCGGACTAACTGCTAATTTGTTTGTTTGAGTTCAGCACAAAAACAGTTCTATCTGATAAGAAAACCATTAAAATATAAACTACTGCAATAATAAATGTCTAGAATGTTCCACTATAAGTCATCCACTCATCAAGTACGCTTGACATTCATGATGAAGGCATAAATATCTATGCCTAAGTACTATAACGAGGGGGGAGAGCAGTGGTGACTTAGTGGTATCGGCCGCGACTTATAAGTTGTAGGTCGTGGGTTCAAACCCAGGCAGGCACTTTACTTTGTGTAAATTATTTCACCATCACTGCTCTCAAAACGGTGAAGGAAAACATCGTGAGGAAACCGGCAAGTCTTAGGACCAAAAATTCGAAGACATGTGACATCCACCAACCCGCATTGGGCCCGCGTGGTGGATTACGGCAGTGGGAACATTAAAAAGGCTGATGATGATGAAGTACTATCAGTGTGCAGCAAGCCTAAAGAGCACAAAAAGAAACGCTTAACAGTTTTCTTTCGACTATGTATGGATTGGAACCCGTTTGATACATTGTAAGGAAGTTTTTGAACACAATCTTTGATTAGCATAATACTGATATGGGTATCGCAAGAAATAATTAATAGCAATCAATAGATAGCACAGTAATGTTCTAAAATAAAAGAAAGAAATAAAAAACAGGTTATCTGCGCCAGGTACGATGCATACCAAAAACAAAAACGTGTATGAAGCTTCAAAACTCTTTTGCAAAAAAAAACGGGCACCTAAGGTTACATTCTAAGGTCGATTTGAGTTAATTAAATGAAATTTAATTGTTTGACGTAGTCTGTATACTTATAATCGTGTAAATTAATACGCGTGAAGTGAATAATGGCAATAAAAAAAAAAACAATGAATTCTTTAAAACCGATGTACACGGCCAAACAATAAGAAGTGGTCGGCAATAAAGACAAGAATTATTATTTAAAATTTTAGTAATCAGTCAAAAATCGTTTCAGCAATTCGCGCCATTAGTAAAGCAATTTTACAATAATCCACAATAATCTATATTTTTCTTTTGTTAATTTCAATATTTAAATTTGGAACGTAAAGAATTATGCCAGGATGACATGCCAATACATCGTCAAATTAATAAAACCTCTTTCTTGTTCTACTTCATTGAAGTAGAGAAAAAAATCTAAAGCACCCGTTCTTTTTAACCGACTTTCAAAAAAGGAGGAGGTTCTATGTTCGACTTCTTGTGTTTTTTTTTTTTTTTTTTTTTTTTTTTTATGTATGTTCACCGATATCTCCGTCAATTGTGGACCGATTTCGAAAATTCTTTTTGTGTTTGAAAGAGTATGTTCCGAAATTGGTCCCATTTTATTTTGGTGAAGATCTGATAAAAGACTTCGAAGATATACAACAGAACTCTTTAATAAATAACGGCAAATCTCTCGGGACTGCTGCAATCGCATGTCTGTTTATTGTTTATACCATTTCATAACATAACATCACGCGATTACGCTCTTAAGGGGTAAGCAGATCTCTCATTTGATCGGTTTTGTTCAAGTTTCATGATATTCGGGTAACCTATTCTGGCGTTATAAAAAACTTACTAAACAACTTGCCTTTTAGGTAGAAACTAAAAAGTGAAAAATAAAAAAACTTTTTTACAAAAAAATACTACCGACTTCCAAATAAGAAAACTACAAAGTGAAAAATAACTTTATTTTTGGAAGTCGGTGTCTTTCGTAGGTACCATTTTTTTGCGCTATGGACACCGACTTCCAAAAATAAAGTTATTTTTCACTTTGTAGTTTTCTTATTTGGAAGTCGGTAGTATTTTTTTGTAAAAAAGTTTTTTGCAATAGAGTTTATAAAGTATGCGTCACAATCACAACCGCGCAAAACGGCATCCCTCAGCATAATGCTGAGGCTCGCGTGCGAAAATGCAACATCACAGATTTTTTGCGATAGCCGTTGCCGCTGCTTCTGGCAGCCGAGAGAAGCCCAACCTGGAGAAGGTATCTGCCATGCCATAGGTCCAAGACAGTTGAATCTTTACACCGGGATTCGTCGAGCTCCATTGACTCGACACTTTTCTGGTGGCCGCCACTGTTGATTCTGTCTTTCAGAAGTTGCAGTGTTTGGGAATAGTGTGGCGTGCTGCCAAGCCAAAGGTTGATCTAGACAAGTGTCTTTCGATGTCAGCAATGACGATAACCGATATTTTAGTGACATTTCGATGGCGTTTGACATTCCCAAACATTTTTGTCACCATTATAATCGCTATCGCCACGCTTTCTCACTTGTCTAGGGGGTCTGGATGGGCAGTAGTAACTTAGATATCAAGTTAACTATATCTAGCACAATGACCCTTGTAAACATTTTTTCTGCCATCGCATTTAAATTCAATAGTTTTGTAACAAAAGCATACACAATTGCACAATCAAAACCCATTTAAATAGGAAATTGTGAACGCAGCTATCGGGGGCAATAACCTATTTTACTGCATATATCGATAAGACTCTACCTACTCGGTAACAGCTCAGTTTCTCGATATGACTTTGACGTTTGACCCAAAACGTAGGTATTCGATTTGCTGTTTCTGTGAAGTTCTATACTAAGTGGTGATGTTTGGTTTGCAAAAGTGTTTTGTTCGATTAGAAATAGGTGAAGCCGGGTGATAAGTCGTAGGGTAGGAAGCTCTCAGGTTAGGAGAATTGGATTAAGGCAGTTATATAGATGAAATCATTGTACCCGAGCACCGGGATAAATTTTGTCAGTGAACCAATTTCAAATCTAGGTACTCTATATAGGTAATGATGCTATAATTATTTACTGTTTTTATTTCTCTCTTTTCCTCTAGTATACATATAAATAACCCCCAAGTTCTTTTATTAAAACATAGCGTCGTAAAGCCCGCAGTTAAACCATTTAAAATTTTAAACACATAATTAAACGTGTGCCCACCCCCATAGAATTATTTACGCAACGGTTGGCAACACGTAAACATGGCGGACATACTCGTTTATTGATACAAACAGTTCACTTGGCGCGTTGACTCATTCACACTAGATAGAAAAGCGTAATAGGTAGGTATAGTTCTCGCCAAACTTCTTGGCCGCCCTGAAGTAGGTTACAAAGGCTGCGCAGTAGTAAACTTTTTACAAAAACAGCACCGATCCCTGCCTTGTCATCGAAAAGCCAACTTCAGGGCGGCCCAGAAGTATGGCGAGCACTATACTGTCGCTAGGATCAAATCGGCGATACCTGTTATACAAAGATAGGTCTTTTGTCACTTTACTTCTACTTATTTCGCATGATTATAGGAGAAATAGAATTCTACCAATTAGACAATTATAAACATTGGATTCCGTGATATCTATCGATAAAACCATTTACATCCCTAGTTGCAACATTAAAGTCGACCTCAGCAATTTAGATCGAGTTAGGTATATGTGACCTTACTGATGGCACGACACAATTTTAATTGCGTCGATTGGCGATATCCCGCGTATGGCGTATGTTCTAATACAATAAAGTTCGGTCGAATTGCATCGCATACTTGTGTACTTGCTTATGAAGCGAACAAAAAGATTTAAACAAAAAGAAAAATGCGCAAGGAATGAACCGGAGCTGTTTTTGTATGAGATTTACTACTGCGTAACCATTGTAGCCTACTTCAGGGCGGTCAATAAATTTGGCGAAACCAACCAAACCCAAACCGACCAAAATCGTATCCACCGACTGCCCAGCATAACTTTCTTCTTGTTTACGTCTTTTTAGTTTGCTTCTTAAGCAATCGGGTTTTAGTTTATTTTTAACTTTTTAGTTACCATTTTTTTTTATTAGATACTTTCGAACATGTAAGTGGTATTTTTGTAATTGTAAAAGGGTTTATAGAGGTGATCTCTATAAACCCTTCATTTTGATACCCCACATGATGGGTGTGGAAGAAAAAGGTTCGGGACCCCACAATATGGCTCTTTTGCAATTTCAATGTAGCCAGTGACACTCGCAATAATAAGACGAATCGATTGATGTAAGAATCATCAAAATCGGCCAACGCGTTTGGTTTCTAGAACGCCACATTCCCATGTTCCTATGTAAGTTTGTTCCTACAAACATACATACATAGACTGATAAACACATTACCCTCCTTTGCGTGGCGCAGTCGGGTAAAAATTACTTATCGCTGGTGTGGTATAAATCGAATCGCGTCGAACCTTCAGGAAGGAGACTAAAGAGTAATCGGCGCAGTAAAATCATGATTACCTAATTATGATGAGAGATGATGATCATGGTCACCTAATAAGTGACGCAGAACACACCTAGTTCCTAATTAATACGCAAATAAATTAAAAAGGTACTTTACCAAAACCATAGCAGCACGCAATGTTGATCACTGTAGCATTTCATACTATTTACCTGCAAAGCAAAACAAAAAACATTATAATCTTTGGTAACAACAGGTATTGGTTTTTTGAAGTGAAAAACTTTTTTGCTTGTTTTGTTTTTTTTAAGATGTGTGCGATTTCTGTGGCAGTAAATTATTCTTCTTTCTTTCTTTAGCCGCGTTGGGCGATTTTTGGTAAGGACAAAGTTATGGGTTCGCATCAGCGACATGCTAACATGAAAGCATCATCAACATGCTAATGTGACGTGTTATGCCGAACTGTCTTTAAAGTTTTCACTTCCGTCGGCAGTTCCCATGACCGTTTATTTTTTTCTAATATTGAAGTACAGGAAACATGTATCAAAATCATTTGGTCCTTGTTTGCTCATAAGTAAAGTCTAGACGTCGGTTTTCACTTGGGTTCAATAGATTTTGTTATAAGGTCAGCACATACCGAGTGCGCGCTCGTGTCTCGGTGTGAGCTGACAACCCTTTATGTGAAAACTAAACCAATTATACACACACACACACACACATTACATTCACCCATTACATCACATTCAACACACATCATAATTCATTACATTTTATAATAAAACATGGTTTTCATAGACGGAGGTGTTCAAGGGAAGGGGGGGGGGGGAAGGGGGGTACTCACGGTATAAAAAAAAACCGTCCAATTCCAGTACATGCAACCTGGCACACACATGTAGAACCCCCAATTGTTTGCACTAGTTTACACGATTTTAATGCCCCAGGTGAAAATGGTTTACTATTTCAAACAAAAATACATATTTAAATAAATATCTGCAATACATAGGTAATAATAATTTTATAAACTGACTTCACAGATATTTGATAGCATTACGTTTGTTATTAATAAACTATGGAAGTACGTCATTATAAGTAGGTATCGTAACGATAACATTATGCCAATGTAATCATAATCTTTATTTCTCCACACAAAAACATGACTTATGGAACAATTTATAAATTCAATTTAGTGAGAAAACATTTTGTTGTCAAGTGAGTGTGCGGAGTTGAAGTTTGATAAAGGTATTACAGATCACCAGCAGACTAATTCCACGTAGACGGAAATCGACATCTCGTCTTGCATCTCGCTTGGTCGATTGACGGCGGTCAAACCCTTTTGCCTTGCCGAATTCACTTGCGCAAACAGTCTGTTGAGCCCTATGTCAACAAATAAGGTAAGGATAGTGTAACATTTTCTATCATGGGACCCATCTGAAACACGGAGCCAGTGTAGAGCCTTTTCACAGGACATGTACCACCTTATTGCCTGCTCCAGTATGCACACATGCACCTTCTACGACTTAAACGAGACCAACGATAGAGCTATACAGGAGAGGAGGCCATATTTTGATCGGACAAAATTTAATCGAAGAATCGACACGTAAAGAAGACAGTTCAAAAGACTGACAGAAATTCTTAATCCATTTTTTTATTTTTTATTTTCTTTAAAAAAACTTTGCCCCACACTAGTATCGTGGGTGCGTTTACAAACATATAAACTGACATACACAAACACCCAGAGCCGGAACAACTATTTGTAGATCATACAAATATTTGTTCCGTGCGGGAATCGAACCCGCGACACGCAGCGCAGCAGTCAATCGCTCGACCACTGCGCCAACCATTGCTATACATATATTATATTTGAAGAAACAACGTAAAGAATGCAATGAACTTTGTTAAATTGTCATAAAATCATTGCCACTGATTTATGTAACGCAATTACCCCGCATTTATGGATCAATAATAAAGTTATCACAAATGCAATCAGATAGGTAAGCGATTAAATCTGTACCTTGCTTACCTATAAATACGATAGATAATCCTAGTTCTAGATACGTGTCCTTGATAATCAATGGTGCACTGTTATGTGATATATAGCTGAATAAACAACTAAGTATTTGTAATCAATACTGCAATGCAACCATGTGTGACTAACGGTATAACCATTTACGATTTAAAATAAGTGGAGCGTTCCGGAGAAATCTTGAATGCCGAGGCGATAACGTTTGTAATCTATGAAATAAAGTGATTTCAAATATGTAGGTAATATTTTTATTTTTTTATTAATAGGCTCGCGTTTGACCAATATATCGCCTGATGGTAAGCGATGATGTGGTCGACGGTGAAGCACGCTTGCCTAGAAGTAACCTATTCACTCTTGATTTAAAGAATCCCAGGAAATACATACTCCGGTAGAGAATTCTAATAAAATGAAGATTGAAACACTTTGGAAAAGGCTTAGCTTACAACTGTCATTTGTAGATAGACACGAAGATCATATGACCAGATAAGTTCTGAGGCTCCTAAACATTGACGCCTGTCAGAAAAAAATAAGTTCAAAAACTAAAACCCGACTACGGAAATATCGCGCTCTAAAAAGTAGGTATGAAACAAGAAAATATTCTCATCTGAAATTGTTATGTACAAACTATTCGATATTTATCGGGTATTAAATAAACAACTTACATGTAATAAATATTTTATTGTATTTCATACACATTCATAATGGTGTTTCGAGGATAACCGTGGTCGTATGCCACCAATTTTTTTTTTTTGGCTTGGATTAATGCTCATGCATACTGCGCTACCACGTGGAGATAGCGCAGTTATGTGGGACGTTAACCCACTAAAACTCCACGGTGTCCTCCTGTGCCGCTTATGGCGGGAACACGGGCACGCGTTAGCACTCACCGCGAACCCGCCGCGGCTGTCCGTCACCCGACCCTCCTCTGAGGAGTGACACACTGTACACCGGTGGTGTGTACACCAAACTAGCACATGGGCGCCAGACGACCCCGCGTGTGGCACCCTTGGTCCCCCTGTGACGGGTCAAGGTCAATGGCCCCGCCACCTACCATTTTTTGGTCGCAGGGGATAGGAAGAGCGGCTAACGCTATATCGACACTGCTCTTTCCCTGCGGCCCCACCGCGTCCGCCATCAGACGATGGAGACCCCGTCCAGGCCGCGGAAGGTAGGGAGAGCGGCGCACCGCAATACCGGCACTCCTCCTCCGCCTCTAACCCTTAGCCGCGATATCGTATGGGACCTGGGACGCTCCATAAGACATCGCGGCCCGCCTCAGTTGCGATGTCGCCTGTTAACAAGCGGCACCGCAACCTACTAGTTGGCCGCTAGCAAACGTCCACGGTTATCCTCTGATCTGAACACCACTATAAATATGTATGAAATACCCTCCCTTTTGCTTCACTGTAGTAGGGTAAACAATTTTGTATGGGAGCCCCACTTAAGGGTACACTAGTCAACGGCACGAACTATTTTGTGCGCGGGGTTAAAATGCATTTTATATCAACCGGCAACACGTGTGGAAGATATAGATGCTTTGATGAGCAATAAGAAGCTAATTCGCGTACGAATACACACTTTTGCAAATTTGTAGCGAAATGGATAATGATTTAGGACGAAATCGGGCGCGCGAAATTTTATAAACAGACCTTTGGCTGTCTAGATATCATGAAAAAACTACTAAATTTATATGTTCAAAATAAAGTTATTTGCATGGTTGAACTACTAATCTATGCCTGTATGGAGGCCGTTTTGCAATTTTCCGTCTTCTTATGGTATTTATTTGCGCCCAAAAATGCGTTAAAATTAGTGTCGAAATGTGGAACTTTCGACGCTTATAACTTTCAAATATTTTCTATTTTTACTTTTTTGCTTCCATACAGGCCTAGATAATGATGAGACAAATTGATATCACATTTTATTTTGAACGTACATCGTCAAACAGTGGAATAATCCCCAAACTACGTTTGTATGGAAGAATTTTTGACTAGTGTAACCTTAAATATTAAATTTATCCTGTTTTTAGTAATTGTTGTAATAGCGGCAACAGAAATACATCATCTGTGAAAATTTCAACTGTCTAGCTATCACGGTTCATGAGATACAGCCTGGTGACAGACGGACAGACAGACAGACGGATCGCGGAGTCTTAGTAATAGGGTCCCGTTTTTACCCTTTGGGTACGGGACCCTAAAAACACGTTAGTTGCATGGGAGCCCCACTTAAATATTTATTTTATTCTGTTTTTAGTATTTGTTGTTATAGCAGCAACAGAAATACATCATCTGTGAAAATTGTACGGACCACTAAAAAGCAATGCTCGACTCATTCCACGTCAATGTTGTGTAAACAGTGACAAAGAATGCTACGAGCTTACACACGTCGTTTTATCAGTTAATCACTTGTGCACAGCGTGATAACACTAATGACTATTTGATAACGACTCTCTATATATTGTCGTGAATTTAATGGCTTTTCTTTGATCCGTGTGCCGTTTTTAGGGTTCCGTACCCAAAGGGTAAAAAGTATTGTATGTATTTATAGTATGTATGTATAGCTTTGTATTTGAATAAACCTACCTTACGTATCACGTTTAACTTTAAATATTGCACCTACCACTATTGGTCTCTGCATCACCCAAAGGTCGACTGGTAGAAAATGCCTAAGGCATTAAGTCCGCCTCTGTACGTTTCTGTGCTTGAAGTATTAAATAAATAAATAAAAACGGGTCCCTATTACTAAGACTTCGCGAGCCGTCTATCTGTCTGTCTGTCTGTCCGTCTGTCACCAGGCTGTATCTCATGAACCGTGATAGGTAGACAGTTGAAATGTTCACAGATGATGTATTTCTGTTGCTGCTATAACAACAAATACTAAAAATAGAATAAAATAAATATTTAAGTGGGGCTCCCATACAACAAACGTGATTTTTTTGCCGTTTTTTGCGATAATGGTACGTACGGAACCCTTCGTGCGCGAGTCCGACTCGCACTTATATTCTGATCTATCTACAGCGCTCCAAGGGTCATTTGGAGCTTGAAATTCACTGTCACACTGATGGTAAATAATTCTGTCTGCCTTCAAGCTTGAAGCAACAGGAGAATGAATGAAATGGAAGAAGATGGTAGCATGATTGTTGACAGCGGAGCAAGAAAATGTTTTAAGCCAACTCCAAGTAATATGGAATAAGGGTACGAAGATATTGATGGCTCAGACAGAAAGGTTTCAACGACGTAAGGCAGTGCATAAAATTCTGTTCATATCGGTAAATCTGTTGTCTAATCTTATAAAGGACTGGTTGGCTAAAACAACTACAAACCAACTGCAATGAGATTTAAGAAAAGAATAAAGAGCTGCATTCATAAATACTTTGGTAGTGTTACACATTGTGTATCTTCTGACCCAGTTTGATACAATGTAACGAATCTAGATTTTTGTAAACAATTTACAAATTATTTGCAGTAGCTCTAGACAATGTAGGTCGACTTGCAACGCAATTACTTGTTATGTACTGCATCCTTTACATCCTCTACAATTTTAAAATTAACTTCAGTTGCATTGTAGTCCTTTACATTATCCTCAAACATACAATATCTCCTTCCAAGAGGCAAGTCTTCCTCATTACTTCGCCGAACTTCGAACCGATTCGCATAAATTCGCACACGGACGCGGCGCAAGTTACAAATCGCGTGATTGTCGATAAAAGGTCGTAGTGGTTTATGTAAGCAAGCGAAAGTGAAATTTTCGCGAGTCGCCGAGCTGCGCGCGACCCGCACCGTGTTAAGGCGACACACTCGTCTCAAAATAAATGCGAAAGTCTGTGCATTGCCTAACGGCGAAAATTTATGCGACAGATTGTGAGTTATTTATCCTTGAATTTTTGACATGCTGCGGGTAATGTTTTACATGTAAAGAGGAAAATTTTTGGAATAAATTGTCGGAAATGCTATTTATTTATGTGATAATTCGTGTGTTTGACTGCCTTTTAAAGCATAGTGGACATCACAATTGACGGAGATATTGAGAGGCCCCTGTCTTCTTCGTTAGGGACTTAAAACTTTCGTAAACGTCAAACAAACGTATTATCAACTTTCAACCACAAAACGATTACAAAATAACTTGTTTATTTTTCTGTGTTTCGCTTACAAATCGCGTTGTGGTCGGAAACAGTGTCGGTCGCAATTATCTTGCGCTGATAACTTCGAATAGAGAGGTCTTTGCCCTTGGGAGCCAATAGACGCGCTATGGCAAAAATAGCCAGTGACAATTATGTAAGTACCATAAGTAATTGCTTCATTTGGTGTCGGGTATTACGAGTACACTGAACAGTGGACCATATTAATGGCTGGACAAAGTACAGACTCGAGTAGTGTTATCAGGAGGGATGTTGTTGCAAAAAGTAATCTAAAAGAACTGATATGAAAATAAAAAATACGAAAATTCGTCGGATATGGTCTTGGTCGGTTATTGTGAGATAGGGCCGCGGCAGCGAAACCGCGGCAATCCAGGCGATTGAAATCCGGAAAGACAAGTGGATTCCTAGTTAGAAATCTTCAACATGCAGTGAGTAGGAAGGATAAAATCAATGCTCATCCCTCCCTGCTCGATAAGAGGTTTTGCCCTACGGTGGGAAACATACAAATTAATATGACACGGTAACTCCATATCATTTATGGCCTTCTAGGTTTTGTTTTCATACGAAAGTGATAGGCACTCTGACAGATATTGTTCACTTTTGGTAACTGGCGACAGGTACCTTACGGATATTAGTAATAATAAACTATCTTTTAAAAAATACAGTCTACAGGCATCTTTTCTCCATTGAAATTCCAAATTTTTCAACACCTTTAGAAACTTCGTGTTATAGATAGAACCAGAAGCCCATAAAGAATCAAGTCTTTTTGTTCCGAACTCCTAAGCTGCATTTAGAACGGCATATAACTCATAAGCCCTGGAAACTTCTCGATTGTTCTGTCTGCGAATATATAAAAAAATCGCGTAGGTGTGTTATGTTTGGATTTTTGAATAGCGCGTCGCCTTAACAGTTGTCTGCTAGAGAAATTCCCCTTGAAAAGCGAAAGGTGGTTACACATCACGTGTTTCTCGTTCGATGGTAGGTAGGTGGCTTCTGAAAGACAACCAGTTTCCGACCCAAACCAGTAGAAAGGGGTATCAAGGTAACCGATGACAACTTTTGAATACACACCCACTTATTTGAAAGAATGAAGTTGAGATAAGTTTTGAGGAATGTCGTATCATCTTCGGACAACAAGACGTACGGCGATACGTCATCGGTACATGGTGGTGCCCATAGGCACTAAACAATTTGGGCATATTTTCATTGTGCGTACTGCTAAGGAGTGGAATTCCCTGTCGGAGTCTGTATTTACTAACAGTCTTTAAGTCAAGAGTGAATAGGTTAATTCTAAGCAAGCGTGTCTCACCGTCGATCACATCATCGCTTACCATCAGGTGAGATAGTGGTCAGTGAGCTTATCAATATAATAACAAAAACGGGGGCAAGCTTTGGCTGTTGATCGTAACGCATAACGCTGCGGCAAATGGCTTACCAGCTGCATGACGCAGTGTTGCTGTCTGTGTGGAGAAGCGGTTATAGGCAGTTTAGCTATAAAAAATTCAATGTTGGTCAATCCATCGGATTCTCCTAGTTCAAGTAGAAAATTATCGAAAAGAACGTAGCATTTATCCTATGTCCTAAACCAGTTTATGGTCTATCCCTGTACCTAAGTTTCATCCAAATCCAGCGCCATAGCCGTTGGCTAAAAACATTCAAGACTTTCGCATTTAGTTTAGCCTTATAAAAGATGGCTGGACGCCTTCGATGACTGCCGCGACAATTAGGGAGATGAAGCCCAACACCGAGAGAAATGGAGGGAGGCTTTTGCCCAAAAGTGGGACAATTAAGACAAAAAAAAACCATACAAACGACAAAAAAAATTTCAAAACGACTTATAATAGAATTTGAGTAGGACAAATTAAGACAAGATAAAATAAATGGAGGATTTTTAAAGCACACAGTTATTATGTAAGTTAATCACATTATTTAAAGAATTTATAAAGAATGTTGATAGTATATTGAATGTCTCTGGTACTAACACACAGACAACACATAGACACTATGTAGAAAGTTCAAAACGGGGCGCAATAACTTAAGATATTTTACGATCATCGTGGTCGGCTAGGTTACGTATTAAAATAGACTAGATGATTAGTTTATTTATCTAGTTATCTATTACTAGCTTTCCAACGCGGCTTCGCTCCCGTCAACTGCCTATGTACTTACCCTACACATAACCTACACCTACCCAATACCTACCCTACATAAATGATTACATAACTGAAACCGTTTACCCAGCGCTCGCAACGGAAGCCCTCAAAAAGTAATATTCTTGCCCGTTTTTGCAACATTTTTCATTTATGCTCCGCTGCTATTGGTCGTAGTGTGATGTTATATAGCCTATAGCACTCAGGAATAATGTAGCTTTCTACCAGTGAAAAATTTTTTAGAATTGGATCATTAGTTCCAGAGATTACACCCTACATACAAACTTACAAATTTTACCATAATATTAGTATAGATAATATTTGATTACCTTTATGGTACCTATTATAATGTCAGCAGCAGTATAGGTACCTAAGGCGATACCTATGTTGAGATTTTATGTATCTGTGGAATAAACTGTGTGGCAATCGGTTAAAGATTCTCCAATCTATGACCGAGTGCACTAAAATTGCGTAAAACACTTCCTATCACAATCCGAAGGTTTCTGAAGGCAATTTCTTAATCCTTATATCTGAAAAAATCGATCCCAGTTTGGAAAAGACTGGGCTTAATATTGATTGATACACACATTCCACGCACGTGACGCACGATATATCTTTCGTAAGTATATACTCGTATAGATTCAAGGCATCTTCATCAATACGAGTCTGTACTTATGGAGGCAGTGCAAATATCAATATTAAACAGATCCGCAAAGAATCTTATCTTTAACACAATAATAATTATGTACAGTTATCGTAATGTATCATATTTTTATTACTTTTCGTATTGATTAAAAAACTGACCTCGTAATAAACGTGAGACCTATCAGCAGCGTCAAACGTATTATTATCATTATTTTTGATTAAGTACGTCAGATTAATTTTGTTTACTTTATATACATTGTATGTTTTATAATTTTCTGATATATTTAATTTTATAGGGGAAGGCTAAATAAAACATTGATATCACTCCTATATGCGCGCACGGTTGGCGCAGTGGTTGAGCGATTGACTGCTGCGCTGCGTGTCGCGGGTTCGATTCCCGCACGGAACAAATATTTGTATGATCTACAAATAGTTGTTCCGGCTCTGGGTGTTTGTGTATGTGAGTTTATATGTTTGTAAACGCACCCACGATACAGGAGAAATTCCTAGTGTGGGAAAAGTTAAAAAAAAAAAAAATATGAAAGAAAAGGGAGTATGTGATACCGTGACGGTTGACAGGACGGTATAGAAGAAAATAAAAACCCTCGAGGCGTATTAACTCATGCTTTTTAAACTACATAATTATTTATCTAGTAGTAGACACGCTTCAAAATTATAACACGATATCTTGCGAAAATACACGCGCTTGAAAGAGTAAAATGCGCATACGGCATAACTTTTGAGAGGCTGAACCGATTTTACGGTTTGAACATCATTTATTTCTCAAAAGATTAAAATATAATCGCTTAACGAGAAACAAAGTTTGGATTTAATAACAATTAGTTATTATTTGTTTTAAATTTACGTAGATATTTTAACAAAAACAAATTATATCAAACATATCTAAGAACACTCTCGATCAAGTCACCATTTAAATAAAACAAAACTAAATCAAAATCGCTTCATCCGCTTGGGAGCTATGACGCCACAGACAAATGACAAAACAAACAAAAACAAATGAGAAATTTTCAATTTAACTAATTGTTATCTACTAAATAAATAAATACTAAGTCAAATAAAAGCCCTCTTCCTTTCTCCTACTTCTGCAGTGCTCGACAGGGTCCACAATGGTCTAAATTTGTATCCTACCATCTATGTTCACATGTGGAAGCAATAAATGTATTGAGTATTAATTGACAGATACACAAACACACAGACACACACGTCAAACTTATAAAACCCCTCTTTGCCCGTCGGTGATTAAAAACGTGTTGCGCCGACCCCAAGCAACGTGGGACGGACAAGGGCAGGAAGATGACATAATTTTTATTTTTACGGATACCGGTTTTGTCATGGTATCTGATGGAGAGGAAGAAAATGTCGTGAGCAAAAGTTTTAGTATGAATTCAGAAAAAGACCAGAAAAAAGATGAATGGAAGATAATGGAAGAAGATGGAGATGGATTGTATGAAAGATGATAAGGCTATAAGACTATTGAGATGTATAAAAGAAGAATACAAAGACCCTAAAACAATTGGGTTAAGGGCAGGAGCATGATAAAGGTGCTGATGCCGAAATCGCTTCTTGACAACTTTATTGATTAAAGCCTCGTATCCACTAAGGCTCACCAGGCAACATTTAACAGAATATGATGAACAACATGTTGCTCATCATAATTAACGGCAACGTGGAACTCTGGTTTAGTAACGTTGTCTCGTTGCGTCATGTTGCGAACCAGCTAGAAACGTTGCCGAACATGTTGAGGGTCTCGTGTTGCGCATCAAGTTGCCTAGTGGATACGTGGCTTTACAGTGCAGACTAGAGCCTAGTATGAACTAGGCAATATTAGACGCGCGACATGAGGCAAAACATGTTGAACGACAACGAGGAACTTTAATTTGGTAACGTTGTCCCGTCCCGTATGTTGCGCGTTAGCTGGCAACATGTTGAGCGTCCCATGTTGCGCGTCAATTGTTTCCTAGTGGATACAAAGCTTAGAGACACGACATATTGAAATTACTAACCATCTATACAGTGGCTTACTGACGATTATATTGTTGAACACAAAAAAGGTAGAGCTAGCTGTCTAATGCCAATGACAGGTTGTCAGCCTCAGTCCGACTATAATAAAATTCCCCTTTTCCAAAGACTGTGTGTGTGTCATAGACATGATTTGTAAATAACGCAGCTGATTCATATGTTTTAGAAGCTTTTTATCTGACTACGGCGATGCCAAAAGGAAGGGTTATGATTTTATGTTTGTATTTACGCATGTTTCTCCGTATCGCCTAAACTATTCATCTAATTTTGATGAATAATGTGTCAATCGATTCGTTGTTCCCCGGCTGTAATCATGATTCACTGATTACAGTTTATAAATTAGTTTTTGTTAAATTTATTCTTCTCTTTACTCAGTGTTTGTTGCTGTTGTCTTGTATCTGTGTCAAATAAATGTTTTTTTTTTAATATTCCAAAGTACAGTAGCAGTTCTATCTATTACTAATCTATACTAATATTATAAAGAGAAAAGATTTTTTTGTTTGTTTGTTTGCACCGAATAGGCTCCGAAACTACTGGACCGATTTAATAAATTCTTTCATCATTAGAAAGCTACATTATTCCTGAGTGACATAGGCTATTTTTTAATCCCGAAAATGGTTCCTGTGGGGTGGTCCACGGGAGCGAATGATATATATAGTTAGCATCTTCTTTCAATATCAGCCAATTCACTGTTTCCCCATCATATTCGCAAGCAATATAACCTAAATAAAATAATACGACAACGTCTGAAGCTTTCACAAAATCATAACGATTGTGGGTCATGCATTTTAGCGGTTAACATCTTAAAGTACCGTTGCGGATACAGGAACATTTGGTACAGAATCTACCTACTGACAAACCATGACTCACTGATGATAAGAGCAATGACCTGCATTACAGGTACAATCAAACCAAATGGTGACTTGAAATTTTCCGCGAGTTGCTGCGCAGTGGCAAATTCATGTGATATTAGGGGCGAGGGGTAGGATACTGCGGAGCGAAAAGCGAACTTCTCAGACGTCATTAACTTTGAATCGATCTATACCTGTTTATTTTCTTCGTCCTAGCTTATGCCCTAAACATGTGACATAGTGCATTTAGGTATATCAGCGATAACGATAAAGGATTGAGCACTTGACGATACGGTAGGGCTTTTCAATCTCATACATTCTGGATTTTTTGACAATGATTTTGTGCTCACCTGTTGACGCCACTGGCGAATAAGGTTTCTTATTAATGTTTCTTATTACGCGCACGGAAGCAAAGTTTGAATTAAAATAATTTCTAAAGCCTATTGAGATTTTTTCGAAAAAAAAAGAGGACAAAATTTTCCGATACATACAACTCTTTTAAAGCAGTGGTTGGTAAAACCTGTACCTATCAAAATCTGCCATATTTGGCAAATATTCACAACCACAAAAAAACCGGGCAAGTGCAAGTAGGACTCGCGCACGAAGGGTTCCGTACCATTATCGCAAGAAACGGCAAAAAATCACGTTTGTTTTATGGGAGCCCCTCTTAAATATGGGCGCACGGTTGGCGCAGTGGTTGAGCGATTGACTGCTGCGCTGCGTGTCGCGGGTTCGATTCCCGCACGGTACAAATATTTGTATGACCTACAGATAGCTGTTCCGGCTCTGAGTGTTTGTGTAAGTTAATTTATATGTTTGTAAACGCACCCACGATACAGGAAGAAATTCTTAGTGTGGGACAACGTTTTTCATAAAAAGAAAAAAAGAAAGAAAACAAGGTTTTACCCTTTGAGTACGGAACCCTAAAAAGTAGTAAATAAACACGCGCTAAAACCCAAAACTATAAAATTTACATTTTGAAGACCTCACTCTACGCCAGGCGAGCGAGCACGGCCTTCTGTGACAGGCTTGAGTCACACATATTTACTAAAATTTTAGGAGTACAAACCGTGATAAAATGCGTGACTCAAGCCTGTCACAGAGGCCGTGCTCGCCCGGCAGGCAGCACCCTAGGGACAAAAACAAACCCGATACGATAACCCTCATTATCACCGCTGATAGTTTTTTCTTCTGGAGCATCGAATCAATAGGGAACTAACATTTTAGAATAAGTACCTAGGTTATAATACGCTCATTAGCACGTGAACTTACATAATCAAGAGATTTTATCAACGCTAAAGCTTTCTGGCTTCTGCAACTCGTAGAGGATGATAACAGTGGAATCAGGGGGTTTACACAAAATTACATTCTTCATCAATCAGTTTAATTTAGATGCGATGAATCTCGATTTTTGGACAGTATACCTTAGTTTTATTTATTTAAACCTCATGTAAAATAGTCGTACATAGGCGGACTTAATGCCACAACACTTGAAATTCTCTATCAGTCAACCTTTTAATCCTATTGTATCACAAAATCACGTCAAATTATCGACTGCCAGTGAGACGTCAGACATAACATAACATTCGAATCAATATTATTTTTCTTGCAAATAATCTACTTTCTTTATGAAAGTCTCCATTCAATCTAATTCCTACTTTACACTGAGAACAATAAGGTAGTGTTTCCGTTGGATCGTGGTGTTCAGTTCACATGGCCGGTTTGCCTTCACCTAAAATGCTAATCGTTATAGCGGTAACCGAGACAACCGGGCAGATATCTAACGGTAAAGGATTGCTTGTAATATCTCCACGGTAGTTAGCACTTCGACCGGATCATTCCGACACGCCTTCCGTAGAGGCCTACTGTTTGATATTTATGTTTACGCAAAGATTTTGGAACCAAATTTCGCGCGTTTTGCGTATGTGTGCTACACTACACCGGCAAGAGTCGCGTGTAATTTCGATATTTGAAATTTCGAGTACAGATTTTTACTGGTGCCCAGTGTCTTTTGAGATCTTGATAGAGTTATAGAATGCTGATATTCTCGTTCACTTAACCAACGCTGTTAACGAACGAGAATATCATCCATCAGATTTCATGTTTTTTTTTTTTTTTAATTGCATTGCGCCTGTTATTATAACATAGCGAAAATAAATTCTTTTTTTTGACCTACTATAAAAATGAGGAGATTCTCAATACCACTGTTTTTTTTTTTAGGGTGTTAGTTACCTCGGAACTTTTTACTAGGCGAATCGATATTGATGATTCTTTTTTATTTACAAGCTTTTTTTTTTAATAACTTGCAATATATATGTATGTATGTACGGGTCAAATCTTGAAACTGAATTTTAAGGGTTATCCTCAACCGATTAAGATGACATTTTTCATAAACGTTTGGTTTGGATAACAATGCACGGTAAGCTAAAATACTTGTTTAACAAACGTTATTTTTTTAATTGGGAATGGATATATTAACATTTGAAAGCTTCACATGTGGTCCCATTAAAATTTGATCAAGCTCTGATGAAGAACTTCGGCGATACACAACAGAACTCTTCAATTAATGACGGCAAATCTCTCGGGAGTCGGCAATCCCGACTCCCGACATTGTCTGTTTATTATTTACACCATTTCATAATATAACATCACGCCGGTACCCTCAGGGGTACGAAGATGTGTACAGTTCACCCTGGTCCTGGTACATTCTTATTTCACCGGTAGTGTTGAACTTCAAGTGTCATGTTATTCGCGTTATCTATTCTGGCATAAGTGTGGGCATTTTAAAATGTACCACAACCAATGAGAGCTTGAGGAGAGGATGAGGGAAGACGAGTGTTTTTATTTGGTAGTCGTCGGTTGCATTTTTCTTAGTCACGTTTTTAGCAAGTTATGTTTTAAGGCTCAAACAGACGCGACGCGACATGGCGACAATACGACAACTTCTTCAAATGAGGAATCGCGATTGTCTGCGTCGCCTTTAGTTTTGTCAAAATTATTATATTTACTAGTTTATTGTTGAAACCTTTTAAGCAAAGAATGATACCTCCATCAGATTTCATAATAATTTTTTAGTCTAAAAATAGCGATGAAGATAAGATTGGCGAGACAAAGATATGAAGCGAGTCACATAATAATATTCAAATCATATCACGAGACCTGTTTCTGAGATAGCAACAAAAATATGTGGACATAACAACTTGTGTGTCTGTAACTTTCTTAAAAAATGCTAAATGATCCTGTCTCAGTTTGATTGTCAAGCTTCGAGAATTATCTGTAAATGTTTTAAACACACAAACATACACGCACCCACATACTCAATTACTCACATCACACAGCACGACTTTGATTTTGTTTTAGTTTATTTAATTTCGTGTACTAAAATTAATTATTTATGTTCATTAACAGTTTCCCTGTCCAATGAATGATATATGATTCATTCTATTGTTTTACTAATTGAACAACAAAATATTTTACAATGCATGTCCTCGAAAAGAGCGTTTTCCAAGCAGCCAAACTGTGCGGAAAGTGTCACTTTTTTTTACTAGTGCTTTTTACTTTCCTGTACTTTTTTAATTTTTAACTCCAACGTCAGCCCGCCGCATAGTTTTTATTATTTGAGAAAAGTTTTAAAAATTAGTTAAGTACAGATTATCATTCATATAAAAGGTAAAACAAAACTAATACTTCATTTAAGGCGTTTTTAATCACTCTAGATTTAGATTTTGATCAATAAATTAATTTTAAATATTCATAAAATATGTTTGGCAGAATGAATATTTTGGTCATGCCTTTTTGCGTTACTACTTGACAGCTATTTGCACATGCGTAGTAGAACTATGAACTATTAGTTAATCTGTGGATATGCTGAGCGCCCTTGAATAAGCGCCATTTTATTAATTTCTTGCTTGGTTCAGATATATTTTTTTATTTCCTCGCACAGTGCATAGTAAAATGTTGTATGATACACGTGCGTAAGATGATTTCCGACTCGTGTCGATTTATCCACTCACTCGCTTCGCTCGCTCGTGAATAAAATACCACTCATCGGAAATCACCTACTTCCCGCACTTGTAGCATAAATAACTATTACAATGCATGTCCTCGAAAAGAGCGTTTTCCAAGCAGCCAAACTGTGCGGAAAGTGTCACGTTTTTTACTAGTGCTTTTTACTTTCCTGTACTTTTTTAATTTTTAACTGCAACGTCAGCCCGCCGCATAGTTTTTATTATTTGAGAAAAGTTTTAAAAATTAGTTAAGTACAGATTATCATTCATATAAAAGGTAAAACAAAACTAAAACTTCATTTAAGGCGTTTTTAATTACTCTAGATTTAGATTTTGATCAATAAATAAATTTTAAATATTCATTAAATATGTTTGGCAGAATGAATATTTTGCTCGTGCCTTTTTGCGTTACGACGTGACAGCTATTTGCACATGCGCAGTAGATATGCCCGAAGAACTATGTATTAGTTAATCTGTGGATATGCTGAGCGCCCTTGAATAAGCGCATTTTTATTAATTTCTTGCTTGGTTCAGATATTTTTTTTTATTTCCTCGCACAATGCATAGTAAAAAAATGTTGTATTGATACACGTGCGTAAGATGATTTCCGACTCGTATCGATTTATCCACTCATCGGAAATCATCTACTTTCCGCACTTGTAGCATAAATAACTATTTTATAATAATACAATATTTTTTTGGTCTTTTAATTTAATAATTTCTTAATTTTTATTATTATGATTGCCACAAAATTTTAATTGTAATTTTACATTAGGACAATATAACATGGGAAGGGCGCTGACTCCTGTCATACTGCAGGTCCGCCTTGTTCGGGCGTCATAGGCTTCAATACCTGCTGTAAAAATATATATCGGAAATACGAAGGCTATCTTGGATTAACACTCGATCTTGTGGGCTTTCGTGGGTATATGCATGCTACAAAGCAGGTAACTTATGCCGATTTGGAGATAGTACTTGTTCCAATCTTATCAAAGCAGCGAATTCGGCCACCTATTCGTTTCGCTTTCTCTCAACAAAACACACTTTCAAGTTTATAACGCCACACTTTAGGCTACTTCTCAATTATTTCTCTCACAACTCTGTTTTTCAACTTTTTTGCAAACGCGCTCCCGCGCGTTCCTTTTTCTAACTCTTTTCCGACCAAATATGGCGGGCGACTTCGCTCAGGTCGCCATTATCCTTGGCTACCCTGCTTTCATTGGTTCAAGAACACCTCGGGCAAAGTTCACAGCTTTTAACATCCAATCAAAATCGAGTATTTTGACATAAGCCAAATAAAGTGTTGTCAATCGAATAAAATCGAACTGAGATTGAATCGTAGGCTAAATGTTGCCAATTAAACAAAACTGAATTAATAAGTTTAAATGCGTCATACTTCTTTGTTCTAGATTATTAGAAATACCTTCCTCCTACATATATATCAACACCACCCTACAGGACCCGTTTTCGGGATAAAAAAATAGCCTATGTCACTCAGGAATAATGTAGCTTTCTATTGGTGAAAGAATTTTTCTAAATAATAAATCGGTCCAGTAGTTTCGGAGCCTATTCGGTACAAACAAACAAACAAAAAAATCTTTCCTCTTTATAAAGTATAAGTATAGAAAGATAAAGATTATTTGTATTGTATTATATAAAAGACAGCGTCATTGGTTTGAGCAAAAATTATAAAATATACAGAAAAGCCTTTTGTCTTGTAACGACTCAATCTGCCTAGAGTTTTCCTAAACATGTTGATATCCGCGTCAAGTCTAAACATTACCACTGACTACCAGATTTAAATGAAGTGCCTGTCATCTGACCCCCACACCACAACCCATTAACGGGGTAACACTTAACACTCTTAACAAGACTGATGTCACATTTTTAACCGACTTCAAAAAAGGAGGAGGTTTCTCAATTCGACCGTATATATTTTTATTTTTAGGCTGTATCTCATGAACCGTGATAGCTAGACAGTTGAAATTTTCACAGATGTTGTACTTCTGTTGCCGCTATAACAACAAATACTAAAAAAAGAATAAAATTAATATTTAAGTGGGGGGGGGGCTCCCATACATCAAACGTTTTCTTTTTTTTATTATCTATATATAGGCTTGCGCTTGACCATTATCTCACCTGATGGTAAGCGATGATGTGGTCGACGGTGAAGCACGCTTTTGCCGTTTTTTGCGATTAGAACCCTTTGTGCGCGAGTCCGACTCGCACTTGGCCGATTTTTTTATGTGTGTTCACGGATAACTTCTTCTTTTATAAACCGATGATTCTTTTTCTGGCTTCTGATTACCCGTAACGACTGCCTCCACAAATGACAGCCGGGACCAACGGCTTAATGTTTTTCCGAGGCACGGAGCAGCTCCGGAATGTAATTGAACACCCATCCACGGACGAACCTCGACTAGCGTTGCTTAACCTTGGACATCGACCCGCGCGGCAGTTATAATTTAGCCACTAGCTCCTCGACTAAACCGCAGTGATTGAACATACAAATTTTTCAGCACCTTCTTCCTTACCCCACATTTCTAAAGTTTTACCAGTGACTTCACAAATTCTTAGAAGATAGTGTATGAGTAAGTAAGGAAGACAGTAAACAAAATAATTTAAAAAAGAAAGCTGCTCCAATGTTTTGAAACGGGATGACGTGGTAGGACGTGATGACGATATTGCGGGACGTGTGTGAAATAAACAGAAGGAAGTTCATTCGAAATGTGATAAACTGATAATTAATTTACTTGTCACGAACGAAGTACATTATTATCGGTATTACCCGCGTTTCATGAGTCTGTTTAATACAAGCTTTTTACCCGCGGCTTTGCTTCCATGGCCTATTCGATAGAGATGATCCTCTTGCTCGAGCTAGTGTTTAACTCTCTATCGTGAAAGAATTTTAGTAATTTGACCAGTAGGTACTTCCAGAGGTTCAAATGGGTGTCGTGTTACCCAGTTACTGAGTTGTGGAGTCCAGATGAGCAGAATATTCATGTAAAACACTGGTATTCAGCTGACGCCGGTTAGACTGGAAGCCGACCCCAAAGGCTACGAAGATTTATTGATAATAATTTTTACTTGTTGGAGAACTTAAGGCTGAATATAGAATTTCGCTGAAGATTTTAAATTAGCTTTGAGGCTCCCGCAATTTCATCTAAAACTTCTCCAGCAGCCGAATTGCGTAAGTATATTATCCAAAGCAAAAGAATTGATTCTTTCCCAAAACCGACTTTACGTAGTGCATATTGATACGAAAAGTCGTTTTTGGGAAGGAATCGATTCTTTTGCTTTGGATAATATACTTACGCAATTCGGCTGCAGATATAACTATTTGTATAAAAAGTATCACACTTTGTATAAATAAGTGCCTGTTCACTCTAACTTTGAATAGATTCGGAAACACACGCAGGTAGTGAGTCCCACTTATTCGCTTTGCGCATTATGAAGGATGCTTGGTGCGAATTGGTGGATTGGCAACCAGGTAAGGATGGTAACTTGCAGTGCGTCTAGATGTGCGATGGTAGAAGGGGGCCGGTGGGATGAGGTCGTGGAGTTCTTGAGCACACTCACCGAAAGGATGATGGTGAAAGACCACTAGTGGAGTCCTGTCACTAATTTTGTTTGTTTCTATCCTATCCTAATTACTATTTTATCAGTTCCATAAAAACGACATGTGTACATACATACATATTAACGGAGGAGGACCGAATTAAACTGCATCACAAAATGTTTTCAAATCGGTGGTAGTGGCACTCCAATTTCGTAACACACATTCTACCTCTCCTAAAGAAATTGCTGTCAAAACGAAAGGCACTGTCATAGACTGTGTACAGTTTGTAATTTCTTTAGAACTACTAAACCAAAACTCAATAATAATAAACCAATATTTAATTGAAACAGTCATTTCAGATTATAAATTAAATTGAAATTTCTATTCGCATCAAATTCTAAAATAAAAAAAGTTGCCTTACAAGTTTTCGTTATTAGAATTTCAGATTAATTTTGTTAACAAAGAAACTGCCAACAAATGCAAGATCTTGTCGTGTCACTAAGACTTTATGGCATTCTTTTAAACAATCTAATTTCCAAAGGCAAATAAATAATTTACTCGAATTTATAATTAGTCTATCACAAATTCGAGTAAATTACATTCGTATTCGAGTGAATTTAAATTTGGATATAGATAGTAAGGTTCATTTGGATATTTTCTTCGGAACTCCTCTTCACGTTCCTCACGCTCACGGATATTTCGACCATGTTTTTCTAATCTAATAAGCGCTTTCTCGAACTCCTCCTGGAAAGAGCAATACCGACCACTATAAAATTAAAACCGACTTCCAAACAAAAACACTACAAAGTGAAAAATAACTTCAATTTCGGAAGTCGGTGTTCCTGTTTTAATTTCTTCGTTTTTTGACACCGACTTCCGAAATTGAAGTTATTTTTCACTTTGTAGTGTTTTTGTTTGGAAGTCGGTTTTAATTTTTGTAAAAAATATTTTTATTTTTCACTTTTTAGTTGTGGTACATAAAGGACCAGTTCTATAGGCTAGGTACCTATAACGCCCAAAGTGAAGCCAGAATAGATTAACCACACATGAAACTTAAATAAACAAAACCGGTGGAATTAGAGTATACCAGGGTGAACTGTTCACACCTGCGTACCCCTTTAAAGCGTACCAGTGTGATGTTATGTTATGAAATGGTGTAAACAATAAACAGACATGCGATTGCAACTATCCCGAGTGATTTGCCGTCATTTATTGAAGAGTTCCGATGTATATCGCCGAAGTTCTTCATCAAATTTTGATGAAAATTAAATGGGACCACATGACAAACACCAGCTTTCGAATAAAAAAAGAATCATCAAAATCGGATCACCCAATAAAGAGTTCTGAGGTAACACACATAAAAAAAAAAAAATACAATCGAATTGAGAACCTCCTCCTTTGTGCGAAGTCGGTTAAAAACAGACTAGAAGTGTGCTAATCTTATTTAAAAATAAATCTACGAGGTTGTGGCTAAATTGTAACAGCCACACGGATCGACTTCAACGCTTGCGGAGGTTAGTACGTAGATGGGTCACCATTCATAGTATACCGACTCTTCCGTACCTCGGCAAGTACGCTAGAGCAAATGTCGCGTTTTTTTTTTGTCCCGGCTGTCCTACATCTTTGTTACACGGGTAGTCAGAAGCCTGAAAATATGACCAGCAACCATTGACACCAGTCTATACTGTTTATTCTGATTATTTTTTGTACATCGATCGCGTTCGGTTCGGTTCCGTTCCGTTCCATTCAACGGATATAGATGGTGATCTATCTATCGCCGTGGAACGGAACCGAACGCGATCGATTTACAAAAAATAATCAGTAGAAAAACGCTAATTACGTCGGCACAGTTTCTTTATACATATGGGATGAGGCATCTGTATCCTAGTATTATATTATCTGTAGTATAGTGTTACCCAGTTAATGGGTTGTGTAGAAAAAGTTTTATAAGAAGCTGTTACATATCTGATCTACACAACCCAGTAACCGGGTAACACTATACCCTTTGGCAAGTTTTTATTTGTCTTTTTTTATTTTAGTACACCATCACTAGAAATTAGCAATTTCTATAGTAGGTTTTTCTGTGGTGTACCTAAAGGATTGAAAAATACCCGTCATCATCATCTTCCTGCCCTTATCCAATGTTACTTGAAAAACCCATAACAACTCAATTTACTCATTCGTGCTGTTTGTCGGCAAAGTGTTCCGTTGTATGCTCCATATCATGAAAACTGCTGGACCGATGTTGATGAAACTTGCACTATTCCCTAAGTTGAGAGATACTCAATCCAACACAAAAATAATGATTACGATCCGATAAGTACCTTCGGAGAAATATATATAAACTTATGAAATTTGGCAGATGTATTTAGAAGCCCACATAGATACGTGTCGAATTGATTACCTGTTTTTTTTTTAAGTCGGTAAAAATACTGGTATTCAGCTGGCTGGCTGGCTTCCGGCTAGATTTGAAGACGACCCCAAGACCCCAACATAGTGGGAAATGTCTAGGCATATTGAGTTATGACGCTTTAGATCTTCATAAGGTGGTGCTAGGCGGTGAGACTAAATTAGTATTTCATGCACGTTTTACTATATTTACACTTTTACTTTACGAAGTTTTTTTATTTTCAAATACTGCGAATATTCACTTTCAAAGTAAACAAATAGTTATTTCTGTTCAAGAGCATGTCAAGTGATTTTTAAAGTCAATTGCCTGAGATAGAAAGTGACTGTTTGTTTTTTTTTTACTGCTAATATGAGATGACGCATAAGACGAATTACTCAAACGAGGTCACGTTAATCTCATCTTACTTATACCTTCATCATTATGTTAATTTGAAGACAAACTCAAACAGGAGATTTTTAGTTTATAAACTTTTTTATTATCAAACATAATAACAGACTTACAATAGGGATGTTTTCTGGGTAGAAATATTATAATAATGCTATTTACTCCGTCAGTGAGATTATCAAATAATATTGCACACGTATTTTTTGCTTTACCAAATCAATAAAAAATTACAAAGTTAAAGCGCATCAAAGTTCAGGAGTGGATGCTTGTGACGTCACTAAGGCAGTGTAAAGTGTACTAGCGGCGCGCGGCGTGACGTTTCACGATATTTCAACGCATTATATCGTCGTCACTTTGTGTTTACGCGTCAAAAGAAATACACGTGACCAATATTTTCATTAATCCGCCGACGGACAAAAACTAATTTTCAGTAAACTACCCTATTACAATCGCATTAGAGCACACTCTCATATGATGTTAAGCAATTATGTATCGGCGATGGAGTACGTTTGCCTAGAAGTAATCTTTTCACTCTTGACTTAAAACACCAAATCACAAATTAGTCATCTACTTTTCACAAATATAAAAAAAAAACCTCCATTAACATTTTATCAGCTGCTTTTCGTTACCATGACTGGCATGAAGCAGACGAAATTCATTGTTGCAAGCCGATGCTAACTACGTGCCACTTCGCATGTCGTCTGAACTAACAACATATTACATTTGAACGCTAAAATATGTTACAACTTTTCTTACGTTATCGATGAAGGAAAACATTGTAAGGAAACCTAGACTTTTATTAATATGTTTGAAATGGCTAACCCGCCTCAGCAAGCGTGGTGATCGATGATCGTGTCTTCTCTGTACGTGAAGAGAGCTTTGACCTGCAGTGGGACGGTAACAAGCCAACAACCCACCAGGTGTGTGGTCACTGCTGCCTATGAACATCTTCTATACCTGGGCATCGGAAAAGCTTTTCTATATCAGAGACAAAGCTGACACATATGCCTGTAAGTACACCAAAGCAAAGAAGAGAAATCCTTAATAACAGACACTTGTGTACCTCCAAGCGAGCAACTGTCCCTTAACCGCCTCAGAACCCAGGTAGATAGGTGTAACTCCAACCTCGCAAAATGGGGTTACCTGGACGGAACAGCGGCAGGGTGTGCATGTGGTGCTGAGTTGCAAACCACGCTCCACCTTCTGGCCTGTCCTATAATCAGATGGGTTGAAGTATGTAGAGGTTTTAGTGAGTTAGCGCCATCGCCCTAACTCTCCTTATTAGGATAGCACATTTGCCATTTTCAGGCGGTTAATTGGATTACACATTACGAGTAGAAGCTCTTTGGAGGCAAAGGATGTTTGATTTGGAAGCCGAGGACCGTAATTGTATTTCATAAGTCCAAATGGGTTTTATGACTGAGCTGTAGACCTTGAGTTTGTTGCTCAGAGACAATGTTGTCTGTCTGCCAAGCAGCCACAAAAGATTTTTAAAGCGATAGTTTACTTCGTTGCGCTTCTGCTTGATGTGATCTTTCCAAGTCATACGTTGGTCCAAGTAGAATCCTAGGTATTTAACACATTTGGGTTATGGAAGAGTATCTTGGCCGAGATTGATTGTTGGACACAGTTTCTTTCTCAAAGTGAATGTGATATGGTAAGATTTGGGGCCACTCGCTTTTTAATGAAATTTGAAAGACGGTTCTGCCAGCGACACGAAGAAGACTTGTGTACACGTGAAACCAGACATATCTAAAAAGTTTAGCCAGTAATATCTGTGCGAATTCTTCAATATGATTTAAGTAAACATGCTAGATGTTGTCGAAATCTAACCGAGCAACAGTGAAAGTAATGTAATTATAAGTTGTTTGACTTTAGAGAGTTCCTTTACTTCACATTTACAGACTCTTTTATCAATACTTAACCATGACGTAGCATTCGTTTTTCAATACTTGCAAATGTCACTTGTTTATTCAAGCCACGGGTTTGAAATAATGATATGATACTTACATTGAAAATCAAAGCTATCTGTTAAAAAACCGGCCAAGTGCGAGTCGGACTCGCGCACCGAGGGTTCCGTACAAACCTCAGCTTAAAGGTATTATAGAACTGAGTATTTGATATGAATTTTAATTTAATACCTCTACGCGTTCATGAGGAAAGGGGTAGAAGTTTAAAATTATTTTTATTATATGATGTAACAAAAAAAATACGGTTTTCGCAATTTTTCCTTTATCTGTGCTATAAAAAGTTGCTTCCTACCAAATTTCAAGACTCTGAGTTCACGGGACGTACCCTGTAGGTTTTGATTCCCTTGCGTGTCGAAAATTTGCGGCATAAACGGCTGTACCTTTTGATTGCGTTGGCTTAGAAGTTTGATTTTTTCACAGCTTTAAGGGACAGCAGACCTGAGTATTTGATAAAAAATCAGCTTGATACCTCCACGCGTTCCTGAGAAAAAGGGTCTTGACAGATAGACTGGTGGACAACAAAGTGATCCTATAAGGGTTCGGTTTTTTCCTTTCGAGGTACGGAACCCTAAAAATGGACAAAAAGTATAGCTGCATGACGTACGAACTGCGAATATACCACCAACAAACAATTCCGATTCAAAGCTAGTACTCCAAATAACTTTATAATGGATATGAGCCAATTTAAAATTCACAGGATGATACGTAATCAGACATGCAAACATTGAAGACCGCACAGTGTGGACATACGTTATAACTTTATCAACAAACACAGATAGTCACCAAAACCAACGGAAAACTGTTTGAATAAGTTAGGAAATGGCCGCGCTCGAACATTTTTTTTTGAATTTTACAAGCTAAACCTACTGGCGTTTGACCACAATCTCACCAGATATTATGCGATGATGTGGTCAGTGTTAGAGAACGCTTGCCTAGAAATAATCTATTCACGCTTGACTTAAAGACCCCCAAAATTGTAGTAGCTATATGAGGAAAAAGATTCCGACAGGTTTAGTCTACCTAAAAGTGTAGTGGTTACATTGTTTGTTTAAATGTTCAAGAAAAAACATTTTCCCAAAATGGCCCCCGCTCCGGCTCGTTCTTGGTTCAAAGGTTGGCCATTGCCATCCAACGCGGCAATGCAGCAAGCGTTAAGGGCACCTTTGCGCCCGGAACAGTTAGGGGCGGGTTATTTGATTAATCAAAGGACGTGTCGTGGTAGTTATAGATTGTTGTATTAATAAGGTTTTTGTGAATTAAAATTACTTAGGTCTTCGATGTAATAATATTTGTATATGAGAATGAATAAATAATTTTAATGCTTATTTAACGCTTTGAAATGCTTTTTTTTGGAAGACGGTTTATTTTTTTGTTATTTTTTTTATTATTTTTCTCTTTTTAGTTTTGGTATCTTATATGTAATACTATGAGGATAAGCATGTAGAGTAACTTAAAAACTACTCGTCAGATCTTGATCAAATTTTAATGGGCCCACAGGCCACATAAGAAGCACATCAAATTTTAATGGGCCCACAGGCCACATAAGAAGCACATCAAATTTTAATGGGCCCACAGGCCACATAAGAAGCACATCAAATTTTAATGGGCCCACAGGCCACATAAGAAGCACATCAAATTTTAATGGGCCCACAGGCCACATAAGAAGCACATCAAATTTTAATGGGCCCACAGGCCACATAAGAAGCACATCAAATTTTAATGGGCCCACAGGCCACATAAGAAGCACATCAAATTTTAATGGGCCCACAGGCCACATAAGAAGCACATCAAATTTTAATGGGCCCACAGGCCACATAAGAAGCACATCAAATTTTAATGGGCCCACAGGCCACATAAGAAGCACATCAAATTTTAATGGGCCCACAGGCCACATAAGAAGCACATCAAATTTTAATGGGCCCACAGGCCACATAAGAAGCACATCAAATTTTAATGGGCCCACAGGCCACATAAGAAGCACATCAAATTTTAATGGGCCCACAGGCCACATAAGAAGCACATCAAATTTTAATGGGCCCACAGGCCACATAAGAAGCACATCAAATTTTAATGGGCCCACAGGCCACATAAGAAGCACATCAAATTTTAATGGGCCCACAGGCCACATAAGAAGCACATCAAATTTTAATGGGCCCACAGGCCACATAAGAAGCACATCAAATTTTAATGGGCCCACAGGCCACATAAGAAGCACATCAAATTTTAATGGGCCCACAGGCCACATAAGAAGCACATCAAATTTTAATGGGCCCACAGGCCACATAAGAAGCACATCAAATTTTAATGGGCCCACAGGCCACATAAGAAGCACATCAAATTTTAATGGGCCCACAGGCCACATAAGAAGCACATCAAATTTTAATGGGCCCACAGGCCACATAAGAAGCACATCAAATTTTAATGGGCCCACAGGCCACATAAGAAGCACATCAAATTTTAATGGGCCCACAGGCCACATAAGAAGCACATCAAATTTTAATGGGCCCACAGGCCACATAAGAAGCACATCAAGATGGGTTCAATATTGGCGGAGTAATCGTATAACAAAAATACAGTCGAATTGAGAACCGTCTCCTTTTGGAAGTCAGTTGAAAAGTATAGTGATTAAATTGATTATTTTTATGTTTTTAAAAAGTAATCTCTAGCAGCACTAAATAAATTACGAAAATTCTACACCCAGGTACACTTATAGCTGGGTGGAGTAAGCGAACACGCTGGAAAAAGCTAGTCCCACTAATATTATAAATGCGAAAGTTTGGATGGATGGATGTTTGTTACTCAATCACGTCAGAATGGCTGAAAGGATCTGGATGATTCACACAGAGACAGAGTATAGTCACGAATAGCACATACGCTTCTTTTTATCCCGGTATAATATTCCCTTGGGATAAAAAAAACACTTTTCAAACAACTCATTCCGTATTCCTTTTTTTCTTTCTTAAGTGAGGAAATTATGGTTGACAAAATATCGGTTCTTATATAAAGTTTCCGTCGCAACGGCTCGCAAATTGGAAGGAGTCACGTTTTCAGCACTGCTGAGGCTTCTACCGTTCGACGTTGGAAATTGTTCGTCGATTGCTACCCTAGCAAAAGTTTCCAAGCTACAGATAAATGTATAAATTAAAACAGTCACGCGGCCATTGCTATTGGGATGAAATTGGAGTCATGCGTAAAGAAGTGTGTGACATTCTAATTGGAGTTAGATGTAGAGGGGTAAACATTATTAGGGAAGTTTCCTGCTAATTGCCATATAATTGTGAAATATTATACGAATACTTTTGTAAACTAAGAATAATTGCCTAACACACATTCAACGGTAAAACTGTTCATTTTGACAATAAAATCTATTGAATTCTTTACGTTATCCAGCATTAGAAATATCCTTCATAATCCCTCGGCTGGACGCGGTAGTCATATTTATAAATGTTAATCAAATCTTTGAAAGAAAATCGCTTCACAATTCAATCTTATTCCACGTGACTTAAAAAAATGTTCGCGATAAGGTGTAAAGGAAACATGTGATTCTAGAATCTGGTCCCTTGAACAAAACCGCAAAAAGCAGGAAATAAAGTAACATTGAACTAAAGCCAAATTCGCATTTGTTTCTACCTGTTTTTATCCACATTACACTTGAATTCGTAATGATTGTAACATTGGTTGTGTATGGAATTATAAAAGAAACCGTGTGGACTTGGAGCTGTTTGGCCACGACGTTGCTACCAACAAACAACAACTAACAAGTAAGTTAGATCGTCCAAACCAGATCCTTGCTACAGAACAAAAACACATCAACAAAATAAACTTTCACTAACCCATCAACATAACATTTTACATCATCCACCACATTAATGACATTTGTTACATCACAAGGATTATCACAACTTGTATCGCCACGTAAGAAATAACTTTCTATAGAAGATAATCAGAACGAATGCTTTTTGAAGTGAAACTTTTTAGGCGCCGACTCGATAATTGGACAAGAATTGAGAGTGAAATTTCAAGGACGCGTCACGATTAGGCACATTTCGTTACATGAAAGAGAAAAATAAATCCTTGCTCTGAGACTAAGCGACCTTACTGATGGCCGACGCATCATCACATCATCAGCCTATTAATGTTCCCACTGCTGGGACACAGGCCTCCTCTCTGTGAGAGGGAATGGGCCGTTATCCATCACGCGGGCCCAGTGCGGATTGGCGGATGTCACATGTCTTCGAATTTTTGGTTCTAGGACATGCCGGTTTCCTCGCGATGTTTTCCTTCACCGTTTTGCAGTGGGGATGAAATAATTAACACAAAGGAAAGCGCCTGCCTGGGCTTCGAACCCATGACCTACAACTTGTAAGTCGCAGCCGATACCACTGGAACACCACTGCTCCTGGCCAACACGATGCAATGCAATCTCAACGGAAGATTTATCTGTGGAAGACACTTGAAATTTTCTTAGAAAAAACGTGCGTGATATCGCTTATCCTTCCTGATGAGGAAGGTCCATAAATCTCTCTTATTCTTTAAGTAGTTTCACTTCTACTATCACGTGTACAGTCCTGCACGCGCAATTTTTGTTTTGTTTTCAATCAGTATTCTGCAAGGCATACACTTTCGATGCGATGGCCCGTTCGTATGACAATCGACCTGTCGCGAATTCGAGAGTGCCTTAAGGTACAATAGGTATTAGTAAGACTTTCTTACTTGCAATTTTTGAGGAAAATGAGAACAGGATACTGCAGGTAGATGGCAGATTCCAATCTCGATCGAAAGTTTGTATCGGTAGAATGGTTGTGAATGTTGTGATGTAATCAAAGGAAATTAATTTATTGAGCTACAGTCAATGGCAATTAATGGAAAGCAATCGTCCATTAATACCGTGAGGCTGGAAAGGGGGGAGGAGGTTCGGATAAAATCAAGGGTGTACTAAGAAAGTAAGAAATCACGTATCAAATGTTTCGTTGGAACGCATGGTTCTTAACCGAAAAGCGGTTGTCTGGACATTTTAATCACGGTGGTTAATTTTTCATATTACCGGTGTATTTTTTTTCGCATGTTACTAAAAGAGTTATGAGTGTAAATGTGGATGGCTGGAGAAGAAGAGGACGGCCAAAGAAAAGATAGATAGACTGTGTGAGGAGTAATATGAAAGTAAAGGGAGTCAGGGATGGCGTGACGGGGACTGGATGGAAGAAGAAAACGTGTTGCGCCGACCTCAAGTAACATGGGACAAGGGCAGGAAGATGATGATGATGCTGCTTGATTTTCCAGAATTAAATTAGATTACATGATCTGGAATTATTTGTAATTAAAATAAAATATTGTCGAATGCCATAGATTGTTTTACGGTTTAGTTGACTTCCACGCGGACAAATACGCGGACTGAAGCTAGTTGGCAAATAACAATGTATTCGTACGTACTTACTCCAGTCGCAACTCCAATGTGAATGAACTCCAAGTGGTAATGTTTAGAATTCTTTGACCAATAAGGAAAAAGTATGTAACTGTAATGTAATATATGGCCTTGTCTGGTCTCGTGTTAAGTTTATATGTCAGTCTAGATGTATACGGCATAATTGAGCAATTTGCTCAATGTTTGTTGTAAACAAGACATAATGCTGCCAATGACCCTTGCCTTGATCTACACAACAACAACATAACATGGCGCCCGTATTCCCGTAAGGTTAGGCAGAGGTGCAACTACATATAGTAGGTACACCTACATTCGTCAGTTATGTTTAAGTCCCATGTAACAGAAGGCGAGTCTAGGCTGCTACTGAGGAGGAGACGGAACGCGTGAGGGAGTCGCAACGGAGACGCCCTCACGCCCAAATCCACCGCAGGAGACGCCCTGGGCGTCGGGAGTCGCAAACCGATTCCTGGCCACCGTAGGCGGACGGCGAGTAATGGGTAGCTCGCGGTCCGATTAGGACGGGCCGAGTCGACGACGGCGCGTAGTGTTCCACGCGCGCCTCAAAGAGAAGTCAGCAAAAACTGATGGGGTCCGCTAGGGCCGATACGAGTCTGGGTCGCGGATAAATTTGAAAAACAGTTACCGCAGCCCTAGCTCAAGCAACTGAAGGAACACGGGTGGGTTTCAGTCAGTAAAAGTCTGACATGCCTTCCCGCTTCACCCAGAGCGGGAGAAGTCATTGGATGATTTTCGACCCCAAAAAAAAAGGCTGGTACTGAGTTATTTCACATGGAAAACCCAATTACACTTTGCCCGACCCAGAAACCGAACCCAGGACCTCATGCTACACAATATCTCAAAATATTTGCAATCATTCCATTTATGTACTATCGAAACATTGACGTCATCATCACAGTATCGAATCGCTCACTACTTGCCCTTTGGGTCCCTCGTTTCTAACAATCTTCATGGTTTTTTGCATATCTTGTCCAAGTTTGTCTATGGGGATTTCGTTAGCACAACTAACTGCCAGGTTATTTACTTCATCAGTTAGTAAAATCGTACGAAAACCTTAATGCTATTTAAAACTCTAAAATCAAAGGTAAGCCCTAAAGTCAGCAGCCAAAAAATACAAACCGATTCGTTCAGAAGCCCGTACTATAAATAATCACACCCATCTTAAATAAAATTAGACATTTAAATAATCCCTTTTTAAACATCGTTCAAACAATTTTGACTTATATTGCGTTAGTGATATGACAAATGGCAGCAGTAGTAAACAGATGGTTTTAGGAACAGGTTTATGCTTTTTATTTTATCCTTGTATTTATGGAATAAAACTAAAAATAGGTTGAACGAACAGGGAGGTGACCATAAGCTCTTAGAGCGGTATCAATTTGAGATCGAGTAAGTGACAGATGTATACAAGTCAGATACATCCTTATTCGATCTCAAATTGATACCGCTCTAAGAGCTTATGGTCACCCCCCTGTAAGGCATAGCACGCACTGCGATTTTTATTCGCGCGATTTTTTTTTTCCGCCTATTCTGTGATCTATGGAAATGTATGAAGCTGCACGCATTTCGGAAAAAAAATCGCGGTCAAATAGTACTAAAAAATTCGCGCGGATAAAAATGTGTTGTAAAAATTTCTTAGGTTATATCAAATGTACTATAGGTATCCTCGTCTTTTCTACTTATTCCAATGTATTTAGGGACAGCGAAAGATGTCTGCTATAATACTTCTCTATTAGTCATAATTTCCTAGTCCTAATTATCCGTTATTCTACTTCTATGTTCCTAGAGAGGGGCAAGATTTTCAAAAACAATTGTCATTGTAGACTTCGAATATCCTTCAATTGTGTCTTCAGTCGTAATATTGGCACCGCTGGCGAACAATACGTTGATGCAACGGTTGCTCAATGCAATCAACAACGGTGCCTGTACGTTCGATATTATAAACTACAGTCGATTGTGTGTCTAGGCATTTATGTGCTGTGATGTTTTTATCCATCATGCTGTGTGGATCCATGAATTATAGTGATGAAAATGCTAAACTGTTTATGAATGGTGTAGGAATAAAAAACAGGAAAATAACTTAGGTGAAAGTATTTAGAGCGCTTTCTATTGTTGAAAACAGAATTTAGATTCATAATGATTTAAACCAAATCGCACTGGGTCCGTGTTCCTGCGTCATAGTTAATGGTCAAGTATCATTTATTTGCAATAAAATATAAACTACAATATTTTATGAGACTCGTGTGACATTATTATCCTTATCTCTTTAAATTAAGTGTTTCATGGCAGTGGAACGTAATTTTTATGACAGCAATTTACACGCTCTAGATTTGATGTCTTAATTATTTATTTTCTATGTAGGTAGATTTATCTTCGTATATGGTTCATTGAAAAGCCTTATGTGCTTGGCCCTGAAAAACAGCGTTATTATTTACAATAGAATTTATGGTAAACAATAACGATCATCATCATCTGCCTAGCCTTTTCCCAACTATATTGGGGTCGGCTTCCAGTCTTACCGGATTCAGCTAAAAATAAACAATAAGGATATATAAGATTAAATATATAAGATTGTTAAACACACACTTGATAAAGTAATAAATCTTTTTGCCAACCAAAAATTTAATTCGTTAACAATATATATTTTATGTATTTGAGTATAGACAAATCTATACTAATATTATAAAGCTGAAGAGTTTGTTTGTTTGTTTGTTTGAACGCGCTAATCTCAGGAACTACTGGTTGGAATTGAAAAATTCTTTTTGTGTTAGATAGTCCATTTATCGAGGAAGGTTATAGGCTATATAACATCACGCTACAACCAATAGGAACCGAGCATAAATGAAAAATGTTGCAAAAACGGGCAAAAATATGCCTTTTTGAGAGCTTTTGTTGCGTGCGCTGCGTAAACGGTTTAAGTTACGCAAATATAATGTAAAATGGAATTGTTCTTCTTTAAAAGTTCTAAAAAAAAGTCCGGGACAGCATATGTCTATCATTTAAGGTTGACTCACAATAGCAGCTTTTAGGCTAAATTTTAATTAGATCGCCGCCGCCGGTAGAAACAAAAGTTTACAGGTTACATTCGTATAGTAGTATAAGGGTAGGTAGGGTAGGGTAGATAGGGTAGGGTAGGGTAGGTAGAATAGAGCAGGTAGGGTAGATAGGGTAGGTGGGTTGGGTAGCTATGGGAAATAAAAAAAATAGGGTAGGTAGGTAGGAGGTAGGTAGATATGTAGCCAGTTGTCGGGAGCGAAGCCGCGGGGGTCAGCTAGTATAATAATAAAATGACTGAGTCTCTGTTGATAATCCAGTTCTTATTTCTCAAATACTTAAGCGGCGAGTCATTCATTACGAAGACGAAAACAGGAAAATTACAAGACCAATTAGCCTTGGCAGTAAGAAGCAAAATATTTACTATACGAGATTAATTTCGACGATAAAAAACATTGCAAGAATTAATAAAAAATGCTGATAATACTGCCTCGTCGATAATATAGTAGTCGCTAACGATACTGCTGAGCATCCTGGGTTCGTTTTCCGGTTTGGGCGAAGCGTTTATCAGTTGGATCATTCGGCTCCCTTTATGATGGTTGAGCTGAGTGGTGCCGATCCATGTGTCATGTTCGTGAACGGGTGCCATCAGTTGGCATTGGTCATAACTTAGCTGCCTCGGCCTATTTTTAATTACCTATTTATTGTATTTTTTTTATTGTTTGTTTTACTCTAGACCAGTGGTGGGAAAACTTTCTTAAAAGAGGGGCCAGAAAGTTTAAACATTTCAGAGGAGGGCCAGAATTATAGGAAAAATGCATTTTATGTTGCAACTTTTAATCATATAAAAACATACAGCATTACAGACTTGCACAAATGTTACAAATTACAATTTAACTTTTATTCGAAGGGGCCTTATGCCATGGTAGGCGTGTGACACATTATGGAATTGCCTTTGATTTGCCATAATATTTTCGAATGCACCCTGCATTCGAAAATATTATATAATATATCGAGCTGTGACGAAGTAACTTTAATCAGTAAGTCGGTTTCTGATTGAGTTAAATGCTTTCGCGGGCCGTACTTTGCCCATCACTGCTCTAGACGCTTTTACGTGCACGTCTTTTTACATCGTTCTCACATATATGTATTTTTAACCAAATACTTGTAAAACACTTTATTTTAAAGAGTAAGTGTGGAGTTTCTTTCTTGCTTTCTGCCGTTTGGACGGTAGAATCAATTATTATTACTTTAAATTGACAATTTTTTACGTTCAAAAGTGCCGCTTAAAGGCCTAATAAATTTTGGTAGATAACAATAATACGCTCGTTAGACTTAAACATATCACCTCTGCCTAGGCCTACAGGGAACATACACGTGATGTTATGTTCATTAATGGTCCAGAATTAGCTACCATAAGGATACCATCAACATCTGAAAGTTTCGGTGATTTGAAAATAAATTTGATAGGTTAACATTCAGACCAGTTAATGACATTGCTAAGCCTTACTGGAATAACAAAGCCCGAGTAATAATTTAATGATTATGATGTTTTGAACTCCCTAAGCTCCTGTTCTAGAACAGGGGTCAACAATTACTTTCATTAGGGGTCCGTTTTTTAAAACAATGTAACCGTCGCGATACGTAAGGCTTAATTAAATCCACCTTACCTCTATCCCCTCTCCCCCCCCTTTACATCGTCTCTTGTATTTAGTTTGTTAAAATTGAAATTTGTAAATATATATAGATACGATTTGTCCGTTGTCGAATTGATGGCAATAAAGACAAAGCGAATGTACTGTTTACTTAAGATCTACACAAAATAGGTTGTCTGCCCTAGAAGAATGCTTGACTCGAAACGTGTCGAAACCATCGTCATCTTCAATGACAAATGTTCAAATTGTGACAATAACCTCACCATAGGACAAGTAAACTGTTAATGTCAATGAGTTCAATAACACACCTGTTCCAACACAAAACAATGCTCGCTTTATGCGAAACTCATACATTTTTCTCAGATCATTTTGTAATTCGAATAAAATAAATCGGTTTTGTGCCGAACCAAGCATCTGTTCTGCATAAAGAGAATCAATCAGTTTACGTTTAGAGTTCTATTATTTTTGCGTGATGAGCTTACTTATTCCTGACCTCGATCTCGCCTTATGGAAAGCGATTGACTCATCCATCGCTTATGAGGCTAATTTTATGGCGAATCCAACGAAATTGTTGGATGTTCTGCAGCTCTATTCCACTTTGTGTGGACGACACTTCCAAAACCAGATTGCTACCCACTATTCAGCAACTTTTGCGACACGATTGTGGACGCTGCGAGTTCTTTTTTTTTACGATAAAGTGCAACATAAATGCCTATCGCTTGGCAATACAAAAATGCCTATAGAAGCCGTGTAGTAAGTGGCAGGTTTCAGGACCTAAGCGACAGAACAAGCGGTAAAAGAGGCTGCCGGGATCTCCTTAGAGACAGAATAGACTAGAGAGTGCTTGTAGCGAGAATTACCCATCACATTCCCTCCAATAAAACATGAGGAACTGGCAGACAATTTGACGATGCTCTTAGACACCGACACACAGTCAGTAAGTAGGTAACTGTCAAATCGTGACATTTCTGACAAGAAACGAACGCGGCACGAATTTGTATGAACAGTTGTGTTTACTAATGCACATGTTAATATGTATGGTTAAACAAAATGTAATGCATATATTTGTCATTGATTGACACACATCACACTTGTCACAGGGTTCAGAATAACAACGTCGCCACATTGCATTGATGCATTTAACGACGGGCTTTGGTAAAAGCGAAAGAATGAGGAGCATTTCGTGAGGAGAGTTTTGAGAGAAACAATGGATAGATTGTGGGACAGATGATGTGGCTAAATTAAATGGAGGAAGACGACATGCTGCATAGACTCTTGAAAATGTAGAAAACTGAAGTGGGATTGGGCAGGCCATGCATCTGTCGTACGTATGCCGTTTAAGCTGTGGGCCCGCATATCGCAAGACTGGAGCCCTGATAGAGCTGGACGGGATCGCGGCAAACCGAGGAGAAGATGGCGAGAAGTCTTGGATGACTTCCTCGAGAATTAGCGAGATGAAGTCCAACACCGAGAGAAATGGAAGGAATGGGGGAGGCCTATGTTTGGAAGTAGGACAATACAGACTAACAAAAATAAAGAGCATTGAACGAACTGAGGCCCTAGACAAGTGGCATTCTATCATCGAAAGCGTGGCGATAGCGATTGTCAAAAAGGCGAAATTGTATGGGATTGACAAGCGAAATCTAAAAATCCCGTGATCAATCTCTTATTTTGAAATTTCCACTATCGCCTTCGCTGACATCGAATGTCACTTGTCGAGCCTCTGATGCTTGTGGTAAACGTTCCTTCAGACAGTTAAGCTAACTATACAACGACGGTTTTCATAGGCACTGTTCCAGGCCGTCGGGATTCGCAAGCCGATTCCCGGCCACCGTGGGGCGGGCTTGCGGACGGCGAGTAATGTGTACTCGCCGTCCGATAAGGACCAGGCACGAGTCGACGGCGCGTAGTGTTCCACGGGCGCCTCAAAGAGATATCAGCAAAAACAACAACCGGGCACAAAACCAGACTCCAAAACCCAATAACACTGCCAGACTCGCGAAGCGAACCCAGGACCTCATATGCTCAGAAGTAGCACTGGCGACCACTACACCAACGAGGTTAAATCGGAGATTCAATAACTTCCAATTTGTCAATGGAGGTTATTGAGACTGATATGACATTGTATTGTTTAGCCAGCTTCAAAAATAGTTGCCGTTAATGTTATAACCAAACACAGTTATTTATCCACCAATATTTGAGTTCCTTCTTGTCGTTGTATTAACTGCTGATACAACACATAATTTTTCCTCTAAGTGGTTTCTTTACAAATATTTTTGAATGGTCAGTTATAAATAAAAAACACGGTTATTGGCTTTTTTGTGTGTTGTAACTCAAAAATATATCCTAAGTGACACTAAAATGCTTAAATAACTTTTCAAAATAAGCTTAAAATCTTATAACAACAGACTTAAGCAGTCATTTAGATTGAGTAAAAATGCATTTATGCAGTTGCTGCCAATTCAACCTGAATTGGCAGCAACTTCATAAATGCATTTTGCTCCAAAAAAAGGTGCATCGCAATTTTGAAATTTTCGCTTTGTATCTTTTTATCCACTTTTTTAGGGTTCCGTACCCAAAGGGTAAAAACGGGACCCTATTACTAAGACTCCGCGATCCGTCTGTCTGTCTGTCACCAGGCTGTATCTCATGAACCGTGATAGCTAGACCGTTGAAATTTTGACAGATGATGTATTTCTATTGCCGCTATAACAACAAATACAAAAACAGCATAAAATAAATATTTAAGTGGGGCTCCCATACAACAAACGTGATTTTTTTGCCGTTTTTCGCGATATTGGTTCGGAACCCTTCGTGCGCGAGTCCGACTCGCACTTGGCCGGTTTTTAGGGTGCCGTACCCAAAGGGTTAAAACGGGACCCTATTACTAAGACTCCGCGATCCGTCTGTCTGTCTGTCTGTCCGTCTGTCACCAGGCTGTATCTCATGAACCGTGATAGCTAGACAGTTGAAATTTTCACAGATGATGTATTTCTGTTGCCGCTATAACAACAAATACTAAAAACAGAATAAAATAAATATTTAAGTGGGGCTCCCATACAACAAACGTGATTTTTTTGCAGTTTTTTGCGTTAATGGTACGGAACCCTTCGTGCGCGAGTCCGACTCGCACTTGGCCGGTTTTTAACAATTTGAAGTTGCATCAGGACCAGTCTTGTTTGTGTGGGGAGCCTCATTTCAATTTAATTGTCAGAGCTATCATCATTTTTTTTATATTTTAAAATCTAGCTGAGCATTATTTTTGTCACACGTCTAATAAGAGTCTAGAAAAATTACCCTTTTTTTGTCACAAGAACTTTGTCATTTGTTATGTTATGTAGAAAATAACTTAAGAAAAACTTAAGAAAATTTTTTGTATGTATTTATAGTTTTTTGTGACAGCTACATTATATTTCATGAAGTATAATGTAAGTAAAATAATTATGTAGTTGGTGTTCCTATCAATAAATAAATAAAATATTGGTAGGTACTTACAATCAAACTTTATTTGTTAAAACTTCATGCAACATACAGGTACATAGGTGGACTTAATGCCTTAAAATATGTTATCTTTCCAATACTATATCAAATTCAATCTTGCAGACGTTTTAGTAATATCACTATCAATTTAAATAATATTTTTAGAAAACAAACATTTATAAACACCACACACTTTTTTATATTATAAATCTAATTAGTTTTACTCATTTAGGGGAGACCTATGTCCAGCAGTGGATGTGTTTGGGCTGAAAGATGATGATTATTATAATGTAAATGAATACTATGTGCACCTGTGGCCTATCCTCCAGAAACACCTAAAACATACAGGCATTCTTAACTTCAAATACTACATTCAGAAGCCCTTAGTATTTCAATAAACATTTTACTTTTAGGTAAAACATCCCTATTATGAGCATAAACTTGTTGACATAAAGCAAGCCAGTAACTGTATCACTGCAGGGCAGACTTCTTCTCAACCTGCTATTCTGGACTGTATTTTCGTGTCAGTTAACTTATGTTTTAACAAAATATGTACTTATTATTATGATTGTTTTTTAGTGCTTCTATACACAATATGATCAAACATTTTTGTTTGTCACATTGCAAATCAAATAGTAGAATACATTCAGTTTTTTTTATTTAACAATATTGTTTTGAAACTAAAATAATAATCAATGGTGGAAAATATACTACAAATTCCTTCAGATTTTATCATTTTGTACAACATATTATAATAAAATCAACAGTCCAGTCCAGAGTAAACAGTACAATGGGTTTTAAGCAACATCTGTCAGAAACACAATAAGTGACAATAACAAAACATCTTCCTGTTGAATGCCAACAACATTCATAGCAGGTGACCAGACCATTATTATTAGGATATGACTGAGCACAACACATCATTATGTAAATGTAGGAATTAACTGGCCAGTAGCAGATTTCAACTATTTTTATTAATTGTTACAAAGAGCAGAACACATAGAGATCTAAATATTATTGTTCATGCATGATAGACGACACACTATCAGTGCCTACTGAGGGTCAAACTTAACACAGAGCGAGCGAATCGCATTATTAACGTCTGGAGCTTCAGATTAAAGTATTGAGCCGAGATTGTCTGCAAGGAAGCGCCTATTTGAGAACTCGCTTGCAATCGAATATTTTATTGCCACACAAAGCAACAAATTGGACTTTAATGGGTCGTATGAAACACAATAGTGGGCAGATTGATATCCATGCACGTTAGCGATGCACAGCTACGTGTTTCGTAACAAAGAGCGATCGTGTGACGCTGGTGCAGCAGTGAAAGTGGTGCGAATAATGCAGCTATACGTTCACGGTCACTGCCCAGACTCGACTAAACACCCTCCGCTATCAATCCGCAGCAACTCTGATAACGATATTATCACCAACAGTCATTATATCTGACAATAATAACGGTATTCGCACTGTACACTGTATTTTTATCGATAAGAGAAAGACGAGCGAGAACCGAGAAGTGTGGCATAACTCACCTTGTAATAAATATCCATTCGGACAGTGTCCGGAATCCCTTCGAGCACTTTCCTGTCGCACTTAGCTTTCTGCAAATAATTCACTAAATTCGTGAGGCACATCTCGTACAGTTTATCGGGCACTCTTTTTGAGCGCATCGCCGAAGGAGACGCGTCAGCCATTTTGCCGAGATAAATGAAAACTCAATTCAATTTGCTTTGATCGCCGAGATGTCACAGCGACTAGTCAGAGGTTCGTGCGAAAACTGCGAACCCTTCGCACGAACTTCACGTTGTATGCAGCGTTTCAATTGGTTGAATGTAAGCTCGCTTTTCAAGCCTAAACTAAGACTATTTCTGATTGGCCGTGGTGATTTAGGCTGGACAAACACGTTCATTTTCCGTATTCGTTTTCGTAAGGCTTACCACGCACTGCAATTTTTATACGCGTGAATTTTTTCGCCCATTCTTCGACCTATGGAATTGTATGAAGCTGCACGCATTGTGAAAAAAATCGCGGAAATATTACCGCAAGAAATCCGTGTTATGCCACAGAATCCACCGCACATATATATTACATATATTCGCGCGAATATTTTGAACTTTATACACAAGTAGGAGACAAAAATCGCGAATAAAAATCGCAGTAAACGAATAAAAATCGCAGTGCGTGTTAAGCCTAATACGAAATTTAATTCCTATTCGGAATTCTGTCAGACTATCGAAAATGTTACGTTTTTTGTACTAAGAACTTATTCTACCAGACTACCAGTACGTAGTTGAATTGAATGAAAGGGACACAAAGATCCAGTGTCTTTGTTGGCACGTTTATTCTTTTAACTATTAATCTTACGAATTTTAAAATTGAGTTTATTTTTGTTTGACACGGCATTGCTAGATAATGTCCCAGTTGTGCAGTTTACCGAGTTACTAATAAATAACATACTTTTTACAAAGTTTATCTGTGCTTTTTATTACAGCCACGGTTGCGATTACGACTATATTTCGTAACGAACGTTAGATTATTTTTTCATTAGGCAAATATACGAACCGCGCTACATAGAACACTTTGTATAAAATGTGTGCATTCAGGATTCAGAATATGATTTCGTAATCAGGGAAATCGAATTTGTGCGACTAGCTTTAGATTTTAATCGCTCTCAGCATACAGCTGTGTGTGTATGCGAAATCACAAATCGGGAATGCGAGCAGCCCACGATTACTATATTCTATGGAGCAGCAGGAACATCGAAACGAACAGCTGTTAAACTCTTTGCTTTAGTTATTGCTCCGAGCTTTGACTACAGCAGTAACTGAAGTCTTACCACGCTGTCACAGCGTCTTTCTGAGGGGTACCATTACCCCAAGAGCGCCGAACTTGAACGCTAGGCAGTGACGGGCCAGTTTGCTCTAACGATGATCATAAGGTTAAACATTAAATCTCTATGAAATATCGACCTTAAGTGACTGTTCAGTTTCGCCGTTCTATAAAGGGGAATCAAAGAAAACAACATAAATAAATTGGAACAATTTATTTGAGATAACTAATATATAACTAACATTAAACAAAACATCACCATGACACAACTAAACTATTTTAAAGCTGTCTACAGCATAAATGCTTCACTCCTTGCTAACATCATATTTTAAATGTAAGAACATGTCTTTCATTTAAAATATCAAAGTTGCACGATTGAAAGATAAAATCTTTAGATTCTGACAATATTGACCAGTTGTAAGAAACTTTATTCCTTTTGAGTACACTACCTCAGTTATTCCTTCTTAATTCCTTAAGAAGAAAATGTCTATAATTCAGCTCAAAATTCGCAAAATTACTCACACTCAGGACTAACATGCCAAAAGAACAGCCAGTAGGTCAATCCGACTATCACACATATTAATATAAAACAATGTCCCCAGCCGCCGCGTCTATAAAACTCGAAAACTACTGAACGGATTTTCATGCGGTTTTCACCAATTGAAAGTGTAAGAAACGAGGAAGATCTTTGTATATAATTTGTCACAGGCGAAGCCGGGGGTTTGAAATAAAGTAGATTCATTAGTAGAAAAACAAAATTATTGATAAAGTTTTCAACTTGCAATAATCGCACCTCGGATTATTATTATTCTTTACGATATTGCCTCTGTGCAAAGTTATCTTATTCATCACAGATAAAAGAAAAATACTAAAGAGTATTTCGAGACACTCTCGATAAATGATAAAAAAGTTTAGCATCCAAATCTGTACCCGACCTAAGGCTGAAAACACGCTGACAAGCTTGTATTGCGCCTAGAGCCTACCGAGTCACGTGGCTAGTAGCGAACTTAAACGGACGTAAGCAAGCCACTTGCCAGTGCATTTTCGACCTTATAACATCGAGTGTCACGTAATGTACGAGTGATAGGGATGTACTATGCCGGCCGGGTATTAGTAAAAACTGCTTTATAATAGTCGAATTTCCAACGAGCTTGTAAAGTATTTGACACTTGTTCTTGTGATTGTAAAAGGAGGCTGTATACGCGTCTATTTGCCGATGGTGAATCGTGAGACGGTCTCGAGCAGGCTGATGTAGGCATGGTGCTCATAGCCAGTGCTGAAGTCTGACAATTTGTTGACGAACTCGTTGCTGATGCCCTTCTCCTCGAGCAGGTTCATCAGCAGGTCGTATAGGTACTGAAAGGTGAGAGAAATAAGGTTAAATTGGTGGAAAATAACATGGTTTAACGCATATATAGGATAACGAGACACCAAAAAAATAAAGGACGTTGAAACACGCCATATCTGGATTAAAACTACATAATATTTACTAGTTTAAATTGGGCAATAAAATTTGTACTGAAGTATCAGCAAAAAAATAACTGCAACCAAAGTGAAGGTGTTGAAATAAACTCGAAATAATAATAGAAACTAAAATACTACACTAAAAGAAAAAAATACACTACAAAAAGCAAATAAACTTAAAATTAAACACAAAAGAAAAGCAAAACATTCCACAAAAAGTACTCCATTTCAGCTATTCACAATTTACTATTCAAAAAATGCTTTATTTTATTCATATTTCCGTCATTACAAAAATGTAGCATTTCAATGAATATCCTGCACACATATTGCAAGATCGACTTCACTTCAATGCGTCAATATACCCCTATTTTGGCACCTGACAACTACTTGTGTAATAGTATCAAGTGTGGCATAGAAATGGGGCGACCCAGGATCGAACCTGCGGCCATAGGATCGCAAGTAGGTGTTACAAACCGCAAAGCTGTGGTAACATATAATCTTATGGCGAATTTGGACTATCGTATGAATGAAATAGTGATGCTAATTAATGTTTGTAACTTTGACTAACATGTTAGAATAGGAACAAGATTTGTTTCAACAAAAAAATGTGAGTGATAAGTAAAATATATGTTGGTTTATTTCTTATTTGCACAAGAGTTAAGTGCAAATAAGCGACAGTCACTTTTTTACCATAAAACTAGTTTGCACTAGGGTAATTTATTATCAGAAAGAGATAAGATTTGGATTAGAGAAGCACAAAAAAAAATTGTGTCGCAACAGCCACACAGCGGACAGTGTTTTATCAATGAATGCCAAGGGTGACTGGTTTCTTATAGAAATAATATTATAAAATGTGGTATTAGATGTTTTTAATCAAACAAGCTGGTTAACTGATAAGGTTAAACACGGATTTTGATGGCATTTGCCACATGGCCAGGATAAGAACATAGAAAATGATTTGTTCCATGTCTTTTTATAATCTATAGGCTCGCGCTTGACCAATATGTCACCGGATGGTAAGCAATGATGATTTTCAAGCAAAGCGTTAGCCCGATATACATACATACAAAGCTACTGACTAAAGCTAGTTAACAATATTATGTAGTTTGGTTATAAACGTACCCCGTCAAGCACATCGCCAGCGACAGCATATACTTTGTCGTTCCACTCGCCCTTGTATATAGTCACCTCATCGATTCCAAACACATCATCTGATGACAAAATAACACAAAATTAATTACACATGAATATACACAGGACATTTTCATTCTGATTTTTTGGGGTTCGACCCCAGCAATCGGAATGCAGCGAGACTTTTTTATTTGTCTCTATTATATGAACGCGAAAATTTGTGAAAATGGAGGATGTTTGTTATTCTTTAACGCGAAAACTACGGAACGGATTGTGATGAAACTTTACTGTAAAATAGCTTATACATCAGAATAACACATAGGCTATAGGATACATAGTATATTTTAGTGTTGTATTTGTAGCAGTACTGTTCCATACTCAATGGCATGTGGCTCAGTGGTATTCTACTTGACTGCGTCTCTGTACCCCTCACTTGGCACCCGAGTGTGCCATAGAGTGGCGACGCCGAGCGTGGCAATTGTGAGGGGATGTTATTATAAGCTACAGGAAAAATAAATAAAGCCTCCATATCTCCCACGTGTTTTGTAAAGTAAAACTATTATTGGAATCGAAATAATTTCCTTAGTTTTATATATAGAATCTATTTGATATTTAATGAAAATTAAAATGACACAAAATTAATTATTCAATAAGAGAAACTTTCACAAATCATCTCACTCCTCAGTGAAGTTAAGGTCTTATTCATAAAATCTATGAACTGGTTAGCATTTTTCTATATGGAGAATTAACATTAAACAGTCCCGATTTTTTTATGAATCTTTTGTGTTCCCTTTTGTTTTAACTTTTTGTTCAATTTATTAGTAGCACATGTCATATAACTTTCATAGACAAGGTTTTTATATCTTATTCCACTTAGAATATGGCTTATATACCATGTGTTTTCTATGACTTTGACGACAATCGCTTTTTGACGAGAATTGGCACTTTTGAAAGCAATTAAAATAATCATAAGAAGCTATACATACTGTACTCATCAGCACTGCCGGCAGCTGCTGGGGGCTCCTGCAGATAGGAACAGGTGAAACCGAGGGTGGTGTCTCCGCGCACGACATCCACCTCGAACTGGGGCCGTGACCTCATCTCAGCGAACTCCTGTTTTTCTGGCTGCACCTCGCCTTCGAGGTCCTCAGAATCCACCGTGTGATTCACATTAAAGGTGATTTTGATGCTGTAGTGGTAATGTAATATGTGAGTGTATAATGCGTTGAGAATACTTAAGATTAGTCTTAACTTACAATAATATTCAACACTGTGGTTGATTGGTACACAATGTGTAATTTAAGCTTATCTGCAAACTAAAGCATATCTGCAAAGTTCGTATAATACTCATAGCATATCTTTGTGTCTCTGAAGTTGGCTGCAAGACACTGCAGTAGCAATTTTTGTGTCAATATTGAAGGTGAAGATAGCATTACACAACTGCCTCTATCACTCGCTTACGTTGGTCGCATTGTTCTATCTCGCTTACTCTATGCAGTATACATGATGACAAACTGTTTCTTGTGCCAACTTCAGACATAAAGATCTGCTGTGACTACTATGACTGTATTTTTATGACATATGTGCTGCTTTTTTGTGAGATCATAATATTTAAATGAGCTCCTTAAATATATAGGGAAATATGATTGGATATAACTATAACTATGGGTGGTATGCACTTTTTGTAGCGCCAAACACTTTATCTTTTTTCTTGGTAATTTTTAGGTTAGTTAGACCCATGTTACTAGCAGCAGCAGTGGTGATGGGTGGTTAAATGTGATTGTCGCAGTACTGTTCCATACTCACTGGCATGTAGCTCGGTGGCATTCTACTTGACTGCGTTACTGTACCCCTCACTTGGCACCCGAGTGTGCCATAGAGTGGCGACACCGAGCGTGGCAATTGTGAGGGGATAGAATGAAGAAAGTAAGCCAGACTTGTGGAAAAATTTAACCCTAACAGAAAATGAATAAGAATTGATGCCAAAGCACGGATCGCCGCGACGATCGTCTACATACAGTACTTAAAATCGTGTTGATCAAAGTGTGCACAGTGCACTACTTCTTTCATTTGAGCCATAGTGCACCATACATTTGGATTGTATGGATATTGTTGGCTAGTACAATGGCCACCAAGATATCTGTGACCTGAACTCGATGCTAATTACAAAAAGTATTTCAGACATAAGCCTAAGGATCCTTGCCTTGTACTTACAGTTCCTCTTTGAGTTTCTTGGTGAGCACCACTTCAGCGCCATCTCCAGCTACGGCAAAGCCATCAAGTTCCGTTGGCAGCACCTTCATCTTCTGTGCTTTACGTTCAGCCACTATCTCCTCAGTCAGGAACTCAACCAGCTCTCTCTCTCCTAGAAACATTTTACAGTGAGTGTTAAGTGTGAAATATTTGTTTGTTTGGAAGATTTGTAAACTAGGATACAATTTCTAACCACATCTAACTTTTAACATACTAGTACTAGTTTTCTCTAGATAGTTTTTTATTGAGCAAAGGAATTCGAAATACTGCCAAATATATGATAATTTAATGCAGTACAAACTCTCGATTCATTTGGCCCACTTGACCTAAAAACTTAACTCACGAGTTTATTGCTGTCGTTGCTGACACGTGGTTCAGTTAAAATGTGTCATACATAATGGGCCCGTGTTAGCTTCTAACCGGGAATGAGTAAGATAATCGTTGGCAACGCAAGGAGGCCTTAGTATGTTTGTGATTAACAAGTATTTTTAAGAATGAAATAAATTATAGGAATTCTAAATTATGATGATAATAATTTTTGAATATGTTTGGTCTTAGTGTTTTTATTCAAATACTTTGTATCTGTGAGAGATAAGTGATAAAATCTCTGTATGTATGATGCAACATTTTCATAAGTTTACAAAGTAAGAATAAAAAATTATATAACTAAGCTAATCTTTTTTATTGTACTAATTGCAATGAAACTAACTGGTGGAATGGACTGGTGCTCAAAACTTAGAAAGTAGTAATGTGACATATTGTTTTTTTTATCTGTTGATTTGCTCATTGAAATATAAAACTAATTCAATAAAACCAAATGCTATAAATAAATGTCCCATGTTTTTATGCAGAAACAAGACACAGGTCCATGTTCCTGGATGTGAGCATGGAGTTACTGTCCCCTGCAACTGGCGCTGCACCTCTCCTGATTGGATGGCACAGTGTGTCAATAGTGCAGGGGGTAGGCAGTAAAACTACTATTGTAATTTTAAAGAGAACTATACTAAAAATGAGAAGGATGTGATCCTCAAATAATCTGGTATAATGTGATGAACCAACTAACAAATTAGGACTACATTTTTCAATAATTTCTGATCAACAGCTTACACACTAGTCCTCAAAGGATGTACAGTCAAGGGTCAAAAGTGCAGTCATACTCTCCCAAAACTCAGATGGTTAGTTTTTGTAGAAGAAGTTAAATTATCATTATTATAGAAATTAAAGTATAGATTATTCCTACTAATAGCGAAATGTTGAAATTCTGCTGCCTACAAAAAAATTGCCTTTTCTGTTTTGGTAGAGTGTGACTGCACTTTTGACCCTTATAGTACATTTAAGAAAATGTGTTAAATTATGGATAACTTAAACAAATATAAATGGAAGCATGTGGACAAAAAGCCAAGGACACTTACCTTATCTCGAAGAGATTGCGTACGTAGCATAGGAAGGGAAAGAGGAAAGGACTCACCAAGGGGCTTAGGTTTGAGTTGAGGATTTGCACAGTCAACTTCCGTATCTGGAGAAACGATAGCACATTGAATTAAAGTCATGCCTAGAAATGTGAAACGACGGTAAAACTGCAACATAAGCATGGCAATGTGAGTAAGCAACCCATTTCCAGCGTGATCTATGCGTGTGGTGCAACCACATAACCTCAAAATTGTCCCAACGAAAATGGGTTAACCATTTTCGTTGTGCCAATTTTGAGGTTGGGACAATTTATTTACCTTTTGTGTGCAACGCCTTCAGACCGCAGCCACAGCCGCATGTTTTGGAGTGATTGTGGAGGAGGGTCGACGTCGATGCACTTCCATCTAGCCTTTTCGAACAGCTCATGTGCCATATTCCCCTAGTGAAATCACGTTTCACGGGAGCCTGTGCGCGGGTCACCAAGGCACCCGTTAATGTTGAGGTTTTAACACAATTTTGTATTACCCGCTGGGCAGTTTTCCCTAATCCATTCATTTTTACTAGTTTTCTTTATAATTGTCACCTAAATTCTAGAAAATTGTTCGAAAAATGTCAGAAGACAATAGAACGCTGCTGGTTGCCGGTATGTCGTCTGACTGAGGACAAAATTGCCAGCAGTGTAAAATCGGGCTGCAAACATTTCCTTGAAATCAGTAAGATATCGAGAATCACAATTGAGTTACTAATATTAAACCGTAAACTACCGCAAATTATTGGATTACTTTTGAGATCAACTCTACTGTCAAATCAATTGTTAGTGTTACCAGCAGATACTATAATGTACAGCCAAATTTGTTGCACTTTGAACTTTTTATCAAACCATTTTGATAAAAATATTTCGAATACATATTAACATAACGACCGCTCGTGAGAGGAGAGGAGGAGCTCGTGGCTAAATAATAACAGCCGCACGGGTCGATCATCAAGGTTAAGCAACGCTTGGCGAGGTTGGTCCGTGGATGGGTGACCATTTCAACATACCGAGATGCCTCCGTGCTTCGGAAAGCACGTTAAGCCGTTGGTCCCGGCTGTTATTTGAAGATCTTTGACAGTTGTTACGAGTAGTCAGCAGCTTGAGATCCGACACCAGTCTTGCCAAGGGGTACCGTGTTACCCAGTTACTGGGTTGTGGAGGTTGTTACGGGTGATTTTTAATTGTCTCTGGTTATAGCATGTTTTAAAAGTAAGTTGATACTTGATTTCAAATTCAGAGCCTTAGAGGTTTGACAATTCCAATGTAAGAAAATTTTATGTCACTCGTTTTAGAAAGTTGCTTTGAGTTAAGATGGTTTTATATACTGTATCGGACTTATGTTTTTAATTAATATAAGTATTGCCCAAACCCCCCTGCCGTATTTTATTGAACAACAGGTTATGGGCCCAGCACGCTTCCACTGCGCAATAATAATAATATAATGAGAGTCGAACTCTGAAGAACTCAACGCTTGTACCTAATAACGAATGACGAGCAGGTCAAAGTATGATATATACAGCAATATGGATAATCATCGAGAGGAAAATTAAAATAAAAATAAATTTTGTACAAATGAAGGCAAAACAATTGAAAGTTTGAAAAATGTCAGGAAGAAAAAAAATGTGTGCCTTGGTGATAAAATCAGTGGCTGCTAAAGTGTAATAATGAGTGTTTTTCGATCGATATATGGGTTTGGGTTATTTATTACATAGCATGTAAGTTTTTGATAGGGTGTGTATTTTTTCGATGATAAAGAAAATATTTATTGTATGTAATGTAAACTTAAGGGGTCTGGATATCAATAAAAGGGTAGGTTGAGTTTAATTTTTCTGTTTTTAGCAGAATTTTTAAAAGAATTAAGGAGGTGCCAAATTATGATCCATTTAAGGGGGTAACTGCCGCACTCAGAGACATTTAACGGTTACTTAACGCGCTCCTTAGTATAGATTTTGTACTAAAAATCTCTACTAAGGAGAGCTTTAAGTAACCGTTAACGTCTCTGAGTGTGGCAGTAAGTGACGTAAATAGTAAATGAATCATTATTAATAGGGAACATTACTGCCAATTGCTCCCGCCAGATGGCACTTGACGGCTCAGAGTCATGCTCAGAGTAAACAAAAACATGAAAACATGGCGTCTACTACTGTTTGTGGTTACCGAACTATTTTTTACTGTTTTTAAGATAACTTGTGTTCAAAACCAAATAATAATATTGGGGAAGTAGTTAGCTTCATTTTACTATTAGTTTTATATTTTGTATGCTTAGACTGCAAAATTTTGTCGCTCGACTTTGACTGTTTGTTATTTTTTTAGGGATGGGTCTGATAGAGTCTGTCAAGCGAGTCTAGTCCACAACCATTTTGCTGATTTCTTATAATGGCAACACTATTATCTGTCAAACAAATTGTCACAAATTCTGTTGTTAACATCGAAATATTCCTGTTTTTGTTGAATTTTTAATTGTATAATGCCAAAATCTATTAAAAGTAGTGTCAGGAGCCTATTATTTACAATGATTAATAAATATAATCATGTAAAGAATGAAATTGACAACGAGTTATTGAAAAAACGACGACTTTTGGATGAAATCGTTTCAACATCAGGTAGGTTGGCTACAAAATGTTGAAACTTTTAGCACAATTGTATAATTTTAAAAGTGATGTGATCAGCATTTCGGTTTTGGTTTAGATTCAGACGTAGCTATTCATGTTGTTGAAATTTACTGGCAAACTATAAGTGAAAACAACTTCAAGAGATTGTTGTCATTTTTTTCAGCCACCTTGGAGGATGAATTAACTAAAAGCTCAATTGTTAATTTAGTTAAGCAAGTCATAGCCATATAAGACAGTAAAAAAATTTCATCTGAAACGGACTATCTGACAAAAATTGCTGCTATGACAGGTTAGTACAGATTTATTTGTTTACACTTCATTTTCAACTTAAGTTATCATAACATTTGTGCCGTTGTTTGAACTGATATATTGAACTTTCAGATTTAAGTGTGAAAACATTGCGAAGAATAAAAAAGGAAGATTCTATTAACCAGGGTGAGTGGAATACACCGGGGAAAAAGCGTCCACGACAACCAACTGTTGCCAACCTGGATAGTTTTGACTTATCAGCCATACGGAATAAAATTAATGAATTTTACTGTGTGAAAAAGCAAGTTCCAACTTTTAAGAAATTTGCTTGCAGATTTAAGAGAATCTATTGGATTTATTGGATGTCATGAAACATTGAGACAATTATTAATCAAAAATGGATTTTATTTAAAAAAAAACAAAATGAGAGATCTCTTCTTATTGAAAAATATGAACTCGCTGCATGGCGACATAGGTATCTCAGAGCTATTGATGAAAAGCGGAAACAAGGAAAATTAATAGTTTACCTTGACGAAACCTATGTCCACCAAAATTATAAAGTTAAAAAATCATGGCAAGGGCCATCCACAAGCGGTGTAATTGACAAAATATCAACAGGCAAAAGACATATTGTTGTTCATGCTGGATCCGAAAAAGGTTTTGTCCCCAATGCATTATTGGTTTTCAGTACAAAATCAAAAATGGCAGATTATCATGATGATATGAACAGAAATAATTTTATGAAATGGTTACGGGAAAAATTAATACCCAATTTAAGTCAACCCAGTGTGATTGTTATGGACAATGCTAGCTACCATGTTACTCAAATAAATAAGCCACCATCTATGAATGATTTAAAGGCCGACATTCAGAAATGGCTGACTGAAAATAGAATTCACTATGAAGAATTCTTTACAAAGGCTGAGCTTATGTGCCTTGTGAATGATAACAAAACAACTCCAATGTATGAAGCTGAAGAATTCATAAAACAACATGGCCATGAGGTTTTGAAACATCCACCATATCACTGTGACCTGAACGCAATTGAACTGATATGGAGTTTGGCTAAAAGAAAAATAGCCAGCAAAAATTTAGGAATTCCTGGTAAAGAAATGGAGAATCTTATAAAGGAATGTTTTAATAGTGTCACAGCCAGTGATTGGAAAAAATGCACAGATCACACTATTAGTGTCGAAAATAAGTACAAAGTAAGAGACAGGATATCAGAAACAGAGTTTGAACCCTTCATAATTTCTGTACGTAATGATGATACTGACAGTGATTTTTCATATGAAGGCATTGAATTTCTTGATTCTGATCTAAGTTCTGTTAGTGACAAATAAATACCTACATTGAAATGCTTTTTCTTTTATTTATCCTTAACAATTTTTTTTTATTAGAATTTCAAGTATTAAGAATTTTCAGCGTGCTACATCAGTGTGGACACCTGAAAGATTTCTGAATTTATATTAAAACTTATATCGGATATGTCTTAGATATCATATCATATCGATATCAATGTCAAAATAAGCGATATTACAAAAGCTGTATCTAATAAAAACCTAACTAGCGTGCGAGAACGAATAATTCAAAACTTAAAACCGTAACAATGCGAAAACGTACGAACTACGAACAAAACGCAATCTTCACAAACGTTAGGAACCATATGCGCTACCTATCTTTCTAAGTATTATTTCGCGTTCGTTGTAAGTTTGCTCATCTAAATAACATTTTAACTTTTGCAAACTGTACTACTGATGTCGATATCTGAAAAACGTTTATGATATCGATATGAAAACACATACATAACCGTTTGCGCAAAAAACCGAAAACGCCCTTCTCTAATTTGTTTACGCTGAAACCTATGGCGCCATCTGAGCGCAGCTTTGCGGATAGTTCCCTATTAGCCGCCAATAAACTCAACCAAGCATAACTTTTATTAAATTTCATATTATTTTAGTATATGGGAACCTTAAGTTTTCTGTGTTTGTTTATTAATAATGTTATGTAGGAAAATATGATGAGTCGAGTAGGAGAATATGATGAAGTTAAATAGTTAGGAGTTTTTTAATGATGAAGTTGAGTTAGGAGTTTTGTAATGATGAAGTTGAGTTAGGAGTTTTGTAATGATGAAGTTGAGTTAGAAGTTTTGTAATGATGAAGTTGAGTAGGAGTTTTGTGATGATGAAGTTGTGTAGGTGTTTTGTGATGAAGTGATATGTCAATGTTAAATACCGGTTGATTTTAATTTTATTTGAGACAATATAAAATTCAGAGGGGATGTTATGGGTGATTTTTAATTGTCTCTGGTTATAGCATGTTTTAAAAGTAAGTTGATTTCAAATTCAGAGCCTTAGAGGTTTGACAATTCCAATGTAAGTAAATTTAATGTCACTCGTTTTAGAAAGTTGCTTTGAGTGAAAATGGTTTTATTTACTGTATCGGACTTAAGTTTTTAATTAACATAAGTATTGCCCAAACCCCCCTGCCGTATTTTATTGAACAATAGAGGTCAGATAGTCGCTCCATGTAAAACACTGGTACTTAGCTAAATCCGGTAAAACTGGAAGCCGACCCCAATATAGTTGGGAAAAGCCTAGGCAGATGATGATGATTAAAATAACGACCGCTAAATAACAATAGCCACAAGTTGCGTATAAGATCACTACTGAGGCTCTGCATGTAAAGAGTTATTCTAGTTGTGAAAACTTGAGTCTTCGACACACTTATCATCGAAAAAATATAGGGTTATTATAAAGTATGTACTTGCAACCCTGAATATTTGATTGTCAAATGTCATCGTGACGTGAAAATAAAGGTGCTTTCTTTTCTTGTCACTTGTCTGTCAGTTTCACGTGTGTTGTTCACACACTTTATTGCATATTTGATTAATAAAATTGCTGAAATTCGCCAAAATGCCTAGGAAACGTAAGCTGGAGTCAAATGATACCAATACCCCGAAATCTTTACCAGTAGAAGTGGTCATAGAAGATGTAACTTCACATCCATTGTGTTTGCATGGACCTACGTTGTTATTTTCTACTGAAAAAGGCCGATATTTCGCTTGCGCCTCGTGTAGGAATAAGGAATGTACAGTTCACATCGATGAAGAAGATTGGCAGAAGGAAAATGTAAGGAAACGCAACGAAAAGTACTACAGTTTGATTCCGAAGATTAATAAAGCAGCAGCATGGAGTAACTTTAGTGAGGTTAGTTTTGAATACAAATAACTGTTCAACATAAAGTAAACCTCATATTAGAATAACTACCTTATATTAATATTAGATATATTTATTAGAAAAATCTCAATTCAGTAAACATAAAGTAAATTTTTTAATAAATATATCACGATAGAATAGAATAGAATAATTTATTAAAAGTAAGTAAGTTCACAAGAATGTACATGAGGTGCAGTAGTATTATTTCTAAAACAATGGTATAAATAGTGCTTATATGTAAATTATAACTAAAATATTTTATTACAACTCCAAGATTTTAGACAAGAATTTCTATTTTTGGTAGGGACCTGCCCGATTTAGGTTCTTTCAAACGTGTGTTTCAGGCCATCACTTTACAAAAAATAATAATTTAGTCACTTAAAATATTAAATAAAATTAGTCTATTAACAAACAAGAAATATTTAATTTGGTACAAAACACAAAAAAGATACAAAAAATAAAAACAAAATTAAGTAATTAAAGTATGTACAAGTAGATATGAGGGTATACCCTAATCAAACAACAATTTCTAGAAGTTTTTCTGTGTCACTGTAATTGAGTGTCCCTAAATAATCTTTTAATCTAATAATCTTTTTTTTTTTTTTTTTTTTTTTGATATTTAGTTTAAGGTATAAATTGAATAAAATGAATATCCCTAGCTTTAATAAACTTGTTCAAAATTGTTTTTCTTCTAGGTTAAATCCAGTCACTATGTTGACAGAGCATTCTGCAACACATGCGAGGAGCTCTACTTGGTCTCAAAGCCTTCTAAGAAGCATGCTAAGGAGCACAGGATCATCACTCCTTTAACGGATGAGCAGCTAACCCACCCCACTTCGTGGCTCCCGATGCTGGAGAATGACTCAGTTGAGGCACAGTACATGTTCACAAAGAATTCTGTTAGCACTGTGTTTGGTATACTCAAGAATAATAATATAAGGTAAATCACATTTTTGTAGTAAAGGGTTGAGCTAAACAACAACTTACATTAACCCTGGTTCGAAGGGCTGGCAATAATGGGGCGAATTGTTGCCCAGTGGGATGCTACAAGCTGACAGTAAACAGTTAGTAATTAACCGGTAGTGTCCCTGTAATTACCGAAACAATAGAAAAGCCATTGTGTCTCATGTGGATCCACGTCTTAAACACACAACAAGCTAATGTTGGCATTGTGTTCAAAGAATTATGTCCATTTCTATTAAAAAAAATATTTGTATAAAAAAACTTTGATTTTTACTAAAATAAACTAAACTATTTGAATGTAATTAAACATTCTGGTTAAACACAAAAAAATACCAGCCAAGTGCGAGTCGGACTTGCGCACTGAGGGTTCCGTACATTGACCTAAATAGTTAGGTAACATTACTGAACTTCATAAACAAAAAGCACCAAACACTGCTTGAATAAAGAGACAAATTTAACTTTTCCGTTAGAAAACGGTAGTCCCCATTCATCAATATAGGTTGCGGTCAGTTTACCAGATGAAAATAATCTTTTTTTTACTGAAGTACAAAACTGTGAAGTTTTCTTCAGAAAACTTTGCCGTGTTATTTGTCGTAGATATAATGCAAACAGACGAGAGAAATTAAACATACTTTACTAATATTATTAGGAAGGATGTTTTTCTATACATCCATTGACAGTGTCAAACAGTCAACGACCAACATTGCTTGGTAACCGGCAGGACCCAGACCCTGGTTATGTTTCCCTTGCAATTCGTCAAATTTGCGACATAGGCGATATCTTTTGATTTCGTTGATTTAGAAGTTTGATTTTTTCACAGTTGCAAGGTGTTGCAGATCTGAGTATATAAGATATTAATTTCAACTTTGATACCTCAAGGTGTTCCAGAAAAAAACAGTATTGACATACAGACAGACAATTGATTCCTTTTGAAGAATGAAACCCTAAAAATAGCAGATTCTCTGAATAATTGCTCTATTTCATACCATATCACTTTAATACTAACATTCCTATAACAGCAACATCCTCTGCATCGGCACCCCCTCCATCCACCAGGAGGCCCAAACTCGGGATGACTTCAACTCCATCCTACTGGACTATGACAAGCGTCACCAGAACTTCAATGCTCCCAACAAGTTCATCTGGTACAACATGTTCAATAACTACATGTTTAATGGGAACGAAGATGAGAAGGTGCTCAAGAAATTCTTCAAGCAGTCCCGGTAAGTGCTAAGAGCTCCATGAGGCCTATATAGGCCAAGCCTTTTTCTTATTCCTATTAAGTTTTCTTAACATTGAATATTTTAATGGGTCTTGCATAAAATATGTACACTGTGACACAGCCTAAATGCGTAAGTGAATTCGACAAGGCTAAGGGTTTGACTGCCATCAATGGACCAATCACACAGACGGAAATTTACATCGCGTCTCTCATCTCGAATGTGATTGGTTGATTGTTGGCGGTCAAACCCTAAGCCTTGTCGAATTCACTTACGCAATTAGGCTGCAGCAGGTCAGGTTTCTGAAAGGAAAATTAATTTGATAAATTATTATCAAGTGAAGTTTAACTGTTGTGATTGCTTGTATGAATTATGAATAGCCGATTGCATCAGTTGACTGTCGTTTAATTTTTTATGCGTCGATAATTTAAATCTAAAGTCACCGCCAGATAACAAAAAAATCAAAGTCATTAACACCTGTCTACTAAAGTATTCCAATATTTCAAAACGATACGAAAAAAATGTAAAGACAGTGTCGATAACACGGTCGAACAAACGTATCGCGGTAAGGGGCGTTCTTGATCCCATAGACTAATATATAAAAGTGCTTGATCCTTTCACTTGTCATTCAGTAATGAGTTAATATCTCATAAAAGCTTGGACCGATTTACATGATTTAAATTAATAAAATGGTTCTACGCTTATTCCTTTCAATTGAGACCAAGATTATCAATATATCTCCATAAACAAAAAAAAATGTTTTTTAGTTACGTAATTTGACTTATTGGTACAAGTCGGTTCATTTCTTTTTTTTTAATGTTTTCTGGCGGGGACTTTTAAAACATATATAAAGTCACACCTTACTACTCTTTTTACTTAATTTACATTCTAAGCCTCAGTTATTAAGATGGCATAAAATATATAATATCTTGAATCTTTACACAACATGATTTATAAGAAACCGAAACCTAAAGGTATTTTTAATAATTTCAGAGAGGGTGGCATCTGCATAGTAATGGACCCTCCATTCGGCGGTCGCGTGGAGCCACTGATCCAAACAATAAAGGAGCTGACAGATTCCTACAGGAAGATCTGTGACAAGCCCGATGAAGGCCTCCTACCCGTCCTTTGGGCCTTCCCGTACTTCTCGGAGCCCTATATTTCTAACAATGCGCCAGAAATCAAGATGCATGACTATCAGGTATGTGTAGAAATATTTGATGTTGTAAGTTGCGTAGTTCAGTTTCTTCATAAAGAAATCAGTTGTCAGTCAAGCGAAGGGAACAACTCAATCACAAGTCAACCTATATCTGGAGCTCACGCTAACGGCGTGACAAAGCGTGAACGCGTTTTTACCCGACTGCGCGACGCAAAGGAGGGTAATGTGTTTTTTAGTCTATGTATGTATGTTTGATCCTATGTGACGTTCTAGAGACTCGAAGCTTTCTATGGGACAATACCTCCGAAAAAAGAGCAGTGGTGGCCAAGTGGTAACGGCCCCGACTTATATGTCGTAGGTCGTGGGTCGAATCCAGGCAGGCGCATTAATTTGTTTAAATTATTTCTTCACCATTACTTTAAAAACGTTGAAGGAAAACATCCGTGATAAAACCAGCATGTCTTAGAACCAAAAACTTCCATGTGGCTGCTTTGGCTAAGAATTTAATAGGTACTATAAACATCTAATTTAGCCTTACAAATATGTTTTTCCAGATTGAATACACAAACCACAAGAAATTCCTAAACAAGACTAAAGACGGCAGAAAATTCGCGTCACCAATCCGTTTCTTTACCAACTTGCCACTCCGTACCATTGACCTGTCCAACGACAGTAAATACAAGATGTGTAACAAGTGCAAATTCTACGTGTCCACGTCGAACAACCACTGTCACAAGTGCGGGGAGTGTACCAGTAAGAATGGTATGACGTACAAGCACTGTGATCTCTGTAAGCGGTGCGTGAAGCCCACGTTCTTCCACTGCAAGGAGTGTAAGAGGTGCTGTCAGCAACGGAATCATGTGTGCGGTGTTGTTGTTGAGAGCCAGGTAAGAGATACCGTCTTGACATTTGTAATCTGGACATCAGGTATATAGTTTAAAAAATTATGTCATTGTTGTATTTATGTAATGCAATTGGTCAGCTGAAAACACTGAAAATCACTGCTACAAAAAAGTTGCCAATCTTGAACTGAATTTTGTACAGTTATCCAACCTTCGGTTTTGGTTGGACACAAGTTGTTAATCTGTTCATTTTCTGATTCATGATAAATCCTAATACTACTAACGCTCGGATTTGGTACGGCCGGACCACGGATTTGTCCATATCCGAGCGTGTGTAGAGTGGTCCGCCGGACATTATTATTATTAATTGAGTCCGCCTCGGTCCGATCGTTCGCACATCGGATATGGTCTGCTCCGTACCAAATCCGGACATATGTACGGTTGTCGGTTGGTTGGGCCGTACCAACTACGACCAGCGTTGAAATCTCTCCGATTTATGGGTAATCTACTGATTTTGGTTATCGTCACCCGATATTTTTACATTCAAGTCATAAAAAAATTGAAAATAATGTCCTAAATACGGCAACAGAAGGCTTTGTGGTCGGAGTTAGTCCGGCCGTACCATATCAGAGCTTGTGTAAGCGAGAACGAATTTGTGGGCAGAGTTAGTCCGGACGTGTGATAGCACTATAATGTGCTTTCATAGGATAGTCCTGAGAAACTAATAATAATACTGTAGACTTGCTTGGGAATAATTTCAGTGCTTCGTTCAAATAATAGTTTCGTATTTTTCGTTACAGTCTTGCTTCAACTGCAGAGAGAAAGGGCACAAGAAGAGCGACTGCCCACAACTACAGGCAAGAAATAAAAAGAAACGAAAAAGTGCATAATTGATATAATCACTATAATCTTATATTTACACAATAAATCATTATAAAAACACTAATTGTTTGATTTATTAACTTCCTATTCGTCAAATCAACATGATTGGTTCTATATTCTCTATAATCAAAGTAATTCTATACAAATAATAGTAATAATCCGTCAAAATAGACTATGAGAATTAATGCTTTTGCTTGCTTGCTCTATTTCGACTACTAATTCTATACAAATAAATGTAAAATAATCAAAATTTGAGTAAATTGAGGTAACACGCGGAATGGTAGTAGATTTCAGATTGCACTGAAACAAAAGAAAAAGGTTTAACTAACATTAAAATCACGTCTGTATCAACTTACGAGACAAAGGGTCCAAGCTGAGAGTTAAAGGGAAGCAACGCGTCGTCGGTCTAAAAATGTACATAGCTATCTCTATCACGTATTTAAGTGATGGAGATACACCTTCCTATTTTTAGTATTGGGTTGAAGGGATTTTTTTTAGACTAACGCATCGCTTCGCCTTATCCCCATTTTTGGAACGGAAATTATGGCAAAATTACTGTACTGAATTTTCAAGCGTGCCATGGCATGATTGGCTCTGAACATTCAACCAACCTTTGTCGCGATTGATTCTGTCACATTGCTTTAAATGGGCAACACATTTTGTCTCGGGGTTGTGGCCACTTTAGTTATGCAGATGAGTCAACGAACTTTCAAATATCTCTAGAATACATACTTAACGTTGATCTTGTTGAGGACTTGCTGTGCGGACTCGTATCGAGCCTCCACCTTGGCGGCCTGCTCCAGCCACGCCTGCCTCACGGCAATCCAGCGGGACGAGTGCGACGCTAGCAGCTGTTCCTTCGTCGGGGGCGGGGCTTCGCCCTATGGGGGACAATCATAGAAATATAAAAAACAGGAGCAGTGGCAAGGGGGCGTGTCGGGTCTCGGTGGCCGCGCGACGTGGTCAAAGTGACCATGCCATAGACAAGGCTTGGTTTTAGTTTCCAAATATCACAGCGACTGTACTATTTTTGCAAAAAATACATTGCTCCTTAAACACTACATAAGCGTGTCGCTAAGTGACTGGACAAGCAATGTAAAAATCACAAAACGATACTTTATTAAGCGGACGCATCGCGTAGTTCGGCCTCTGTTTCTTGTGATGAGTTAGTGATGTGCAGATGTTTGGGTTAGTAAGTTGTACGGTGCTTGGTAAATACACGCTGTACTTGATGGGATAAGGTTTACAATTGATTGTCTAGTACTTTATGATTTAAGAAATGCAGGTTTGTGCGCGACTGCGTATCTATTGCTTTTACTGAACTGCATGTGTATTGTGTAATAGTTGCCGTGTGGTAGGGGCAAACTGGAGACACGTTTCCGATATATTTCGTCTACCAGGCATATCACCTTGTTTATTATATCTATGGGGAAAATGGTTACGAATCGTAAAGTTTATATTTACTAATACTTATTAAGAGTTTAAATTGTTAGTTGTTGAAAGGCTACCCATAAGAACCGCCGATGACTTGACCAGGTCATCCACCGCGGGAATTTTTACGTAAGAAGCAGCAATCAGCAACCTTCGCGCGATCAAACGCTTTATGTCATAAAAGTTGGAATTACCTGCAGTGTAGGTACAGGTCGCGCGATGATTCTAGATCGCTCGAGGAAAGTAGTGGGGGCAATCGGCGCATGTGTACAATCGTGCACTGAAATTCTTAGCGTGTTATTAAGCATTTTTTATTTCGTATTTTTTTAACTTTAGTAACTTAACATACTAATATCATAAAAGTGAAAGTGAGTTTGTTTGTCTGTTATATCTTCACGCCTAAATGGCAAAACCGATTTTGATGAATTTTGATACAGAGAAAGTTGGGACCCTGGAGACGGATATAGGCTAATAAAAGCGGGCGAAGCCGCGGGTAAAAGCTAGTTTATGATAAGTTGATAACACTAGTTTTTACTTGTAATTTATCTTGCAAGTAGGTAAATTAAGAAAAATTCAAAAACAAAAGTAAACAGTTATTATATTTAATACGTAAAATCACACGAAAATTATTCATCCGGCAGTGGTGATATTCCTTCCATTAATTCATCTTGGGATGTTGAAGTAGAAGGTTGAGGATGGAAGCACGAACGTAAGGGCACTTCATTGTCGTCAGACATTTCGGAGTCATCATCATCACTCTCTTCGCTGTCGGAGCTGTCATCAGTAACACGAATAATAAACTGTTCTGTCATAAGATCTATAATGTGGTCACTTTTTGCGTATTCTTCTTCTACAGATTTGGTTTTATTACACAAGATCTCCCACTCTCTTGCTCCCATTAAGTTAACTTTTTCTTTGACAGGCTCAATAGCATTATTAAGATTCCATTTTACTTTTTTGCTACCCACATACTGCTTAATCATAGACCATGCCATTTCGATGGGGTTGAGATCGGGGTGATACGGAGGCAGTCTCAGAATGTTGTGATTGTGTTCAGCCAAAATCTTGTCAATAGAAAACGTTTTAAATTGTTCTTTGCGTGTTTTTATTAACTGATACAATTGTGGTTTTAACATGTCGTCATCGTATTCTATACCTTTTTCGGACAGCCAGGCTTGCATATCCGCTTTTCTGGTGTTTGAAGTGGGTGCAAGGTCAAACTGCTTATTATGATATCAGCGTTATCAACCACGACAACAGAATTGGGTGGAATATTAGGAATTAGTTGTTTTTAACTATTTTTCGTAATTCTCGTAATTCATGTTGTCGTGGTAGTCTCCTGATTTTCCTCCAGTTTTAAATGTGAGCAACGCATTTGGAACAAAGCCCGCCTCGGATCCAGCATGTACGATGACCACACGTTGTCCCTTAGAAATAGGCGTTTTAAGGCCCTTGGTTGAACCATCTGTCCAAGCTTTGGGATTAGAATGTGATGAATCCACATACGATTCATCCGTGTAAATTATTGGTCGTCCTTCTTCACGATATTTTTTTAGTTTTTTTAGGTACTCGATTCGTTTGAGTCGGATGTTTGTGGTTTCTATCAAAACCTTCCTGTTATTTTCGGTCTTTTTCCATTTAAACCCTAATTCTTTAATAATCTGACGTAGACTAGTTTTAGAGCCTTGAAAATTGATATCTTTCTGTAACTTTTGTCTTAGTTTTTCTACTGTAGGAATTTCTTTATTAGTTAAGTGAAAGTTATGAATACATCTTTTTATGACTCCTTGGTCAAAATTATCAATGCCCGTTATCGGTTTTGCGCGCGGTCTTTTCTTTCCAGGAGTTTTAAATACCGTCAAAAACTCGGAATTTGCGGCCTGTGTGGTAATTCTCCTGACTGTTATCACAGATGTATTTGCTGCTAGTGCTGTTCTTTTTTGTTCTTGTTTCAAATTACTCATAACTTGTTGTAAAATATTTTCGTTAGTTGTACCAGCTTCCGCAGTTTCTTCCCGAATTTGTTCTAAAATGTTACAGATTTCAATTAATACGGACTTATCGATGGTATTCGTTGTTCTATTTGCAAACAGGTGTAAGCGTTGTATAGGTGTGGCCAATTTTTTCTGTAATGATATCGTGGCTGCTGCAGTTGTATTTTTAACCTGCTTTAACTTACTCACGATTTCATTAGTTTCTTTTTTAACGAAACAATTCACGTCATAAACCATTTTTCTAGCTTGCCGTTTTAAAATTTTATTTTTAACCATTTTTTTTTACTGCTACGTATTAGTAACGCGATAACACAAGCTGTGCGCAACAGTACTCAAAGAGGCACGAGACGCGTGAACGCAGCGCGGGAATCGATGAGCGACTAACCTACCAATAACGAACGAGTCGCCGTCGGCGCACACCCACCCCCCTCACTCCGCACGTCTTCATAAAGACCTTAAAATTGAACACTGCGCATGCCCTTTCCACTTTTGCCGAGCGACCAGCGTTGTCAGAACGTAACTTTTGTTACATTTTACGTAACTTTTGACCTTCTCATGTAACCACCATGTAACACGACACAAAATGTAACTTTTACGTAACTTTTAGGATTTAATAAAAATATCGAAATATTTTCCAGCAAACAAAAAATAATCGTGAAACGGAATGCATCTAAGGAAGTTTTCGTTCGTCGTGTAGTCGCACCTGATTTTGTGACACACAAATGGACGTATTGCTTATTCACTCACTCACGTATATTTTTAAATCTTTCATCCCGCTTCCTCCGGCGAGCAAGTGAGCGTATTAGGCTTAGCACGCACTGCGTTTTTTATTCGCGCGAATTTTCTTCCTATTCTGCGACCTATGGAGTTGTATGAAGCTGCACGCATTGCGGTAAAAATTCACGCGGCAATAATACCGCAAGAAATCCGTGTTTTGCCACAGAATTCACCGCACTGCGGCGCAGATTAAATTCGCGCGAACATTTTGAACTCTTTGAACAGGTAGAAAGATACAAAAATCACGAGGAATTTTATCAGCAGTGTGTTTTAGTTAGATACAGTACGCGTACAAAAAAAATCGCGCGAATTAAAATCGCAATGCGTGTTAAACCTTCCACATAAAATAAGGTAATGTAACTTTTCTCATGAAAATGTAACTTTTTGTGATGTATCATGTAACATTTGACTATCTGTCACTGGCAACACTGCGAGCGACCATAAACCACCGCGCGACCTGTATGGTAGGTCCTACACTATCGTTTGCTTATCGCTCGCTGTTTGTCAAATGCACTTTTAAAAGTAGCTGTTGCCCGCGGCTTCGCTCCCGTGGACCACACCGCAGGACCCGTTTTCAAATATCCTATGTCACTCAGGAATAATGTAGCTTCCTATTGTTGAAAGAATTTTTTAAATCGGTCCAGTAGTTTCGGAGCCTATTCGGTACAAACAAATAAACAAACAAAAAAATCTTTCCTCTTTATAATATTAAGTATAGATAAAATAAACTGGCCAAGTGTGAGTCGGCCTCGCGCACTGAAGGTTCCGTACAAACAGCTACATTCACCAAAACAATTAAATAACATTACTGTAGTTCATAACTATGAGAGCACCGAACATTGCTCTAACGATAAGATAAACAGAATTGAGGGACAAACTTAACTTTGCCGTTGGAAAACTGTAGTCCCCATACATCGACATAAATCGCGGTCAGTTTACCAACTGCTAATAAGTTAATAACCTTTTTTTATGTAGATACAAATTTACGGTTTTCGGATTTTTCCCTTTAGGTTTAGGTCTTATAGCATTTCTTCTTGCCAACTTCTTCTACCCTAAAACTTCTGTGTGGAAGAGCAATTATTGCGCAAAATGGATATAGTTTTGCTCTTGCAAGATACGTAATAAGGTAAGCCTGCCGGTCGATGTGGCGACGATTGGGGGATGTCATCTGTGTTTGTTATTTGTTACCTTGAACTGTGAACTTTAAAACTTACGTAGTTTAAGTTGATGTTATTTTTGTTGGCCCTCAGTTGTTCAGGCAAGAGAGGCGGTATCTTCGACACGTGTGGACCGTCCGGTCCTGGCAGCTCCAAAGTGTCTGGATGCTGATCCATATCCTCGTTCCTACTGAAATTGGATTGAATTAATAAATAAAAGAGCTTTGATGGTGACCGGTGTGTTCCAGTACCGACTTGGTTCCAGTTCCAGTGAGTATAACTAATCTTCAAAAACGCCTTCTCGTAGAGTGGATGCTATGACCCAACAGTGGGAACAGTTAGGTTAGTTATGCTTAGAAAATTGTCTGTACTTATGAGTTAATCGTTAACACATACATAGTCACAGAACAGGAAATAGTTTTCCAAGGAAGCAGCTAGTACAGCATACGTTATGTTAAGAATAGCAAATCTGCCTACCCAACGTCCCTATAATTTGCCCTGGGCTGGTTGGTGATCCATGCCCTGCATATGGGGTACAGTGGAGATTCTTCATTGAACTGCGACAGGTCCACACTGCGGTCAAACAGCTTCAGGACATAGGACTGCCGGTGTGGGGAGCGCTTCCTTCTGTATGGTCTTTCATCATCTTCTGATCTGTTGTCTCGGCTGGAAATATTTGCAATCACAATATTGTACAAGTAAGGAATATTTTTATAAAGTTCTAAGGTAAGTTAATAATAAAGCCTTTTTATTAAGGTAAGTTACTGCAATTCAATCACATCTCTTTTTAGAAAATGTTGACCTACACTAGGAATTTCTTCTGTACCTAGAAACGGGTCACTCCGTATGCATATAGCCAATAGGGATGCATGGGTGAATGGGCACAAAACTTTGCTCAGTATTTTAACTTTAAGTGGTATCACACGTTTATTATACAAAAAAAGCATTTTTTTTTAAATAATTAATTTCAAGCAATCATTTATTTTGTAAAACATAGGTATGGTTACAGTTGGTATATTATTATAATATGTGCACTATGTTTTGCCAATATCTGGCGTACAAAATTAACAATTTATTAGAGTAACTACGTAAAAGCTGCAAAAATAAAATAACGTGAAAATTCCCTTCAAAATTTTGTTTCTATTCACCCCGTTTGACGGCATCGTGGTTGCATTTACAAACAATCACAAACAACCAGACTGGAACAACTATGTCTAGGCCATACAAGTATTTGTGACATGCGCGAATCGAACCCATAACACGCAGCGCAGCAGCCTTACTGACTAAGGCTGCTGCGCTGCGTGTCATGGGTTCGATTCCCGCACTATCGCTCATACATTGCGCCACTGTCCGTTGTTTTGTTTATACCTATGTCATGGACCAAGTGATTAATATGTGCACTATGAATGCCCGGGCATTATGAATCTAGTCAAGTCAAATCGGGCAATGTAATTAATACTGGTTTAAACTTCTATATTTATCACATTATGAATATTGCTACGTAAGGGTTGGACAATTCGATAATTATGGTCTATGAATTAGTCCAAGAGCCTGCGAAGCGAGCTCGGGAGCTTAGGGCACCCCGACACGGATAGATTAGGTTCGAAGGAAATGACGGGAGCTGAAGTGAGCAAGCAAAGCGGGCGAACTCAGCTCCTGTCATCTCCTTCATGTTAGGTAAACAGAAAGACCAGGTTGACCCTGCAGCGAGAAATAGGAGCCCCGCCCAGTGGGGCTCCGCTCCGTCGATTTTGTTGCGCAAATAGTAATCGTACTTACCTATTCTATATTAAAATCAATGTCAACATTAAAATTATTTAATAAAACACATAATTTGATTACCCTGCCCATTAGGTAATGGGCATTATTCAGAAAGCCTGGTCAATTTAATTATTTCAGTAGTTTTTATCATATTGCCTATTCATATTGGGGATTTTACAAATTGCCCGGTCATTATGAATAATGCCGTATTAATGACTTGGCCCTTATCATAAATATTTTAACAAAACAAATTATGTATGAAGCAACATTTAAAAACTGTTGATCAATAATTTTATAAATATAAGTATCATTTTGTCTAAATTCCAAAATAATAATTAATACACAGATTTTTTTTTGGGTTAAACAAACCTTTCTCTCTTATCTGGAATGTAATCAGAGGATGCATCAGACTCATCAGCAGTAGGATCCAATACTTCCATCAAGGCTCCTTTTAGCCGGCCACGGGCTGTGGACACTTCTACAAAAAATATATAAAGTACTATTTGTACGGTTCAACTTCAAGTATAGGCAAATAGCTAACGCCGCGACCTACTTTTCGCTACTCGTTATATTTAGGACTTTTATAATTATTTAGTTGATCAATAGCTGCCGTAGCGAAATAACCGCGCATTAGCATCCAACTGAACTTTCGTGTAAGTTTTACGAATAAACTAAATTATAGTGAAAAATGTGTTTTCGTCAACTCACATCCAAGAACTCAAATGTAAGTAACTGGCTACATTTGAGCCATACATAAAAGTGGTCCTTCGAGCCGGATAAGGAAGCTTTCACCGTTACCGCTGCAACTCGAAGAACCAAGAGTAAACAAAGAGGAAGAGAAAAAGACACGTACTCCTGAAACTAAAACATGGTGCGGCACAACAAAAAACATGAACAATTGGCTGTCGTCACTTGTTCTCTTATAGTGTTAACACACGCTCGGATATGGTCCGGGCCGGACTAACCCCGCCCACAAATCCGTGGACCGCCGTACCAAATTCGAACGTGTGTTAACACTAATATCTATACTTGCAATGAAGGGATTTGCCGCCAACGACGAATAACTTGAAGGTTACACCTATACCGACTTACGGAGCAATCATCCAATTTCCTTCGATGAAGCTGGGCAAATACAACTAATACATGACAAATGGAAATGGTATTGGTTTACAATTTAATGTCATACTGGCAAGCAACTGTTCTAATCAATGATTATGTGAATGTGAACCAAATAGATAAACTATGCCAAAGAATATCACATGAGTACCTACACGCCTTGCGAAACAATTGTCGGCCACCTACGTCATGAACTGAATCACCTAGCCGACTCTATGCTGCTCACTCAACACTCAAGACCAAAACGAGGTTACTTTGATAGAGTTGAGAAACTAGCAAGAACTATTTTCGAAGTGTTCGACGCAGACTTTGCCGAAAAGTACGAAAGAGACATACAAAATCTACTATCAAATGATGACTACCTGCTACAACTTATGAAAAACCAAATATTAATTGTAGAAGCTGAAAACAACATTATAAAAAGAAACACTGCCTTTATGGATGAAAAAACGGCGCTGGGCAACCACACGGTCTGCTCTGGACTGATATACGAGTGTCACCAACGCCTAAACCAGGTTGGGTCAAGCAATAAAGTAACTATTCAATGGATCAAGGGGCATAGTGATTCCCGAGGCAACGATGCAGCGGATGAGTTCGCTCGTAGGGGGTCCAGTATGGCGCCTGTTGGTCTGGAGCCAATAGTGCCAATAACATTCGGCTATCTCCGCAGTCTGGTAAGGAAACCTACCAAGGAGTAACACCACAAATTGTGGATTGACCACAGTAAGTGCAGGCAGTCCAAGGAGGCAGTTCCCTCTTTAGATGGATGTTTCAAGCAAAAGGCCCTACGTCTGACAAAACAGCAGTTGCAAGCAGTCACAGCCGTAACGACTGGCCACAGGACTTTTAATAAACACCTTTTTGTCTTAGGGACAGCCCGCTGTGCATAGCATGCATGGAGGAGGACGAGACAGCAGCGCACCTGCTACTAAGCTGCCCAGTAATCGCTGGTTACAGGACCAAATACCTCAGTGAACCAGGTATCATACAGGAGGAAGTCAGCAACACGAAGGCGCTGCTGGCCTTCCTCGGGGAGTTGGGATGGATCGAGTAAGGAAGTTGGCAGAAGGTTGATTCCCACCCGTACGCAAAATACGCGCTTGGTCGTGGAGTTGCGGAAATCAGCCCGTTTTAACCTAACCTAACCTAACCAATGAATGAATAAACAAGACACCAAAAAAAATCGAAGTTGATTTCAACAATTTAAAACATTGCACATCTACATGAACCAAAGTTGCAGTGACATTACAAAAATAGTGAACAAGGCGCAAATTCTATTCACAATTAATGACATAAATTTTGCTGCATCAAGTGATTTTAAGTGATTTAAATTGAATATTGGAAATGCTGATAAATGCTCTCGCTGATGGAAGCAAATTATTTAAGAAGGTATTCAATTTCTGATGTACTGAAAAAGGTATCTATAAAAACTGGCCAAGTGCGAGTCGGACTTGCACACAAAGGGTTATCACAAAAAAACTGCATAAAAATCATGTTTGTTGTATGGGAGGCCCACTTAAATATTTATTTTATTCCGTTTTTAGTATGTGTAGTTATAGCGGCAACAGAAATACATCATCTGTGAAAATTTCAACTATATAGCTATCACGATCCATGAGATACCAGCCTGGTGACAGATAGACAGACCACGGAGTCTTAGTAATAGGGTCCCGTTTTTACCCTTTCGGTACGGAACCCTAAATAGGTTTTGCAAGAGGATCTGCACTGCATATCACATAATGGATTTTAATTTGATTTCCAACTATTGATTTAACAAACAAAGAATCTATTGATTAGCTCCTATTCACTTTCACAAACAACGAAAGTGAATTTGGAAGTGGGTCATTGTTTTATCCAAGTTTCCAATTTGTCACAAAAGTAATAATAAACCCAAAAGTCTTCGCTATACGTGGCGTATCAGAGTGCTCGTTAAAGTCTCTTCATTTTTTTGGCACTGCATCGATTTCTTTGTGCTTCAGGACAACTAACACGCAAAGATACTCTTAATCTTTCTAAAACCTTTAAATTGCCAAATTTGCTACGGCTCTTTTAGAAAAACTAATATTAAATTAGCCAATAAATGAAATTAAAATACAGAGAGTAATAAATAGAAAGTGATAACATAAATTACCTTTGGCATCGCTACTATCTCTGTTAAGAGAAGGTTTTGTTTTGTTTTTTAAAGGCGTAAACAATCTCCTTCGTTTAGGCATCACGTTAGGTATCAATTAAAATTTTAATCAAAACAAAAACAACAGGAATATTGACCAAATTCAAATCTGTTTGCCTGCCTGGCTGAAAGGCGCTGTCACTGGTCACAATCACAATCTTTTAAATAATGATGAAAAACACTAGGGTTGTACGAAAACTTACTAACACCGGTTTTTTATTACAAAATGCATCGCTAGTATTATTTCATTTTATGGCAACATTTATGTTTTTGGGTTTCACTTGTTTTTTTCATGGCCTGAAAGACTCCGACTGAATTCGCATCTGTAGAAATAAAAAAAACATTTCGTCTTTTTGTTAAACGTCAAAATAGTTGTGTACGAAAATAGCGAAACGAGAATTTCGCAAGGCCTACCTACAGCTTGTGCAGACTTTTAATTTACATATACTTTTTCCTTTTAATCAATGAATTATAATGGCCACAACAGCGTATGAGCATGATGCTGATGGTAAGCAGCCTTTGTTTTTTTTTTTTAATACGTTTACGGCGTTTGTTTATTTAATAAGAAATTGAACAGCATTTTGGTGCGTGATAATATTTGTCTCGACTTTCCATATTTTCGTGCGGTCGATGTACAGCTGTTAAGCCAGTGAAAGTCTGCTGTAAAAAAGTTTGAAGTGATAAATTACTAAACTTTATGATGCGTCAATTAAAACATTCTTGTCGTTCTGCTTATTAGAGTCATTCAGTTAACAACACGCTTCGCCATACCATCATGCCGCAGTACAGACCTCAGGGAAGGTACAAAGACAGTATTAGTATAAACTTTAATTCATCATCTACTTATTGCTGCACAGATTTTATCAAACAATCTTGTTTCAAATTGCAGGTGGCAAATTTATCCCGGCAACGCAACGCCCCGATGGTACCTGGCGCAAACCTCGAAGGATCAAGGATGGCTATGTCCCTCAAGAGGAGATCCCTCTGTATGAGAGCAAGGGCAAACAGTTCAAGGCTCGTCAGAACACTGGGCTGCCCGTGGGCCTGACACCAGAGATTGTGGCTCAAGCACAGAAGAAGAAGAACCATGGAGTCATTCAGCCCATACCTGGCATGCTCATCAATGTTGACAAAAAGAAGAAGAAAAAGAAGACAGGTTCGTTTACATTCATTCCAATATTTCATTTTTATAATGGCAAAATTGTGATAACTACTACTCTAAAAAGTTGAGAAACTCAGGAACATTATACCAGGATGCCTATGTGCCATTCCAGATTATAATATATGTCCATGCCAAATTTCATCCAGATCCATTCAGCCGTTTTGGTGCAATATAACAAACATCCATCTATCCAAACTTTGGCATTCATAATATTAGTAGGATGGACATTGTAGATAAGTTTTCAAGTGTTTTGCTTATCTGAAAGACTCATTAAGTTATCTAAGCTAATATTATAAAGAGGTCAAATTCATTATTATGTTTATTAAAGATCTGTTGAAGTATTGATATGATTATGAAAATTCTATAACTGATCTTTTCATCTTTATATCAGAAAAACGCATGAGCATCCATATGCATGAAGCCACATGTATAAGCTAGTATTATACTAATAGTAGAAAGAGTGTAAATGGTATTGAATTGAGTAGATGTTGATGGTAGTCTCTGGAACCTCTTAGTAATTGTTCAACGCAGGCAAGGACGCAGCAGGCTGCTAGTCACTGATAAATAGAAAAATTGTTTTGTAAGAAACCAACCCATGGTTTCTGAATTTAAGTATTTTTAATTGAGAATGTGTTAAACTCTAATGGCAAAGTGCGATAGGTTTTCACGATAAAGTTGGCAAATAATATTATAATCATTTAGTTTTGTGTATTGCTTGTGCAAATAAAGTTTTATTTAACGATAGAAGCAGAATACCTAATTTATTTGGATGCACTTCATGAATAAGAATCTTTCACTTTCACTCTAGTTATGTAAAAAGAAACTTATAAGAATTGTTAATTAGAATTTAATAACAGCGGTCTGCTGACCTATCCACTAGAAAAAGGAAATGCATGTTAATATTACAGTTGTAGTAATCTTTCGTTTTCATTGTTCCACTAAAGTGATTAATTTAAGCTTTTAACATCTTAATTGCCAGATCCACACAAGACATGGCTTTTTAAAGTAATTTTGGCATTCAACTGGTTGATAAAAAAAGGGTAGTATTAGATAGTAATCTAGAGAATTTAGTTTCATCTTTTCAGTCATATCTAATCACCCATCTTCTACTTTTCAGGTGCTGATGAAGCAGCAGAAAAACTTGCCAAATGTGAGATAACAGAACCTAACTTTACAAGTCCAGCGCCTTCCACCCCCAGTGCAACAGATCCTGTCAAACGCCTCAAAAATTTGAGAAAGAAACTCCGAGAGATAGAATTTCTTGAAGAGAAAATCAAGTCTGGTACCCTCAAAACCCCTGACAAGGATCAAAAAGAAAAACTTTCCAAGAAAAATGACATTGTCAGAGATATTGAACTTTTAGAGAAAAATAGTGAATAAGTTATACCAAATTGAATTAAAATTTATTGTTAAAAATACTATGGAATTATGTCTATAGTTAGCATGAATGATTGTGTTCTTTGTGTGGGTGCAGATTAATGAATTTTTTCTTTATTATAAATTATTTACAAAACTAGTTTATGGTGTTTTGTTCAGTAATTCTCTTTACTTTCATAGGAATAACATCCTATGAAAGTAAAGTATTCAAAGACGTGATACAAATTGGTCTTAACTGCAATAAAAAAATAGTATAAAATAGAAAACAAATATCTATATTTAATATCAAATCAAATAATATAATAAATAATAAAAATTGAAATTCTGATTTTGAGATTTCAGTGTTCCATAAATAACAGCCTAACCCATCCATATCTTTAATATTACAAATATCACATGGTATAGTTCTCACCAAACTTCTTGGCAGCCCTGAAGTTGGACACAATGGCTGCACAGCATACGAGAACAGCTACGCGCCGCACCATGCGCATCGGAAAGCCAACTTCAGGGCGGCCAAGAAGATTGGCGAGAACTATATTGTTGGTAGGGCTTTTATCTGTTTTCAGACAACATTTACTTGTAGTGGAGTCAATTCAGCTAGCCAGAAGTTTTGAAAGAATAGAATATGAAGCATAGTTACTGTACCTACCTAAGAAGGAAATTTTGTCTGAATACAGATTTATTTTTTATACAAAAAATATACTTATACCTACATTTGCTACATTATTTGATAGCCTTATAAAGATAATAGTGGAGATATTAATATTACAAAAATAGCTTTTGTTTCCTGCTTCAGTTTATTCCAGTTTTTACAATATGTTCATGGCCAAAATGTGTTGACTATATGCAAATACTATTTGAACAGCATGGTTATTTATTTTTCGTTGCAATATGTATGGGCATTTTCGTCACTTCCTTCCTTTTTTTAGTGCTTGTATGTTCTGGAAAAATTATAAAAATTGATTAGACTCAAATATTGTTAATAGTCTATAGGTTAACTAATATGTTAACTCATTAGGCATCTACTTTTTACGTTCTACTGAGCGACATACTTAAAATATTGATAGCGTTAATACAAGGACGCAATAACCGGTTCTACCGATTTCTCGACTTAAAAAATGTTCCACAAAAATGTTTTTGAATGGAAATGTACTCACCAGGGAATGCGCAGATTTTTTAGATGAACTCATTTCTTGCTTGCTGCCTTGCATATTTGCCTAAACATGCAAGAATTCCTATAACTGCGATTCCAAGTCCTAAAACGGTCGCCAAAAAGTCGCCGAAGTCGTAGCCCTGTGCTGCTTCAACATTTGTTACGGTCAGCAAGGTAAACAGAAATACGCACAATTTGAAATTCATTGTTAATTTGGAAGCAATTCTTTTTGTACTTGTTTTGTGGCTTATTTCGTGTTTTTGTGTTGTATTTTTTTTCTTTGTCACGTCACGGCGGTCATGTCAAATTGACGTTTTAATTTAAATTTGTTTTTTTTTTTTGTATTTTTATGACCTGGTCACATGAACCTTTAAGTAAAGTCTTATTTTATTTTCTTTTAACATTCTTTAGTATGTATTAGAATACGGATGTAACAGATTCAAATGTTTTTTTGGAGTATTTGGCAGCAAATTGTATAGAGTCAGCCTTCCCAATAAGCTTAGCGGAGGTAGTCACTACTACTATAAAATTCTCCGCTCCACTATCCTGAGATCGCTTCTGTCAATGATTTCACATATTGTCCAGTTGCGTAGACAGTTGAGACACAAAACTACACCAATTTTATATCACAACTAGTATTTGCATGGTGCGCGAGCTGCAAGCAGCTCGCGTGTTGTTGTCCCTACACCTACCCTACACCTACCCTACACCTACCCTACACCTACCCTACACCTACCCTACACCTACCCTACACCTACCCTACACCTACCCTACACCTACCCTACACCTACCCTACACCTACCCTACACCTACCCTACACCTACCCTACACCTACCCTACACCTACCCTACACCTACCCTACACCTACCCTACACCTACCCTACACCTACCCTACACCTACCCTACACCTACCCTACACCTACCCTACACCTACCCTACACCTACCCTACACCTACCCTACACCTACCCTACACCTACCCTACACCTACCCTACACCTACCCTACACCTACCCTACACCTACCCTACACCTACCCTACACCTACCCTACACCTACCCTACACCTACCCTACACCTACCCTACACCTACCCTACACCTACCCTACACCTACCCTACACCTACCCTACACCTACCCCATTGCTTGTCGTCGCCAGGCACTGAGTTCCGCTTCACCCACTCAACCTTCGTTACGCTATCCACTTGGAATCAATTTGCAAATAATATTAACAGCCGCTGAACTTCTCTCGAAAAAATCCCGCCAAAAACTCATTTAAATTTGAGGGATTGGGATGGGACAAAGTAAAGTCAACACTCAACAATGCTAAGTTACGATTGTTCCGAATCAATCACACGAAAAATAGATTCACGAGAATATCTCCTTCGTGTACTGGAAACGATTTTAAGTGCGACAACACAATCAAAAACAGATGTCAATGAGCGCCGTAATTGTCATCATCGTTTTCCCGTTGAAGTTGATATTTTATTGTTTTTGTGGGAAAATAACTGATTAATTCCTGTTTAAATACAAGTAATGCGCCTAAGAATCATCTGATGTTATCTTAGACTCGAAGTTTTGTGACAGATAGCATTGTAAACATTAATAAATAACCTTAACGTGGTAATGAAAATAGATTCCCTGCGGGGTGTTTTGGTTGTTATTTAGTGGCTTTTAAATAATCAAGATGAGTTATAATTCGGGTGGGAGTGGTAGTAAGGGGTTTGGGTTTGCTGGTTTTACGATGCCGAAGCGTAACCCGTCGAACGTGTCGCTTCACGCGGTGCCACCGCCGACGTCGACGATGCATGCTGTGCCGCCTCCTACAACCGGCCTGTCGAAGCAGGGGTACTCCACCATGAGCGCGATTACGCAGAACGCTGTTACTGGGAACTGGGGCTCGTTGGGGAAGAAACGTTCCAAGACTGAGGATGAGTAAGTAGCAAAATTCGACAATTTTGTTTGAAGTATTTAGTTAAAATGTACTTTCTATGATATGCGTGGCTTTACCAGCTTAGCAGGATTATCTGTAGCTAATTTCCTTTAGAGCTTACATTCAATGGACACTAATAACTTTCTAGTATGAAAATATCCTACATAACATTGTCACTAAATCTGGTCCTATAACATTCAGGTATTTTGATGAGGATGATGAGCCTCCTACACCAGCACTGGCCTATATCCCTGCGCCTGGGAGCCCTACATATGAAGCTGCTTGTAGTTCTAAGGTATGGACACAGTTAATGATTGATGAGTTACACATAAGAACACTTTCTGAATATTGATTTTGTTGAAAATAAAACTAATTGTCTAGTGTAATGTAAATAAGTTAAATTACAGTAAAATATTTATGTGACCTACATAGGTAAGGATAGCTTCTCTAGTCAAGATTATATAAATTTTTGAGAACAATGTTATTTGCTATCAAAAGCTGATTTCTAAATACAATGTTTTTAGTAATAAATGTGTGTTATTAGAACATAATGTTAATGAGTTGTTGTGTGAGGGAAATAATAAGGTAGCTTGATCAAAACTATTGTTCAAGATAGGATAAAGATTTCCAGATAATATGTATATTTTTTAAATATATAATGATGACAAAATTTTTGTTTTTGCTATGAATGTTGCAAATAGTAAACAAACCTTTCAGTTATTTATTTATATTAAAATCAAATCTTAACAAGCTTTACAGTTTCACCCAATTTGCATGAAAGGTATCTAAATTTACTTATTCATAATACTTAATTTGTTATTCATAAGTCATGAATATGTCTTTTTACCTGACTACGGCGAAGCAAAAGGGAGGGTTATGTTTTTGACCGGTATGTGTGTATGTATGTATGTTCATCTGTACCCTCATAACTTCTAAACTACTTATCATAATTTGACAAATGAGGTGTCGTTGGAAGCGTCTTGTTTGTCCGCTGGTTATAGGCTATGTGACGTCACATGAAATATGGCACCCTCTAGGGGGCACGAAGCAAAGAACAAAAAATAAATTAACCCCATTATGTGTGGTATCATTGAACAGGGTTTTTAAAATGTAGGTAGGGTTTGGTACATCATGTTTTCTTATGTCAAGTTACCGTTTGCAAGACATATCCCCTCAAAGTCATAAAAACTAGGCATCACAAAGTGTTTGTTGATTGGATGCATGTATGCATTTATGTTCATTTGTTCCCTTAGGTTCTGCAAAAACCCAAAAATACTTTAAATAAAAAATAAGTTCAAAAACTAAAACCCGACTACTGAAAAATCACAATCTAAAAAGTATGAAACAAGAAAATGTTCTCATCTGAAATATTCACAGTGGTGTTTAGAGGATAACCGTGGCCGTATGCTAATTTGCGGAATGTATTGTATTGTTACGGTAGGCGGGATTTGGATCTTATGAGATATGAACTTTTTGCAATCATATGTTATTTTGCAACTTGAATGTTTAGAGATCAAAGGAATTTAACTTATTCAATAAATTTTCATCAACATCCTAAGAAGCAGAAGTATATTTTAAGATTATTTTAGCCACAGCTATAGTAAAAGTTAATTACAGGCACAGGAAGAAGATGAAGAAGATCCCCTGGATGCTTACATGGCTGGCTTGGAACAGCAGGCGGCTAAGGATCTGGTAGCCAGTAAGGAGAATGCAGCCAGTGGCAAGGGGGACAGTGGACGAGGGACCAGGGGGGATATCGATGAGATGGATGATGAGGAGAGCTATTATAAGTGAGTATGGATCTTTTGAAGTTTGTTGAGAATCTAGCTAGTTTTGCTAACTAATAAAGCATTTTAAGTAAATACTAAGACCAATATCCTGATAGTCTAACAGACAATATAAAAACATATTTACTTATTTTTCACTGCTTTATTTATTTAATTTTTTTATGTTTTTTAATTATCATTTAGTATCGCAATTGAAATTTAAAGTAAGTAACAATATATACATTTAAATAAAATTTAAAATAAAAGTATGGACGCGTATGCTGCTTTCTATTGAACCCATTTAGGGTGTCTATTATATAATAAGTATGTTCTGCTCCTGAGCCCAATTTTTATCACACGGGTTTTACAGCCAAACGGTTGGAGGTTTTCAAATTTTCACAGTATAAGCATCTTATTGATCCAAAGCCATGCAAATTGTCATATTTTTTTTTTTCGGCCGACTTCCATACCGATAAAGGGGTAGTGAAAAAAAATTTTGACTTACCCCATCGAGTGGGATATCGATGTTTAGAGCTCGTTGAGTAGATACATTTTTTTTTGTTTAATAAAATATTGGAAAGCAAAGGAGCAAAAGCTGACTTTGGTGGCTTCTCATAGCCACCAAAGTCAGCTTTTTATACAAAATTTCTTTCCATAGAATTTTTTTAACTTTCCATTGACCTATGAACTTGAGATTAAGTGATAAAGTTTATTATTACGTATATTTTTTTAATTTTTTTATTGTCTATACTTGCTTGCGCTTGACCACTATCTCACTTGATGGTAAGCGATGATGTGGTCGACGATGGAGCACGCTTGCCTAGAAGAAACTCATTCACTCTTGACTTGAAAACCCCTAGATTGTAGCTATCGGGAAACACAGATTCCGGCAGGGAATTCCACTCTTTAGCTGTACGCATAATAAAAGTGTCCCCAAAACGTTTTGTGCGTATGGGTGGGATGTCCACCATGTACCGATGACGCATCGCCGTACGTCTGGTAGTCCGATGATGGAACGGGCTGGGCGGTATTAAATCATGTAATTCCATCGCACACTCCCCGAAATGTAACAGATAAAATACCGACAAACTGGCAACTCGGCGACGATGTTCAAGGCTCTGGAGCTTTGACTTGACCAGTGCCTCATTGCCGATGAGTTTCTTGGCCCTCTTTCGATCGACTCTAGTGCATCAAGCTGGTATTTTTACTAACTAATACCAATATATTGATAAATCAGTTTCTTTAATGCCCTCATTTTTGGGATTCCGTACCCAAAGGGTAAAAACGGTACCCTATTACTAAGACTTCGCGGTCCGTCTGTCTGTCTGTCACCAGGCTGTATTTCATGAATCGTGATAGCTAGACAGTTGCAATTTTTAAAGATGATGTATTTCTGTTATCGCTATAACAGCAAGTAAAAACAGAATAAAATAAATATTTAAGTGGGGCTCCCATATAACAAACGTGATATTTTGCCGTTTTTTTGCGATAATGGTACGGAACCCTTTGTGCGCGAGTCCGACTCGCACTTGGCTAGTTTTTATAGATACCTTTTTCACGTACGCACTTGGCTGGTTTTTTCCTATTACAACCAACTTAATTTTGCGGTTTGGTACGGAACCCTAAATGTGCAAAGTCCGACATACACTTGGCCGGCCTTTTTTGAGAATTTGTCATGCAATGTTGTTGTATTGTACAACAACATGTCAATTACAGTCGAATAAAGCAAGGCTGACAACTAATCAAGGGAAGGCAGAACCCATGCTTACTTGAGCACCATCATGAGTTGACACACTTTTTAACCGACTTTCGAAAAAGGAGGAGGTTCTATGTTCGATCATTATTTATGGAAGTCGGTGTCCATAACGCAAAAAATGGTACCTACGAAAGACACCGACTTCCAAAAACAATGTTATTTTTCACTTTGTAGTTTTCTTATTTGGAAGTCGGTAGTATTTTTTTGTAAAAAAGTTTTTTATTTAACTAAATTTTTGATCACAGATACATGGAAGACAATCCCCTCAGTCATGGCGACGATGGCTCAGACTTAGAAATAGAATACGACGAGGATGGCAACCCCCTCGCGCCACCCAAGAAGAAGTTCATAGACCCTCTCCCGCCCATAGACCACTCGGAGATAGAGTATGAACCCTTTGAGAAGAACTTCTATACTCCACATGAGGATATTGAGCAGCTAACTCCAGCGCAAGTTGAGGATTTGAAGAAGAATTTGGGTGTCAAGGTAAGAGACTTAATAGCGCGCTTTTATTCATTCTAAGAGGTAGGTAGAGGTTTACAGTGTGGTACACTAACATTTCGCCCGTAAGGGCTGAAACTCAAAACCCCGATGCTATTTAATAACGCGTAAAACCTCAATAATACACATAATCACAGTTTGGCCTATGCTACGGAACCGCTGTAAAAGTTAAATTAAAATTAAGTCAATGAATGTGACGACACTTGAAGTAAAGCGCCACGCCATATTTGGCGTTGTATCGAGCGGTCTCGCAGTTTTTGACTATGCGAAGTTGCTTTGCAGTTTTTGAGTTGGAGCTTTATATTTTGAGTTGGAGCTTTATATTTTGAGTTGGAGCTTTATATTTAAGACTAGCTGTGCCCGCGGCTTCGCTCAAGCTTCGGTTCGGTCTTGGTCAACTGCCTAGGGACTACCCTAGGCAGTTAGGCTAGGTAGGTTAGGGTAGATAGGTACTAACCTATCTACCCTAACCTACCTACCCTACCCTGCCTACCCTACCCTACCTAGCCTACCCTACCTACCCTACCCTACCTACCCTACCCTACCTACCCTACCCTACCTAAACTACCTACCCTACCCTAGCCTACTTTACCTACCCTACCCTATCTACCTACGCTACCCTACTTAGTAATAGGGGTCCCATATAATAAATAAAGATGCAAGCCAATTGCCATCAACCAGGAACAAATCAAAATTCCTGGCTTCTACTGAGTAATCCCTAATAGTTATCAAATGTTATGTTATTTCTCTATTCAGATATCAGGGCCAGACCCACCGAAACCAGTCAGCAGCTTCGCTCACTTAGGTTTTGATGAGCAACTGATGAAGGCTATCCGTCGCTCGGAGTACACACAACCTACACCCGTGCAGGCTGCTGGCGTGCCGGCTGCTTTGTCTGGGAGAGATCTTATAGGTAAGCTGATGCTGAAGTATAAGTTCTATCTTCTATGGTACTTGGTAATATGTATTTTTAACCGACTTTCCAAAAAGGAGGAGGTTCTCAATTCGGATGTTTATATAAATGTTTTTTATTGATTTGCAAAAATCTCTTACTGTTCGAAAAAAGTTTATTCCGTGGTCTGAAATGGTCTCATTTAAATTTGGTAAAGTTCTGATGAAGAACTTCGGAGGTATACGACAGAACTCTTCAATGAATGACGTCAAATCTCTCGGGATTGCTGCAATCGCATGCCTGTTTATTGTTTATACCATTTCATAACATACAAACTAACAACATCACGCCAGTACGCTCTAAACGGGTACGAAGATGTGTACTGTTCACCCTGGTAAACTCTTATTCCACCGGTTATGTTCAAGTTACATGTTATTCGGGTAATATATTCTGGCATCACTGTAGGCATTCCAGGTACCTTAATTTAGAACTTGTCCATTATATACCATTAAAATGAGAAAATTTAAAAACATTTTTATTGAATATTGTTTTTACAAAACACTGAAAACATCTTTTACAATGCATGTCCTCGAAAAGAGCGTTTTCCAAGCAGCCAAACTGTGCGGAAAGTGTCACTTTTTTTTACTAGTGCTTTTTACTTTCCTGTACTTTTTTAATTTTTAACTCCAACGTCAGCCCGCCGCATAGAGTTTTTATTATTTGAGAAAAGTTTTAAAATTAGTTAAGTACAGATTATCATTCATATAAAAAGTAAAACAAAACTAATACGTCATTTAAGGCGTTTTTAATTACTCTAGATTTAGATTTTGATCAATAAATTAATTTTAATTTTTCATTAAATATGTTTGGCAGAATTAATATTTTGCTCGTGCCTTTTTGCGTTATGACGTGACAGCTATTGCACATGCGCAGTAGAACTATGAACTATTAGTTAATCTGTGGATATGCTGAGCGCCCTTGAATAAGCGCCATTTTATTAATTTCTTGCTTGGTTCAGATATATTTTTTTATTTCCTCGCACAATGCATAGTAAAATGTTGTATGATACACGTGCGTAAGATGATTTCCGACTCGTGTCGATTTATCCACTCACTCGCTTCGCTCGCTCGTGAATAAAAATGCCACTCATCGAAAATCACCTACTTCCCGCACTTGTAGCATAAATAACTATTATACCATTCCCCCTCTAAAAAGCTTATTTTATTCGCTGAAAACAGTGAATAAAAAGCACTTTTTCTCACTGTTTTGGTGATTGAATTTAGAACACACCAATATACATTCGACGTCCATCTCAATGCTATACAACCTACTTGCGCATAATACTCGATACAAACTCCTTGTGCAAAGAATATTCGATTTTCAAACTTCTTCATCGATTTAATTTTCAGTTTGTTAATATTTAGGATTTCAATAATGATTTTCATGATTTTGATTTTAGTCTGGGATGTTTAGTGAATACTTATTTGTATTGTAATTCTAATATTAATTGCATTGGTGTTTAATTAATTATAAGTATCTAATATAACGGAGGTGGTCACTGGCCCCTGAAAAACAGATGCTGTTACCTAGCTCAGCTTCAATTTACAAAAAATGTGAAACCCTGAGACATTTTTTGTAAATTTTGAAGGTAATAAAACATTTATTTATTATTATTCCTTGTGCTTTTCGCTTAAATCTTTTTTTCTCGTAGTCATGGTATAAAATATAGTATGCAACTCTTGAATAAAACGGATTTATATCGAGGGCCATGAATCACTCGCATCGCTTAGGATTCTAACACTTGAATCACTCACTATGCTCGTGATTCAATCATCATGAATCACTCCCTACGGTCGTGATTCAGTTGATAGAATCCTTCACTTGTTCGTGATTCATGTATGGCCCTCGCTTTAAAACCGTCCTTTATTCACTAGTTGCATAATATACTATTTGTCTTATGTATGAAAGCAGTCGACTTATCTTTCACAGAAAACTTAAAAAAAAAAAATATAACTGACTTCCAAAAAATCACTGCAAAGTGAAAAATAACAGTTTTTTTTGGAAGTCTGTTATATTTTTTTTTTAAGTTTTCTGTGAAAGATAAGTCGACTGCTTTCATACATAAGACAAAAAGATGTTTTCAGTGTTTTGTAAATACAATATTCTACAATCTTATCTGCCTAGAAATACAAAGAAACCAGTGGTGTCGCGGCGACAGCTCGCTTGCTTGTACCGTTTGCATTCGGCTACGTAATCATGACTTAATTTCGTAATTAGTCAAGCAATTCAGATCTTGTATCAGAAAGGTACAAATGTTCCAACAAAAATTGATTTTGTCTCTATTTCGTGCATGATCTTCCAAACCAAGATTCTTAAATTAATGTTATTTGTGCAGGTATCGCTCGCACGGGGTCCGGTAAGACCGCGGCGTTCCTGTGGCCTTTACTCGTGCACATAATGGATCAGAAGGAGTTGGGGCCCGGAGATGGACCTATAGGTCTCATCCTAGCGCCTACCAGGGAATTGGCACAACAGGTAAACATATGTAACTCTTGTGTCTTGCTTACCAATGTAACACCACTTAAAATAAAAAAATTGTATTCAGTACTTTACTTTATGTTTATCTTCTCTAAATTATGTATTGACTCATAGTATTTTTTATCTATGTAATAGTTCAATAAAAAAAATGAGTACCCTAACCACTAATTTCTTTCTTTAAGATCTACATGGAGGCGAAACGTTTCGGCAAGGTGTACAACATCAGATGCGTGTGCTGCTACGGAGGAGGCTCTAAGTGGGAACAGTGCAAGGCGCTGGAAGGTAACACGCACACTATTACATGCGCCAAGACACGTGACAGTGGTGAACAACATCAGATGCGTGTGCTGCTACGGAGGAGGCTCTAAGTGGGAACAGTGCAAGGCGCTGGAAGGTAACACGCACACTATTACATGCGCCAAGACACGTGACAGTGGTGTACAACATCAGATGCGTGTGCTGCTACGGAGGAGGCTCTAAGTGGGAACAGTGCAAGGCGCTGGAAGGTAACACGCACACTATTACATGCGCCAAGACACGTGACAGTGGTGTACAACATCAGATGCGTGTGCTGCTACGGAGGAGGCTCTAAGTGGGAACAGTGCAAGGCGCTGGAAGGTAACACGCACACTATTACATGCGCCAAGACACGTGACAGTGGTGTACAACATCAGATGCGTGTGCTGCTACGGAGGAGGCTCTAAGTGGGAACAGTGCAAGGCGCTGGAAGGTAACACGCACACTATTACATGCGCCAAGACACGTGACAGTGGTGTACAACATCAGATGCGTGTGCTGCTACGGAGGAGGCTCTAAGTGGGAACAGTGCAAGGCGCTGGAAGGTAACACGCACACTACTACATGCGCCAAGACACGTGACAGTGGTGTACAACATCAGATGCGTGTGCTGCTACGGAGGAGGCTCTAAGTGGGCACAGTGCAAGGCGCTGGAAGGTAACACGCACACTATTACATGCGCCAAGACACGTGACAGTGGTGTACAACATCAGATGCGTGTGCAGCTACGGAGGAGGCTCTAAGTGGGAACAGTGCAAGGCGCTGGAAGGTAACACGCACACTATTACATGCGCCAAGACACGTGACAGTGGTGTACAACATCAGATGCGTGTGCTGCTACGGAGGAGGCTCTAAGTGGGAACAGTGCAAGGCGCTGGAAGGTAACACGCACACTATTACATGCGCCAAGACACGTGACAGTGGTGTACAACATCAGATGCGTGTGCTGCTACGGAGGAGGCTCTAAGTGGGAACAGTGCAAGGCGCTGGAAGGTAACACGCACACTATTACATGCGCCAAGACACGTGACAGTGGTGTACAACATCAGATGCGTGTGCTGCTACGGAGGAGGCTCTAAGTGGGAACAGTGCAAGGCGCTGGAAGGTAACACGCACACTATTACATGCGCCAAGACACGTGACAGTGGTGTACAACATCAGATGCGTGTGCTGCTACGGAGGAGGCTCTAAGTGGGAACAGTGCAAGGCGCTGGAAGGTAACACGCACACTATTACATGCGCCAAGACACGTGACAGTGGTGTACAACATCAGATGCGTGTGCTGCTACGGAGGAGGCTCTAAGTGGGAACAGTGCAAGGCGCTGGAAGGTAACACGCACACTATTACATGCGCCAAGACACGTGACAGTGGTGTACAACATCAGATGCGTGTGCTGCTACGGAGGAGGCTCTAAGTGGGAACAGTGCAAGGCGCTGGAAGGTAACACGCACACTATTACATGCGCCAAGACACGTGACAGTGGTGTACAACATCAGATGCGTGTGCTGCTACGGAGGAGGCTCTAAGTGGGAACAGTGCAAGGCGCTGGAAGGTAACACGCACACTATTACATGCGCCAAGACACGTGACAGTGGTGTACAACATCAGATGCGTGTGCTGCTACGGAGGAGGCTCTAAGTGGGAACAGTGCAAGGCGCTGGAAGGTAAGCCGCACACTATTACATGCGCCAAGACACGTGACAGTGGTGTACAACATCAGATGCGTGTGCTGCTACGGAGGAGGCTCTAAGTGGGAACAGTGCAAGGCGCTGGAAGGTAACACGCACACTATTACATGCGCCAAGACACGTGACAGTGGTGTACAACATCAGATGCGTGTGCTGCTACGGAGGAGGCTCTAAGTGGGAACAGTGCAAGGCGCTGGAAGGTAACACGCACACTATTACATGCGCCAAGACACGTGACAGTGGTGTACAACATCAGATGCGTGTGCTGCTACGGAGGAGGCTCTAAGTGGGAACAGTGCAAGGCGCTGGAAGGTAACACGCACACTATTACATGCGCCAAGACACGTGACAGTGGTGTACAACATCAGATGCGTGTGCTGCTACGGAGGAGGCTCTAAGTGGGAACAGTGCAAGGCGCTGGAAGGTAACACGCACACTATTACATGCGCCAAGACACGTGACAGTGGTGTACAACATCAGATGCGTGTGCTGCTACGGAGGAGGCTCTAAGTGGGAACAGTGCAAGGCGCTGGAAGGTAACACGCACACTATTACATGCGCCAAGACACGTGACAGTGGTGTACAACATCAGATGCGTGTGCTGCTACGGAGGAGGCTCTAAGTGGGAACAGTGCAAGGCGCTGGAAGGTAACACGCACACTATTACATGCGCCAAGACACGTGACAATGGTTGTTGTTCCGGCTCTGGGTGTTTATGTATGTGAGTTATAAGTTTGTTAACGCACACACGATACAGGAGAAATTACTAGTGTGGGGCAACGTTCTTTTAATAATCATATATGAAAAAATAACAAGAGGAAACGCGATGGCCCTAAACGCCGTCCTACTAGCACGTTTTACGAACTACGTTTTATAAGGTATTAAAAAAATTACTCTAAGAAATTTAAGGCGTTGTTTAATATAATATTTAATAAATAATCACGAAGAGACATTTTTAAAAAAAGTCACCGTTCTTTTTCTTAGTTTGTATTACGCGTAAATTCTTGAATTTGCGCACTATACAGCGCTTAGCCGGTCAGCCGCTCTGGCGGACAACGAGCCGCGCCACAGAGCTCGACCGCGGTATGTAGATTACATTTCAATGTTTCAATCCTATTTACATAGATTAATAACACAAGTATTTACAAAAAGTCTACCTTATTTACAAAAGGCGTTTCACATTGATTTTCCGCTCTTATTAATGTGTACCTGTCACTTTTAATCATGTCTAATGCGCTAATGTGTACACTATCATGTCTAATGCGCTAATGTGTACACTATCATGTCTAAGTACTTGTGATTAGTGTAGGTAAAGTGCGGGGCTTATTAAGGTGGTGCAAAATAAAGTTAGTTTTAAATATAGAATTCTACCTATAAAAATAATATTGTGACTTTGCCATTCTATTTTTATCCGACTTTCGAAAATGGAGGAGGTTCTATGTTCGACATAATGTTTTTTTTTTTTTTGTTTGTATATGTTCACCGATATCACCGTCAATTCTGAACCGATTTTGAGAATACCTGTTTTTTTTGAAAGAGTATAAATTGGTCCCATTTTAATTTGGTGAAGATCTGATGAAGAACTTCGGAGATATACAACAGAACTCTTCAATAAATAACGGCATATCTCTCGGGACTGCTGCAATCGCATGTCTGTTTATTGTTTATACCATTTCATAACGCCAGTACGCTCTTAAGGGGTAAGCAGATCATCATTTGACCGGTTTTGTTCAAGTTTCATGATATTTGAGTAATCAATTCTGGCGTTACAGGAAACATACTAAACAACTTGCCTATTAGGTAGGTACAACTAAAAAGTCGGTGTCCATAACGCAAAAAATTGGTACTTACCAAAGACACAGACTACCAAAAATAAAGTTATTTTTCACTTTGTAGTTTTGTTATTTGGAGTCGGTAGTATTTTTTTGTAAAAAGCTTTTTTATCTGTTTACCTTGGAGATGGTTTTTGTGTTATGTTTCTTATTGATTGTGTTACTAAATATATTATTTCTGCTACTCTCATGCCTCGCTTTAAATAATTCTCCTCAACAAGGATTGAATATCGAGCGCGCGTGAGTTACGAAATGTTACAGAGCGACAGACCCTTCCTGCGCGACGGATTTTGGCCGATTGGCGGATTGGGTATCCGCGATTGTTCGTTCACGTTGGTTGAGTTTACCAAATAAATATGAATGGATTAAATATTCAATTTAGATTATTATTGTGAATAATTAAAATTGTTATTCTTTGCTTTTGTTTATTTTGGTAGCCGAGCATCCTGTTAAAATTCTTAGAGTTATTTTTTTTACGACTTATATAACTAGCGAACTATATTGCATACGCGATTTAGCACATCGCTTACGATACATTTCGTAAACTGGTTTTTACGATAAAACGGAGGACGTACGAAACTGCATGGCAAGAATTTGAGGGTTAGCGACAGTTTATACAACCGAATAACACGACCAATTTGCGATAACTTCGATGGCAGCTAAATTTAACACGTTTTTGAGTATTAAACGCAGACTGCATTAGGCTTTTGCGGCACAACGATGGTTCGACTAGCAGTGATTGGTGAAAAAATAGTCGTTTTAAATTTTTTCTACTTTCATATTCAAATGTTGCGAACGATGTGTAGCTTTCTCGTTCACCCGTGCGGTGAAGACAATTGCAGGAAGGGGTGGCAATAGGAATCGAACAACCAACTTAATATAGTGGTATATTAAGGCCGTACCCTGACCAAAAATCAGCATGAGATATGAGCATTCCTATTGGCCTAGCGGCACTGGTGGCGCATGAATTACGGTAGTGAATACGCCCTGATTTTAGAATAAAATCTTTATAAAATCGAATATTGGTCTTTTGAAAAAAATAAAACTCACAAAATGTTCGTTATAAAATTGTCTATCCATTAGTGTTAGTATAAAAAATAATTAATGAATACTTTACGAGGAGATGCATGCTATCAATAATTATTTCACATTTTTATGGTTTTGTTGGAAGGAGATTAGTGACACATATACATGTTTAAAAAAAAAGTGTACTACAATTTTATAATCAACATTATGTAGAAATTTAATCTATTTTTATTAATTGATATTTCTTTTTAAATAAAGAGTAGATAGCTCTTAAAAACTGCACAAAATTCGACTAGCGCGGCGTTTTGCTCGGGGACGCGCCTTTAGTTCGATTCCTATTCCCTTGGTTGGTTGGGTTTATATTTAATTGTTTTTTATATTTTCCCTTGTAATTTTGGTCTACATACATACATAAATTCACGCCTTCTTCCCATGTACTCACATGGCAGAAACTACAGAACGCCACCTGTTACGATCCATACATACTATTCTCGCAGTACATTTAAAAAAAATATTTAATGAATTTGACATCAATCTAAAATGAATTTCAAGGCGATTTCTCATGTTCCCATGTTAATTACAGGAGGTGGAGCAGAGATAGTGGTGGGTACTCCGGGGCGAGTCATTGACCTCATCAAGTGCAAAGCGATCAGTTTGCAACGCGTCACTTACCTAGTACTAGACGAGGCTGACAGGATGTTTGATATGGGATTCGGTAAGTATGGTTGTCATCATGTTTGATCTTTTTTATCCTTAGAAAAACGTAACGTAACTTTCTCAAAAATGCAATAAAGTATATCATGATTTTCGAGAAAATGGTTTATTCCGGCTAAACTGCGATTTTTAAAGAAAGAAAGAAAACATTTATTACCAAACACTATATGTGTACAATCTTAATACTAAATAGTGTCAAACACAGATGTGGCAATATGAGCACATTCAGAGCGGTTGGAAAAAAAAAATTGCTAGTACACTGACAAAATCATGACAAAAGACTCGGCTGATTGACAATCGTGTAACTTGACGTTAACCGGTTTGAAAATTGATAAGTCTATCGCGAACTGTGTATATTTATCGTCATAAAAGGAAGCTGGTTTATTGTACTTTTCGGCAAAAAAATCTGTTTGTGACTATTTTAATAATTTTTTTTGTCTATTTCCAGAGCCACAAGTCCGTTCTATCTGCAACCACGTTCGCCCGGACAGACAAGCTCTCCTGTTCTCCGCCACATTCGCGCGTCGAGTGGAGCGGCTAGCGAGAGACGCTCTGCACGACCCCGTGCGAGTGCAGCACGGTGCGGCGGGAGAGGCCAGCCATCTAGTCATGCAGCACGTCAGGTATTACACGTTAGATAGTCCAGCCATCTGTCATGGGGCACGTTAGAGGGCCCAGCATCTGACAAGTGTCACATTAGATGGTCCAGCATCTGACATGCGTCACGTTGCCATCTATCATGAGACCCGTGACATGGCCAGCCATCTAACATGGGACATGTTAGATTGCCAATTCTTCGAAAATGGGATACGTAAGATGGTTCAGCCGTCTGTCATAGGACACGTTACATGGTCAGCCATGTCTGTCATGGGATACGTTAGATGGCCCAGTCATCTGTCATGGGGCACGTTAGATGGTCCAGTCAACAGTCATGAGACACATTAGATTGCCCATCCATACGTCATAGGACACGTAACATGGCCCAGCCATCAGTCGTGGAACACGTTAAATTGCCCAGTATTCTGTCATGGGAAACTTAAGATGGCCTAGTCTTCTGTCATAGGACACGTAAGATGGCCCAACTATCTGTCATGGGGCACGTCAGAGCGCCCAGCCATCTATCATGAGACACGTAACAATGCCAGCCATCTATCATGGCACATGTTAGATTGCCAATTCATCTATCATGGGACACGTTAGACAGCCATCTCTACTGTCATGGGACATTTTAGATGGCCCTGTCATCTGTCATGAGACACGTGGGTTTGCCCAGCTATCTGCAATGAGACACATTCGATGGGTCAGTCATTAACCATGGGACACGTTAGATATCTCAGGCATCTGTCATGGGACACGTAAGATATCTCAGGCATCTGTCATGGGACACGTTAGATGACCCGGTCATCTGTAATGGGGCACATTAGATGGTCCAGCCATCAGTCATGAGACACGGTAGATGGCCAACCTATACTTCATGGGACACAGTACATGGTCCAGCCATCAGTCGTGGGACACGTTAGTTTGTCAATTCAACTGTCATGGGTCATCTAAGAGGGCCCAGTCATCTGTCATGGGACATCTTAGATGGCCCAGTCATCCGTCATGGGACCCGTGGGATGGCCCAGCTATCTGTCATGGGACACGTTAGGTGGCCCAGCCATCAGTCATGAGACACGTTAGAGTACCCAGCCATCGGTCAGAAGACTCGTAAGATGACTCATTCATCTGTTATGGGACACGTTAGATGGCCCAGTCATCTGTCAAGGGGCACGTTAGATGGCCCCAGTCATCTGTCATGGGGCACGTTAGATGCTCCAGTCATCAGTCGTCATCACTTAGGTCTACCGACAACAATGATTAACAATTTAACATTATAGCCTTCTCTTCTATCATGTGACGTGTTAGATGGTCTAGCCATCTGACGCGTAAAATCGATAACGATATTTTAACGATTGACACGTTTGATGGCCCAGGCGTCTGACATTTTAAATGACGCAGCATCTGACATTTTTTGCAACAAGTAACATTTTCTCAATGTAAAACCATTAATGAACCTTGCTCTAAATATTGTTTTATTTTCAGGATATTCCACAAGCCTGAAGAGAAGTGGTCGTGGCTACTTCATCACTTGGTTGAGTTCCTATCGGCCGGGAGTGTGCTAATATTCGTAACTAAAAAGGTACGTTATTATAAACAAGAGGAGATGGCAGAAAATCTGAAAAAATAGACCTTTAAATCAAAACATGCCTGCCTATTTGTTTAGTTTTTCGGAATTCAATTATGTTATTGGCAGGCATTTCGAGTATGTTTTTATTGAAAATTGGTCTAATTATTGTTATTTGTAGATTTGATATTAAATTTATTTGAGTTAACTCGGAGACAGCGACAATTCACCATCATCATCTTCATATCAGCCGAAAGACGTCCACTGCTGGACATAGGCCAATTATATTATATTATAATTGTGAAACTTTGTAGTATCGTAGCATCGCTGAAAGCATTAATTAATATTTGTCAATATTGTTGCAGCTTGAAGCAGAACAAACAGCAGCGAACTTAGGCGTTCAGCAATACGACGCGTTACTATTACACGGAGACATGGAGCAGGCGGACAGAAACAAAGTGATCACCGCCTTCAAGCGCAACGAGAACAACATACTCGTCGCCACCGACGTCGCAGGTATGTAGCCCACTGCTGGACACAGAGGCATGGAACAAGCAGATGGTTCAGGTATCCATGAAGCAAACCGACTGCATTTTCCACTTCAGTGCCTCCAAAAACTATGTAAATGAAACTCAAGTCAAACTATAATGGATTACTTGCCATTAAAACCATGGATTCCACCACCAAAAAAAAAAACCATGGACTCAATAAATGTTTTGATAAGGCAACCTTATACGGTTGGATTGGGTTTGAATAACTGATGAGGGTATATAAATAACTTACTCACCTGTTTATACCTAGACGTACAAAAGTGCTACCAAAAAACACAAGAACGAAGTGTATTCGCCTTAATAGAGACTATAAGAAACGTGCTATTGGACACATTCTTAGTAACAGACCAATACAAGAATAAGATATATAATAAGACAAATAAGACCATGTAATAGTTTAGGTGATAGTTAAATTACTTATTAGTCTATTCATAAGGCTAGATCGTAATAAAATTAGGGTCCATCCTATTGATGAACCCTAAAAAAGGAAAAAAAATACCTGTTTATACCTGGTAACACCATAGTTAGGCAGAGGAAAAATAAAGGCAACCCTTTTTTTCTATTCCTTGGGGTATATTCTTTCAGCTAATGCTCAATTTTAACCAATCGAAGAAATTTATCGAAAACTAAAAATATTATTTAACATCATCGGTACGCTAAGCAACTAATTTGCGATGTATCAAGGTTTAAATTATCTAGCATAAATGCCTTACCATCATCAAATAATATATGTTTCTTATACCGGATCTTAGACCACTACCATTTAGAGTAAACAGAAATTAACAAATCTTTTTTTATTATTGGTATGCTGCCTAGAAGTTACTAAGTCATTTTCGACTTAGAGACCGTGGTGAAACGAGACATTATCATCCGTTGTTGCGGACACCGTCTCCCAGATATGAGTCTCCGCAGCGACCCTATAGTGTACCAATGCGCGCGCTGATTTGCTCGTGCTGTTACAGAGAACGGACAACTATATTTTTGTGACATTCATCATGGTAAAACCTTATTCTTTCCTTAGCTCGAGGTCTGGACATCCCGCACATCAGAACTGTCATCAACTACACAGTGGCGCGAGACATAGACACGCACACACACCGTGTAGGTCGTACCGGCCGCGCCGGAGTGAGAGGAGACGCCTACACTCTGCTGGACAGAGGGAAGGACAAGGACTTCGCCGGACATCTGCTCAGGAACCTCGAGGGCGTGCAGCAGGTATATACTACACACACAGGCATCTGTCATTTGTCACTAGCCTTCAACTGTGATGTGACACTTTATATAGCCCAGTCATCTGTCATGTGAAATGTTAGTTGCCCAGTCGACTTTCACATTACACTTCAGTTGGCCTAATCGTCTATCATGTAACAAGTTTGATTGCCAAGCCATTATCATGTGTCACGTTACTGGACCAAGTGGCGCAGTATTTTTGAATTCAAAATACATACCAATAATATCAAGTTTTGTTACCACATGCTCAGATAATATAATACTAGCATACAGATGCCTCATCCCATACAAAGAGTTCGTGCCGACGTAACTAGCGTTTTTCATCTGATTATACTGATTGTTTTTTGTACATCGATTACGTTAGGTTCCGTTCCACGGCAAGAGATAGATGGTGTTAGAGCGAGTTGCAAGTAAAAGGGTTCATGTACTCTGTTCGTGAATATTTTTACCTTTAAATACAGTGACGATTTGTTTTATAGTTTTTTTTTGCACGTTTTAATAGTTTCATTGCACCAAAATGTGTTACAATACAAATTTAAACAATCGAGTGGATGCATCAGAAATTTAAAACCGCGCCATCTATTGGCGTCAATTTTAAATGATCCGTTCAAATATTTTTTAAATAAGAGCCCAATATTCCATAATTTTGTGTGTAGGAGAGTTGATTAAACAAGAACATATAATTTTTATGTTCAATGGCAGAATATGTTAATTTTACACACAATTCAATAACAAATCGGTGCATATTGCGCCATCTAGTGATATTAGGACCCCGTGCCACAAGGCACAAATTCAATGTAAATCTTAGATTCTAGAATCTAGCTTACGGGGCTCTGCCTTATTTATCTCTTGAGTCCAATATTTAGCAGTATAACATAATCTTCATATATTTAATTAATGGTTGTCTACAGGAAGTACCAGACGACCTGATGCAGCTAGCGATGCAGTCGGCGTGGTTCCGCAAGTCACGCTTCAAGAAGGGCAAGGGGAAGAACCTTAATGTGGGTGGATGTGGACTTGGGTACGTACAAAATGTAGCAATTAATATAATCTAGATTTGACCTTAAAACAACGTTACCTCCAATGATGTATAGATCACCCATCAAAAACATAATTGTGAAAAAAACTTTTATCAAAAAAATACTACCGACTTCCAAATAAAACTACAAAGTGAAAAATAACTTTATTTTTGGAAGTCGGTGTCCATAACTCAATAAATTGGCACCTACGAAAGACACCGACTTCCAAAAATAAAGTTATTTTTCACTTTGTAGTTTTATTTGGAAGTCGGTAGTATTTTTTTGTAAAAAGTTTTTTTTATTTTTCACTTTTTAGTTGTACCTACCTAATAGGCAAGTTGTTTAATAAGTTACCTACTCGTATAACGCCAGAATATATTATCCAAATATCATGAAACTTGAACATAACCAGTGAAATGAGAGATCTGCGTACCCCTTAAGAGCGTACTGGCGTGATGTTATGTTATGAAATGGTATACACAACAAACAGACATGCAATTGCAGCAATCCCGAGAGATTTGCCGTTGTTTATTGAAGAGTTCTGTTGTATATCTTCGAATTTCTTCGTCAGTCCTTCACCAAATTAAAATGGGACCAATTTCGGCACATACTTTCTCAAACAAAAAAAGAATTTTTGAAATCGGTCCACAATTGACGGAGATATCGGTGAACATACACAAAACATACATAATGTCGAACATAGAACCTCCTCCTTTTTGGGAAGTCGGTTAAAAAAGGGAGCCAAGTTCATTACTAAGAATATGCGCGGTAGTTGATAACGCCGACAAAAGAATTGAGATCTAAATGGGTGCCAAGTACTGTATCCTGAAATTCATTTATAAGAACATAAAACATTCTAAAATAAATTTAAAAACACAATTTCATCAAGTCAAATCATGAGCTAGAATTTATCCTAAGTTATCTGCTTTAAATAAATAATTCGACTATTTAAATTTAAGAAGTTATATTTTAAAACAGCAAATATTGTTGTAGCAGAAAAAGCATGCAATTTGTGTTTTTAAATTGAGGAGCTCGTGACTAAATAATAACAGCCGCACGGGTCGATCATCTAGGTTAAGCAATGCTTGACGAGGTCGGTCCGTGGATGGGTGACCATTTCAACATAACGAGTTTCCTCCGTGCCTCGGAAAGCACGTTAAGCCGTTGGTCCCGGCTGTTATTTGAAGATCTTTGACAGTCGTTACGGGTAGTCAGAAGCTTGAGATCTGAAACCAGTCTTGCCCAGGGGTACTGTGTTACTAACTGGGTAACACTGGGTTGTGGAGGTCAGATAGGCAGTCGCTCCATGTAAAACACTGGTACTTAGCTGAATCCGGTAAGACTGGCAGACGACCCCAATATAGTTGGGAAGAGGCTAGGCAGATGATGATGATGTTTTTGATGGGATATCATTACTTTTTGTACAGAAATTATTAGTAGGTACTTATTCATAATAAAATGAATACCAAATGGTTTTTGTTAATCTACTGTATTTTCCTACGTTTACGGGGTATAATTGTCTTTTTTGTGTTGTTTTCTATATTTTCTTGTACCTTTGAAATGTTCGAGTGAATTGCCCATTCAGTACCCGGATCTTTTTTTACGCGGTTTCTGTTTATGCTTAATTTGGCCAAGTCAGGGCGGTATAACGTGCAGCATATGCTAAACAAATAGGGAATTGTTCCCTGTTAATTAACATATATGCATTACTTAATATCTGAATCTTGGTCTTGACTCGTTCTAGAATTAGGGGTGGTATTCCACTCGTTATTAGAGTTCCGTAACCAAAGGGTAAAAACGGGACCCTATTACCTTAATTTTCACAGTTGATGTATTTCTGTTGCCGCTATAACAACAAATACATAAAACAGAATAAAATAAAAAATTAAGTGGGCTCCCATACAAGAAACGTGATTTTTTTGCCGTGTTTTTGCGATAATGGTACTTCTCGCACTTGGCCCGTTTTTTTAAATTCACGTGAAGACCTTAAAATCCACATAAAAACCGGCTGTCAACAACTTTGATTGACTTTACATTACAGGCACTTTAGGTAAGTGTTCCGAAGAGAATCAATTTATTGAAAAATTATACTAAAATAGGTACTAGTTTCAGATTTATTCCTGTGTATTCACCCAATTACCTATCTGGATGCCAAATTTGAACTGTCTATACTCCATTTGAAATAACATTAGACACGTTTCCAAATCTTTATACAGTCCGTTTTACCGAGTATGAGTTCTATTCCGTAAACATAAGGATGACATAAAAAGAATAAACCTGTTACCAAAACCAACTGTTTATTACAGTTACCATTTGTCGTATCACCAACGCAATAGAAGTCAAAATCGTTTGAACGGGCTGTAAAATGGGCTAATTTAAACGTCATATGCTATCGCAAATGGAGTTTAGGTCATCTGGAACTCGGTTAGAGTTTTGATCTGTAGGTCAGTCAGTGATAAAAATTACGATTTTTGGACTTTAATATCTAAATAACCGTTAGAGCTAAACACATCAACACGGTCTAGGGATATTTCATACTCAATTAAATAACTCGAAAAGTACTGGCCGCATTGGATTCTTTTATACACCGATTTGTTTGTAATTTATCTCAGACTAATTCCAAATTCAAATTTTTGAAAATTCTTTTTCAATACAGTTGTTAAACATGGCGTACTTTCAGAGGCTATAATTATGATTCGAAAGTTAAATCTTACGCATAGGCATCTTTCTGTTACGCGGTCGTCACTTTCAAAGACAAAAGACAAAGATATTTTATTTCAAGTAGGCCACCAAGCGGCACTTTTGAACGTTACATTAAAGTTTACAAATAATAATAGTTGATTCTACCGTGCATTCGGAAAGTAGCTTGTAATGGAGAAGAATGCACAAGAAACTCCATACTTACTCTTTTAAAAAAAAAAAAACTTTTTACAATATTTAGGTACATAAGTACATACCTTGATGAATGAAATTGAGTTTATACAATACAAATATATATAGACAGTCTTCAGAAGGTCCAACAATAATTCAAAACAATAATGTTCTGCATATCACTTGTTTTTGCGCGATAGTGGCTGTGGAGCAGGACTAGCATTTAGCCAAGCATTTTTATCATTGATGTAATCCCCCAACTTATAATATGCCAGCCTGCATAGTGTGCGTTTTATACAAGTTTTAAATTTCGTCTCATTCAGTTCAAGAATGTGGGGAGGAATTTTATTGTAACATTTTGTACAGTACCCCATGAAAGATGAGGCTACTTTAGCCAGTCTGAAACCTGGTTGAACTAATTGGTCCCTATTTCTAGTAACATAATTATGTCTGTCGCCGTTTTTACTAAAAATATGTAAATTCTTTCTTACGTACATGATGTTTTCATAAATATATTGACAAGGAACCGTCATGATGTTAATGTCCTTAAACAGTTCCCTTAGAGAATCGCGCCGGCGAAGATTGTATATCGCTCTGATGGCTCGTTTTTGCAGAATAAAAATTGACTCAATGTCTGCAGCCCTTCCCCATAGTAAGATACCGTAAGACATTATACTATGAAAATAACTAAAATAGACTAGTCTGGCGGTATCCACATCCGTCAACCGACGAATCTTTCCAACAGCATAAGCCGCCGAACTCAGCCGCCCCGCAAGGGATACCAAATGAGGACCCCACTGCAACCCTGAGTCCAGCGTGATCCCCAGGAAAACCGTTTTATCGACGAATTCTAGCTTCTCCTTGTTTAATATAATGTCACAATCAGTACTTTTGACATTCGGCAAGGAAAATTTTACGCACTTGGTTTTTTTACCATTTAAAACTAAATTATTGGCAGTGAACCAATCCTGAACCTGCCGTAGCGCGTTATTTACGTCGTCAACCTGACAAGTACGTCTATTTATTTTAAAAATTAAAGATGTGTCATCAGCAAATAACACCATGTTAAGTTTGTTTTCCAATAAACGAGTTTTGTTTACGAGCTCGATCATTATGTTTGCAGTTTATTTTTAAATTTATAAGTCAATTTAAAAAAGTTTAGTAGCAAGGAGTTTTCAAACATAGAATAAAATGGGATAGATTTTCTACGAGGAAAAATGAATGATTCCGTACGTTTTAGCATTGAATTCTCAAAAGTCTTTTAAATGGTTGTTTAATATACTTAATTACCTGTTTTAATTTAATTATTTTCTCATCAACATTTGTCAAAAATCGAATAGGCTGTTTTCGTTGAAAAATAAATATGTCCAGTTGCAAAAACGCGCCATAAGTCAATTTAAAAAAGTTTTGTAGCAAGGAGTTTTCATACATAGAATAAAATGGGATACGATTTTATACGAGGAAAAATTAATGATTCCGTACGTTTTAGCATTGAATTCTATTTTTTTTTAAATATATTTAATTACCAGTTTTAAGTTAATTATTTTCACATCAACGTTTTTCAAAAATCGAATAGGCTGTATAGGCTGTTTTCTTTGTAAAAAAATATGTCCAGTTGCAAAAACGCGCCATAAGTCAATTTAAAAAAGTTTAGTAGCAAGGAGTTTTCATACATAGAATAAAATGGGCTACTATTTTATACGAGGAAAAATTAATGATTCCGTACGTTTTAGCATTGAATTCTCATTTTTTTTAAAATAGTTGTTTAATATATTTAATTACCAGTTTTAAGTTAATTATTTTCACATCAACGTTTGTCAAAAATCGAAAAGGCTGTATAGGCTGTTTTCTTTGTAAAAAAATATGTCCAGTTGCAAAAACGCGCCATATTGAAAATTTTATTTTTTGTGAATAAACAAATCTAATTCTTTGATTTGTTTTTACTGTTTCTCATAACTGTATTGAAAAACGTCGTGTGGTACACGGGTGTGTAGGTTATTGCAAACTCGTGTCATTAAAAACCCTCGCCTTCGGCTCGGGCTTGTTAATGACAGCTCGTTTGCAATAACCTACTTTCCACCCTTGTATCACAATGTACTATTGTTTCGGTGGCATAAAAATGTCTTGATGTGTAGGAGAGGGAATTTTCATTTGTGCGAAATTTAGAAAACAATACCAATTACGTTTAATTATTAAAAAATGGTAGAATATTAAATAACGTATTTTTTAAATATCTACATGTCATATAAATAATTAACACATTGATTCGCTTTTTTAAAAATATCCCTAGACCGTGTTGATGTGTGTATATTTATGAAATTTTGGTTTATAGTTCATCTTAGCGATTTTAATACATAAACCAAATTTCTTGTGTTTATGTTAAATAGATTTTGAGTTATTAAGATGACAAAAGTGGCTCCAAATGGTTCGTGTAATATTACTCACAGCTGCTGCGTCGCCAGTTTCTTTTTTGCTTGAACTGGCTTGACACGCTACCGCGTGTCTAGATATTTCTCATTGACTAGAGCTCACTTCCTTGACCCTACCACAGATAATATAATACTAGCATACAGATGTCTCATCCCATACAAAGAAACCGTGCCGACGTATCTAGCGTTTTTCGTCTGAGTAAGCTGATTATTTTTACAATTACTTCGATCGAGTTCAGTTCCGTTCCACGGCTATAGATGGTGTTAGCAGCAACTTGCTAGTAAAAGGGTTTTCTCGGTTCGTGACTATTTTTTTTTAAATACAGTGACGATTTGTTTTATAGAATATATTTGCACGTGTTTACAGTTTACAGGATCACGGTTAGACGGTAGACTCGAGGTTACAATAGGGTCCTCATTTGATATCCCTTGCAGGGCGGCTAAGTTCGGCAGCTTATGCTGTTAGAAAAATACGTCAGTTTACTGATGTAGATACCGCGAGGATAGTCTATTTTAGTTACTTTCATAGTATAATGTCTTACGGTATCTTACTATGGGGAAGGGCTGCAGACATTGAGTCAATTTTTAAAAACGAGCCATCAGAGCGATATGCAATCTTCGCCGGCGTGATTATCTAAGGGAACTGTTTAAGGACATTTAACATCATGACAGTAGCTTGTATTTACGAAAACATCATGTACGTCCAATTAATTCCAATTAAGGGACCAATTAATTCAACCAGGTTTCAGGCTGGTTAAAGTAGCGTCATCTTTTATGGGGTACTGTATAAAATGTTACAATAAAATACCCCCCCACATTCTAGAACTGAATGAGGCGAAATTCAAAACTTGTATAAAACGCACACTATGCAGACAGGCATATTATAAGTTGGGGGATTACATCGCTGATAAAAATACTTGGCTCAACGCTAGTCCTGCTCCACAGCCACTAGGGCACAAAAACAATTGATAAGCAGAAAAGTTCTGAAGTATTGTTGGACCTGCTGAAGACTGTATGAATATATTTGTGTTGTATAAACTCCAATTCATTTTAGTATTATATAACTGCACAGCACATATGTGAGTACTATGTACCAACTGTAAATCTACCATTTACTTTACCTATGTCGTTCGTTGACTTTAGTGTGCCCTGGCAGTTGATAGTGTGTCATGCTCTCTCTAATGTCTCTACAACATCTGTTGGATCATTCGGTTCCCTTAATGATGGTTGAGCTGAGTGGTGCCAATCCATGTGTCATGTTCGTGAACGGGCGCCATCAGTTGGGATTGGCCAATTGCTTATTGGGTTCATATTATGCCCTTATAATGCGGCAATTGTCCATCAGTCTTTCGGCAGAATGATTGGGTCCAAGGGTCTAGAGGAAAACTAAAAAATATACATATTATATCTTAACAAACCGAATCATAAGTTTCTGTTGCCGATTAGTTTACAGTCGAAAATATGACAAAATAATATTATTTTAAATTATACTAACCATTGGTGGTTAATAATAATAATAATAAATAATTATTGTTGTATCCAAAATTATCCTTTTCAATTTAATCGGTAGTTGCGATTTGAGAATCTCCTTATAAATAATAAAATATCTTTATTTGATTCCACAATAATTTGTAAGAATTAATTATTTTGATATATAATAATTATATTACTAAGTAACCATAATAAATCTACTACTCATGCAATTTAATCTACTTCTAATGTGGAGGGTAAAGCCTCCTCCAAAGAATTTCATTTTTCCCTATCTTTAGCAGTGGTCATTCAGTCCCTTCCTGCTTTGGATACAATCTCGTCCTGCTACCGGGCGCCCGGGCGACCTCTACTTCTCACGCCTTGCGGTCCTTTCCATTTTGTGGTGTTAATTGTCCATCGATTGTCACAGTATCTCCCAACATGGCCAGCCCATCTCCATTTGAGACTTTGAGAGAAGTGTAGAGTATCCCTTACCTTGGTTATTTTCCGATTTTTTATGTTTCTTACCCTATCTTTCAGCTTTATATTTAAAAAACAGCTCCTTGCCATTGCCCTCTGAGTTGTCTGTATTTTGTGTTTGAGTTTGACAGCCATAGGTTAGACAGGGTAAAATTGTTGTATCCAAAATTATCCTTTTCAATTTAATCGGTAGTTGCGATTTGAGAATCTCCTTTTGTGCCCAGTACTTTCGCCATGTAATACTCGCCTGTCTATTTCCTCTTTTCGGTCTTTTTTAAATGAAATTTGTTTTCCAAGGTAAGTGTAGCTCTCTACGTACTCGAGTGGCACTTCGTTAACCAATACTGGCGTCATCTCGCTGTTAGTCATGGTTTTTGTTTTTCTAAGTTTTTTTCCAGGCCTGCATGAATACTAGCAGTCTGAAGTTCGTTAATCATTGTGTTGAGCTTATTATGGACTTTCAGAGAACACGACGATATCGTCTGCAAAGCGTAGGTGGCTTAGATATTTCCCATTCACATAACTTTGACCACGGTAAGTCTTCCATTATATTTTGTAGGACAGCTATAAATAGTTTCAGTGATAGGGTTGCCTTGTTTGACTCATTGGTTAATGCTGATCCTGGTGCCCACTCTATCTAGCCTGACTCTACACGTACAATTAACATATATGTTTTTGATAATATTTATATACTTTGCGTTTATACTTTGTTTGTTTAATGATTCCCAGATGCTATTATGAGAGATAGAATCGAAAGCTTTCTTATAGTCAACAAAAGCTATCTATATTCTACATACTTTTCGATGACCTGGTCTACGGTGTGAATATGATCTGTTGTGCTAAATCCACTTCTGAATCCCGCTTGTTCCATGGATTGGCATTAGTCTATTTGTGATGTTATTCTGTGTAGTAAACAGCATGCAAAGAATTTGTACAAGCAAGACATTAAACTTATCGGGCGGTAATTTCCTATATCTTTAGGATCACCCTTCTTATATAGTAAGATGATTTCCGATTCTGTCCATTGCTCTGGCACAATTTCTTTTTCCAATATTTTATTGAAAATTATTGTAAGAGGTGTTAATAAAAGTGTTCTACCGAGCTTGATGCTCTCATTACTCAAACTGTCCGGTCCTGTTCTCTGTTTAAATTATTTATTTGTTTTAGGATTTTAGTTTCAGTAAAATTCTGTACAGTCCATGTGTTCTTTAGTTGATCTTGTTCTGTATTTTCCACTGAGCCTGGTGTAGAGAGATATAAAGGCTTGTATAGAACTTTGGGGCTATGTTTATGATGTCATTTCGTGATTTGCAAATTGTAGACCCCCGCTGAAGGATCCATTTTTTTGACCTGTTAAGTTCGTTGTATGCCTTTTTTGCTGATCTTGTGCTTTCTATACATTTTTCCAGTATGTGTAATCTGTGATTTTCGTTCCATTTTCTGATTTCTTTATTTGTTTCTTTATATAACTCTTTTAGTTCATCTTTATCCTTTTTAGTGAAATATCTTTTATTTTGTAGTGTGCTTCTTTTTTCCATTAATTGAATTGCTTTTTTGATAGAATTTTTCTTTTACTTGATTGTTTTTTATTTCTTAGGCTTGTTAATATAGTTTTTATTTTTTTGTAATATTCCGTGACTGTATATCTTTCCTGGTTTTCTGTTTGGTTCAGGTATAAATTCAATGTAAGATTTTTAAATAACTGTCCATCTCATCCAGAGTCTTTAAAGGGTTTTTGGGACTAGTGTAGTTTCTTCTGCTCCGTTTTTCACTACTTAAGCTTAACGTTGCTCTCAGGTGTCTATGATCTGTGCCGAAGGAGAAAGAATCCAGCACTTCATATTTTGTGATTAATTTAGGTTTCGTTGATGTTATATGATCAGTTTATTTTTTTGTAAGTCGTTCTCCCCTCTTGCTTCTGTTTCCAAAACCGTGAAAACCTGCTATTCTGCTCTTATAGTACTTCGGTTTGCCGATCTGTGCGTTGAAATCGCCCATGACTATAATATATTGTGTAGAGATCAAATCATGAGCCTCTTCTAAGTCTTTGTAGAATTTATATAAGTGATCTTGTGTTGAGCCTTCTGTTGGTGCGTATACCTGTATAATTGCGAAGTGTACGTTCCCTAGGTTTATTTGCAATATGCAAACCCTTTCTATATATATATTTATATTTTCTCTTTTGATTAGGAAACCTACGCCATATAGACCCTTTATTAGTCCTATGTAGTACATAATATAGTTTTCGTCTTCTATTATATTTTCACCTATCTGGCGAGCCTCGCACAGACCCAGTATATCTTGTTTTATGTTACCGAGAGCTGTCTTTAGTTGTAGCAGTTTTTCAGGTGTTGATAATGGTCTGACGTTGAGGGTACAATTATTTACCGAAATTTTATCTCTTGAACGAATATTCTTTGGAGGGTTGTGATCTGACTCTCCCGCGGTGACCAGGCCTAAATTGGGCCAGGCTGTCTTTGCTATGCTAAATTGGGCTGTGATGTATGTGTTTGTTTATGCTATTTGTCGGTTTGATTGTAGGTCAGTTTCGGTTTCTGAAGTATATAATCTCTCATATTCGAAGCTTTATTTTTCTTTAGTGGTTGTTTGTTGTTGTGTTGAGCTTTATGGTTACCGGAGTGCGGTGGTATTATCGCCGGGGATTCAGACAGGTTCCTCTTATTTATTGCTATTGGTGGTTAGTATAGTGTAATCATTAATGTTTCTTATTCCTCAGTTACAAAGAACGCCCCGGCCTCCCGCCGCCCAAGGAAGAAGCGCCCCCCACCGTGAACCTAGACAAGTCAGGCGGCCCCGCCACGGACCGGCTGGCGTCGCTGAAGGCCGCCTTCCGCTCGCAGTACAACCAGGTAGTCGATGATCTGTCCTAGACGACTGTGCGCCCACTATGCACAGTCTTTACACCACGGACCTCTATCCTAAACGACTGTGCACCACCAGCACCACTAGCACAGTCGTTACACCACTGACCGGCTAGCGTCGATGATGGCCGCTTTCCAGTAGCGTTATAACCAGGTAGTCTATGACAAACACAGCAGGCCACCACCCGAGGTGGTGGCGTGTATTGTTCCACGCGCGCCACTCTTAAACGTCGCTTCACGGGGGGACTCAAAAACCCCACTCTCCCCTGAGGTCGAGAAGTTTGCGGAAGGATCGTACGTTCCCGCGACTCCTGGCTTAGGTGTGAGATGGACCACCTGATTGATTTTTAGTCAGTAAGAGTCTGACAGACCCCGCCGCCCCCAGGGCGGAGGACATCCAATGAGGATTTTCCACCCCGGAACAAAAAAAAGTTTGTCGATGATCTGTCCTAGACGACTGTGCACTGACTAGCACACTCGTTACACCATGGTTGACGGTGATGCGAAAAATAAAAGAACCTCTTCCTTTTTGGGAACCCGGTTAAAAAGAAAGAAAATATATTTATTCGGAACAAACTAGAGGCACATGACAAATTTTAACAGACGGATGTATAGTGCTCGCCAAACTTCTGGGCCGCCTGGAAGTTGGTTTTTCACGCACGAAACGGTGCTGTTTTTGCATTAGATTGACTACTGCGCAGCCATTGTAGCCAACTTCAGGGCGGCCAAGAAGTTTGGCGTGAACTATAAATCAGTTTTGGTACGACAGGAGGTCCAAAAGTTCGCGGAATATTTACCTTCAAAATAAGATGTATTCTAAGGAAAATATGCCGCGAACTTTGTCGTATGTAGTTCAGCAAGTTTTTCTTCTGTACCACTACTTTCGCCTTTCTTGTCATTTAACCTCCATACAGAATGAGGTCCTGGGTCCATACTAAGAAGTGTTACATACATACATCATTCAAGAGATGAGATATTTTTTTGTGTACAGTAAAGTATTATATCCCTATTCCATCATTTATGTGCGACAAAGTGAGAGTGAGAGTGTTTTGGCTGTAGACTGAACGTTATAGTACAATTTCTTTTTAACAACGAAACAATGATGGTTTCTTTCAATACTTCATTTGCTACAGCCCAAAATACTTCAGGATAGTTTAGAAGAATAAAAAGCAACAAAAATTGATTTGGAGCTATGGAAACGCTAAACAGTTAAGGCTGATGCTCTAAAAAGCCCTTCTCCTTTTTCCCCAGTTCACAGCATCAACAGATCACTCCTGGGAACAAACACGCCCCACCATCCAGCCGGGCGTCAACGCTCCCGCCGCGCAAGCCGACGAGCGCGACGACGAGCGAGGCGAGCGTTCCGAGGAGAGAGCCGAGCGAGCGGAACGGGCTGAGCGAATCCGCAAGAGTGGGAAGAGAAGTCGGTGGGAGTAGACAGAGAGGATGAGGTTAGGGTGACCGCTGACGGTCCTGGTGGTACTTTGAATGTCACTGGACTTGTGTTTTGGGGAAGACTGTATTTTCTAGTTTTGAGTGTATGTATTAGAGATGAAATGAAAAATGTATATGTATAAAAATAAAGTTTAATGGTTATCGTGGCAAAGATTCAACCCGATTGTATAGAATTTAGGTGCATTTATAGAAATCTCTTTTAGGTCAGGATTGTTTTGTAAATTTTGATAATATGATGCTCGATTTTCATAACGGCTATAAATTATTCAACACTACCTTCAAGTGATTTTAAAGAAATTTTCTTTCCCCAAAACATATTTTCATAAACATGTTTTTTAAGAGTTAAATAAAGAGAGGTGAAAATAGTTATGGGCACTCCCAAAGTATTTTAAATATTGACGATTATAGTTGCAATCATAAATAAGACTTATAACACATTTTGCTGATGTATTTTGGTACAGGACAAACAATAATATGAGAGGTATAATACCTGCTGATTACTTAACATTTTGCGATGATATAATGTAAATTGTACCTGTATTATGTATGCATGCAGTAATACCTCAAAGTTAGATATTCTAAAATTAGTGTTAACCAAAGGTATGCCCCAAATAAATTAAGTAAATAATCATAAAATAAAATAGTGCCTCGAAAGTGGATTTTGCAAGATATACTTTTATATATTTGTTTTTTTAACATGGTCAACTTATCTGTGCACCTGGCGCTGTGACGTCACAGTTCCGTTCGACTGTCGCTATTGTCGCATGAGGCTCGGGCAGGTACTGCCGCATGCCGCATGCCGCATGCCAATAGCAGGGAGTGGGCGAGCATTCCAGCGAGGTGCACAGTCAAGAGGAAAAGCGGGCAGAGAGCTCCGACTTAATTTCCTTTGTAAAATTCGTATTTCGAGGTTTGGCTCTCGCCTATTTCCTCATCCAGTATTGGACAAATTTAAAAGATATTACATAAATTGAATAAAAAAGATATATGTAGTGCTTCTATGTTTATCTCTTTAGATGTATAGTTGCAAATTTGCACACTAGGCCTCTGTTGACAGCGCAATTTTGAGCATTTTTTGAAGGTTCTAGTGTTTCTAAAGATAATGTATCATCAAAAAGGAAAACAGCAGGAGCACAGTATATATCTTTTTTTCAATTTATGGAATATTCTTTAAATTGGTCCAATATTGGAGGAGGAAATAGGCGAGAGCCAAACCTCGAATAATGACTTTTTACATAGGATATTCAGTCGGATGTCTGCGACCGCATTACCTTAAGTTGACCGTGTAGTAGATCGGTCTCTGGATTTTTGCCCGGTTATTGCAATAAGCTATAAACGATAATGATATTTATTAAACAAGTTGGTTACACTTCTACTTAACCCTTCGAGGAATACAGCCGTAATGATATTTTGTACATTGGATACGCCCGCGTTTGTTTACTATCATCGGACTTATTTATGGAATGTTAAATGCCTTTTAATTGTAATATAATAATATTATATTGATACGTTAGTCAATATATTTAGTAAAATATACTTATAAAATGCACTTAAAAAGAGAATTTATTTCAAACCACCCCTGTTACTTAGTTCCCCGTAAGTTAAGGTTCATTGAACTGGACTATTATATTTACATTAATTATGTTAGATCTTGGGTAGTAAGCAGTGGATCGCTGTGGGCTCATCTATACTTATATTATAAAGAGGTAAAGTTTGTGAGGTTATAGGGGGTAATCTATGGATCTACTGAACCCCTTTAGATAAAATTTGGAGATAGTTTGAGACCCTGGGAAGGACATAGGATAGTTAGTATTCCCTTGGAATGATAAAACTTTTTACGCGTGCGAAGCCGCGCGCAGAAGCTAGTGATGATATGAGGACGCTTAGTAAACTTAGTAAGCAATCTTAACAATCATAGACATAAAAAGTTTTCCAAAAAAAATCAACCGAATTCCAAATCAAAACACTTCAAAGTCAAAAATAACTTCAATTTCGGCAGTGGATGTTCCTGTTTTTGTTGCTTCGTTTTTTGACACCTTCGTTTAGGTATTTATAAAGCCCTAAGTTATGCCTGAATAGATTATCCGTAAACTAACATAACCGATGCAAGAGAGTATACCAGGGTAAACTGTACATATGTGCGTATCCCTTTAGAGCGCACCGGCGTGATGTTATGTTATGAAATGGCGTAAACAATAAACAGACATGCGATTGCAGCAATCCCGATTGATTTCTTGTTGTTTACTGAGGAGTTTTGTTGTATATCTTCGAAGTTCTTCGTCAGATCTTGATCAAATTTAAATGAGACCACAAGAGAAGCATCAAAATCGGTTCACCTAGTAAAATGTTCTGAGGTAACACACATTAAAAAAAAATATGATGTCGAATTGAGAACCTCCTCTGACCTCCTCCTTTTTGAAGTCAGTTAAAAAAAAAAAATCTTTGTAGTTTGTGGTATTACTGTAATCAATAGAATATTAAATATTAAATAAAATGGCGTCTATACAAGACAATCTATCACATATTATAAATTACATAATTATATTTAGTACTAACACGGGGTCCCAGCGCTAAGAAAGAAAATTTGGTTCAAATAAATCTCACTAGATGGCGCGAAATGCACCGAGTTGTTGTTGAATCGTGTGTAAAATTAACATTTTGTGGAATTGAACATAAAAATTGTATGTTCTTGTTTAATCAACTCTCCTAAGCACAAAATTATGGAATATTGGGCTTATTTACATTTCATTCACATTTCAAAGATTATTTGAACGGATCATTTAAAATTGGTGCCAATAGATGGCGCAGTTTTAAATGTCTGAGGCATTCCACTCGATTGTTTAAATTTGTATTGTAACACATTTTGGTGCAATGAAAGTGTAAAGACGTGCAAAAAATACTATAAAACAAATTTACACTGTAGATAAAAAAAAAAAAATTCATGCACCGAGTAAACCCTTTTACTTGCAAGTCGCTGCTAACACCATCGGTCGCCATGGAACGGAACCGAACGTGATCGATGTACAAAAAATAATCGGTTTAATCAGACGAAAAGCGCTATTTGCGTCGGCGCGGTTTCTTTGTATGGAATGAGGTATCTGTATGCTAGTATTATATTATCTGTGGTAATAATTTGCGTTTGCCAAGGAGTAGTAAGCAAATGAAATCACCACTCCAGGTTTACTTATGGGCTCATAGCTAACCTAGGATTTCTGAAAGGCGTTTCATTACTAATGCCAAATATTATTTTATGCCAATTTTAGTGGGTTGTTATTCCGATCAATTGACCGATAGATAATCAGAATTTGACAGGTGATTTACTGGCACAATAGCAAGAGTATTGTCAGACTTACACAAACAAACAAATAGCTCAAACAGTGTGAGCAAAAACTCGACTAGTCTAGTACTACAAACTTTATATGGAGTAAGGACAGTTCAATAAAATATTTGTGCAGGACGTAGCGTGTTCATTGGCCCCGAGAAAAGAAGGGCGTAAACCTTCTGGCCATTGCCGCTGAACGCCCCATCCACATCAACGAAAACAAAGGTTCTTGGATGCCTAGCTGCAGCAGTGACGTAGGGTTGCAAATCGACTCTAACGATTCAACGATGTGTTGGCTGTACTTGAGTTATTTCCAGATTCCGGGTTGCCTACTTCTGGATCAGCACTCCTGGTGTCCAGGTTCCGAGGTTCAGCTCGACAGGATCGAAAAGGGATGTCTTCATAAGGGTTGAAGTCGATGAATTAAATGAAACACTAAGTTATTCAGTACACGGCACGATTCTAGGGCTCTCAACAATTTCTGAGACTTGATTCTATATAAGAATTACTTCTTATTTACTAAGACAAGTACAAGCGACTAGCTTTGGATGACTACAAATTCTATTTTGGGCCCGGGGGTTCTTTATACCCTCGCATCGTGCCATTATTGAGAGCCCCGCAAATTCTCGCCGAAAATAATTTTTATTTATGTAAAAAACCCTTATACATATTTGGTAAATAGGGTTACCGCACCCCTTCCATGGTGCTATCAATAGCTGGATTCCTTCGTACTGTAACACAGTAACGCCCCCTATCTATGTATCTAATCAATATACCTAATTTCCAGGTATTGATAGCTTCCCTAGACTATTTCCATGAAATGAAAGGACAATTCCCTTTATTTCCCAGTTAAAACCTTAATAGCTTTTAACCTAGTCTAAGGATATCTATAGGTTGGGTTGACCTGCTGGTGCCAATAGCAGGCTGTCTGTTGACGTCTAGAAAAAGCTTATTTTCGGGAATCTTCTATGGGATATCATCCCTTATGTAACGAATCTATAAATTCCTAAGTCATTTCACCGACTTTAGGACTTCCTACTTAGGCTAACCAGACAATCACCGCCTATTATGGGGATTCTGGTAGCCAATAGACCACACTTTACATTTCTAGTGTTTATGTAAGTCTATCTAGGTCATATGCACATAAGGTGCCTTGATATGTACAAATTTGATAGCTGGTCACTTTCTTTGCGCCCAGCTATCAGAGAAATTAGATATAAAAACACTAATAAGATTGGGACAACACGATGGTGCGTTTAACGGGCCATCGGGAGGTCCCCAAAAATTCCTTATTTTCGGAATTCCCAGGGGTGTATAGTCCCGGGGAGTGCCAAAACTGACTAAAAATTACATTTCCAGAAACCTATTTTCTGGAATTGTACTTAAACTACTTGAGCGATTTTCGCTCCAAAGTGATGGCTTGGTAGCTAGTCCAGCAAGCCATCCGAAAGTACTTACACCATGAGTACATCTATTCCCTTCATGGAGTTATTCCACCTGAAGGGTCTACAAATTTCAACGTTTTACGTTGTTTACATTTTTCACGACTGCTTATCTCGTTGACTATCCAAGCGATTCTTCCCATCTAGAAACCGCCTGGAAGCCCTTTTAGCAAGCTTTCCAATGGTAGTACTTTTACCAGTACACCTATATGTTTCTAGGTACTTAGGGCACCTAAAACCGTAAGCGATTGCCCAAAACCAGACAAACAGCAGTTTTTCTATTATATACTGACTTGATATCTCAAGTAAATGGGCTTTATATAAAAGACTACGCTAACTATGAGGTGTATATAGGCTTCCTGTCCCGGTCTAGGTCCCCCATATACCCTAAAATGACCTAAAACCATATATTTGGTGTTTGAGATATCAAGTCAATATTCCTATTTACATAGCAGAAACTATGTGGTCTTCACATAGTTTCATCATTATGTACTGATTTCATGTCCAGTACATAGGATAAGCCCTTAAAAACATGATTTTAATTACTATAATATTTTCAAAAAACCACCAAAACTATAAATAACGTGTGGTTCCCTCTCACGGGTCATTCGGAACTAATCCGTCGTCGGGCACAGACGTATCGTATGACAGAAATTTATGTTTTTTACTATGATAACTCTTATCAGTATGCTTTCTAATGATTTTACTCTGTTAAGGGTGAACTATTGAACCCTATAACATACTGACAAACACTAAAAACATTATACTACTATCTCAAAAAATGTAGGTAAAATTTTAGTATAAATATAAACGTGCCTCTAAAATTCATTTTAGTATCAGGTGGCGCGCCGTGGTAAGCAGACATGTCTACACATACAAACTTCAATTTCTATGAACCATTTAGTATGGTTGATGACGCTTCGTCGCGAACATATCTCCCGCCGTGCAGTGCTGTGTCGACTCGAAGTGTTGTCGGCGCGGCGCTGCATTCCTTCGGTGAGCGACGGACGGCATTTCTCGGCTGCCGGCCAGGCCCACCGAGAGGACGGTCGCCGCTCCGGCATCTCTGGTTACTGGGGCAGTGGGACGAGTTTCTTCACCGGACGCTTCAAGGTACCGCCAAGCGTGCGTACCTCAGCGGTCCGGATTTCTCCGTCGATTCCTGGATACACGGCCACAATGCGGCCTCGCGGCCACGTATTGCGGGGCAGCTGGCCGTCGGCTATCAGGACAGGGTCACCCACTTTAAATCTGGGCCCACTACTATGTGGCTCCCGCCGGTTTTGGAGCTCCGGCAGGTACTCTCTGACCCAGCGACTCCAGAACATATCAGCGAGGATCTGTGATCGTCGCCATATTTTCCTGCTGTCTATATCTTGCTCGGTGAACGTGCCAGGTGTAGGTAGTCTGGCTGACCCACCGAGTAAAAGGTGATTCGGTGTGATGGATTCATCATCATCACCATCTACCGACACGTGTGTCAATGGTCGGCTATTTACAATGTACTCTGCCTCACAAATCAGTGTGGACAACACCTCTTCGGTGGGGTGTTTTTCTGTAAGTACATTGTATAGTGTGTTTTTTACACAACGAACTAGGCGCTCCCAGGCGCCTCCCATGAATGGCGCTGATGGCGTTATGAAGCGCCATACGATGCCTCTACGACTTGCCTCTGTCTTGAAGGCGTCTCGCAGCTCTCTGTCGGCGCCGTGCATGTTGGTGCCATTGTCTGAGTGTATCTCAGCTGGGCATCCTCTGCGTGCGGCGAATCGGCGCAGCGCCAATATGGCGGAGTCTGCGCTAAGGCTGGCGGCGATTTCAAGGTGCACCGCCCTTGATGTGAGACACGTAAATAGTGCTACGTATCTCTTCTGATGCTGCCGACCGACGGTGACGGATAGCGGGCCGAAATAGTCGAGCCCGGTATATGTAAACGGCCTCTTATGGTGAGCGAGGCGCGTTTTCGGATGGTCGCCGGTCGCAGGTACTGGTGGCTGTGCCTTGCGTATACGGCAATGCAGGCATCTTGCTATCACCTTCTTCGCTGTTGGTCGCATCTTCACGACCCAGTAGTGCTGCCGTACCTCATTAATTGTGAGTTCGGTGCCACTATGTTGTAGACTGCGATGTGTCCAGTCTATGTACAACTGCGTTATGTGATGGTCGCCATGTAATATAGGCGGGCGCATCACTTCTTCAGCTACCTCTTGCGTAGCTGCTATGCGACTTCTTAGTCGCAGCACGCCGTCGACGACCTGAATTTGTAAAGGTCGCAGCGAGCTATTTTTATTTATTTCTTCAACATTCGCTAACTCTGAAGCGAACGATTGTTGTTGTGCGACCTGGACAAGTATTTTCTCAGCTTCTTGGAGAAATTCTGCTTCTATGATTTGTCTGTTGACCTGGGTTGGTGCTCTGCATGCCTGCTTCTGCTTCTGTGCAGGTACAGCGGGCTTCTTGCGCCAGTCTGGGTCCTTTTCAGCGTTTTTTCTCGTCCGTTTATAGGACGTTATCTCTGTTCTATTTTTGCAAAGAGATATAAAACGCAGAACTGTGGCGGTCGCACGAAGCAGTCGCTCCCATCTGGAGAATCTGCTTGGCTCTGGAACGGCTTCTATGAAGCTCTTCTTGTCCCCTTCTGTGACAACGAAAGTTTTTTCTTCTCCCGTGTCCTTTGTAGTCGGAGGTTTCTCTGTGGGCCATAATTCGGGCCCAAGAGACAAAAAACTCGGCCCGCAGTACCACTCGTGGTCCGAGTTGAACCGCAGTGGCACGTCACGGGTTGCTGCATCAGCGATGTTCATCTTGGTGGGTATCCATCGCCAATCTTCGACTTTGCTATTGTCTTCAATAGCAGCTATTCGGTGAGCAACGAAAGGTTTGTATACTCTCGCTCCTCTTCTAATCCAGGTCAGTACGGTCTTGCTATCTGACCAATACGTTACTGACGTGGGCTTGCAGTCGTGTTCACTCATCACTGCTGCGGCTACGCGGGTTCCCAATACCGCGGCCTGAAGTTCGAGTCTCGGTATCGAAAGCAGTTTCAGTGGGGCCACCCGCGCTTTCGCCATAACAAGGCTTATTAAGTGCTTGCCTTCCACGGTCGTGGCCCGCCAGTATATAGCGGTAGCATATGCCATCTCGCTTGCATCAGTGAACACATGCACCTGCATTTCTATAGCGTCGCTATATCCAGGATAGCATCTTGGTACGCTAACGTTTTTTAGTTGGCGTAAATGTTGTACCCAAATTTTCCATTGTAATGCTAGGTCAACATCTAGCCTCTGATCCCAGTCGACGCCTCGCCTCCATACTTCTTGCAATATTTGCTTCGCCTTGATGGTTACTGGCGAGGCGAGTCCGAGTGGGTCGTATAGCGACGCTACTATTCTGAGCGCCTCTCGCTTGGTGGGCGCCTCTCGGTCCAAGATACCCTCAGGCAGACGCGCGAGTGTGAGGTTGAAACCCAGCGTGTCTTCGCCTGGCCTCCATATGAGGCCGAGTATCTTTTCCGACGTATCTATATCTCCAATGGATACCATCTCAGTTTGTATGTGCGATGGGTCCATTTTTTCTAGGAGCTGCGAGCTATTTGAAACCCATTTCTTGAGTCCAAACCTCGCCTGTAGGTGTATTTTTCGCACCATACTAGCGACTTCTGCCGCCTTCTCGATAGTTCTATAACTATCTAGGTAGTCATCCATATAATGACTACGTAGTATAGCATCCACAGCTTCAGGGTGCTTCTCTATATATTTGTTTGCGTTCCAGTTCTTTGCAAAAATTGCTGTGCAAGGCGAACTGGCTGCGCCGAAAATGATGGACGTCATTCTATATTCTTCTGGCGCTCCTTCTCTGCGGTTTCCCCTCCACAGGTAGCGAAGCGCGTCTCGGTCTTGGCTCCGCACCTTCACTTGCATGAACATCTCCGCTATGTCACCGGTTATTGCGACGCAGTGGCGGCGAAACCGCATCATTACGCCTGGCAGCGACTGTAATAGGTCGGGCCCAGTTAACAGGAAGTCATTCAGTGACATTCCTCTCGATTTGGCGGCAGCGTCATGTACGATGCGAAGTTTGTCTGGCTTCATTGGGTTGAAGACATCGAAGTGTGGGAGGTACCAAGTTTTGCCCGGCGTGCTAATTGCGGGTGCCCTTTCAGCGTACCCTTTCGCAATTAGCGAGTCCATCTGGTCTGAGTATCTTCTTAGAAGTTCCTGGTTCTTGTCCAGCTTCTTTTCTGTTGAGACGAGCCTCTTCAGAGCTGTCTCAAAGCTATCTGGCATCTCAGCATGCTCATTACGCCAAAGCATGGCGGTTTCGATGTGTCCATTCTCTAATTGGACAGTTGATCGATTCAAAATGTCCTCTGCCCTTCTTGCTGGGTCAGAGGCGGGTCGCTGTGGGTTTATGCACAACGATTCTATGGCGAAATGTTCGCGCAACTGATGATCCAAATTGTCATCAGTTGTTATTCTATTGACATGATGTACTTGTTGTCGTAGTAAACTACTGTGCGCGCCATGTAGTGTCCAACCCATCGCTGTAAGTGACGCAATTGGTTGGTGTCTTGGACCTCTGCGAATCTCGCTGGCCAATAACAAATGCCAGTTGTCTTGGCCGACGAGTATTTTTGGCACGCCATTGTTGTACATCAACTCTTTTCTCAAGTCGGTTAAATGCTTGCAGCGTGCGACAACCCTATCGCTCACTGTTTGTTTTGCCAAGCTGAGTTTAGGTATAGTACGTGCTTTAAATTGTACCCTTCTCTCTTGCGGGCTAACCAGCGTCACCTTGACTCTTCTTGAGCATGGGGTGGTGAGCATGGTGTTGCCTATCGCACCGATCTTGAGCGGGTCCACAGGGCCCTCTGCCCCGACTTGCCTCGCGATGTCTTCATCCATCAGCGAAACGGTGGACCCATCGTCTAGGAGAGCGCATGTTGCTACCTCTCCCGCCGGTCCGATTACCCGGACCGGCACTATCTTGAGGTACGCCTGGCTCGATGGTGACCCGAAACTGGCCACCGTTTCCTGAGGATCCTTGCGGGATTCAGGAACATCGGGCTTCTTGTTGGCTTCCCTCTGCTGTTGCTTCTTCCTATGAAGAAGCCGATGGTGCGTATCTCTGCACCCGTCTTGGCCACACTGTTTTCTCTTACAAGTGTGGTTGCCTCGTCGATGTTGAAGGCAGCGATAACATAGATTGTGTTTTTTCGCTAGCTCCCATCTTTTCTCGACAGCTACGCCCCTGAATTGTGCACATCCAGTGGCGTAGTGATGTCCCACGTCGCAAACACGGCATTTTCCTACCGGTTGGTCCGTAGCTATATGCGTCCTTTGTGTGACGCGTCTGTTGGTGTTCGCCTCGGCCGAAGCGATGCCTTCGGGTGGGGCGAATGGACTACAGAAGTGTGCCTGTTCAGATATAAAATTACTGAACAATGAAATATCTGGCACCGATTGGTACTTCTCCGAATATGATCGGTACCATTGTGCTCGTAGCGAATTGGGTAACTTCTCTGTTAACAATCGCATAAGCTCCGCGTTCATAAGGTAATGACCCTTTTTTAACGCGCGGAGCGTGACTACAGCACCTCTTACGCGACTTGCAAACGCGCAGATGTCTCTTGGTGGCTCACTGCAGCGCGGCAGTCCGCGTAATCTATCTGTTTCAGCTTGCGCTATGGAGTCTGGACGGCCGAACTGCAGCTCGAGTTCCTTCATGATGTCATCGGGCCTGGCATGTCCGATGAGTTCTGAGCTGACGGTTTCCATTGCACGTCCATGTAAGCTTCTCCTCAGCCTCGCTGTATTCTCGATGTCCGTAAAATACGCTCGAGTTGTCTCATATATGGCCCGAAATGATAGCCATTCAGTATGAGAACCATTGAAATTCGGCAATGTCATGACGAATTTCGACGCAGAGGGGTTCGTTTGGTCCCGCTGTTCTATTTTCCTGTCGGCTAGCGACGCTATAGCGGACGTCAACTCCGTCAAGAATGGACGGAGACTATCCCTCTGACCTCCTGTACACTCAGCTGACGCTGCAACTGGAGGCTTTCGCACTTCTTTCTCCTTAGGATGCTGACCTTCTATTTGCGATTTGGTGGCGGCCGCAGTCAGGGGTCTATGCATAGAATTTCTGGTTCCCCCTTCAACGACGTTATCCTCCTTCTCAGGCTGAGGTTCTGGTGCCTCTTCTAGCCATGAACGCACGTACTCGTCATTCGAGTTTCTGTCATCCAAGTATTCAGCTTCGGAACCCTCTTCCTCCGCTCTCTGAAGTGCCAATTGTGCAAGCTCCAACTTAATTTTGAGTAAGTCTTCGCGAGCTTTGTCTATGTTTTTTCGTGACCGAGTCACTCTAGTTGACGGCGGACGGCTATGTTCGATACGGGCGTCACCCCGGGTAGTCATCGGCATCGCTGTACGTCTGTCTTCTTCGGAAATCTTCTCTTTCTGAGAAGGTTTCAATGTTGTGTCTGAAGCTCCTTCTAATCTGGTTACTCTGGTAGAAACCGCTTGATCAGTTTCTATTGGTTGATGCGTCGGAGTGCTTTCAGTTTGAGGCGCTAGATGGCGCTGCTCGTCCGACGGCTCGGTCCCTTCGGTTGTGGAAGGTGAACACGGCGGCAGCTCATGTCTGATGCCAGCTGGCTGATCCAACTCCACGGTCCATGCCTCCGGCGTCTTGCCTTTGGATCTGGTTATCGGCATTGTTGTTGAAATATTTTCTTTTGAAAACTCGAAGTTAGTTTTCAAAGATAAGTCCCAGTTCCGGGCTTCAGCGTTCAAACCGACGATCTCCAGAAGTTAACCTCCACTTCGATTGACTATAATTCAATCTTCAAATAAAAAATCACTAAAAACTTACGGTCAGTGATAAGTCTTCAGGAAACTTCAGGCATTTGCTATACAAGTTTATTTTTCCCATAAACGTGTATGTTCTATTTGATTGACTATAATTCAATCAAATTCTAAATCACCGAAAAGTCAAGGTTACTTTTCGGTGGTGATGCTTCATGAACTGCTTGTCCAAAGCATCAGAGCCGTGCATCAATCTTCCGAGCACGTATCTTGCTTGATTGAAGAAAATTCAATCTTCAAATAAATCACCGAAACGTCAAAGTTATTTTCAGTGATAGTGCTTCAGGAACCGCTTAGTCAGTACATCCGAAACGTATCTAAGTCTTCAGAGTACGTTTCTTCCATTCACTGACGAAAATTCAGTCTTCAAAATTTTCCTGAAAACATAGGGGTTGTTTTCAGTCATAAGGCTTCAGGAATTATTCTTCAATCATCAAGGATGCACATCAGCCTTCTAAACGCACGTCTTGTATTTTTCTGACGGGCGCTCGTTTTTTAAACAAATCGCTAAAAACATAAGGGTAGTTTTCAGCGATAAGTCTTCAGGAACTATTCTTCCGCGTCAAAGACGTAATCCAATCTTCTGAACGAGTATTCTTGGTTGAATAAACAAGCGTTCAGTTCTAGAACAAATCACTGATAACATAGGGTAGTTTTCAGCGATAAGTCTTCAGGAACTATTCTTGGGGCTTCAAGGATGCGCATCTGTCTTCATACAGCATTTTGCGGCTCACAGAAAATTTCTTCTATTTTCTTACAATTATTGAAAAAATAGGGTATTTTCAATAACTGTCTCCAGAATTTTACCTCTTGGATCCAGCGGCAAATAGGGCACGTAGGACTTGTTCCCTGCAGTGCACGTCGATTTTTGGTTTATTTGTGAAATTAATTTCTCCAAAATTCGAAAAATTAATTCCACCACTGTTTCTTCCTGACGTCCTGGGGCGCTCCAGACTTCGAATTTCGGCTCGAACGGGTCAACGTTGTGTTGCACGTAGCCGACTTAATATGCAGGCACCCAGTTGTTTTTTCTGGATCTACTGTTCCCGACGTCCTGGGGCTCTCCAGGCTCCAAAATTCGGCTCGAACGGACCATTAAATGTGCAGGACGTAGCGTGTTCATTGGCCCCGAGAAAAGAAGGGCGTAAACCTTCTGGCCATTGCCGCTGAACGCCCCATCCACATCAACGAAAACAAAGGTTCTTGGATGCCTAGCTGCAGCAGTGACGTAGGGTTGCAAATCGACTCTAACGATTCAACGATGTGTTGGCTGTACTTGAGTTATTTCCAGATTCCGGGTTGCCTACTTCTGGATCAGCACTCCTGGTGTCCAGGTTCCGAGGTTCAGCTCGACAGGATCGAAAAGGGATGTCTTCATAAGGGTTGAAGTCGATGAATTAAATGAAACACTAAGTTATTCAGTACACGGCACGATTCTAGGGCTCTCAACAATTTCTGAGACTTGATTCTATATAAGAATTACTTCTTATTTACTAAGACAAGTACAAGCGACTAGCTTTGGATGACTACAAATTCTATTTTGGGCCCGGGGGTTCTTTATACCCTCGCATCGTGCCATTATTGAGAGCCCCGCAAATTCTCGCCGAAAATAATTTTTATTTATGTAAAAAACCCTTATACATATTTGGTAAATAGGGTTACCGCACCCCTTCCATGGTGCTATCAATAGCTGGATTCCTTCGTACTGTAACACAGTAACGCCCCCTATCTATGTATCTAATCAATATACCTAATTTCCAGGTATTGATAGCTTCCCTAGACTATTTCCATGAAATGAAAGGACAATTCCCTTTATTTCCCAGTTAAAACCTTAATAGCTTTTAACCTAGTCTAAGGATATCTATAGGTTGGGTTGACCTGCTGGTGCCAATAGCAGGCTGTCTGTTGACGTCTAGAAAAAGCTTATTTTCGGGAATCTTCTATGGGATATCATCCCTTATGTAACGAATCTATAAATTCCTAAGTCATTTCACCGACTTTAGGACTTCCTACTTAGGCTAACCAGACAATCACCGCCTATTATGGGGATTCTGGTAGCCAATAGACCACACTTTACATTTCTAGTGTTTATGTAAGTCTATCTAGGTCATATGCACATAAGGTGCCTTGATATGTACAAATTTGATAGCTGGTCACTTTCTTTGCGCCCAGCTATCAGAGAAATTAGATATAAAAACACTAATAAGATTGGGACAACACGATGGTGCGTTTAACGGGCCATCGGGAGGTCCCCAAAAATTCCTTATTTTCGGAATTCCCAGGGGTGTATAGTCCCGGGGAGTGCCAAAACTGACTAAAAATTACATTTCCAGAAACCTATTTTCTGGAATTGTACTTAAACTACTTGAGCGATTTTCGCTCCAAAGTGATGGCTTGGTAGCTAGTCCAGCAAGCCATCCGAAAGTACTTACACCATGAGTACATCTATTCCCTTCATGGAGTTATTCCACCTGAAGGGTCTACAAATTTCAACGTTTTACGTTGTTTACATTTTTCACGACTGCTTATCTCGTTGACTATCCAAGCGATTCTTCCCATCTAGAAACCGCCTGGAAGCCCTTTTAGCAAGCTTTCCAATGGTAGTACTTTTACCAGTACACCTATATGTTTCTAGGTACTTAGGGCACCTAAAACCGTAAGCGATTGCCCAAAACCAGACAAACAGCAGTTTTTCTATTATATACTGACTTGATATCTCAAGTAAATGGGCTTTATATAAAAGACTACGCTAACTATGAGGTGTATATAGGCTTCCTGTCCCGGTCTAGGTCCCCCATATACCCTAAAATGACCTAAAACCATATATTTGGTGTTTGAGATATCAAGTCAATATTCCTATTTACATAGCAGAAACTATGTGGTCTTCACATAGTTTCATCATTATGTACTGATTTCATGTCCAGTACATAGGATAAGCCCTTAAAAACATGATTTTAATTACTATAATATTTTCAAAAAACCACCAAAACTATAAATAACGTGTGGTTCCCTCTCACGGGTCATTCGGAACTAATCCGTCGTCGGGCACAGACGTATCGTATGACAGAAATTTATGTTTTTTACTATGATAACTCTTATCAGTATGCTTTCTAATGATTTTACTCTGTTAAGGGTGAACTATTGAACCCTATAACATACTGACAAACACTAAAAACATTATACTACTATCTCAAAAAATGTAGGTAAAATTTTAGTATAAATATAAACGTGCCTCTAAAATTCATTTTAGTATCAAGTGGCGCGCCGTGGTAAGCAGACATGTCTACACATACAAACTTCAATTTCTATGAACCATTTAGTATGGTTGATGACGCTTCGTCGCGAACAATATTTATATGAAATACAATTTTACACGTTAAAAAAGGCTCGTTAAAAGACCTTTGAAGGTTTAGGCCGAGTTTCTCACCTCTAAGTTATCGCAGAATTAATGTGACAAATTGTCAAGCACGCGTTATCTGCTGTGATTGGTTGAAATAATTTTCAACAGCTAATCACAACAGATAACGCGTGCTTGACAATTTGTCACATTAAGCGCTCATGCCCATGAGACGGTTTTTCGCCGGAGCTAAGCCCGGCGTCAGACCGGGTCTACGTTCGGTCGTCATTATTATATGGGACTGTATGGGATAGTGTTGGCTAGCACACTCTTTCTCTTTTTCATTCATCTTCTCAAGAAATTCATTCATTCAATAAATAGGAATATGGTCCTCACACTTATAAATATTGCAACCATAGGTAAATTATCAAATTGAACAACAATGGCAAAGTGTGTGCCAACGTGTTAAACAAAAAAAAACCGACCTAGTGCGAGTCGGACTCGCGCACGAAGGGTTCCGTACCATTATCGGAAAAAACGGCAAAAAAATCACGTTTGTTGTATGGGAGCCCCACTTATATATTTATTTTATTCTGTTTTTAGTATTTGTTGTTATAGCGGCAACAGAAATACATCATCTGTGAAAATTTCAACTGTCTAGCTATCACGGTTCATGAGATACAGCCTGGTGACAGACGGAAAGACAGACAGACGGATAGCGAAGTCTTAGTAATAGGGTCCCGTTTTTACCATTTGGGTACAGAACCCTAAAAAAGAGTAGGTATACCTAATGATTATGAATTTGTTGCTACATGCGGTTGCGGATAGATACTCAATTGATCAATTCACATATTACTTCGTGTTTTTATTTACAAATATTTCAAAGCCACCCGATTTTGGAAAATTTTCATCGACGCCGTCATACTCGGCGGTGGGCTATGCGGCGTGGGATATTTGAAGAGGTTTATAAGCGAAAGCGTGGGACTGATCATTAGTAATTGTTATTATTTTGTATGCAATGCAAGATTAATAGGAAAATTATTAGTATATATTTTTCTTTGTTTTAATTATTATTGTCGAATTTTGTTGAAATTATTGCCAGCTATTATTTGTTTGAATTAGATTATAAACTGTAGATCTTGGAAATAACATATTGTTACGAGCTGGGGCTCAGGGATAAATTATTTAAACAGCAGACTTCAATTAATCACACTTTATTACAAAAACACTTCTTAAACGATTCTATTACTTCGCACTATTATCCTTTTGTGATCGCTCTGTGTCGCTTCCGAATCGAAACTGACTCACGACAAACCCGACCGCTTTTTATATAGCACCGAAGATGTTTCTAGAACGTTCCATACTGTTCTAGATAATTCGAGAAACTTCCAGAACAATCGACTTTCGAACTCACTGTTCTCGAAGCGACTAGAAACTTCCAGAATGTTCGGTTCGAACATTCCGGAAAATTCCATTTGACACGAGAAGATTAGTTCCGCTATTCGATACTAGATGGCGCCACTAGTAACTACATAATTCTTCTACTCGTCACTAGATGGCGTTTCCCTATCTTGTAACAATATTTTACCTACTTTATGAAAGAATGATTAGATTTTATGCGTCTTATAAGTAAGTAATTATTATTACAAATATTTAAATAAAAATGGATGTTTTATTTACATTATTACTATATTGATTATGTATATTTATATCATATTTCCGTTACCCGCTTAAAACATCGCCTGTTCCAGAGTAAAGTTCGGCACAATATGTAAAATGTACTCTAATAAATATAGCGTGAAAGTCGTTATTTATTTATAACCACAAAGTTTTATAGTACAGATGTTTTACAGTTTGCTCGACTTTGTTAATCAAGATATTGTGTTTATTATAAAACTTCATGGTTTTATTTAAAATATAAGCAGTGATACAAGTTCCATGAAGAACTAGATAATTAATTAATGACCTCTGTTGTATTGTAGGCTGTTGAACATTGGGTTTGAGGTTCGAATCTCGTGTCGGGTAATGATATTTTTTTTTTTTTTTTTTTTTTTTTTTTTATTATCTATAGGCTTGCGCTTGACCACTATCTCACCTGATGGTAAGCGATGATGTGGTCGACGATAGAGCACGCTTGCCTAGAAGAAACCTATTCACTCTTGACTTAAAGACCCCTAGATTGTAGCTATCGGGAAACACAGATTCCGGCAGGGAATACCACTCTTTAGCTGTACGCATAATAAAAGTGTCCCCAAAACGTTTTGTGCGTATGGGTGGGATGTCCACCATGTACCGATGACGCATCGCCGTACGTCTGGTAGTCCGATGATGGAACGGGCTGGGCGGAATTAAATCATGTAATTCCATCGCACACTCCCCGAAATGTAACAGATAAAATACCGACAAACTGGCAACTCGGCGACGATGTTCAAGGCTCTGGAGCTTTGACTTGACCAGTGCCTCATTACCGATGAGTTTCTTGGCCCGCTTTTCGATCGACTCTAGTGCATCAAGCTGGTATTTGGCAGATCCATCCCAGAGATGAGAACAGTACTCCATGCACGATCGAACTTGCGCTTGATACAAGTTGAGCAGCTGTTCCGGCGTGAAGTACCTTCTCACCTTCGCAAGGATCCCCAACTTTTTGGCAGCCAGCTGAGCCTTTGCCTCAATGTATGGCCCAAAATTGAGAGTCGATGTCAACGTAACGCCAAGAAGCTCAAGATGGTCCGTTATTGGCACGGTTACATCACGGAAAGTAGGAGCCGGGTGGAATTGGCTCCTTTTAGCGGAAAAAAGACACGCCTGGGTTTTAGCAGCATTAAACCTGACCAGATTGGCATCGCCCCATTCGGAAACTGCCTGCAAGGACACGTTCAAGCGCTCCACCATGGCCTCCCGGAGAGACCGGACCTGAGGCCCGGTAGCACGCGCGTTGGACAAGTATCTCTCAGCAACAGTGCTGTCGTCTGCATACCCAAAGGTGCCGGGCTTCAGCAGATCGTTAATGTGCAACAAGAACAATGTTGCTGAGAGCACGGACCCCTGAGGGACCCCGGCATTAATATTCAATTGGTCCGACGAGCAGCCATCGATAACCACTCGAATGGACCGATCTCTCAGGAAGTCTGCAATCCAATCACACAGACCACCGGGCAAACCGAATGAAGGAAGCTTACCAATAAGGCTTTCGTGCCAGACCCTATCGAAAGCCTTCGAGATGTCGAGGGAGACGGCAAGCGCTTCCCCATGCCTCTCGATGGCCTCACTCCATATGTGAATGGCATACGCTAGAAGATCCCCAGTAGACCGATTTCGGCGAAAGCCGTATTGGCGGTCGCTAAGGATATCGTTAGTAATGATATTTGTGGGATCTAGGCCTTTTACAGACAGAATATTATGAAATAATTGTTATAGAAGTGAGTAGTATTATTGTCACTGGAGGGATAGAAGTGTACTACAGCAAAAGTTCTTGGTCGACTAATTTTCACTCTTAATTCCTTAGGAATAAGGTTGAAAATGGGTAATCACCCCATTCCAATCTGCCTTCCTTTACAAGCAATATGATGTGTAAGTATTTGTTTATGAAGCTATAGATTGAATACTAGTAATAGTAGAATAATAGTGGTAATAGGACAAAGATTATTAAGTGGCCTGATACTAATTTAAAAATCAAGTTATTTATTTAAATTAGGCAGAGAGCCAGCACTTTTTGAACGTCAAAGTTCTACATAAAGACACTCCTCCAAAATGCGCGCCCGTCACCACTTGCTAGTGTTTTAGCTGGGAAGAAGTGGCGCAACAAACTCTTCAGCAAGATAAAGCATAATATACTAAATCATTAAGGTGCACTTACACGGGCAACTCAAATTGGCAATCTTTGGCAATTTTTATACAATCTTTGTATTTCCACATATTGCCGAAATCTGATATTTAACCACCATCGCCAATAATTCCGCAATTAATTGCCCGTGTAAGCGCACCTTTTATCCTGTTAAAGGATTCAATCACGATACATGCAGTATCTCTGCTTATACCTATTGCTAATATGTAGGTAAGCGTGAAGTAGGTATTATAAAAAAATTACAAACACGTATCTTAGTTAACGTGGTCGAGTCGTTTGTTAGTCACTATTCATTAATTAATTATTCTTAATTTTAACATGTAAATAGAAAATAAAGTGCTATTTAACGAATATGAGTTTTCCTGTTATTATTATCACCCTTTATTTCATAACCGACCCTGTACATTTTAAATATCTAATTCGGTTGGTATCTTTTTGATCAAGAAATCGGATATTGCCAAAATTCTTAGTTAATAATTTTGCCAAACATGAGACTTGGCTAAGTCACGCGTATTTTGAGAGTTTAACAAGACGTACCTAATAGGTCTAGCTAACTTAAGGCCCAGCTGGATATTTATTTCAATTTTGAACGTTAACAATTAAATTTTACAAGTAATAAAAATTTATTCTACCGTGCAGTTTGTTATGGAGAAGAATGCACAAGAAAATTCACACTCAAACTTAAAAAAAAAAAAATGTTTTACAATATTAAAGTACATACATTAATAAATTCCTATACGTGAGGACGATGCACCTAGCACTACTATACCTACTACATATATGTATAAAGTATTACAAGCACTAACAGGTAAAATCCTTCACTAGATAAATAGGAACATGGTTCTCACATACTTACAAATATTGCATACATAGGTAAATTACCTAATTCAACAACAACGGAACAGTGTGCGAGTTAAAATTTTTTAGTTATTAATATAATACAAATTAACCAGTTTGATTTTGTCTACACTAAGGATTGCCCTATGGAGTAGGACCAGCATGTTTCTAAGCATTCTTATCTTGAATATAATCATCTAGTTTGTAATATGCTTGTTTACAAAGTGTGCTTTTAACTAAAGTTTTAAATTTACTTTACTTATCAGCGGCCAAGTTATTAACTAAACAACCTTCAATTATCCAAAGACATGATCTTTTAACCTTGACCTAACCTATCCTACACTTCACATAACTATAGAACATATCCGACTCAATTTCGCGATAATCGCAGTAGCTTTCAACTTTAGCGTTAGATTAGCCGTAGATTGCCACAAATCTATCACAGCGGTGCCTACCTCTCGCTGTGCGTGCTAGCGAACAGTTTGGCGAATAAATTAAAAGTTGGCGGGCTATTAACGCCCCGCGATTACGTCTAGCTGTTGGTGGAATCGCGCCCTTTATCGCGGTTCTTGTGCCAATTGTTATAGCTTGTAATTTGTGAGGTGTTGAATAAATTGCAGTGGTGCTGTGATTTTCAATGGGTTGAATCAAGGCGGGCAGAAAACACACTCAATGGTAAAGTGAAATAAGTTAAGTATTAGCTAGATTGCAAAAACATAATGATACCTAATTAATTAATTGATACGCTTTAGACTTCCGCTTTCACGCAACAAATCACACTAATAATAATATAAAGGCGAAAGTTTGTGAGTGTGTTTGTATGTTTGTTACTTCTTCACGCTCAAACGGCTGGACGGATCTGGATAAAATTTGGCACAGAGATAGATTATAGTCAGGAATAGCACATAGGATTTTTATCCCGGGAATGCATATTCCCGGGATAATAGGGATGTGTCCGATATATCAAAACGTAACATATATCGGATATGTGTTAGATATCATATCATCAAATCAAATCAAATCAAATCAAATCAAATCTTTTTATTGTGGGCATAGGTTATACAGACAGATGTTAGGTAAATTACAGTTCCATTATGTCCTGCCTAGTAGGCATACAATAATTAAGTCAACATGCAACATAATCATAGGTATCACATATAAAGAAAATCTTACAAAATACGTATTAGGTGCATGGTGACAGATTGTAGTAGGTACTAATTATTAAGAAAATCTTGGATCGTGTAGTAAGCTTTGTCAATTAAAAAATTACGTAATTTATATTTGAATAGTGGCAGTTCCTTGGTGTTTAAAATGTCCACAGGTATCCTATTGTAAATTTTAGATGCCATTCCGAAAAGACTTTTGCTCAGAAGAGCAGTTCTATGTGGTATACTGGATATTTTAAGCATATATCTTTTTGATTTTAGTTCACCAAATAGATTTTTATTTATTTTGACAAATACCGCAACTTCATAGATGTAAGCTGATGGAAAGGTCAGAATTTTAAACCTTTTAAAATATGGTTCGCATGATTCAGGAACAAAGATACCAGCAATTGCGCGAACGCATCTTTTTTGCGCTTTAAACACTGATTCTTTATTTGTGGCGTTGCCCCAGAATATAATAGCGTATTTAAGGGTTGATGATACGTAGGCATGATAGGCAGTTAGTAAAGCTGATTGATCGACAACTTTAGACAATTTGTAGAGAGCATATGAGTACTGGTTCAGTTTACTGCATACTGTGTCGATGTGTGTTTGCCAAGACATATCATTATCTATCCATAGCCCTAAAAATTTTACGCAGCTGACTTGTTCAATTACTGTACCATCATGTTGAATGTTGAAATTGTTTTGACTCTTTCGAGGGAATGTGACTAATTTAGTTTTTTCTAAATTGATGACCAGGTTGTTATTTGTCAGCCAGTTAATTATTACACTAAGGGTATTATTTACATCTGATTCAAAAGTATCCATATTTTCACCAGTAAAAATAGCAGTGCTGTCGTCAGCAAAAAGAATCATAGGGTGTTGTGTGACGTTAGGGAGATCGTTAATGTAAATTAAGAATAGGGGCGGCCCTAGCACGCTACCTTGTGGTACACCGTATAGTACCTTTTTAGGTTTAGATTGATGTTTTTGTTCTGTGCCATTTAAAGAGCTGATGTCACTTATTTCTACCACCTGATATCTATCACTTAAATAAGATTCTAATAATCTATGGACATTGCCCCTTATTCCATAATTGTACAGTTTATTCAGAAGTATTTCATGGTGTACGTAGTCAAACGCTTTGGTCATATCCATAAACATTGCAGTCACGGGAACACGTTTGTCAATATTTGTGTAAATTGGTTTTAAAAGATCATAAATTGCTAAGTCAATTGATTTATTTTTCCTAAAGCCTTTTTGTTCCTTTGCAAACAGATTATTTTTTTCAAAATGAGTACTAATTGCAAGATATATAACTTTTTCTAATATCTTAGAAAATATAGGGATTAGTGCTATAGGCCTATAGGATGCCATGTCCTCCTTGTTATTTTTCTTGAATAGTGGCTTAACTACAGACATTTTCAGTTTACTCGGGAAAACACCGTGCTCAATACAGAGATTGAAGATATGACTGAGTATTGGGCTGATAACATGCGCTACTTCTTTGATTGAAGAGGTTGTAATGTCATCATATCCAGTGCTTTTAGTGTTCTTTAGGGATTTAATTATTCTGTAAATGTCATATGGAATTACAGGGTTTAAGAACAAAGATTTAAAAGAGTTATTGTGTGATGTCAAATTATTGTTATTATTTAAATTATTATTACTGTTAATCTGAGACGTCAACGTCAGATTATTATTTAAAATGTTATTACTAAGATTATGAGATGTCGATGTCAAATTATTATTACTAAGTTTTTGGGCTGTCAATGTCAAATTATCACTATTAAATAAATCACTATTACTATAATTGTCAGATGTCGAGTTTACAGAATCATTAATTAGATTATTGTCACATGATAAAATGATATTGGATTTCTTAAATTTATTTATTGGTTTGATTATATTAACAAAGTATTTATTAAATTCCTCAGCAATCATTTGAGGGTCAGATATAGTTTGATTGTTTACTATTATTTGTTTAATATTTTCTTTTGGTAGTTGAGTTTTGTTTGCTTTGATTATCCCCCATGTGGCTTTTGATTTATTTTCTGCATTATATATAAGATAATTGTTTTGAGACTTTTGTGTAAGTTTTACTATCTTTTTTAGTCGAGTGCTATACTGCTTGAGAGCATTTTTTTTGGCTTCGCTGGGATTGATTCTATACTTCCACAGTAGATTTCTTTTGTGTCGACAACACAGACTAATACCCTTAGATAGCCATTTAGGTTTTTTTGCAATATTGTTTTTTATTCTTATAACTGGAAAGCAAAGGTCATAAAAAAGTTTATAGTATTCCAAAAATGAATTATAAGCTAGTTCTGGATCATCAGTAGAGTAGATATCTTGAAAACTTAGGCTCATTAGGGATTCCCTGAATTTAGTTACGTTTTCTTTACTGAAGTCTCGCTTTTTTGTGTACCAAAATTTAAGGATGCAAGTTTTTTTTACCGGACATTTTAGTAATTGAGCCGTGTGGTCTGACATACCCAGGTCAATGATTTCGCATTTGCTACCTCTAATATTGTGAAAAATGTTGTCAATGCACGTATTACTCCTTGGCCGAGTCGGATTGCGCGTGCCAATTTTCATATCAAAGCTGGCAATTATTTGTATCAATCTTAAGGAACTGTAATTTCTTTTTAACAAATCGATGTTGTAATCACCACACATAATAGTTTTTGTGAACTTTCGGTTACGCAATTTATGATGTATAGCATGTAAGACGTTAAAGAATGTATTAAGTTCATCTTGGGTGCATTTTGGTGGTCGGTATATACATATGATTACAATATTATGTTCCAGTAGTTCAATAGCTGAACATTCTGTTACATTAGAAACACCAAGGCCGACTATTTCTTGTAGTACTTTGTACTTATGAATGTTTTTTAAAAGTATACACGATCCTCCTTTTCTATTGTGCCTATTATAGGATGCTGCCAAAGTATAGTTTGGAAGGGTTAGGTACATGAGGTCAGAGTTAATCATATTATGTTCTGTAATACAGATAATATCAACATCCTTCCCTAAGTTCTTCAGATATTCAAGGTTTACACATAATATGTCCGATTTACTTATCAATCCATTCACATTTTGATGCATCACAACCAAATTGTTATATACGAAAAAAGTCTTTGTTACTATGTATATTCTGTTTTTTTAACTCAAAACTACTACTATCACACGAGGACATGTTAGTGTTAGATTCTAATATATTGTCATCATTGAATACTTTTATGTCATTTATAAGCTTACGAACATCATTCAGTATCGTGTAAATGCCGTTGTTGCTAACACAACCTGTCCGCTTGTGGAACATATTGTAGTCCCATTCTAAATTTAAATTTGAGTCAAGTGTATAAGCATACTCGTGCGACATTACATCTAAGCAAAGTAAGTTATTGAAATTTCCAATTCTAGCGTTAAACATGTTAGCATGATCAATACATTTATAAGTAGGGAGACATAAAATAATGTTTGTATTATTAATATCTATGAGGCTATTTCTTATAAAGACAATCAATTTAAAGTAGTCTTTCGTCGTTATGAAGTCTTCAGGGCCAATCAATATAACACAATAGTCCTCCATAGTGTAATGTTGTAATTTTGTTTTGAGTCCCGTCAACAATGTTTCAATGCCACAATTAGGAGTTAAGAAATTACATGTTTTATAATTCGGGAATACATCCATTACTTTTGCCAAAATCTTATTTATCTTATTATCGATATCGATATCTATATCAAAATAACCGATATTACAAAAACTGTATCTAATAAAAACCTTACTAGCGTGCGACAACGAATAAGTCAAAACTTAAAACCGTAACAATGCGACGTAACTACGAACAAAACGCAAACTTCACAAACGATAGGAACCATATGCGCTACCTCTCTTTCTAAGTATTTTTTCGCGTTCGTTGATAGTTTGCTCATCTAAATAACATTTAATTTTTTGCAAACTATACTACTGATATCGATATCTGAAAACATTTGTCGATATCGATATGGAAACTGTGTATAGGTTACATAACCGTTTGCGCAAAAAACCGAAAACGCCCATCTCTACGGGATAATAGTATTTTTCGAATTTTACGCGGGTGGAGCCGCTGGCAGAAGCTAGTAGTAAGTAGGTAAATAATTTCGTCTGATTAATCGAAGTTTTATTTATTTACTAGCTGTGCCCGCAGCTTCGCTCTCGTTAACTGACTGCCTACCCTACCCTACTTACCATCCTACCAATTTATTTTCTAGGGTCATCATTCTTTCGCGGAGAATCATAACACCGCCATTCAGAAAATGACTTCAAATGCACAACGCCATCTTTCGAATATCGAGTTCAACTGTCCGAGTATCTGAATTGCGCGTGTTGTGACAATTTTACTTCTTGAACACTTAAAATGCATCTAACTTTAGATAGAGTGAACCGATTGCGATGAAACAAAAACTAAGTATTCTTTTTATTTTTTATTATCTATAGGCTTGACCACTATCTCACCTGATTGTAAGCGATGATGTGGTCGACGGTGAAGCACGCTTGCCTAGAAAAAACCCATTCACTCTTGACTTAAAGATCCCTAGATTGTATAAGCTATCGGGAAACAGACTCCGGCAGGGAATTTCACTCCTTAGGCACGCATAATAAAAGTGTCCCCAAAACGTTTTGTGCGTATGGGTGGGATGTCCACCATGTACAAATGACGCATCGCCGTACGTCTGGTAGTCCGATGCTGGAACGGGCTGGGCGGAATCAAGTCATGCAATTCCATCGCACACTCCCCGAAATGTAACCGATAAAAAACCGACAAACTGGCAACTCGGCGACGATGTTGAAGGCTCTGGAGCTTTGACTTGACCAGTGCCTCATTGCCGATGAGTCTCTTGGCCCGCTTTTCAATCGTTTAATACTTTAAGTTACGCACAATGTTTATGTATAAAATATATCTACATTGGTTTCCTACATTTTACGTGATGCGTGCACCTATAAACAGAAAAAATTCCAAAAATGCTGGAAATGGGTTCTGTTGGTTATCCTTTAACACCCTGGCTATTTTTTTTGGAAATATTTTCGATGTACAAAAACGACTTTTCATATTGATATTGATGATGATGATATTGATGATTGAATTGATTGATTGATGATGATTATATAGGTACTTTATTGTACACCATAAGTTATAGAATGCCAATGCCAGTTGTTGGATAGTAATTGCAGGACACGAAGTGTTGCTGGTTGCTGCTGTCATTGGTGTGACAATACCAGTATTAAAAAACCGGCCGAGTGCGAGTGAGGTGCGCACGAAGGGTTCCGTACCATTATCACAAAAAACGGCAAAAAATCACGTTTGTTGTATGGGAGCCCCACTTAAATATTTATTTTATTCTGTTCTTAGTATTTGTTGTTATAGCGGCAACAGAAATACATCATTCATGAGATACAGCCTGGTGACAGACAGACAGACGGATCGCGATGTCTTAGTAATAGGATCCCATATTTACCCTTTGGGTACGGAACCCTAAAAGTAAAATATTTTAAAAGATACATACATATGCTATGTAATATATACATAAATACTAAAATATAAGGGCAATAAATAAAATGATCCCAATCAACTCAAAACACAGCCACAGCGACAGGTAATGCTCCCTCACGAGTCTTTTGAACACAGGCAACGATTGGACACGTTTGATTGGGTCTGGCAACGCATTCCACAGGCGAGTAGTCTGGACAGTAAAAGATTTATTCAGAAAACTCGTGGAATGCGTTGGCATTTGAAGTCGTAAGTTATCTGATGACCTAAAAAATTTTGTGTGGGAATCGCAGAGAAACTGAAAACGTTTCTTAAAATAAAGAGGGGTGGAAGGAGTGAAGAGCATTTTATATAAAGGGGAAAGAATATGAGCATTCCGGCGAAGGCGAATTGGCAACCACTTGAGCTTCACACGGATAATATGGTCATATTTTCGCAAACCCAATATGAAGCTTATACAAACATTTTGAAGCCGCTTAAGTTTTCTAACGCAAGACGTTTTCTTAGTCATAATATTCCTGTTAGATCAACGCATCTTGAAAGAGGAGTGTGTTCACGACAATAGTAGAAACGGGTGTTGTTCGACGAACAGAATTAACGATCCCTCGTTTACAAGAGTAACTTCGTAGGTTCGATTCTCTCACAGATTAATGTGTAAATTCTATGATCAACAATAAAAAATCTGGTTCACCCAGTTGACCCATGATAAAGATTTCATAAAAAAGAGCCCAAGAGGAGTTTATATTTATTGGGACATCGTTTTCGGCGTGAAAGAAACACTATTCAGATTAATATCTAACTATAGGTAAGTCAGCTATCCCACGCACAACGAATCAAATGAGAGTCATTGCGAAAAAGGGAGTTCTCATCATTATCAAATCAAACCGTCTACCTATTCCTTCAGTGTTAGATGCCTGTATTAAAAGCAGTTCGGCTACAGTACTCATTATTCCAGAAACTTATTCGTACTCCATCAAACGACGAAGTTGGACATTTTACTTGAATCGCTCCAATCTTGCCATGCCATAAGGCAGACAGGGTCAGAAGACCCAGAAGAAAACGAACATCATTCAATATGTTTACATAATCTGAAAGGCAGTTGACGTTTTTCGATGCTGTGACTGAGGAACACTTCCAAAATCATTGCCACAACTACCAGCCTTATATAGCTAATGGCAAGTATGTTTGTCTGGCACTCCCTGGACAGCCCTTCACATCATCTAGCATCTTGTTAACTATTCTGACTTTGTCATCTGTTTCCAGGATCTAACATGGAGAATAGCAGTTATAGTTTCCTCTCTATGGTAGAAGAAGGGTTCTACCTAATCTTTAACCAAATTGTACTTCTATTACTACATTTCCTAGTGCTCCCTACCCGCTCGGGGGTGTAAGTTCTCCAGATAACGCTCCGTGTGGATAGTAATCCGAGCCGAGCACAAACTGCTTCGCCTGAAAGTATTTCACGACTGTAGCTGAGTCGTGAGCAGCTTCTAATTTTAAAAGTGCTTATTCTTTGCTTTTCTTCAGCATATTTTCTATCGTTTCAAATGAATCTTAAGTAGCATAAGGCTGGTTCTTCGTTCTCTGAGGATTCATAGTCAAATACTTAATTGAAATAGCTGTTCCAATTTATTACCTTCCTATTGAAAAAAACATTATATCTTTTGGGCCCTACCTTCACCTCCCTCGACAAGATTATTGGTAGTTCATTAAAAAAATGTGCCTCAATTAGTGAATAAGAGGTAAACGAGTAGCTAACTGTCATTACCTATTTGTTTAACTACATGAATTATTTAGGTCTTTGGTTCGTAAAAAGAGATGTTCCTATTGTAAAAGAACCTCTAACAGTCGGAATTTCCAACAAAATTCATTTCGTTCGCCGTTCCTAATAGTTTTTTAATAGGTACTGTTGAACGTGGAGACCCACATTTGGGCCAAACTTGCGCGATAAGGCGTTTCGCCGACGAGTCGCTGCTGATAACGAAACTATTCAAGTTTACGAAACTATGTGTCTACGGGGATTAGGGGGATGAATATTTTAGTACCAGAGGAAGATTTTGAGGTTTAGTAGGTGAGTCTTGTTTTAGTGTTCTTAGTTAAAACAGGTTTACGCGGAGCCGGTTTAGGTGTAGAGTTATAGTACCTACCTACCTCTCCTGTATAGGTACGCTCATATTCCCTCAGTTACGATGTAACTCCATGTGATGTGGTGGCGAGCCTTTGAAGGATAATGCTAGACTCCGGTCTGCTACTGGCAATGCCTCAATATTGCCTGACCTACGATTCGAATTCGGGTTCGCACAGTCACAAACGCGCTTGCGACCACTATACCAATGAGACTATGAGACCTCAAACGTGTGAAAAGAAGAAAAGCAATAAAAAATAGTTAACCGGATATTTCGTGAAATATCTACTGGAGATTATGATACCTCCTGTTCTACCTGCAGAGACATTTTTGTCTGTTACATTTAAATCTAATAAACCTTTTAAGACAAGAAAAACCAACAATCACAGAAAATTATCATCGCCGTAATAGCCTCTAATAACACACAACACAAACGCGGAAAAACTAAAATGTTTTTGTCCGAAAAGAGTAAAGCAATATGATAAATAATAGGTGAGTCGTCCTCCAATAAACTTCCATGGTAACAAAGGCAGAATGACAGAGTAAACAGTGGTGTTCGGACACAAACATTTGTAGTGCGGCTGTATGTTGCGACGCCTGTGCCTCGGGAAAATACTCGTGAAGTTTGCGCGGCAATTTTGACAGCAATGGAAGTTTGTTTTTTTTTATTGTGAAACTTTTGGAAAGCAGGTATTTTGTTTACGTTTATTTTGTGTTTTTAATATTTTATTTTATTGGAATGATTCGAAGAAATAGGTATCGTGTCCATGAAATGGGCAGTCCTATGTATTTTATGATAAATTGTTTAATTGTGGATTCTAATTTATTTTCTTGCTGGTTTTCGGTTGCACAAGCTAGCCTACCAACAATATATTCTTGGCAAAATAATGGATTCGATTTTTAGCTTGGGCAAAATTGCTACCGCTAGACCTTTTCCTTATAGGATTTCTGAGGAAGTTTAACTTAAATTTTATAAAACAATTTTTCTCAACTTTTATAATGGTTTGTTAGTAACTGTGACGTAGAAATATCTAAATAGGTACCCAAAACAAATTCCGTGGACGGTAACTTACAGTAAACCTGTTGTTTTAAAATTTGCATCAAAATAGCGTATCTTCTGGCAATACAATAGCCTCTTCAGAAATAATATGAAGAGCCGAAATCTAGCTTCTTTTATTAATATCAGCCTGTTAAAAAAAATGTCCGCTGCAGGGCAAAGCCACCTTTTCCATTTTCTCTGTCTTTAACTACATTTTGGCAGTCCTTTAGATATGAGTCTAATTCGTCAAGCCTTCTTTTTCATGAAATCAATCTCACATAATTAAAATTATGACATAACTATCTTTCAAAGACTGGATTCCATCACTGACATCATCCGCCATAATAATCTCTCTTATCTATGGCACGGGATTATCTTGTCACTCTATAAGTTCACCATGACTCACGCCGTCAACCATGGTTTATGGGAATTAAGGTCAAACACTGAAGGTGACGGTAGGTAATAGAATTGTAATCAATTGGTTACTTTATTAATTACTTTTAAGTAGATAGGTACTATGTAATGTTAATTTTAGTTGGGTAGTTATTACGTGATAGATAAAGCAAAGTGAAAATAATATTGTTGTGTTAAAAATGCAGTAATGTGCCCTTTACATATTTAATAATTAAGTATTTGCATTCGTAGACTACAATAAAGCGTTCGACTCACTTAAACACGCAAAAATATGGGAAGCGTTAGGAACACAGAGAGTAGACAAAAAATATATTCACCTCATTAGCAATATTTACAACAACATGAGAGCTAAAGTACGAACAGAAAGAGTAGGTGAGGATTTCTCTTTAAAAAGAGGAGTTCGACAAGGAGACCCGCTGTCACCCAAACTTTTCTCGGCAGTTCTTAAATACGTATTCAGACGTCTCGAATGGAACAACTACGGACTAAATATTAACGGATCACAAGTAAACCACCTAAGATTTGCGGACGATTTGATACTTATTTCGGGCGACGCGACGCGAGAAATCTACAGGAAATGCTCGAAAAACTGGTATTTGAAAGTGGCAATGTTGGATTGTCAATGAACACCTCAAAAACGAAACTAATGACAAACGTAGATAAAGCTCCTATTGCAGTCAATGGTTCACAAATAGAATACGTAGAGGAATACACGTACCTTGGTCAAATAATATCGCCGAAGGACCTCACAACTAAAGAGATTAACAACAGAATTAATCGGTCTTGGAAAAGGTACTGGTCCCTAAAATAAACAATGAAGAACCCCGATATACCACTTAAATCTAAGAAAAGCTAAGCTTCACAGCTTAGCTCATCGCCGTAAGGTTGCCTGCTTGTCGGTATTCTACAGACTGTATTTTGGCGAGTGTGCTCATGAACTACACGACCTCATCCCACCGGCCCCCTTCTACCATCGGACATCTAGACGCACTGCAAGTTACCATCCTCACCTAGTTGCTATTCCACCAATTCACACCAAGCGCTTCCAAATATCCTTCATAATGCGCACTGCAAAAGAGTGGAACTCACTGCCTGCGTCTGTGTTTCCGAACGCATACAACCCGAATCTCTTCAAAGTTAGAGTGAACAGGCTACTTCTGGGTAAGCTCACTCCATCGTCGACTTTGTCTCTGTCACCTCTGACCTAGACTAGAGTCAAGAGCAAACCCATCTCAAATAAAAAAATAAAAAAAAAAAAAACAATATTTGACTCGTGTATCTTGCCCGTGATGTCATATGGCTGCCAAACATGGAGTTTAACGGAGTGCAATCTACGAAAACTAGAGACCTGTCAACATGGTATGGAAAGGAGCATGCTCAATGTTAAACTAAGAAACAAAATAAAACTTAAAACAATTCGGCATCAAACTGGAGTTACGGATGTAACGTATTACATTCAAAAAAAACTAAAGTGGAAGTGGACAGGCCACATCATGAGAAACAAAAAGGATAAATGGGACAAAGAGGTAACCGAGTGGGGCCCAAGACAGTAGGTACATAAGAAAAAAAAGGTAGACAGTGTCGTAGTTGGGAGACGACAAAAAAAGAATAGCAGGCATGGAGATGGATGACACATGATCGCGTTCTGTCCGACTGTCTGGGAAGCAAGACAGTCTTCGCGAAACGGGTGTCAAATAAAATTTTATTAAAGAAAACATGTTCTGTGTAAGATTGTTAAATAAAGGCTATTTTTATTATTTGCTGTTATTAATAAACGAATAAAAAACCTTTAAGAAACGCAGGCAAAAATGAAAATAGAATGAAATAAAGAAAACGAGCACCAACGAGAAAAATAAATAAATTAAAATAAATGGCCTGCTAAGGGCTGATGACTGCGCATCTGGGCTTACTTCAAAGCAAAAATGGAAGGTAGACTCTTGTTTGTTACGTTTGCACGAGTATGCTTCATTACATGGTGATATGAGTAGTCAGCCTGCTAGAAAAGTCAGTCAACAGTACTGACTACATCGTCAGACGTAGTCTCTTTGTTTGCTTCCCATCCAATCTGACATAATATGTCAGATACAGTACAGATGGCAGACACGACCCTACCAAGCTATCATTCTAAGATTTTTCATCTGAATAACTAAACACAACTTCAGTATTTCACCAAATTCATCACCAATATCTATAAACACATTCTACACAATTTCAAAAACACATTGCCAACTCGACCACATATTTCACATACATCAATGTTATTCTAATGACGACAAATTAGACGTCGAAAAGACCGGTCATTTGTAACCCATTGTGATCTGACGCGGAAGGCAGTCGCCCGTAACTCGGTGGCTCGCAAAAAGATAAATATCACTAGAACCACTCTATTAGTAAAAAAAGATAATTGGTGAGTGTTTGAAGGGTATGGAGACTGGCTGTCATGTCCGCTTGTCTATTGTTTTAATTATAGAAGATAACTATTGTTGAAGGTTATCTATCTACGTGTGCCTTGGATCCTTATTTAACAAAAAAATTAAAAAAACCTGGACATATTTGTATTTCATGCTACATAATTTATCTAGTAGTAGATACGTTTCGATCGACAATTTAATGAACACGTAATTATGACACGATATCTTGCGAAAACGCTCCGATACAAACAGTAAAAATCCCATAACTTTAGAACGGCTGAGCCGATTTGCATCAAACATAGCTAAGAACACTCTCGATAAAGACAACTTTCAAACAAAAAAAACTAAATCAAAATCGGTTTATACGTTTAGGAGCTGTGATGCCACAGATAGACACACAAATTTACACACACAAGCGTCGAACTTATAACACCCCTCTTTTTTCGTCAGTGGTTAAAATGCTTAGGTAGCACATACAAGCATACTTGGGATATCAATTACCTAAGTTGTCCTATCATAGTTTACTGCACTGGTAAACTTGGACTACGAGTACAGTCACTTTTCCAAGTTCCGTAATCCAGTTTGAATTTCGCTTGCTAACTTTATGCCACTCACTCCTCTATCCCCGTAGGGTAAGGCAGAGGCATCATCATCAGCCTGTTAACGTTCCCACTGCTGGGACACAGGCCTCCTTTCTGTGAAGAGGGAATGGGCCATAATCCACTACGCAGGCCCAGTGCGGGTTGGTGGATGTCACATGTCTTCGAATTTTTGGTTCTAGGACATGCCGGTTTACTCACGATGTTTTCTTTTACCGTTTTTAGAGCAGTGTTGATGAAATAATTCACACAAAGTAATGCGCCTGCTGAGGTTCGAACCCACGACCTACGACACGTAAGTCGGGGCCATTACCACTGGGCCACCACTGCTCTGCTCTGGACACAGAGGGGTACAGTACAGCTACATTTTATCTGTTACGTTAGTCCCGTTTAATAGGGCCATCAAACGGCCACAGATCTAGAATTCCGGTTGTTAACCCAATAACAGTGAAATAATCAATAAACCCGGGTATTCAAACCTGGACTTCAAGCTGTGCAGTTACGCTTACGACCTCAAGACCAACGAGTCAGTCAGTTATGTTCATGTATCAACGTTTTTCTTTTCGTTTACCAAAATTCCAATCTCTATTTTCAATATCATAGGTATTGTGATCATGTATCATTATGTAGTCTGTAGTAGACACGACACATCAATCGTTTCATTCAAGTTTTTCACTTCTAACAAGGTACTTGGTACTTAACAGCTATTGATGAATGGAAGTCCAGGTATTATTGGATGAATGACTCATTCAATTGTGCACAGGTAATGGATTCAACAGATCCATTGATTCGTAATTACGTAGCAAAATGCCCTGGGAATAGAGTGGATTTTGGCTACTTATTGAATAATTAGTTTAGAAGTAATTTATAAATTAATGGAGTTGGTCAATCTACGCCGAGATAGTTTAATCTGAAACGGGTGACGAACGGGGGATAGAGACTCTAGATAAGTGAGATTCTATCAACGAAAACGTAGCGATAGCGATTGAAAAAACCGGCCAAGTGCGAGTCGTACTCGCGCACGAATGGTTCCGTACCATTATCGCAAAAATCGGCAAAAACATCACGTTTGTTGTATGGGAGCCATACTTAAATATTTATTTTATTCTGTTTGTTATTATAGCGGCAACAGAAATACATCATCTGTGAAAATTTTAACTGTCTAGCTATCACGGTTCATGAGATACAGCCTGGTGACAGACGGACAGACAGACAGACGGACCGCGGAGTCTTAGTAATAGAGTCTCGTTTTTACCCTTTGGGTACGGAACCCTAAAAATTTATGGATTGTAAAGCGCTATCATGTCACATGACCAATCCTTTGGCATTTCGACCATCACCATCGCCGATTGATTGCACTTCAACGTAGGGTTCAGTTGTAAACCAGCGTCAGGCAACTCCCAGTTGTCTGGCATTTTGCTGACCTGGACCTTTTTGGCGCAGCCGCGGGGCACACTATGTATGTAATTGTTTTAAAATTAAGTTCCCTTTTATATGTACCTACATTGTGTGTATCTGTGTGTGCCAAATAAACTAGTTTCTTTCTTTCTATCTATTGAACATAATGACATTTTGTCTTGACCCTAAGGATATGCATCCCTAACTAACCGCTTAAGTGCTAATTAACAGACACAATAGTAAAACAATGGCGTCAAGTGCCATATATGTCCCTTTTAGCGCTCAAGCGATGAAACCGTAAGAAAATAGGATATGTAGTAAGAATGCAAAAATGAAACGTGGTTTTAGTAAAGTGTTGAATATGGGATCTCTCGGGAGATGCCTTTATCAAATGACATTATGAGATAGATTTATCTTTAACTCAAGATCCATCGGATTTGACATGTGCGTTACTAGACAAAAAGTTACAAATTCTTCCGTTTTCACATCAGTCAGTCCTTCAAAATGTTCGTTCATAAATCAGGTAAACAACTCCAAATAGATAACAGACCACGGTCACCTGCGCGCATGACCGGCACCACATAATGCGTTTCCGGCGGAAGTGCGACAATCGGCGCCATTTTGATATCTGCCACATTGTGCGTCGGCGCACACCGTGTCATCAATGTTACACAATCGATTGTGATTGTATTGATCTTCGTGTTTGGGGTAAATCGATGGGAAGGATAGTTTGAGGATAGACGTGTAATTTGATAATAATGATAGTCATGATATCAGCTAACTGAACTTAACGTGTTCATTAAAAATGAACGCCCGTTTCATTCTATTGAATGAAGATATACCTACTCTATTTGGATTGCCATTGATACTTTAAAAAGAAGAAGAAGCTACCATGTATCATGTAGAATGTTCATTTTTTGGGTTCCATACCCAAACGTAAACGGGACCCTATTACTAAGACTCCGCGATCCGTCTGTCTGTCTGTCCGTCTGTCACCAGGCTGTATCTCATGAATGGTGATTCCGCGAAATTAAAAAGAACACCAGCCTGCAAACCGCACTAGTAACATACTACGCGTATGCCCACGCTTGGTTAAGCTATGGCGTAATCTTATGGGGAAATAGCACGGACGCCCCCACTCTATTCATCCTGCAAAAAAAGCTGATTCGTATAATTACTAACATAGATCAGACAGATAGTTGCAAGCCTTACTTCCAGAAATACAAAATCCTTACTTTAGTTACTATTTATATTTTAGAATTATGTAAACTGGTTCGGAAACACCCAGAGTCATACAACACAAGAGAAGACATGCAAACAAATTATTCGTTGCGCCACAAAAACAGACTAGATCTACCCTCCTCCCGTCTTAAATTGCACTCTTCTAGTCCGTATGCTATGTCGATAAAGATATATAATAAATTACCGGAAAGCATAAAACAAGTAAATAAAACCAATATATTTATAAATAAATTAAAACAATTCTTAATTAATAAAAGCTATTACACTATTGACGAATATCTGACGGATAAATTCAATAATAAATAAAAATAACTGATAACTCGATAAGTAAATGACATTAATTGACTCAAAATATAATATGGACATGTTAATTATTAGTTTTAGTAAAAATAAAAACAATTATTAGTTAGATTAGTAAAATAACATAAAGAATTAATTGACTCAAAATATAATATGGACATCGTTATCAGATACAAAGTAGGTATTAATTTTATTAAAATGAATATAATTTTTAATTCGATAATTTTATTAAATATAAACAAACTAATTGGAATCCAAAAATTTATATCAAATAAACTAACTGTGATACAAAAATTTAAGCAAATAAATTAATAAGCAATAATAATTCATAAATTAACATGAACATAAAAAGGCACACACATATTAGTATGTTAAACCAAATAAAAGCAGCTAGACAAGAAATGGATAACTGAAATTTTAATTACAAACAAAAATATTAAGAGCTATTCCTCTCTCCTAGACACTAAATGTATCTAGAATGTTGCTGTGCCCGACAGGGTCCATAATTGTTTCTGTAACTAATATTTACCACCTGTATGTACATTATGGTTGCAATAAATTTAATATGAATAATATGAATATGAATATGATAGCTAGACAGTTGAAATGTTCACAGGTGATGTATTTATGTTGCCGCTATAACAACAAATACTAAAAACAGAATAGAATAAATATTCAAGTGGGGCTCCCATACAACAAACGTGATTTTATTACCGTTTTTTTTGCGATAATGGTACGGAACAGTTCGTGCGGGAGTCCGACTCGCACTTGGCCGGTTTTTAACTTCACCGATATCTCCGTCAATTGTGGACTGCTTTTGAAAATTCTGTTTATTGTTTATCTATACCAATATTATAAAGAGGAAAGATTTTTTTGTTTGTTTGGTTATACCGAATAGGCTCCAAAACTACTGACCCGATTTAAAAAATTCTTTCACCAATATAAAGCTACATTATTCCTAAGTGACATAGGCTATTTTTTAATCCCGAAAACGGGTCATGTGGGGTGGCCCACGGGAGCGAAGCCGCGGGGAACAGCTAGTACCTTTCCTAGTACTAGTATATCATAACATAACATCACGCCAGTACGATCTAAAGAGGTAGAAAGAAAGAAAGGAAGTCGGTGACAACACGGACTTCCAAAAAATGTACTGGGTTATGCTACTGTTATATTATCTGTGTCTCGGTTTTGCCTGTTTATTTCGCCAGACGGCCACATCATTAGGAATTTGATCAGCTCAAATTTTAAACACACTCAGTATGACAGTTTAGTAAACAAACAGTTAATGCATGAAGGTAAAAGGTCACGTCATCCGTCACGCCAAACGTGCAGGACATTGTATCAGCACGTTCAATGTCAACCGCTCATCATGAGATAATATCTTGTAATTAACTCTACTGACAGTACCGCACGTTTTTATTGCTGTTTAACACGCAGAGATGTGTTTGTACTACATTGCACCTGTTTCTACCAGACTTGGTTTTGCCTTGTTGATCTAGTATTGGAAAGCTATACCCAGCCCGTGTTATTAGCTTCGATCCCTATGTAAATAAAATGATCTCTCTCCGGTTGTCTCTGGTTCCCGTCCTATTCAGGCTTTGAGAGTGAGAGAAAAGAGAGTGCACCTGTGTATGCGCACACACGTAGCTGAAATTGGGTTTGGAGGACGAATATCATACTGAACTTCGAAGTTTAAAATATCGACGTACTAGGCTGTATTCATAAAGTTTAATCGTACTTTTAAACTTTATGAATACAATATAAAAGAACCGGCCAAGTGCGAGTCGGACTCGTGCACAAAGGGTTCCGTACCATTATCGCAAAAAACGGCAAAAAAATCACGTTTGTTGTACGGGAGCCCCACTTAAATATTTATTTTATTCTATTTTTAGTATGTGTTGTTATAGCGGCAACAGAAATACATTATCTGTGAAATTTCAACTGTCTAGCTATCACGGTGCATGATATACAGCCTGGTGACAGACGGACAGACATACAGACGGACCGCGGAGTATTAGTAATAGGGTCCCGTTTTTACGCTTTGGGTACGAAACCCTAAAAAACTACAGTGAATATATACAAAGCATTGCAAGAATTAATAAAAGAGCAAAAAATATATAAAAAGAAAAAGACATAGCTTGATTCATATAAAGATGATTAAAGACCAAATAACAAAGATAGAAACTATGAATTTGAAGGAGTATCTAAGCGGTCTCGCGTAAATAATTTACTTAAAAACTTGGACTGTGACTATTATTATCAACAAAGTTTTATTTAGTTTACTCGTATCGAAATCATCATCAATATCAATCATCATCATCAATATCAATACATATAATAAATCTGTAGAAAATAATTTTTGTACATCGAAAATATTTCCAAAAAAAATAGCCAGGGTGTTAAGGGTACACTAGTCAACGGCACGAACTATTTTGTGCGCGGGGTTAAAATGCATTTTATATCAACCGGCAACACGTGTGGAAGATATATGTAGATGCTTTGATGAGCAATAGGAAGCTAATTCGCGTACGAATACACACTTTTGCAAATTTGTAGCGAAATGGATAATGATTTAGGACGAAATCGGGCGCGCGAAATTTTATAAACAGACCTTTGGCTGTCTAGATATCATGAAAAAACTACTAAATTTATATGTTCAAAATAAAGTTATTTGCATGGTTGAACTACTAATCTATGCCTGTATGGAGGCCGTTTTGCAATTTTCCGTCTTCTTATGGTATTTATTTGCGCCCAAAAATGCGTTAAAATTAGTGTCGAAATGTGGAACTTTCGACGCTTATAACTTTCAAATATTTTCTATTTTTACTTTTTTGCTTCCATACAGGCCTAGATAATGATGAGACAAATTGATATCACATTTTATTTTGAACGTACATCGTCAAACAGTGGAATAATCCCCAAACTACGTTTGTATGGAAGAATTTTTGACTAGTGTAACCTTAAAGGATAACCAACAGAATCTATTGCCAGCAATTTTGGAATTTTTGTCTGTTTATCTGTTTGTCTGTTTATTTGTGCACGCATCACGTGAAATGTACGAAACCAATGTAGATAACTTTTATACATAAAATTGTGCGTAACTCGAAGAGTTACTTAGTTTTTGTTTCATCGAAATCGGTTCGCTCTATCAAAAGTTAGATGAATTTAAAGTGTTCAAGAAGTAAAATTATCACAACACACGCAATTCAGATACTCGGACAGTTGAACTCGATATTCGATAGACGGCGTTGTGCATTTGAAGTAATTTGAATGATGACTACAGAAAAAGATTTGGTAGGTTGACAAGGTTGGTAAGTAGGGTGGGCAGAAGGGTTAGTAGGGTAGAGTCGGCAGACAGATGACGGGAGCGAAGCCGCGGGCACAGCTAGTTTATAATATAAAGCTCTATGTCTAGATTTGTGCTCGGCTAATGCCAATAGGTGTGTCCTCTATCTACAAATATCATTGGTGGAACTTGGAATTGGATTAGTCGGCACGTCGCCGCTTACATACTTTGTAATTTAGTGTACTTCGTCCTACCCGGTTTTTAATATCCGCATGATGTGATGTTCTATCTCTTTACTAGATTTCTTCATTCCAGGAGCCATGGGGTCAGGAGCATCAGGCCTAGCCAGCGAGACGCCAGGTGGAGACCTACGTCTGCCAGCATCGGGGCTGAGGTTCTCACACAATCAGCTAAAATCGCTCAACTCTTATGTGGATAACCTCTGGGAAGAAGATCAGACAGGTACCTATGCAGTTGGTGTAAAGGAGCTAAGTCTTCTGACCCAAGGCATAAAATATCGTTAGATGTCTGCGTATCTATGAGGCACTTAGAATAGAAGGAAATAGAAAGAAAATGTATTTTGTCACAGAAACTGACATATGCCTATTTTATTATTATAAGCCTGTTGTGTCCCACTGCATGGCTTCTTAGCATTTTCACGATCTTTTGCTATATCTGGCCAATCCTTTATATAGAAGTCTAACTCTTCGCGCCTAAAAATGATTCGCCTTATTTGTTTTAGCAAGTGTTTGTAAATTCGAATTCTCTATAGATTATCAGTAGTTAGATATATGATTTCTATAATAAATGACAGTTAAGTATGTTAATTTTTACCCGACTTTCCAAAAAGGAGGAGGCCGAACATAGAATTCGGCTGTATGTTTGTTTTTTTTTTGTATGTTCACCGATTTCTCCGTCAATTGTGGACCTATTTTGTTTTTTTTTTGTTTGAATGTCTACGGTCCCATTTGGTGAAGATCTGATGTAAAGCTTCGAAGATATGGAACAGAACTCCTCAAAGAATTTGTGCGAGTTTCTCGGGATTGCTGAAATCGCATGTGTTTTAATTGTTTACACCATTTCATAACATAACATTACGCCGGTACGCTCTAAAGGGGTATGGTACATTCCCATTGCATGGGTTATGTTCAAGTTTTATGCTATTCGGGTTATCTGTTCTGGCATAACTTTGGGCAATGTAGGTACCTTACTATAGAAAAAGAGTAAAGTAAAACATTTTTACAAAAAAAAAAAAACACAACAGACTGCCAAATAAAAACACTGTAACGTGTCTGAAAACGTCGAATTAAGAAAAAATATATTTGCGTGCTGGCTGATCTAAACCAGACTATCCTCCGACTGCACAGCATGATTTTCTTCTTGTTTACGTCTTTTTAGTTCGCTTCTTAAGCAGTCGGGTTTTATGATTTGACTTTTTTATTTATTACTTTTTAGTATTTTTTTAAATTATAACTGTAATGTTGACATTTTTAATAATATTATATATGTACATACTTAAACACTAAACAAAAGTAAACTTTTTAGTATATTTTTTTTGAATTATGTACATTACACATATAAGTGTTTTATATTTTTGAATTTACCTCTTAAAACCCTTTATTTTGATACCCCACACGATGGGTTTGGAAGAAGAAAAATGATTGGGCTCCCACAATATGGCGCCCTCAATCCGCCATTTTACTATTTTCCAATTTTAATGTAGCCAGTGACACTTGCAAGTTTAAGAGAAATGGATTGACGTAATAATCATCAAAATCGGGGAACACGTTTGGTCTCTAGAACGCCACATACGTATATACACGAATATACATAACTGAAAGCCATGTTACCTTCGGCATTCGAATAAAAACAAGAACAGTTGTAACGGTTTGTAACAGGAACAACAACGGTTGCATTTTTTTTTGTAAAAAGTTTTTATTATGTTTTGCAGGGCGGATATCAACAGAACTGGAGAGTACTGTAGAGAGTCTGGTGCAGAGAATAGTGGATGGAGCTGGACAGAGAGATCCGAGATTCAGATGTTGTCATCTAATAGCACTACACAGAGGGAAGAAGGTAAATCTTAAATGCTCTAAATTATGATGAGCATTACGATTATTTATTACGTATGCGTTTAATTAAAACCAGACAAATAATTCTAGTCTATAAAACTTTTCTATAGTATTCGCTTTGAAATCGTATTATACTTTCAACAGATGCGGTCCCGTTCTCTGGAATACCTGGTGACGTTGGATGCTCTTCCTCCTCTAAACTTGGGTGATGACTGTCGCCTTCAAGATGGACCGGTCGGTTACGGACGGGTTCGACTCACAGGAAGAGAGGCTGACAAGTGGGAGGAGTTTCTGACACCTTCGGGATATTTGTGCAGGTTGGTAAGATTCTTCAGATATTCGTAAATACTGCGCTAGCCTTAATTTTTTTTTAAAATACACCTTTTGCTCGAAGCTTTGTGAGTCATTGTTTGGACGATGTAACATGAGCAAATTACAGTAGTCATAGCAGATCTTTGTGTCTCTGAAGTAGGCTGTGCGAACCATTGCGCAAGAAACAGTTTGTCATCGAGTACGCTGCATAGAGTAAGCGAGATAGGACGATGCGACAAACGTAAGCGAGTGAAAGAGGCAGTTATACAATGCTATCTTCTACTTCAACATTGACACAAAAATAGCAACTGTGCAGGGTCTTCGAGACACAAAGATACACTGTGACTACTATACGCTTTTTCAGATTAAAATGTGGTTTATTGTAAAAGTGTTGGTTTTCAGCAGTAACTATGTGCCGACGTAACTAGCGTCTATCGTCTGATTAGGCTGATTATTTTTATAATTACTTCCATCGCGTTCGGTTCCGTTCCACGGCTATAGATGGTGTTAGCAAGTAAAAGGGTTTTCTCAGTTCGCGACTATTTTATTATCTAAATACAGTGATGATTTGTTTTATAGTATTTTTTTATGCGTTTTTACAGTTTCATTGTACCAAAATGTGTTACAAATTAAAAAATCGAGTGGCATGCCTCAGATATTTAAAACCGCGCCATCTATTAATATAATCTTTATTTCAACAAAACATGTTTTACAAAATTTGTGTGTACGGAAATGGCTGCATTAGTTTAAAACTGTTATTTTTTCTTTAAGACGACGACTAACGCCAACGACCTTGACGGAACAAAACGCGCACTCGACTCACACCCGCGCGACCCTAAATTTAGTAGTTTTTTGTACTTTCCTTATTATTCTATGACTTAAAAACAAAAGCCTCAGATCAAAATGTAGATAATTAAATTGTCTTTGAGATGGTGTGAATTTCATTAAAATACGCCTAGCGGTTTTGGTGTGATTGTCGTGTTTTCGTCCGTTTTAGACATAACTTTACAAATTAATTACACTATGTTATACGAATAAAAATCAAAATTTGCTCAGATCAAATTATTAAAAAAATAGTCTAATATAACATATATTTTTTTCAAAAAAATACGACTGGCCATTTAGACGTGCTTCTCATTTTAAAATCAGCTACTCAAGGTAATCGGCGCCTTAACAACAACGCTCCAACAGTACGAGTATAAAGAATCACAATTATTTATTTATTTAGATAACATGGAAAACTTACAGCTAAAAGTGAACAGAACAAGTACAGTAAATTTGACAGTCAGCCAATTAAAAGTCTTCACTTATAAAATATTGCATATTACTTATATCTATGGACACTTCAGAAGGCCTCTATTACAATAGATCGCCAAACAATACTAATAAATAACTTATATAATTATCACTAACATATTGCTCAAACTACACAACAACATTTAATTTGCATTGAACTGGTTGAAAAAGTTTCAGCTGAAGCACTTCCTGACTGATGGCACACTAGTTAGAAATGGATCAATATCGTGCTGCTTGCACAACTCATTAAAATGTCTACTTGCCCGCACAATATACGAATTCTGTCTATAATTTGTGGATGCTGATGGCACCTGCAAAGGTGGATTAAATCTTTTTGACTTCCTAGGGGTATTAAAATAAAATTTGGATAAAATATCGGAGCAGTTTATACTGTTGTTAAAGATTTTGAACAAACAAACGCAGTCACTAATCTCGCGGCGAATGAATAGAGGCAATATGTGGTATCTTTTACAAAGGATAAGGTAATTCTCGGACTGATATGGCACTTTCTGGCATTATCAATTAGTAATGTCAGAATTCACTAAATCTTACAATTGAAATCAAACTAATAATTAAAATCAAAACCTAAATATGGAATCAATTTTAAATGATCCGTTCAAATAATCTTTGAAATGTGAATTAAGAGCCCAATATTTCATAATTTTGTGCTTAAGAGAGTTGATTAAACAACATACGATTTGTATGATCAATTCTAGAAACTGTTAATTTTACACACAATTCAATAACAAAGCAATGCACATCGCGCAATCTAGTGACATTTATTTGAAACAAATCTTCTTTGTTAGCGCTGGGACCCCGTGCGCATACAAACAAAAACTGCTCGTATATTACTTTTACTAATATTAGTTTAGATGATGTGTGGTAAACTGAGAAGATGGTCCCCAAGCACAACCTGAGGAACAGCGACCAGTCACATCAATTTCTAAGCCCTTCAGGATAAGACAACAATTTGTACGAGTACCAGGACCTACCAATCAGGCCCTCATTTAACAACATAACGTAAAACACAACTAGTGGTCAGATACTGAGAAATATGTTTGTCTGCTTTTAGAGATAAAGTGATAGAACGTTGGGTGGAGCTGATTGCTCGCTGCACGTCGGCGCGCGGAGGTGGCGGCTCTAGAGTGTTGTGTGCGAGGGCGGTGCAACATGCTGCCCCGTACAGGCATTGCTATCTGCAAAGAGGTAAGTGGACCTCCACCCTAATCGTGTCACTTTAAAGAATGGCATACGCGTGCCTTGCTTCATATGTTTAAAAATTCGTCTACTCGACAGCGTAAAATACGCAATGAATAATGTAAGGTTGGTGCAGTGGTTGAGCGATTGACTGCTGCGCTGCGTGTCGCGGGTTCGATTCCCTCACAGAAGAAATATTTCTATGGCCTACACATAGTTGTTCCGAATCTGGGTGTTGTGTATGTGAGTTTATATGTTCGTAAACGCACCCACGATACAGGAAGAAATTCCTAGTGTGGGGCAACGTTTTCTAAAAAAGGAAGAAAAAAAATTTTGAGTTGGTCAAATGAGAAGTGGTGTGTGTGCCAGTTTCGCTGTAGAAACAGTTACGCAATTAGGGGGCGGCAAAGTTGAGGGAAATAAAAAACGGCAAAAATATCACGTTTGATGTATGGGAGACCCCCTTAATATATTTTATTTTAATTTAATAATTATTATTTTTTGAAGTGAATATATAACTAAATATTCTGTGAATATTTCAAGCGTCTACCTGTTGCCGTTATTAATATCGAGCAAAAAACGGCAAAAAAATCACGTTTGTTGTATGGGAGCCCCCCTTAAATATGAATTTCATTCTGTTTTTAGTATTTGTTGTTATAGCGGCAATAGAAATACATCATCTGTGAAATTTTCAACTGTCTAGCTATCACGGTTCATGAGATGCAGCCTGGTGACAGACGGACAGACAGACAGACGGATCGTGAAGTCTTAGTAATGGGGTAAATTAAAAATTAATTTTGCTAAGCAAAGTACAAAATTTGCCTCTGATTGTTGTAAACTACCTCTGAGGGACAATGCGGAAGCACACCAGTAACATTATCTGATTTCAAATCTATCTCTCTTACGTGTTCTTACTCCATTTTCATCTAACTGTTAGCTATACAATAGTTATTATTATCTTTTGGTGAGGACATATCTTTACAAACAGCTAAGAAATAAGTTAGACGTAAACCCGAGCCATTCTTTAATTAATTCTTTATTGTACACCAAAAACAATATTCAATATAATGTGATAATAAAGTACATGTACAAAGGCGAGCTTAACTCAATGTTGAGTTCTCTTACAGCAAACCCTAATAACAAAGCAAACATTCTTGTACGCATTGATATAATATATCAATGTATTCAAAGCTTTCGAGTGACATTACCTGTAAGATAACATTAAACCAACTTATCACAAATTCGAGCATACTTCATTTTTAGGGTTCCGTACCCAAAGGGTAAAAACGGGACCCTATTGCTGAGACTTCACGATCCGTCTGTCTGTCTGTCCGTCTGTCACCAGGCTGTATCTCGTGAACCGTGATAGCTAGACAGTAGAAATTTTCACAGATGATGTATTGTTATTGCCGCTATAACAACAAATACTAAAAACAGAATAAAATTAATATTTAAGGGGGGCTCCCATACAACAAACGTGATTTTTTTGCCGTTTTTTGCTCGACATTAATAACGGCAACAGGTAGACGCTTGAAATATTCACAGAATATTTAGTTGTATATTCACTTCAAAAAATAATAATTATTAAATTAAAATAAAATAAATTATGGGGGGCTCCCATACAACAAACGTGATTTTTTTGCCGTTTTTTGCAATAATGGTGCGGAACCCTTCGTGCGCGAGTCCGACTCGCACTTGGCCAGTTTTTTTTAAAACCTAAAACCGATTAGCGACAAATCTTATCTTTGTACCTACATAAGAATCGTGTAACAAAGACAGTCGTGCTGACACGGTCTCACGCAAACATGTCCGGCACTCCAGGAATGTGATGTTATCGCCACATCTGCTTTCCGGAATCCGAACACGCCTCCTACTTCAGCATATATTCTATCGATGTACATATTGCTATCGCTACGTAAGATATATCTCTTGTTACTTATGCCAAGACTGGCCCCTGTTTACCTCTGTTTGTAGTTGTTTGTGATGGATCATGTGAAAGTGCAACTCAATTTGAAAGTCTATTTTTGGACTGTATCACAGATAATATAATACTAGCATACAGATAGTCTCATCCCATACAAATAAACCGTGCCGATGTAACTAGCGTTTTTCATCTGATTAATCTGATATTTTTTTGTACATCGAACGCGTTCGGTTATGGTTCACGGTGATAGATGGTGTTAGCAGCGACTTGCAAGTGAAAGGGTTTATTATGATCGTGAATATTTTTTTCTTTAAATACTGTGAAGGTTCATTTTATATTATTTTTTTGAAAGTTTTTCAGTATTTTTACACCAAAATAACACATTTATGTGTAAAAATACTATAAACTGTGCAAATTTAAACAATCCAGTAGAATGCCTCAGAAATTAAAAAATGCGCCATCTATTGGCATCCATTTTAAATGATCCGTTCAAATAATCTTTGATATGTGAATTAAGAGTCCAATATTCCATAATTTTGTACTTAGGAGAGTTTAAACAAGAACATAGAATTTTTATGTTCAATTCCACAAAATGTTAATTTTACACACATTCAATAACAAATACAGTGTATATCGCGCCATCTAGTGAGATTTATTTAAACCAAATTTTCTTTCTTAGCGCTGAGACACCGTGACTGTATATTGTTAATAAGCGAGTCTTCAGCGCGGTGTATTTCTTTACAGCTGGCGGCTCCATCAAAATATCCGTAGCTTGTTCGATTACATCTTTGAAACAACTAAGTCAAATCTAGCTTCAACTGATAGTTTTTGTGGAGCCAACGTTGCTTCGGCACTGATAAACTAGACCCTCGATTGGCCTGTCCAAAAAGCCGGTATTTTAGAGGTAAGAGAGATCGTGGCCAACTCAGCAGCTACCGGTACAAGTGTAGTTGCCATATTTATTGTCTTTGACGGTATTACATTCACGCGGAAAGTTCACTTTCTCTTGTAGGAAATGATCACGTCGTACAAGTGGCCACTCTTGTGCGCCTTACATTATAAGCGCATCGCAGAGACGAAAGTTGATGTAAAGGTTTAGTCGATAAAGGAATAACGAGAGACACAGAAATAAATTGTGGGCAGGTCTAAGTGCAATTTCAACTCTTGTCTCAATCTTAAAGCATTTATTTCAATTAAGCCATTTACAGGCACTTTTGAATTGACAAAGTTGGTCAGACAAAAGGTGAATATAGAATTGCATGTTCAGCATAAGGTAGATCTCTATCCAGGACAACTCCACGGACACTCTTTAAAATCAATAAATAGTGAAAAAGTGTCGCATTATCTCTTTTCAAGTTTTTCTGCCGTGTCGTGTGTGAATAATTATATTTGAAGCAGCTTCGATATCCTTGAAATATAACCCTATTACATAAAATTAGCGTGGTTTGCAATCAAGCCTCCCATAACACTTCCAACGCCAACAAAACTAGGTCAAAACACTTCAGACTTAAAACACCGTTCAGTCAGATCACCATCTAACTATCTACTATATATACTTGCACCTAGATACATAAAAATGTCTTCTGTACCCGGTTGGCACGCGAGGAATGTTGCTATCGGGCTATTGGCCCTGTCGTCCCGAGGAATTTGCAGACAAGCCGATCAAACGGCGAAACCGGTGAAGATGTCATGCTGTGGTATAAGCGTGTGGAAGGAAGAATGCCTTTGATTGTAGACTAATTTTGAGTATTAGAAATAGTAAATCATAGTAAAATCTCAGCAGAAAAATGCTTTTGATTTTTTTAATTTATCATCTTTCTGACGTATCCAATTTCACTTGGGCGGAGCAAAACGTTTTCCTTTTGAATTCCATACTTTTTTTGATATTTTAAATTACAAATATACAGTTATATATACTAGCGTATGCCCGCGGGTTCGCTCGCGTAAAAAGCGTTTTATCATCCCAAGGGAATACAAACTATCCTATGTCGTTCCTATAGGGTCACAAACTATCTCCAAGCCAAATTTCATCTAAATCGGTTCAGTATGTCCAGAGATTACCCCTACAGGCATACAAATTCACAAGCTTTACCTCTTTATAATATCAGTATTGATAACATAACGCCTGTATTCCTCGATGCGCTAGGCAGATGTGCACCTGTAGTAGTTACACCCAAATTTCGCCAGTTATGTTTAAGAAGAAATGCGGTTGTAGACATCCGAATGAATATCTTAAGTAAAAAGTCATAACTCGAGGTTTGGCTCTCGCCTATTGCCTCCTCCAATATTGAAAAATATTCCATAAACTGAAAAATAAAGATTTTTACCTTTTTGATGATAAATTATCTTTAGAAGCACTAGAACTCTCAAGAGATGTTCAAAATTGCGCTGTCTATACAAATTTGACAACTATACATGAAAAATAAAAGCAAAGAAACAACATACATCTTTTTAGGGTTCCGAAGTCAACAAGGAACCCTTATAGTTTCGCTATGTCCGTCTGTCCATCCGCAGCTTAGCTCAGAGACTCTTAGTACTAGAAAACTATAATTTGGCATGGATATGTCGCAGGTTTTTCATAAAATTAGGTTTTTGATCAAAAACCTAATTTGAGCGTGCGTGCGAGGATCCAGGAACGAACCATGCAAATCCCCGTGGCACTAACGCACTCACGTATCGGCTCCTTTCGCAATTGATGTCCTTCATATATATTATTTATTGCAGCTTGTTTACGTTGGTTCATTGTTCCTATCATGATTTGATTTTGATTTTACTTTTTGGTAGTTGAGTAGGTTGCTTGAAAATACCTACTAATACTAAAAGATTTGTTTTCGGTTTGTAAGTATTTGGAGATTTTAACGAAGACTATCTCCGTAACGGCAATACTGCAGTATTCAAATTATTAAGTGACGCTGGTTATACATCTTTATTACAAACGCTTGCCTCTACCTCTCAAATAGATAATATTTTTCTTACTTCACTTGTGAAGTTGGCTCTTATAACTCCTTCTTCAGTTACCATCGTCCTATGTGAGCCCGTTTTTTGACGTTGTGAGCCGTTGAAATCATTTTAATGTTCATTTAACAACAAAAAACCCTCTTCTTAGTCCGCATTATTATGCAACTACGGAACCCTATTACTGCGCGTGGCTTTTACGCACTTGGCCGGTTTTTTATTCAATTTATGGAAAATCTTTTAAATCTGTTCAATACTGGATGAGGAAATAGGCGAGAGCTATGGAAATCTATCCATCCATCATGTTTATAATAGTGTGTCTAATAATTAAGTCTTAAACTGAAAAATCCGATACAAAAATATGTCAATAGTGGCTCTACTTTTATAGGCAAGAAAGTGGGATCAAATACCAGGCGAATCATTATGTTTTCATAGGTTTAAACAACTTTGCTTCTGTGATTCAGCAGATTCTTTACTCATAAAGTCAAAAAAATTGTTTGGTACACCTACATACTTTCTCTTTAAGCGTGCTCGTTGAAGCCTGTAAAGTATAAACCCACCCATATTCAAATAGTCTCAGTATGAGCGTTATAGAGTTCCTTATTTCCTCCAGTTTATTGATTTCGTAACGACACAACTTGCCCAGAAGTTGTAAAACAAAGAGAATAATTTAATTGCCCACATATCACACCCGCATATTTTCATATCCGCCGCTCGGTTCGTGAAACTTTCTCAAGTTTTAATTAAAAGGAAATTTTCGGAGCACAGGAAGATTGTACATTCAACCGCAACAGTAAACTGTGAAAACCACCCTTATTACTGATTACTGTTAACCTATTGACTTCCAAGTTTTTCGATCCAGAGGTAATGTGAGCAACTGGTTGTTTATTTTGTCCAGCTCGTCCCACCCATCTTCTACGTAATTGGTTGTGTCAGGCTGTCTTAAGTCTCCAAGCCTTTGCTGTGTCAGTGCTCCAAATAGGGATTATTTTTGGCCCACAGTTCATTATAGTAACGAAAAAAAGGTGCCGTCAATATTTCATTGCTACTATGACGGTGTGGTTGAGTGCACAGAAAGCAGTTTAACTTACAAGGCTACGCGGTTAGGGCTATTGGAAACTGTTGAGTGTACTTGTAGAAGGTTCTACGTAACCTGTAGTTAAGTGGGAACTTTTCTTGTTTCGTTCTAGTTTAGTTTCAAGGCATTAGGAAGTGCGCTAGTTGGCAAGAAGTGCTTCTAGATTTGCATACTATTGTGAAAATAAGACTTTTGTTCATTGGTTTATTACTATTCTTTACCAATGGCAATGGGACGACTGATATTTTTTTAAATGCTTCGCGTGGCCTATTACAAAAGAATCGTATTTTGTCCGAAATAACAAGTAAAAATAAATCAGTACACTTGATTTTCAAGTTCAAACCGATAAAAACTATTGGCGCAGAACTTACTATTGTTAGTACGATTACATCGTATTTATCTAGGAGTAGCGTTCTAGGGTATTCCACGGCAAAAATACTTCGCATAAGTACCTAAACTTTCCAACTGCGAGTTGGCTCATTGGTTGAGTCAACAATGGCACAAGGTAAGGTTATTGTTCTCCAAGTCGCAAATCATATCGGTCAATAAGAACAACAATGAAAGCAAGTCCTTTTATCCTTAAACCTATGCAGGTACCTGCTTATCTTACATGGCCGAGCCTTTTGTACATTTATTCAGGGTCAGACTGGGCCGGAAGGGCCCGGGTGGCTCCCCACAACTCACAAGCCCGGGGCCCGAGTCTGGATAATGGCAGATGGGTTACTATCGGAAAATAATGAAATATACAAATCATTAATTATCAACGATATTTACATTATTAGGTACCAAAATACGGTTCCAATTATATTTCAATAATATAAAAAATACGCACAATGGTCCACCTGAAAGACAAAGTGCGGAAACCAAACCCCATAACATAGAATATAACAATTATACTTCGTGCCTCGTCCTCGAGATTAGTTCCTGTAATTAATTATTATTATATACACATGTAGTAGGCGGCTATAGGCTACTGCGCAAATCACTAGTTTTCAGAGTTTTTTTTTTTTTTTTTCTTGCCTGGCATCACTATGTCAACTTGTCATTCGCGATTATAGTGCGTCGCTGCGCGTCACGTAATTAAACTTTTAAATAAAAATAACAGTTTTTCAAAGTGAAAAAATGCCAAAAAGGACACAATCAACCGAGGAATAAAGAGAATCAGGAGAAACATGAAAAAATCTGGGAGCAATTTAAAAACGTGCTCGACTTAAACAAAGTAAAACAAAATAGTCTCAAGAGTCGACGCCATATTTAGACCCACAAGGTACCTACCTAACTCTGTTAAAATGTATTGTATGTATTACTACATATCTACAACTATTTTATCAATCCTCCGCCCTAAACTTGCATCTCAAACAAATAATGCACTTCGGGCAAGCCATCGGGCCGTCCCACTGTATATTTACGAGATTATCAATCAAAACAAAATTTATTTCTTAAACATAAGGAATATATTCGAGCTGATTATCGGACTGTCTCAAATAATGAAACAAATAATGCATTTCGGGCTAGCCATCGGGCTGTCTCACCACGTATTTACGAGATCATCAAATAGAATTTATATCTTTTATCTAACGAATGTATTCGAGCAGATCATTGGACTGTATCAAAACATTCAATAATACACTGGTTTCGTTCAATTCTTTGGAATTGCTACAACCACCAGATTGCAAAAATCAGTTATCAACCGGAAGTAAAACAATGGTTTATAATCATTCCAGGCGAAGTCCTATACGACGACGTCACAAATGAAATGGAAACAAAGTCGAATACGACTAACTTAACAATAGTGATCTTCCACACAATTCAAACCTGAATAACACAGACGCTCTCGAAATTCTCGGGGTTGACCCAACATTGAACACGGAGTATGGTGATGGGGCCGAACTCCACAAGGAAGTGACCAGCTGTCTGGAGTGTCTTGCAACGTGAGGTCTGTCTCCCTAGAGACCACAGGCGGGTACTTCCCCTACAGATCCTTCAGCAGGAAATATACCCGCTGACATTAAATGTGAAAAACGTGAGGCTCTTATGCTATACAGCAAAATAAAAGCAAAATTCTCAAATTATTGATAACCAAGGCCATAGAATCGAAACAAAGACTACTCAGCACCGTCTCCTGCTTAAAAGCAGCATTATCCAAAGTACTGGATACAAAAGAAAATGATACAGAACTACTAACTTAAATAATGGATGCCACTCGCACCTTATGTGAAGTTCAATATTGTGACTCAATGACTAGATGCAAATTTAGCTGCAGCTCAAATTAAAAAGGATCTTAAGGACCAAGTTCAAAACACAAAGATAGATAAATATCTGTTCGGGAAAACACTTGCTGAAACTATTTGAGTTGGTAAAGCGGCTTCTAAATCAGGGCTGCTACAGCACCTAAACCCAAGCAAAAACCCAACACATTCCAAACAAAATACTGGAAAGCTCACCAGCGCCACAAGGACGACAGGAGAACTGGGAGCATGGCTATAGCCTGATTCAGCCGTACAAAACTTTAAGTGGTTGTCTCACCCGACCAAACAACCTTGACACCGCTAAACTCAGTAAGGTACGTTGGTCGCTTATAAAATTCTTATAAACAGTAATAACTTATCACTGATCATAAGACCATGTTATCATGGATTGAGGGTTTCATAGGTACCCACAACACTTCACCAGTGGAAAAAACATACTATAAGGAGACAATTATCTAATTGATCTCCATTGGTGCAATATTTAAGTGCTAGCCTTGAAAAGGGCAAAATCGTCTCAAGTGTTTCTTACGTAAGACCAAAACTCAATGGCAGTATGCATTTTAAAGTTAAAACCTTAATAAGTTCATTAATGCAAGCCGTTCAAACTTGAAGATTTGTGCATAGAATTAAAGATGACATCAAATGATAGTTCCATGGCCATATGTTACATAACATACCTTAATAATAATTAACATATTAATATTTAACATACCTTAATGCATAATATCTTATAAAATATCACAAAAATTCTAGCAAATATCTAGAATCTCTTTCATGAAAAATTGTATGAGTTCAATCTACTGCTGTTTGGGTAAAACACTGCACCTAACATTTTCACTTCAGTTATGAAAACTCAACAAATACTGAGATCCTGTGGCTCTTGATTGGTAACTGAAAACATTCAAAACACTAAGAAGTTAATCACAAGTTATTAAATAACAAATATACACCCACTAATATTAGTACAATTAAGAGATATAATCATTGACACAAGATTCTTACCTATCATGTAACGTTACCTCCAGATAAGAAAAATCTTATTAATTATGAAATCAGAAAATTAACATGCTTTGTAGGACTAGGTACTGGTCTCAGCATGCCCTTCTATTTAATATGGATGGCTTTATATAGGTATATAACTAAAAACTATAATGTTGTAAAAGCCTAAATCTCCAAGGTGAAGAAAATTATAAAAAATACATGAATATCCCCAGAAGAATTTCCTGAATGGTGGCCATATGCCATTCAAAATTGAGTAAATAAAATCAAACTTAATTATGCAACCGAAATGGTTTCTGACGCCTCAACCAAAGGGGGGGGGGGCTGCCTGTGGTGATGAGACTGCTAGGGGCAAGTGGTCAGACAAGAAATGTAAATATCACATGATTTTTATTTGGAATTAGTAACATCATTCAATCATGAAATAATTGTGAAATAACGTCATGTATAGAAAATTCAACCGCAATATAGGCTGCATTATTAATCAAATGGGTGGAACTCAACACTCATCTCTTCAACTTAGCCTGCGGCATTGGTTGTAAACTGTTATGTATTATTTTCATTTTAGTATAACATAATTTCATTTTCGCTTCTTACATTAGGTCGACTGGAAATCAAGAAGCTGATACTGTATTGCAGAAGTCACATTCCGACGTAGAATGGGAACTAAAAGAAAACGCTTATGCATTGAGTTATAATGTACTTACGTAGTAGTATAACTCCAATGTGCTTATGACCAATTATTGAAAGATAAATTTGGAACACCTGAAATTTACCTATTGCCAATTCACATTAACTATAAATATGATAAATACATAACATGGCATATCAACCCAAATGCCTTCACAATTGACACATTCACAGTATACTGGTAACCAATTTTCTCTAACGCTTTTCCACCATTCTCAATCATGTTAAAAGATCTACAAAAATCATAATGGATAAAGCTTAGGGCATCATGTTGATCACCATGCCCAACTGGTTCCCTTTACTTAGGGAACTTCCCATAATTCAGGGATGCTCATACTCAAACCTAATGAAAATGTTATAGTAATTCACAACAAGGGAAAAGCCATACCTACCTTACCCTGGCTGTCAGAGTCCAGTGGGTAGTGAAGTCTATTGCAATGAAGCATACCACCATCATCAATTGATAATATAGCATCTCTATCAGAAAACTCTTTCAAACAATATGACACATGTTTAATATAAAAATCTTGAAATCATATACATCAACGGTGATATAATTACTTAACAGAACTTTCTAATTACAGTAAAAAATATAACAAATGATTAACTGTCAAAAATTTATAATACCTACTTTAATAAACATTAGAATGTCCAGGAATGTCCTCTGATGACAGATTAAAAATAATGGTTAAGGGCTTGTTCAGACTGCGAACACCTGCCCAAAAATACAATGTCACCTGGGACACATCCCAAATGCTGGAAGCCTTAGGAATTTGGTACCCAAATGAGATGTTGTCTCTAGAACTGTCAAAATTAAAATCAAAGCATAGTAATACAATCAATGCATATAACCATCAAAATTTCAGACCTCATAAAATCTCTAATTTTTGAACTAAATAATCAATCAATTCTTCAGACAAAGAACAGGAATAATTCCAGCTGAAACCTTGTAGCCTACATTAACAAAACCTCTAACTACTTTAGGCACTAAGAAACCGTACCACATAGTGTACTTTAAACTCTAACAGTCTTAAGCCAGGTGTAACATGATCATTGATCAGATACTAAAAACAGCAGGCTGGAGTTGCAATTCAAGTAGATTTGGTAAATTTTATAACAGTTTCTTAGTGTAAAGCATAAAAATAATTTAGCAAGAAAAATCTTAAGATGTGATTAAACAAGTACATTTGGTAAATTTTATAACAGACCTTTAGTGTAAAGGATCAAAATGATTTAGCAAAGTAAATCTTTAGCTGTGATTAAAGATATCTTATTTAACTTACATGTACTAATTATTACAACAACTAACAACTTTAACTTATAACGAAGGAGCATAAATGTATTGATAATGAAACTAAGAATAGTAATAAAAAAGCTAAAATGGATTTTGATAAGACAGTTATATTTATTATTATCTGAATGGTTAATCAAGAACTTTCTTTTTCAAATGACAACTATGATTGTTACTCTTTAAAATAACTTTAATATTGATAGCAAGCAGGCAATAAATATTCGGTTGAAAAGATAATTAAGAATTTATAAAAACATTTTGGTTAAGAACCCACCCATGTTACTTAATAGCAACTGTGATAGTATTTATAAAACTGAAATACTTAATGATAATAAATAGGCAAAAATATTTTGTTAATAAATATAATTAAGATGAGAATAGTAATTAAGAAAATTACTGAATAAGAATCTTTGTTATTTAATGATAACTATGATGGTCTATAAACATTATAACAATGATAATAAGAAAGTAAATAATACATTTTTTTTTTAAAACAGATAATTAAGAATATATAAACTGATTAAGAACCTGTGTGTAACCTATGGACAACCATGAATAATGGTTAGTCCACAAAAAAAAAAAAAAAAAAAAAAAAAAAAAAAAAAATTATATATATATATATATATATATATGATTTTAAAGAAAGAAAGCTTTTACTTCAAAAAGTCATCATATTTTATGCGATAATTCCAGAACTTAACTCTCAAAGTCTACATGTGTATATAATAATAATTAATTACAGGAACTAATCTCGAGGACGAGGCACGAAGTATAATTTATGATTAAACGAACTTACCCTAAGTGAAGTTCTATCAAAATTATACGAAGTGCCTCGTCCGAAGAGATTAGTGACACCCTCCCAACCCTAAGGTATAACCCAGAAGCGTTCTGGAAATATCTAAAACATCAGTAACTCTAAACTAAATGACAAGTTGACATAGTGATGCCAGGCAAGAAAAAAAAAAAAAAAAACTCTGAAAACTAGTGATTTGCGCAGTAGCCTATAGCCGCCTACTACATGTGTATATAATAATAATTAATTACAGGAACTAATCTCTTCGGACGAGGCACTTCGTATAATTTTGATAGAACTTCACTTAGGGTAAGTTCGTTTAATCATAAAATATGAAGCTAGCTAATCAAGTCTTTTATAAAGAGGAGAACTTTCAGCTAAGCTATTATTAACTCGACCGTAAAAGCTGCTGTTCTCATCATCCTTGATCCGATTCTGTGTTTAATATAATCAACGAATCCAACAGTTCTTGCCCCAGTATCAGTAGCGAGCGATGGCGATGGAATACGATGCTGGGCGCCCGGGAGCGCGCGTCGCCGCGTAGTCGCGAAGTTTCTTTACTTGCGTCTTGCGTAATGCGTTCCGTTTCTTCAGATATATGAGAGTAAATATCCTTAGCTGTTAATTTATAAATATAGTTGACGATTTCCAATAAAGCTATTTTTTGTAAAAAAAAATGATAACCCAATATGGATTTAATAATAATTAATTTTTAACTGCCCGCTATGAAAATTAAAAAAATTCAGTTGGAGTTGCGCTAACTTTATCTTCGTTGCGATCGCGTCACGAATCGATATACTTAGTCAAAAATTCTTCCATACAAACGTAGTCTAGGGATTATTCCACTGTTTGACAATGTAAGTTTAAAATAAAAAGTGATATCAATTTGTCTCATCATTATCTAGCTCTGTATGGAAACAAAAAAGTAAATATTTGAAAGTTATGAGCGTCGAAAGTCGAAAGAAACGGCCACCATACAGGGATAGACTATTAGTTCAACAATGCAATTTTTTTTATTTTGAACAGATACGTTTAGTCGTTTTTTCATGATATCCAGACTCCCAAAGGTCTGTTTATAAAATTTCGCGCGCACGGTTTCGTCCTAAATCATTATCCATTTCACTTCAAATTTGCAAAAGTGTGTATTCGTAGGCGAACTAATTTCCGACTGCTCATCACAGCATCTATATCTTCCACACGTGTTGTCGGTTGATATAATATGCATTTTAACCCCGCGCACAAAATAGTTCGTGCCGTTGACAAGTGCATCTCTTCCGTATTATTTGAAAATTTGTATCGAATTTATCGGATTTTTTACGAACATCTAAAATTAAATTTCTTTTTTTAATATATCTGAAACAAAAAAAACAAATGTACGAGCATTATGCTATAATGATACACGTCTTAAGTTGATACAATTAAGAAATTTTCAAAACAAGTTTCAGGGTTGGACTGCAGCTCAAGTTCAACCATTTTTCGATATTTTCGATTTCATTTCTCTCTAATTGTATGAACAATATATTATTATCTGATCTACTCTATATTTAGGTCGGAAGAGCTGGGACCTAGCCTGCAAGGGACCTAGCCTTATCCTACCTACCGCCTGGCTTGCGGCAAGCTCCGCAAGTTAGGCCCGTGGGGGCCCGCGCAGGTTGGGGCCCGGCGTGCAAACGACTATAAATGGCCAGTCCGACGCTGCATTTATTGTCCTATTTGTTTGCTGTGATCGTGGCGCAACATTAAGAGTGATTAGGTACTATCTGTTATTGTTTTTCTGAGACTTAGATATCGGTCAATTGGCACTACAATAAAAGTGTGTTCTTTTGATGTCCTTATACATTTGGAGGTACGTTATGTTGCAACTAACTACTCGATCCAACAGTCGGCCTCTTTCTAACTTCTTAACGAGTTTAAAAGGTTCAGTAGCTGTAAAAATAAGAAGCCAATATATCTCTACGTGAGTCATTCCAGAGTTCAACCTTTACAGTACTTACACCCAAGTAATGGTTTGACAAATAACTTTTCACAAAAAATAAACCGATTTCAAAATCAAAAGCAATGTTTTTGTTATTTATCTGAAAGATTGACAAATTACTCATTATAACTTAATTTACATATTTGTGCTGCTTGTTGCTAAGGAGTTCGGTTGTACGTTCCGTATCTTGAAAACTGCTACATGACTTTGATGAAACTTGCACTGTTCCCTAAGTTGAGAGATACTTAATCCAATAAAAAAAGAATGATCACGATTCGATAAGTAGTTTTGGAGAAATGCGTGGACAAACAATCATGAAATTGGCACACATGTTTAGAAGCCCATAATTAATAATAATTATAGAGTAACATATGTGAATATTGTGAAATGCCAACAATATTACATACATACGTGTTGAATTGATTACCTCCTGTTTTTTTGAAGTCGGTAAAATGGCCGCTGATTACAGGAACTAATTTAAAATGGAAAATTTCAAGTATAAGTTTACCAGCCTTCCTCTCCTCGGTCTACGGTACTGATAAATTAACCAGGAACATCTTATCTTCCTCACTGGTTGATTTTGAGGTACCGTATTTGACCGATGCTTTGAACGCTTGGAAAATGGCTTGTCCCAATACGGATTTGCCCGACAACCTGTCCTCCCAGAGACGATGGGATGTGCCGCTCTGCAGTATTATACAGAATAATCTTATAAATACATCGTCTAGTACTGCTGAGCGAGCGCGTCTGCTGGCTGTGGGGGAATGGGAGTCGGGTTTGTGGCTTCAAGCACTCCCGTCATCTACCATAGGCACTATGATGGATGACTCTTCGTTTCGGCTCGCAACCTGTCTACGCTTAGGCGCATCTTGTGTTGCTCCACATCGGTGTCAATGTGGTGAAGCTGTCGGCAGCCTTGGGCACCATGGCCTGTCTTGTTGCAAGACGCATAGTACGGCACGCCAGCATCAATGACATTATCCGTCGAGCCCTTGTCACCGCCGGCGTACCAGCTGTATTAGAACCTAACGGCTTGGTACGTGACGATGGGAAGAGACCAGATGGCATGACATTGGTGCCGTGGAAGGTGGGTAGGCCTCTGGTGTGGGACGCAACCTGTGTCGACACCCTTGCGCCATCTCATATTCCTAGTTCGGCGAGCTGTGCTGGTGCTGCTGCTGCGGCTGCTGAGGCCCTCAAGCGGCGCAAATACTGTAACCTAATTGGTAATTACAGTTTTGAGCCATTTGGGGTCGAAACGCTTGGGTCATGGGGCCCAAGTGCACGTCTCCTTTTTAAAGAGATCTCTCGCCGACTGATCGACACCGTGCGTGACCAGAGGGCTGGCTCTTTCTTTGCGCAAAGAATCAGCATTGCCATTCAACGTGGCAATGCTGCCAGTCTTCTGGGCACGTTCCCGGATGACAGCGATGTGGATGAGTACTTCGACGCCTAAGTGTACCTTTCTTTTGTATATAGTGTAAGTAGTTAGCTTAATTTTAATTTTGTAAAGTTTACTTTTGTTTAGTGTTTAAGTAAATAAAAATGTATTAAATGCAAAAAAAAAAGGATGAAAAGAAACTGAAGGCGTTCCGTCTGGGATTGCTAATGGTTAGGTAAGTAATCCATTTCCATTTCCTCTGGGGGTTAGTGACAGCCCGTCTTTTGCCTGTACAAACATTCTCGTCCTACATGGGGTAAGCCAGTAGCTAGGTGAAGCGACGATCTTCGCAGGGTAACTGGTAGCAGCTGGGTGAGTTGCTGAGAATCGAGATAAATAGCGTGGGATTGGAAACACTTATGACTAGCTGTAGACTACTGCAGGCATTGGTGATGTGGGGTAAGCCCCATTCTGCGATTCTTCGCTGCTTTGCAGCAAACGAAGGAGACCCTATTTACAGTGCATCAATGAAGATCAGAGGCTCGAGACAATAAAAAACATTCTATCAGCATAGGCGACGCTTTCGTTTACATAATGTCACTTTACTAGAGCCTCGGATATTCCTACCCAAGAACATATCCTCAATCAACTCACTATAACATGGTTAGGTAGACTTGCGGTCAATTCACTATCGCGTTACCTACTTTGCCTAACAGTTCTGAACGCGGGGACAATGGATGCGCACATGTAATGCGACACACTACAGTCATACTTAAGGTAAAGATCTACTTACTAATAGTTACCTACTGAGTATCATTGATAGATGACTGGAATAGTACATTGTTACACGAGGGTCGAAAGGAATTAATGCCCATACGAGGTATTTAGTCCGAAATTGATGTCTTTCACTCGTGCTAGGCACTCTACTTTTCATTTCGAATATAAGGAAAGTAAAAAAATAGTAGTTTTTTGTAAATATTTATTGATAATAGTAACATGAGTAGTGTACCTGTTTAAAATTAATTGAGAAGTTGAACAATTTGTGAAATTTAAAGTTACATTTTGGTCGGAATATTTACGCTGTTTGATATGTTATGACAAATTTGGCTGTGTTGAATTGCTGTAAAGTAGGAGACTCCAGTATTTGATTAGATGGTGGAATTCATGGCGCAGACTCCCTTGAAGTAGTTGGTTGGGGCGAAGTGAGGCGTAAATTTATAGTCTCAGTTAATTTGTTTGAAATTTTAGTTTTATTTTGGACAGAATCCTCAATGTAGCCTTCCGCAACTGTGCTGGATTTCCATCCTCCATGTATTTCTAACATTGTCAAGTTCGCCCCAGAATCGGCTAACAGTGTCGCTGACGTTCTTCTATAACAATGCCCAGTATACTGTTCACAGTTTGGTAAATTCAAATATTATATGTTGCTATTTGCTTCGGCAAACCTAAGATTTTATTTTAACCGATCACTTGTTTATAGCATTTTTCCTTATGGTAGTTGAGAAAAAAGCGATTCGTTTTTATGTCATTAGGTCTGATTTTTTGAGATTTTTTTACTATTTGTGTAAACTCTTTTCGTATACATAACAACAAACGTGCGCTCAATATTTGTTTTTGTTTTAGTCAACTTTACGAGTAATATTAATTTGTGAGTTCACTGCTTCTGCAGGCGCCGCCGCCGCTAGTATTAACACCACCTGTGAAAAACATGATTTCTTCATTACTATTATTCTTTTAGGTACCTATGCAGATAGAATTACAAGCAGAGACTTTTAACCAGAAATGCACGCCTATCCGACGTCTTTACTCTCAATTTTCGCAATCTGGTCAGTGTGTTTGATTGATGATTGCCTCTTTTTATGGAAACCATCTATAACATATCAGATTAAAGTCGTTGGGATCGACGTTTATCGTTAGAGTAAAAGACCTCTCCCTACCCTAGTTAAACGTTAATAGCTTACCTTCACTGCCAAATATATCTCCTCAGGCCTCAGGGGCTTCATTTAAAAATGTTTCCACTTCGTAAGAGGTGAAAACCTTAGATTTTTTGCTCTTGAACCCTGAGACTGTCTTTTCAGAAACGATGTTAAATTATGGAATCTTTTCAAATCGACCGTGTAGCTATTGTCACCTTTGCCCTACCTATTAATTAGTTATTCTCTGAAAGAGCCGGATACAGTAAATAAAAATAATGTAGGTAGGGGCATAGTTCTCGCCATACTTCTTGGCCGCCCTGAAGTTGACTATCCGATGCGCAAGGCGCGGTGCCGTGCCGTTTTTGTATGAGATTTACTACTGCGCAGCCAATTATAGCCAACTTCAGGGCGGCCAAGAAATGACCTGATGATGATGATGACGATGTCGCGGCTGAGGGTTGGAGGCCGCGGCGGGAGAGGAGTGCCGGTATTGCGGTGCGCCGCTCTCCCTACCTTCCGCGGCCTAGACGGGGTCGCCACCGTCTGATGGCGGATGCGGTGGGGCCGCAGAGGAAGAGGAGTGTCGGTATAGCGTTAGCCGCTCTCCCTATCCCCTGCGGCCGCAAAATGGTAGGTGGCGGGGCCATTGACCTTGACCCGCCACAGGGGGACCAAGGGTGCCATACACGGGCTCGTCTGGCACCCATGTGCTGATTCGGTCCCTGGGGTGGTCACGGCGTACAGTGTGTTCTGGTGCGCCGGTGATGGGGGGTATTCCCCCGGGGAGGGTCCGGTGACGGACAGCCGCGGCGGGTTCGCAGTGAGTGTTAACGCGTGCCCGTGTTCCCGCCATAAGTGGCACCGGAGGACACCGAGGAGTTTTAGTGGGTTAGAGTCCCACATAACTGCACTATCTCCCCGTGGTAGTGCAGTATGCATGAGCATTTCACCACGCAAAAAAAAAAAACAAAGGCTACTACTGAGTAGTTCCAGACGGAAATACCCACGAGCGATTGACTGCTGCGCTGCGTGTCGCGGGTTCGATTCCCGCACGGGCAAATATTTGTATGACCTGCAAATAGCTGTTCCGGCTCTGGGTGTTTGTGTATGTGAGTTTATATGTTTGTAAACGCACCCACGATACAGGAAGAAATTCCTAGTGTGGGGCAACGTTTTTAAAAAAAAAACAAAGCAAAAGCAAAACACAGACACGGTTGTCGACACGGTTGGCGTAGTGGTTGAGCGATCGGCTGCTACGCTGCGTGTCGCGGGTTCGATTCCCGCACGGAACAAATATTTGTACGGCCTACAGATAGTTGTTCCGGTTCTGGGTGTCTTGTGTATGTGAGTTTAAATGTTTGTAAACGCACCCACGATACAGGAAGAAATTCCTAGTGTGGGGCAACGTTTAAAAAAAAAAAAAAAAAAATACTTTGCCCGACTTGATCCCAAGACCTCATGTTCATCAGTAGCGGTTGTGACCACTAGGCCGACGAGCCAGTTATATTATTGGGGGGAAAGGCTCAGCTGGCTGCCAAAAAGTTGGGAATCCTAGCGAAGGTGAGAAGGTACTTCACGCCGAAACAGCTCCTCAATTTGTATCAAGCGCAAGTTCGATCATGCGTGGAGTAATGTTCTCATCTCTGGGACGGATCTGCCAAATACCAGCTTGACGCAATAGAGTCGATCGAAAAGCGGGCCAAGAGGCTCATCGCTGATAAGGCTCTGGTGAAGTCAAAGCTCCAGAGCCTTGAACACCGTCGCCGAGTTGCCAACTTGTCGGTTTTTTATCGATTACATTGCGGGAGTGTGCGATGGAATTGCACGATCTAATTCCATCTAGCCCGTTTCATCATCGGACTACCAGACGTACGGCGATGCGCCATCGGTACATTGTGGTCATCCCACCTATACGCACAAAAAATTTTGGAAACACTTTTATTATGCGTGCTAAGGGGTGGAATTCTCTGCCGGAGTCTGTGTTTCCCGACAGCTACAATCTAAGAGTCTTTAAGTCAAGAGTGAATAGGTTATCTCTAGGCAAGCGTGTTTCACCGTCAAAACATCATCTCTTACCAACAGGTGATATAGTGGTCAAGCGCGCGCCTATAAAATATCATCATCATCATCATATCATCCGAAAGACGTCCACTGCTGGACATAGGCCTCCCCCAAGCGTCGCCACATTGACCGGTTCCGTGCGTCTCGCAACCAGCGGATCCCCGCAACTTTCACCAGGTCATCAGTTCTCCTGGTGGGAGGCCTTCCAACGCAACGTCTTCCGGTTCGCGGTCGCCACTCTAGAACTTTTCTGCCCCATCGGCCATCCGTTCTGCGAGCAATGTGCCCTGCCCACTGCTACTTAAGTTTGGCAATTCTTCGGGCTATGTCGGTGTTCTCTTGCGGATCTCTACATTTCTGATTCGATCACGCAAGGAAACTCCGAGCATAGCCCTCTCCATTGCCCTTTGAGTGACTGTAAGTTTTCTGATAAGGCCCATTGTAAGCGACTACGTCTCAGAGCCATATGTCATCACTGGCAAGTGGCAACACACACTGGTCATAGACTTTCGTCTTGAGACACTGTGGTAAGTTGGACGAGAAGATACCGCGCAACTTCCCGAACGCTGCCCAGCCGAGTCGGATTCGTCGGTTGACCTCTTTCTGGAAGTTGGCCCTACCCAATTGGATTGTTTGTCCCAGGAAAAAAAATATATAAAAAATTGGGGGCTCATTGAGGGACTAAGTTGATAATAAAATAATACACGTACATATACCGTGAAAATATTATTCAGTATTCGAGGCCCTTGTAACTCTGTTGAACTCGCTCCCAAGTTTGATGTGTTGTTACGTTATTTTCCCCTCATTCAAAACAGCAGATGCACAGGGATTGGTTGCGAACTATATTTATTTATTGAGTTTGACAGTTGGCTTCGGTTCCCGTCCGGACTCCCGGGGGACCCAACTTTGTTAAGTTATTCGAGGATATGCATGGATTCCGTATAATATGGTCTGTAGTTTTCAAACCATACGTTGCGATATTTATTTTTCAAACTGCTATTTATTTTGGTTATTCTAATAACAGTTAATGTCGGTAACTTAAATATTGAACTAACGATTTATACGAAACCTAACTGCGTATATAAAACGTGTAACAGACTATACGTAAAACATGACAGTGTATTAGTACTGTACATGTAAGAGTATGGGTAATTTTACTCGTGAACAATTTGTACTGTGGGACTAATTATCTAAATGATAAATGTTTATTCTGCTTACACGTATAAATTTTATTAATTTATATCAAACCTAAGCACGGATATACAAAAACAATATAAAATGAAAAAGGAAGAAACTTATCGGGCGAATTGTCCACTTTTAAAAATGTTCATTTTTCTGTGTCGATTCGCCCGATGTTTATTTATACACGAATTATCGGCGGGCGAGTTGTCCACTCAAAATTATTTAGTAGGCGATTCGCCCGAATTGTGTTTTATGCAATACCGTTAAGATAAAGTACACTCAAGTACAGAAGTATTAAGCATTATATATGTCGCAAATAGGAGGGCTATCTTGGATAAACCCTCGATCTTGTGGGCTTTCGTAGGTATGCATGCACAAAGCAGGTAACTTGTGTCGTTTTGGAGATAGTCCTTGTTCCAATCTTATCAAAGCAGCGAATTCGGCCACCTACGTTTCGCTTTTTCTCAACAAAACACACTTTCAATTTTATACACGCCACTTTAGGCCTCCACCATTTTCCTCACAACTCTTTTTCTAACTTCACGACAAAACATGGCGGGAGAAACTCGCTCAGGGTGTCTTCACTCGGCACCCCTGCTTTTTATTGGCTCAAGAACTCTTCCGACAAATTACCGCTTATAACATCCAATCCAAATCGAGTATTTTGACATAAGCAAAATAAAGTGTTGTCAATCGAATAAAATCGAACTGAGATTGAATCGTAGGCTAAATGTTGCCAATTAAACAAAACTGAATTAATAAGTTTAAATGCGTCATATTTCTTTGTTCTTGATTATTAGTCATATACCTTCCTCCGATGTATATTTTTATTGAAATGAAATGAGATACAAATTATTCAAAACTGTCATTATTAAAATAAAAAAATAAAAAATATTATTTTATGACGTTTACCATATTGAGCAGAAACTAATTGAATGGCACCTGAGGTATGTCACATACGGCACCTATCGATATTTTTCGCAATTTTATTTCACAAAATTTAATGGCTCCTACGAATCAGTAGGTACTTACTTGTGTTGGCACGTTTATTTTTTTTGGACTTCAAAATCAAAGATTCGATTAAATTCAGTAGAGTAATAACATGATAAAAATATAACTTCCTCTTCTGCTTTTTTAGGTAGATGTTGAAATTACCCAAACTACCAGGACGCCAGAATCATGAAGAAGTCTTATTATTTTCGGGGTTGGAATCATTACCGGTAAAGAATAACTACATCTATCAGAAGGCAAACCACCAGGAGGTCACAATCATGAAGAAGTATTTGCATGGCTAGTATCATGAGCGGTGGAGACTAACGGAGTATTAGGACAACAGAATCGAAAATCGCCCGGTACTCTTTTTACCGTTCATGATTCCAGCCTAGCCTCCTCATGATTATAAGTTCCTGGTACTTAAATTAGTATTTACCGGTACCGGAATGAGCTGATAGCGTATAGAGCTTTCTCAAAAAAAAATTTTGAGGCGTATACTGCTGTCTCCCTCTTATTGTTTTGTCACTATCTTATCTAACTTACTTATCTCCACGTTTTAAGTGGTAATTACTTATTTAAGGCCGTACCCTGACCAAAAAATCAGCATGAGATATGAGCATTCCTATTGGCCTAGCGGCACTGGTGGCGCATGAATTACGATAGTGAATACGCCCAGATTTTAGAAAAAACATACATACATACATAAACTCACGCCTTTTTCCCATGGGGGTAGGCAGAAACTACAGAACGCCACCTGCTACGATCCTTACATACTTCTTTTGCTTCACTCACATTCATACATCTTGTCATACACACACGCCGGTTATGAGTACTGCGCACTTTGCCTTTCTGAAGCTAAAGTCTTTATAAAATCGAATATTGGTCTTTTGAAAAAAAAATAAACTTACAAAATGTTCGTTATCAAATTGTCAATCCATTAGTGTAAGTATAAAAAAAAAAATAATGACACTTTACGAGGAGATGCATGCTATCAATAATTATTTCACATTTTATGGTTTTGTTGGAAGGAGATTAGTGACACATATACCTCTTTAGAGTCGCTTAGACATTAGAATTTTTTTTTACCAACATTCCGTCAGAGGTTACGAAGTCACTTCCTCATCTAAATTGGCTGCAGCTCTTCTTAAGGAATACTTTACTAAAGACATACCAACCTTTAAATTTAAACCAATATGCATTGATACAATTAAAAACGCGTTAAAAAGTCTCAATATAAAAAACACTGAAGACTTATGGGGGATATCCGTTAGGGTTCTTGGAGATATTATTGACTCAATTGCTCCTGTCCTAACAGGCATATTCAATCAATGTTTGGACAGCGGCACGTTTCCTGACTTAATGAAACACAGTAAAGTGGTACCAATTTTCAAATCAGGCTGTAAGAGCGATCCCTCTAATTGTAGACCTATATCCGTGCTACCAGCATTGAGTAAAATCTATGAAAAAATCATGCTGGACCAGATGTTGTCTCATTTCAATTCAAATGGGATCCTGCATAGTCAGCAGTTTGGTTTCACGAAAGGTAGGTCGACAACGGACGCGGGAGTAAAACTCGTCAGCCACATCTTGGAATCTTGGGAGAAGTCCCAGGATGCCATTGGCATTTTCTGTGATCTGTCAAAAGCGTCCGACTACGTCGACCACACCACACTGATCTGTAAATTACAACACTACGGAATTCGAGGACAAGCTGCTGATCTTGTGCTTTCCTATTTATCAAACAGACAGCAAAAAGTAAATGTTAATTGGGCGACGTCCTCCGGGTCTCCAGTCAAAATGGGCGTGCCCCAAGGTTCAATTCTCGGCTCTTTCCTTTTTCTTGTTTACATTAATGATCTCCCTTTTATGATGGCCAAATTATCGGATATAATTCTATTTGCTGATGATACTTCGCTAATTTTTAAAATAGATAGGAAAGATACGGATGTCTTACATGTCAATGAAAGTCTAATTGTTCTCTCGGAATGGTTCGCAGCTAACAATCTTTTACTGAATGCGAAAAAAACAAAATGTCTAAAGTTCTCTTTACCAAATGTACCTCAACGTGACCTAAATCTAAATCTTGACGGCAAAAATCTTGAAATAATAACGGAAACTGTATTCTTGGGGATTACTATCGATTCAAAATTGCAGTGGGGCGCGCACATTAGAACTCTTTCGGGCAGGTTAAGTTCGGCTGCCTATGCAGTAAGGAAGATAAGGCAGTTAACCGATGTAGCCACAGCTAGACTAGTATACTATGCTTATTTCCACAGTATTATGTCTTATGGCATTCTGCTGTGGGGGTCAGCAGCAGACGTTGACTCAATTTCTATCTTACAAAAGAGGGCAATCCGCGCGATCTATAAAATGGGTCCTCGCGAGTCCCTCAGAGAAAAATTTAAAGAGATCGATATACTGACTCTACCTTCACTTTATATTTTGGAATGTATTTTGTATGTCCGCAAAAATCGAGGGCTTTTCAAAACTAGAAGTGACTGCCATAATTTAAATACACGCAGTAAGCACGAAATTGTAATACCCAAATTCAGATTAACGAAAACTAGCAAGTCTTTTCTTATAAACAGTATACGCTTTTATAACAAGTTGCCTAAGTCAGTTATAGAACTGACCGATGGAAAGTTCAAAAACTACATCAAACGTGTCCTTGTTAAAAAAGCATATTATAAAATCAAGGACTACGTTGAAGATAAAAAAATTGGCTTTGACACCCTCTGCGCATGCGGCTTCCCTGGTAACTCATAAACGGCACAAATATATGGATATCTCTAACTATTCTCAATCTCATTTTTTTTTCTCTTTTAATTACACTTTTTACAATATTTTTCAATCATCATTATAGCCCTTTGCTAAGAATAGTTACAGCACTGATTACAGTATTTGTGCCACATGTTAAATTTAGTGTTGTGGTTTTTTTTTTACCTTTGTATAGATTCTTTTACCTATTGTGAATGTGTGAACATTGTAGGCTTTCTAGTTTTCTAGATGATTGTTAACATTTGTTAACTTTTTATTTCGTGCATTTTTTTTTTTTGTTTGTTTTTTTTTTTTTCAATTTCTTACGACTTATTGTCGGGCCTACGTTGTCCCCCCATATCCAAGTACTAATGCTGTAACATGGAAATATTGTAAACAAAACAATTTAAAAGAGTAACCATGGAGTTTCTTGCCGGTTCTTCTCCATAGGAAACGACTAACCCGAACCGTGCACCTTTTGTCGACGTTTTATAAGTGCCCATGTAGGCCTATGCAAAATAAAAATATTTGATATTGATTTAAAAAAAAAAAAGTGTACTACAATTTTAGAATCAACATTATGTAGAAATTTAATGTATTTTTATTAATTGATATTTCTTTTTAAGTAAAGGGTAGATAGCTCTTAAAAACTGCACAAAATTCGACTAGCGCGGCGTTTTGCTCGGGGAGGCGCCTTAATGCATTGCTTTCCTAGATTCTAGTAAAATATCTATTAACTTTGATTAATTCTTAATATTATTTTCGAGACGACTGTACTTTCATATCTTTTGTTCTCTAAAATAAAATTCGGGCGAATCGAAAGAAAAGAAAAGAAAGAAAGAAAAAATATTTAATTGCCACAAAACGACATACAAACATTACATTTCAAGAACAAGAACAGTGGTTACAGATTTTGAAAACTAAACCCTTACAATAGTGCTAGTAGTTCTTAAATTATGTTAGAAAAGTAAAAAAAGACAAAAAATATAATGCGAGTATAAATAAAAGCAGATGCATGTCGTGGTCGTGGTTGTGCAATCGCCTACTAAATAATTTTGGAGTGGACAACTCGCCCGACGATAAATAAAATTCGGGCGAATCGACACAGAAAAATCAATATTTTTAATAGTGGACAATTCGCCCGATTCGTGCGAGTTAAATTCGGGCGAGTCGTCCACTAATCCAGCTTATCGTTTATTAAATTGATTTTACGCAAAAGGAGAGGTTCAATCCTTATGTTTAAGGGTACACTAGTCGACGGCACGAACTATTTTGTGCGCGGGGTTAAAATGCATTTTATATCAACCGACAACACGTGCGGAAGGGATAGATGCTGTGATGAGCAGTAGGAAGCTAGTTCGCGTACGAATACACACTTTTGCAAATTTGTAGCGAAATGGATAATGATTTAGGACGACACCGAGCGCACGAAATTTTATAAACAGACCTTTGGCAGTCTAGATATCATGAAAAAACTACCAAATCTATCTGTTCAAAATAAAATTATTTGCATTGTTGAACTACTAATCTATCTCTGTATGGAGGCCGTTTTGCAATTTTCTTTCTTCTTATGGTATTTATTCGCGTCCAAAAATGCGTTAAAATTAGTGTCAAAATTTGGAACTTTCGACCCTCATAACTTTCAAACATTTTTTTTTTTACTTTTTTGCTTCCATACAGGGCTAGATAATGATGAGAAAAATTGATATCACTTTTTATTTTGAATGTAAATGGTCAAACAGTGGAATAATCCCTAGACTACGTTTGTATGGAAGAATTTTCGACTAGTGTAACCTTAAGACCTGATTCTCGGCAATGGTACCGACTGAAAACTCCTGATTTAATTGCTGTGGAAAACTGTCAGAAAGATGTTTTCGCAGAATTCATCGAGACTGTTTGATATTGTGCTACTATTTACGATGGAATGCTATCCGTTTTCAAATATAATCCAATAACGTTTCAGTAAATGTAGCGTTATGTAGGTAGTATTTAGCATAAATGTTGAAACCACAAAGCGCTTATGATCATATGCTGTAAAAATTTCAATATTTGTGTAGGATTATTCTTATTCTTATTCTTTATTGCACACAAAACATAACATGAAGATACAAATACAATGGACAGGTTATGTACATAGGCGAGCTTAACCCATAATTGGGTTTTCTAACAGCAAACCTCAGTTGTAATAGGAAATTTGCGTATGAGGACAGTGATCCAAGTGCACAACAAAATTCCAAGTTAAAAAACATTGAGTATTAAAAATTCTTACATACTAAATAAACTAAACAGATACCTACGTGTAAACATAATACATACTATATTACAATAAAATACATACCTAAAATCTTAGATTTATAAATACATGTTGATAGGAAATGTTCCCTTATTCTTCTCTTGAAAACTTCCAACGAAACGCTGTCGCGTATAGAATGTGGAAGAGTATTCCAGAGGCGAACAGCACGAACAGTAAATGATCCACCGTAACGGCTTGAGGAATGGGGAGGAAAACGAAGGAGAAGAGATGATGAAGAACGGCACGGTTTTCCTCTCGGAACAAGATACTCAAAGCGCTCTCGAAGATATGAAGGAGATTTAGGATTGTGAAGAACGGAAAGAGTAAAGATAGAGTGTGGATATCTCGGCGCTGTCGAATAGGCAGCCACTTCAACCGCTTCCGAAATTCCGACACATGGTCGTACTTTCGAAGGCCAAAAATGAAGCGGTTGCACAAATTCTGCAAACGTTCGAGCTTATCAAGGAGTTCCTCAGTCGCATCAAGGATTAGTTTACGGTTTGCCCGTAGTTTGCACGATTAAATTGCACTGAATTATTGATATAATTTAGTAATAGTGGTGACTATCGCTTAATACAAGATTCAAATTAGAAAAAGGTACCAATCATTTTTTAAAAGACTTACCACGGCGTTTCTTGTCGATTCCTGTAACATTTCTTAAGTATCCATCCATGTATGTTTGTGAAATATCACATCATTAGCCTATTAATGTTCCCACTGCTGGGACACAGGAATCACAAAAAATATTAAACTTCAAAATAAATACCCAAAACGTATTTTTTTATTGAGATGTGTTTGGGTAATTTTATAAAGCCCATGAACTTTGACTGGTTCATTATTCTTCGCTACATTTACTTATTTCATTAGCTACATACTTAATATCAAGTCTAGTAGACATCCTAATATTTCAACAGAAGCACTCAGGGAGATTCTGCAAGAAATATGAAGAGTTTTTTTAATAAATTAGGGCGAGCTTGCGACTGAACTCAAGATGAATAAATGAAACTTGCAAAGTAGAAAAATGGCGTCTTATTCATCTTGTTTAACGTTAGTAGCTATGCTGATGAGAGTAAACGATGTATTGCAGATTAGAACTTTTCAGGTGAAAGTGATTATGATAATAACTCACGTGAATGTTTTCTAGTAAATAAGTTAACGCTGGTAAAAAAGCCTCATTCACACGTTGTAATAGTTCACGAAGAGATGTATTTTAGAGGCAGGCATATCCTTTTGACTACCAATACAAGAAAAAAAAACTGCTTGCCAAGCGATTTATAGGAGATAGCAATTTTATGTTCCATTTTGAGATTAATTTGTGATGCTTCGATAATTTATTTCTAGAAAATAACCCTCGTAAGTTTAGCAAAGTTTAGTTTTACATTCGATTACGGGCCACAACGTAAATAAGCCGTGCTTCCGAAATGGCTTCCCAACCGCAGTTTAATTAATTAACCTACTATTGTATACCACTGTCCGTCCTCAAAGAGATATCTATTTGGCGGGCAAAGCGCCCGCCTCCCGATCCAACTCTTCCCCCGGGTGTCAGGGGTTATTCCAGGTGAATTAGTACATATTCGCTCATAATATCACCGGACTGCGAAGTCCTGATTTCCCTGGAGATGACCAAGTTATTCACTGACCAGTAATAAGGTTGTTCAAAGCATTGCAGTCGCTTAATTTATTACTGTTTTGGTGTAAATTATTCTATTAACGTTGCTTCTGTTATCGTGATATTTCAAGAAATTATCCTCTTGCTTAATTGAGGTTTAAGAAGAAGATTCATGGTTGAACCCCGTGAAGTTCGTCAAAATGCATGAAAGTACGCTTGTTTTGTTCTTACTTAAAATATAGGGCTTCAGAAGCTCTATAAGAAGGTGTAGCAATTATGTTTCACGAAAGTATATATCGTAAAATTCTGTACTGACTTTGAACTGTATGACTCATCTGTAACGAAACACGCATTTTTCCTTTTTTTGACACCTCAGTTTTCTTCCAGGGTCGTCACTTCTATCAAGTACAGACCGTCGCCTCGCCATCGTGGAAGGAGCAGCCTGGGTGATGGTGCGCGTTGGCGCTGGCGAGGCAGAGGCTAAGCTGATGCTGGGCGCCAGGGTGGAGGGGTGCAGCGCTGCGGCGTACACCAACAGGGTGCCGCTGACGCATCCCATGGCGCTGCTGCATTATACTAGTGCTCAGGGGGTGAGTTAAACTTATTGAGTGAAGTTGAACAGCTAGCGCCTTGTATAAAACATCATGTGAATCTCTCTTTGCTAGCGTCTGTTCCGTACCACATATATTTCATAAGCCTTCATATCAAGAGTGCACAGGCGTCGACTGGTCACACTTGTATCATCTTAAATCATCATCCATCACTATTCATCAGGCGTGATCGAGGTCAACTTGTGGAAAAAATGGCGGCCAAACGCGTGTCGGACTTCGCACATTTAGGGTTTTGTACCAACACCGCAAAAAACAAGTTGGTTGTAAATAGGAAAAATGGAAATATTTCCAAGAAAATAATCTGATTTATCAATATACATATATTGGTATTTGTTAGTAAAATATAAGTTATGATAAAAATTATCACCAAATTTGAAGTTCATAGGTCCATGGGAAGTTAAAATATACTTGGAATAAAATTTTGGAATAAATGCTGACTTTGGTGGCTTCCATTCCTTTGTTTTACAATATTTCTTACAACAAAAAATACAGTATTTATCTACTCAACAAGTTCTAGACAACGATATCCCACTCGATGGGGTAGGTAATTTTTTTTTTGCAAACTCTTTTAGCTGCACGGGAGCCCGCCTTAAAACAATTATTAGTACATTGTGATACCAGGGTGGAAAGTAGGTTATTGCAAACGAGCTGTCATTAACAAGCCTGAGCCGAAGGCGAGGGTTTTTAATGACACGAGTTTGCAATAACCTACACACCCGTGTATCACACGACGTTTTTCAATACAGTTGTGAGAAACAGTAAAAACAAATCAAAGAATTAGATTTGTTTATTCACAAAAAAAAAAAAATTTCAATATGCCGTGTTTTTGCAAATGGACATATTTTTTTACAAAGAAAAAGCCTATATAGCCTATTCGATTTTTTACAAACGTTGATGTGAAAATAATTAACTTAAAACTGCTAATTAAATATATTAAACAACTATTAAGAAAAAAAATGAGAATTCAATGCTAAAACGTACGGAATCATTAATTTTTCCTCGTATAAAATCGTATCCTATTTTATTCTATGTATGAAAACTCCTTGCTACTAAACTTTTTTAAATTGACTTATGGCGCGTTTTTGCAACTGGACATATTTTTTTTTCAACGAAAACAGCCTATACAGCCTATTCGATTTTTGACAAATGTTGATGTGAAAATAATTAAATTAAAACTGGTAATTAAATTTATTAAACAACCATTTAAAAGACTTTTGAGAATTCAATGCTAAAACGTACGGAATCATTCATTTTTCCTCGTAGAAAATCTATCCCATTTTATTCTATGTTTGAAAACTCCTTGCTACTAATCTAATTCTTTGAGCTCGTTTGCAATAACCTACTTTCCACCCTTGTATCACAATGTACTATTTTGACATCTTGTTTGGCTTTGGGTTAACACGATGCTTATACTGTGAAAATTAAAAGACTGTAGCTCCAACCATTTGGCTGCAAAACTCGTGTGATAGACGACGGACAGACGGACAAACAGACGTACAGACGGACCCGTGAGTGACAGCAAAACCTTGGACCCATCGGGTACGGAACCCATAAAAAACAAAATCATAGAAATATAATCAAAGCTTTTTTAACCTCTCCATTCTTCCTCCAGGGTTACTACGCTGCAGCAGTAGGTCCTCCATCCTCCCTGGTCTGCGGCGACCGCTCTTCCACCTGGCAGCTGTGGCATCCCTCACTAGAAGCTGAGCTGGACGCACACTGCTCTGAACTGTCCACCGTGGCCAGGGTGGCTGGGGCACTCAATGTGCTCGTTGATAAGATGAGGGAGGGAGTGTATCAGGTAAGCTACCATTCCTCCATGGTTACTGGCAGCTGTGGCATCCCTCACTGGTTCTTCACACATCGGTTCATTTTCGTAAGAAAGAAGAAACATTAACTTTCTTCTATTGTTCGAAGGGTACTCTCCGCGTCCTCAGTCGCTACGCAGCCAACAGCCTGCTACGACGTAGACTGGACCGCTGCGGTGCGTACGCGCATTCAGTGGCTAGATGCTGTGTAGCCACTCATGCCTCGCATCATCTATTACTGGTGCTGGACTCGTGAGTGTTTACACATTTATACAGGAAGGAAGAAGCATCTTCTGAAATAAAATGATAAGTCAAGTCATACTTCAAATAATATCTTTACTTATTTCCATATTTGTATGCCAGTATATTGCAAAATATATGAGACAAGCAGTCGCCTCGCAGTTTCACCCGCGTAGTTCCCGTTTTCATGAGAATACAGGGATTAAAACTTCCCAACGGTGAAAGAATTTTTGAAATCGGTCAAGTAGTTTTTAAGTTTATTCGTTACATACAAACAAATCTTTCCTCTTTATAATATTATTAGTATAGAAGTATAGATAGCAGTTTAATAATAATACCTTAAACGTACCATGTTTTTAAACAAATAAAATATTAATTTCTATTCTACATAATTATTACAACAATGTCGACGTATCTTAAATTCACCGTGAGGAAATCTATTTGGATACTAGTCCACTCTTTTATTGTAAAGTCCGGTTTGAGTCCATTAAATGGTCCTTCGAGCCAGATCAATGTCTATACAACGTATACTTCTACTTTAATCCGACTGGAAGGACCAGAGGTGACTAGTCACATTTTACCAACGAAAACGTCGCGGTAGCGATGAGAAAGACGCCAAAAATGTATAGGAATGCCAAGCGATGTCAAAATGTCACGTGATCAAACCCTATACATTTTGGCATTTCGACTATCGCCATGGCTGGTAGAATGACTCTGAGCATTTACGTTTTAATAAACGGCCATTTTTCACAGCGAGTTATGTAACTTTAATGTTGATGATATACATTTCCTCCAGGTTATACGCTCTATGTGAGCGTGGTGGTGTAGCTGGGTATGTGTACCCAGTGGAACGTGGGTCGGTTGTGAGGCGGGGGGCGAGAGATGCCGACTGGCAGTTTGATGCTGCGTGTGTTAAGAGTTGTCTGCAGCAGATGCACCATGTTGCTGGTAAGACTGATTGCGTATGTAGACGATATGGAACTGCCGTTGCCAACAATACCAAAAGCAAAATAACGTAACTGGAAAACATAATTTATGGAAAAGTTTCGCAGCCTCTCTTAAAATTCTTGTGAAGTTTGCAAAGAACGTTAATATTTGTGATGGTTTCATTGAAACGAAGCTTTAATTAATTAACTGTTGGACAAAACGTCGCTAGTCATACTGTTTACAAATTATACAAAGAAAGTGTTGCCCTTGAAAATGTTTAAGTATAACCATTACCAAATTACTAACAACTAAAATTGCCTCTTATAAGCCTTGTCTTCAATGAAAAGTTTTAAACTATCATGCTCATATTTCTCAGGTGAAGATATCCCTCCATCTCCATCAGATTGCCTAGAGACAGCTCTGCTCAGTCGCTGGGAGAACCTCAACAGAGAGACGCGGCTCTCTGCAGGGTCTAACCCTACGTACTCGAGGAGACAGCTGCGCTACTTGTGGAGGGTGGCTGGTGAGCTGTGCAAGTGCAAGAGTATGGTGTTATATGTAAGTATAAGACATTTCAGACTGCTAGAGACAGCTCTGCTCAGTCGCTGGGAGAACCTCAACAGAGAGACGCGGCTCTCTGCAGGGTCTAACCCTACGTACTCGAGGAGACAGCTGCGCTACTTGTGGAGGGTGGCTGGTGAGCTGTGCAAGTGCAAGAGTATGGTGTTGTGTGTAAGTATAAGACATTTCAGACTGCTAGAGACAGCTCTGCTCAGTCGCTGGGAGAACCTCAACAGAGAGACGCGGCTCTCTGCAGGGTCTAACCCTACGTACTCGAGGAGACAGCTGCGCTACTTGTGGAGGGTGGCTGGTGAGCTGTGCAAGTGCAAGAGTATGGTGTTGTGTGTAAGTATAAGACATTTCAGACTGCTAGAGACAGCTCTGCTCAGTCGCTGGGAGAACCTCAACAGAGAGACGCGGCTCTCTGCAGGGTCTAACCCTACGTACTCGAGGAGACAGCTGCGCTACTTGTGGAGGGTGGCTGGTGAGCTGTGCAAGTGCAAGAGTATGGTGTTGTGTGTAAGTATAAGACATTTCAGACTGCTAGAGACAGCTCTGCTCAGTCGCTGGGAGAACCTCAACAGAGAGACGCGGCTCTCTGCAGGGTCTAACCCTACGTACTCGAGGAGACAGCTGCGCTACTTGTGGAGGGTGGCTGGTGAGCTGTGCAAGTGCAAGAGTATGGTGTTGTGTGTAAGTATAAGACATTTCAGACTGCTAGAGACAGCTCTGCTCAGTCGCTGGGAGAACCTCAACAGAGAAACGCGGCTCTCTGCAGGGTCTAACCCTACGTACTCGAGGAGACAGCTGCGCTACTTGTGGAGGGTGGCTGGTGAGCTGTGCAAGTGCAAGAGTATGGTGTTATGTGTAAGTATAAGACATTTCAGACTGCTAGAGACAGCTCTGCTCAGTCGCTGGGAGAACCTCAACAGAGAGACGCGGCTCTCTGCAGGGTCTAACCCTACGTACTCGAGGAGACAGCTGCGCTACTTGTGGAGGGTGGCTGGTGAGCTGTGCAAGTGCAAGAGTATGGTGTTGTGTGTAAGTATAAGACATTTCAGACTGCTAGAGACAGCTCTGCTCAGTCGCTGGGAGAACCTAAAGTTGATTTTTTGAAGTAACTTTTTTAAATAGATGTGATAAAATACCGTTTTTGCTTAATTCTCGGCAAGTTATGATTTTTCTGCAATTTGTTATAGGTGTTTTTGTACTCAATCTCTAGTTAAATTATACTTTTACCGACTTACCAAAAAGGAGGAGGTTTTTGTTTATGTTTACCGATTTCTCTTTTTCTAATTTTGTTTTTTGTTTGAAATAGTATGTTCTGAAATTGGTCCCATTTCAATTAGTTGAAGATCTGATGAAGAATTTCGGAGATATACAACAGAACTCTTCAATAAATGACGGCAAATCTCTCAGGATTGCTGCAATCACATGTCTGTTTATTAATTATACCATTTAATAACATAACATCACGCCAGTACGCTCTAAATGGGTACGCAGATCAGATGTGTATAGTTCACCTTGGTACACTCTCATTTCACTGGTTATGTTCAAGTTTCATTGCATTCGGGTAATCTATTCTGTCATTATAGGTACCTTAATAAAGGCAAATTGCCAATTAGGTACAACTAAAAAGTGAAAATAAAAAAAACCTTTTTGCAAAAAATTACTACTGACTTCCAAATAAACACTACAAAGTAAAAAATTAACTTTCTTTTTGGAAGTCGGTGTTCATAACGAAAAAAATGGATACCTACCAAAGACACCGACTTCACAAAAAGATGTAATTTTTCAATTCTTCACTGTAGTAATTTTATTAGGAAGTCGGTAGTATTTTTTTGCAAAAAAGTTTTTTATTATGCCGTTCAACATTCAAATTGACGTTTTCTGGTATGTTTTCATGTTTTGACAGTAATATTAACAATTTTGGGTACTTGAAATACGTGAAATCTAAAAGTTAACCGTACTGAAATGTACCCCATTGCAGTGCTTTTCACAAAAAAAAGTAGGAGTACCAATACTGTTAACTTTCTGATATTATGTACTTAGGACTTTTTTGTGTACCTTGAATAATTTTTATGCACACATGGAATCGATGAGGATTTTTCACAATTTCATTATAATGGTATCCCTAACTTTCATGTAAATTTGCAGATTATTTGGAAATTAAGCATGGTTAATTCTTTTTTTTTTTTTCAGGAGAACCACAGTACATTCAGAGCTAACCTGATCCAGGCAACGTCACTAAACCAGGAGCCCATCGAGGATCTCATCCACATCCTGGCGATCATGCTGGATCAGGCGAGAGATCTATATCTGAACAACTTCCAGTCCAGAAATGTGGGGGAGTTTGATAGGGAACTGTCTGCTTATCGGTAAGTAGTAGTATATATTCTTAAAGGGATTTTGGTTATCCAAGGTAAAGGAATTATTTTGTACGGTTTTTATTTTTTTTAATAATGTCATCTGTCCAAAGTAACTACATGAAGTCATAGCTAAAATGGTAAACGCCTGAAAATTTACCTACATACGGAAATCTAAGTCACTGCAGAAGAACTTTCTTGGAAATCTAAATTGATTTCCAAGAATGTTGTTCTTGGAGTTTTCCGGCTTCATTTTCCATATTCGTTCCTTTCATGTCAGTATAAATATGTCCGCCCATCTCTCTTTAAGACCATTCTCAGAATAAATATTTGACACCACATATTCCAAACAGATCAAAAAAATGGAACAAACTAAAAGACTACTACGATGCATCATCAGCCTGTCTCATCGACGCCGTTCGACGAGACCCTGACCTTCGGCGAGAAGACCTGAAAGACCAGCTCGTCATCATGAAGAGCATCCTCAACTGGCTCTACAAAGGCGCGAAAGACGACAAGAAATACCTTGGGCCAGTCCTAAGACCTTACCTAGATGGTCTTTTCGCCAGTTCGTTAGAGAATGCTTGGTTTTTAGAAGACTTTGACGGGAAGAAGTGCTTGCAAGAGTACGACGGTTTGAAGGAGTATTGCCTGGGGGTCCATGATGGGTCTTTGGATCCGTGCATGGGGTTGCTCGATGCTGCTAAGAAGTTTGCTTGGGCTAAGGCTATGGTGGACTTTGTGGATCGGTTTCGGCATGTTGGTGAGTAGCACAATTATTATCTGTACACGTTAGAAAGAAAAGAAGAAGATAAGTAGATTTATAGAAATAAGGAAACTCGGTTCAAGAAAACTTTGAAATACTTATAATTATTAATTATCAAATATAGAATCAGATATGTACTACTTTAGAGAAGTCAGTAAAGTCTTAAAAGTTATTCTTTCGATGTTTAAATGGAGTTAATTAAAGATGAGAACCTCTTAAAAATTAGAAAGAAAGCGCAGAATCGTGATCGATGGAAGGGATGTGGGAAACCCTTTGCTCAGCAGTAGGACAAATCTGGGCTAGTAACAAATCTTGTTAAGGTTACACTAGTCGACGGCACGAACTATTTTGTGCGCGGGGTTAAAATGACTGCTATGTCATCCGACAACTCGTGCGAAATAGATAGATGCTGTAATAAGCACTAAGAAGCCAGTTCGCGTACGAATTAGCACTTTTGCAAGTTTGTAGCGAAATGGATGATGATTTAGGACGAAAACGAGCGCGCCAAATTTTATAAACAGGCCTTTTGGAGTCTAGATATCATGAAAAAACAACGAAATGTATATTCAAATGTAAATTATTTGCATTGTTGAACTACTAATCTATCCCTGTATGGAGGCCGTTTTGCAATTATCCTTCTTCTTATGGTATTTATTTGCGCCCAAAGATGCGTTAAAATTAGTGTTGAAATATGGAACTTTCGACGCTCATAACTTTGAAATATTTTTCTTTTCTGTTTCTATACAGGGCTAGATAATGATTAGACAAATTGATATTATTTTTTTATTTTGAACTTACATCGTCAAACATTGGAGTAATCCCTAGACTACGTTTGTATGGAAGAATTATCGACTAGTGTAACCTTAATATTATAAATGTGAAAGTTTGGAGGTATATGTGGATGTATGTTTGTTACTCAATCACGTTAGAACAGCTGAACGGATCGGAATGTTTGGCACAGACATAGATTATAGTCTGGCATAGCACATAGGCTAGTTTTCATCCCGGTATAATGTTCCTTTGGGATAAAAAACACTTTTCACGCGGGCGAAGCTGCTGGCAGAAGCTAGTAAATCAATAAAGAAAAGAAGTTGAAAATCAGCGCCGTGCAGTGGGTCCCCCACGGCACAGCATTATGCTGAGTGGAAGCCTTCTTGCCACAACCACGACATGCATCTGCTTTTATTTATACTCGCATTATTATTTTTTGTCTTTTTTACTTTTCTAACATAATTTAAGAACTACTAGCACTATTGTAAGGGTTTAGTTTTCAATATCTGTAACCACTGTTCTTGTTCATGAAATGTAATGTTTGTACGTCGTTTTGTGGCAATTAAATATTTTTACTTTCTTTCTTTTTTCTTTCAAGTTTAATCGTACTCAACTATTCTGAAATTATGCTACAATATTGTTCAAAAATTACCCCCTGGCCTTTCATTGTTAAATAATTGACACCATTGAACAACAAGCATCATTAAACTATGTACCTACCGGTCATTGCTCCCATGAATACATACAAACATTACAGTCAGTTTGATTGTTATTTTACAAAGCCCTTGGGTACACCCCGCTTTAAAGCGCTTTAAATTATAGCGGTAAATTCACTGCAAGCGCCACATTTAGCAAAATTCTAGGGATAATAGTCCGACCGCTGTGAAATTGGGAATAAACCGGGCATGTACCGAAGCTCTGTAATAATAGAAGCGTGTTATTCAACTGTGGTGTTAAATACCTCATTTCACACAGTAAATGGATGAGCATTAATTATCACACAAGCTCAATGTATCGTATTATGTATCTAGTAACGGGTTGTAGAATTGGGCAGTCCATGTACAAATAAAATTTTAAAAAACCCCGACATATTTTTATTTCATGCTACATAATTTATCTAGTAGTAGACACGCTTCGATCTACAATCTATTGAACACGTAATTATGACACGATATCTCATCCCAATTAAAACAGTAAAACGCCCATAACTTTAGAACAGCTGAACCGATTTTCATCAAATATAGCTAAGAACACTCTCGATAAAGTCACCTTTCAAAAAACGAAATCAAAATCGGTTCATCCGTTTAGGAGCTATGATGCCACAGACAGATACACAAATACACAGATACTAACGTCAAACTATAATACCTCTATTTTTCTGTCGGGGGTTCAAAATGGTGGTATTCAGCTGCATCCAGTTGGGGTTGGGCCATTATAAGAGTTTTCCTTTAGTTCGAGAAGAAGAAGTTTGGGGTTAGCTTCTGGATGCTTCTTTCTTGCTACTGTAGAAGCTAAGCTTACAGACTTGGGAATATGTTAGCAGTTGATGATGATTGCTCACTCTTACTGCTACTCCGTTCCTTAGAGGGTGGTGGTCGTAATCTTCCACGGTGACCAGCCGGGTTGGAAGATGAGTATATCTGTGTGTCTGTCTGTGGCATCATAGCGCCTAAACGGATGAACCGATTTTGTTTTTTTTTGTTTGAAAGGTTACTTTGTCGAGAGTGTTCTTAGCTATGTTTGGTGATAATCGGTTTAACGTTCAAAATTTATGGGCTGTTTTCTGTTTGAAACGGAGTATTTTCGTAAGATATGGTGTCATAATTACGTGTTCGATAGATTGTTGATCGAAACGTGTCTACTACTAGATAAATTATGTAGTTTAAAAAGTATGAAATAAAAAAAACATGCCGGGGGTTTTGGATTTTTTTATTTTTTACTTGTTTACCTTAAGTTTTTGCCCTGGTACTGGGTGATATATTCCGGTGAGACAGTAAGTGTCCTTTTGTTTTTGTTTGTAGGTACTGTTTTGTTTTTTAGTATGATAAGTTTGTCATACTTAATTATAACTGTGTTTCCTCTCTCGGTCTCAATTTTTACTTGTTCCTGTAATTCCTTCCTCTTTTGTAGTACATATTTTGGAAAGTCTTCATTCATGTAATATGCAGATTCCTTAAGTGCATTTTTTGTTTATATATTTTTATCTTAAAGCCCAGTGTTGTGAAGCTTACCAATACCGGATATGGTCTTTCTCCTTTCTTTCCTAACCTCTTTACTTCTTTGTAGCCTATTTTGGTGAAAAATATTCTTGTATGATCAACTTTTTGAACAACTGATTGAAACCCATAATATTCAATCAGTTGTTCAAAAAGTTGATCCTTAAGGCGCAGATACCCTTGAGTAGCTGATTTTAAAATGAGAATCACGTCTAAACGGCCAGTCGTAATTCTTTGAAAAAAATATATGTTATATTAGACTATTTTCTTAATAATTTGATCTAAGCAAATTTTGAGTTTTATTTGTATAACATAGTGTAATTAATTTGTAAAGTTATGTCTAAAACGGACAAAAATACGACAACCACACCAAAACCGCTGGGCGTATTTTAATGAAATCAACACCATATCAAAGATAATTTAATTATCTACAATTTGATCTTATATTATATTTCTAGGCTTTTTTTTTAAGTCATAGAATAATAAGGAAAGTACAAAAAACTACTAAATTTTGGGTCGCGCGGGTGTGAAACGAGTGCGCGTTTTGTTCCTTCAAGGTCGTTGGCGTTAGTCGTCGTCTTAAATGTTCAGTCATCATGACACCGTGTGCAATTTGCAAATCCAATTGTTATAATCCTGAATTTGCCCTGGGGCCTTACCATGACGTATCATAACTATCATCGTTCCACTGTGGCACAGAGACGGAGCTATACAAGACAAATAGCTATCTCTCTCTTACAGTGGACCTGATATTTAAATTTGATATCAGCACAAAATTATGCTAAACATTGAAAACAAAAAGTCCCATTTCAAATCCGTAGCGAGCCGAAAACACAAACTTTAAAATTCCAAATAATTCCTTTAAAACGTACACAACAATAACAGAAGCCACTATTTTATATCACAATCCACTGGATCAAAATTTCAAGATCGCTTCGCTTGCAACGGAATACGTTAGCATTTTTAATATGACCAGTTTAAATTGGTATTGGGTATTGTGGTGCTTTTTGGGCTCGGCAGGTCAGGTTTGAGTGGGCAGGAGTTAATGCTGGCTGTGGCTGGTTTGATGTGGATCTAGATGGCTGGATGTGACTGGAGATGGATTGGAAGAAATAACCGTGTGAATCTGTTCGCAGTCGGTACACTTTTGACTGATTGTTCGGGCTTGTTACGGGCAAAGTCGACGTGTGACCCGTATAGTTCCCATTCTTTTCTGACGTGTGATAGGAAATTGGTAAATAACAGTTGGTTACAATAACATCTTGAAGGTTATGCAAAGATTGCCGAGGTCGGTCCATGGATCGACCATCTTAACATTGCGAGATTCCTCCTTGCCTCGAAAAGCACGTTAATCTGTTGGTCCCAATTGCCATTTGTAGACATTTGACTATCGTTACTGATTATTAGAAGCCAGGAAATGTGACAATATTATTGTCAAGTGGTATCGTATTATCCTGCAGTTATAATAGTCACAACGGATCTTTGTGTCTCTTAAGTTGGCTCATTGCGCAAGAAACAGTTTGTCTTCGAGTATACTGCATAGAGTAAACGAGAAAGGACGTTGCAACAAACGTAAGCGAGTGAAAGAGACAATGCTATCTTCACCTCCAACATTGACGCAAAAATAGCTACTGCGCAGGGTCTTGCAGCCAATTCAGAGACACAAAGATTCGCTGTGAGTATTATAATGGGTTGTAGAGGTCGTCAGAAATACAGAAGCTGCATCCGTTAGACTGAAAGCCGACCCCGGCAAAGTTGGGATAAGGCAGCTTGACTGCCTATTTGACCTCCGCAACCCAGTAACTGGGTAACACCCATTCCGAGGCTCTGGCCATTCTGGGATTCCTGGAAAAGATCGCAGAACGCGATAAGGCCGCCTGTTGTATGCTTGTTTTTTATTTTAAGGTTTACTTGACTGGTATGTATTAATGTTTTTATCTTGGTGAACAATAAAGTATATATAAATAAATAACACCATATATCCCTTTGCAAGATTGATGTCAGATGTCAGGCTTCTGACTAGAACTACTCGTAACGACTGCCGAACTACCAATGAAAGCCGGGACCCCACAGCTAACAAAGTACTGAGACATAATAAAGTCCCTAGTAAACGTAATTACCTTCCAGCCCTCTTATCGCCGTGTTAAAGTTTGAAACTGTGGCGAGTTGCAAATCCCGCCTAAGTTGTGGATGCGGAGTCTGTTCGCGAGTTGTTACCGATCGCGCCCATCGCTACCGCTTTTACACCGCCATTATTATTTGTGACCGTTTCTTATATTGAAAATACTTCGTGGTTTGCAGTCAGCAGTGCGCTGGAAGCAAAGGCGATCAATCCTGGTCCCCGTTCTCTTATTGAATTGGGATCTTGAGGTGCCATTATTTGACCATTTTATCTATACTCACAACGTAATGTTCCAAATATGAATTCAAATAATATGGTATAATAAACACATACTTTTTTTTCGAGGATAGGTAAAATTAGAAAAAACAACGATTTTCAAACAACTAAATTAAAATAGCAAGTGTGCTATATAAATTAAAATAACATTTTAATTTATATAGCACACTTTTAATTTTTAATTTATTGGTGCGTATGGGCTCTCTTTCAACTTAATGTTGAAAAATTGTGTCTGTCTATGGATGTGCGACTTGCGCAGTCATGTGTAGGTAATGTGAATCTAAATTGCCCGCCATACCACAACTTTTTCCGTTTTCACTTTTGTTTTACTTCAACTGTACGAGTGAAGATAAAATAGTGTATGCAAAGCAATATAATCCGCAATACAATCGCGTAATCTGGCAATGTATGACTACGTTTGTTAGCTTGGGTCTTACCTGTAAAAATAAATGTACGTGTTTATAAATAAATAAATAATTAAAACACTCATCATCATCATATCAGCCGAAAGAGGTCCACTGCTGGACATAGGCCTCCCCCAAGCGTCGCCACATTGACCAGTCCCGTGCGTCCCGCATCCAGCGGATCCCCGCAACCTTCATTGGTCCATCTGGTCGACGCTCCACCATGGCCTCGCGGAGGGACCGTATCTGCGGCCCGGTAGCCCGTGCGTTGGACAGGTATCTCTCAGCAACAGTGCTGTCGTCTGCGTACCCAAAGGTTTTAGCAGATCGTTTATGTGAAGCAAGAAAAATGTTGCTGAGAGTACCGACCCCCGGCATTAATATCCAGTTGGTCAGACGAGCGGCCATTATTATTGAAGTAGGGAAAAAACTAAATTGCCCGTATTTTTTGCAAAATATGTAGATTGTTCGAACTTTAAAAAGACTGACTCTGACTCTGTTTTTTTTTCGGTGTTGGTTTTCAGACAGTAGTCAGCTAGGACCGCGACTATCTGGTTTCGTTATTTTTAACCAATTTACAAAACAACATTTATTTATAACTAGTGTACCCCGCGGCTTCGCTCCCGTCAACAAGCTACCAACCTACCCTACCCGACGGATGAATGTTGCGTAACTTTAACCGCTTACGCAGCGCACGCAACGGAAGCTCTCAAAAAGGAATGGTTTTGCCCGTTTTTCAACATTTTTTATTTATGATCTGCTCCTATTGGTCATAGCACGATGTTACATAGCCTATAACCTGCCCCGATAAATGGACTAACCAACACAAAAATAATTTTTCAATTCCAACCAGTAGTTCCTGAGATTACCGCGTTCAAACAAACAAACTCTTCAGCATTATAATATTAGTATAGATAATATAGTATAGATTTAATGAAAAATTACACATTAGTCCTAGTTTTGTAGTTATAGTGCAAGAGAAAAAACTGCTATTATTAAACTTTATTCAAAGAGATTTACAGTAAAGTATTGCCGTAGTCTTCGCGAGAGATACAATAGTTTTAACGTTTAACATATTCTACTGAATGTCAAACTTTTACAGCGCAGCACCGCTTTGTTGTTACTGTGAAATCCGACAGTAATCGTTAAAGCACTAGGATTCATTCTATGCTAAAATAGTTTACGTCATTTTGCATCTGGCTTTATTTAATTTTTAGTCAAAATAGTCCGAAGCTGCATTTTGCTGAGCATGGACCAAATAAATGTTGTTTGTGTGGTTTAGCAAACATACATATAAATCCATGAAGTTACGAGTGTATAGACCAAGTTGAACCTCATTATTTGCCTTTTGACTTCTCCAACTCTTATGTCCAGAGTGTCTTAAACAAAATTGAACTTAGAAGTACTTGTCATCATCATTAAATTGAAAGTAGTCCACTTCTTCTTCTTTACGTGTCAATTCAACTAAAATTTCTAATAGCTTAGCTTTCTGGTTGGCCTCGTTCAAGTCCTGGAAGGTGCAGGTAGTTTTGCAGCAAAGGAGGTGGTGTACATCCTGTAAAGAGGCTCCATATTGGCACCGTGTTTCGGGTGGGTCAAGGATAACCCATTTCATCAGATTGTCTCTTCAGCGACCAACCAGGGCTGGCAATCTAGGTTCTTTTTTAGGGTTCCGTACCCAAAGGGTAAAACCGGGACCCTATTACTAAGACGCCGCGATCCGTCTGTCTGTCTGTCACCAGGATGTATCTCATGAACCGTGATAGCTAGACAGTTGAAATTTTCATAGATGATGGATTTCTGTTGCTGGTATAACAACAAATACTACAACACAGAATAAAATAAACATTTAAGTGGGGCTCCCATACAACAAACGTGATTTTTATGCCGTTTTTTGCGATAATAGTACGGAACCCTTTGTGCGCAAGTTGACTCGCACATGGCCGGTTTTTTTCAAAACCATCGGCCATCCATTAAATTTTTTCTCTTGTTCCAGATTTCCGCCTCATCTTCCCCACAGGTGAAGGCATGGCGATCTCATACCCTATCAAGCTGCCTTCACGTCGCGAACACAGTTCTGCTCGCACCCTCACGCTAAGCCGCCGTGATAAGGCAGAAGCCAAGCTGCGGCTCGCCAAGCGATGTGTGCTAGGAGCATTCGCTACTGCTCTGGTGGGAGATAGACGGTAAGCAAAGATTACTTACTTTCTCGTATTAGCAGGTACTTTTGTAGAAGAGATCTTTGTGTATGAGCGCATGTCACACTTGATACTACTTTAGCTTCTGATAAAATCGTGCTGTGCAGTCGGAGGATACATATTCGCGAGCTGGCTGACCAAAATCAGATAGGATACATCTGATTTTGGTCAGCCAGCTCGCGAATATGTACCCTCCGACTGCATAGCATGATTTTCTTCTAATTTACGTCTTTTTAGTTGGCTTTTTAAGCAGTCGGGGTTTTTTTTTTATTACTTTTTAGATAATTTTTTTTTTAGAATTAGTTACATTTAAACATATAAGTGATATATATTTTTGAAATCACCTCTTGAAAACCTTTATTTAGATACCCCACGATGGGTTTGGGGGAAAAAAGAAAATTGCCCCCCCCCCCCCCCACAATATAGCGCCCAAAAGCCGCCATTTTTCTATTTTCCAATTTTAATGTAGCCAGCGACACTCGCAAGGTTAAGACGAACCGATTCACATATGAATCATCAAAATCGGCCAACGCATTTGGTCTCTGGAACGCCACATAGGAACAAACATACATACATAGACTGATAAACACATTAGCCCCCTTCGGCAGTCGAGTAAAATAGTACATTGTGATACAAGGGTGGAAAGTAGGTTATTGCAAACGAGCTGTCATTAACAAGCCCGAGCCGAAGGCGAGGGTTTTTAATGACACGAGTTTGCAATAACCTACACACCCGTGTATCACACGACGTTTTCCAATACAGTTGTGAGAAACAGTAAAAACAAATCAAAGAATTAGATTTGTTTATTCACAAAAATAAAATTTTCAATATGGCGCGTTTTTGCAACTGGACATATTTTTTTACAAAGAAAACAGCCTATACAGCCTATTCGATTTTTGATAAACGTTGATGTGAAAATAATTAACTTAAAACTGGTAATTAAATATATTAAACAACTATTTGAAAAAAAATGAGAATTCAATGCTAAAACGTACGGAATCATTAATTTTTCCTCGTATAAAATCGTATCCCATTTTATTCTATGTATGAAAACTCCTTGCTACTAAACTTTTTTAAATTGACTTATGGCGCGTTTTTGCAACTGGACATTTTTTTTTTTCAACGAAACAGCCTATACATCCTATTCGATTTTTGACAAATGTTGATGTGAAAATAATTAAATTTAAACTGGTAATTAAATAATATATATTAAACAACCATTTATAAGACTTTTGAGAATTCAATGCTAAAACGTACGGAATCATTCATTTTTCCTCGGAGAAAATCTATCTCATTTTATTCTATGTTTGAAAACTCCTTGCTACTAAACTTTTTTAAATTGACTTATAAATTTAAAACTAAACTGCAAAACATAATGATCGAGCTCGTAAACAAAAGTCACGACCGCGTATCAGAAAGATGCCTATGCGTAAGATTTAACTTTCGAATCATAATTATAGCCTCTGAAAGTACGCCATGTTTAACAACTGTATTGAAATAGTACATTGTGATACAAGGGTGGAAAGTAGGTTATTGCAAACGAGCTGTCATTAACAAGCCCGAGCCGAAGGCGAGGGTTTTTAATGACACGAGTTTGCAATAACCTACACACCCGTGTATCACACGACGTTTTTCAATACAGTTGTGAGAAACAGTAAAAACAAATCAAAGAATTAGATTTGTATATTCACAAAAAATAAAATTTTCAATATGGCGCGTTTTTGCAACTGGACATATTTTTTTACAAAGAAAACGGCCTATACAGCCTATTCGATTTTTGACAAACGTTGATGTGAAAATAATTAACTTAAAACTGGTAATTAAATATATTAATCAACTATTAAAAAAAAAAATGAGAATTCAATGCTAAAACGTACGGAAGCATTAATTTTTCCTCGTATAAAATCGTAACCCATTTTATTCTATGTATGAAAACTCCTTGCTACTAAACTTTTTTAAATTGACTTATGGCGCGTTTTTGCAACTGGACATATTTTTTTCAACGAAAACGGCCTATACAGCAGAGACATTGTAATACCTAGACGGAACGTATTTACGACGAAAAAGAAACTGTCAATTCTTTCGTTCTTGCTTATAGAGAAACTCTATGAAAAAGAAAGAGACAAACATAGACAAACGCTACCATCCTAAACGTCAAAGAGACCACTTTTTAGTCACTATTGTAACCCATCGGTTAGCAGCTCTAATTAAAGTTTTTCGCTGTTTTCAAGCCTTTGTATCGTTTATATCAGGAAGAATGTTGTTGTTTAATTATCTGCATGAACCATGCCGTGTGTGGCTATCGGTTGCAAGAGTAGAATGAGTGTATTAACAGAACATAATCAAAGGATATCTTTCCACAGGTGAGTTATCGACTAGCATACTGAAATTATTGTGCAGGGAATACATTTCATAGGCTGTCCGGAATAATGGTATCTAAGTTCTAAATACGTCGAGGACGTATAGTATCATTTAAACCATTCTATTTAGTGAAATAATTAACTTTTATACGTTCGCTGATAGAGCTATGACAGTTTACGTACTTACGTTCTGATGTTAGAGATGTGACAAAAGTCACGAGAAAGATTTATCGATACTGTATTTTTATTTTACTTACTTTAATTTATTTCATAAACTTTATTTGCTATTTGTGATTATTAATCTAATATCGATTGTGCACAGGTTTCCTAAGAGTACTTATTTAAGAAATAAGTGGATCAAGAATATAAAACGAGCTAACTGGACACCTTCACTACATTCTCGCTTGTGTTCACTGCAATGAATCATGCCATCGCTATCCCTTGACCCATTTATGGACACAGGTTGATGAATCATGTTAATTTTTACATATTACTGTTTTAAATGAAATTATTATATTTAAACAATAGTGTTATTATTATTGTTTTACTTTTATATACATACTCGTCTGTAAACTTTCTTTTCAGTCTTCATCAGTTTATCGATCAGTACATGTCTGTACAGTCGTACGAGTGTACCAACAACTGTCACTTTGATCTCATGATGTACCTCGTTTTTGCGCAAGGTATGAATAAACATTAATATACAACTCTTATAATGCGCAGAAAAATTACGAAAGAATGGAATTGTACTCTTACAATGACTGATAAGTTCACTCTTTGTACGAGTACACATTCACTCTTTAAATAATTATAAAGTATCCTACAAAAAAAACCCAAAATTTACCGCAGTCAGGGACGATTCTTACAGACATTTGAACAAATTTGTATATCGCTCCAAAACTAAACTCAATAATATCGATATGACAGTGGCACAGATCTAGTACTGATATATGTCTATAGATAAGTATCTATAGCATACTCGGCCACACTGGCACAAAAGATGGCATAGACAAAAGTATATCTATCTCTTTTTGCTTATGACGTTACAGTGAGTGCGAAAGTGAATACCGATATTGAAATTGCGTCTTAAACACGTTCCGTCTAGGTATTACAATGTCTCTGCTATACAGCCTATTCGATTTTTGACAAAAGTTGATTTGAAAATAATTAAATTAAAACTGGTATTTAAATGTATTAAACAACCATTTAAAAGACTTTTGAGAATTCAATGCTAAAACGTACGGAATCATTAATTTTTTCTCGTAGAAAATCTATCCAATTTTATTCTTTGTTTGAAAACTCCTTGCTAATAAACTTTTTTAAATTGACTTATAAATTTAAAACTAAACTGCAAACATAATGATCGAGCTCGTAAACAAAAGTCACGACCGCGTAACAGAAAGATGCCTATGCGTAAGATTTAACTTTCGAATCATAATAATAGCCTCTGAAAGTACGCCATGTTTAACAACTGTATTGAAAAGATTATTCTGGCAGAGTGGACGGTAGGACGGGTGCCAGTGTCCAGGGTGCGGCTCATATAAATGGTATAGCATATTTTACTGTCAAAAGATCTGGAAGAATCATAGATAATTCAGAATAGTTAGTAGAAGGAGTATCTTCATTCATTGCGACTATTTAATTGACCATATTTTAGTGGTGATATTTTGTAGCTAAAACAAAATCAGCTTATGAGAGAACATTAAATTGATACCTTTATCCCAAAAATATTATTTAGAGGTGTAGTTATAGTGATGTTACTAGTTGTGTGTTACCTGTTATCCCTCATAAGCCCCTATCAATCTTCGTACACATATTGCACGATAGTTACAACCGTTCACACGCCTATTTATCACACAAATGACATCCCATCTGACCCTATTACGTATAAGTACCCTTTTACCGGTATCTGTCTATGGGAATCGAACCTAGGGCCTCATGCTTGGCGTTAGCACTTGCGACAACTTGACCAATGAAGATGTAACTGAACACTATCAGTACATCTACACCGACCTCAAGAGCTGTTGGTGTCATTAATGCTGTGGAACAGCTACCAGAACCACCAGCTCTGGAACATCGATTCATTGTTCAAATTGGTCCCTAATGTAGCCATAGCCCCGAGTTTATTTATTATTATTATTTAGGAACCTAAACACACAGATTATTGGTTCTCACGCCAGTTTACCGGTATTGGTGCAGGTTTGAACCAGTACAGCGGTGGCATACCTCGTTGCCAATAAACGTTCACTCCTTTCAATTATATAGAATCATCATCATCTATGTTTTGCCATTATCTCGAAATGTTTGGGGTCAGCGAAACATGTTTTATTATTCTGCCATACTTCTCTGCTAATCGTCATCTATGCCGAAATGAGGAGGAAAAAAAGGGAGGTGATCCTTTCTTTACATAACATCGGCTTTTATAACTAAGCCTTTTTCTAACAAGTCCCAACTTTTACTGTTCACACACCAATTTAACGTACCTAATACCATCTCATACATCATCTGATGATACAGCTACCTATTTACCGGTATCTTTCCCGATTAAACCAGTGCACGGTGGCATCCAAGTATCGGTTCGTATTTACCTGTCTGGCAGCCAGCCAGATATTATACCTTGTTGCCAATGAACTTTCACGGGTGCTTTTTGACATTGATAAAAATGTTTTGAAGTCTGATATGGAATATTGTTGTGTGTTTGTGAAAGGAAATATTTTAATTGTTGTTGGATTTTGTCTTTATTTACTACTAGCTGTTGCCCGCGGCTTCGCTCCCGTGGACCACCCCACAGGACCCAATTTCGAGATTAAAAATGCCTTTTTTAATCTCGAAAAGGGTTTTTATGAGGAGACAAAACGGTCTACCCTCTTTCTTGTTCGTTTTTTGCACCCACCCGCAATGACTTTCAGTTTATCCGTGATCATGGTGCTTGCAACAGCACCGAAATATCGGGAACTCGCAACAAACAGTAAACATGGTAAATATCCCGTTTTTAAAGTTAATGTTAGTTATATTCTATACTATACACAAATAGGCATTGGTGGCATAGGCAGTAATGTACTAGAAAAAAATGAACTATAATATTATAAAGACCTGCAACGACTTGTCCGGGTCAATTATTTATTCAACAAAAACAGACAAAGACGCGGCACATCTCATCTCGAACACCTAAGGCTATTTCCAATGTCACACAATACGTGATTACCAGTATTCATTACGAATTCAATTAGTTCAGTATATACTTACATACCTGTACACAGCTTCCCATCTGTGGCATTGAGTTTCACGTATGTCTTTGTAGGCTTCTATTTATTATTGTGTATAACAATACCGAGGCTTTGAACTTGGTATTGTTTTAGAATAATAAAAAAAGGCGGGAAACGGTTGAAGTGGAAAGGCGCGAATTTTTTAAATAATTATTTAGAAATTAACTTCTTGGGTTTATTGCCATTTATTTCTGTAAATATTCGTACTATTAGGTCTTATTTGGTGTATATATATATAAGTGTACTTGAAGACATTAAAATGGGGAAAAAGAGGCGGAGGAAGGACGAGCTGGAAATTCCTCCGGATCTGAAGCAGCATTCGCAGGAATCTTCGGACTCTGACACGGCGGAGTCCACGGTGTCGGCATACTCGGTTAATAAGTTTAAAGACGCCACTGATAAGGAGCCTAAGGAAAGTAAATATGCCATATACAAAGTAAAGGGGTATACGCGTAAGTACAGCGAAGATACGAAGCAGGCAGAGTTAATAGTTTTTCTTAGTCATATGGACGAGAATAAGTTTTTCAATGACAAAGATCGTATGGCCCTTTCCAAGGGCATACGAGAACATGGAGTGTCTGGAGTGATGCACTTGCGCACAATCAACAAATATAAGGTCGGTGTTACATTCGACTTACCAAATAACGCAAATATGTTTTAAAAAATAAAAAAATATTTGAGCAGCTTTCTTTAAAAGCATCTATCCCTGCTGGTGACACAGAGGTTACTGGAGTCCTTACTTCAGTCCCAGTAGATATGTCTAATAAAGAGATATTTTCCTTAATCGGCAGTTCAAAGAACGTTATACAAGTGAGGCGTTTCATGCGCAGGGTCAGAGGTGATGAGGGTAGAATATCTTTTGCCCCTACCCAGACTGTTGCTGTGACATTTGCATCCACTATTTTGCCAACTTATATTTATTTGGACTCATGGCGTCATGAGGTGAATAAATATATCCCACCAGTGAAACAATGCCTTAAATGCCTGCGTTATGGGCATATAGCTAAATTCTGTCGTAATACTGAAGTTTGTTCAATATGTACTGAACATCACAACTTCAAAATGTGTGTTGTTGCCCCGAAGGATGCTAAGTGTGCAAATTGTAACGGCAATCATATTGCAATCTCTTCAGCATGTCCAATAAAAAAGCAAAAGGTAGAAGAAAATAAAATTAAAACTAAAAATGCTACATACTCAGATCTTTTTAATGCAAACTCTTTCCCAGCTTTAACATCACGCAATCTGGACACTCAGATTAGTAATCTCATGAAATCAGATAAATTTATAAATACATTAGTCGAAACACTCACAAAAATAATAAGTAATAAAGACGAACCTATTAATTCACTTTCTATTAAAGAAGCCCTGAAAACAACGTTCAGTAATAAATTTTCTTCAACCTGATGATGGATTTTTCAGAATTAAATATTGTACAGTGGAATGCTCAAAGTTTAAACAGTAATAAACATTTATTTATCGATTTTCTTTATAGTCATAATATACATATAGCAATTATCAGTGAAACATGGCTTAAACCTCAACAAAATTTTAAAATAAAAAATTATAATATTGAGAGAAATGATACCGGTAACAAACATAATGGTGTTGCAATAATTATTCACAATACTGTTACCTACTCTAAAATTGATACCTTCTTTGATAACTCATTGCAAAACATTTGTATTAAAATAAAAGTAAATAACAAGGAGATAAGCATAGTCAGTTTTTATAGTCCTTTGAATTGTAATCCAGCATTCAGAAAAGAAAACCTTGATTTATTAATAAAATCTATTCCTGGACCTTTTATTTTTGCTGGTGACTTTAACGCTCAACACACGTCTTGGGGCTGTGGCTCGGATTCTGTACGAGGTCGAAACATTTTGGATGTAATAGATGATAATGATTTGGTTCTGCTCAATAATGGTGATGCAACAACAGTTGGCTCTTTAACTTGGCGTCCTAACGCGCTGGATTTGACGCTTGTCTCTTCGTCTTTAGCACTCAATTGTGAATGGAACGTACATGATTGTCCTCTTGGTAGTAGTTATCACATTCCTATAATCATTAAAATAGTGATTAGTAATATTAACAATAGTAATACATACAGCAATTGTTCTAATGCTGAACATTTGCCCATTTTTCCAAATTATAAATTGGTGGATTGGCAAAGGTATAGCAGTCTTGTTGATGAATTGTTGCTTGATTTTAAAGTCGATAATTTAAGTCTTTCTGGTACATATCTTCAATTTTGTAGCATTTTACATACAGCAGCTTTAAATTCTATTGAAAATAATAATTATTTGTCTGGTAGGACAAATTTTGTCAATCACTCATGTTCTGTAAATAATTTTAAAAGACCTTTACTTCCTTGGTGGAATCAAAAATGCACAGACGCCGTATTAAAATTTAAAAATGCATACATATATTTTAAAAATAATCCCTCAGAAGAAAGTTATCTGCAATTCAAAAGGCTTCGAGCGGTTAAAAAACTTGTTCTAAAATTGGAAAGACAAAAAAGTTGGTTTGCTCTTTGTGAAACATTCAATAGGACTACGCCATTATCTGTCATATGGAAATTTATGCGGAAGTATAATAAAACATTCAATTTTAATGCTCTTGAAGATGATGGATGGGTTTTAGATTTTCTTAAGAAATACACACCAGATTTCGCATCACAAGACTCAAAATCTTCATTCACAACCAGTACTAATCCCAGCAATAATTTTCTCCTTAGTCCTTTTTCATTACAGGAATTAATATCGGCCATATCTTCCAGAAGAGATACCACCTATGGTCTTGATGGAATGCCATACATACTTTTTAAAAAACTCAGCATTACTAGTTTAAAAATATTTTTACAACTTTTGAATTTATTATGGAAAAATGATATTATACCTGATAACTGGAAGGTGGATTGTCTTGTACCTGTTTTAAAACCAGATAAGCCTAAAATGTGTCCTGATTCTTACCGTCCTATAGCTCTTACTTCTTGTGTTGGTAAATTATTTGAACAACTGTTAAAACAGCGTTTGGAGTTTTATATTGAAAAAAATAATATCTTACCATCAAACCAATTTGGTTTTCGTAGGAATCGTTCTGCTAGGGAAAGTGTTTGTCAATTACAGCTTGATATTCACAAATCTTTATTGTCTAATGAAAAATTGGTTGGAGTGTTTTTTGATATTGCAGGTGCATTTAACAGTGTTAATATAGATATTCTATGTAATGAGTTATCACAGATAGGAATCCCTGGAAAAATAATAAATTGGTTAAAACAATTTCTTAGCAATAGGAAAGTCTTTGTAAAATTTAACAGACACCTTTATGGTCCTAGACTATCGTCTAAAGGAGTTTGCCAAGGGGGCATTTTATCACCTTTAATATTTATATTGTATATACGCAAATTAAATTTAATTTTAGGGTCTCAGGTTAAAAATTTACAGTTTGCAGATGATTTAGTGGTTTATGCATCTGGGAAAAATGTATCACAAGTAGTTGAAATAGTGAATGGTGCATTAATGTATCTATGTAAATATTTCTCTTACCTTGATCTTAGTGTCAACCCATTGAAGTCCAAAGTTGTTTTATTTGGTAAACATAATCATAATATGCCTGATGTGCTGTACAATAATTGTGTATTACCCAGTTCTTTGGATGTAAAATTTTTGGGAGTTATTTTTTCACATAATTTGTCCTGGAATAATTATATGAAACATATTATTAGCAAAGCAAATAAAGCTTATAATATTTAGAGATCTTTGAGTGGTACATATTGGGGTGCAGACCCTAAAATTTTGTTATTATTGTACAAATCCTTAGTTCGTAGTCACTTTGAATATGGTTTCTATTGCTTTGCTGCAGACTCTAAACATGTAAATAGTTTAAATATTTTGCAAAACAAGTGTTTGCGTGTTATAACTGGGGCGTTCAGAAGCACTCCTGTAAATGCAATGCAGATTGAATCTAATGTTCCACCGTTAGCCATTCGTTTTGATTACTTGTTAGAAAGGTTCTTTTTGAAGCTTTATAGCGTTTTGGGTAATAGTCTTTTAGTCAATATGTTACATTTAGCCATGCAAACAGCTACAAAATCTTTTTATATACTACAGCAACTTAGAAAATTCCAAAACTTTATTCAAAATATTAACATTTATCGATCTAAGCTTATCTTGCCTTGCTATGAGGGAACTTTCAGCAGTAAATTTCCAGCTATTAGTGTTATTATAAATAAGAAAAAGGATTTGCCTTCAAAAGAGGAAGTATATGTAATGTTGTCAGAGTGGTCAAATCATAAATTTGTGTATACTGATGGTTCTAAGAATGATAGAGCTGTGTCTTTTGCCATCTATGAGCCGTCTTCAAACGTAGGTATTGGTAGGAGAATTGACAGAAATGCTAGTATTTTTACAGCTGAAGCTGTTGCAATTCTGAGTGCTTTGAAACATATTAAAAATAGCAATTCTGAACATAGCAAATGGGTTGTAGTAAGTGACAGTATGAGTGTTCTGAAAAATTTAGCAAATAATAAACTACATGCCAACACTAATTACATAATTCATTTGATAAAACAATTGTGGGTTGATTTAGCTCAGTCAAATATTGAAGTTCGTTTTGTGTGGGTACCATCACATATTGGTGTTAGAGGAAATGAAAAAGCAGATTTTCTTGCCAAAAAAATTGTTGAGTTGGAAGAATTAATACCTAGCACTGATATGAGTGTTCCCATACCATACACAGACGCAGTTAGTCTCTTAAGACGGCGCATGTGTGAGGCATGGGGGAAATATTCATACCACTGCACACATATTGAAAATAAAGGTTCTTGGTTTAACAGTCTTGATGTTCAAATTAACTCTGTTCCTTGGTTTTGCAAAAATAATTTATTTATAAGTAGAAAGTTTTATTCAATTATTTGTCGTATGCGCTTTGGTCATTGTAGATTAAATTATCATCTTTGTCGTCTCAAAATGGTCAGCTCATCGAATTGTAATTACTGTCAATCAGAAAAAGTTCAATCGCTACATCATATCTTCTTTGAATGTTCATCTTTCAACATTCAGCGCCTTGTGTTGTCGGATGAGCTTCTAAAAATTTATAAAAATCCTGATAGGGTCCCGCTGTGTATACAGGAGTTGCTTATGAACGCTTCAACTTATATATATTTGTATAGATACATATTGGAGACTGTAAATGAGATTTGAATGGTTTTGTTTCTTGTTTATATGCACCCTATGCACCTATGTATATATAAATTATAGATATTACCGTTTTATTATTATTTATGAAGTTTGTATATATAAAATTGTAGCATGATGTGTGGTATATAAAATAAATAAACAATAAGATGACATGAAATGGAAATGACACTTAACCTAAAATTGGTTGACATATTGAAAATGACATATAATGGAAATGACGTTTACCCTGGAGTTTGAATTGAAAATATTTAAACGGAATTGTATAAAAACAAGATTTTAACTACAATCAAAGACTAACTTATAATGACTACAACATGATATAAAAAAAACGAAAGACATGATTTCTAAACATATTACGTAAGAAAAATACCTACGAAAGACTAGGCAGTATGGTTGAAAGACTATAGCCTGCCCGATGGGCGAAAAAAAGGAAAAAAAAAAATTGTTTTAGAATAATAGCAGATCTGTTAAGAATATTTATTACAGTAACGTGTGTGGAACTCTGTCTTGTCTGTGTTCCCTATCAAATGAGAGATCTGCGTACCCCTTAAGAGCTTACTGGCGTGATGTTATGTTATGAAATGGTTTAAACAATAAACAGACATGCGATTGCAGCAGTCCCGAGAGATTTGCCGTTATTTATTGAAGAGTTCTGTTGTATATCTTCGAAGTTCTTCATCAGATCTTCACCAAATTAAAATGGGACCAATTTCGGAACGTACTCTTTCAAACAAAAAAAGATATTCAAAATCGGACCACAATTGACGGAGATATCGGTGAACATACATAAAAAAAAAACATACAAGTCGAACATAGAACCTCCTCCTTTTTCGAAAGTCGGTTAAAAAGTGAAAGGTCACTCATTCACCTATCACGAAATATCGAAAAACGCTTGACGTATAAAGTTGAAATTTGGCAGGGGGGTTCCTCAAATGACGTAAGTGCGCACTAAGAAAGGATTTTTGGAAATTCCACCCCTAAAGGGTAAAATGGGGTTGAAAGTTTCTATGAAATTTCTACAGTTTGTAAATTGGATACCTACGTGAAGTTTTACATTTACGATCTTGATTGATAAAAATAATTCATGTATTTATTGGTGTTTGGAAATTCCACGGTACAAAGGGGTTTGAAAGTGTTTATGAAATTTCTACAGTTTGTAAGTTGGACACATGAAATTTTAGATTTACGCTCTTGGTTGATAAAAAGAATTTATGTATTTACACTGGTTTTTGGTAATTCCATCCCTAAAAAGGTAACAAAAGGGTTAAAAGATTTTATGAAATTTCTACAGTTTGTAAGTTGGACACATAAAATGAATGATTTACGCTCTTGGTTGATAAAAAGAATTCATATATTTATTGGTTTTTGGAACTTCTACCCGTAAGGGGGTAAAAAGGGGTTAGAAACATTATGTGAAATTTCATCGGTTTGGAAGGTGAAACATCTGAAATTGTTGGTTTATGCTTTTGGTTAATAAAAAAAACAATGAGTTTTTTTATTAATGTCGGATATTCTACCCTTAAGGCAGTAAAAAGGTGGTTGAAAGTTTGTAAAAAAATTCTACAGTGTAAATTGGACACCTGGGGGGTGACCATAATCTCTTAGAGTGGTATCAATTTGAGATCGAATAAGGGACAGATGTATCTGACTTGTATACATCTGTCACTTACTCGATATCAAATTGATACCGCTCTAAGAGCTTATGGTCACCCCCCTTTTTGGGTGGGAAATCATCCAATGACTTCTCCCGCCCTGGGTGAAGCGGGAGGGCGTGTCAGACTTTTACTGACTAAAACCCAGCCGTGTTCCTTCAGTTGCTTGTGCCAGGGCTGAACTTATAGATTTATACTCTTGGTTGATAATAGTAGATTATTGCATCGAGCACAAAGTAATTTATTACTGCACCGAGTGCCTGATTTAGAGCCCGAGCGCTAGCGAGGGCTCTAATCTAACAGTCACGAGGGCAATATAAATTACTTAAGGCGAGGTGCATAATCTGCTTTTCTTTCAACTATTACCTATAGGAATAGTAGATAAATCACATTTTTAAATTTCTTTCATTTTGAAATCAGAGTTAGCAGCAATCATTTTTTAAATTTGGAACAAGTAGGATAGAAATGAATAATACGTACGTAAAAAAAAAGCATTGATATCGGCTGGCTGAATAGAGCTAATCCATTGAGATTGGCAACTTTTGGTGCGATTAAAAAAAAACAGTGCAATAATGAAATTTCATACATTTTTATTGCTCTAGAGCATTAAAGACTCGCTTTGTACTGAGTTTTTAGTGTGATTGTGATGCAATTAAAGCATAGTTGGAAGAAAAAATAATTAATTCATGTATTGGTTTTTGGAAATTCCACTCCTAATGAGGTAAAAAGTGCGTTGACAGTTTGTGTGAAACTTCTGCGCTTTTAAGTGTGACACGTGAAATTAAAGATTTACGCTTTTGGTTGGTAAAAAGAATGCATGTATTTATTGGTTTTTTGGCAAATCTACCGAGGTGGAAAGGCGGGCATTTTTGGGCTTATACATTTGAAACTTAACATAAATACTAACCTAAGTAAATGGTAAAGGTTTTCATCATTAGTTTTTCAAAACTACTCCTAAAATACGATTTAGGCGGTGTTAATGATTTTTGAAGAATTTTACTGTACAGGGCTTCTTTTTGTGATGTAGGGGACCACTAATAAGGGATTTTTGGAAATTTATTTATTTATTTATTTATTTATTGGCCTATCTACAATTGTTACACTAAAAATAACCTTATATCTAATACAAGCAATAATATATACTAAGTGTACAATATGATGCGATAGACACAGCATGCAAAAACAAAATAATAACAGACAGTAATTACAATAATAGTGCTGAAATAACACTCATAAACAGTAAGTCTTTAGAAATCAATACACTCGAAAATAATTTTTTTATGTAGGTAGATACAAAAAGAAAAGAAAAAAAAACAGTATGGTGATTAATTATTTTTTGTGGACTTGACACTTGAGTTTTTGAAGTGACGTGCAACAAATATCAATTCCTTCATCGCAATCATTAAGAAGTCTGCAAAGTCTGGGGATGGGGGAGTTGGATCCAGATACAGTTTTGCGGAATGGGGGACGTAATAGTTTGATAGGGTGACGCGGATAGTTGTAGGGTAGGTTGAAATTAAACTTACTTAACAAATGCGGGCAGTCTATTTTACTGTGAAGTATTTTATACAAAAATATTAAATCAATACCCTCTCTTCGTTTTTCAAGTGAAATTCAACCGTTAAGGGGTAAAACTAAAAAGTCATCTGTAGGATAAAATACTGATCACGCGAACGAAGTCGCGGGCGAAGTGGTAGTCACATTATAAAATAATCTGATCGCCATAACAGTTCAATTGGTAAAGATCGTTTGCTATCAGTTATGCCGGTCGGTTTTAACTGGCCATCGTTAAAACTTTTGCTACGGCAACTTTGTGGGATAGTAGTTAGGTAAGCAACGTGACTTTGCTTGCGTAGGAGTTGGTAAGTAAATCATATCCCCCCGGCTTTGCAACCTATTCTACCGAAGCCGTGCGAGATTAAATTAGTTATAGCCTATTTTCTTACTCAGCTATCAATCAGTAAAAACGTATTTACGTTATCGTTTCTGTATTGGAGAGACAGATAAAAGAAAAAATGTCTTCTTTGTAATATTACTTTAGATTAAGAGCTGTGGTGGTCCAGTAGTAACGGTCGCGACTTACATGTTGTAGGTCGTGGGTTACATCCCAGGCAGACGCTATACTTTGTGTAAATTATTTCATAATCAAGTGAGAGTCTAAGTGCGAAAAAGGTGTGATTGTACATCCGCAGTTTTGTGAATAATAATAAAAAAAAGAACAAGTTTAATTATCCTTGTGGGTTTTAATCCAGACATGTACGTATATTCTCTTTTTAGGGTTCCGTACCCAAAGGGCAAAAACGGGACCCTATTACTAAGACTTCACGATCCGTCTGTCTGTCTGTCCGTCTGTCACCACAGATGATGTATTTCTATTGCCACTATAACAACAAATACTAAAAACAGAATAAAATTAATATTTAAGGGGGGCTCTCATACAACAAACGTGATATTTTTGCCGTTTTTTGCTCGATATTAATAACGGCAACAGGTAGACGCTTGAAATATTCACAGAATATTTAGTTGTATATTCACTTCAAAAAATAATAATAATTAAATTAAAATAAAATAAATTAAGGGGGGCTCCCATACAACAAACGTGATTTTTTTGCCGTTTTTGCGATAATGGTACGGAACCCTTCGTGCGCGAGTCCGATTCGCACTTGGCCAGTTTATTTCTATATTCTCATGTAAGATAGGTACGGCGTAAAGTGTGAAAAAGGATCAAATAACCTGAAATTGCCAACACACAGCTTTCCTCGAGAAGGTCGTTGCCCTGCAGCGAGGCAAATATTAAATTGCATTTAAGATGAACCATTATACAACAACCATTAGCAAAGATAACTCCCAAACTTCATCCCAACTCATAACAATATATCAAAGTGAAACAAACCGACTAACAATCGATAGACTTGTTGTTCCGACGCTCGCGCTGTGACAATTTAACTGAAGTTGAACATGAACGAACAAACGTCCCATCGTTAATGTATTAGAGAGTTGTATGGAGGGGGGGGGGGCGCCAGTCATTTGTCATTCAATATGGGTGAAACCATAGAGATTTAAGGTGCAGTTCCATTGGGGCTCACGACTTTGCCTTAAATAAAAAAGTACGTGGAATCATCCATTAATCATCATTGGTATCAGAACCAGTAGAAGCTGGTCACTTGTTCTAAGACTACGCTAAGTCTAAAAGGAATGTTACTAAAAGAGTTATAATTATAAAAGGGGATGAATGGAGAGGGAGAGGAAGGCCAAAGAAACGGTGGATGGATTGTGTGAGGGGTGATATAAAAGAAAAGGAACTCGGTGATAGCGTGACGGGGTCAGGACGGTATGGAAGAAGAAAACGTGTTGCACCGACCGCATGTAACGTGACGAGAAAGATGACAATGCTAGGTGGTTAGATGACGACTCAAGGTCAAAGTTCTACGTCGACCTATGATAGTAAACAAAAAACAAAAGTAGTCGTGCACATAAAGTGGCAAATCTCTACATATTATGTTTTCTGCAGCAGTGTAATGGCGCCCTTATATCAAGGGGTGTAATAGGCAAAGATTTTAAGTTGAGTTGCCTTCTGATCTATTAATTTAATGTATAGTGAAACTCCTAAAATGTATGTAAAGGAATATCGGTTAAAAATAGAGCTCGAGCAGCGAAACATTTTCAATCGATACTGTAATAAAATTGGAAATTGAACCCTGTTTGTAATTAATTTTCTGTCGACACCTCATTAATATTACGTAACCACAAAGTAAAGGTTCTCTTCTATTTAATTTGAATCCCAATATTAAGGGGCAGCATCAGAGCCAGGCAAGCTCGACGCTACAATGCGACAATAATACGACAAGTTATAGAAAATAGAAATTGAACAAAGGACCAATTCTTCCAACATTTTTATTGAAAAAGGGAGGTCTTAACATTGTCGCGTCTCGCGGTTTCACCTGTCTGCGGGCGTCTTTATCTATTTTAGACCGCAATACATACCGAGACACATTGGCACTTATTGACATAGATACAGAGCCTAATTAAATGTCTTGAATTAATTGAGCTGCGTGGTATTTGCGTTCGATTACATTCATTCATGAATTATGGGGTTTTGTATTGAAGCAATTGACTTGTTGCTTAGTGGTTACCTGTTTAGATTGTTACTAAATAAGCTATGTGATGCAAATTGAAGTTTTGAAGTAGAAAGTTTGCCCATAGGTATGGGTGCTCAGGCATTACAATTGGTTTTCACTATTGTTAATTTTTTATTATGTAAGCGGCAGAATGGGAAAAAGGACCAAATGAGATCTTCTGTAATTTAAAAAGTCCTGATTTATTTTATCAACAAGGACTGCTTAGTTGCCTTGACAAAATCTCCACGAGAATCGATCTGTACAAGTCGGATGACGTTTAGGCTTAACCTTTTTTGAATGAAATCGTTAGATAATTATAAACGTTTAGGCTAAACATTTTCTGAATGGCAATTTGCTGCAGCAAATTTCCATCATCAAAAATCTGTTAGACGTGTATAATTCTACATATCGACACGTAAATTTAATGAAAATGGTAGCAAGCGATTTGTCACTGATAACTGATAAGGGTGAACGTTCGTTATCAGTGAGTTGTGACGATGATCTGCATTATGCTGCGGTCGTGTGCCGAATATATTATTGTTACTGATGTTCAATTGTGGTTCGTGGTTGTGATGATTTTTTTGTGTAATGCTGAATTATAAATAGGTAGAATGTTGATGAATCATTTCTCTGCCTGTACAGGATGCAGGAAGACATTCATGGTTGCAAGGGGTTGTTAGGTCTTTATACATCACTATGTTATAAAACAACGTCCCCCGCCGCGTCTATATGCGTCTATACCTCAAAACTACTCAATGGATTTTCATGCATTTTTAACCAATACAAAGAGCGAGAAACGAAGAAGGTATATAATTTGTCACGAGCGAAGCCGGGGCGGGTCGCTACTAACTTCTATTTCTAAAAGAAGAACAACATTTTCGTAGTTCTTCGTGTAGAAATAGAAATGAAAACATGGTCAGTTACAGAAAATTTATTGCCTATTGATAATATACAAACATATTAATTATTTTAAATCTAATAATGTTAACAAAATAAACCCACGCCCATATCCATACAGGTAGGCAGAAAAAATAACAATAAAAATGATAAACTATAGTTACCACAAAATAATATTACCCTTTAACGTTCTCATAGGTAGAAAGATTGTAGGCAAAATTGTACTACTTTCAATGCTAAACTTATCAAGTAACTTAACTAAATGGCCAAAACAACAAGTAAAGCGTGATATTTCATTCCATGAATCACGCAATCATGCATATAACCTGATTTATACAATCAATCCAAACTTTACTAATTAATGTAGGGGTATCGAACTGTAAACTGCAGAAGTAGTTGTATTGTTTCTAAATTCGACATTTAACTAATACTGTGAATTATTGTATTTGTAGTATAGAAACTACTAATATTGATGCTGATAGGAACAATTACTTATTGTCAGATAGGTCATGGACCTGTTGTTTCCGGAAAATCTTGATTTTAGTGGAAATGCCTAACAGATACTATGTTTTAATAAAGTGGCAGGTTGAATTTACATAAAATCACGTCTTTACCCTGATTCTCCTCTCTCATTTGGAGGTGTACCGGAGATATATAATATTACGCCTGAATCCTGTATTTGGGAAGGGTTGGGCAAAAGTTTATCTACCTAGATATCATCATCATCATATCAGCCGACAGATGTCCACTGCTGGACATAAGCCTCGCCCAACGTCGCCACTTTGACCGGTCCCGTGCGTCTCGCAACCAGCGGATCCCCAAAAGCTTCACCAGGTCATCGGTTCACCTGGTGGGAGGCCTTCCAACGCAACGTCTTTCGGTTTGCGGTCGCCACAACAGAACCTTTCTGCCCCATCGGCCATCTGTTCTGCGAGCAATGTGCCCTGCCCACTGCCGCTTAAGTTTAAAAATGCTTCGGGCTATGTCGGTAACCCAACCAGGGTTCTGCTCTTGCGGATCTCTACATTTCTGATTCGATCACGCAAGGAAACTCCGAGAATAGCCCTCTCCTTTGCCCTCTGAGTGACTGTAAGCTCAAACCTAGATATGGTACATCCTTACTTGTGCTAGAAAAATAGCTACAGATATTTCAAAAATTCTGGCTAGAAAACTTACCTAACCCTTAGCTTATATGTTGCGTCCCTACTATGCTAATTGAAGAAGTGGTCGCTCAAGGAATAACAATATATACATAGCATATAACAATAGCTTAGATTTGCAGTCTGCCGAAGTAAATTGTTATATTTATTTTTCATCTTTACAGGCAAAAACAAAAACCAATATCCCGACACGAGAGCAGTGACGAGATTCTCGCAAACGTCAAAACTGGCAACTACTGGCGAACAACAAAACCAGACATCATCCCGTCCACATCCATCCAGGACATCTCTAGAGACACTCTGGACAACCTGCCCAAAGTCAGGAGACGGTCTAGAAGACACCGACCAGCCACGTCTTACGGGTTTCCAGAAATTTCCATCTCTGACCATGCGGATACAAAGACCATGAGAAGGAAGTACCACACGTTGAAGAGTTTGGTGTATACGGAGCCAGTGGAAAGTATCAGGGAGATGAGGGAAAGACCGCGGTCTGCTGGGTCTACTGTCAAGAATAAGGAGGCGTTGAGTAGACCTAGTATACTGGAGACGCTGGACTTTATTAATAGTGTAAAGAGTGCTTTATGTGGTAAGATTAATTGGGTATCTTAAACATTCAGTAAATTATTATTAATAAAATGATTATTGTATTTTGACAATTGGGTGTCACTTGTATGAATCTGAGTGATATTTGAGTGAATCTCAGTGATATTTTGGTGGATCTTAATGTCACATGGGTGAATTAAAAGACACTTGAATGGATTTCGGTGACACTTGGGTGAATTTTTTAGTGTCAGTTGGAAAGATCTCGGTTACACCAAGTTATGTTCGGTGATGCTTCCAGGTTGACATAAAGGATATAGATTATCATCTAAATATCTTTCTTCCAGTGGAAGAATCCGGTGCCTCTGACGCTGAAGACTCAGCCTGGTCATTGGAAGACGAGTGGCTGGTGGGTCAATGTGCTCCTCTCAACCTGATAGCCGGTCGCTGTGGACATCACACCATGCACCTCGCGCTGGGAGAGTTAGTGCTGGCTCTGCTGCATCGTGGCAGGTTCACTGTAAGTATATTAACTCTTTATAGCAGCCACTTGGAACGTCCACATGACAACAATGGCTGATGAAGTTCTTTCGATCTATATCCAAAGGTCTATAGTAGAAACAAGCATTTTTCCCGCGGCTTCACTTCCGTGGCCCAGCGCGCTGAGCCGGTTGGATTTCCAGGATAAAAAAATAGCCTATGTTACTTCGGAATAATGTAGCTGTCCATAGGGGAATGATTTTTTTAAATCGGTTATCTCTTTATAATATTAGTGTAGATAAATCTTCCTTGTTACTTGAGCAAACGTTCATACTTCCATCAATAGCGTCGGGGTCTCATTGATTAAGGGTAGGAGTCAATATTTCAGTAAAGTGAATAGCATCTATATTATCAAGAATAAAATGATAAGGATGATGTGTTCCAGGTACTACAAGAGCTATGCTCATTCCTGGGTGACGGCAGTGAGGGCGCGCTGTTCGCTCTGCACCGCCTCGCGCGGGCTGCGCGCTCCAGGAGCAGCGAGAGAGCCACCAGGTAACAGTAGCTAGACAGACATACTACATCCTGGGTGACGGCAGTGAGGGCGCGCTGTTCGCTCTGCACCGCCTCGCGCGGGCTGCGCGCTCCAGGAGCAGCGAGAGAGCCACCAGGTAACAGTAGCTAGACAGACATACTACATCCTGGGTGACGGCAGTGAGGGCGCGCTGTTCGCTCTGCACCGCCTCGCGCGGGCTGCGCGCTCCAGGAGCAGCGAGAGAGCCACCAGGTAACAGTAGCTAGACAGACATACTACATCCTGGGTGACGGCAGTGAGGGCGCGCTGTTCGCTCTGCACCGCCTCGCGCGGGCTGCGCGCTCCAGGAGCAGCGAGAGAGCCACCAGGTAACAGTAGCTAGACAGACATACTACATCCTGGGTGACGGCAGTGAGGGCGCGCTGTTCGCTCTGCACCGCCTCGCGCGGGCTGCGCGCTCCAGGAGCAGCGAGAGAGCCACCAGGTAACAGTAGCTAGACAGACATACTACATCCTGGGTGACGGCAGTGAGGGCGCGCTGTTCGCTCTGCACCGCCTCGCGCGGGCTGCGCGCTCCAGGAGCAGCGAGAGAGCCACCAGGTAACAGTAGCTAGACAGACATACTACATCCTGGGTGACGGCAGTGAGGGCGCGCTGTTCGCTCTGCACCGCCTCGCGCGGGCTGCGCGCTCCAGGAGCAGCGAGAGAGCCACCAGGTAACAGTAGCTAGACAGACATACTACATCCTGGGTGACGGCAGTGAGGGCGCGCTGTTCGCTCTGCACCGCCTCGCGCGGGCTGCGCGCTCCAGGAGCAGCGAGAGAGCCACCAGGTAACAGTAGCTAGACAGACATACTACATCCTGGGTGACGGCAGTGAGGGCGCGCTGTTCGCTCTGCACCGCCTCGCGCGGGCTGCGCGCTCCAGGAGCAGCGAGAGAGCCACCAGGTAACAGTAGCTAGACAGACATACTACATCCTGGGTGACGGCAGTGAGGGCGCGCTGTTCGCTCTGCACCGCCTCGCGCGGGCTGCGCGCTCCAGGAGCAGCGAGAGAGCCACCAGGTAACAGTAACGTAGTAGACAGACATACTCTTATTCCAGATACTACAAAACACCTTTTTTTTGTGCAAGCCTCATCCAGGTTCTACCCGGGATGGCAACAATGTCGTCTGTCTTCCCACCGCCGGAAAACACATCGCCTTCTAGTTCTAGGAAACCATTCGGTCACAGTCTTTATCTACCTATACACATAGGTATATCTCACTCGGTCACAGTCTTTATCTACCTATACACATAGGTGGAGAAAGACTGTGACCGAGTGAGATACAAATTAAATTAGCCAGTTTCTGTACCCATATCAGTCGAAAGACTTTCACTGCTGAACATAGGCCGCCACCAAGCGTGGTCACATTGACCGGTGCCATTCGTCCCGCATGCAGCGGTTACCCGCAACCTTCACCTAGTCATCGTTCCACCTGGTGGGAGCCCTTCCAACGCAACGTCTGCCGGTTCGCAGTCGCCACTCCAGAACTTTTCTGCCCCATCAGCCATCCGTTCTGCGAGCAATGCCCACTGCCACTTACGTTTGGCAATTCTTCGGTCTATTTCGATAACCCTAGTTTTTCTGATGCGATCACGCAATGATACTCTGAGCATAGCCCTCTCCATTAATAATATTAATTCTTTGTTTTCAGGCAACCAAGGCCCATAGATGAAATACACAAATTAAACATACAATAAACTAATACATAATTCTTCACAAAGTTTACACAAATCTATTTAGTACGTTGGGTCGGCGACGTATTGTGCTGAATCGTGGTGTCATGTAGCCTTCCGCGGAAACGCCGATACATGACACCCGTTGGCCAAAATTCTTCCTTCATGAAGGTCTCCAAATGATGAGTCGGCACCCGCACCACAAAAGATTTAAAATTAATCTTGTGACGCGACTCCAACTGCTCGACTGTCAGGGAGAATTTAGTCTTGATCTTTATGTACTCCACGACCTCTTCTGCCTTCGTGGAGTGATGCAGACGTGACACGTACAGCTGCGTCGACGGAATAGCGGGACGCAGCAACATGTTCGGCCCTGTCAGTGTAGTGCAGTTCTTCATCGGTCTGTCCTGGTCTTGTTACCGCTGGCAACGACCTTCGAACTTGATCAGAGGGCCCCTGGGCATCCATTGTTTGCTTAGGTTGCCGCTGATCTTTTGCAGGTGCAGCAATAACGGAAGCACGTCCCGGTCTTGACGTGCTATTATTCGTCGGCGCCCCAACGACGGGAGACGCGGGGAGGGCGGTGCGTGCTTTTGCATCGCTTGCAGTGACAGCGGCCGGCGACGACTCAAATTTTATTGACCATTGCCCTTTGGGTGACTCTCCAGTCCAGAACCTTGAAGATATCCTCCAGTGCAGCGGTGAACAGTTTCGGAGATATGACGTCTACCTGTTCCGACGGGTTCCGAGGTCTGATCCTGAAGTCGAACTGACATGGTGGCGTTTTTGTACAAACACTTCAACACTTCGATGTTAGGGTGACTGCAGTTCAGCCCAAGTCTCGGTCGAATCGAAGGCTTTCGAACGCACGAACACGCACGAACGCTAAACAGAGAGGCAGGTTATACTCTTCAGTCTTCTGTATAACCTGCCGCAGCGTATGTATCTGGTCTGCGGTGCTGAAGCCTTTACGGAATCTGGCTTGTTCGGGAGACTGGAAATCGTCAAACCTGTTTCTGTACTAATGTGACAACGAAGTTTTAAAATGCCAGTAATGTTTGTGGAGTAGAGTGGATTGAAACTAAGCGATTTATAAGACTAGATTATTTTGGTAGTACGTTTCTAAAAATACTATCGCTACACAAAGCCCTATTTCTGAACTAAGAATAGGTGGAAAATCATTTTAGATAACATTCAAAATTACACTGTAAGGAAACTGCCCAAAACTGCGTGGGCACGAAACTCACGGATAAAACGAAACTTATATAAAAAGTAATTGAACTGTGCCCAAACTCATTTCAAATAATCTCGACCGACGCAGAACGCGTTGCGACTTTACTAGGTTAAAAATAAAAATCAGTTATACAACATTTTTTGAACCGCCAAAAGAGATTTTTGAATTATTGATTTTATTTTTAAATAAAATTATTTTAATTTTATTCATAGTCTTATTATAGGACTGGCTATTATTGTATTAAATCAACTAACGCCTAAGAAGTCTGTTAAAAACGTAATGAAATTAAATGAAAAATATATAAATCAAAATAAAACAACTTTAAGACAAGAATAAAAAACCGGTCAAGTGCGAGTCGGACTCGCGCATAAAGGGTTTACGATTTATGACGTATTAAAAAAAAAACTACTAACTAGATCTCGTTCAAACCAATTTACGGTGGCAGTTAACATGGTAATGTACATCATATTTTTGGAACGAAGTTCCTTATCGCGCGTTGCGAAAAGGGGCTAGACGGGAAAAATTAAGACGAAAAGTTGTAACGACACTTTTTGCTATAGTTGTAAGCCGTGCGGCGTGCGCCTGTTTCGTTCGTGCTCTAACCTATACGCTGTTGTGTTTACGAAGTCGAGAGAGTATACACCGTGAAATTTAAGTGGTTGTTTTCCCGCGGCAGAACGACTTGCCTTTAGGAGTACTTTCGAAGCATAGAGTTAAAGTAAAAAAATAACGATGTTTTTATTTTAAAATAATTTAAAAAATATTCATCAACTCGAAAAAGTGAGTAACAATAGTAACTTGTAGGTACTAGGTACTACTCGCGTCACCACCGTATTATTCACCGTAGTACCTAGTACCTACAAGTTACTATTGTTACTCACTTTTTCGAGTTAATGTTTTTTTTTTTTAATTATTTTAAAACATAACCATCGTTATTTTTTTACTTTACCTCTATGCTTCGAAAGTACTCCTTAAGGTAAGTCGTTCTGCCGCGGGAAAATAACCACTTAAATTTCACGGTGTATGTACATAGTATATATGTATACTCATATATATATGTATATATGTGTGTGTGTGTATATATATATATACTAAAGGAACTTCGTTCCATCCGGGTGTCCCTTGTCACCTCTCAAGTTTTTTTTTAATTTTACCGTTTTCTTATTTTAGTAGTTAGAGGGAGGGGGGGGGGTGACACATTTTACCACTTTGGAAATGTCTCTCGCGCAAACTATTAAGTTTAGAAAAAAATTATATGAGAAACTTCAATATCATTTTTGAAGACCTATCCATAGATACCCTACACGTATGGGTTTGATGAAAAAAAAAATTGAGTTACAGTTCTAAGTATGGGGAACCCCCAAAATTTATTGTTTTTTTTTCTATTTTTGTGTGAAAATCTTAATGTGGTTCACAGAATACATCTACTTACCAAGTTTCAACAGCATAGTTCTTATAGTTTCGGAAAAAAGTGGCTGTGACATACGGACGGACAGACAGACAGACAGACATGACGAATCCATAAGGGTTCCGTTTGTTGCCATATGGCTACGAAACCCTATTAAACGGCCTATGCTCACCATTTCCTACTATTTTAGGTGGGAAGAGTAACACTACATATATTCGTTCGATATTTGATAGCCCTGTCCATTTCTCAGACACCATTTCCCTCCCCAGCTCCTGGCGCCTCCCCGAAGCAGAGGGTGCAACGACGGAGTCTCCTCAGAAGTACAGAGCTCGTCACCCAGACTACGTGTCAGGTGACGAGGGACCACCGCCACCACCGCCGTTGCCCAGGACCTCCAGTATTGGCAGACAGGTACGAAAGAACTATGCAGAGAGATAAATGATAGTGTACTTAGAAGTACAGACTTTGTTCTCCAGAATATGTATCACACAGGTAAGAAAAAAATATAATAAACGTAAAGGGTGGTCCGAAGAACTGTTGAAAATGCCTAAATGGATAAAAAACCGTCGTAGGTCGTGAATTCGAACCCAGGCAGGCGTTTTACTTTTGTGTAAATTATTTCATCACCACTGCTCTAAAAACTGTGAAGAAAAAAAACGTGAGGAATTGTGTCCCAACAATGGCAACGTTAGGAGAACAGTGGCAACGTTAAGAGACTGATTTGAGACCAAGACTAATATAATCACAATATCCAAAAAGGCTTTTTTGGAAGTTGTTTTTGCTCAGTTAATAATTTAACAACAAGGTCCGAGATGAATTTTTAATCAACCCAGATTAGATGGTTTTGGTCAGATTATTTTAAATACTGTCTAGCTTAAATATACTTTGAATAAGGTCTTAAAGTAAATAACAAATATAAATTGAATAGACGCTTAGGATAAAAGCAAATAGTTGCAGAAGTTTGTAAAGCCAAGTGGCATTCGCTTTGGTTTGCTCGATGTGTCATAATTAACATCCACGTAAAAACAAATACAGTGATCATTAAAATACTTAAATTTTCAGGTATCCCACCGCTACTCGGACTACCTCCCTCCAAGTCGTCTCCAACTAGAACCTACCATCACTCAAATGAACCCTCTATCATCGCCCCCTTACACGGGCATTATCAACCCTATATACGACATCAAAATGCCCAAAGACAAGTTCTCCGTCAAAAGATCCAAATCCTTAGGCCGTAGCTTCAGCTCTAGGAACCTAGGTCTAGAAATAAACAGGTACAACATAACCCTAGGTCATAAGAGTGGGAAGAGAACTAATGACGTGGTGACTGCTATAACTGGCATGACGGGAGAGACTGGACTGGAGACGAAGGGGCATTTCTTCCAGAGATACAGTACTGCTGAGGTGGTTGGGGACTCGTATAGGATTAGTAGGGTTACTATTGATTGATGATACAGAAAAGGGGAAAAGACCAAAGGATGGAGAACTACGGGTATAAAAGAGCTGATTACAAATATATTTTCTCTCTTATCATCAACCCCTGACACCCTAAATAAGACATCAAGACGCTCAAAGACAAGTTCTCTGTTAAAAGATCGAAATCCCTAGGCCGTAGCTTCAGCTCTAAGAACCTAGGTCTAGAAATCAACAGGTACAACATAACCCTATCATAAGTGTGGGAACAGAACAAATGTTGTGGTGACAGCCATCACTGGAATGACAGGTGAGACTGGACTGGAAACGAAGGTACATTTATTCCAGAGATACAGTACTGCTGAGGTGGTTGGGGACTCGTATAGGATTAGTAGAGTTACTATTGATTGATGATGGGGAAAAGACCAAAGGATGGAGAGAACTGCGGTTATGAAAAAGCTGATTATAAAATTATATTCTCGTCGATATTGAGAGTAGTAGATTAAAGACGAGGTATTTTAGAATTTTAGAACTTGAAAGCAAATGGTTAGTGTTGAAGAGGAGACTAATATTGAAGACATGGATAGAGTTAATTAATTATCGCTTGACTGGTATTCATTAAGTTATTATATAAAACTTGGTGACTACCAGACAAGCGTAAGATCTTCTGTTCCTATAGAAGACCAGATGCAAAGAAGGAATTGATTATGAATAAAATAAGTACTTAGAAATGTACAGTTATTGTGTTATAGATATTTGTTAAAGTATTATGTTTAAGCAAACGTAAACTGGGTACCATGAGCTTATAGAGCAAGGTTATATCCAGTGTGCGTAATGGTGCGTCTACATTACACAGACTTTCATCAACTTCTATAAAATTTTATCTGTGCGACACAGCAGTACAGACAAATGTCAGTGTCAATGTATGTCAAGTCTGTGGAGTGTGGACCCATATGGGCCTCATGGCTACGGGTCCTGGAATACAATCATGTAGGCAAAGTGCCAGAACAAGTTGTAAAAGAGAGCGATTTAAATGCCATGCAAGTAATAAATTGACGCCAAAATAAAGCTAAAACATTGTACACACAAACTTTGTACGGGACAACTTTCGTTGATGTTTTAATGAATTGCATTTAACTGGCAATTAAATTGCTCCTTTAGGATGGACCTTTACGGTCGTTTATTTATTGTGATTAATGATTAATAAACATTGTTTAAAGAGTTATTTTGGTTGTTTAAATTACTTGTCTACCCTAATCTACTCTTCTTAACTAATATTGTAAACAGAGAACCTGAATTTTGTAAGTTTTTCAGAGGAGTATGATAATCTCTGGAACCACTACACCAATAAAAAAAAGAAAGAAAGAAAATGCCAGGGCGGGTCACTAGTATAATTATTAAGAAGTAAAGTTTGGTTGTAGGAGGTAATCTTCGAAACTACTCATCCGATTTTAAAAATTCTTTCACTGATAGAGACTTTCTATTACTGATTGTTATACGTCACAGCTACTTTTTATCCAGAAAAAATAATGGGTTCCGCCGGTTGGGCACAGGAGCGAAGCCGTGGGAAAAAAGGTAGTTGCTTATAAAGAAGTAAAGTTTCAAGGTTTGGATGCAGGGGCTAAGTAATATCTAAAACTATTCCAATAAATTGATTATATTCTAGGAGCAGTGGTGATCCAGCGGTAACGGCCCCGACTTACGTGTCGTAGATTGTGGGTTCGAACCTAGGCAGGTGCTTTACTTTGTGTAAATTAATCAATCACTGCTCTAAAAACGGCGAAGAAAAACATCGTGAGGAAACCGACATGTCCTAGAACCAAACATTCGAAGACTTGTGACATCCACCAACCCGCACTGGGCCCGCGTGGTGGATTACGGTCCATTGCCTCTCACAGAGAGGAGGCCTGTGTCCCAGCAGTTGGTGATAATGATGATGATTCCGTTAAAAAAACACTGGTTCAAAACTACACTTTTGTTGAGTGTCATAGGCATCTTATCTACAACAATGCACGCCCTTGAGATAGGAAACGAGAGCGAAGCCCCGGGCAACAGCTAGAGGTAAATATTTTTCTAATAATGTTCAGGTCTACCTGAGTGAATTTCATCTCGGTGGCGTTGGTGACCTAAATTGAATCTAGGTGACGGCACAGTTGGAATTGCCGATTAATTTAATATTATTCGGTAGAAAATATATTAACTTTGAAAGACAAACAAATGAGTGTCTTTGTGAACATCATGAAATGGAGAAGAAGAATATTAGAGGTATTAAAGTGGTGCCAGTGATAGAAACGTTGAAAGGCAGTCGTTTTTCTTGATATGTCCAAAGTTTGGTCCAAAATCAAAATAAATTGACTCTAGTTGCAAATTCGCAAGCTTCAGTAAGTCTCAATGCAGAAGAATTTGCAAGGAAAACCACGGACACTATTTTCCATCAGTTTTATCTTATTGTGTGTATTTACTTTATTTTACTTTACTTCGACCCATTGAAATCTATTTGATCTATTTCCATCATTTTTAATTACAAGTATTTGGTTACATCATTCTTGTTGAAAAATACATATATGTGAGAACTGTAAAAAAACGTGCACGTAAAAGCGTCTAGAGTATTTTTTTAAAATACAATAATAGGCCGAGGCAGCTAAATTATGACTAATCCCAATTGATGGCGCCCGTTCACGAACATGACGCATGGATCGGCACCTTTCAGCTCAACCATCATGAAGGGAGGGTCCATGTGAAGAGGTGAATGAGTTATAAATATAAAATACAAATGTGTATGGATAGGGTGTGGTAGCCTTTTCTCAACTATGTTGGTATTGGCTTCGAGTCCAACAGGAGTGACGGCCTACCTGACCTCCACAACCCTGGATAACGCGACACCCAGTAGCAAGACTGGAGTCAGATTTTCAAATGACAGCCGGGACAGTCTCGTTAAGTAATGGATGGTAACCCATCCATAGAAAAACCTCGGCAAGTTGCTTAACCTTGAAGATGGGCCGGTACGGCTGTTATTATTTAGCCAACAAGATCTTCAGTATATTAACAAACACTTTGCTGTATTAAAATGCCTTTACAATTTCCATTAAGTTCTTGATCGATCAATCGAGCAGCACTTAACTGTTCAGCAGGAGGGTGAAGGGAGAACTGCCGCGTTTCTTTAAAAGCTGAGTATTAAGAGTTTCGACTTGGCAGCTTTCAATATAAACTTGGTTGGAAGTTTCACCGATAGGCCGGGTGCTGCTAGGAGGGACATGAATTTGGCTGGAGAGAGATGTTCCTGTTAACAAATTAGGTAATTATATTTATCAAGGTTTCTTAAAAGCCTGGTTCTATTCGTTTTTGTGAAATGTAGAAATCGAAAAGACTACAAAGATTATGTTAGAAACATAAGTTTCAGTCACATCTACTTTTGTAAGTGAAAAGCTGAATTATACATGGCCAATGTTCTATTATATATTTCAAACCTTCAGCAGCATTTTCTACAAGTACTTACAAATACGTAGCTTTATATTATTCGACGATTCCACAGTTGAAGGCAAATCATAGATCAAAAGTTCGTGCATAATCACAGTTTTACATCCTATTTAAAAAAGCGTTACTCATTAACAATATTTGTCTCGAGTTACCCCAAAAGCTACTTTACTTACACAAAATCTATCGAATACTCGAGTAATTCTGCCATGGATGTGGTCCCCCTAACCGTAGGCGTATCGAACGACAGACGCTACTTATTGTATCCGGTTACCGACGGGTCAACGTTGCCACTGCCACAATAAATATCTGTATTATTACAGGCAATACATCTTGTTTTTCTGGACGGTTGGTTGACTTGTTTGTGATGTATTGGTAGCCCAGTAGCTGAGAAAACTTATCTGCTTTATTGGATTGTAAACAAGCCCTGTTTTGTTGAATTCCAAAGAAGCCAATCGTCCGTCTGATGCGCTGCCTAACGACTTAGCAATGCCAAAGGTCGCTTAGAGACTAGTAGAAACCCGTACCTACTCTTTAAACTCAAAACACAGCAACGTTGCTTGGCGGCAGCAATTTAAATGATTTTATTTCTGTAAGTTGGTTTATACAAACACTTTTACATGTCGATCATATTTTTAAACTAGATGAGGTCGGCGTTTCCTATCTGACTACTCTGAGAAGAAAGGCCGAAATAAACTCAGAGGTCACAGTCTCTTTTAAAGTCCAGACAAAAATCTTGGTTAGATCATGTGAAGACCATCTAGATTGATGTCTGAAATGGTCTTTTGAGGAAAGAACCAGCCAGATTGAGTGGACCTGTCCAGTCAGTGCACGCATTTGTCAATAACCGAGCAGCTCAACACAGAATTTAAGGAGCTCAACGATTCGACGAACAATACCAAAACTACTCAAACTGCCAGACTACGATTAAAAACTAAGATAAATTAAAAATAAAAACAAAAAAAATGATATGGTAGCAGTATTACTCCAAAAATCACGGGACCGCGCGATGTGGCAACACTTGGAGGAAGTTCAGTTACGCAGTCGACGTCTTTATAAGGAAATTAGGTATTATAATTTTGTTTTCTTTGACCAAGGTTGAAGGATAAACCTTCACACAAGTTTAAAACTATTTGCAGTTTTTTCATTCGCTGGAAAAGGATAGGATTATTTCTTCCATCGAAACAGTAGAAATAAGTTAATCCAGATTACCCTGAACCGGGTGATTTATTTTAACCAATTTACCTAAAACTATAGTCATTATGATAGTTCTGCTTCCTGGTACAATTTCATAAAATGAATACGTTTAAAAAAATATGTTGTGTTTCGAATTATTGATAGGAGAGAATTTATATATAATTTCTACGGAAAACTATAATTAATGAAACTGTGCGCCACAATATTCCTCAAATAGCAATATTTACATTATCCTCTTAAATAAAATAGCAATGTGAATGTGAAATTGATTAAAATTAAATGCTTTTGGAATACATCGTTCTTTTAATTTCAAAATGTTACCGCAGTTTCCAGCGTAATAAATAATTGAGAATATTGTAAATATAAAACTGAAAAGATTACAATTTTGTTTGTTTTGAAAGAGAATAAATGACAAGCAAAAACAAATACAGTTGCCGTTTAAGTGGGTGCCCAGTGTGGAATTCGTCCTCAAATCATCTAGTAGTTATTTTAATAAAGACATTTTTGATTAATTTGTTTCTCATTTCATATCAATAACAATATTTAACTCTTAATACTACTGTACTTGAGTGTTCTTTATCTTAAGGGTATCGCATAAAACACAATGTGTGTGTAAATTGCCTACTACATACTTTTGTAGTTGTCGATTCGAACACCAATAAATTAACTTCGTGCGAATCGCCACAGAAAAAAAATATTTAAAAAGGTCAATTCGCACATTTCGGGCGAGTTAATTCGTGCAAATCATCCAATAACCTAAATTTATCAACATTAGTTCAACGGTTCACGCGTGATAACGTAACAATAAGACAGCCAGAGTTACTTTCGTATTTGAAATGCTTGAAATAAATATTGAAGGAGAAGCATTCTAACTGTGATTTAAAGATAAACTTTACACAGTTAGAATGCATCTCAATTCTCTATTAACAGGAAATACGTCTATCTTCGTCTTGTCTTTGTCTTTGTCTTTGTCTTTGTCTTACGGTCGCAAACATCCGACTGAATATCCTAAGTAAAAAGTCATAACTCGAGGTTTGGCTCTCGCCTGTTTCCTCCTCTAATATTGGACCAATTTAAAAGACATTCCATTTTTAGGGTTCCGTAGCCAAATGGCAAAAAACGGAACCCTTATGGATTCGTCATGTCTGTCTGTCCGTCCGTATGTCACAGCCACTTTTTTTCCGAAACTATAAGAATTATGCTGGTAAAACTTGGTAAGTAGATGTATTCTGTGAACCGCATTAAGATTTTCACACAAAATAGAAAAAAAACAATAAATTTTGATGGTTCCCCATACTTAGAACTGAAAATCAAAATTATTTTTCATCATACCCACACGTATGAGGAAGAAGAAAAAAAGTTTTTTTGTTTTTCTATGGATACATAGGCCTTCAAAAATGATGTTAAGGTTTCTAATATTTTTATTTTCTAAACTGAATAGTTTGCGCGAGAGACACTTCCAAAGTAGTAAAATGTGTCACCCACCTGTAACTTCTAAAATAAATTGTAGTTCTAAAAACAAAAAAACACGCTTTAATGGTAAGGATAATGGGACAAACTGTTTAAATTATTGCATTGTCATCGGTCCTTGATAAGTGTGCAAAGTTTCAAATCAATCCAACGTTTTGAAGTGGGTGAAAATCACGTTCAAAGATTCCGTTACATTGATACATTGTTACATTGATACATAGATACATAGATACATACATACCAAGCTAATAAAAGCGTGTTAATAAGAGAATGATATAACAAAAAAATATATATGATGTACATTACCAATAAACTACCGATTTAAACTCAAAAAGAAAGATATATACTCGGCCCCTTTGTTTTAATTTTTGATGATAGATCATTATCTTTAGAAGCACTAGAACCCTCAAAAAATCAACAGAGGCCTAGTGTACAAATTTGACAACTATAAACGATAAAAGAAAAATAGAAGCACAACATAGGTAGGTATCTATATTTATTCAATTTATGGAATATCTTTTAAATTTGTTCAATACTAGAGGAGGAAGTAGGGGATGCCAAACCTCGAATTATGACATTTTACTAAGGTAATTCAGTCGGCCCTCACACCTCTATGTCCGCTCCTCTCGTGTGGCGTCAATAATTGACCTTTATGCCGCCATAATGAACGCAATCATCTGCAATCCGGCGCATAATGAGTGCCACCGTGCCACGCGCTGACCCAGTTCAAACGCACGGTCACGTGAACCCGGCAACTACCTATAACTGTGGGTTCGCTTGATTATCTTACCTTTTTAGGGTTCCGTACCCAAAGGGTAAAAACGGGATCCTATTACTAAGACTCCGCGATCCGTCTGTCTATCTGTCTGTCTGTCGGTCTGTCTGTCTGTCTGTCCATCTGTCCGTCTGTCACCAGGCTGTATCTCATGAACCGTGATAGCTAAATAGCTGAAATTTTTACAGATGATATATTTCTGTTGCCGCTATAACAAGAAATAAAACAGAATAAAATAAATGTGTAAGTGGGGCCCATACAACAAACCTGATTTTTTTGCCGTTTTTTGCGATAATGGTACGGAACCCTTCGTGCGCGAGTCCGACTCGCACTTGGCCGGTTTTTATTTTATTTACCTATATTGTCCTACTGCTGGTCCATAGCCTTCCAACGTTCTTTGAATGTTGTCTTCTCCAGCCAATCCGTCAAAGTTGAGTCCAAATCATCACGCCATGCATTGGTGTGCTTCTTTGATCTTCCTCGGTTACTTAGTTTAGTAATTTTAGGAAAATAAAATAAAGGAAACAAAAACATTATTCATTCAATTATACGACAATTATTAATATTGTCCGGTGCCCTTTGGACAGGTAGTAATTCTATGCACCTTATTATTTCTAACGGGCTTACGCCCGCAGTGAGACAGTACGGACTGTTAGGCTTTCCTACTCTCTTTCCTTCTTATTCTTTTATCTATCTGCCTTTTCAACTCGCAAATTATCCAACTGGAAAACAGTATAGAAAAAGCAAATATGTAGATGTTACCGATTTTAAAACAATGGTTTTGATACTGTGTTTCACATTTGCACACGTTAGTATGCACTTTGGGATGTGATTGTTCCATTTATTACAATAAACGGTCATCCAATACTGCGTGCGTTCCATCTCAAAAATAATGGTGAATGTGTGTTATTATTGAAAACTGTTACCTAAGTGTATCTTCTTTTATTGTATAATACAAACATTACAAATCACAGTATTATAAAGGATTAAAGCCTACTATGACGTTAATTCACCTCTACATATTGCCACGTATAGCTATGTCATTGTGGTACAAATGGGTAGTTCCATTTAAACATATTTATAGCTGGCAACACTGGCAGCGGCACTAAACACCAACAGATGTGTGTGCACCTCGTTATTCAATTGTTGAAATGGTTCAATCGTGTTTTTGTTATTGTGTGTAGGTATGTGGCCTGGTGTGATGATGTGATCAGACCACCTATATTGTGAAGGTCAATTGATGTTAGAGTTCTGGTTTTATGTTCATCTCGGAATATCTCAGTATGAGAAGGTACGTCTACTAAGGGTCGTCTAACGATTTTATTAGTGAGAGGATGCCGGATATCGCTGACCAACTACTTGACTTAATTCCATAGTTATGTGATAAGATATTATAGTTAAGTGGAGTGGAAACCGCCGTCCACATATTTATTGTAACGTATTCTATGGTTTACATTTTCACAAAAACGACGAAAATTTCAAAAAGACTGAGCAAATTCTTGGTTTTCTTACAGACTCGGTTTGATTTGGTGTCAACAATGTTTCATAATTAAGTATCTCTTCATATTTATGTTTCATTCGAATTATCACCTCATTTATAATTGGCGCCCCTCATTATCATTACGACTAATAAAACCAGAGAACACAGAACCGCCAGTTCAACGATTTCGAGTGTCCCCAATCACTTGTGGTCTCCGGGGGATATGGGGGATAATCATCTCATTTATGTAATGATAATGTCCACACTAATGTACTTAGGTTCTAAGTGCTGGACATTTGGGGGCTGATAGACTAATTAGAGGTAATGTAGGGTATTTGTTGAGGTTACAAAAGACAATTAGTGGCCGAAAAAGGAGGTAATTGTGGAGTCGTGAAATGCTGATCTAAGGTTATACCTTTACAAATTGACATACTACTACTATTAGCAAAAACTAGCGAGGCACCCCAGTTTCGACATATTATATATGTCGGGTTTAGTCAATAGTACGGACGTCAAAACGAATCACAAGCACGCCCCTGGCGGCAAATCAAGAACAACTACGCATTGGCGCGCTTTTTGTAACCACTTGCGTGGTGGGGACAGCAGAATATGGCAGTTGAGTACTGACCGCCTTAGAGCTAAGACGACGTAGAATCAGTGTTGATCTGTAATTATAGTAAGCAGGATTGTAACTGTGATTTGTGACTATTTGAATAAACCCAGTGTATCGAAAAGTTTGTGTGATTTAATTTTCATGATTATACCCATCTACGGCACACATGAGAGAGCAGTGGTGGCCCAGTGGTATCGGCCGCGACTTACAAGTGTAGGTCGTGGGTTCGAGCCCGGGTAGGCGCTTTACTTTGTATAAATTATTTCATCACCACTGCTCTCAAAACGGTGAAGGAAAACATCGTGAGGAAACCGGCATGTCCTAGAACCAAACATTCGAAGACATGTGACATCCACCAACCCGCACTGGGCCCGCGTGGTGGATTACGGCCCATACCCTCTCACAGAGAGGAGGCCTGTGTCCCAACAGTGGGAACATTAATAGGCTGATGATGTGATGTGTGATGTGACGGCACACACGATGTCCTAACCTAAGGGAATATATCCTGACTGCCCGATGGTTTGAATCTCTCGGCCACCCCTGATGCAACACATACAAAAATCTTTCTCGTTTATCTCTATTTCTATTAATGAAAAGCGCATCAAGATCCGTTGAGGGGAGTTAGCGGATATACAGACAGACGTTGCAAGTGACTTTGTTTTATACTATGTAGTGATAGTTAAATATATGGACATGCAAATATTCCAAAATGTATGGACAAGTGCTATTGAAATGTTAAGTAATTAATCAAAAAAATATTTAGACTTTTCATAATCGTTATAAAGCGCGCGCAATCACTGCCTGTTACACTGACTGCACTACTGGTCACTGTTATCATAATCTTGTATAAGCTGAATTGTTTTCTTGTCTGTAAATACACAAAATACATTTTTTTTTTGTTTACTAATATACACAAAAAAAATTTTTTTTTTGTTTGTGCCTACTTTCATAATGAATTAATTATTTGTTGAAAATTTGCACCAAGTGCATCCCCATATTGGTATTCTTGGTTGCCTGGAAGAGATCGCGGATCGCGATAAGGCCGCCTGTTGTATGATTGTTTTTGTTATAAGATGTCTTTTTGAACTATTTTTATCTTGGTGTACAATAAAGTATATATAAATAAATAAATATAACTGATAGAATCTGAGAAGACTCTTTCTAGGCCCTGCTGTTGATCAAGAGATTACCGTCGTTCGTGAGTCCTGGGTTCGATACTAGGGTCGAGTTTTATGTTATTTTATTTATTTGGGAAAACAAATGACTACACACTACAGCAATAAATAAAATATGAGCACGAAGAAAAAAATGTGTACCCAGCGACATTTTCCACTTAATATAAAAACATTTTACAAAATTAATACGACTTGCGCTTACAATTGGAAACTAAAATTTAAAAAATAGAATTAAGTGCTATTGATAAAACTTAACAGGCATGTATATAAAGAAAGATGCGAAGTTATATACTTAAAATAAATTAAAATATTAATGTAGAATAAAAATAAAAATTATTAAAGAAACGAAAATCGAAAAAAAAATACAGGTCATAATAGTACATAATGGTACAAGTGTGCAATGTTGGTGATTACCGCTGAGGCGCCATCTTAAGAGAGCCGAGGACGGTAATCATCAATACACACGTGTATCATAAGACGTTTTTCAACACACTTGTGAAGAAAATATACAAAAAAATCATTTTCAACAGTAAAAACGAGTTGTGAATTTTTTTTCACAACGGCGGGCAAAATGAATCAGTTTCCTATGCGCGCGCATTTAACAATGGCGATCGACCATAGACGAAAAGAATGAGGTTTCTTTATTTTTTGTTTTTCTTGGATAGTGTTTTGGCCACGTAAAAAATAGGGAATTTAATTTTTCCTTAATTACAGAGCAATTGAAATTTATATTTGATTGATAGTTTTATTTATTAGGCAAGTTGAAATTATCTATTTAAATACGATGTTGCATGAAATGAGCAAGCAATAGTTACATTAATTTATTTGTACTATTGAGCACGATCTTTTTTGTATCGAAACTTTTTTAAGAACAAAGCAACTCAACCAATAAATTAAAAAAAAACTCTATAACTCACTTGTGAATAATAGCAATGAAAAAGTCACAGTTTGATAACAGGTATCATTATGTGCCTAATTGCGGTGAAATTAGAGCCACTTTATGAGCAAGTGTGTTGAAAAAAGAATTATTCCGTCATAATTATTTTTTCAACACACTTGCTCATAAAGTGGCTCTAATTTCAAATATAAAAAAATACGGATTAAAATGTCAAAAAGAAATAAAATTGCGGATTAAAATATCAACAGAATTAACCGTAAAAACAAGACATCAGCAAAATAAATTTAGTTATTATTAAACAAATATAATATTCATTTAATTTATATATATAAGTAAGTAAAGTCTCAGTAAAAAGGTAGAGTATATGGTCGCTTCTAGTACTACTACTTTTATCATATTATCTTGTTAAATATTTGTTAACATACAACTGCCTACCTTTTTAGCTAACAAAGGCGTGATATAATGTAAATTTTATGAAATATAAATGTATTTGATTTATTCATCGCTATCCGGTCTCATTACGGCGGGTAATTAGTGCAGTCGGATGGACTTGACACAATTACAATAGTACCGGGTGGTACTCGCCGGACGAGGGCGACAGATTCGGATGTTTTATTGAAGAAAGAAGGAAGGAACGATTGAGTTGAGATAGTATGTAAGTGACTATTTCCTAGGTAGACCACGGATTTAATAATAAAATATTTCAGTGGGCGAATTTCCGTACTTTTATGGAATATTTGCATCTCAGTTGCAATCTTTCAATGTTGGCGATTAGGATAAAAAAAGTTTTCGTCCCCATGGCAAGGGGTTCCTTAAAATTACAGGATTTGCTTCTATGATTTACCATCCCCTATATTTTTCTTAAACTAAACGGGTCCGTTCAGTAGTTTCAGGATGAAATTTATAAAAAATAAAAAAATAAAAATGAAATTAATAAATAAATAAATAAATAATAAATAATAGAGATAGATAGCATATAGGATACTTTTTGTTCCGGGAATATGTTCCCTTATATAAATAGAATGTTAGATAAGATTTTTAACCCTTGCAGTAGCGGCCCTGATGCGTCCCTTTATTAAAATGTTACTAATTATTTTGTTCATCCAAACGATATTACAGCGAAAAATACGAAATTTATTTTGCGAACCGGGACAGTTAAATACTAAGAACACATTAAAATGCATTTATTCTGACAGAAAATTCTGAATATCTAAAATAGTTTAAAATTCATCATCACTCATTCCGTAACTTAAAGTGCTTTCGAGTAATACTTGTATACTAACTTAGTAATATTTACGAGTACTATGCGAATATGCGAAACACTCGTAGCACTATAAAAATGAACATTGTTCTACGTAAATTACGTAGCACACGCTACGCTGCTACGAGCTACGGCGTAGCAAATGTAATGTTTTTGGGATATATTGAGAGAACTGTCTTAATTTTGCAAGACTTTTTAGTGGCTCTGGCATTGTTTACAGAGTGGCGTAATCTGATGCAGTAAAACAGGAAAGGTATTTGTCAAAAATGACAAAATTGTTACATTTTTGCAACATTAAGCAAAGCAAGCAAAGTGTTATTTTGTGTTTCCATCTGGAATTTTTCAGTGCGCAGCAGCCTGGAGTCAGGATTTGTGGCCGGTTGATGGGAATAGGCTCGTCCTATATTACATGAGACTTAACATAACTGACGAAATGTGTGTGAACTATATGTACACCTCTGCTTACGCGCGAATAAAGGCGTTAAGTTATTTTTCTTTATAAAGCAGAATAAATAAGATAGAAACATAAAAAAATTTCGGATTTGCTAGATTACCGTCTTAAAATTGGGACAATCCCACCGCACTATTCCCAAACCACTGCAACTCCTGAAAGCCAGAATCAACAGTGGCGACCACTAGAAAAGCGCCGAGGCAATGAAGCTCGACGAAGTACCGGGGAACGAATTTAACTGTCTTGGATCCCGCAACGAAATCAATCAGAAAAGAATTGCGGAGAAGTAGGAAAAATTACAAATTTCCACTTCCCTCCATATCAAGCAGGATTCGATATAGATTGCCGTCTGTCACCTGTTAGTTTTATTAAAAGAGTCTTTCATCATAAGCCGTAAGACGTCTACTGCTGGATATAGACCTCCCCGAAGTGTCACCACATTAACCGGTTCCGTGCGGGAAAAGGTTGTTTTGAAAGGATATTCAATAAGCAACTTCCAAATAGCTGACAAGTTGAAACTTAATTTCGCAATTTGAAAATGTCAAAGGTGTTTTGACACGATTACGAAATACCTACCTAATGAAAAAGAACAAGTCATTGACTTCAACGTTTTGTAACTAAAAAATATGCTGTTAGTTTTTTACAACACATCATATTATGCTGAGCTGAAGTTCTTAGGCACAATCATAATTTATTTATCGTAAGGTGTTTTGATATAAAACTTCTAACAGAATTAACGCAAAACATAAAAGGAGCGATTGTACTCATCATCAAAAAAATCAACTGCCCATAAATGTTTGCATAACTCGAGAAAATGTAGGTATTTGACTTTTTTTCGCGATTTCATTTCTTTATCCTAAAAAAACTTCAAAAAAATACTACCGACTTCCAAATAAGAAAACTACAAAGTGAAAAATAACTTTATTTTTGGAAGTCGGTGTCTTTCGTAGGTACCACTTTTTTTTTGCGTTATGGACACCGACTTCAAAAGTGGTTTTCTTATTTGGCAGTCGGTAGTATTTTTTTGTAAAAGAGTTTTTTTATTTTTCACTTTTTTGTTATACTTATAGGCAAGTTGTTTAGTAAGTTTCCTATAACGCCAGAATAGATTACCCGAATATCATGAAACTTGAACAAAACCGATCAAATGAGAGATCTGCTTACCCCTTAAGAGCGTACTGGCGTGATGTTATGTTACGAAATAAACAATAAACAGACATGCGATTGCAGCAGTCCCGAGAGATTTGCCGTTAATTATTGAAGAGTTCTGTTGTATATCTTCGAAGATCTTCATCAGATCTTCACCAAATTAAAATGGGACCAATTTCGAAACATATGCTTTCAAAAAAAATAAAAGAATTTTTAAAATCGGTCCACAATTGACGGAGATGTCGGTGAACATACGTAAAAAAAAAACATACAAGAAGTCGAACATAGAACCTCCTCCTTTTTCGAAAGTCGGTTAAAAAGTTAATTTGAGTATAATGACCTCTTTTTAGGTTTTACGTTTAGTCTGTTACGCGATGTAAGTCTTTTCTTTCGTTACATCATCATCAAAGTAAAAATCAAAAAAAGATTAAGACAACAGCCTTAAACCTACAGCTTTACATAAAAAATCATCATTCGCCAACTACACGTCAACAAAAAAACACTACGTACATACTTAGGCACCCCGCCAATTGAACGTCCCGACCTTGACAAGGTCACGCGTACCGGAGGGTCACTCCCACGGCCCGCTATCCTGTTGTTGATCTTCTCGATCAAGTACTCGAATGCTTGAGCGAGATTTATTTGCAATAAATGTACTGATTTGGTCTTCATTGTAGCATGTAAAGTATCTGTAGTACAGACTCCGAGTAGTACCTTTCGAGTTGTGCATTACGTTGGGGATTTAATATGAATGTTCAACGTCATTATAGTGAAGGAGCTCATCCATCGTAATTAATACAGACGCTCGAAGATGAAATCATCTTATTCTCTGGGCAGGCAATGAACTCGTACTGTCTCCATGGTACTGAAGACGCGGTATCATGACGGGGTGATACAATGACTGATAATAATAACACAAGATCAATAAACATAACCGCAAACCATCTATAGTATCTGTAGCGCCGGATGCCGCGTTGATTGGTGTACCCATCTACCTTAATGTCCACACTACAATAATGTTTACAACACCAGTCCACGCGGAATATTCCGTCGTGTGAATAGTAAGTGATGATGCGTAATACTCGTAGCGAGTAGCATCTTTATGGTGCGTCCATAATACAGTCTACACAGACTTTGCACAGACTTGACATACATTGACACCAACATTTGTCTGACACAGCAGTATGTGTTGCACAGACAAAATTCTATGGCGGACACTACACAGATTTTACACAAACTTTCATCAACTTCTGTAGAATTTAGTCTGTGCAATATAGCAGTACAGACAAATGTCGGTGTATCAGAAAAGTCGAATGTCTGTGTGTATGTTTGCGTATTTGTCAGAGCCAAATAATTAATTATGAAATGAATTAAAAATCCAAATCTGAACCAATGAAAAGTGTGCACAAACACATTGTAGAGATGTCTGCGTTATAATTTACTTCCAAGTCTGTACGACAAAAGTATGCGTATGTGTGGACGCACCATTAGCTAACCAGTACAAGTCGCCGTGTCCGGTTTACCCATACCTTTATCTGACAGCCACCAGTCACCGTCGACGGCAGCTGGATTCTGATTGGTGGGCGGTGCTGTTGCCACTACTAGGCGTTTTCTACAATAAATAAGGAAAATGTTAAAGACAATATGTTGCAGAAACGTGTAAACGTAGGTAAATGCACAAGGGTCTGAAAGAAGAGGCTGCAGAAAGCCAGACTCTCTAATAATTTTGTGTAAGAAATGTTCCGCTTTCAATGTGAGTAATTTCATTATTTTTTTAAATAAAGAAATTATGTTGCGTTTAAATATTAATCTAATTTATTTGGACATATCTGAAAACGGTGTAGGAAATACATCGTGAGGAAATCTGGACTTATAATTAATATAAATTATCTCGTTCTATTCGTATATTATTTGGAAATTTTCTTCTTTGTACAGTTGTCATCCGCACGATATGAAACGTTCTATAAAAGTAAAAACCCAAGCGAATAACGAACCGGTAGTACGGCCAATCGACACGTGCACCGCACAATAAGGCGCGGAAACAATTACTTACAATGTATCAGAAACGTGTCCACCATGTCTCGATGTGTCCAACGTGTCCCACCGTCTCCCGATATGTCCCAATGCGATGAAATTGGACATAGGTATTGACAAGCACGCACTGATGTATTGAGCTGTGTTCTGTACTTTTACGGATAGAAGGCCATTTTATGCCTTTGTTCAGTGGTATGAAATTATAATTACGGCATACTGCAGTTCCCAATAAACCTTGTAGACATAGCAAGTTCAAGTGACAGTGAGACGGAGTCTGTCGAAAGACTGATGGTTGTTGGGGTACACAAGCTAGGGATGCTAGACGGACTGACTAGTTAGATGAGCATAAAGGAGGATCGGGCGTTGTGGCGCAATTTGGGCAGACTCGATGTGCAGGATATATTATTATAAATTAAACAAGCCGGATGCCTTACTGATGGTCAGCAGTGAGCTTTGCATGAGTGTTTCGTCATTCTAAATACACTACACCTTTCTCACTACATAAGACATGATAATGATTCAGTAAAAAAATAATCTGCAAGTCCATCAGGAAATCTTATCAATAAAGTCATCTCTACTTTACCATTTCAAAAATACCTTCAAAAGCTAGAAAAAATCAAAACCAATAAAATGCAAACGCATCATAATACCATTTGCGGTATCTCTTCGCACGTTCGCTCAGATCCTCTTAGATACGGTCGTTTGCTCAGATAAGCTGATGCGTCGCTTTAGCTCTCACTTGGCGAATTAGCGAGCGATAAGTTCTTTACTCTTTACGCGATTGCGGAGATAAAAGGAGGGTGCGTTTTTAAAATAAGATTGAACAATTACCTTATGAGAGCGTGTTTGTGTTTATAGCTGAATTTAGTTTCCTAAGACCCACTTGCGCTAAAGACTTTTCAGAGTTAGTTGCTAACATAAGGTTAAATACAAATATGCCATACATAATTGGCCGAGTTAGCTACTAATCCGGGGTTACTAAGACAACCCAGGGTGGCGCAAGCGGGCTTTAACTGATTAATGGAGGAGTTTGTTGTAAGCTATAGGTTGCTATGGCTCTTCAGAAGCTGTTTGATTCTGTCATACTCGAAGGAAAAACGCCTCAGGCATGGTGCGGGAGTGTGGTGGTACTCTTCTTCAGAAGGGTGACAATGCCTGATTGAAGAATTATAGGCCTACCTCACTTCTTAGCCATGTCTACAAGTTGTGTTCAAGAGGCATCAGGCAGAGTCTTGCGCGCACTTTTGACGATTGCCAGCCTCCCGAACAAGCCAGTTTCCGAAAAGGCGTTAGCATCCTAGACCAATACATACGCTATGGCAGGTTACACAGAAGACCGAAGAGTAAAATCAGGCATCTTTGCTTAGCGTTTGTGGACTACGCGAAAGCCTTCGATTCGATCGAGACTTGGGCTGTACTGTAGTCTCTCCAACGGTGCCAAATCGACTACCGGTATATCGAGATGCTGAAGAGTTATGACCGCGAAGAGTTATGATACTAGAGTGGTGACCGCGAACCGGATGACGCAGCGTTGGAAGGCCTCTCTGTAGGTGGAGCGACGACCTCGTCAAGGCTGCGGGAGTCCGGTTGATGCGAAACGCACAGGACTGATCAGTGTGGCGAGGCTTGGGTAGGCCCATGTCCATCTTTCGGCTGAAATGAGGATGATGATGATGATATGTTGCTATTAAAATGATGCTGAAAGACGTCCAATATGGGGTACAAGCTCCTTCGCCAAGTGTCCTGTACTTTTTATAATAGATAGGCTCGCGCTTGACCACTATCTCACCTGATGGTAAGCGATGATGCGGTTGACGGTGAAGCACGCTTGCCTAGAAGTCACCTATGCATCATGACTTAAAGACTTTTTCAAATCAGTCCGGTAGTTTCGGAGCCTATTCGGTACAAACAAACATAAAAATCTTTCCTCTTTATAATATTAGTATAGATAAGTATGCACGTTTCTAAAAATACTCTTATCAACTTACATTGCCTGAACAATCTAAAGCAAAAACGAAAATAAACAAAACTAAACTAATATACACACAAATCAGACTACGTAACGCTAAACTGAAAGGTTCTAAACCACAAGACAAACGGAGATAGAATGCAAAGCGAACGAAAACTGAAAGTCCTTGAAAACTGGTCCAAACTAAACAGGTAGAAACCTCAAAGTTTATAATTAGAAATAGAGGTCTATTGTACGCCCACAGGCAGATCACCAAATGATAGACAGCTACAGAAGATCAAAACACAAAATCATCGGATTGAGTGTCAAATGCTTGCTGTTCGAAAAGTCGTGGAAGGCAACAAAGGACATCTCACACCAAATTCAGGTCTTCGCATCGTCAACCGACGTCTTCGTCGCATAATCGGCATTTACTGATTCTAGACCAAGTCCAACGTAGAGCTGTTGGAGAAATGCCACGAGCGCTCGATCGACCGCCAGATCAAGCGTCGCAAGTGGAGACGACTTGTGGTCACGCGCACCGAAAGGATTATGATCACAGTCCTAAAGAATCCATGTATTGGAATCCCCAATGATAAAGGAAACGTGGCCGTTCCCGTCAAAATTGGGTACGCTACACACCGTGTTTGCAGAAGCGACGAGAATCAGAGTGTATACTGAAGACGCCCTCTGCAGCTAGGAGATATAGGATCTTAAGGTTACACTAGTCGATAATTCTTCCATACAAACGTAGTCTAGGGATTACTCCACTGTTTGACGATGTACGTTCAATAAAAAATGATATCAATTTGTCTCATCATTATCTAGCCCGGTATGGAAATAAAAAAGTAAAATATTTGAAAGTTATGAGCGTCGAAAGTTCCATATTTCAATACTAACGCATCTTTTGGCGGCAATAAATACCATAAGAAGAAGGAAAATTACAAAACAGCCACCATACAGGGATAGATTAGTAGTTCAACAATGCGAATCATTTTATATTGAAAATATACATTTAGTCGTTTTTTCATGATATCTAGACTCCCAAAAGTTTGTTTATACAATTTCGAACGCTCGTTTTCGTCCTAAATCATCGTCCATTTCGCTACAAACTTGCAAAAGTGCTAATTCGTACGCGAACTAGCTTCTTACTGCTCATCACAGCATCTATTTCTTTCACACGGGTTGTCGGATGAGATAGCAGGCATTTTAACCCCGCGCACAAAATAGTTCGTGCCGTCGATTAGTGTAACCTTAAGTCACAGCATATCAGTTCAATTTATTATTATCTTGTCCCTATCCCAATTTATTAGGTGTTGGCGTAACATTTCTTGTTCTTCCATTTACAAGTTTTTCAATTTGTCGACATGTCAGTAGTCACCCCCGTTCTTGATATGATTATCTGCTTTCACAAAGTCCATCCATGTTGTCTTTGGTATGTCCCTACTCTCATAACTATCCATATTCAAATTCCTTTCCTGATGACATTTTCCATTATACTTATATATGAGCGACAACGCACGCCCCAATAGACAAACTTCACGTATATCGGCTGTACGTGAAGTTTGCTTGAGATTGCCATACTTATGCGTCTATGTGTGCGTGCGTCTGTTTTTTTTTTAATATTCTTTAGGCTCACGCTTGACCACTTTCTCATCTGATAAGTGATTATACTGGTACTTGCCTATAGAGTTGATCTTCTGAACCATTCTATTTTATGGAACTACCTATTACCTTATTGTACGCCCACTATTTAGACCAAGGTCCAAAATCTGTGAACTAATGCGGGTGGGGAGTGAAATATGCAGGCTTTGTGACTGGGTGTCTAAGCCAGGAAAAGTTTTTTTTTTTTTTTTTTGTATTGGTTTTGCTCTTGACTCTAGTCTAGGTCATAGGTGACAGAGACAGAGTCTACGATGGAGTGAGCTTACCCAGAAGAAGTTCACTCTAACTTTATATTTTTGCGAAGGATCAAAAGGTTAGAGGAAATAATATAAATCAGCTATTTGAAGTAATTGCTGATAACTAAATCCTACACTCTCATCTTTTCACAATTCTGGATACTTGCCTCTGGACCGGTCCACTTATATCGGTGTGGTGCTTTCCTTAAGATACCACTTCAATACATGGTTCTCATGTAGTGCACTTTCATTGTCGTTTTAAGAGACATTCACCTCCACTTCTAACTACATAGATACACAACTAGCTGCCGCCCGCGGCTCCGCCCGGGTAGTATTAGTACTTCGCCCAATATCTTTATAAATTATAGCCTATGTGTTATTCTGATATTTTTGTAAAGTTTCATCAAGATCAGTTCAGTAGATTTTGCGTGAAAGAGTAACAAACATTCATCCATTCATCCATCAAATTTTCACGTGTGTGCATAAATTGTATGGAAAAATCAACCGGTGGTGCGCAATAAGTCAAACGCACCGCTGCCGCTGTTGCGCCGCAGCAGTCCTGCACCAAATGTCTAAATTTAAAGAGCCCTAATAGTAGTAGGACTAGAAAACTGTGAGACTTGTTGTCAATGACATTGAGACGTTCGCATTGCAGTAATAGATTTTTAAATGCTAATGAAACGGACGCTTAGCTTTCCTTCTCTTTTCTTTCAACTTCTTTACAACATACATACCTAAGTGGATGGCTTCAAAGATTGCTCATCAAACAATAAATAAAGCTCTATATCCACAACTATTCCTAACGTAAAAGCTTTGTAACCACAGGGTCCGTTAAAACTGACCGGAAGAGAAAACTTTCAGTTATAACTACACTCTCTCAAAATGAATGTCAGTTTATTTACTGTCTATTGGAAATTAAAGTCTACTGACTTAGAGATAAAGTTGATAATGCAATGGTTGTCAAGTTTGTAGTTGTGGTAATTTCAAAGGCGTGTGTGGTTTATGATGTTTTTGGGTCTTAAATTTGGTATGGAAATGTAGGTACTCCAATATAGTATCTCTGCATAGTCCGTGAAATTGATTTAATTAAGAGTATGATAATAATTATACTGCTGGTGGGCTAATAGGTGAGCAATAGGTACTGAATATTTAGTTATAGGTGTAAAGAAAGCATTTAAAAACATTCAAAATGTTTCTTTTATGCTACCACATCTCTTTGCAACAAAGATGGTTTACCATCCTGAAATGGAAAACCGTTTTACAACGAAGACCAAGACTGAAACAATTACTTAAATTACTTTTTCCTTATACGCCAATCTGCGCCAATATAATCGCCCCGTCGGTATTTGAAGGTTAAATGAGTTAGTAAAAACATTAATTGAATGAAACACCTCATCATTTTCATTAGAATGTCCGCCATTTTAAATTGTCACTTATTAACTTTATCTCTTCAAAAAAAAGCGAGCTCTATGAAAAATAGGTATCTTTTTTTAAATTTCGTACGTGCCTAGACAACAAATTGAGAGGATTATTGCACTCACTTCGGCAGTGTCGTCCTCTGCCTCTTTTGTACGAAGCCGGTATTGTTGTCTCGCTCCAATTTTCCAGTTCACGCCTGCGCGTTGAGGGTTTTCCCGAAAGATGTGGGCTGGTCGAAGCTACGTATGGTGAAAAAAATACTGCGAAATTATAAGTACCTCTGGTTACGTTTTATGTTTGAGATGAATATAAATATTGAAGCCTGGGGAAGCTGTGTAATATGTGAAAATAAATTTCTATATATTTGTTTTATTAATGTAATTGATTTGGGTAATTGTGAAGACTGCAATGGATATTTTACATTAGGGCAAAACATAAAAAGATCTAAAGAAAATAATAATATTTAGAAGCCAATATGTGGTAGCATAAATGTGCTATTATAATTTTACAACAATATCAGTTACGCAAGAGGGGAGCCGCAGTATACGTAGCTTCGATCGCCGGCCGAGCCAGAGTCAGCCTCTGGAACCGGCGAGATCTCCCGGGCGAACGTCGTGCACGGACGAAAAACCCGGACGCCGACAAAATTCGATCAGTGCCCTCGTAATAATTAAAAAAAGTAATCGAACTGTCAAAATATGTGTCTGACGCGTTTCAGAGCTGTCACATTTGAATTTGGAATTTATTTGTTTTTTATTCGGCCCGTGTGAGAGTGGAGGTTCCGTGTGTGATTGTGACCTTTGTTTTAGGAAAAAAGCGAAATTCTTTATTGTTACGGTTAATTTTTGAGTTGTAGTGAGGTGTCAATTTGTGATATCCGTTTCGGACCATGCGATTTACGGTAAGTTTGTGATTTAAATACCTAATTATAATATTACGATCAAATTTTTTGAATGTTCATTGTCCTTTTTATAGAAAAATTTGATTATAGTAATAAAATTGTCGCCGAATTATAACAAAGCAAAATCACATTACGGTTGATTAAAATTCATGGGTAAGGCAACAAGTAGCAACTTATCGTTACTTACCGGGTTCTTGAAGTACCAGCAAGCAACAATTGCGCGATCTACATTTATGTAACTAAGGTTGTACTGTGCTTTTGTCAGCTTTAGACCTCTTTGACCTTAAACGGCGGAGGATTAGAGTTTATATCGTCACAGTCTTACCGGGTTGCCTTGCCTGATTGGAGATTCCAGTCGCTTATAGGCTTTTCTTTGCTGAATGTTTAACGGAGTTTTCCTGATTTTCCTCATGACGTAAAGGTGTAATTTGTTTTGTCAGGTTTTGCAGGTTTTATTTGGAATTATTATGTTATTAAAGCTATATACATTGTAGTAGTTAATTAAGTACTTAATTGCGGTTACGGTGCAATAATTTAGGCTGCCAAAATGCGGTCACACGGCATATTCATTGGTATTATTGACAATAGAATCAATTGAAATTAACTGGTTTAAGTTATTGACATTCTTCATCAACACATAACAAAACAACTATTAATATAAGTAGCCACTGTGAAAGTTTTTTTCGTTTTTTTTACAATGTTTTCCGGTTTATCGGTTTTCCAGGTGCAATAAACTGTCACACCTAGTCGCATCCCTATTAAGTCAGTGAAATGGTGGCATCCTAAATTCAAATGCGAATGTAGATACAGTCGTGGGAACGTGACAGCAGTTGGTAAAGTAACGACTCTTTATTCTTGTCTTTGGTAACGAACAACATTCTATGCAGTATAATGTTTACTTTATGCCCAAGACTCACTCAATTTGCCTATATAATTATAATCATCGATCTAGTAGACGTACCATCGCTAGTTTGGGGTTAAAATATCTAATGATTAATATTCTGAACATTACGCGTTTTTATAATTGGTGAAGGCAGAAACAGTGGTCGTAAAATGCTGATTTGCAGCCGCATCCGGTAAGATACTACAGATAGGCACGTGTTTTACTTTTCCATGTAGGGAATTAAGTGCACGCTGAAAAACCTTAAGTAATGGATCCTTAACAAGGTTCAATGATCTGAACAAGGTCTGTAAGCATCTGGAGCAAAGGTCGAGAACCGCGTGATGTGACAACTCCATGTTTTTTTTTAAAGAAGTTATCCAATTAGAGCAGAAATTAATTAATAATTTTACAACGACTGAATAGGTACCTTTTATATATTAGATAAATGAAATAGAATTCGTGTGAAATGCGAGATACGAGATAGCGAAACAGGTAGGAAACGACATATATTACTTGCAAATGAGCAAGCGTAAGAATCATTTTCCAATAACCCACAGAGCAGTACAGTCAGTTACGAAACTTCAAGACTTATTACCATGTATATAGGTACTTGTGAGAAATCAAACCAAACTAGGGATTACAAAACCCGTTTTTTTTTAAATCCGAATTTTTGTGTTCTAGTCAGATTGAAATCCGGATTATACGGCTTTTTCGATTTTTGAGTGTTTTAAGTTGCTTTGATAAAACTGAAATAAAATAGCACAAATTATTTAAAATCTGCATATTTTATTCGCTCATTTACGACGCACGACTGAATAAAATTATGTTCTCCGTCGACTACATCATCGCTTACCATCAGGTGAGATAGTGGTCAAGCGCAAGCCTATAGACAATAAAAAAAGAAAAGAAGAAACAACTAAAATAAACAGTCATTTTCCCCGTTATAAATTTACATAATCATAACACAAATGTACAAACTTAAGATAATTAAGGTACCCCCCTTTTTTATAAAAATGCAGTCTCAAGAAAAAGTTTAACGTAGGTCAGTTACAAAAAGAAAAGAATTAGTCAATAAGTTATATTTCTATTAAATCAGTCAGTCATATCATAACAGTAATACGAATTTTAATCGGTCTTCTTTAAAAAATGAGATCAAAAACATAATCGCATCAAGTGTCTCATTATTTAGGCGCGATCTTATTTTATTACAGAACATGCCAGCAGTAGGAATAGCTCTCTTGGTCATCCAGTAGACCTATTGAATAAAAATAAATATAAAACCTAAGCCTACCAATTCAAATATTATTTGGATTTGCGCATTACAGTAGTTAATATCGATCTACCGATTACTTAAAATGAAAATTTGTGGATAAATACAAATATTATCTGTTATAATCAGTTTTGAAATAAAGCCGAAAAAACCGAATTTGATTCTTAAAACCGGCTTAAAAATGTCAATAAAATCCGGCTTTTTCTGTTATTTTCGAATTTTGAAGAATCCGGACTGCAATCCCTAGTTCAAATCAAGCCACCAATACTATTATAAAAAACTTACAGTTACGAAAAATTCAACCTGAATTTTCTCGTGCAACACCGTAATAACTTAGGAAAAAGACTTACTTCATGATAGTTTAGTTTCCAAATTAGGTATTTATTCGTGACACCATAGTAAGTTTTATTTTCCTGATGAGCCCGCTCTTGACCTCTATCTCACCTAATGGTGATGGATGCAGATGTAGCGTGTAAGCCTAGAAGATGCCAAAGCCAGACCGGCTTTGTATACTATTGAAACATATCACAAAGATGTTTACAGAATAGACTGTCTCTTTAAGGGTTGTATCAATATAGATGCTGGCAGGGAACAAAATACTTTTGAACATTGCACACCTAATTGTATCATATTTATGCTTTCGACTGTACGTTCATTTTCGCCGGTATCTCGACAGGTAGCGAAGGTCGCGGCAATAATGTAAGTATATTATATTATCAAACCTTCTCGAGTATGTTGGGGTCGCCCCATCTCTCTGGAATATTAGTATGTTGTTGACCTTGTCACGGGTAATGGTGTTTAATGTCCCTTATGAGCTGTTTGAGGTTTATTTTTTATCGAGTAATCGGATAAAGATTTGAGGTCACTTTTTGTTGACTAAATTTTGCTAGTGGCTTTGTCCGTGTCGAAAATTATTTAACAGGATAATACTACCGTCATAAAAAGAATAACTACCCAATGGCCTAATTTATGTAATGGTCTACCAGTATTTCAATTTTTTATATCGTCAGTCGGTGTGAAGTTATTGATCAACAAACATTTAAATTCGGAAACATCCAAACATCATCACATCTGACGACACGGTTGGCGTAGTGGTTATGTATGTGAGTTTAAATGTTTGCAAACGCATCTACGATACTGGAAGAAATTCCTAGTGTGAGGCAAAGGTTAGAAGAAAAACACGGCATTTCGAAGACACGGGCGGAAACCTCTTCAACAGCCATAACGAGGTTGATTCAACATACAGCAACAGGGAAGTAACCATAAGCTATTAGAGCAAGGTTATTTTGAGTGTTTCGACAGATGTATATGACTTGTATACATCCGTCTCTTTTTCCCAGTCGCACCATGTTAGTTTCGACACGGCATGGTATAGGGGAAGAGCATGGAAAACAGTCTATCTCTCGCTATCTGAAAGAGTTGGATTAATTCACTGAATTATAAATCTAAATAATGTCTAATCTCAGGTTATCTGCTGTGATTGACGGACAAACAAAAGACAATCAAATCAATAGAAACACTCAGCATATTGATTGACATCATATCAATTTACGTCAAAAATTTCAAGCACTCATAAACGCTGTGAATGATTGTAATTTTTGGGTTGAATTTTAAATTGATAGATATACTTTGAGGGCGCTGACCCCCGTCAAAGAAATAGTAAAATTTTGTCTTGAGGATAAGCAGCCTAAAATTTGAAATTAATCTGAGCGAAAACAATGAAAATAACACCGATATTTTAACGATCGACATGGTCAATACCGCAGAAGTTTGACAGCAGATTATTTTGAATTCAGAACTCTAGGGTTTGTTCAATAATATTTAGCATGCACCACCCACGTGGTGGCTCGTCGTGGCACACACTTCGAGGTGGTGTCGTCACAGAGCCAACTTTAATGAATCTTTTGTATACGAATGAAGCGGCCTTGGGATGGGTCCACGGTGCCAATATGCTCGACCACAATTGATATATCCGACGCGATCAGGATCAATGTCTCGACACTATCAAACGGACGGTAGAAGGATTAAAGTAAAGTTGAAGTGGAAAACTGGAGTATTCCAAGTTTTTTTTTATTTTTATCTTTTTAGTTTTGGTACCTTTTACTACCATAAAAATATTAAACATTATTAAGGATAACTCAAAAAATACTCGTCAGAGCTTGATCAAATTTAAATGAGACCACATGAGAAGCAAGCACCAGCAAAAAATATTATCTATTTGAGTACCACCGCGGGTAGAGGCAAGCGTTTGTAATAAAGATTTATAACCAGCGTCACTTAATATTTTTTATACTGAATTATTGCCGTCCCGGAGATAGTCTTCGTTAAAATCTCCAAATATTTACAAACAGAAAACAAATATTTTAGTATAAGTATTTTCAAACAACCTACCTACTCATCTACCAAAAACTAAAATCAAATTATTCAATGATAGGAACAAACAACCAACATAAATGAGCTGCAATAAATAGTCTATATGAAGGACGTCAGTTGCAAAAGGAACCGATACGAGCGCGCGTTAGAGCCACGGGGATTGGTATGATACGTTCCTGGATCCTCGTAAGCACGCTCCTTGTTTCTTTCTCCTTCGGAATTTGAAAAAAAAATATGTATTCACTATTTACCTCTCGAAAGTTCTTCGCTACTCAATTAGTGATGTAGTCGTGTCGGATATTGACTTTATGGATGGATATCGACAAAAGAAAATAAGTAATTTAATATTTCTATAAGATAATATTATAAAGAGGCCCACCCGCCTCAGTGAGCATAATTAAATGAGTACATAATTTCAAATTGATTTTATTTATAAAATATATACCAATATTATAAAGAGGAAAGATTTTTTTGTTTGTTTGTTTGTACCGAATAGGCTCCGAAAGACCGATTAAAAATAATCTTTCACCAATAGAAAGCTACATTATTCCTGAGTGACATAGACTATCGTTTTTATCTATGTTCATAAGCATATATTTAATATCTGTTTTACACAGCTAAGAACGTTATTTAAGTAATTTTTCAATGGCATTTGTACGAAATTTTTACTGTTCCAAGTACATTTTATAAGTTGGTCGACTATTACTCGTAAACTTGTAAATCCTACTTAGCTGTGATAGTTTTCCTTTTAATTTCGTTATATATACTACTGCCGTGATTTTTTTCACATAGTTAAGAGCAACCATTACACCCCTGCCAGTGAAATGGTTGCCCTTTCTCAAGTTGCAATTTAAAGCTTAATTTTACGCAAACGGATCACTGAATCGAAAATTAGTTTTAACAGACCCGTTATATTTTGAAAGGCCTATCCAACGATACCCCACACCATGGGATAGACGAGAAAGAAATAAAATCCCCACTTTACGTCTATAGGAATATATAACAGAAAAAAAAATTGTCATGATTTTACCACTTTGTCGGAAATATTAATATGTATATCCATGCAAGATTATAGCTTTCTAGTTTGTGAGTCTCTGAGCTAAGCTGCGGACGGGCAGGTGGACAGAGCGAAACTATAAGGGTTCCTTGTTGACTTCAAAACCCTAAAAAGAACATCAAAATCGGCTCACCTAGTAAAAAGTTTTGAAGTCGGTTAACAAGAACGAAAGTACGGTATAAAACTAAAATAACTCTATATTTTTAGGGTTTCGTACCCAAAGTATGTGCTCATATGGTACATATATGTAGGTGCTTAGTTAGGTTGGGCCTAACCCCTTCCGTTGTTATCACGTTCAAGTTGCCCGAGGCATTGGTGGATAGATACCTCGATATTATAATAGCTATCTCTTTAGTAGTTATGATATCACTTCTCAATTTACGTATGTTTGTTTGCATGTCAAATTCAAATTCAATTTATTGATGTAACAGAGATGAGAATGTTGAGATGGATGTGCGGAGAGACGAGAATGGATAAATTGAGAAATGAGTTTAGAGGAAGTTTGCAAGTGGCGCCAGTGACAGAAAAGTTGAAAGGAAACCGTTTGTCCTGGTATGGTCCTGTGATGAGGAGGGATGAAACTCATGTTACTAAAAGAGTTATGAATATAAATGTGGATGGATGGGAGGGGACGGCCAAAGAAAATATGAATAGACTGCGTGAGGAGTGGTTTTTTTATAATCTATAGGCTCGCGTTTGACCACTATCTCGCCTGATGTTAAGCGATGACGTGGTCTACGGTGAAGCACGCTTGCCTAGAAGAAACCTAGTCACTCTTGACTTAAAGATCCCAAGGTTGTAGCTATCAAGGAACAAATACTCCGGAAGGGAATTCCACTCCTTAGCTGTGAGCACAATGAAAGTATTAGCAAAACGCTTTGTGCGTATGGGAGAGATGTCCACCATGTACCGGTGGCGCATGGCCGTACGTCTTGTAGTCCGATGATGGAAAGGGCTAGGCGGAATCAAATTGTGCAGTTCCGTCGTACACTCCCCTAAATGTAACCGATAAAAAACCGTCAGGCTGGCAACTCGGCGTCTATACCGTCCGGAAGTACCGTCTCACCTTTGCAAGAATCCCCAACTTTTTTGCAGCTAACTGAGCTTTCGCCTCAATAAATGGACTGAAGTTGAGGGTATGAAAGAAAATGGAGTCAGTGATAGCGTGAAGGGGGACAGGATGGTATGGAAGAAGCAAACGTATTGCGCCGACCCAAAGTAACATGGGACAAGGACAGGAAGATCATGATGATGAATTTACATATGTTTGTTTGTATGTATGTATAATTATGAAGTTCAAATCGTGACAGCCAAAGAACCACTTCCCCTAATTCTTAGGCATTTCTATGCTTGCTTCTAATTTAGATTTATTCTTGTATAACTTTAATTACTACGTAATTAACACTAATTGAGAAAGTGGTAACTTCAAGTTAATAAGTCTTCCTGACATTACAGAGTGCGAGACTAGAAAGCAATTTTGATTTGCTGCTAGATACGTGAGCGTAATTATGTTGACAATAATGATTTTTTTGATTTTGTGGGTTTAATTTCATAAAATTAGCGATTTGTATAAAAATAATACAAATCGCCAACACAATAGAAAAACAAACATGTTCTCTATTCCTACCATAATGTTTTCCATTCTACATTTTCTAAAGCGGGTAAGTAATAAATAAATCAGCTGTTTCCAGCGAAGCGTGGCTCTCTCACAATGGCGATCATTTGTTTCTGCAGCCGCCATTTTCTTTTAGCACGAAACAAATATGGCGCGAAAATTGTTGTCATTAAGCTTAGGACGGACTTTTCCTCAAACTAGAGAGGGTTTAAAAGAAAACCTTTGTATGTCTTAAGCAGGGTATGTCATTTTCTGGTGGAAAGTGTTTTTCTAATAGAACCAGTTAAAAGATTTGGGATTGGTGCCCCAAAAAAGGGAAAGACTCTATTCCAAACACAGAGATTTCCGTCATAGACAATTTAACGGATTTACCCATTGTTTGTTCCGCTATGTAATGCAGGCAAACCACGGAAATTTTTGTCATAATATTTACCATAAACCATAATCTAATGTAACATAATTAAACGAAAGGTGTGAAATATTACGATAAAAGAAAAAGAAAACCAAGTGTCTGTGGTGATCGTTCGTGGCAATATTCCTTTGCATGTCTTTGTGCCGTTGCCGGGGGTGAGGGGGTGGCCACACATGTCACAATAGACGTTTATATCCTTTTGTGCGAGCGTGTGAATATGAATCTTCGTGGACGGCTGAGAAATCTTAAGAGACGATTCTAGAAGAAGTTTATACAATATAAATGTTTTCATAAAAGGAAATTATTTTGCAGGATGAATTTAACGGTATTATTTTCACAATGTTCTTCACTTTACTTTGTGTCTGTGTCGAATAAATGTTTTCTATTCTTCTTATTCTACTGGCTGATACAAAAACTTGATAAATTCTGAAATCATGCCAGAGTTATGAAAATTCTCTGTAGAATATATACATGACTTTATGAGAGCTTTGTCAATGGGTTTGTCTCCAATTACATGGTAATACTGGTTTCCTCACGATGTTTACCTTCACCGTTTTTGAGAGCAGTGGTGATGAAATAATTTACACAAAGTAAAGCGCCTGCCCGCCTGCTTCGGTGAAGGAAAACATCGTGAGGAAACCGGCAAGTCCTAGAACCAATAATTCGAAGACATGTGACATCCACCAACCCGCACTGGGCCCCCGTGGTGGATTACGGTCCATCCCCTGTCACAGAGAGGAGGCCTGTGTCCCAGCAGTGGGCACATTTATAGGCTGATGATGTGATGTGATGTGTGAAAGTGCCTGCCTGGGTTCGAACCCACGACTTACAACTTGTAAGTCGCGGCCTATACCACTGGGCCACCACGGCTCTCAAACCGGCATGTCCTAGAACCATAAATTCGAGGACATGTGACATTCACCAAACCGCACTGAGCCCGCGTGGTGGATTACGGCCCTTCCCCTCTCACAGAGAAGAGGCCTGTGTCCCAGCAGTGGGAACATTAATAGGCCGATGATGTGATGTGACATAGTAATAACAGGCGCAATGTGGATTAATTATAATCATTTGTTTACTCCTTAAATACAGAATATCTTAATACAGGCGTGATACAGTCAAAGCTACATTTAAGTCTTCTCAAAAAATTACTCGTGTACCTATTTTAACAATCGATAAAAGGTCACCTGAAACCACATGTCTAAAAAATTACCGCCCCAACAAAAATAAATCATCTACCCTGAATTCATTTTAATATGAAAAAGAACTTAAATCTAAAAAGTATCACAAAAGGTCAACACAACGGCTCTCCAGCACATTATCTGTTATGAGAAGCGATTGGATTGCCTCCTCCGCGCCGCGTAGCTCCGATAATTCACCTCGTTATGGGACACAGCCCTTAGGTTCAATGATTTGTTGGCACGCCCTGTATGTGGAAGGGAGAAACAGTATGGTAAGTGGGGTTTTGAGGGATGTCTTGGTCTTTGGATCATTTCTTGAATGGAATTGATAAATTATCTTATGTGTTGTTTCAATGTTTCTTTCGGATGCAGTTGGGTCAGTCAGGTTCTGCAGATTGATGGAAACTTTTGAAAGAGTTTTTTATTATTTGAATTTGAAATGGTCGTCGCTTCGTCATGTCACACATTTGTGCGTTATTTTATCGTTTGTGCAGTTTATATTTTGTTCCAAAATGGAAGCCATAAAGTTGACTCCAATTTCAACATGGCTACGAAAAAATGCTGTCCCACCACTAGCTGTTTAGTTAGTTAGTTAAATTGCTCTTTTAAATTAACTTGTTTTAACGAGATTTTCCCCAAACTTTTCCTCGTAACTAAAAAAACCACGGAAGTCTAGTTTGCAGTTATGTTTCTACAACCCACAAACATTTTGTTTACAAAATTGAAGGACGCTACAAATCTAGCCTACTGTCTTTTCTATCTGTATTATTGCCTCTATTGGGTTCTATCTCTAGTGTATACCTAGCTGTAAGTACCTACTACCAAAGAGCACAGAATTATCGCGCCGGTAGTAGCTAGAGACACCCATAAAATCAATAACGCTAGTTGCTGCCCATGGATCCGCCCAGGTGGAATTAGTACTTGTCCCACTTCACTCCCATTTTGTCCAAATTATAAAATATCTTCATGAATTTTAGGCAATGAGTTATTCTAATGTATTAGTCATAATACTGCAAAGTTCCATCAAATCCCTGCATTAGTTCTTGCGTGAGAGTAACAAGCACACATCCATTCTCACAAACATCTGCGTTTATAATAGACTAGGTGACCCCCGCGGCTTCGCTCCCATCAACTGGCTATCTATCTACCTACCTATTCTGCCTATCTTGCCTATCCTGCCTACCCTACCAACCCCACCCAACCTACCTAATATTTTTTATGTATCATCAATAGTATTCCGAGCGCACGCCAAAGAATGAATTGCAAGGCAACATTTTGCTACCTTGGGTTACATTATTGCAATTTTAATACGGGTCTCTAATTTATTTGAAAATATTTTATAGCCTATGACACTCTGGAATTATGTAGCTTTCTACTGGTGAAAGAATTTTCAAAATCGGTTTAGTAGATCCAGAGCTTACAACGTCACAAACTCGCAAACTTTACCTCTTTATAATATTATTTCAGTTTTCATACAGGTAAACGGTGACACTCACTGGCACCCTTGTTAACCGACTTTCGAAAAAGGAGGAGGTTCTATGTTCGACTTCTTGTATGTTTTTTTTTCTATGTATGTTCACCGATATCTCCGTCAATTAAGGACCGATTTTGAAAATATTTTTTTTGTTTGAAAGAGTATGTTTCGAAATTGGTCCCATTTTAATTTGGTGAAGATCTGATAAAGAACTTCGAAGATATACAACAGAACTCTTCAATAAATAACGGAAAATCTCTCGGGACTGCTGCAATCGCATGTCTGTTTATTGTTTATACCATTTCATAACATAACATCACGCCAGTACGCTCTTGTGGGGTAAGCAGATCTCTCATTTGATCGGTTTTGTTCAAGTTTCATGATATTCGGGTAATTCAATTCTGGCGTTATAGGAAACTTACTAAACAACTTGCCTGTTAGATAGGTACAACTAAAAAGTGAAAAATAAAAAATCTTTTTTACCAAAAAAATACTACCGACTTCCAAATAAGAAAACCGCAAAGTGAAAAACAACTTTATTGGAAGTCAGTGTCCATAACACAAAAACATGGTACCTACGAAAGATACCGACTTCCAAAAATAAAGTTATTTTGCACTTTCAGTTTCCTTATTTGGAAGTCGGTAGTAAAAAAGTTTTTTTTTGTATGTATAGTTTTGACAATGCCGTGTCTAGCTGTCTCTATGGGTACTACGAGTACATACTATATTGTTACGTATCAAGGATGGCCCGAATACGTAACTCAATGAGCTTTGCTAGATGTCTTGATCCGGGCAAACGCTTGGTAGTGACGTGTCACGATGTGTGTCTATGTTTGTCAATAATATAGCAATCTATAGCATTGTACGCCATTTAACTAAGGTTACGATTGCAATGAACTCATTGTTTAGTAATAGTGTACTTTATTAAATAAAATAAGTACCTCAATCTACTAATGACAGAGTAGAGATGAGTGATCGGTAAATTTGTGGTCAAACGGGAGCCAAACAACAATCAAAATAAAAAGATGAACCAAACTAAAAATATTAAAATAATTTTCAATAAATTTTGAATTAAGAATAGTGTAATAAACAAAAAAAAATTGCAAAATGCGTGGTGTTGCTTTTTGAGATATTTTAAATGACTCTACTGAATACTGATACCAATATCTGTCGATAATAGTACATTATGGTACAAGTGTGCAATGTTGGTGATTACCGCTGAGGCGCCATTGAAACCCGAGCCTTTAGGTGAGGGTCTTAAGATAGCCGAGGACGGTAATCATCAATACACACGTGTATCATACGACGTTTTTCAACACACTTGTGAAGAAAATAATACTAAAAAACCATTTTCAACAGTTAAAACGAGTTGTGAAAAAATTTTCGCAATGGCGGGGTGAATTAATCAGTTTTCCTATGCGCGCAATGGCGATCGGCCATAGACTAAAACAATGAGGTTACTTTTTTTTTTTGCTTTTCTCGGATAGCGTTTTAGCCACGTACAAAATGGGGAATTTCAAGTTTTCTTTATTGCAGAGAAACAAAAGTTATATTTGAGGGCAAGTTTTATTTAATAAACACGTACAAGTTGAAATTATCTAGTTGAATACGAAGTTGCATGAAATGAGCAAGCAATGTGTTAGGTTCTAGCATTTTGCTGAATTGTTTGACTAGAAGCTATGCCACATTTTATGTATTCAATGGATATCATGGAAATAGTAATTACTACCCATATCATGTTATGGATATAGTAAGTACTACTTCCATGACAGGAATAGAAAGGGATTAATGTCGAATGGGACACTTTTAATTGAATAACAGTGTTACATTTTATTATATTGAAAATACTTCAATTTTAACTGGATTAGAATTAATTTATTAATTAATTTTCATTGGATTAATTTATGACACTTTTAAAATTAGTTTAATTTAAAAGTATTTAAAATGAAGGCAGGAAACCATTAAAAAAAAATTATAACTCACTTGTGAAAAATAGCAATGAAAAAGTGAAATGAGCAAGTGTGTTGAAAAATATTATAACAATTGAAAACAAGCACAAGCACCCTACGCACGCTTTTTAACAATAAAACATTTTTTTTTGTTTATCTTAATTTCATCAACTATACTTAATTTAAATTTATTGAAAATTATTTTCGTTTTTTTAATTTAGTTTTCTATTAAAGCGTGTTTTTAAACTATTATTTATTTTTACCTTTAAGTTCAATCTCTAATCCTGAATATCCTGGTAAGGATAATGGGACAAACTATTCAAATATTATTCCATTGTCATCGGTCCTTGATAAGTGTGCAAAGTTTCAAATTAAGCCGACGTTTTGAAGTGGGTGAAAATCACGTTCAAGGATTCCGTTACATAGATAAGCTAATAAAAGCGTGTTAAAAACCGGCCAAGTGCGAGTCGGACTCGCGCACGAAGGGTTCCGTACCATTATCGCAAAAACGGCAAAAAAATCACGTTTGTTGTATGGGAGCCCCACTTAAATATTTATTTTATTCTATTTTTAGTATTTGTTGTTATAGCAGCAACAGAAATACATCATCTGTGAACATTTCAGCTGTCTAGCTATCACGGGCATCGACAGACGACATTTTTACCCGACTGCCGAAGTGTGTTTATCAGGCTATGTATGTATGTTTGTTCCTATGTGGCGTTCCAGAGACCAAACGCGTTGGCCGATTTTGATTATTCATACGTCAATCGATTTGTCTTAACCTTGCAAGTGTCACTGGCTAAAGGAAAATATAAAAATGGCGGCTTTTGGGCGCCATATTGTGGGGGGCAATTTTCTTTTTTCTTCCAAACCCATCGTGTGGGGTATCAAAATAAAGGTTTTCAAGAGGTGATTTCAAAATAATAATAAATAAATAAAACCCGACTGCTTAAAAAGCGAACTAAAAATACGTAAACAAGAAGAAAATCATGCTGTGCAGTCGGAGGATAAGTACATCTGGTTTTGGTCAGCCAGCTCGCGAATATGTATCCTCCGACTGCACAGCATAATTTTCTTCTTGTTAACGTCTTTTTAGTTCGCTTTTTATAAGTAACAAATTATATAAATTATAATATGCACTCAGTAGGTACTGTAAAAGCGCTTAGAGCAATTTCGATTCCTGTATCGGACATATTCACATTTTCTCTGACGAGACAGAACTATTGCAATAGCCAAAGTGTGTAAGCCTTACCAAATTAGCCGACCAACGTTGGTACCCGCGCTGGGACTGGAACCAACGTGTGGAGCCGGTATAACACGATTGACGAAAAAGGGAAAACTGCAATCAAAAATTTAGCAGTAAAATTCTACAAAATGCATCAACTCAACCATACTAATTTATATTACGTATACCAAACTAAGTATATTTTTTATTCTTTAATAGACCACCCAACAATCCCACTCAGTGTTCTCATAAATATGCAACAGCCACGTTCTTCATGTTCAGCCAGATTAGCAAAAAACGTAAAAACTTCTCTTTTTATTAAACATCAACCCGCAGTTAATCCTCTGACATGACTCGGTGGAAATGTATCGATAAATGGGAGTCGGAAAGTGGTTCAATTGAAATGGAAATTGAATGGAATGTCAACTTAGTTGTTGTGACTTGATACATATCTTTGACAAGTGGTTTCCGTGATGCAGAGAATGGAGAGTAGAGGGTAATATTCTCTTGTAGGAAAGAAGGAAAATTGTTGTGTCAATGACATTCTTCTTCTTCTATAAAACTTTGCCACTTCCACGGCATCGTCTTTGGCAACGCAAAGATCACTTTGGCTTCATTTTTTTCTGAACAGAGAGCAGAACAGGAGGTGGAGGATTCGGCTCCAAATGCACACCCTGCTACGAGATAGCCCATTTTGTGAGGTAGGAGTTTCACCTTCCTACTTGGGTTCTGAGGCGGTTCAGGGACTGTGACATTATGACCATATCGGCAAGCTTATTAAGTATCTTGCAAGAGCAAAACGATAGCGGTTTTTGTGCAATAATTGCTCTTCAATGCAGAAGTTTTAGTGATTTTGGCGATTTTTTTAAATAAGTGCATTTGACAACTAACGAGCAATTAGCAAACGATAGTGTAGAACCTACTATACCTACACTGTAGGTAATGGCCGACTTTTATGACATAAAGCGTTTGATTGCACTATGATTGCTGATTGCAGTTTCTGACGTAATGGTTAAAAAATTAAGCGTGGTTACTATCGGATAAAAGGGGGAGACTTCCTCATTATCTTGTGGTCATTTGCAAATAATATGAACTAATCTGCTATTTCTCACTATTTACAAAAGATCAAGCCCAATTAATCTAAATGAGGAAATTAATTGGCCCAGAAAGAGGATCACCTCTTTCTGGGCCAATTAATTGCCTGATTAATATCTATATATAGTTATATCTTTCTTTGCCAGATTATCAGAGTTCATGTTACTCTTAGCTAAATAGAGGTTCTTTCGTTTTCTGATAGTGTATATTAAATTTCATCTTTCACCTTAAAAAAGCTATATCGTACAGGATATTATTACTATAGTAAACCAATACACAAAACCTAACCCCAAACTTCAACAACACTTTAACTATTTAAAATCAGGCTTTCACAGCCCGTTTTGATGCAACAGTAAAAACTGCAACGTTGCAAACTTCATAGCATGTACCGTATATTTCATCCCACCGTCACAAAGTACGTAAGCGTCGGCGCGCCGCAGACAGAGTCCACTACGAACAAAGCGCCATTTTGCACGCACACTTTTGACATTACGATTTTACAGGGAATAAAGGGCAGTATTGGACCGAGCTCAGTCGTGGCTGTCACGAGTGCTAGCGCCGGTGTTTGTCACGTCATTCAGTGTTTTTGCAGAAGTTTAAAATATACATTGTTCAATGCCTTGCACATATGTTTTCCCATCAAGTATTTAAAAATTAGAATTTTCCACAAATTGAAATACAATAATAATGCATTTAAACAAGGTCGCAATCGATGAATTCTAATTCTAATCTACCAGTGGTCTTTTATTTTTTTAAACACAACAGAGGTACACACAAATACAACTTTCTTGTTTTAAAAATAGTAACGAATATTTTAATTAATTTATATTTTGAGGTATTAACGGCCTCACTGATAATTTACAGGGAAACCTAAACAAAAATCCTAAATCCTACGGAGCACTCGGCACACGGGTCTACACGGGTCCGATTCGTACATGTACATGGCTGGTTATTATTTTTCCATTTAGCTTGTTGGTGGGATAGTCGGCAAAGGGTGGACAGCACAGATGAGAGGTAATCTGTGGTGGACAGCTTAAGAGCGGAGTAACATAGGCTATTTTTTGAATCCCGAAAACGGGTCCTGTGGGGTGGGCCACGGGAGTGAAACCGAAACGAAAAGTGAATAGATAATAAGTGATAAAAGTAAAAAAAAAGAACAAGATGGCAAGTTAAAAATTCAATACCCAAGAAATTAATACATTATTTTAAGTCCATAGACGAAAAAAATGTACATTGTAGCTTTGTTTGAGGAAAGACTATGAAACTTGTCACCCTTCTAGATCTCAACTCTTCTTCGTCGAACTTGCCACCTTTTTCACATTTATGTTTTTGTCGAGTTTGGTGCCTTTTCACAATTTAAGTTTTTGGTGGGATCAAATTTTCAATTTTTTTTTTTTTTTAGTACAGCAATGTTACGTCTTGTTACCCGCCAATCTTTGTCGTATGTGGAGTCGTGATCTTTAATGGATATTCGATGCTCTGTCTACCGCCTAACTAAGGCATGTAAGCATGAAGTGAGTATGTTTAGACTTTAAAATTCAGAATCAATATAGTAGCAACCCTAGTGAGTCTATCAAGTTTAGGTGTCAATTTTCGAAACGGTGGGAGTGGCCCTTTTGTATACTTTCTATTTTGTGCCACCGTATAACCCTTTCACGTCCATCAAACACACTGTTCAAAAACAAAACACAGCCGTTATAATGTGTCATAATAAGTTCGTGAGTGGCGACATTTTGACATTGTTCGCAATATGAAGAATATTCAGCGCGTGGGCTAGCCCGTCATGCCAGTCATTCGATGTTTGTGCCTTTTTGTTAATTCCGGTATTAGTCGTTTAGGGGCTACTCTGACTTGATTTCGCTGTGAAAGCGGGACGGAGTCTTTTGCCTTTATAACTCCGTCTCTCTCTCATAGTGGAACCATGATAGTTTTGACACGTCAGAGAAATGCCAAAAGGTCAAGGCCAAAGGAGATTTTCCCCTCCAAAATGCATGGGGTATCGACCAAATGGTCATTTATCACAATTTGTTTTCCTTTCACTAGTTCCCTCATCTAGATTAATAATATACGTGCATATTAGCATGAAAACCCACTGTTCACAAAACAAAACAGCATGTTATGAGTTCGTGAGTTATTATTAGTTCGTGAGACATTTTGATATTGTTCGCCGAACGTCGAATAATCACCGCGTAAGCGTGAGCCCGCCTGTCAACTGTGGGATTAAATACTATGCCAGTTGATCGATGGTTGTCGGAATTAGTAGTTCAGATAATGACCTAAGACAGACAATTTTTGTCTGGATAAAGGCTTAGGGTGTAAGGTAATTTAATTCAGATTTTCCAATCATATTGCAATTGCAAAAATAAACATAAGGTATGTCCTTTTTGCCCTGCACCTAACACGAAATTTCCCCTCCAAAATGTTTGGGGTATCTACCACATACTCTCTTCACTATTTGCCTTATTTAGATTAATCAGGATAGAAAAAAAAACAATATATTATATTTTAAACCACAGACAGTCCCACTGTTCCAACAAAGTACAGGAGTGTGCATAGTGTTTGTTCGTGAGTTTTTGATATTGTTCGCCGAACGTCGAATATACGCAACGTGAGCCTGCCCGTCAACTGTGGGATTAAATACTATGCCAGTTGTTCGATGTTCGTGCCTTTTTATTAACTCCGGAATTAATAGTTCGTATTTGGACCTAAGAGGCTTTGCGTTGGACGTGAAAATGCTGAGTATTGAATAGTATTTGCTGGACTTTGTCGTAGAGGCAGAGAACAAGATTAGGATTTGCTTAGACTCAGTTTGATTATTTCGTCTCATACTGATTACTTTAGCAACTAAATAAAATAGGAGGAGTGTAACAGTTATTATGCTCGACATGGCGTGGTTTGACATATTTTATTTTTGGCCAGACTGTCAAAATGCCGTTGGTATTCCTCGGAGAAAAGTAAACTGTCGATTGAAAAACCAGCCCTTAGTACACTTTTGCTACGTTATTTAAAGGAAGTTCAAAGATTAGGGGGTTAGGAAAATTCAAGCCTGTATAAAGGGAAAAGTATCACATAGAACTATTTAATCGATAAAAAATGCCCTACAAGATGCTGAAAATTCGGCAACAAAACATTAAATACATGGCTGAAAGATAAAATCAAAGAAAAATAAACTGGCTGAAAGATTCACCTTCGGAACAAAACCTAATATCACAATGTCTCATCGCAAATGTAAAATAAAAGAATCAATTCAAATAAAGAAGCCGAAGATAAGTCAGTCTTTCCAAACCTTTGAGAGAATAATGATAAGATTATTAAAGAGTTTCCTCTCTTCCTTTCACTTATAAGGAATGAAAAGGAGGCAAGTATTCAAAAGAGCAAAAAGGTACTCAATATACTTAAAGCGTCGTCGCTCGGCTACTGTTTCTAAATTACATTTTTATTGTTTCCGTAGGGTCTTTCTGAAGAATTACAATTATTTTTTTGTCTAATTAAATGAGACATAGCAAGTAATTTCAAACGTTTAAAGGTTACTCAGTTGGAATGCTGCTGCTAATAGAAGAAGATTGACTTTTTAATCATCTTTTTTTATCATCGTGGCATCGTAGGGATTTTTGGTTCTAGGAATATCGGATTCAAAATTGTGCTAATTCAAGATACACCGGCTGCTATAATGCTTAATTCAAATCTTAGGGGCAGTTTCTGAATTGAGTATTTGGAGTTAAGAACGCGTAGTAGGGTAAAGAAGGATGCGCCTAGTATTTGATGGGTTTTTAAGCTAGAGTAGAGTTTGATAAATACTCAACTTAAAACTCTTTATTCAGAAATCGAGGGTTACAACGGCTAGTTGTAACTTGTGGCGTGATTAAATAACAAACAACTACTTACCAACAGCACTTACTCATCTGCTAACTTATATGTTAGTTCCAAAATGTTTGTTTAGAATGTTCTAATTTCAACTGCAATTAACTCAATTAGGTATTTATGAGTTATTTATTTGCCTAGGTCACAAATCAGAAGTAGTATGTAGTTTAAAAAAGCCAGAATTATCTTTCAGATACGTCTGCATTTTCTCAACGAGTGTTTTTCTAGAATATTTGTCTAATAAAGTTTTTTTTATAGTTACTATCCAAATCGTAAATTTTAAACGTCAATCATCGTTTCCAACCGCTATACACCGTAAAATTCAATTTGAGATCTCTAATGTACATTTAGTCAGGGCTGCAAATAATTTGCCTGTCACTCGCACCCTGGCACACATAAAACGTTTATATTTCGAACACGTGTTCGATGGGAGGCCGTTAAGTCCATAAAACAAGGTTTATTCGAAATTCGAACAAACAATATGGCTACCCAATGTTTTGTAGGTAAACAAGGAGGCTTTTTAAATAAAATCCGGTGGCGGTAGCGAAAAAAGGACGGTGACAATAAAAAAAAAATTGAGTAATATTTTTATTTTTTCTGCTTGTCTCTGGTTGATAGAAGTAATGAAAATAAAGGGTCACTCTAGGGACCTACTTGGTACTTCAGTTGTATTATTAACGACTCGATTAGCAGTTAATTTTGTAGTAAACTACATACGTTAATGTTTGATGTCTTCTTCGCGTGGTCTGTTAGAGGTTGATTAACTTGGATAGTCTATTGGGCATTCTAGTGACCGACAAGTCGTCATAAAAACCGCAATATAATTTTATGTTTAAAAGCTACTCGGTTTATTACAGTGGGGCAATTAAGGAAAATAAAAATGTAATGGATTGATATGATAGTCCCCGACCAAACCGTCTTCTGTGTTCGCTTGTCCCATCGCAAATCTCTTCCATCGCTTTACATCAAGCTAGATCAAGTTCAAGAGCTGGCGCATCATAAAACAGTAAAGTTTTATTGACATAAAAAGTTTTGCATAAAATATGAATCCTCTGTTCCCTAAACTAGTGTTAACTGTATCACAGGGACCTGTGTCTTCTGTGTGTTTACAGCCTATTACTTGCTAGATCGTCTCCACCAAGTCTATGTTCGTCATTCACTATGCTTGTGGCATGTTAACCCTAACGCGCTATAGGTGTACAGGCAGTACAGGTCACGTCTGTTGTACACCCAACACAGCGAGCACGAGAGGGTTCTGTCACTCGCGAAGTTCAACGATGATTGACGCCTTAGTGCGAGTTTTTACTCACGCTCAATCGCGTTAACGTAAGCGTCAATTTGTATTGAAATTGGATAAGCGCCGTCTGGGGACGGTTAGGAGAAACCACTTTTTTGTATACAGTTTGACATAAGAGATCGTTTACGCTATCACGAGTGAGTACGTTAAAAACTCGGCATAACACACAGGACGATATAAGTACATAAGTAGCATTGCATAGGTTATGTGTTGATCAGAGGCCTTAGTGCGAGTTTTTATTCACGCTCAATCGCGTAAACGTAAACTACAATTTGTATTGAAACTGGATAAGCGCCGTCTGGTGACGGCCAGACAAAACCTCTTTTTTTGTATACATTTTGACATAAGAGATCGTTTACGATATCACGAGTGAGTACGTTAAAAAACTCGCACTAAGCACACAGTGGGCTTAGTGCGAGTTTTGTCTCACGCGCAATAGCGTTAACGTAAACGATCTCTTATGTCAAAAAGTATACAAAAAAACAGGTTTTGCCTTGCCGTCACCAGACGGCGCTTATCCGGTTTCAATACAAATTGGCGTTAACGTTAACGCGATTGAGCGTGAGTAAAAACTCGCACTAAGGCCTCTGATGCATTAGCTATATTACTGTAAAGTTTCATTATATTTCGTTAAGTAGTTATTGAGTGAAAGAGTAACAAACATCCATTCATACTCACAAACTTTTACATTTATAATTTACTAGCTTCCGCCAGCGGCTTCACCCGCGTGTTTGTCAGAAATTATCCCGAGACAACATATTCACGGGCTAAAAAGTATCCTATGTGCTATTCTTGACTATAATCTATCTGATCTTTCATCCAGATCTGTCCAGTCGTTTGAGAGTGAAGAAGTAACAAATATACAAACACACAATCACAAACTTTCGCCTTTACAATATTGTGATAGTGCCATCATATCAGCCGAAAGACGTCCACTGCTGGACATAGGCCTCCACCAACACCGGCACACACCAGCTACGGTGTGATAGTGTGGCAAGTCTAAAATCTCCAACCCACCTTGAGCAAGCGTGATGATCAATAAGGCCTTCCCTGTATGAGAAGAGGCCTTTACTCTGCAGAGGAACAGTTACATGCTGGTATTATTATTATTATTACTATTTTAGATTATAATTTATTTCTGTGCTGTGCTGAGTAAACATCCAGATCGGTTCAGTCTTTCTGGCGTGATTGAATAACAAACATACATCCATCCAAACTTTCGCATTTATAATACTACTAGCTGTCCCACGCGGCTTCGCTCCCGTCTTCTGGCTACCTACCTACCCCACCCTACCTACCCTACATACATAAATGTTGCGTAGATTTAACAGCTTATGCAGCGCACGCAACGGAAGCTCTCAAAAAGGAATATTTTGCCCGTTTTTGCAACATTTTTCATTTAAGCTCCGCTCCTATTGGTCGTAGCGTGATGGTGTATAGCCTATAACCTTCCTCGATAAATGTACTATCCAACACAAAAATATTATTTCAATTCCAACCAGTAGTTCCTGAGATTAGCGCGTTCAAACAAACTAACAAACTCTTCAGCTTTATAATAATAATATATATAGTATAGATTAGTAGGATATATAATATAGTATAGAATATGGATGTGAGGATCCATGCCTAGCAGTGGAACAAGTCAGGTAAAATATAATTTTGATGATGACGATCTAGGATAGTACCTGCTAGGTTACCTCAATGTAGTCTATTCTGACTTGCTACACAATATATTTGTGACGTGTTAACCCTATCCCGTACGGTAGGTCACATCTGTACACCTAACATAGCGAGCACGAGAGGGTTGGCGGCACCCGCTCAACTATGATTGACACACGATTAAGTAGCATTGCTTCTGTGTGTGTTAGCTGTGATATGAGTTGGTGAGCATTGATTTATTTATAGAAGTTGTGTTTGTATGGATTTACTAGAGGACGTCGTGGATAACCTGCTTCATTGCGAGCTATATGTTTAGTTAAACGTTTAAACTGTTTTAACTAAACACGCTCACTTAAGAATTATATAATAAATAAATATATTAACAGGATTGAGTGTAAACAGTACTTGGTGTAGTATTTCTTGCGTCGAAGTGTCCGGTCCCGAATGTCGTACTTATAAACTATTAGGTTCCTATCTGAAATTTAAAAGTCTGAATACTGTCAATATTTCTTCAAATAAAAATGTTGAAAGTCTTATTATTTTCAGAGACATAGCTATGTTAGCGAACGGCAAATAGCAGTAATTCCGTGTAATCGGCCAAATAAGCTAACCTAAAGAGACCTATCGATATTGGGTTAAACGCTAGTCAAAATCTATGGACTGTAGGTGTGGTTAGAGACTAGATATATTTGTGAAAAAAAACCCCAGCCTCAATCCCCGGAATTCAAAATAATGTAAAGGCCTTTCTACCCCGTCGCGGCGTCGCTTTGAATGGACATTGACGTTTTTACATAAACACTTTATGTAAATAAAAATATATACATACAGGCTGTTGTATTTTGTAAGCGTGCGTGGGTTTGACGTTAACCGATTTTGACGTGTGACTGGTCCCATTTTTCATTCGATACCGACACTTATGAGAGGAAAATGTACCGGATTATTCAAGGAAAATATATTGTTTTTATTGTTGTAAAAATTTGGAGCTTATTTAATGAGAAAGTGGTATATGTAAGTTTAAAAAAAAAAGTGACATAAAATGATTACACCTAAACAAAAGGAATGTAGGGATGTAATTTTACGTAGAACTTACCTACTTGTACTACTCCTCAAGTGTAATCAAAAGTCCTAAAACAAAATGTATTTTTGAACTCAAATATTTTTAAATATCGAGTTTCCAATCTACCTATGTAATTCAACATACTACAATGCCGTAATTACCGAAACAATAAAAAACTAATTGTGTCTCGCGTGGATCCACGTTTCTGGCACTCAATGGGTTAATACTGCGTAACACGCGAGTATATTCAAATGTAGAGTATGTATTGGTGTGTATTTGTTGGTCTAGTGTCAAGCCGGCATTTTTTTCAAATATTTGAAATGTTTTTTGATCACATAAACGCGTTAGTGTTACCCAATGAACTGACTCTAATAGCTGCTCTATATTGAAGAGATAACAACTTAGTTTCCATGTTATTACACATAATTGCTTTCGTGTTTAAAACATTCCTCTTATTATAGCTTACGCCATCTTTATCGGTTTAGAATAACATTACTTAGCGGCAAAGATAACGCGCGTGATTTCACACAAGTATAAAATGTCACATAAAATTAACAAGACTGGTTGCCTAGCAACCGTCGCCCCTGTCGTCATAATTAGTGACGGTAGGGGGCGCGCGCGTCAATTGCTCATTAGAAGAACACCCTGTAATGTAAGTATGTTAGAATAGCCTAAGAGTCTGCCACGCAGGTAATTTTGTTTTTGATAAAATTTTAATTTTCGAGAATAGATAGTTTTCTGGTCAGTGGGTCGTCTAGGGGCGGAGCTCGTTTTCTTGATAGTAGAATAGATTGCCGCAGGGTTGCCTGGAAAAATCTTTTTTGTCCCATGACTAGGAGCAGAATTGTTGTAGGATATGGTGCTGCAGAGACATTATGTACGTAAGAAAGAATTTACATCTTTTTAGTAAAAACGGCGACAGACATAATTATGTTACTAGAAATAGGGACCAATTAGTTCAACCAGGTTTCAGACTGGCTAAAGTAGCCTCATCTTTCATGGGGTACTGTACAAAATGTTACAATAAAATTCCTCCCCACATTCTTGAACTGAATGAGACGAAATTTAAAACTTGTATAAAACGCACACTATGCAGGCTGGCATATTATAAGTTGGGGGATTACATCAATGATAAAAATGCTTGGCTAAATGCTAGTCCTGCTCCACAGCCACTAGGGCGCATAAACAAGTGATATGCAGAACATTATTGTTTTGAATTATTGTTGGACCTTCTGAAGACTGTATAAATATATTTGTATTGTATAAACTCAATTTCATTCATCAAGGTATGTACTTATGTACCTAAATATTGTAAAAAGTTTTTTTTTAAAAGAGTAAGTATGGAGTTTCTTGTGCATTCTTCTCCATTACAAGCTACTTTCCGAATGCACGGTAGAATCAACTATTATTATTTGTAAAATGTAACGTTCAAAAGTGCCGCTTGGTGGCCTACTTGAAATAAAATATCTTTGTCTTTGTCTTAGAGCGGTTTCTCCAGCGAAATTTCCCTCTTTATTATATATATTCATGACGTTTTGGTATTCTACTTTGCGAGGTCCATCAAAGCCAGATTTTTCAGCCGCTTTGTTTATGATCCGGCCTTGCAACAGCGTTCGCCAAGGCATTCGGATGATTTTCCAACCGTGTTCTGTAGTATACTGCCCAGATTTTTGCCTTCTGATGCACTGTTTTTTAGTTAAGGTATTCATTAATATCGCAGTTTCTTATAACGGTGCATTTATGATGTTTTTAAGGTTACACTAGTCAACGGCACGAACTGTTTTGTGCGCGGGGTTAAAACGCATTTTATATCAACCGACAACACGTGCGGAAGAGATAGCAGTAGGAAGCTAGTTCGCGTACGAATACACACATTTGCAAATTTGTAGCGAAATGAATAATGATTTAGGACGAAACCGAGCGCGCGAAATTTTATGAACAGACTTTTGGGAGTCTAGATATCATGAAAAAACGACTTAACGTATCTGTTCAAAATAAAATTATTTGCATTTTTGAACTACTAATCTATCCCTGTATGGTAGTTGTTTTGCAATTTACCGTCTTGTTATGGTATTTATTCGGGCCCAAAAATGCGTTAAAATTTGTGTCGAAATGTGGAACTTTCGACGCTCATAACTTTCAAATATTTACTTTTTTGTTTCCATACAGGGCTAGATAATGATGAGACAAATTGATATCACTTTTTATTTTGAACGTACATTGTCAAACAGTGGAATAATCCCTAGACTACGTTTGTATTGAAGAATTTTCGACTAGTGTAACCTTAAGGATAACATTTTGAAACCTTTGGATCATGTTCATGTTGGAGACACAAGCTGTTCCCCATAGTTGGATAAAGCCGCAACATCCTTAATTCTAATTTATGTTTGTTAGTTAACTCCAGTTATAAAAGTTTTTCAAGTGAATCCAACGTCATTTGAAAGAAAGCGATGTACTACATGGCCAAAATAACTGTGCACTTCGTTCGTCAAGCGACTCCACTCCCGCCTACCCGCGCGGCGCTCAACGTTCGCCTCGTGCGCCAATAGCGAGAGTCGAACGTCAGTGACATTGACAGAACCAAAAAAAAAACCTCTCAGTTATCCGTAATCTAGGGGTTGCCAGTTTTCTTGTTTACACCTGGCAACGCATAAATTGCGGCTAACTGCTAGCTGGCTGATGTTGCATACGTACCCGCGATATAGGAGAAATTCTAGTGAGATACTATAGGACAAAGTTAAAAAACAAAAACGAATTGCGGCTAAATATTGCCAGGAACCCTCTGTAATCTATTCTTCTATCAAGTATCTTCCATAAGAATTAAGTTTAATCAAAAACGTATTGACAGCAGATTTTTGCGGTGGGATCTTGTACAAGAACCCCTGTAAGTATATTAGCGGGTACACCTCGGAGACGTGCGTAGATTTAATAGGCTTCTAGTCGTTTGCGTTTTATGGGGGTTATTGTAATTTATTATGATATATAATTAATTACCTACTTTCTACTGAATGTGGTGCTAACTCAGCTTACTTCATTCTTCTTCTGGTGAAAAGCCTTCACGTAGGCACCTATGTAATAATTGATCATCTAAATCTTGACAAGTATTAAACAGGTAGACTTGCAAAGGTGCTGATATCTGAATAACGTTATTCTTGCTTTGTTTAATACAGGCCTTTGGATACATAGCAGTACTACGACTCTTGAATCCAACCAGGACTATACCCGCAAAACCACGGTACTTTCGGTTTGTTCTTTAGAGATACTGTTTCCTGTCTGACAGGTGGACAGTGGTACATAAACTTTGCACTTACCCTTGGTCCTCGTGGTGGTCTTCTGGTCAATCCCGTGTGTGTGGTCGGGGTGTTAGAGGGTAAATATATATATTAAAGGGAATGAGGAACGCCCGACGTGATCTGAGCCGAAGTTCTCGGCAGCCAACAGACACGTTTCCGACACAATTCCCTCACTGCGCGTGAAATATACACAAGTGAAAAGGTCCGGGCGAAGCACAATGCCACCCGCGAATGGCGATTACAATTTCGGATATTAATTGGCTGGTTACATAACGATTTCAAAATACCAGATCAAGACCGTATCACGTCTAGCCATGTCCGTTACAATTTTCAGACTCCTGTCAACTCCACCTAAGCTGTCAATCTCAATGACAGCGAGCTGACTCAGTGTTGCAACAAAATAACAACAAAGGAACGAAACGTTTTCGTTTCGAACAAACTTTTTTTTTAAACTTTGCCCTCCATTAGGAATTTCTTCCTGTATCGTGGGTGCGTTTACAAACATTTAAACAGAAGTGGCCCAGTGGCTAACGCCACTCGTGCTTAAGGTTGTGGGTTCAAATCCCGGTAAGTACTAAGAATGTACAACGCGGGAACAATTTAGTTGATCTCCTTTATCTAATTCCTGATCCTGCAAATGCAGATTTATAGATTCCAATAAGCCATGAGCCACCGAACATAATCGACTGTCCATTCACAACCTACCCAGCTAAACAGCTGTAAACAAGTAATACTATTTCAAGCTAATTCTAACGGCTGCACTATTCAGCGGTACACAGCGCTTTACAGCGCTGTTTTGGTGACAATTACGAGTGACACTAATTGTGATTGCAGTATGTGTTACTACGTGCTACGGTACTAGGTAAATAGATGCAGTTTGTCTGTGGAATTGGTTCGTGTTTCGTGTGTTCATTTGTTTCGTGGTTATTTATTTAGAACTTGTCTTGTACAGTCAGGGGAATTATTTATTTATCACCTTAAGTTTGAATGTCACTAGCCCTTCAAAAAACAGATGTATATTTTTGGAGTACGATTTTTTTTAATAGCGCTACAAGAGCATTTGGGCATTGGTAACGGCCGCGACTTACAAGTTGTAGGTCGTGGGTACGAACCCAGGCAGGCGCTTTACTTTGTGTAAATTATAACATCACCACTGCTCTCAAAACGGCGAAGAAAAACATTGTGAGGAAACCAGCATTTCTTAGAACCAAAAATTCGAAGACATGTGACATCTACCAACCTGCACTAGGCCCGCGTCGTGGATTACGGCACATTCCCTCTAACAGAAGGGAGGCATTTTTTCTTCCTTCTTGGAATGCTCATGCATACTGCACTACCACGGGGAGATAGTGCAGTTATGTGGGACTTCAACCCACTTAATCTCCATGGTGTCCTTACGGCAGGAACCCGGGCACGCGCTTGCACTCACCGCGAACCCGCCGCGGCTGTCCGTCACCGGACTCTCCTCTAGGGAGTACACCCCATCACCGGCGCACCAGAACACATTGTACGCCGTGACCACCCCAGGGACCAAACCAGTACATGGGTGCCAGACGATCCCATGTATGGCACCCGGTTCGAGTCAAGGTCAATGGCCCCGCCATCTACCATTTTTCGGTCGCAGGGGATAAGGAGAGCGGCCAACGCTATACCACTCTTACTCCCCTGCGGCCCCACCGCGTCCGCCATCAGACGGTGGCGACCCCGTCCAGGCCGCGAAAGGTAGGAAGAGCGGTGCACCGCAATACCGGCTAAATACTCCTCTCCCGCCGCGGCCTCAAACCCTCTACCGCGATATCGTATGGGTATGGGCGGCCCCATACGACATCGCGCGACTACCCTCGCGTACCCTGACTGCTCGTCATGCTCCTACAGCAAAGGGGCTCAATTTTCTAAACGTCCTAATTGCTCAGGAACCTGGCGTCGACATATTTATGCTCAATGACAAAACTATGTTAAATGTCTATATAAAGTGTTATTATATATGTAGTGTTGGCTTGCTATACGCTTTGGTGAAAACTGTAAGTACAGCAAGTAATTGTTATAAAAATAAATAAATCTATCCTATCCTAATCTATGGCGCCGCCATATTTTAGACTTCTAAAAACTTGTACTGCAAATTGATGAATTCAAGCTCTATTTGTCTATGTGACTGATAAATATGTAGTTTCAACCATATCAACAATATTCAACTATATAACAAACATTTTGTAGTTACAAACTTATACCTTATCGCTTACTCGTATACGCGACTTTAACCGACATCATTCGTGTTCAAATTCCACATGATGAGCTATGTAAAAACCGTTCAAAATCTACCCATGCCTACGGCTTTTGACGATATAATTTCAACCATTTTTGCCTTCATAAATAATAACAGTTTAAATTGAAACCCTCAAAGCTCAAGTATCCCAACATAAAATATGTGACTAATACATCGACCGGAAGCCTTTGTAAATTGCCCAAGGGCGCCTTTCACAGCAGCATAAGGGGTTTGCAACAAAAACCTCTTAGCAAAATAAACCGACGAGGTCTACAAAGGCAGCCGCCAATCCCCGCCTTATTTCCATTAAATAAGATGTTCAGCGGAACCCTTTGCCAACGATTACTACCGAGAATTAGGGTTCCGTCGGTTGCTTTTTTAGTAAATTGCTGCGATTTTTTGGAATGTTTTGAAAGGGTTTGCTTTTAATTGATCTGAAAATGTTTTGTTTCCAGATTGGCAATATCTTTTTCCATTATATATCTACTAACCAATGACATTGGTGTATCGTTTTGCATCAGTAAAAATTGTTGAATGGATGTCGATTCCGGGCTGATGTATAACATTACTGGCTTCTGCCACCTTCATCCGCGTGAAAAGTGTTCTATTATCCCAAGGGCACTTCATACCGGGTATTCTTAGTTCTTATCCAAATTTGATCTATCCATATGCCAAGTTTCATCCAAATCCGTTCAGCCGTTAAGGCGTGAAACCGCAACAAGCAAACATAATATTATCGTATTTATAATATTAGTAAGGAAATATGTTTAAAAAAATATAAATAAATCGTTGGTGGGTCAATGACTGGTATTGCTCTTATCATCATCATCATTTCAGGACATAGGCGTCCCCCAAGTGCCACCACATGGACTGGTCCCGTGCGTCTCGCATCCTGCAGATTCCCGCAACCTTATCCAGAGGCTGCAGACAAGTAGCATTCGATGTCAGCGAAGGCGATAATCGAAATGTCAAAATGTATGGGATTGATCACGTGATTTTTTGCCATCCTTCAATCCTATACAACTTTTCCTTTTTAGGGTCCCGTACCCAAATGGTAAAAAAAGTAAATTAAAAAATCAAAGAAACCCGACCCGACCCGAGTTTGGATGAAAAAAAATTGGGAGCCCCACAATATGGCACCCAAAAGCCACCATTTTTCTTTTTCCAATTTTAATGTAGTCAGTGACACTCGCAAGGTTAAGATGAATCAATTAAATGATAAATGATTTTATTTCTGTAAGTTGGTTTGTACAAACACTTTTACATGTCGATGATATTTTTAAAACTAGATGAGGTCGGTTGACGATTGACGTAAGAATCATCAAAATCGGCCAACGCGTTTGATCTCTGTACCGCAACATAGGAACATACATACATAGACTGATAAACACATTACCCTCCTTCGGCAGTCGGGTACAAAGGGTACCCTATTACTAAGACTCCACTGTCCGTCTGTCTGTCACCAGGCTGTATCTCATTAACTGTGATAGCTAGACAGTTGAAATTTTCCTTTTCACAGATGATGTATTTCTATTGTTGCTGTAGCAACAAATACTAAAAACAATAAAATATTTTTTTGCGATAGTGGTACGGAACCCTTCGTGCGCGAGTGCGACTCGCACTTGGACGATTTTTTGACCATCACTATCGCCACGTTTTCGATGATAGAATATAACCTGTTTAGGGCCTCAGGTCATCGTGCTATTGCTTCGCTATTCTATAGTTTTTGGTTGTTCGAATTTCAACATTTGACATAAAGAGGCAGTATGATAAATAAAAGTTAAATAACTTTATCAAGAGATTACCTACAAACTGTGAGATAATCTTAAATCTTTTATATTTATTACAAAACTTGTCAAGTCTTTCCAGTTTGCTTATAATTATATTTTAAGGCTTGTTTCGGAACTCTTTGTTTAAGCTTCATAAAAGTTTTATATCTGTTAAGTTAAGCGCTAATAAACCTAAAGCTGCTTTGTGTAAGATGGTGTTGTTGAAGGACTTAATTTTTAAACTTTACCTATATGAAAATAAATTAATTGTGACAAAATGTTGTCAGACAGTATGATTATTACAAACGAAAAGCAGATTGGAATTCATAAATACTTGTAAAATATTTCTTTACTAAAAACTCAAGTTCGTGGTTGCTACTCATTTTATCACGGTTTGCTCCCAAACTGTGATAAAAATGTGTGACTCAAGCCTGTCACATTGGCCGTGCTCGCCCACCAGAACTTTTCTGCCCCATAGGCCATCCGTTCTGCGAGCTATGTGCAATGGGGATCCGCTGGTTGCGAGACGCACGGGACCGGTCAATGTGGCGACGCTTGGGGGAGGCCTATGTCCAGCAGTGGACGTCTTTCGACTGACATGCTGATGATGAAAAACTCAAATCAATTTTGGCTTAAATTTTACGTAGAACTTGTGTTTTTCCAAGTGATGTTAGGTTTTTCATCTAAAAATCAGTTGCAGTTCTGAGTCTGAGTATGTGCCTGGTTGAAGGCATTCAACTCGCCCCATGTAGATAGGTTTTAACATGACTGGCGAAATAAGGGCGTACTATAGACTCTGCCTAAGCTTTTTGGAAACACAAGCGTGATTTTATGTTATTTTATTTAAGTTTGCTACTTGCCAACTTTGCTTAAGATTACCACACCATTGTGGCTCTCCACCGAATAAGGGTTTAGGACTTCTTGCAATAAAATGCCATCTAAGCATAACTGCATTGCCTTCTCATGAGAGTTATAGAGAAAACGGCGCGAACCCCATAGAACAGCAATAAAATCGAACGTGTGAACGGTCTGAGGGTGAAACAAACTGACAGGTGTCACTTTGGGGAACAACTGAGGACGTGATGTGGTTGTTATCAGTCTTCATGGTGTACTATGAATTCTTTTCGCAAGTCTGGTGAAGGATTGGTAAATATTACGTATCTATATAGTTAATTTATTTCGGCTAACTTTTATATTGAAATAGTACATTGTGATACAAGGGTGGGAAGTTGGTTATTGCAAACGAGCTGTCATTAACAAGCCCGAGCCGAAGGCGAGGGTTTTTAATGACACGAGTTTGCAATAACCTACACACCCGTGTATCACACGACGTTTTTCAATACAGTTGTGAGAAACAGTAAAAACAAATCATAGAATTAGATTTGTTTATTCACAAAAAATAAAATTTTCAATATGGCGCGTTTTTGCAACTGGACATATTTTTTTACAAAGAAAACAGCCTATACAGCCTATTCGATTTTTGACAAACGTTGATGTGAAAATAATTAACTTAAAACTGGTAATTAAATATATTAAACAACTATTTAAAAAAAAAATGAGAATTCAATGTTAAAACGTACGGAATCATTAATTTTTCCTCGTATAAAATCGTATCCCATTTTATTCTATGTATGAAAACTCCTTGCTACTAAACTTTTTTAAATTGACTTATGGCGCGTTTTAACAAATGGTCATTTTTTTTTCAACGAAAACAGCCTATTCGATTTTTGACAAATGTTGATGTGAAAATAATTAAATTAAAACTGGTAATTAAATATATTAAACAACCATTTAAAAGACTTTTGAGAATTCAATGCTAAAACGTACGGAATCATTAATTTTTCCTCGTAGAAAATCTATCCCATTTTATTCTATATTTGAAAACTCCTTGCTACTAAACTTTTTTAAATTGACTTATAAATTTAAAACTAAACTGCAAACATAATGATCGAGCTCGTAAACAAAAGTCACGACCGCGTAACAGAAAGATGCCTATGCGTAAGATTTAACTTTCGAATCATAATTATAGCCTCTGAAAGTACGCCATGTTTAACAACTGTATTGAAAAATATATTTTAAAATTGAATTGTGACGAAAAACATACTTTGTGAAAAATGTCAGTTCAATCGAACACTGGGAAGTGTATCAAATGCTTGCAAACTTTGATTCATACATTGAAACTAAATAATATGTTGTAATAACAGTCTGAAGTAAGTAACATTCGGTTTTGAACCAATCCAGTTATTAGGTAGTTTTCAATAATCACATTCTTTGGAAAGCCTAGGATTTTCGCACAGAAAACACGAATGAATAAAAAGATTTTCCAATTATTCTGCGACATATACAGAGGTAAATATCCTAGTCTATTAGCAATGTATCAGTATGTATCCTAAGTAAGTATCCTAGTCTGTTATTAAGTGAAGCTGTACACACAGAGTAAGTTTTAGTCAAGTTATAAAACTTTGCCTGAGGGCAACGATTTGTACTCAGTGACTCTGTGAACTTTGAAGCCTGATCTCACACCTGAGAACTTCAGATGACGAGAAAAGTCCATTAAGTTCACCACGAGTTCTTGTGACTGCACTCTGTTTCTAGTTACAAATTGGTTTTGCAGGCATTTTACACACATTCCTAAAACTATCCTTTTATTTAACTCTGGAAAGATAAATAAATAGGTAGATGGAATGTAATTTATTTTACACCAAAATAGTTAGATAATTATTTTACAAGATTTTTACTCTATATGGGTACAATGGCAGTCTTATCGCTGACAGCGATATCTATCAGATAAATTAAATCAAACTCAAATTACTAACACTTTTTCTTTCTTTCTTTTCTAGTCAAATTATAATTATCGTTTGTCTAATAGACAGTGAAAAAACATATTGTATTTCGTAAATAAACTCTGTATTTTTTATGTGGGGTCCAGAGATTCACCAGTTCTGTTTCACGATCGTCCATCAACAGGTTCCTTTCAATTAATTATTTTAAAACTTGAGTTAAAACGTTTACAGAACATTTTTGCAAACTAGTTTGCTAACCCGACACCTCTCTTCCTGTAGCTCACTTGCACCGATAATAAAACGCTCCGGAACAATGTTTTTCCCTCTCAAAAGCAATAAAATAAATTCTGTTGGACGATCATCTAATTTCAATGAAAGCTTCTGCCGCAGTAAATCTGCCGCGTCTGTTTGTTTGTCACTAGGAAGGTAGGTTCAGAAGGAAATATAGAAAGATTTAATTTCTATACACTGTTTCCTGTCATCTATTGTCCCTCTATTTTATTCTCTGTCACTCTGTTTACTGTAAGAGAACTAAACACTGAGTTAAGCTCGCCTGCCTTTGTACATACTACTTTATTTTCACACTGTATTGAATGTCGTTTATGGTGTACAGATTAGAATTAAGAAAGAAAATAGCTCTTTATATTGAGATAGGAATCTTTATGGACTCGCACAGAAATTTAATATTTGTTTCTTTTTTTTCAGTGCGTTTCGTGTGCGTTCTTTTATTTATTCAATTTAACTTGGGTTGTCGTCGAACAGCTGGGTCAATAATCTTAAAGACTTGTTTTTATTTGTACCAATGACCAATCTTTTTATGCAGAAACTGTAGATCCTTTATATGTATATCAGCACTTATAAAGATTTCGTTCAGAAAAGAGATTTCGTTTTGGTTTTAGAACGGCTCTGACAGATGTCAACTTGACATAACACTAGGTTAGGTTTGGGCGCGAACAAGTGAAGATCAGAGGGAAAATTAATCAAGGAAATGGCAGCATTGATTTATTAGATTTGTAAAATTGGTGTATATTACTCGAAGAGAAATAAAGTGATAGTTACCGATTGTTCGTGTAGTTTAACCTACGTGTCTTGTGTAATGTCATTTACGTTATTTCTTATTACTTTATGTGATTAGTACCTGGTAGACCGAACTCTGCTCGGGTGAAAATAGAGAAAACAACGTTTTCTAAAAATGAAACCTAGCTAGATCGATTTATAGCCCCCGAAACCCCTGCATACTATTAAATTTCATGAAAATTGTTGAAGCCGTTTCCAAGATTCAAATTATATATAAATATATACAAGAATTGCTGGTGTAAAGGTATTAGATTTACTTTGTAACCGTAAGAAAGGCGTTCTTTTTTTTTTCTCGCCCGAAAAGGATCTATGCAATAGTGGCCTTTCCTGTCTACAACTATGTAAATAATATATTCATGCTTGCCTTCTGTGTGTTGGTGTTTTCAGAAGATTTCGTTTTGGACTTTTCAAGTGATTTTTCTGCACTGTAAATCTTGCCAAACTGAACGATATTATTAATATTTAAATTGTGTTTTGTAAACCTTCTAAATCTATTTTGTTTTGTGTCCCAGATACCGCTGCTTTGTCTACTTTGTATCTTATTGTTATACCGTTGTTATTTTGAAATATATTTGTGTTGCAAGCACTTAGGGGTGACTGGGTAGAAATATATCTTACCTGCTTTTGTGTACGATCTGCCCTACACCAACGCTTTTCCTACCTATTGTTAAAATTAAATGTTTTCTTTGTACCTTGGAATAATTCTTTAATTTCGATTACCTCAGGAGATAACCATTATTTTGCTAATTTGTGTGCGCTCTAAGTACTTCTGGTGCCGGATTCTAACATCATGAGTACTTATTGATTCACCGTTCTGGCGACGTGGAAGCGTACATGCAAGAAGTTGGGATCCGTAGTTTAGATTGGCCAGCTTGAAGTCCTTACCTCAATCCAATTGAGAATGTCTGGGATGTTCTAAAGAGACGGGTAAGATCAGTGCAACCTGCTCCACAAAACATCAGGGAGCTAATAAGAGTCATTGCAGAAGAGTGGGAATGTATTCCTCAAAACGTTATCAAAACATCGTGGAAAGCATGCCCAGAATTCAAGCTGTGATTTTGGCAAGAGGAGGTCACACTCGTTATTAGACTTTTACATTTGTAACCTTTTTGCCGACCACTTCTTATTGTTTGGCCGTGTACATCGGTTTTAAAGAAATCATCTTTTTTTTTTTAAATTGCCAGAATTCACTTCACGCGTAATAATTTACACGATTATAAGTATACAGACTACGTCAAACAATTAAATTTCATTTAATTAACTCAAATCGACCTTAGAATGTAAATTTCCTTAGGGGCCCGTTTTTTTTACAAAAGAGTGTAATTAATTTTGAAACAAGTATACCTATATAGTGTAGGTCTCTGAATTACTTTAGAGAGCCTATCCAAAAATATTGAAATACGGAAAATTCGGGTTAGCCAGAAGATCAAAATATCAATAAGACGCGGAACGTCATTAAGCGCGTGTAACGAAACTATAGCGCGATTCAGAAAAATGTACAACGCCATCTATCGAGCCAGGAAGTAAACTTTGTACTCCGATTTTCATAATGTTTTTTTAATAAAATTATTTTTTATTCCATTCCAATTTAGTTGTTACTACCTAATAATTATGTTTTATATTTCTTTAATGAGTACCAATGGAAATTTATTGAGAGACAAGCCACCAAACAACTTCCTGTTAAAATATAATAAACTAGCTTCTGCCCGCGGTTTCGCCCGCGTAAAAAGTGTTTTATCATCCCAAGGGTCCCTCCCAGGGTCTCAACTATCTCCATGCCAAATTTCATTTAAATCGGTTCAGTAAATCCAGAGATCCCCTACAACCTCACAAACTTTACCTCCTAATAATATTATTAGAATTGAAAAATAGACTACTTGAATAATTTTATATTCAAAACATAGGTAGCTGACTAACAAATTCTGTTTGTTTGACCGCTTCTTGCTTCTCGTGCATCAACAATCGCTGCTATTAATCAGATCACAACCACAACAAATGCCTCTGTGACATACAAATATAAGTTTTATGCTATGATCCGCATCATAAGGTTATCTAAATATGAGTTCACAATATTTTTCTACCAAGAAAAATCTACCGAAGCAGCATAAGAACCACTACTATACAACGAAGTCTACGTACCTTTGTGATGAAAACACGAACAACGATATATACATTGTAGGTATTGTATTTTAAAAACCGTCGGGCTTGTGTGAAAATTATCCACAAAACGCTATAAAATCCATTAATTTCAGAGGATTAAAACTGAATTTTTTAAGCGGTCGTAAGCTTGAAAAACGTATTTTAAATCCTATATGATTAGACGTTAACAAAAGTGGGCGTCCCACATTATACAACAGTAAATAGTATCTAGAAGACTGGTGTTTTTAAAATGATATTTAAAAAACAACAGTTTTAAAATATCAGTATCATTTAAAACACCAGTTTTAAAATATGAGTATTATTTTAAAACACCAGTTTTTAAAATATCAGTATCATTTTAATTTTTATTCCGGCGATGAAATATTAACGCTCCGTTTCGCTACTTCAGGTAAACTTATCTGGTATTTATTTAAAAATCTGAGGTGCTAGACAACTGGGTCGCGGCATAATTTGAAAAAGAGTTACCGCGGCATTGACACAAGCAGCTGAAGGAACACGGGTGGGTTTTAGTCAAGAAAAATCACACGTCCCACTTCCCCCAGAGCGGGAGAAGACATAGAAAAAAAAAACTTGCTAGACAACTGTCATTCAATTTCAGCGATGTCGATGGTCGAAATATGTAAGGAATTCATCATCATCATCAGCCTTACAATGTTCGCACTGCTGGGACACTGCTGGTAAGGAATTCACGTGATATTTCGATAGCGCCTGACAATTTTAATTTTTTCCCATCACTATGGCAACGCTTCCGTTGGTAGAATGTCACATATCTAGGACCTCTTTTCTTTAACTATCCTAATAGATGTGCTCATCGATTCAAGCAGTTTTCATTTGTGTCTGCACTAATCTTTTATCAGCTACCAACTGTTGTAATACCTACACATTACATTACATTATACATAAACTCATGCCTGTATTCCCCGAAGACTGGCAGAGGTGCACCTTTGAAATACCAACAATTCACCAGTTATGTTTAGTTCCCATTTAATAGGGGCGAGATTATTGCCATCAATCGGGCTTCTGCTACTGGGCAATTCCAGTAGCATTCCTCGCACCACTCGCTCATAATATGTTGACCGGGTATTCCACGGTACGTGATTCTGCGGACGGATGCCGATCAGACCGCACCGACGCCCGACGCACCGTGGAAATCGTCTGTGGAAGCGCAGACAAATCCGTAGCGGTGCGTGCGGATCCGCCACGAGTCGGTAACTTCGAAGGTGCAGTGCGATGCGTTCCACCAATTCCCGCAACTAAACTGACAACTAATAACAATATAATTTTATAGTTGCGTACCTTGAACGGCTTTTGTTGTACTCCAACATCCACCGGCGTGGTTTCTTTCCCTTTACTTTGTTTTAATTTTAATTATTACTGAATATCACAAGAGCCGCAGCTGCAGCGATACGTTCTCTTTCAAGTTGCATTTTGGAATGCCAAAATGGCTCAAAGCCATTTATTCGAATCTAAACCCACACCGACACGGACCGTGGCAAGCAATTGGTGTGCGTTGCGTGGCTGTTCGTGGTCGTCGGCTGTGCGCGATAAAATCCGCAGAATCACGCACTGTGGAATGCTGGCTTTAGCTAGCACTCGGATCCGCACTGTAGAAATGACCGCTGGTTGGCCCCTCAGCGAGTCTTTGATTGCTCTTGTCGCTGTGACACAATAGTGGTGGGAAAATCCTGATGGAAAAAAACAATAAAACCTTGCCCAAACCGGGCATCGCACCCAGGACGTCATGTTCAGCAATACAAGGAGGCAATATTACATTATGGATTGCAATTTAAGCCTGATGACAGACACGCAGACCAAAATACTGGTATCCATCCTTAATCCGTATCCTCCGTAAGTAATCCCTAATCCCCTTAACGACCTCCCGGTAGATTCTTTGCAGAAAATCGCCAGACCAAAACGGAACAAAGCGATCAAATTTACCGAAATTAAAAAAAGCCATTTCAAAATGTGTTTCCGTGTAACCGCGGGCGTACATTGAAATCCTTTCGATGTTCCCACGTCGACGTCGTCACGCTAGAGGTTCGACGAAGAGCATAGAGCAAGGAATCACTGTGCTGGCAGCAAGTGGAGACGTGCATCTACTTATATTATAAACTAGCGACCCGCCCCAGCTTCGCAAGAGACAATTTTTTTTTTAATTTAACCATTTATGCACATACACCTAATATACAGACAAGAAGAAGGAACAGAAAATAGGTACCTACAGAGATTTCATTATATATGTCGCTGCCAACTAGCTTAACCCCTTGAGGTCCTTAATTACTGAAACAATTAAAAAGATATTGTGTCTCGCGTGGATCCACGGTTTAGGCACTTAAGGGGTTAATTTGCCATTCATTAACAGCCTAGATTTTTTAACTAAACGGTGCCGTTCAACTAGCGGCTCGATTGATAATACCTATACTTCATAAAAGATAGCTTGATCTCTGCGAAAGCTGTCAGTATCAATACAGTAACAATAGCGCTTGATAGGCTAACAATAATGTATACGTCAGTTTGACATAATAATATGTCGCAGAGATCTATCGCAGAGAGCTATCTTTTATGAAGAATAGGATATATATTCAGCCATTCAATCAAACATGGCGACATAGCAACTGAAGCCGGCCGTGATGTCGTATGGAGCCTCCCATACAATATCGCGGCTGAGACGCGGTGGGGCCGCAGGTGAGGTCCGTAGCCCTTGCGGCCGAAATGTGGTAGGTGTTGGGGCCACTGACCTGTCCCGTCACAGGAGGACCACGGGTGTCCCACACGGGGTTGTCTGGTACCCATGTGCTGGTTTGGTCCCTGGGGTGGTCACGGCGTGCAATGTGTTCTGGTGCGCCGGTGATAGAGGGTACTCCTACTAGTGAAAACCGTACTTATTAAAATCCGTTGCGTGGCGGTATATTAAAAGACGTAAGCGGAGAAAGATAGAGGCAGCCGGCGACTTTTGTTTTTTTTTGTTTACTTTTTATTTATGTGGCACCATCTGTTCGCTCGGCTTTACGTAAGATTTTCCTTTCTTGACATTATCGTCTCCAGTAGCGGCCTCCGAGCTCTGTGGGTTCCACGAAAAGCGTGTCAATCGAAATCTTATAGAACACGCTTCGAGGAGTGTGGCTGATTAGTAAACAGATGTGGTAGATGTTATGAGTGATTTGTTGAGGAGATCGAGCTTTGTCATGAGTTTTTGAGATGACAGGGTAAAACTGAAGGATTAAAAAATAAGTAAAAACTGACTACTGAAAAATCACGCTTTAAAAAGTATGAAATAAGAAAATATTCTCATCTGAAATTGTTATTTATTTATTTATTTTATTTTAAAGAAAGCTTACAGACTAATAACAATTTTGTATTTTAATACGATATATTTGTTGACAATTGCTAATTACAAGCTTCCACATGTATGTTAGCATTAGCGTTTAAATAATTATTAAACAACCAAGAAGCAACTAGTTCAAGATTATAAATAGGTAAAGGAAAAAAAAAAAAAACAAAAACAATATAGCAGTAATAAAAATAAAATAAAAAAGAAAAAAAAAACTGTGACAAGTCGCGCTATTTTCCATCTTTAAAGTATTCCCTACTTAGGATGTTTCTAATTTTATGTGAACTGGTGTTATACAAATCAATATCCAGGTGTGGTGGTAAATCATTAAAAGCTTTAACAGCGTGTTAGATTTATAAAGGAATTCTATATAAAAGTATCGATATTTACGAAGATAGCAAGCTTAGCTTGGAATGTCAAGATGGTTGCTGGTTATTTACTGTGTATCAGAGTTCCTTTGTGGTGTATAAGGGAAAGGTTTTATGAATAAAAGCACAGAAAGACAAGACTAGGTATTTATTTCAATTAGGCTTGTCAATTAATTCATATTGAGGCTCAGAGAGCTTACTGCCCGTTCGCTATACTAGTTCTCGTGGAGAAGAAGGGCAAGAAACTCCACGGAAGCAACTATGGTTGTAAAAGTATCCATATATATCTTTTACAACCATATAAATCTCGTTTATCACAATAAAGGTCTAATTCTATTATGGCCATTATATGATGAATCTTGTAATATTCCACAATATTACATAATCTAAACAACAAGGATAAGGCAAAGAACATGACTACCCCTTAAATCAATTTAACATCATTATGAATAAAGGCCACAACATGAAATAGAGTTTCAACACCACCATTAGCAATAATCAAGTTATAATATCAAATAACTTACGTGAAGCTTGTGTAGTCCATCTTTCACAGAATATAACTATCACAACTGGCTTGTAGTTCACCACAAAAGTGATTCAATCATACGAATTATACAATATTTATAGTAACGAGTCGACCTGTCAAATGTTCCCACCATTTTCTACATTTCTATAAATAATCTCACAATTAGATCAATAATCAATTCTTGAGTAATGAAACCTTTTTAAAACGTATCAAGACAATTAAGGAATTGAATATAGCCTATTTAGTAATTCTTAATCAATATTCGAAAGAATATTGATACTAACTGACAGACTTGTACTAATTGTCTCAAAGGACTTATAATACTAAAATAGCAATATAAAATCCAGGATACATCACAATGATTATTACAAATTACGTAATATTTTATAGGAATATCATAACTGTGGCTTAAATGTAAATTTAGAGTTATTTCCTGTATTAAGTTATTTACTCAGGTGGGTACTCTAACACTTGTAGGTATTTGACAACACAATAATAATTTAGGTAGGTACTTAGACATTTGTCGGTAGATGCTTAATAAATATGACAGTTTGTATTTTGTAGCAAAACATTATGACGTCACACGTACTTCCAATACTAACACGGCCATACTGACATGTAGTTCGCTCTCGGACTACATAACTAAAAACTTGAAACTAATTATCTCTTATTAATTTTGTAAAGAAACTTGATACTAATACATAATTCATTGTTATAGTCCAATTTATCACATCAAAAGGACAAAATAACAACGGTCAGTACTTTGACATCAATCTAAGCCCCTCACCTGCTGCACATGAGACGGGCTAGAGCAAAGTAACTAACTTCAGCAGTTCCCATCATTTCTTTATGTTTTCCATTCTATTTGTCACATCTGACATACAATACATATTTTTTTTTATGGATAAAATATAATATACACAATCAATCCATTCTCCCGACCATATTCTCAATTTATCATTTTCCATTATATTTGTCACATCTGACATCCAATACATAATTTTTTGTACAAACATCATGTACAAACATGTTTTTATTCTTTAATAGTATCTTCAATAATAAATTTCTCATAGGCCACTTTACATTGTCAAATCCATCCTTGTTCTAAATATTATTACACCAACCAACAATACATCGTTCGGCCAATCTGACAATATCTTTGCAAATTGTACTGAAATATTTTCTTCTGACTAAAATCAGATCAACAGAGGGTATATAATTAAATTCTTTATTTAACCAACTAACTCTGTCAAACTCAGAGGTCGCAGACCGTTGCTTGATCATAAAGATTCAGAGGCCCGTCTCGACTTGTTTTGACTGAATTTTAGTCAATCAACCAACTCAAATCAATCCCTTCAGTCACAAAAAGTACCAACTATTAATTTTGACATTTATCTAGAATGTCACGCTTCATTGTAATGACCAAACTTTTAACGACCTTTTCTATAATTACTTTTCAACGAAATGCTAACATTTACCAGAAATAAAAACGATAAAATATTTTTTCTAATGTACCATGCTGATGGTACGGCCTGGCATTATTACAACTCTTCTCTGTCTTTCTCCTGTCATGTCACTTTTCAAACAATCTACTCGGTACACCCACACCACATGGTTTTTATTATTCAATAAATATAATTTTCATTTATTTGTTTTATTCTATATTGTTTTTGTTTTTATATATTCACGATTCAATTATAAGAAGTTACTTATTATGTAGCTGTCCCGATAAAACCGAACTATGTTAGCTGTGTGGTCGAACACATTCTTAGACATTCAGACATTAGTTAATCTTTATGTTCCTAACGAAATAAATTAGCCAGCTGTGCTAATTTTTCAGTACTATTACTTAGTTTGCAATTTTTTTTTCTAATTCTACCTCTGTATACCATTAGATCACGATTTGTTTATATCAAAATTTCAATCTATAATAGCCCTAAAACTAATCACTTAAATTAATTATCAGATCGAGAAATGAAAGGTATGAAAATATTAATTGTACTGTTTATTTTAATATTTCTAAAGAGTAGAATATTTATTTTATTAATAACTACAGAATTTTCATGAAAATAACTGCTCAAGAGCTTTTGCCATAAATACGATTCCTTTTTATTTTAACTCAAAAAATAGCCAAGAGAAAAACAGAGAACCTAGAGTCTCTCGTAAATGTGAGAATATTGGAAAAAACTACTTTTCTTCCTCCACTAACTAATAACGATTCTTTGCAAATCCTTTGTACCTCTCAAGTTCTGTACGTGGCCACTAACTGTCTTATCACCAAGTTGGGTACATTTTTGCAAAAATACCCTCAGGTAAAAAAAAACAAAAATTCTAAACAAGTTTCTGATAAATAAACTGAAATCCTTAGGAATTATCGTTTTACGCTTATTCAAACATATCTTTATAACACAAGATATTCAAAATTTACATAAATTCTTCAATAGTAAAACAAATAAAACCAAAGTCTCACCACTTTTAGCTGATTCGTTCTGCAGCTGTCAGCTTGATTTCCATAGTCTGACTCCAATGCTCTGACAACAGTTAGCAGACTCGCAGATCCACTGTTCGTAAGGTAGCATGAAGAACCGTAGTTGCAATGGTCGTACAGCTTCTAGATCCGCAAGCTATGCAGCTCGCAGTGCCGTCGTCTGGGGCGGCATCGCGAAGTTATCGTCTTGGTGCGAGTGGAGTTGGCGACTCGTCGACACGTTGTTTATGAAAATGACAAAATGGAAATCATTAGAAATCTGTGTGAGCTAGAGCTGAATCCCTACTTCTGATGTTAGATTTATAAAGGAATTCTATATAAAAGTATCGATATTTACGAAGATAGCAAGCTTAGCTTGGAATGTCAAGATGGTTGCTGGTTATTTACTGTGTATCAGAGTTCCTTTGTGGTGTATAAGGGAAAGGTTTTATGAATAAAAGCACAGAAAGACAAGACTAGGTATTTATTTCAATTAGGCTTGTCAATTAATTCATATTGAGGCTCAGAGAGCTTACTGCCCGTTCGCTATACTAGTTCTCGTGGAGAAGAAGGGCAAGAAACTCCACGGAAGCAACTATGGTTGTAAAAGTATCCATATATATCTTTTACAACCATATAAATCTCGTTTATCACAATAAAGGTCTAATTCTATTATGGCCATTATATGATGCATCTTGTAATATTCCACAATATTACATAATCTAAACAACAAGGATAAGGCAAAGAACATGACTACCCCTTAAATCAATTTAACATCATTATGAATAAAGGCCACAACATGAAATAGAGTTTCAACACCACCATTAGCAATAATCAAGTTATAATATCAAATAACTTACGTGAAGCTTGTGTAGTCCATCTTTCACAGAATATAACTATCACAACTGGCTTGTAGTTCACCACAAAAGTGATTCAATCATACGAATTATACAATATTTATAGTAACGAGTCGACCTGTCAAATGTTCCCACCATTTTCTACATTTCTATAAATAATCTCACAATTAGATCAATAATCAATTCTTGAGTAATGAAACCTTTTTAAAACGTATCAAGACAATTAAGGAATTGAATATAGCCTATTTAGTAATTCTTAATCAATATTCGAAAGAATATTGATACTAACTGACAGACTTGTACTAATTGTCTCAAAGGACTTATAATACTAAAATAGCAATATAAAATCCAGGATACATCACAATGATTATTACAAATTACGTAATATTTTATAGGAATATCATAACTGTGGCTTAAATGTAAATTTAGAGTTATTTCCTGTATTAAGTTATTTACTCAGGTGGGTACTCTAACACTTGTAGGTATTTGACAACACAATAATAATTTAGGTAGGTACTTAGACATTTGTCGGTAGATGCTTAATAAATATGACAGTTTGTATTTTGTAGCAAAACATTATGACGTCACACGTACTTCCAATACTAACAAGCGCGTATGCAGAAAGCGTTGCGCCTGTAGTTTGTAGATGCAGTTGGTGTGTGTAGCAGCGGTCGTTTTCTTAGGCCATTTTGGTTAGTACGCATAAATAATTTACAAAGTAAATCAGGGCAGTCAATTGAGCCGTTTGCGATATTGGCTAGAAAACATATATCATTAATACAACGTCTCGTTTCCAAAGGCAAAAAATGGTAACGCTTACAACGATGGTCGTAATCAATTGAAAATTGTTTTGCTTTAAAATCTAAATACCGCATGAATTTTCTTTGGACAGACTCAATACGAGATTTGTAGACCTCGTATTGAGGATTCCACACTTGAGAAACGTACTCAAGGTGGCTGCGCACGAAAGAACAGTACAGAACTTTAATGGGTTTCAATGAACGAAAGTCGGAACAATTTCTTATGATAAAGCCTAATGCTTTAGAAGCTTTATTAACAATTGAATCTATGTGGCCGTCAAAAAGAAGTTTGCTGTCATGTAATACGCCAAGATCTCTAATAGTGCTTACTCGAGTAAGTAGCTGGCCATACAACCTATATCCCGGACCAATCACGGAACTTTGACGAGAAAACACTACTTGGTAACACTTTGAGATATTTAGGTGCAATTTATTGTTTTGACAATATAATATGAATCGGTCAAGATCTGACTGAAGTTGCACAGTATCAGATAAAGTCCGCACTAACTTGAGGACCTTCATGTCGTCAGCATATAGTAGAATTTTTGAATTTACGAAGCATTTTTTATATCCAATATAAATAATGTAAACAATAAAGGCCCCAGGATCGAACCTTGTGGTACTCCGGATGGGACAGAGTTCCATTTGGACGTATAACCACGCAGAACTACAGCCTGGGTCCGATTGTCAATGTAAGATTTGAACCATCGAAATAGGTCACCGTGTATTCCCGCGGTTAGTAACTTCTGAAGAAGTACGCGGTGATCTATACGATCAAAGCATTTGCTGTAGTCTGTGTATATTACATCAACTTGGCACTGGCCATCCATACCACTTGTTATGATTTCATTCGACAATACCAGGTTTGAAGTAGTTGACCGTTTTCTAAGGAAGCCATGCTGTTCATTACTAAATTGACATTGTAAGGCTGAATAGAGCTGTGTGTGGATCACACGTTCTAGGACCTTAGAGAGAAGACATAATTTAGAAATGGGGCGGTAGTTCTCTATATTTGATTTATCACCTTTTTTAAAGATCGGCGTGATGAATGCCGACTTCCATATCTTAGGGACGACGCCCTCTCTCAATGACCGCTCAAATAGCAAGCAAACTGGTTTTAGCAGACTTTTAGCGCAACTAATAATAAAAGTAGGAGGTATCATGTCGGGTCCACCAGACTTAGAGGGATCCAGACCTTTAAGCAGTTTTAGGACCGTGTCCGGACATACGTTAACTGTACCAATATTCACCGAGTTAATGAAAGGAACGTCCACGGTACCAATCAAGTCAGCTGAATCTGAGCTATGTTCTTGAAACGTCGACTGAAAGAATGAAGCAAACAGTTCTGTGATGCCCTCGCCAGTATCTGCAGAAGTGCCCAAATAGTACATTACGTTGGGTAATACGTTACCACTTTTCTTACTTTTTATATACGACCAGAATACTTTCGGGTTCTTAGCAATAGATGTTTCAATTTTATCCATATACGCGTCAAAACATTCGGAGATATTGGGGTTTTTGCAGAGCCACATCACATTTTTACTGTTTAGGGTTTCTTGTTTTGCATGTATTTATCTAATGCATAACTTACTAGACTGGACTTTACGACGGACGCTGTAGTCGGGTAAAAATATTTTTTATGACTTTGACGTGATATATACCTTGCAAACGGTACGCTTGACAAAAATTTATTTATTTATTTATATGTGCTTTATTGTAGGTAAACCAAATTAAAACAAAGAAAAGGAAACTTAAAACTAAAATACATACAACGGGCGGCCTTATCGCATACCGCGATCTCTTCCAGGCAACCTGGAATGGACAGTGATAGCCTGGACATGAAATGGGGTTGACATTGGTGTAACACATAACTATACGAATATTTTACTTTAAACACAATAATATTATTATAGATACACAAATATATACATATGTTCTATAATAGATACATAAATACATACATACTCAATAAATATATAGGCAATGAAAGTAAATGTTGACTAACGACAATCACAGTGGCAGGTAATGTTCCTTTACGAGTCTTTTAAATACAAGCAAAGACTGGGCGCGTTTTATTGGGTCGGGCAATGCATTCCACAGACGAGCAGCTTGGACAGTAAAAGCTTTATCCAAGAAAGTAGTGGAATGTATTGGCATTTGAAGTCGCAAGTTATCCTACAAAAGAGGGCAATCCGCACGATCTATAAAATGGGTCCTCGCGAGTCCCTCAGAGAAAAATTTTAAGAAATCGATATACTGACTCTACTTTCACTTTATATTTTGGAATGTATTTTGTATGTCCGCAAAAATCAAGGGCTTTTCAAAACTAGAAGTGACTTCCATAATTTAAATACACGCAGTAAGCACGAAATTGTAATACCCAAATTCAGATTAACGAAAACTAGCAAGTCTTTTCTTATAAACAGTATACGCTTTTATAACAAGTTGCCTAAGTCAGTTATAGAACTGACCGATGGAAAGTTCAAAAACTACATCAAACGTGTTCTTATTAAAAAAGCATAAATTATAAAATCAAGGACTACGTTGAAGATAAAAATTTTGGCTTTGGCACCCTCTGCGCATGCGGCTTCCCTGGTAACTCATAAACGGCACAAATATATGGATATCTCTAACTATTCTCAATCTCATTTTTTTTCTCTTTTAACTAGACTTTGTACAATATTTTTCAATCATCATTATAGCCCTTTGCTAAGAATAGTTACAGCACTGATAACAGTATTTGTGCCACATGTTAAATTTAGTGTTGTGTTTTTTTTAATTTGGTGTTTTTTTTTACCTTTTTATAGATTCTTTTACCGATTGTGAATGTGTGAACATTGTAGGCTTTCTAGATTTCTAGATGATTGTTAACATTTGTTAACTTTTTATTTCGTTTTACATTATTTTTTTGTTTGTTTTTTTTTTAACTTCGTACGACTTATTGTCGGGCCTACGTTGTCCCCCCATATCCAAGTATTAATGCTGTAACATGGAAATATTGTAAACACAATTTTTTTTAAAAGAGTAACCATGGAGTTTCTTGCCGGTTCTTCTCCATAGGAAACGACTAACCCGAACCGTGCACCTATTGTCGACGTTTTATAAGTGCCCATGTAGGCCTATGTAAAATAAAAATAAAAGATTTTGATTTTAATCCGATAACCTAAGTGATTTCGTGTGGGAATCGCAGATAAACTGAAAACGATCCTTGAGGTAAAGAGGAGTGGAAGGAGTAAAGAGCACATTATACAGAAGAGAAAGAATATGAGCATTCCGGCGAAGGCGAATTGGCAACCACTTGAGCTTTACACGGAAATCGGAAACATGGTCATATTTGCGCAAACCGAACATGAATCTTATACAAAATTTTGAAGGCGCTCAAGTTTATCGAGTTGTTCTTGAGTAAGGTCAAGAACAACTCGATCAACTAAGGTCATCCTACCTTTGTTTTATTTTAAATTCCCTGTTCAACGATACCACCCATGATGGGGTGGGGCGAATATTCTTTTTTGTTTTTAGTTCTTAACTTCGGGACCCCATCATGTTTGCTATCATTGAACAGGTATTTTAAAATGAAGGTAGGTTTTAGGTTTTTGTCAAGTGTACCATTTCCGAGGGTTTACCCTTCAAAGTCATGAAATCTATTGTTTTACCCGACTATGTAAAACAAAGAATCCTGAACAGAAAAAAATGTGATGTGGCTCTGCAATAACACCAAAATACTTTAAATAAAAAAAATTAAAAATGTTTTTAATGAATTAAATAAAAAATAATAAATTAAATAAAAAATGAAACAAGAAAATATTCTCATCTGAAATTGTTATGTACAAACTGTTCCGTAGAGGATCACCGTGGTCGTATGCCACCAACCGTAACAAAAAAATACATTCTAAAGTGGCATACGACCATGTACTTTTAAGAGCATGATTTTTCAGTAGTCGGCTTTTAGTTTTTGAACAATTTTTTTTAATTATAGGTTAATATAATAATTTAATTTTCTTTGCTTTCTTTTAGTCATCAACAAGTCAAGTCAGTTTATCACAGTTTTAAATGTATAACGCAGTGTCTGCTAAAATCCACCTGATTGGCTTAATAAAGATATAAACTGAACACTGAACAGATTATAACGGAAACCAAAAGAATCCCTCCAACAATGAGCTATGGAATTTGAAGTATTGTTGGGTGTGAAACCGAATCGCGTCCCTCGGGAAATCTGCAGTTTAAATTAACTTGCCTTACAGACTGTAGAGTAATAAACACTTGTATTATATGAAGGGGTAGGGGGGGTGGATATTGTAGGGGAAAGGGTGGGTTATGATTATAACCTTCACTTGGTAAATGAATAAGCTAATAAAGAACAATGGCGAGAAAAAAAATGATGGCATTAGTGGCCGCGCGTTATAGATACCGATGAAATAATTTACTAAACTCCATTTGAAATAACATTCAAAATCATTTTTTTTTATTTTACATAGGCCTACATGGGCACTTATAAAACGTCGACAAAAGGTGCACTGTTCGGGTTAGTCGTTTCCTATGGAGAAGAACCGGCAAAAAACTCCATTGTTACTCTTTTAAAAAATTTTGTGTTTAAAATATTTCCATATTACAGCATTATACAAAATTAAAAAAACAAACAAAAAAAATAATGTAAAACGAAATAAAAAGTTAACAAATGTTTACAATCATCTAGAAAGCCTACAATGTTCACACATTCACAATCGGTAAAAGAATCTATACAAAGGTAAAAAAAAAACACCAAATTAAAAAAAAAATGCATTAGTCATGTTTCCAAATCTTTTTACAGTCCGTTCAACCAGATTTTGAGTTCTATCCCGTAAACATAAGGATGACATAAAAAGCATAAACCAGTTACCAAAACCAACTGTTTACTACAGCTACCATTTTTCGTAACACCAACGCAATTGAAGTCAAAATCGGCTGAACGGGCTGTAAAATAAACTTATTTAAACGTCGAATGTTATCGCAAATGGAGTATAAGTTTTATCCACGGAGCACAAAACCAGTGGAGAGAGCATCGGCACGTTTTTGTTCTAAACCAAAGTCACCAAATAACGGCGGGGGCCGAGGTAAGCTTCCTCCGCTGTGATTGGGCGACAGATTGACAACCAAATGACAGCTGATTCTTTAGTGATTCCAAACAAGAAATTAAAAAAATATCGATAGTTGTTTAACTTATTAATAGTGTAAGGATTTCTTTAGGATACAGAGATTACGGGTTCGATTTTGAAATAAAACAGCTGTTAAATAAATTAAAGGTATAATTAAAAATAATTATGAATTTACTGGTTTTTAAAATGAATTAGCTTTGAATATGTTTTTCTTATGTAATCTTTTGGACTTGTATTATTTTTCGTAATGACCCGACAAACTTTGTTTTGTCATAAAAACACCAAATACCCTACCTACCCCTACACTATTGTGAATCTAAAACATCCGGGGCGCCACCCAAACGCATACAAAAAACTTCATTCAAATCGTTCCAGTCGTTTAGGAGGAGTGCAGTGACATAACACGTACAGTAGAATTATATATATAAAGATACATATATACATAAATTGCTCGATTAAAGGTTAGATTTATGATATGGTAAATACGGGCATGACAATAAAAAACAAAATAATGTAACAGTTCTTATTAATTTCGGCAACAAAGTATTGTGTAATACTTAATAATAAACAATGCATTCTGAGTATTTTTTTCGCTCGACGAGTTTTTTCCGTCTTGGAGCCTAACATATCGATATAATCGTCGTGGTGATGCGTTGCAGCACTATCGAGAAAAAAAGAGACAACGACTAACGCGCGAATCAGTGTACCAGAAAGAGACAGCAGCGGAACCATCCAGAAATAAAAATATTTGATTTTACTTAATGAAATTGATTCCGGTTCCGGTTCCGGAATCGCTACGCTAAGACGTGTTACCGAAGTGCTCTAAAGATTTGCGAATTAAAATTGTTTAAACGTAATTGATATTCATACAAATCGCGTGAAACTAAGTACAGAACGGGTGAAGTGTGGCAAATTATCCTTTTCTTGCCCAGCTATCAGAATCGTGAACGTGAAGTGTTATATATATGAAAAACCAAAGTTTGGAGGTTAAGAAAAAACGCTGGTTTTGACAATTGACAGTTGTCAGCTCTCGTTCATTCACTCAATCCTCAGACAGTACTACCAACATAAGAAGAAATAGTAAGTTTTGGAGACTGTGGCTTTTGGGTCATAAACAAAGATTACGTTTCGTTTCACCATGAACACCAAACTGTCAGAAGAAATGTCACTGCTATTTGAGAAGATGAAGGAAGAGTTACAAAAACAAACAATGGCAATAACAGAGAATATAACCTCAGTAATCCTTAAGAAAGTTGATGAGAAGATTGAGCCGCTTATAAAAGACAACGAGAAATTAAAACTTCAAGTGGATCAACTAAGTTATAAAGTAGAACTACTTGAACTTAACAACAGAAAGAACAATATCGTAATCCACGGTGTTCCTGAATCAGACAATGAAGGGGAGGTGGACTTAATGTCTTTAACTTTAAAAACAATTACCGACCTCGACGTACCATTGGAACATAGTGAAATCAACAGAGTTCAACGTCTCGGAAAGAATGTAAGTATGGGTAAAGCTAGACCCATTCTCGTCTCAACTACAACTCTGCAAAAGAAGATACAAATCCTGAGAAACAAAAAGAAAATGAAGCCGAGCACGTACATCACACACGACTACTCCAAGAAAGCCTTAGCTGAAAGAAAAATCAACAAATCTAACCAAAACGAAAAAAGAAAGAGAGAAGAGTCAGAAACACCAAGCCCCAAGCCCTTTCGTGAAACTAACAACGAGGCAAAAATCAAAAAGATGGATGCATTTCAACTCATGCGGGGAAGAACAAACTCTTTATCTGGAACACATACACGTAAAAACTAATAATTGCAAGGATCCGGAAATCAAAACAACAAAAACAAAACAACATCAGCTACGAAACAAAAAAAATCTCCCACCACGGCCGGTCACCGAGGGAGATCCAGACCAACACCCTCTAGCAAAACTTGAAGAACAATTGTTTATTGCAACATTGAATACCAGAACACTTAGAACCCCTGAATCCTTATTAGAACTGGAGCTAGCCCTAGAAAATATAAAATGGGATATAATAGGTATTAGTGAAATGAGAAGAGCTTACGAAGCGATCGAAGAACGCTCAGGCTATATACTTTTTTCAAAAGGAGAGCCGGGCGGTCAACGAGGTGTCGGCTTTCTTGTTAAAACTACCCTGAAGGGGCATGTAAAGGATTTTATTGGACTGTCAGACAGAATAGTAATCCTGAACATCGATATACCCGGTTATAGAAAGACCTGGACCATTATACAGATTTATGCACCAACTGAACAAGCAAATAAACTAGAACTTCAAGAATTTTATGATAAACTGTCAGAAGTACTAACAACATTTTCAAACAACTACATCATCTTAATGGGAGACTTCAACGCACAAGTTGGAATGAAACAGAGTCTTGAGGAACGAATAATTGGGAAATTTGGTCATGGTAAAAGAAGCACAAATGGCCAGAAACTCATAGAACTATTATTGGAACAAAATTTGTATATCCTAAATAGCTTATTTAAAAAGAACAAGAACGACAAATGGACTTGGAGATCCCCCGATGGCCATTATAGAAATGAAATAGACTATATTATGAGTAACAACCCAAAATCATTTACAGATACATCAGTCTTACACAAATTAAATTTCAATACGGACCACCGCTTGGTCAGAAGCTCCCTAAGATTAAAACCCTTTAAAATATCCAGAAAACATATAAAGAATATACCAAATACTCTACATCAAGAAAACTGCAAAGAAATTTCTCAAGCCCTGACAAGAAATTGGTTAGAGTTAACTAATGAAGACACGGGAATTGAAACAAACTACAATATATTAGAAAAACAACTGAAATCCCACACTGCAAAAAAACCTAGAAAACATAGATATGATTTAAGTCAGAAAACAATAAAGCTAATTGAAGAAAGGAAGCGTCTATTATCTGGACCCTTTAAGAAGAGCAGTATCAAAGAAATAACAGAAATTAGTAAGGATATAAAAGAGAACATCAGGAAAGATCGAAAACATAGAAGACTAAATACCCTCGAAAGTCATATAATCAAATCAGGCGGAGTACGCAAAGCTTGGAAAGAATTAAGAGAAGTAAATAAGGAATGGATACCAAAGGTGAGAAGTAAAAATAAAACAGTGACAAAAAGGGAAGACATAATTGGAGCAGCAACACAGTTTTATAGAGACCTATACGCAGACGACTCTCTCCCGCTTCATTCAACAAGTGAAAGTTGTTTACAAGCCCGCCTAATAGATCTTGAACCAGAACCAGAAATATTACAGAGAGAGGTAGAAATTGCAATCAATAGTCAAAAGATGGAAAAAGCACCAGGTCCTGATAAAATCTCCAACGAACTGCTGAAAGGGTCCGCAGAAGAACTAGTCCCTATACTGACAAAATTATTCAACAGAATTATGTTTAACCAATTTATTCCCGCACAATGGGAAACTTCACACATCATTCTGCTTCACAAAAAAGGGTCGAAGGACGACATAGGTAACTACAGGCCTATAAGTCTTATGTCTAACTTATATAAGATATTCTCGAAAGTGATTCTCGAAAGAATAAGCCTGAAATTGGAGGACAACCAACCAATGGAACAAGCCGGCTTTAGGAGAAAATTCTCTACTATAGACCACATCCACACAGTGAAACAGATAATACAAAAGTACAATGAGTACAATAAAACACTTTACATGGCGTTCATCGATTATAATAAAGCATTTGATTGCATAAGTCATGAAGCTATATGGGAAAGTCTGGCAGCCCAAGGCATACCTGGAATATACATAGAACTGATCAAAACAATATACTCGAACAGCAAAGCAAAAATACAGTTAGAAGAGGCAGGACCCGAGTTTGAAGTGAGGAGAGGCGTCAGGCAGGGCGATCCCATGTCACCCAAGTTATTCTCTGCTGTCCTGGAAAATATATTCCGCAAACTGGACTGGGCACATCTGGGTCTCAACATCGACGGTCAAAAACTAAATCACCTCAGATTCGCAGATGACATAATCCTGTTCGAGGAAGACCCAAGTCATCTTGAGCTTATGATCCAAGCCTTAAGCAAGGAAAGTGCTTTGGTCGGATTGTCCATGAACACAACAAAAACAAAGCTGCTAACCAATTCGGAAAGAAAAACAATAGAGGTGGATTCAAAGTCACTGGAGTATGTAGATGAATACACCTATCTGGGCCAAATAATATCACCAAAAGATCAAACCAGCAAGGAAATCAACACGAGGATAGCAAGTGGTTGGAGAAAGTACTGGTCACTAAAAGAGATCATGAAATCCAGAGACATAGGAATAGCTATGAAAAGAAAAGTCTTCAACACCTGCATACTACCCTGTATTACATACGGATGCGAAACATGGGCACTTACAAAACAACACAGAAACAAATTGCAATACTGCCAAAGAGCCATGGAACGAAGCATGACAAACATACGTAAGGCAGATCATGTAAGAAATGAACAACTGAGAGCTAAAACTAAACTAACGGACATCTTGACCAGAATTGACCAACAAAAATGGAGATGGACTGGCCACATGATGAGATCAAGTATAGAGAAATGGGGTAAGTTGATGACTGATTGGTACCCAAGGGACAGTAAACGCAGCAAGGGGAAACAGATAAGAAGATGGGAGGACGAGCTGAAACAAACAGCGGGCCCCAACTGGAGGAGAGTGGCTCGTGATAGAAATCAGTGGAAAGAGCTAGAGGAGGCCTTTGCCAAAAGGCACACTGAATTGAGGGACATACTGTAACAAATACAAAACAAAACAAACAATTCAGAATAAAGGGCTATATTATTAATGAAATTGATTAAATGGAGTAGAAAAACACTTACCTGTGAAATGTTATCGCATCTTTTGTGTAACTTGAAGTATTAGAACACTTTCTACACCATTTAATTGCACAACTAGGCATTACTTTTCAGTTTATTTGTTTTAAAGACGGAAGCGCGTGACGTTCGTACGTCCTACCTACGAATGTTGCGACTGACTAAAATTTCGCCGCATGTGATTGATACTGCATACGCTTGGCGCCCGCGGTAATCCCGGCACGCTCTCTCCACTGGTTTTGTGCTCCGTGGTTTTATCAAATAAAGGTTATGGTCTATCAAAGTCTGGCAAAAATCTATTCAGTTTTTAATTAGGACGATTTGTCATAATGATTGACTAGATAATTGAAAATAATAAATAATATCTGTTTTTAGTTTTAACCGACTTTCCAAAAAAGTGGAGGTTCTATGTTAGACTTTATGTTTTTTTGTTGTTTAGGTATAGATAGGCTCGCGCTTGACCACTATCTCACCTGATGGTAAGCGATGATGTGGTCGACGGTGAAGCACGCTTGCCTAGAAGTACTCTTGACTTAACGACCCCGAGGTTGTAGCTATCGGGAAACACAGACTCCGGCAAGGATTCCAAAAAGTTTAGTGCGTATGGGTGGGATCTTCCCCATGACGATGGCTTCTGGCTAAGCTGTGTAGCCATGTACAATAATTCATCTGTCAACCGGCATGTACTCAGCTCACTTAGAGTAATTTACCCTAGACTTGAGTAAAACTAACACAGCAGGGTAATTTTTAGGGTAAAGGGTTTGTTTCGAATACAAGACTATGTACTATAATATTGTTTCAAAATATACCTTTAGTCATTGTCCACATCTCACTATTGAAACATTAGAAGATATAAGAAACAGTCATAATATTTATAGAGCACTTTGTGATCGCACTTCTTGTCATCATAACACGTTTCATATTATTTATTTACATAATTTACATAACAAGGAAAAGTCAATAGCTTCACGTTTGGGAATAAAGTAGAATTTGGAATTTCAGCAAACATGAGCACAAAATTAAGAAAAAACCTAGGAAATTAATTTGGAGTATTTTTTCAGTTTAATACTGAATCTCGGGTAAATTGAGACTACGAATGCGGTAAAGTGAAAACCTGAAAACACTGTACTGTTAAAATAACCTCTAAATTTCTAGAACTTCAAACTAGAATATATTTAAAGCCTGAAATGCTTCTTATTAAATTATAATTCAAGACAAAATTTATCAGGAATTCAAACTCTATATTTTGACTTATTTTTCATCGGCAGACGCTAAAAAAATGTCTCCATAAATTTGTGTGGGAGTTCGCCATTGTTCTTTACTCCACTCGATGAAATGAATTCCATCTGCCCAGTAATTTCCTAACGAAATGAAATTTAATAGTAGGATTTTATATTGAGTGATGACTTCATATCTAAAATCCACATCCAAACATGATATAAGCAAGATTGATTGACAGAGTTTTGGGTCCATACTTGATGTTGCGTATTTGATCTCCACATCTTATTTACTAGATAACACGATACCAAGACAAGACAGGTTGCTAGGCTTTAGGTCTTCTACCCGTAAAGACGACCGTCAAATACCTACGAATGACTGGCTTAACATGTTTTCCGATACCCCTCCGTGGCTCTCTCTCTCTATTGGTAGATTTGTAATGGATTGTTCCCCGTCTATGATGCCATACCGGTAATTTTTACTTAACCTTGAAAGTCAATCAGTATTTAGCCACAAGCCCTTCAAATGATGCGAAACTGTGACCTTAAAATTATCAGACTATGTATGTAGCTCAGGCCAAGTATCTCACCTCTAAGTTTACGCAGAATTAATGTGACAAATTGTCAAGCACGCTTTATCTGCTGTGATTGGTTGAATGAATTTTCAACAGCCAATCATAGCAGATAAGCGGCGGTTATTCGTTACTTTAACAGCCCGTAACAATAATCGAGTGTTGAGAAACCGGGGGCCAATATCGTTTAATAAATGGATGAGTTTTCACATAAATATATCTAATACGTAATAGTTAGGTTCAATTTCAAGAGCGAAGAAGCGATAATTGGGTTTTTAGCAGCTTAGAAACACACTAGTCATCGATTGTAATTGGAACTGTGACAACTCAAAAAGAACGCTTTCGCAAACGCTGTGAACTTTGTAATTCCAACAAAACTGTCTCTCTACGCCCAACGTACTATGTAGGTAGACGCTATTCAGCTGTTCTATCTCTTTTAAACTTGGCATTGTATGGCACTAGAAAGTTACGTTTAGAGCTTTAAAAGCACAATACCTTTTATTCTCCGCCGTGCCGGAGTCCAGACTGATTGCAGCGACTAGCGACTGTTGAAGTCCGTATACAGGTATAGACCAGCTTATGCCCGTGGTTTCACCGTTCAGTCTAGAATACCACTAATAGCGACATTATTGTACATGATATCTATTCGTTTACAAAGCCTTTCTCTATGAACTGTACCTTTGTACTGGCCGCGACAAAAGTAGCCCATGACACTACTTTAGTTTGGCTAAAAATCAAGGATTTCAGAGTAGCATTTTACTAACATAGGTATAAACAAACAAACAATATTACCTCTTTAATAGTTTAGTTGTAATGTAGCAGTATTCACCAGTGCAAAAGTGGTAAACGTTAGCCTCATTGCGTCTGACCCACTGCCCTGTGCTTACCAAGAGGAAAAATGGAATGGGACCCGAGGGATTACAGCTCGAATGATGCATGAAACTGACTAGACGTAGCCAGCTGCGTTTAGCTTGTGGCGAAAATTATTTACTGTCTAAGGCTTAACTCGCATTGCGATTTTTTTGTATTATTTCCGCGCGATTTTTTTACCGCAATGCGTGCAGCTTCATACAATTTCATAGGTCGTAGAATGGGCGGCAAAAATTCACGCGAATAAAAATCGCAATCCGTGCTAAGCCTTAGACGATAAAGAAAAATCTGTCTTTAATGTTTTCATTGCTGGAGCACAGACCTCATCTCTGTGATAGCTGAGCTGTAATCCAGAACAGGGTTTTGGGTTGGTGTCCCACCTCGAAATGTTTTCCTACAACGTTTGTTTTGAGAACAGTAGTGATGATATCATTTACAGCAGGTAAAGTGCTTGTCTAGGTTGTGGAAGTTCCAACCCGTACGTTACTTCCGTTCAAGAGCTGTCAGTGCCATAATGTTGTGGAATATTGACACCGACTGGCTGTCTCTGACGAAATTCGCCAGCTGAGTGGCGTCACTAGAAGAGGGACTCCCTTTTCCGCACTTAGACTCCCATTCGTCATGGCGTCATTTCGTAGTGGCGTCACTATAAACCAAAGATTTATCTTGTCTTCGTATAATATATAGTTATATGTATGCTACATTTAGGCTGGCACGTTACACAAGATAAAGTGAGATAAGCACTCCCTCTGTAAACTATATTAATCTCAGACTGGCTGGAATTTATCTCAAAAATCTAGCGCATGTTACCGTTTCATTGATTTTGCTGGAGTTAGCGTGTCTGCGGGTCATAGGTGTATGTGTCTTCTTTAGATAAAATCCTTTTAAAAAAAATATTGAACCGACGAAATAGGGAACATTACTGCCAATTGCTCCCGCCAGATGGCGCTTGACGGCTCTGAGTAAACAAAAACATAACAACATGGCGTCTACTACTGTTTGTGGTTACCGAACTCTTTTTGACTGTTTTTATGATAACTTGTGTTCAAAAACCAAATAATAATATTGGGTAAGTTAGTTAGCTTCATTTTTCTTTCACAATTTGTTTTATATTTTGTATACATAAACTGCGAAATTTCGTCGCTGGACTTTGACAGTTTTTTTTTTTTTAGGGATGTGTCCGATATATCTAAACTTAACTTATATCGGATATGTGTTAGATATCATATCGTATCGATATCGATATCAAAATAACCGATATTACAAAAGCTGTATCTAATAAAAACCTTACTATCGTGTGAGAAAGAATAATTCAAAACTTAAAACCGTAACAATGCGAAAACGTACGAACTACGAACAAAACGCAAACTTCACAAAAGTTAGGAACCATAATTATGCGCTACCTATCTTTCAAGTATTATTTCAAGTTCGTTGTTAGTTTGCTCATCTAAATAACATTTTAACTTTTGCAAACTGTACTACTGATTTCGATATCTGAAAACCGTTTTCGATATCGATATGAAAACACATACATAACCGTTTGTGCAAAAAACCGAAAACGTCCTTCTCTAGTTTGTTTACGCAGAAACCTGTGGCGCCATCTGAGCGCAGCTTTGCGGATAGTTCCCTATTACGAACTGAAAATCAAAAAATTAAAAAATCTTTGGCGCGCGGCACCAAACAAACAACATGCAATTTAAATACCTAAAGCGAAGAATGGTAGAATTATTGTAGCTAGTTTGATCTTCGTTGATAGTTATTTTTTCGCTTTTTTGGGTTCCGTACCCAAAGGGTAAAAACGGGACCCTATTAATAAGACTCCGCGGATGCATATCAGAGATGTTAACAATTAAAATGAATAGAACGGTCAAGCCGTTCTATTCATTTTAATTGTTATTCATTATTAAGCCCCGACGGAAACTGAGGTGTGTTATAAGTTTGACGTCTGTTGCTGTGTATCTGTGTGTCTGTCTGTGGCATCATAGCGCCTAAACGGATGAACCGATTTTGATTCAGTTTTTTTTTGTTTGAAAGGTGACTTCATCGAGTGTTCTTAGCTATGTTTAAATAAAATCGGTTTAGCCGTTCAAAAGTTATTTGCATTTTATTCTTGTAATCTGGATTTTTTCGCAAGTTATCGTGTCATTATTACGTGTTTCGATAGATTGTCGATTGAAGCGTGTCTGCTACTAGGTATATTATATGTAGTTTAAAAAGCATGAAATAAAAATTTTAATCGGGGGTTTTTTAAATTTGTAATTTTATCTTGTTTTAAACTAATAGGTACCTAAAACAAAACAAAAACTAAACGGAAGCTTCTTTCTGCGACAAAATGTCGATATGCAAAGAAGAATCGGTGTCGCGGTAAATAAAGGACTTTGGAAGAAAAACCATTTTTTTTTTTTTATATTCTAGTTCAAAATAATAACTAACATTTAAAATTACTAGAGTTAAGAAAATCCTTAGTAGATAATGAGCTTTCATGCATACGTTGTCAGCCTATATCTCCGATATCGTTATATAATATCATCATATACAGTTAGTTCGTATCGTTTTCTGGATTTTCAGTGCACACCATTTGGACCATCTTCTTTCAGTATACTTATTGCTCAGCGTGGTGTTATGTATCATATGTACTCGTATGTGTATAAGCCCCGAAGGTTTAGATAGAGGGGAAGCTAAACTATGTTACGCTCAACATAATGGGTGTATTTATCTATACATCTACATAATACTAATATTATAAAGAGGAAAGATTTTTTCGTTTGTTTGTTTGTACCGAATAGGCTCCGAAACTACTGGACCGATTTGAAAAATTCTTTCACCAATAGAAAGCTACATTATTCCTGAGTCACACACATCACATCAAATCACCAGCCTATTAATGTTCCCACTGCTGGGACACACGCACTCCTCTCTGTGAGAGGGAATGGGCCGTAATCCACCACGCGTGCCCAGTGCGGGTTGGTGGATGCCACATGTCTTCGAATTTTTGATTCTAGGACATGCCGGTTTCCTCACGATGTTTTCCTTCACCGTTTTGAGAGCAGTGGTGATGAAATAATTTAAACAAAGTAAAGCGTCTACCTGGGCTCGAACCTGCGACCTACAACTTGTAAGTCGCGGCCGATACCACTGGGCCACCACTGCTCTCATTCCTGAGTCACATAGGCTATTTTTTAATCCCGAAAATGGGTCCTGTGGGGTGGTCCAGGGGAGCGAAGCCACGGGCAACAGCTAGTATAGTATATTTTTATTTTCATTTAAATCCATGATAAGTAATCCTTAAACCTACATACATGTATACGTTAAATATCCTAGATCTATGTAGGCTGGTAGCGTGACGTCGATAAGCACGCTCCCGGTAACCTAATAGTAGCCGGAGTGCTCTCTGCTCGTGCTGGATTTTATCACCCTTATATACTGCCGGTTAAGAGGAGATAACTCTTTAGTTGTACCTAGCCTAGCTTTTTTATGTTTCTGTGTACTATCTAGTGCTTTTGAGTAAGGACTGAAACTGTTGTGTCAGTTTTAAATACTATTGTATTCAGAAAATGTAAATAATGTATTTCTGGACAGAGTTTTGTCCCAAGATGCCTTTGGGCGGTCTTTGAATTACCATAATAATGAATAAAAAAATTGAGAATATTTTCACCGTGCGTACAGTCAAGGGATTCCCCGCCGGAGTTTGTGTTTCCTGGTACCTGTGGCTCTTAAGGGTACACTAGTCGACGGCACGAACTATTTTGTGCGCGGGGTTAAAATGCATTTTATATCAACCGACAACACGTGCGGAAGAGATAGATGCTGTGATGAGCAGTAGGAAGCTAGTTCACGTACGAATACACACTTTTGCAAATTTGTAATAAACGGTTGCGAAATGGATAATGATTTAGGACGAAACCGAGCGCGCGAACTTTTATAAACAGACCTTTGGCAGTCTAGATATCATGAAAAAATTACTAAATCTATCTGTTCGAAATAAAATTATTTGCATTGTTGAACTACTAATCTATCCCTATATGGAGGCCGTTTTGCAATTTTCCGTCTTCTTATCGTATTTATTCGCGCCCAAAAATGCGTTAAAATTAGTGTCGAAATGTGGAACTTTCGACGCTCACAACTTTCAAATATTTTCGTTTTTACTTTTTTGCTTCCATACAGTGCTAGATAATGATGAGACAAATTGATATCACTTTTTATTTTGAACGTACATCGTCAAACAGTGGAATAATCCCTAGACTACGTTTGTATGGCAGAATTTTCGACTAGTGTAACCTTAAGTTAAGAGTGAATAGGGAAAATTAAGCGTGCTCTATCATCGACCGTATCAACACTTCATTATTTTTGATTTATCTTAGGTGAGATAGTGGTAAAAAAGGGATGATGCTTTGCTTCTGTATAATTCATACTTAAAAAAATGTAGCTCTTATATGTTATAAACCGGTCTCTAGTTATAAATAAAAAATATTTAATTCTATGTGGTTAAGACTGACCACGAATATAAATTAAATTACTCTCTGAAGATTTTGCGTAAATAACAAACAAGTAGGTTGGGATTTCGGGTCTTTGAGGTGGAACCCTTTTCTACCACAATGATTTTAAAGTCCCAACATTTTCCAATGCGTGCTAAGTGACCCTTTCAGGGAGACATTATATAATCTTAAATACCAATGAATGATGTAGCTACCTACCTATGGCGAGGCTATGCGCTATAAATGTATCATTTAGTGCATGAAAGATTAGAGTCTGAAAACGCCCCATTTCTTAGTTTTCTTGCTTCCGTTTTATTACCGATCCCACGGAAACCGTATTTTTTTCAGAATTACACATAGAAAACAATACAAAAACATTTACTTAACACATACAACTCAATACTAACAACCACAAAGTAAAAGAAAAGAATAGCAAAGAATATCATACAATAATATTACGCTGAGCGTTTTTATATTAAATGGGTCACTCAAAATTTGCTGGATCTCATACACTCAGCGCTGATTTGCAATTGGCAACCAGGGGGGTGACCATAAGCTCTTAGAGTAAAGTTATTTTGAGATCGCATAAGTGACAGATGTAGGTATACAAGTCATATACATCTATCCCATACACACACTCAAAATAACCTTATTCTAAGAGCTTATGGTCACCCCCCTACAGTGTAATAGCCTATGACATTCAACGATAATGTAGCCTTCCGTCATTTTTTTTACCGTTGATAGAATATTCGTATTCGGATCAGTAGATACGTCTAGAGATTCTTAGTCGGACCTTTTTGGTCTCGCACGGGCTTTTATTTTTATTATTGTTTAATTGTTTGCTTATTTCTCGTGTCTCATGTGCGGGTCACAAATAAATAATTTTTCTTTCTTTTCTGTTTCTTTCATACAAACAAACAATCACATTTTCTTTTATAATACTAGCATACAGAGGCCTCATCCCATACAAAGAAACCGTGCCGACGTAACTAGCGTTTTTCATCTAATCATATCGATTATTTTTTGTAAATCGATTGCGTTCGGTTCCGTTCCACGGCGATAGATAAATCACCATCTATATCCGTTGAATGGAACGGAACGGAACCGAACGCGATCGATGTACAAAAAATAATCAGAATAAACAGTATAGATCGTCGGCACGGTTTCTTTGTATGGGATGAGACACCACTGGTTAAGATAAGAAAAAAAACTGTTTATCTACATTACTTCCCCCTAAACCTCGAGTTAGCATTACCAATAAAAAGCTCGCGGTTTCAAAAGTCGCGTCATTCAGTAGAATGAGCCGTCGCTCTTGACTCTGACAAATTGCCGGCAAGTCATTCTTAATTCATACGTTATGGGCCGCAAGCTGACGATGTTAGGGCGCTCCTTGCTCCAGCTAGGGATGGGACGGAGGCCATGGAGTCAATGGTTATTCTTAGAAGAAAATCATCCTAGCAAAAGGAGTACATAAGGGATCGTAGCAGGTGGCGTTTTGTAGTTTCTGCCTTTCTTGGGTAAAAGGCGTGACTTTATGTAAGTAAATTCGACCTATTGGAAATCAAGGTTCAAACTATATGCATATATTTTACAAAACCAGCTTTCTTTTCGGCTTTGTCATTTTCTAGGCAGTTTCTTAGTAGTTATTAAAATAAAGTGGCTCCACTAAACTCTCAGCTCTTTGTACCGAAGCGGAGAAGCCAAAACTTAAAACTTTTTGTTATTAATTGCACACAAACTTAAGGAGGTGGACTTAATGCCTTACTGCCGCACTCAGAAACATTTAACGGTTACTTAAACCGCTCCGTAGTGTGGCTTTTGTACTAAAAATCAATACTAAGGATCGCCTTAAGTAACCGTTAACGACTCTGAGTGCGGCAGTTATAGTCACTTAGTTATATCTTTGTATAGTCGGGAACCGAGTTGATCCGAAGTTTTAACCAAGCGAAGACCAGGGGGGTGACCATAAGCTCTTAGAGAGGTATCAATTTGATATCGAATAAGGGACCGATGTATCTGACTTGTATACATCTGTCACTTACTCGATATCAAATTGGTACCGCAGTAAACAGATGTAGGTAAACAGATGTAGGTATACATCTGTCCCTTACACACACTCAAAATAACCTTACTCTAAGAGCTTATGGTCACCCCCCTGATACTAAAGGAGTAGGACTCCGTTACAACTCTGCTAAAACTTGCGGAGCCTGATGCGGAGTGTGCGGAGGTACGTCTTTTTTCGTAAGTTCCGCAGTTGTGGAAACGAATGAGAAGTTACCACCTTACTGCTCGTGAGTTAGGGTGCCTATTACTCTGGCAGTTTTATGTAAGGTCGTGGGGCTCAGAGTGCGAACTGGTGAATTTTGTATGTACTGCTTATTGTAGTTGCGTGTTCATTCATGTTGGATTGAGGGAGTGGAGATGATTCAATTTAGGGTGTGAAGGATGTTTTCTTAAATCTTTTATTTGTAGGTTTATTTGGTCATCGAGTATTATGGTGGACCTGTGGATGTTTTATGTTGAGTATCTAAATATTTAAAAATAAATGTCCTCACTCACTCACTGATTTATCAAGGACCAAGAAACCTGTGGATCCAGGTAACTGAAATACACGGAAGTTCCTTTCATATATGAAACAAGGAAGAATATTTCAAAAGTCGATCCTAAAGGGTGTGAAAAGTTTTTTTTGTTGTCAGATTACAAAAATTTATTTATCAGTTCATCATCAGTCTAACGATACTTAGTGGGTGCGTCCGTATCCTGGGCAGAGAATCTTGCAATAATTCATACTGACTGCCCGATCTTTTAACCACGGTGCGGTGTGGCGTGAAATTTTCTCGCTTATGAGTAGTTTCAACTTGACAACTTGCACATTTTCACAAGAATATTGTAGAAATAAAATCTTAAATTGTAGATAAAACCTTGCCTTTTAATTTGCTACTTACTCAAGAGCAATAAATATATCGAAGTTTGTTCATTTCTTTAGCTAAACCATCTGAAGTAGTACAAAAACGAGCTTACTTCAGACAACGAATGCACCAATGCTAACAAAATATTCTTAATCAGACTACACGCTACACCACAGTTGTATCCCCAACAATTTATCTGCCCAGCACAAACTACTGTATCTCTACACACGCGGGGCAGTTAAACGCATCGTTACGTTGTTAGCCTTCCAGAACTAGGTCAACGGACAGGGTTACACTGAACGGTTCGCCGGTCAGACCTATTATATTGTTTAGGTCGGCTTTTGTGTTTCATTTACACGATCTTTGTGAAGAGTTGTATATTTGTAGCACCACAGTTGTTAATAAGACTAAACGCTACACCACAGTTGTATCCCCAACAATTTATCTGCTCAGCACAAACTACTGTATCTCTACACACGCGGGGCAGTTAAACGCATCGTTACGTTGTTAGCCTTCCAGAACTAGGTCAACGGACAGGGTTACACTGAACGGTTCGCCGGTCAGACCTATTATATTGTTTAGGTCGCCTTTTGTGTTTCATTTACACGATCTTTGTGATGATTTGTATATTTGTAGCACCACAGTTGTTAATCAGACTAAACGCTACACCACAGTTGTATCCCCAACAATTATCAGAGCGGCACAACTTCTGTTCCTCTACACAAGCGGACAGTTAAACGCATGTTAGTCGTCCAGACGTCTAGAATTAGGTAAATGGACAGGGTTAGACTAAACGAGTTTGTACGTTATTTAGATCGCGGGTAACAGTTGGTTAAGGTTTTAAGTGTTTCATTTACATAAAGTGTGTGACTAATTGTAGTCTTTGCTTCTTAAATCTTTGACAATACAACACAAGACCTAGAAAATACTTTTTAACCAGAATAATGCACAGATCCTGTAGAATAAAACACTTGCACCCGTGTTTCAGCTCAAGCGAAAGTTCGATCATGCATGCTGAAATGGATCTGCCAAATACGAGCTTGATGCACTTGAGTCTATCGAAAATCGGTCAACAGGCTTATCGGCAATGAGATACTGGTCGAGTCTAGATTCCAGAGCCTTGAACGTCGGCGTCGAGTTGCCAGCATGTCGGTTTTTTGCGTTTCTATTTCGGGGAGTGTGCGTTGGAATTGCCTGAAGTAATTCCTCCCCGTTCCATCATTGGACTACAAGACGTACGGCGATGCGTGTTCGGTACATGGTTGACGTCCCACAAAAACGCACTAAACGTTTTGGGAATACTTTTTAATTTAAGTCAAGACTGAATAGGTCACTTCTAGGCAAGCGTGCTTCATCCTCGACCATATCATCACTTACCATCAGGTGAGATAGGGGTCAAGCGCGAGCCTATCAATAATAGATTTTTCTATTCCTTCTTTTATCTGTATATTTTGGGTGCATAAATGTTTAAATAAATAAACAAGGAATGTTTTTCAATACCTTCTTTAGGTGGACTATCTAAAGTAGACATAGAAACGAGCTTATACCAGACTGTGATTTCACCTATTCCTCACAGGAACCTTACGTGAGCGTAGGCTTCTTGAAATATTGTTTGTCATCGGAACAGTAGCAATTAAGCAAACAACACGTATGGGGTGACAACACCATTAAAATAACGACTATCGTATTGTGTTATACACTCGAAAGGAACAGAGGTCATGGAATGATAGATGTGAATGCAGCTCATAGAGTGGATAATTTTTCTAAATTATTAACGCAAACCATAGTTCCATGACGAACCTGAACGACGCATCTAGTAGCCAAGTCGTAACCAAACCTTTTTATCTTTTTAAATTATTAGTTAAGATGAGTCTTTTGAGCTCTTGGCAGATTAATCTATACTATATTTCTATATATATATATATACATATATATATGTCTATACTTCTATACTATAATAATATTATAAAGAGGAAAGATTTTTTTGTTTGTTTGTACCGAATAGGCAAACAACTGGACCGATTTAAAAAAATCTTTCACCAATAGAAAGCTACATTATTCCTGAGTGTCAGGCTATTTTTTTCATCCCGAAAACGGGCCCTGTGGGATGGTCCACGGGAGCGAAGCCGCGGGCATCAGCTAGTCTTTTATAATTATTAGTTTAGATGAGTCTTTTGAGCTCTTGGCAGATTAATCTATACTATATCTGTATGATTAATCACATAACACTAATATTATAAAGGCGAAAGTCTGTGAGTGTGTTTGTATGTTTGTTACTTCTTCACGCTCAAACGGCTGGACGGATCTGGATGAAATTTGGCACAAAGATAGATTATAGTCTGGAATAGCACATAGGATACTTTTTATCTCAGGAATATGTTCCCTTGGGATAATTTTCGACATTCACGCTGGCGAAGCTGCTGGCAGAAGCTAGTATTTTAATAATAATATTATATGTTATCTACTCGTATACCAATATTATAAAAAGGAAAGATTTTTTTGTTTGTTTGTTTGTACCGAATAGGCTCCCAAACTACCGGACCGATTTAAAAAATTCTTTCACCAACAGAAAGCTTCATTATTCCTGAGTGACATAGGCTATTTTTTTATCCCGAAAATAGGTCCTGTGGGGTGGTCCACGGGACCGAAGTCGCGGGAAACAGCTAGTTAAATATAATATTAAGACCTAAGTTACTGCCATTTGATTACAAGTCGAAATCAGAGTAAAACTTTGTTAATGATAAGTATTATGAATGTCCTTGTGTGTATTTAGTTGGTTTGCCTAAATAAATAAATAAAATTACCATCAGGTGAGTTAGTGGTCAAGCGCAAGTTTATCAAAAATTATTAAAAAAAAAACACTTTCTGTAGATTACAACTTGCTGAAAACGATCGTTATATTATCTTTTTTTTTTTTTTTTTTTATAGTCTATAGGCTCGCGTTTGACCACTATCTCGCCTGATGTTAAGCGATGACGTGGTCTACGGTGAAGCACGCTTGCCTAGAAGAAACCTATTCACTCTTGACTTAAAGACCCCAAGGTTGTAGCTATCAGGGAACATAGACCCCGGAAGGGAATTCCACTCCTTAGCTGTACGCACAATGAAAGTATTAGCAAAACGCTTTGTGCGTATGGGAGGGATGTCCACCATGTACCGATGGCGCATGGCCGTACGTCTTGTAGTCCGATGATGGAAAGGGCTAGGTGGAATCAAATTGTGCAGTTCCGTCGCGCACTCCCCGAAATGTAACCGATAAAAAACCGACAGGCTGGCAACTCGGCGTCGATGTTCGAGGCTCTGGAGCTTTGAGGCGACCAGTGCATCGTTGCCAATAAGCCTTTTGGCCCGTCTGTCGATCGACTCAAGTGCATCAAGCTGGTATTTGGCAGATCCATCCCAGAGGTGAGAGCAGTACTCCATGCATGACCGAACTTGCGCTTTATACAAGTTGAGCAGCTGTTCAGGCGTGAAGTACCGTCTCACCTTAGCAAGAATCCCCAACTTTTTTGCAGCTACCTGAGCTTTCGCCTCAATAAATGGACCGAAGTTGAGGGTTGATGTCAACGTAACACCGAGAAGTTCGAGATGGTCCGTTATCGGCACGGTTACACCACGGAAAGAAGGAGCCGGGTGAAATTGGCTCTTTTTAGCGGAAAAAAGACACGCCTGGGTCTTCGCAGCATTGAAACTGACCAAATTGGCATCACCCCATTCGGAGACCGCCTTCAAGGACAGGTTCAAGCGTTCAACCATGGCCTCCCGGAGAGACCGAATCTGAGGCCCAGTAGCTCGTGCGCTGGACACGTATCTCTCAGCAACAGTGCTGTCGTCTGCGTACCCAAAGGTGCCGGGTTTTAGCAAATCATTAATGTGCAGCAAGAATAATGTTGCCGAGAGCACTGACCCCTGAGGGACTCCGGCGTTGATATCTAACTGACCGGACGAGCAGCCGTCGATAACCACTCGGATGGAGCGATCCCTCAGGAAGTCCCCTATCCAATCACACAGACCACTAGGCAGACCGAAGGAAGGAAGCTTACCAATGAGGCTTTCGTGCCAGACCCTGTCGAAAGCCTTCGAGATGTCGAGGGAGACGGCTAGCGCTTCCCCGTGTCTCTCGATGGCCTCACTCCAGATGTGAATGGCATACGCTAGAAGATCCCCAGTGGACCGATTTCGGCGGAAGCCGTATTGGCGGTCACTGAGGATGTCGTTCGCTTCTAGGTATGCCAGGAGCTTACCGTTGAGTACACGTTCCATACTCTTACAGAGGATGGACGTTACAGATATGGGTCTGTAGTTGGCCGGGTCAGCTCGACTGCCCTTCTTGGGCACGGGCTGTACGTTGGCTTGCTTCCAAGCCTTCGGCACTTTTCCAGTCCCTATCGAAAGGCGATACAGGCGTGTCAAGATCGGAGACAATTCAGGCGCACAGGTTTTAAGTACAATTGCTGGTATCCCGTCGGGGCCACTCGCTTTGTTCACATCGAGGCTACGCAGAACCCTACGGACGTCCTTTTGATGGATGCGGATGTCTGACATACTCGTCACACATCCATCAGGAGAGGGAGGAGGCTGCGCGCCATCAGAATTCAGATGCGATCTTCCAATTCCAGGAATATTTCGTAGACAGTTAATTACAAACTAGTTTCAGCGAAATGCAAATACAATAGACTATTGTACTTAGTTCGTTTTATAATAAAGTTTCATCGATCAATTCTATCACAAAGCTGGCGTCAACATGAAAAATTAACTAGCCTGCCGTCGTTTCAGCTAGACAGGAGCTCATGGCTAAATAATAACAGCCGAACGAGTCGACCTTCAAGGTTAAGCATCGCTTACCGAGGTCCTACCTACACAGCCTGATTCCTCCGTGCCACGGAAACCACGTTAAGCTGTTGGTACCTGCTGTCATTTGTAAATTTTTGACAGTTGTTACGGATTCGTCAGAACCCAGGAAATCTGACATCAGTCTTGCCTAGGAGTCTGTGTTACCCAGTTACTGGGTTGTGGAGGTCAGATAGGCAGACGCTCCATGTAAAATGGTACTCAGTTGCATTCGGTTACACTGGAAGCCGACCCTAATAATAGCTGGGAAAATACTAGGCAGATCAATTGTTTCAGTCAGACATAAATCAAGTTACTGAAATCTTTAATAGATAACTTTTCTTTGTCCACAGATGTCCGCCGATAACCACTGAAGCCGAAAATCTTCTCATCAAAAATGAACTGACACTCAAAGAACAATAATGAACCCTTGATCGAAGAAACAATGACTAACGTAAAATTAAAACTCATGTTCTTCCTTTTGAATTCTTTACTAACAGCAGACATAGTCCATGCGAGACCTTACTCCGATATGAACAACACAGACATTGTCATCAAATTTGGTAACAACAATAACACTTTTATACCTATCGACCCAAACTCTGATACTCTAATCGTGGCTGAAGAAACTGATGAAGAAATCAGAGAGACTGACAGGACATCTAAATCGGAACTCGAAGGTCTCATGAATGCAGAACAAGGAAGAGACGAGGATTTATCAAAGAAAGTCATGAAAGATCAGAACACGAGCAGATTAGAACAGAGGATGATGGAAATACCGAGCGGAGAGCCGGGCGCGGTCGAAAAACAATTGAACATATCAAGTAGTCTGCTAGATGACATCATCAATTCGGAGACAAATAGAGAAGATACTATAACAGATATTCTGTTTAGGCCAGAATCTGAATTTGCAGAAGACATGCCAAGATTTGAATTTTTGATAGCAGCAAAAATCAACGAGAGTGAGTTTTTAAATAAGAATTTTAGTGAGACAGAGAGAGATAGGAACAGCAGTGACGTGCTGAAGAAGATAGATTATGTAGAGCTTGTCGAGGTGGCCAAGCCATCGAAGGAGAACAGGAGTGCTTTGATGATGAACATCACTGGACATGAAGTGGACAACGATCTCGCACCAGATACGAGTGAGTATTGAAATATGTAACTTTAGCTTATAATTACTTAGGAGTTTAGCGTTGATATATTAACAAACTCAGGAATGAAATGAAAACTTTCAAGAGCTTTGGTAATTTTGCTCTAAAACTGGCAGCAAATAGTCCATATTTAAGTCTTCTCTCTTCTTCTTCTACCTAGCGTTTATCCCGGTTGCTCATCCCGCCCAGCGCGGGAGAACCCAGGGTCCGCTTTCCTACTCTTCCTCCTCCACTTTGCCCGGTCTTCGGCATCCCTCGCAACTAACCCATTGGCGCGCATGTCATCCTGCGCGACATCAAGCCAGCGTTTCATGGGCCGTCCTCTGCTCCTGGTGCCAGGTAGGGTCATGTCCAGGCATTTGTTTCCCACGTAGCTTGCCGGTCGTCGTAAGACGTGGCCGTACCAGTGGAGGCGACTTTCCTGCAGCTTGTCAGCAATGTCACGGACATGAAGGCTGCCACGGATGTATGTATTCCGTACACGATCTTTCCGCGTGACGCCACACATCCACCGCAGCATGTTCATCTCCGTGACATGCAACAACTGCCGGTGTCGCTCCAACACCGGCCACGCCTCACTGCCGTACGTAAGGACAGGCCTTATGATGGTCTTATAGACCTGTCCCTTCAGCTTGACCGGCATTTTGGGGTCACAAATGACACCCGTCACCTCGCGCCATTTCGCCCAAGCCGCTGATACACGGGCCTTGATGTCGCGATCGATGTCCCCGGACGCATCAAGCACAGATCCGAGGTACCTGAAGTTGTCCACGCACTCGACGGTGTCGTCGCCTATACGGAGAGACGTCAGATCTGTGCTGTTGCAGGCCATATACACCGTCTTCGCCACGTTTAGCTTCAGCCCGCCGTTCTCAAGCGCCTCCCTCCATGCGTGCACGCGTCTGGTGAGCCGTCCCTTGCCCCCATCTACCAGTGCGATATCATCAGCGTACATAAGCAGCCAAGGCTGCGGTAGTTTCTGTACGCTGGCTGACAGTTCGTCTAATATCACACTGAAGAGATAGGGGCTCAAGACGGAGCCCTGATGCACGCCTACGGTTATGGGGAAGGGGGTGGTATCACCAACAGCGGTCCTGACTATTGAATCGGAGTTGCGATACATGTCACGTACGATTTCCACGTAGGTCTCTGGTACCAACTTCGACCGCAACGCCCACCAGATCATCTCCCTGGGAACACAGTCAAAGGCCTTCTGCAGGTCTAGGAATAGAAAATGCAGAGGCATATTCTTTTCCCTGTGCTTCTCCATGAGGATCCTTAGGGCGAATATAGGGTCCATGGTACCGTGTCCTGGTTGGAAACCGTACTGGGAGTCCGACACTGTACACTCCTGTCGGATCCTGGTGTCAATAATGCGCTCGAAGAGCTTCATGGTGTGTGACATCACCTTTATACCGCGGTAATTACCGCAATCCTGAACGGACCCTTTACCCTTGTGGACCGGCGTTATTATACTAAGCCGCCACTGATCGGGCATTATTCGGTCGCTCAGGATTCTATTGTAAAGGTTAGTAAGAATGCACACACCACGAGCCCCCAGCGCTTTCCACGCTTCAATTGGCACCTCGTCCGGTCCGACAGCTTTCCGATTCTCCATGTGACGAAGAGATGCGAGGACCTCGTCAGGTGTAATCGGTGGCACGAGTCCATTGTTCGGGAGTTGTTCGGGAGGGTGCACTTCCCGGTGCTGAGTATTCAGCAAAACGTGGAAATAAGAGCGCCATCTCTCCTTCACCGCACGATCATCGTACAGGAGCTCGCCATTAGGGCCGTTGACGCTGCAGCGCCAGTTTATATATGAGCTTGTGCCCCTCAGGAGTGTCTAACTTAGCATATAATGGTTGCAAGTGGACACGCCTGGCTCTGGCTACAGCTTTCTTGGCAGCTCTTTTCGCTGTCCTGTAAGATGCGCGATCTTCAGGAGATTTGGTCGCTTGCCACGTCTTGAAGAGCGTTTTCTTCTCCCTTAATGAACCCTGGACTGTGGCGTCCCACCACCAGGTCTCTTTGTCGATTTTGCGGCCCCCTTTCGCCACACCGAGAACTTGCTTTGCCGTCTTTGTGATTGCTGTCTGAATCGTTTTCCAGCACTCTTGGACGGACTTGCCTGCTGTGTCGAGACTAATATCCCCAGCGGCAGAGTCAAACTCTGAGTATCTGGTTTGATCCAGCAGCCACCACTTGATTTGACGGCGGCAACGTTCGGCGTGTCTGCGACGGGGTTTTACGCAGAGGTCCATGACAAGAAGTCGGTGTTGGGCAGTGAGACACTCACCGGGTATGACCTTACAGTTGGCCACGCGACTGATATGGCTTCTCCTGGTCAGTAGATAGTCGATTTGAGTGGCGTTCCGACCGCTCCTGTAGGTAATCAGGTGCTCGGTTTTCTTTTTGAAGAACGTGTTCACCACGGCCAGGTCAGCTGCAGTGCAGGTTCTGAGAATGGTTTCCCCCTCTGCGTTTCTTCGGCCGTAACCATAGCCGCCGTGGACACGTTCATACTCCCCCTGCACCTCGCCCACATGTCCGTTCAGGTCGCCACCCAAAACGACATCGTGGGATAACGGTATGCCGCGTAGTACATCTCCGAGCCGATCCCAAAACAGCGTCTTATCCGCGTCGCTGCAACCGACCTGTGGGGCGTAGGCACTTATTAAGTGGGTCACGACCCCCTCAATAAGCAACCTTACTACCATAAGTCGGTCGCATATGCGTCTAACTTCCAAGACGCTATCGTGGAAATGCTCGGCGAGCACCACTGCCACACCGTTCTCCCCACCAGAAGAGCCTGTATAGATCAGCTTGTAGCCGTGCCCAATATTCCGGCTCCTGTTGGCCTTCCACCGTGTCTCCTGCAGGAACGCCACTGCCACTTTACGCCTGGCAAGTATGGCCGCAAGTTCTACGGAGCGTCCCGTAAGCGTGCCAATGTTCCAGTTTGCAAAGCGAATCTTCGTAGTTGGTGCTAACGTCTTTAGCCGGGCTCGCACGGGGCCCGGTAGCCCTCGCATACTTGTCGCAGGGTTAAGGCGATCCCCATGCGCTTCGTTATGCGGCGACGCCCTAGCCCTAAACGTATATCTCTTTCTTTTCCTATCCATTTTTTAAGTGGCTTTGTGCCAATTACCGGGGCGACTGCCGTCTGACCCCCGAACCCCTAGGACGAACCCCAGAGGAGTGGCATCGCCAGAGCCATATTTAAGTATTCAAGCTTAACTAAGATGCTTCCACAACTGAATAAAATATGTTAAGAGTGCTTTCTTAGCAAACTATAAACATGAATATTAGCAATGATGAGTTTAAAATCGCCTTTAGTGCTTTGGTGATAAGACCCTATGTGTATATTATAGTTAGCTTATCTTCTAGTCCACCTGGCCGGTGTCTTGATACTAAATTAATAATTAAGAAGGAATGATGTCATTGAACTGGATCATAGCACCTGGGGCTTAAGATAAGGATAAATAGATTTCTTGCTGGTAGATGTGTTGTGTATTTTGGCAGACCAAGTACGCGTATGAAACAAATGGTTTGTTGCCGATTCGTAGCTTTAATCTACATAGGTATCATGCTCCTTTTACAAGATTTTATTATTATTTAATTACCGGTGTCTGTAAATAAATCTTGCAAGTTAAATTTGACCCACTTCCCACTATCCGATTGAGCTGAATTTATTTTCTCGTGACAATGCATTTTTATTGGGTAAAATATTGTTTAAAAAAACTTTTTTTAATATGAAAGCTTGTTTATATTTTATTATGTTTTCTTTTGCCTATATAGTCACAATTATCGTTATTTTGGTTCTGGTTCCTTAGTCAAGATGACTGCAATGGTACCAGGATTTGCATCTGCTTCTTCCGTTCGCTTTCATCCACTTCCCGAATAACAAAACCGTGACTAAATACAAAAACGAGGGTAGAAAGTATTCTAAGCTCCGCTTCGTTCTGTTATGCCCTTTTGTCCCGGTGTCCTTTTTTGACAAATTAGCGTGCCTTTTTCAAAATTAATGTAGCTGGCTTGCTCAGAGAGAATTTGTATTCAACCCCTAAGGGACCACGGTAGCACGGTTGTGTGGTGTGTGCTGAGAGCGAGAGCGAAAGTAATAGAAATTGTAGGGGAACGGAAAAGTGTAAAAAAATGGTTTTGAAATGCAGTTTAATTTGTTACATAATTTTTCGTTGTTCTTTTCGTGAAATGTGAAAGTGGTGATGAATAAATCAGTAAGAGATTAGACAGTAGATTGGCGAATGAAAATTCAGTGAATATACAGCGTGCAAAATCAAATATAATTATTTGTTTGGTCTACATTCTAATGAAGGTATAAAAGCACAATTAAGAAAATGGTAAAGTAACAGCAGAGCCATACATTTAGCCCAAGATTTGCAAAATGCAAATTAAAATTAATTAAAATAGTTCAGTCAATTGCCTCTGTTATTTATGTAGACTTCACACACATAGGTACAAATGCGAGTGGCAATTGTTATAACCATATTAATTATAGCAACGTTTTTTTTTGTAATCATGTTCCAAGCGTCATCTTCAAACACTTGGACCAACATTCCTGTTTTGATGCCGCAATAATGGATGAGAGTTGGTACTGTTCACAAATTATAATGAAATGAATAGAACGAACAAATTTATCCATTTGTCCATCGTGTTTGTTATTCAGACGCTGTTTACATTGTTCGTGTCAATTAAAGATGTTTCGTTCCGAATTGGTGGCCATTGTTCAAGTTCGTTCTGTTGAAGTTTTAGTAAAGTTATCGATTTCCACAAAATCTATTCAGCATTTATTCATTTGTATACGCGAGGAGCTCGTGGCTACTTGAGTAAAAGCAGCCATATGACCCATTGAATTCAAATCGAATATTGTATTTAGCTTTTAAAAAAAAATGTAAACATTTAGACAAAGTGTAAATTGTTTTTAATTAAATGAAATACCACCCACAATGGTACCATGATTGGTGACTATCTATTATATTGTGTATATTGATACTGCTCCTGCTATACCGTTAGTCCCGTCTGTCAAAAAAGAAAAAAAAAACAATTTATTAAGTAAATGTTATTACTCTATTAGAGAAATGGTGGCGCAGTGGTGGCGCAGTTTTAACGGCCGCGACTTACAAGTTGTAGGTCGTGGGTTCGAACCCAGGCAGGCGCTTTACTTTGTGTAAATTATTTCATCACCACTGCTCTCAAAACGGTGAAGGAAAACATCGTGAGGAAACCGGTATGTTCTAGAACCAAAAATTCGAAGACATGTGACATCCACCAACATGCGGCGTGGTGGGTTACGGCCCATTCCATCTCACAGAAAGGAGGCCTGCACGCACAATGGACCAAATGCGAGTCTAAGTGCGGAAAAAGGGTTCATCTATCCCGACTCATTAATAATTTGACATTACATTTTCATTATATTTATTTATTTATTTATTATAAACTTTATTGTACACCACAAAATAAAAAAACATACAGGACAAACATTTACAAAAACAAGTGTACAATGGGCGGTCTTATCGCACAGGGCAATCTCTTACAGACAACCTTTGGATGGACTGAACGAGAGGAGAATAATTTAGGGCTGTCAGTGTACAATAGATCATAAGTAATATTACTTACATATACATAATAACATAAAATACATACATACAATACTACATATCTAATATACTAATAAATATCGAATATATGACAGATAGGAAAAGACTAAAATAATAGTGAAAGGTAATGCTCCTTTACCATTTTCTTAAAAGTTGGCAGTGTTTGAGCACGTCTTATTTCTATAGGTAATGCATTCCACAACCGAACTGCTTGAATCGTAAAAGATTTGTCAAAGAAGGAAGTGGAATGCATACGAACACTCAATCTTAAATTCTCCGATGATCTCAAGGACCTAGAATGGGTGTCACAGAGGAACTAAAAACGTTCTTTAAGATAAAAAAGGAGTAAAAGGATTAAATAGCACATTATAAAGCAAAGAGAGTATGTGGGCATTCCGGCGAAGGCGAATAGGAAGCCATCTGAGCTTAGTACGAAATTCAGAAACGTGATCATATTTGCGCAAGCCAAATATAAACCTAATACAGAGATTTTGAAGTCGCTCAAGCTTATCCAATTGGTCTTGGGTGAGATCAAGATAGCTGGCATCAGCATAGTCCAGGATAGGGAGAAGAAGAGATTGTGCTAACGCAATTTTAGTAGTGATGGGAAGAAAATTACGAAGACGTCTCAGGGAGCCCGCAGAAGCAAACAGTTTACGACTGACTTCCTGCAGTTGTTTGGTCCAAGCAAGAGTGCCATCGATATAAATCCCCAAGTTCTTCACAATGTTAGCTATAGGAATAATGGTGTTGTTGAAAGAAACTTGGGGAAGCGTCGACCAATCAATCCTAGGAACAGTCCGTGAACTACCAACAATAATCACCTGAGTCTTTGTCGGATTAATCTTCAGCCCAAACTGAGCACTCCAGTCACATATTCGAGCCAGGTCTATATTAATCGTCTCAATGGCATCTCGTAACTCTCCAAGAGGGGCTTGGGTATAAATCTGGAGATCATCAGCATACAGGTGGTAGAAAGAAGATATTATACATGTGAAAATTTGGATGGATGTATGTTTGTTACTCAATCACACCAGAACGGCTGAATGGATCTGGATGAAATTTAACACAGAAATAGATTAAAGTCTGCAATAGCACATAGGCTTCTTGTTATCCCGGTATAATGTTGCTTTAGGATAAAAAAAAGGCGAAGCCACTGGAAGAAGCCAGTTTATACTAATTTAATTTTCATTTGTATTGCATGACAAGTTGATGTATTGTATTTTAATTAGACTGATATTATGACTTTTTTATGCCTCAACGGCGGGACATACCAGATCTACCTGTAGCCAATAAAACATGAACCTATAATCAATACATATAATAAATCTGCAGAAAAGTAATTTTTGTACATCGAAAATATTTCCAAATAAAATAGCCAGGGTGTTAAAGGATAACCAACAGAACTTATTGCCGGCATTTTTGGAATTTTTGTCTGTTTGTCTGTTTATTTGTGCATGCATCACGTGAAATGTACGAAACCAATGTAAATATTTTTATACATAAACATTGTGCGTAACTTGAAGAATTACTTAGTTTTTGTTTCATCGCAATCGGTTCACTCTATCAAAAGTTATATAAATTAAAAGTGTTCAAGAAGTAAAATTATCACAACACAAGCAACATAGATACTCGGAAAGTTGAACTCGATATTCCATAGATGGCGTTGTGCATTTGAATTCATTTTCTCAATGGCGGTGTTAAGATTCTCCGCGAAAGAATGATGACTATAGAAACAAAAATGGTAGGTAGGTAAGTAAGGTAGGCAGGAAGATAAGTAGGGTAGGGTTGGCAGACAGATGACGGGAGCGAAGCCGCGGGCACAGCTAGTCCACAATAAATTATTTGTTTTTAACACGCTTTTATTAGCTTGGTATTTATCTATGTAACTATGTATCAATGTAACGGAATCTTTGAACGTGATTTTCACCCACTTCAAAACGTCGGATTGATTTGAAACTTTGCACACCTATCAAGGACCGATGACAATGCAATAATTTAGTCAAAGTCAAAAAACTTTTGAAAGTCAAACAAAAATTTAAATTTGCAAGTAATAAAAGTTGATTCTACCGTGCGCGTTTAAATTGTTTGTCCCATTAGCCTTACCAAGATCTTCAGGATTAGCGACTTTTTAGTTCAATTTACCATTAAAGCGTGTGTTTTAGTTTTAAGAACTACAATTTATATTATTGAGTAGTTACAGACCTGTGTTACAGATGGTCAGGTCGTATCGTGTAATCCTGTTACTGGTTTGTGAGGGTTAGATAGACAGGTCGCTCCGTGTAAAGTACTGGTATGAAGCTACATCGGGTTCAACTGGAAGCTGACACTACATACTTGGTAAAATACAAGCAGATTGATTGATTCTTAGAAATTAAAAGAACCTTTCAAAGTAAAACGGTTTAACGTTCGAAAAGGTTTGGCACTAACGGATCACTTCTCGTCTCTCAAGTGAGAAATAAGTGAGAAATCGATCTCAAGATTCGACTGATACTTTAACTCAAATTCTTAGTAAATTGTTATATTGTACATGCTTGGTTTGAAAGAGTTATCCAAGTCTATCTTACTAATTTATATCTACAACTAAATAGCTACGTCCGTGTGAAAAGCGTAAATTATGCCGAGGGCACATATTCCCAGGATAAAAAGTATCCTATGTATGTGTATTCCTGACTATAATCTATCTCTGTGCCAAATTTCATCCAGATTCGTCCAGCCGTTTAAGCGTGAAGAAGTAACAAACACACTCGCAGACCTTCGCCTTTATAATATTAGTGCAGCGGTTTAAGCGTGAAAAGATAACAGACAGACAGAGTTACTTTCGCATTTACAATATTATAGTATGGATAGTAGGATTTAAAAGGTAATTTATGATTAGTTTTAATTAACTTCATTGAAGAAATTCATTTGTAGCTTAATGAGTGGCATACTGTGTCTCTTCGGTTCCTTGTAAATCATGTTTAGCTGATGGTCCGGGCTATAATTTGTAGAACTTGGACTAACGATAATCAGTTGCCAAAAAACCTGACACCATTCTCGCCAAGGGGTATTGTGTTAAGCAGTTACTGGGTTGTGGAAATCAGATAAGCATTCCATGGAAAACCCTGGTGTTCAGCTGCATTCATGGTTGGACTGGAATCCGACCAACATACGTGGGACCCTTTCCCTAGGGAGATTGATAGAGGCCAATCAGGAATCATGGACTATCTTGAAAATTCTTCTTCCATAGCTTGAATTGTCGGTCTAACTATTCGACACTTGTTAGGGTTTCGTACCCGAAGGGTCCAAACGAAGCCCTATTGCTGTCTCTCATGTATCCGTCTAACTGTCCGTCTGTCCGTCATCTGCCACACAGGTTTATAGCCAAATGGTTGGAGCAACAGTCTTCAAATTTCACAGTACTTCATCTTGTTGACCTATTGTGAAAAGTATTTTTCAATGTTTTTACGGGCCCGTACAGCTAAATGAGGGGCGGGAAAAAGAAAATTGACCATCAAGTGGGATATTGTTGTTTAGAGCAATTTGTGTAAATAAATACTGTACTTTACTTTAAAAAAAATTGGACAACAAAGGAATGAGAAGCCACCAATACAGCAGCAATTCCTAGTGTAGGGCAAAGATTAAAAAAAAAAGAAGAAAAGAATGTCAACTTTTTAACAAATTTTGTTCCGATGATTTTTTTAACTTCCAATTGATCTATGAACTTCAAAATTGCTGATGAATATTTATTATTACGTATATTTTACTAACCAATATATTGATAAATCAGATTTTTTCTTTAAAATTCCCTCATATTTCCTATTTACAGCCAACTTGATTTTGCGGTTTGGTACGTAACCCTAAATGTCCGAAGTTCAATACGCACTTGGCCGTTTTTTTTTATTGATTCTGAGAAAATTTGTTTGATTCTTATTCAGATAATGAATAACATCGTTTTAACACAGCACTACTTGGTACATAAACCCAATAAATCCTCATAAAACGTTCCAATAAATAAGAAGCTGAATGAACCGAATAAAGCAGACAAAGCAAAAATAGCCAATAATACAATTTCATTACGGCTTATTATTGATTAATTCCTCAGCCGGCTAATTGGTAGCCTGGTCACGTACAATCGATGCCTGTAACGGAATAGCCGAGATTTTCAGCAGACGCAAGACATACCGGTCCCATGTTGGGTGCCAATTGGAAGACTGCCCAGGTTTAGAATGTTCGGCTCGAAGAACATCGGCAATTGACTTATTTGAAGCGGTCTTTAACGGAGGAGTTTAGAAGTTTGCTGGTTTAGTAGGGTTTAAATGTGCGGAGTGACGAGAATGGATAAAGTGAGAAATGAGTATATTAGAGGCAGTTTGAAAGTGGCGCGAAAAGTTGAAAGGAAATCGTTTGTCCTGGTATGGTCATCTGATGACGAGGGATGAAACGTATGTTACTAAAAGAGTGATGAATATAAATGTGGATGGATGGAGAGGGAGGGGACGGCCAAAGAAAAGATGGATGAACTGTGTGAGGAGTGATATGAAAGAAAAGGGAGTCAGTGATAGCGTGACGGGGGACAGGACGGTATGGAAGAAGAAAACGTGTTGCGCCGACCCCAAGTAACATGGGACAAGGGTAGGAAGATGATGATGGTTTAGTAGGGTTTAAAGTTTAAATTCGCACCGCCCGTAGGAAGTACAAATACTATTTTGGAAATAATTCTTGAAGACATAATAATAATATAGCAGGCTATAATATTACCTGTAGACCCATGCTTAGGCGCCTATTTAACTATAATTTGGCGCCCAAGGAACTCAAGACTTATTTTGTCAAGGCGAGGAATAGTTGTTTCAATTCTTCGGTTGTTTTGTTTTAGCATGGCTATGGCGGTCATTGCTCTTTCCATAATACCTATATCTTCGTAGGAAACTGTCGGTAGTAATAAACTATGTTTCATTATTAATGTCTTTCGATAATAAAAATATTAAGGACTAATTATGTCGATTCAGAACTGCTTTATTTCCGTTTTTGGAATCAACAATTTCAATAACTGTAGATGAAAAAATTACCGCTATTGCCATGCTAAATCGCAACAGCTCTTAGTTGAACCTGCTTTATCTTATTTGAACATATTTTATTGAATTATACGCGTTCGTATTGATAAAATTTCAATGTGTTCTTTATCGAAGGTTAGATGTTGTGCCGTTAGTTATAGATACCATTATCTTGGAGCATTATTATAATTCAATTGTACCCATTTATCGCTGCAAGGTATTTAAACAGTGCTGTTTTGCTGCAAAGGAGCTTTGTACAAGAAATATGCATATCATATTCCTATGCACCGCTACAACGTTGCTCCAGCTTGAATTGCAAAACATTTTCGATATTCTCATATTATTACAATTCAAATTCAGTTTTACCTCAGCGAAACCAAAACTATAACGATGTAGAAATGGAGATCAAATTGGCTTGTGTGTATTTGCACGATACCGACCATACTTTATCTATCTATCTAAGGACATATTCTGTTGTATGTATGGACATCTTCTGTTGTATGAATTTTATCGATGTAATAGTGATTGTATATGTTGTCATAACTGTGGGTATGTATGATTTAATATTTAGGGTAGTTAAGACGACGACTAACGCCAACGACCTTGAGGGAACAAAAGGCGCACTCGTTACACACCCGCGCGACCAAAAATTTAGTAGTTTTTTGTACTTTCCGTAATATTCTATGACTTTAAAAAAAAACACTCAGATCAAAATGTAGATAATTAAATTGTCTTTGATATGGTGTCGATTTCAATAAAATGCGCTCAGCGGTTTTGGTGTGATTGTCGTATTTTTGTCCGTTTTAGATTTAACTTTACTAATTAATTACACTATGTTATACAAATAAAACTCAAAATGTTCTTACATCAAATTATTAAGAAAATGGTCTAATTTAACATATATTTTTTCCAAAAAATTGCGACTAGCCGCTTAGACGTGATTCTCATTTTTAAAATCAGCTACTCAAGGGAATCGGCGCCTTAAGAGTATTTACTAAGGGTGGGTTGGGTATTTTTTTTATCGTTTATTGACTAAGACATTTTTACAAACATTTATTGAATGTATTAACATACCAACACAAACCATCGCGGGTTTAACAGCGGTATGTCAGACGCGGCAACTCGGTGCCACAACATACGTTTAAATTAACAGTAGGTACATAACTATAGCTTATCATTTGTAAAGATACTTTCTAGATCACATTGCAATCTAGAAAGTATCTCTTCAGCACTTCACTTCTTCATTTGTCAAGTGACTTATTATGATACGTGTTGAGAGAAAGGGGGCGGGCTGGAAATCAGCGTTGTCTAGCGTAGTCGTTTTTTTGTTCTGTGGTAGTAGCCATGCTGCACACTGGTCAGCATCGGCTGAGCCCGCTCCATTTGCCATACTGGAAATACTGTCCTTTAAAACTGTGTTTTCTTTATGTTGTAACATTTCTTAGTGGCAATAAATGTTTTCAGTCTTTCTTTCTTTCACATCCACATTTTCTATTGAAACCTTTGCTATGTTTTTCTTCGAGCAACTTGTGACTTGTCTATTCTGTCACTGAACTGATAAAAGAGATAATAGGGATGTCTCCTGAGTAGAAAAATGATAATTATCAAATAATATTGGACACGTATTTATTGCTTTATCAAATACAAGTTGTTCCGAGCGGCTGCGATCCCGTGTACCACCCCACAGGACCCGTTTTGGGATTAAAAAATAGCTTATGTCACTCAGGAATAATATAGCTTTCTATTGGTGAAAGTTTTGTTTAATCGGTCTAGTAACTTCGGCGCCTATTCGGTACAAACAAACAAAAAAATCTTTCCTCTTTTTAATATTATATTGTTAAGTATAGAAATAAAAATTGACAAAGATAAAGCGCATCAAAGTTCAGGAGTGGGGGCTTGTGACGTCAATATGTCAGTATAAAGTGTACTAGAGGCGTTACGTCACACGCTATTTCAACGCATTATAGTCGTCACTTTATGATACGTATCAAAGGAAAAAGTACGTGTCCAATATTTTTATTAATCTATCTGACGGACAAAAAACTAATTTTCTCAAAAATGGTATGTAATGTTATCATAACATCTCTAAAAAGTATCCAGAAAGTGAACTTTACCCATAGATATAGGATGTACAAGATACACAGAGTCAGATGGAAAACGAAACCAAAAATATAAAATCTATGTGTGAGGGAATTTGTCCATGTGTTAGTTAAAAAAGTGTTGATAAGAAGTCCATGTTCAATATCGATATCGATACTTGGTGAACACCATAAGAAACACGATTGCTGGGCAAAAACCATGCTTTGCTTTAATTAAAATACAAATTACAAAATAATATCTCGCATGTATTTAAAATACGAAATACAAAATATTTTTAAGTCGTGTATTTAAAATGTAAAATACAGTATTTTAACTTTGTTTATTTAAAATATAAATAACAATATACAGTCAGTCATCCATCGTGACATTCGTACTAATAAACTTAATCAATACACAGAAGTTCGGTGAAAATAACCGTTTGAAATGAAAATTACAATTTACAAGGTACTTGACAATTTGACGTACGCGGTCGCCATTTTGCTTATGAAAGCTATCAAGCGCTATTTTCTGCAGAACGCATCTATTAATAAAATCGCTAAATGTATTTTGAAGCCACAAGTATTTGAAAAAAAAAAATACCGCAGAATCAGGTATTTGAAATTGACGACACTATTGGCGTAGTGGTTGAGCGATCGGCTGCTGCGCTGCGTGTCGCGAGTTCGATTCCCGCACGGAACAAATATTTGTATGGCCTGCAGATAGTTCAATGATAAATGATATTATTTCTGTAAGTTGGTTTGTACAAACACGTTTACATATTTTATAAAAGTAGATGAGGTCGGCGTTTCCTATCTGACTACTCCGAGAAGAAAGGCCGAAACAAACTCAGAGGTCAGTTTCTTTTAAATTCCAGAAAAAATCTTGGTTAGATCATGTGAAGACCATGTAGACTGATATCTGAAATGGTCTTTTGAGGAAAGAACCAGCCAGATTGAGTGGACATATTGACCTTATGACTGCGTCACCGAATGGTATTGCCGTGGCTGAATTTTGGGCCAAACACAATATTTAACTTTTATATTTGCCATCGACACGCTAAGAAGAATATAATGACATTCCTAAACCTACTCAAAGTAACAAAACATCAAAACTCTCCGAAAAATAAAGGCTAATATAATAAACATGCAACTTTAAGTACAGTTTCGATAAAAACATCTTCTCAATCGTAACTTAAATCTATTTTAACAAAACCTGACTAAATAAGTTTGTATTCATGTCATGATGTCACAAGTTTTTATCGATACTCATGACGTCACCGCTTTGTCAAGCCCTAGCGTAAACAAACAATTTACTCTTTTACATAATATTTTCGCCAATTTTGTTTATATATACGAAATATACTTATATAAAACATTGGAAATCAATATACTATTGTAAGACTCTTTTTCTGAGCCGATTACTAGCAGAAATTCGGCAAAATATGGTTCAAAACAATCCAAGGACAAAATTGTATTTACCTGTGAAACGTGTATTTATTGGGGTTATTTCGTCTTGTAACGTCACATTCACTAACAGAACAAGTCCCCATAATTGTATAATTAATATTATCAATTTAAATCTAAAGATTATTATTTAAATGCAAGAAATTCACCGCGGCGTAAAACAGATGGGCCGCTAGGGTTACTTAATCGCGAAAAAAATGACATATCGGTACGTCATTCACTCTCTCTTTTTCTCTTGGGCGGTTTGTACTTGATTAGGATTTCTCGCTCGCACGCTTCGTGTATCTATTTGCGTAGCAAAAAAAATTCTAAATCTATGACTTTACCAGACACTTATTCACAACTGTCCAGTAAGAAACAAGATTTTAAATTTGGAATCTCCTACTGTCCAGTAAATAAGAATGTAATATACATACAGGACAGTAGTAGGGATTGGTCTGATATATCAAAACGTAACTTATAACGGATATGTGTTAGATATCATATCATATCGATATCTATATAAAATAACCGACATTACAAAATCCGTATCTAATAAAAACCTTACTAGCGTGCGAGAACGAATAAGTCAAAACTTAAAACCGTAACAATGCGGAAACGTACAAACTACGAACAAAACGCAAACTTCACAAACGATAGGAACCATAATTATGCGCTACCTCTCTTTCTAAGTATTATTTCGCGTTCGTTGTTAGTTTGCTCATCTAAATAAATTATGCAAACTGTACTAAATGATATCGATATCTGAAAACCGTTTTCGATATCGATATGAAATCTGTATATTGGTTACATAATCGTTTGTGCAAAAAACCGAAAACACCCATCTCTAGACAGTATGTCATCCACTTCAGATCTGCTTAGAAAAAAAAACATAGTACCAGCCAGACACATATTAGAGTTTAGCCATTATAACATGGTTATAGGAGGGAGGCTCTAAATATATATATATCTCTCTTTTTGGTATGACATTTTATGAGATAGATATATTTTTGAGTCCGTTAATCAAGACGTACGACAAACAAAATATAAATGCCCCCGGTAAATCGATCACAATATCTATCAGTAATTGCCCTAATATGAATGTAACCTACAATATTAATTAAACGAATTTGTTGTTAAACTTTCTTTCATTTTTGAGAAAAGCATTATACAAGCCTCAACCAGTAAGAAAGCCATCCTGGCCTCGTTGGCCAGGAAAGCTTACTTACTGGATACTGCAGTAATGTACTATTTCAGTTAACATTCCCATTGACTGCCTCGTTGGTTTAGTAGTAGTAAACGCTACTGCTGAGCAAGAGGTCCTGGGTTACATTCCCGAGTCGGGCAAAGTATTATTGGCTCTTCTATCAGGCTTCTTAGTGGTTGTCTGGTGTCTGGACTTGCGCCCAGTGCATGGCAATAGACTTGCCCCCTATTCATCATCAATTCAGCTGAAAGACGTCCACTGCTGAACATAGGCCTCCCTCAACCGTCACCACACTGATCAGTCATGTGCGTTTCGCATCCACCGGACTCCCGCAGCCTTAACCAGCTCGTCGCTCCACCTAGAGGGAGGCCTTCCAACGCTGCGTCTTCTGGTACGCGGTCGCTACTCCAGAACTTATCGGCCACAACGGTCATCCGTTCTGCGAGCAATGTGCCCTGCCACTTAAGTTTGTCAATTCTTTGGCCTATGACGGTAACCCTGGTTCTCTTGCGGATGTGTTCGTTTCTGATTCGATCACGCAAGAAAACTCCGAGGGAGGCGGTAACATGTGGAAGTACTACGTGTATACGTGCATCTCTGCCTAACCATCGGGAAAAACAGGCGCGATATTAAATAAAATAAAATATTTATTTCTCTATCTGACCTCCACAACCCAGTAACTGGGTAACAGGCGTGATACGATTGAAACCTACATTTTCTATTGAATTCACATTTTTCCACAAGCGACTCGGAACATGTCTCACGTCCGTTCACTTGCCAGTTGCCACCGAACTGATAAAAAGACATAATTGACACTAACAGACCGTCAGACAGCGATGAAAATATACGACCTACCCACGTTCCACCAGTAATTTCTAGTTACGTCGGCTCTATTGCTTTTCTCCGAACTTGATATTCCTGGAAACTTTTTATTATGAACATTACTGTGTTCCACCTTTCACTTATGAAGGTTCTTCGCAGTTTGTTTATGAAAGTACATCGGTACACATACTGACAGCTGTATATGTGTATAAATTGGCTATTTAAAGTTCATAAACCTGTAGGTTTATGAACGTTGAATAGCCCATTTATTAACAAAGGAGTAAGTGCGCTATCTACGAGAGATATTGCTTGTTTGTGTACTAAGTGCTAGAGGGCGTTACAGTCGGGTGGTTTATGCTTATGTTAGTTGATTGTTTAAATGCATGACTGTATTTAGTACTAACTGTTAGTTAGTGCTAGTCGTGCGACGTGATGTGTACGCCATGTATACAACATATATATATTATTGGACTAGTAATCAAATAAAGGCTTTATTTTTTTGTTGCCTGTAACTTTAAAGTACCTACTTGTATTTTGGGACGAAACACAACTTCAATAGTGATATGGGACAAACTAAGAATTTTTCGGCATGTGGGACAAAACTTCAGGACGAACGAAGAATAAATCGTAGGTATTAACATTTATTACTTGCTTACTTTTGGGAAATTGATGTTCTTTTATTTATTTGGTAAAACAAACGATTACGTACTACATCAAAACATAAAATATTGAGCACGAAAAAAAGCGACGTTTTCCTCAATAATAGATAATATTTATTTTTATTTACAGTTTTGTTTTAATGTAGATTATTCATTTCCTTTATTTTTTTTAATATCCTATAGGCTCGCGCTTGACCACTATCTCACCTGATGGTAAGCGATGATGTGGTCGACGGTGATAACGGTGACGGTTTATTTATTTCAAATGTTTGGAAGATATCTAGTTATTAGAGGAGATTTGATAACTACACATTACGGATTTAAGGCAAACTTGAGGCCGCTTGGCAATATTCCTGACTTCCAAAACTTTGTTAGCAATGACTTACTATTTTTTTTATTTTATTAGGAAAACATACAGTGCATTCATACAGAGTAGAAACAGATATAAACAACTGCATACCATTTACATGTTTCCGCATTTAAACATCTAGAAAGCTTGTTATCAATCTTTAGTGATATAACAGGTAATGTAAATAACCTAATATTAAGCAAAATTTGAAAATTTGAAAAAGGGAAATTTAGAGTAAGTATATTTAATAACTAAATTATGTTGAAGTCAGAGAACCAAACCATGATTTCGTTAATGTTCTGTTGAAAAGGCGTGGCTTTGAATTAAACAAATCCAGTTCAGGAAAGTCAACAAGTTTATTAAATTCACTAGCGGACCTCACAAAAAATGAATTCTGCCTGTAGTTTGAAGAACTCTGAGGCACGTCCACACATGCTTTACGTCTCGTCATTCTATTTGGGACTTTAAGTTTAACTTGAGATAGTAAATCCGGTGAGTCAATGTGATTCTGCGCGATTTTAAAAAGGCACGCAATATCCGAAAACTTTCTTCTTTGGTACAATGGTAAGATATGGTGTCTTCGACATCTCGCCTCATAATTGGGGTCATATGTTTTAGAGTTATATTGCAAGTGTTTCAGGAATTCAATTCTATCTATATAAATATTGTAGAGAGGATTCCACACTTGGGAACAATACTCAAGAACGCTGCGCACCAAAGAGCAATAAAGAATTTTAAGTACTTTCAAGTTTGAAAACTGAGAGCTGGCTCTCAAGACGAAGCCCATGGTCCTGTAAGCTTTTTTGACAATATGATCTACATGTCTTTCATAAGTTAGCTTGGAGTCGTGAATGACACTTAGGTCCCGTACTGAGTCTACCTGTTCTAACTCATGTCTTTTGATAAAATATTTAAATTTAAAAATTTTGACTTTACGAGTAAAGGTTATAAAAAAACATTTTTTGACATTTATGTCTAATTTATTGATTAAACAATATTGTTCGAAACTATCTAAATCATTTTGGAGAAGCTGACAGTCTTTAAAGCTGGTAATTTTTTTGAAAATTTTCATGTCGTCAGCATAAAGGAGTAATTGTGAGTATTTAATGCATTGAGTGACATCATTTATAAATATGTTAAAAAGAAGGGGCCCAAGCAAAGAACCCTGCGATACCCCAGACGGGACGATGCTCCATTTAGAACGGTAACCATTCAGAACCACTGCCTGCGATCGATTTCCAATGTACGAAACAAACCACCGATATAAGTCTCCATGGATGCCAGTTTGGAGTATCAGAATCAGAATCTTTATTTGTAAACATAGGTAGTACATGGTGTGTGAGTTGTTATAATATTACGTAGATTCTCTATGTTTTGCCGTGAAGCGTACAAATATCATTAGTACATTTCCAATGAAAAATAACAGTGAATCAACAAGTGTTACATTAAATCATTAGATACCAAATCATAAGAAGAACCATTATTAGAAAACAATAGATGCAAAAATAAATTGTCAATCAATTAAAACACAAATAAAATTACATCAAAAATTAGATGTCAAATAATAAACTATCATTAAAAATAAGATGTCAAATAATAAATTAACCTTAAAAATGAGATGTCCAATAATACATTTTGATTTCAAATAGTAAATTCTCAATTAATTAAAACAATACCATATTTTAATTGATTTTTAGATGTCAAATAATACAATTTATAATGTCAAGAAGCAAAAATAATTAAACAGAAGTCAATAAAACATAAAAAAATTAAAATGTCAAAGATACAATCATATTTAGTCATATATATAAACAATTTACTATCAGTACACAAAGCACTTAAACTTTATATCAATATTTTTTCTTCCAGAAATTCTGATGTATTATAATAGGATCTACTTACTAGAAAGTTCTTTAGAAGTCTTTTAAATAGGTTAATACTTAACATTTTAATTGATTCTGGTATATGGTCGTATATAAACTTACCTAAACTTACCTACTGAGTAACTTCTGTAGTAATATTTTGTGGTCGATTCGGTCAAACGCTTTACTATAATCAGTAAAAATTGCATCGACCGGTCCACCAGCATCCATGCTAGACGTCGTAAACTCTGTGAAAGACAGCAGATTAGATAAAGTTGACCGCTTGCTTACAAAACCATGCTGCTCCGTGATCAAAGTTGGTGAGATACTCTCATAAACTTGTGTATATACGATTTTTTTCAGTATCTTAGCAAAGATGCATAATTTGGAAATGGGGCGATAATTTTTAGCATCACTCTTGCTACCACTCTTATGTATGGGTGTGATAAATGCAGATTTCCATATTTTAGGTACAAGTCCTTCCGAGATAGACCTTTTATAAAGAATAACAAGAGGTTCAGTTAAACACGTAGCACAAGAGACAATAAATAATGGTACCACATTATCGGGCCCTGCACCCTTACTTAAATCTAAAGATTTTAATAATTTAAGAACTAGGTCAGCAGTGACTTCTATACTACCTATGTTGCTTGGTGCGTTGTTATCAATAGACATGGGTATTGAAGAAGAGCATGTAGACGGAGGTAGAAAGTTTGAATAGAAATGAGAAGCAAACACATCGCATATTTCATCCCCAGTATCAGCTGGAACACCATTATAATGAATAGTTGATGGGAGTGAGTTCGATCCCTTTTTATTTGACTTAATAAACGACCAAAAAGACTTGGGACATTTAATTATTGCATCTGCCGCGTGTTTTATATATTTTAAGTAGCATTCTTTCTCCAATCGTTTGGCACGCTCACGAAGAAGACAAAAAGTATCATGGTCACTAGTATTACCATATATTTGAATTTTTTTAAGCATTTGAACTTCTCTTTGAGAAGTTTCTTTAAAGGAGCACAATACCAAGGTGGGAAAGAGTCAGAGGCTATTAATTTGTGAGGAACATACTGCTCAATGACATCATATAGGTGTTTATAAAATAATTGTACTGCGTCCTCTAATGTATTATTATTTAAGCATGTTTGCCAATTTATGTTATTTAAGAAAGTTTTTATGGCTATAATCTTAATTACTTTTAGAGCAACTGGAAACTACAGACTTTTTATAGGCCGATAGTTTGGTCGTGTTGAAAATTACATTCATTACCGAATCGTTAGAATGTGCCCACCTCTATAATTCCTCTTAATGATTAGGGAACGTACCCATACTACGTGACCAATTTTTTACAATGTTGAACCCCCCCTCCCTCCCTCTCGGTGACCTCCCCCTCTAATTTTCACGTAGTAATTCATAAATATGGTATCCACCTATGGGACTGATCTGCCAGGAACAAACGTGATGCACTTGAGTCGATTGACAGACGGGCCAAGAGACTTATCGGCAACGATGCGCTGGTCGACTCAAAGCTCCAGATCCTTGAACACCGACGACGAGTTGCCAGCATGTCAGTTTTCTATCGGTTACATTTCGGAGAGTGTGCGATGGAACTGCACAATTTGATTCCGCCTAGCCCTTTCCATCATCGGACTACAAGACGTACGGCAATGCGCCATCAGTACACGGTGGATATCCCACCCATACGCACAAAGCGTTTTGAATATACTTTCATTGTGCGTATACCTAAGGAGTGGAATTTCCTGCCAGCGTCTTTGTTTCCTGATAGCTACAAAATAGAGGTCTTCAAGTCAAGAGTGAATAGGTTGCTTCTAGGCAAGCGTGCTTCACCTTCGACCACATAACCACTTAACATCAGGCGATATAGTGGTCAAACGCGAGCCAATAACAAAAAAAAAACATTTTTTGCAAACAGAAAGTTTAAAAAAAATAATTTATTTATTTATTAGTTTGGGAAAACAAACAATTACACACTAGAAATAAACATAACAGTAGGTAGACATATACATATTATAAGTGCGTAACTCACTACGTTATCCACAGTTTATATAAGACATACAATTTTGGGAACGTCTACAAGTGAACAGTTTCAGTTTCTTAATAACTAATTATACAAGTCTTTTATTTTGTTGTTCAGAGTATTCCGAAATTTACTAGCAGACAGAGAGAATATGTCTAAATCTGAGAAGTGTATATTATAATTTTGTGCCAAGCGACGAAGAGGTGCACGAACTCCAGCGTTTGTGCGACAAAAAGACACTGCAAACAGGGGGCGTGCGTGCGAACGTAAGACAAGCTGTTTGTTAAGTCCGAACAATCGTATTTATTAGTGCAAAAGTCATAAAGAAACATAGTTTCCAGAAAACTGACATTTTGGCTCATATTTGTCTTTAATAATACGGCGCCTGTCGCTTGACGCCAAAAGTGCTTGCATACCTATAATTTACAAGTGAAAAAGTATTATCAAGAAAAAACGGTAATGTAAAAACATATAAAGGGGCGTGGCCTATTTATAAACAGTCGAGTGGCTAGAGGACATTGACTACGTGACGAAAACCTAAGCTCTCCCCCGCCCCTGTTACCATGCATGGTATTTTAAAGACCTCTCCCCTCCCTGAACGGGTCACGTAGTATGGGTACGTTCCCTTAAGACGACGACAGTCGCCAACGACCTTGAGGAAACAAAACGAGCACTCGTTTTACACCCGCGCGACCCAAAATTAAGTAGTTATTTGTACTTTCCTTATTATTCTATGACTTAAAAAAAGCCTTAGATCAAAATGTAGATAGTTAAATTGTCTTTGAGATGGTGACAATTTCATTAAAATACGACTGGCGGTTTTGGTGCGATTGTTGTTTTTTTGTCCGTGTTTGACATAACTTTACAAATTAATTACACTATGTTTTACGAATAAAACTCAAAATTTTCTTAGATCTAATTATTAAGAAAACGGCCTTAAATAACATATATCTTTTCCAAAAAAAATCGAGTAGCCGTATAGAAGTGATTCTCATTTTAAAATCAGCCACTCAGGGGTATCTGCGCCTTAAAGGCCCGACCATGTTTTGGATTTTCGACATTCACTGTTGAAAATACATAATTAGGTATCAAAAATTCAACAACTAAAAATACAAATACAACGGGTTTGAGCTGGCCGATGCATTGTGATCTTTCTGATTTATGCCACGTCAACTAGATTTGATGGAGTGGTCTATGCGCAGCCGAAAACACAATAAAACATGTTCTACACATATGTGTAGATGCCGCCGATGCTGAATAATATTCGACTAACTCTGTGTTCTAGTTAGCCTTTAGCCTTCTTTTTAATGTCTTAAATGTGAAAATGAACCAAAATTTGTGGACTTTTTTACAAACGCCTCAAAATGAGGGTAGATGACTGAAACTTTCAGGATTTCGTTGGTTTTAGAAATCGCTTCAAGTTTGTAGAGTGTTTGTTTAAAAGAGGGTTATTACTTTATGCAAATGTCGTACTTACTCATGAAATGAATTAATAACTTTTAATATGGTATTAAATCTAAAATAAGTATAGTAAAAACTGGCCAAGTGCGAGTCGGAGCACACGAAGGGTTCCGTACCCCTATCGCAAAAAACGGCAAAAAAAACATGTATGTTGTATGGGAGCCCCACTTAAATATTTATTTTATTCTGTTATGTATTATGGACTGCCCTGGCATGTGACCTGTCGCAGTTTTGTCTGTGTTCTAGAAGGAACTGATCAAAATCAGTCCAGGATCTTTTCTCTCAGTAGTCAGTCAGTGTAGACTAGATGAGCCAGCACGAGCTAGTATTGCGCGCTGCCCTGTCATGTGAACTGTCGCAGTTTTGTCTGTGTTCTCAGGCTACTCGGATGTGCAGACTCTGTTCCTGGCATGCTTCGGGACGCTGCTGCCGCTGCTCATGGTGCTCTTCGCTACGCTGCTAATCAGGTGAGTTTAAAAAAAATATTGTCTACGCTTTCTGAATTGAGAATTCTAAGTTGAAAATTTGTCAAACTCTAATTTAGCATGAGAAGTAGACCGACCTAGCATTAAAGTATGTTTAAATACAAATTCCCATTTCAGGAACCGGGAGTATGTAATTTTTGCTTTGACTATTTCAGAATTTATATTAGTGTAGACATAAAAATTATCTTCCATTAAAATTAAATCAACCGAGCTAAAGTGCTGTATTTAGTTAAATACAGGCACAATTTACAATTCCTTTCCTTTTAACTCACCCAAAAATTTCGGGTTTCTAACATAGTTCGACAAATCCTTATAATACTGTTAGACTAATATAGACGGCAAATTATCCTAGTCCTTATGCTAGACTTGAATCAACAGAAATTTAAGTCCCAATCCTGGGGGGATAAATCTCCCAATAAACAGTTTATATCTAAGACAAAATTGTCAGCAATATTTCAGACAATGTTCCGACTACCCTACAGCTAAATATACGTATTGTTTACAGAGAAATCCAAAACGTTGTGTAATCGGGAGCGGTACAATCTCGGCTCATATTTCATGTCTTAGGGTGATTTTACAACTGAGATGTGCGAGGTAGCTAGGCAGTATGCGCGGAAATATTCACCAATGGGATCATTTCATTTTCCTAGCCTGCCTTAGCTCTGGTGGAAAAGGACTAGCGGAGTATATTTGTAATGAAAAAGGCGAGTGATATGTGCGAGGGACGCGAGCTATACGGTCAGAGTCACCTTCATTCACTGCGTCCCGCCCGTGCATAGAAAGAAAAAACAAAGTTTATTCTGCATATACAAAACGTTCATTATAGAAATTTTAAATCAACAATAAGAATTTATAAAAATAAATAAAAACAGGCCTATTCATTAATGCCAAGTACAGACATTATAGTCAGTTTGTCACAGCTGTAAAGAGTCCACAACTCATCCTCGCACCACTCAGCAATACACCATTTCACAGCTTCGCTACTCATCCCCGCACCGCGCAATATCCTCTCACAGCATTGGTGGAAACAATTACACATTTACACAGCATAAACATTATCAGCTTATAATGTGACTACTCTGGCGGGACATAGGCTTCCTCACTGGGAGAGGTTCTGAGGCAAAATCCAACACGTAGGTTCAGTGCGAGTTCTAACGATATTTAACGCATATATTCCTCGAATGGTTAGACAGAGATAAAAATATAGAACACCCAAAAAATACTAAAACTAAAGAAAGCGCCTGCATTGGTTCGAACTACACTATCGCTTATTGCCATTACCACATATTCACAGCGCCGTTAAACATCCTCTCATCGCCTAGCTTATACCTCGCACATCTCCAATAGAAAAACAGCCTTAGTGAGCGTTAATTAAAATTAAACGTCTTGGAAGCTGTATTGTTGCAAGTACTCGGCTTCGCTCGGGTGTGTATAGTGGGGGTTCGGGACTATGCAAGCGTTTTCCCGATTTATGGTTATAATTTATTCCTTTGTTTCGAGCTGTGAAAACTGTTTATGGAAATCTACAGGTGGTTAAATGTTGGCTCGTTTTTTAAGTTTGTAGTTTTTTACCCGACTGCAAGGCAAGAGTTATGTTTTTCGCGCGTATCTTGTGTTTGTATCTATGTAATATTCCTTATTACCTTATATCTTTAAACGCTAGACGGATTAAAAAAAATAAGATATCGTTAGATACGTCTTGACCGCCCTAGTGTTCTTAGATAACTGAAGTTAAAAAAACGAATCATGGCGGCTTTTGGGCGCCTTATTGTGCGGGCCCCAATTTTTTTTTCTTTCAAACCCATCGTGGGGGTATCAAAATGAAGGGATTTAGAGTTGATTATATAACTATAAACCACTTACATGTTTAAAAGCAATTCGTAAAAAAAACTAAATGTCGTAAATAATATAAGTTAATTTAAAAATCAAATACCCGACTGCTTAAGAAGCGAACTAAAAATCTGTAAAAATAAAAAAAAATATATTGTGCAGTCGGAGGATCAGGGGGTCAGCCAGCTCGCCAATATGTATCTTCCGACTGCACAGCATGATTTTTCTTGTTTACAGCTTTTTAGTTCGCTACTTAAGCAGTCGGGTTTTTTATTTTAAATTAACTTTTTTTTTCTCGATGGAGAGCAGCAAAGCAGTCCCATAATCTAAGCCTATACTTCTAAAAAGACATATAAATGAGTTATAAAGGTTTTAGCGGTGGCAGCGTGTTGTATAAAAGCGTTCGACAACACAATTTTGCTCTATAAGCTTATAGGGCAAAAATTACCCATAAATAAAGGATGTAAACGTTTACTACACCATTTTATACAACCGTTATAGTATGTGCTATAGCAAGCGCTAATATCACTAGTACAGAATAATACTGCTCTATAAAATTGATAAAAAATGCCTTTATTCATCTGATTTGCGTAATAAAGGCTACTAACGAACTGCTATAATCGTTTCGTTTTAGCAGTGATGAACACTCAACTATAAGGCGTCCTTGTCGTATTAAGGATATTCGGATCGTTGCTATAGTACTTAGTACATTAGTAGTTACAAAAAACTCTACAATAGAGTGATTTTGTGATGTAGCTTAGTTTCAGATTATTACTATGTGATGTAACTGTACTTTATTGGTTTAGAGCTGACTATTATAGTTTTACTAATAAGTATATCACACAAGCACTTTTATAGTGCAGAATTGCTGTGTAATGACATTTCAGTTCCTATAATATACTTGTTAGTATCATGATAGAGTATATGTTTCTTTAATAACACAAAAACGACAGGTAAATGTGGATAAATGTTGCTATTAAATGGCAATTATGTCTTGATAAAGATTTTTTTATCTCACTTTTACAACCATATTCAGACATTTTTATTCGGCGTGCTATAATGCTATAATGGCGTTTAAAATTCGAAACACCTTTAATTGTTTTTCTTTTTTGTGAATACTCAGTAATTCAAGGGGGGCACGTAAAATTTATGGTAAACCGAACCATAGTTTATCCGTAAAATTGCGGTCGCACATCATTTCATACTATAAATAAATATAATAATAAAATATTAATTTTATTCAATACAAATTGCTTCAATCCCTTTATAAATATTAAATAAATATTTTTTTAAGTCTTTGCTCTCTCATGATAGAAGAATAAATGGTGAGTGAGGTAAAAGAAACATAAACTCTCGTATGGTATGAAAAAGTACTATAAAAGATCCTTAAAGGTGCGTTTTAACCAGTTCATCACTATTTTGTGACCGGTGCACTGTTACATAGCGTGTATATGACTGATTTGTCATATGTAACATTGTTATTGGTTCCTTTTAACACTGAATGGAGAAATAAATGCGCCACTTTCGAATAAAACGCACCTTCTTTGCGGTTATAGGACCAAAAATAGTGTTTCCCAAAACGTTCTATGGCTTATTATATAACTAGTTTTTGTTACTTGGGGTATTCAATGTTTTTTTTAAAATCACTATACAATTTTCTACGATAATTTAATTAATCTTCAAGTGATAATTTTACTGCAACTATGTGCCACAAATTCTTGTAATTATGTACCCAATATTCGACACAATGTTAATTGTTTGTGAATAAATAAAAAAAATAAAAAATGAAATTGGTCAAGTTTTTGTTAATTGTACTTACATACCGAGAGGGCTCGGTATGTAAGTACAATAAAAACTTACCGCCGACTTATCTAAGCGATAAATTTTGTAATTGCGTTTTATACCCTAAACGAAAGGGTTTTATGGTTTTAAGATATAAAAGGCATGCAGACTTGTCCAGCAGTCTGAAATAAAATCTTGCAAGTTAAATTTGGCCCACTTACCAGTGTCCGATTGGGTTGAAATTTTGCCTTAGACAAAGCTTGTTTAAAATAAAACTTATTTTTAATACACAAGGTTTTAAGTATGAAAGTATCTTTGGTTGGATCTAGCTAAAGATGTGGGCATAAAGGAAAGTGTTACATAGTGAAAAGACTGCCATATTACCTGGCAACCGCAATAAAAATAGAAGAATTGATTACATCCTTTTTTTTTGAAGTCTGTAAAAATACTATAAGTGCAAAAATAAGTTTCGTTTCGGCAGTCGGTGTCTTTGATACCTCTTGTTTTTATCGATTTCAACACCGACTGCCGAAACGAAAGTTATTTTTGCGCTTTTTAGTGTTTTGCTTTCGATGTCGGTTTATTTTTTGAGAAAATGTTTTTATTATTTCTCTCTTTTAGTACCCTATCACTAATAACGTCAGCAAAGTCCTAAGTAAAGTACCTAAAAGATTGTCAAAATACCCATAATACTTAATTTACACATTCATCCTGTTTGTCGCTAAGGAGTTCGCTAGTATTCCACATCGTATACGTAAATGTACGTGTTAATAAATAAATATCTTGAAAACGGCTGAACCGATTTTGATGAAACTTACACTGTTCCCTAAGTTGAGAGATACTTAATCCAATTAAAAAAATATCACGATCCAATAAGTGGTTTCGGAGAAATGCGAGGACAAATATACATACATACAAACAAACATATGTACATTTATGAAATTTGCCACACGTTTAGAAGCCCATACAGAGTAAAATTATGTGAATATTGTGCAAATCCAACATTATTACATACATCATCATCATCATCAGCCTAATTGATGTTCCCACTGCTGGGAAACAGGCCTCCTCTCTGTGTGAGGGAATGGGCCGTAATCCACCACGCGGGCCCAGTGCGGGTTGGTGGATGTCACATATCTTCGAATTTTTGGTTCTAGAACATGCCGGTTTCCTCACGATGTTTGCCTTCACCGTTTTGAGAGCAGTGGTGATGAAATAATTTACACAAAGTACATAACTTATAAGTCGCGGCCGATACCAGTCAGCCACCATTGCACACTATATTACATACATACGTGTGGCATTGGCTACCTCCTTTTTTTTGAAGTCGGTAAAACGAAGACAAATATGTGGAAAATAGGCATCAAGGGAAATATAAGGAGGAAAATATTACTCCATATATCCTCCTTTCAATGGACGACTTATGACAAATAACGGAGCATTACTTAACAGCCTGTCAATACCCATTGATAGTTGGTACACCTATGTTCTTGCGACAAACAAAACTATACCTTACATGACGTCTCTCAGTAGTCAATCAGTAGACGGTAGACAGCGAAACTGTGCGAACGCATACACTCTACGCTCCATACCATAAGTACATATAATTCAACAACGTTTCTCAAACTTTTTATCTTTAACAACATTCGCTATATCTATAATAAAAACAATGTTCAAGTGCAAGAGTTGCGACCACCAGGTCAACGACGGGGTCAGATGCACTGCATGTAAGAGTCAGTTTGACTTTCCGTGCGCTGGCATTACTGAAACTGGATGGCGAAAGCTCGGTGATCGGAAATTAACATGGAGGTGCAATTCCTGCAAAGCCCTGGCCGCGAGTCCCCGGGTCGCTTCATCAACAGCAACAGACATGGACAGTATTCTCTCGGAACTGAGGAGATTGTCTGCTCAAATGGAATCACTGCCGGTGTTGATGGAAGACCTTAAACACATTAACAAGGAGTTAGCGGAACTGAAAGCCATGAGAGCGGATTTCTCCGATGTCACTAACTCCATTGCAGAGATGAAGGAGTCTCTTGAATTCGTGCACGGCTCAGTAAGGGATCTCACAAGCAAGGTGTCAGGATTGGAGCGGGAGATGGATGGGTTGAAGAAGACCAAAGACGACGTTGCCACATTACAGGAGCGCTGTAGGAGCCTGGAACTTCAGTGTCGCGACAACGAGCAGAGATCCAGGATGAATAACATCGAGATTAAGGGTGTGCCCGAGTCGAACTCAGAGAACTTGTTCGACGTCATCGCTAAAATAGGGGATGTAATCAAATACCCCATCCCAAAAGAACGTATAAATTATGTGGCAAGGATACCCACGAGAAACGACAGCCATAACAAGACAATAATTTGCTCGGTGCACAACTGTTACCTAAAGAACGATTTTGTTGCTGCGGCTAGAAAACATAAAATCTTGAGTGCGGCCGATTTGGGACTCCGAGGTGTCAAGAAAATCTACGTCAACGACCACCTGACGCTAGATAACAAGGCTTTACTTAATAAAACCAAGATTTTGGCTAAGGAAAAGGGTTACGAATATGTATGGGTAACAGGTTGCAAAATATTTATCCGTAAAAGCCATGCATCACCGAAGCACCACGTCAGGACTGAACAAGATTTGAAAAAGTTTTTTTAGGCAACACCGCCGGTCGGTCTGCCGACGCACCGCTATTGATGTTCGTCAACTCATCTAATTTAAGTTTGAGAAACACAGGTACTTATTTTTTGCTCGCATTCCATTCTCGCCTGCCTTTTGTTCTCTTATCGTTCGGTGTTATATACTCATTTAGCTTTGATTTTCGCTTACATTTTAAACTTTATGCTCATACAATAGAGATCGGGATCTGCTTACACTTAAATTACCTCCTTTGCTTTTGCTTCACTTGCATAGCTAGGTACTTCAACACAAGTTATTTCGCATGTTTTGTGGAATTCGTTTTAGTTATAATTCCTACCGCTTTGTTTTGGCTAGATTTATTTACACCGACCTTCATTTGTTGTAATTTTTACTTGACACATAATGTGTCTGTACCTTATACCTTACAAATTATAAATCTAGTGTTACTTTTGACTTATCATGGCACCTATTAGCGTCTATTATCAAAACGTTCGGGGACTACGGACGAAAACATCAGTTTTTTATAGGAATGTGTGTATTCATTCGTTTGATGTCGTTTGTTTAACTGAAACATGGCTTACTGAGGGTATATCTGATAGTGAATTGTTTGATGACCGATATTTTGTATGGAGACGTGATCGAAATTACTCGCACACTAACCAAACCATGGGTGGGGGGGTCTTGATAGCCGTTCGTCGAGAGCTTTTTGCCGATGTCCGCGATGAATGGCGTTCGTCTGCCGAAGATCTGTGGGTCACCTTAACGTTACACCAATCGAAACCAAAAGTAACCTATAAATTGCACTTTTGTGTTGTTTACATATGTAATCAGCAGACTGGCAACTCTTCGATGGTGCAACTACATAACTTCGTTAGTAACTTGGCTGATATTGTTCTTAAACATCCTGCAGATAAGTTCTTAATTCTTGGCGACTTTAATCAGCCAAATATTGACTGGCAAGTGGCGGCGGATGGAGATTACCTGTCTCCTAATAACCTACACGGCCCCACTCAAACCAACTTTTGCGATACTCTTGCCGCTTGCAGTTTGTTACAGTACAATCCTCATCGTAACGGTAATGACAGGATTCTTGACCTCGTGCTGTCGAACAGCGAAGTTACTGTCGCTTGCAGCCGGGATCCTTTGGTGGTAGAGGACTTACACCACAAAGCACTCTGTATCTCTGCTGAATTCGTACAACTACATCGGCTGCATTCTCGGCCTCGAGTCAAGTTTTTGTATGCTCTTGCGAATTATGACGCCATAACGGATGAAATTGTGGCAAGAAATTGGTCATTGGAATTAAGCTGTAGGACTTTTGAGGAAGCAGTAAAGTTCTTTTATGACACAATCACCTCGCTTCGCGATAAATATATTCCTACTAAAACTGTTGTCGCACGGGGCAAGTATCCTCCGTGGTATAAAAGCCCTCTTATTAAAATTATTAGAGAAAAGGCTAAATTTCATTCTAGATTTAAAAGGTATGGAAATCTTACTGATCATCAATCATTCCTTACTTTACGTGCGCGAGCCAAAGATCTGGAGAAGAAAATGTTTGATAATTACATCTCAAACATCGAATTTGCCATTTCTCGAAATCCTAGAGCTTTTTGGGCATATGTAAAATCTAAACAACAAACCAACTGTTACCCGGCTGTTCTTAAATTGGGTGAAACCTCATCGAGTAATGGAGAGGAAATTTGCAATATGTTCGGCGACTACTTTTTTTCTAATTTCCAAGAACGAAGCGAGGATGATGAGTTCTTGATCACTGCATTGGATGCACATGGTGGTCAGTCGGCTGGCTACGTACCAAACTTGTGTTCTATTGATGTCCGGGAGGAGGAAGTATTTCGGCTACTTAAACAAGTGGACATTAATAAATCCGCGGGCCCTGACAACATTCCTCCATTTTTTATATCCAAATGTGCTAGGAGTCTATCCGTTCCGTTGACAATATTATTTAAACGATCATTGGAGTTAGGAGTGATGCCACTAATCTGGAAGTCAGCGTATATAACGCCGATTCACAAAAAAGGACCTAAGGACAGTATAGACAACTACAGACCGATTTCTAAGCTTTGCGTGTTCGCTAAAATCATGGAGAAAATCGTACACAGACAACTTTCGTCATCACTAAGTTTCTCAGAACATCAACATGGATTTTTAAAAGGTCGCTCCACCACATCCAATCTTGTGGTCTGTAGCGACTATTTAACGGAGCACATGTCCAGAAGGTCACAGGTCGACGTTATATACACTGACTACAGCAAGTGTTTTGATCGAATTGATCACGCGCTTCTTTTGCGCAAATTGTCATTGGTTGGTGTGACGGGTAATTTGTTCAGATGGTTCTCATCGTACGTGGAAAATAGGTGTCAAACGGTGGTTCTCAACGGTTACACATCGAGGACTATGTACATACCATCGGGTGTTCCCCAAGGTTCCGTGTTAGGACCTCTTTTATTTAATATTTTTATTAATGACATTGCCTCTTGTTTCCTCAATTCGAGAATTTTATTGTTTGCGGATGACATGAAAATCCTGGGTCAAGTATCAACCGAAGAGGATGCATGTCGTTTACAGGACGATCTGGACCGGTTCCACGACTATTGCGCTAGAAATAAGCTGGACTTGAATGTGTCCAAATGTTATGTATGTACGTTTACTCGTAAGCCAAACCCTGTTAAGTACAATTACAAGATATCGAGCACCTTATTAGCAAGAGTCAGCGTCATCAGGGACCTTGGGGTAACATTTGACTCGAAGCTTTTGTTTGACGTGCATATAAATAACATAGTTAACAAGGCTTCCAAAGCTTTGGGTTTTATATATAGGATATCTTCTGATTTCAAGAATATTAAAACTATGAAGATTCTTTACTGTGCGTTCGTCCGTAGCCACCTTGAATATGCTTCTCAAATTTGGAATCCATCTTATAATGTCTATGTTAATCGCATTGAAAGCATACAACGACGATTTATGAGGTTCATACAATATCGGTCGAAAATCTATCTTCCTAATTACTTAAGTCGGTGTAATAAATTTCACATTCTGCCTCTAAACGAACGGAGAAAAATTGCAGATCTTGCTTTTCTTCTTAGTATAATGAACGGGTGTACTGACGTTCCTGAGTTGGTGGGCAAGGTTGGACTGCGTGTACCGTGTGTATTTCTTCGGCATGCCCGTCTCCTTCATGTACCTAAAGTTGAAACTACTTACAGACTGAATTCGTACATGATAAGAGTTTGTCGTACGTTTAATGCGGTGTGTCGGGATGTTGATCTGGACTTGTTTGATACTAAGATTAAAAACCTGAAAACTAAGTTGAGTAAGCGTTTCTTTGATATGTAGAAGCATTTGTTCACTTTTTTTTTTTGTATTTGTTGGGCGTTGAGTTATATATTTTTTTATGCTTTCGCTTATGTGTATTTTATGGTAACTTTTATATGGGTGGAAACTTTTAATTGGCCTTTTTTTGTATGTTGTTTCTGCGCATTGATGTATTAGCTGTAAGTTTTCGTAAAATTAATAAAATAAAATAAAATAAAATAAAATGACGATAATAGAGAGCAATATGCAATAGTTATTTTAAAAGTATAAGATGAGGGTACTTGTACACGGGAGGATGGACTTACAAATAGTTATTGGATTTGTTGAGTATTCCGACCTAATTTTTTGTTTCATAGTAAACGAGCGGCCGTGTGTCGCAGTTTTTATTTAAGCCTTTGCATTCGAGCTTTATGAAGTGCATGAAGTATTAAAAATGTTTGAGCTTTTTTAATGTTTTATTTTGTTGCACAAAGCCGTTTGTAGTTGTATTTTGTTTTTGCATTTATTTTTCAGGCGCTTATGTAGAAAAGTTTTTGGATCGAGTTCCTTCTGTGTTATAGCAGCCAAGTAAAAAGTAATTCCTGTAAAAGCTGGGGCTCAAAACGCTATCCTTTATTCTTTTCATCTCAATGAAAATAAAACAAACCTGAGTCAACGCTAAGAGCAGGTCAAGTATCTATTTATCTACCAAAGCTACTTGTGACGATTCTCATGCTCATAAATTCCAACTCTAAGGAAATAAAAAATAATGGGAGTACCGACAACTTATGTCGAAAACTTAGTATGTCGATGACGCTGTCATATTAGCATGTCGCTGACGCAAACCCATAACATGTTGCCCTACTAAAAATACTATAAAAGCACGATAACTTGTGTCTTCATAATAATAAAAAGTTTGAAACCGTACGTATAGTAGCATATAACACATATACACAATCTATCGCCTAACAGAGTTTACAGTAACTCGATAAGACCGGGTTGAACCGTCCTTAATTGGGTTCCGTACAGTCCATTCAGGCACTATTGTGTTAAATATACGGCGGGTCAGAGTATGCTGTCTAAGAGTGTCAGAGGTCGGAGTTAAGGAAGTGTTAATAGTTTTTCTTCTTAGAGTATTGTCCGTGAAATTTGATGGAAGTCTGAATTAGGTTTTGGTACAAAGGTGGACTTAATGCCTGCCATGTTTCGACGGTTGCATCTTTGTAATAGTTTTGTGACCTGTTTAACTTTAATCCTCCTGTGGATCTCTTAACTTCTGATTATTCGATCATGCAAGGATACTCCGCGTGTAGCCTTTTCTACTGCTTTTTGAGGAACGTTCAGCCTTTGCATATAGTTACCGACATAGACCGAAGAATTGCTAAACTTAAGTGGCCGTGCAAGGAAAAGTTGGCTTGGGGGAGGTCCAGCAGTGAATGTCTTGCAGCTGAAATAATTATAATGTGTTTCACTGGCACAATTTCTACGGCTGATTAATGTTTAAAACAGTATAAGAGATATACTCGGTATAATACAGTTAGAAGCAAACATTTATCTACGTGCGCGACAAGTAAAACGTTTTTTTTGTAGGGTAGCATTACTAAGTAGCTTAGCCTCTATGTGTGCCTGATATAATAAAACTGTGTTCAAATTAAAAGGAAAATGTTGTTAGTTTACTTTGTTGCCATTGTTTATGATAGGAGTGGCTATTTATGTCGAGTTTGCTGTAGTTGTTCATGCTCTTACCCTCTTTTATTCTATTTCTATTTAGTCGTACCCTCACAGCTGAGGATCGCGACTACATACGACGTGTCACCAAGTTATGCCGACTTCTGCACTGTGTACCGGTAAAATTATGCTGCTTCCAATAACCTTCTGCCTTGAGGGCGTTTCCTTTTTTTCATACGGGCCAGTGTCATGAGCCTTTTCAGATCACTGAATCACTGGTAAGAGTAGTGTTGTAAAATTTAACGTGTTAATTCATTATGTGTGCAATTTTGGCAGCCAGTGTATGCTTATTGGCGCCCAAAGTGGGACACAATGTATAGTCCGATAGCATTTCAAAGTTGTCGTAACTCAAAGTTGTTTTCATTGTTTTATACGTGTAAACATTATGTCAATTCATTTAATAACTTAGTTTAAGTATCATATTATAATTTGAAGTAAAGTTTCCTCTTAAGTACCCTACAGCAACGTTTTCGAAACGCTGAACGTACTCATAATTAATACTTAGGGCCTTTTCTGCTCGTTTCAAATAATATATTATCACAAGCTTAAACAATGAGTATTTGCATAACCAAATCGTACAAAAGGTTGAATTTAGAAGCATGAGATTGTGTCCCACGCTGGGCGCCATTATCTCGGGTTAGGTAACGGATGTTTCTTCTGTAAAAAGCTGACAAGGGGTGTTCTCACCTTATTATTAAGGTAAGAACCTTTCTTTAAAGGGTTCCGTCTTTATTGGGTTTTAAACAGGTCTTTAGAGTAGTTCGATAGATGAATGGAAGGGTAGGTGTGTAAAATAAGGTTGCCTTAAATTTCTGTGTTGAGTGTCTATTGACATTCTTCATTGTTACACGTTGTGAAGCGGTGAGAGTTTGATCCGCTCATGCCCGAAAAGTAGATGTGGCTCTAAATGAGACTTGCAAAATAAAAACAGGTTGCTTAAAACCAACTCCATTCGTTGCACTATACCCGCTTGCAGGAATAGCCCCTCTGGAGGTTCGAAGAGAAGTTGCCTGCTCCTCCAAAAAGCACAAACAGGTGACCGACAAACGACACCCACTGTACCATATTGAGCATCCAAGGAGACACAGTGTCCTTAAGTCGACTAAAATAATGGATGATAACAGTCCTAGCGTAGCACGCAAGAAACTGGGGCTCCTGGGACTATGTTGAGCCTGCAGATAAGTTCCCAGCGGGCCGTAAACTCCTATGGCCCGCAAAATAAAGAGTTCAGATAGAAGAGCACAAAGATACTGTTTATTATTACCCGCCAGAGTATAGTCTCAATATTAGTCGCAATTTCTTTATGAATTACTAGCTGACCCCCTGGGCTTCGCTACCGTCAACTGGCTACCCTGCCTATCCTGCCTAACCTGCCTACCCTGTCTACCCTGCCTAGCCTACCTACCCTGCCTACCCTGCCAACCTTGCCTACCCTGCCTAACCTGCCTACCCTGCCCATCCTGCATACCCTGCCTACCCTGCCTACACTGCCTACACTGCCTACACTGCCTACACTGCCTACACTGCCTACACTGCCTACACTGCCTACCCTGCCTATCCTGCCTAGCCTGCCTACCCTGCCTAACTTGCCTACCCTGCCTATCCTGCCTACTCTGTCTACCCTGCCTGTCCTGCCTACCCTGCCCACCCTGAGACTACCCTGCCTACCCTATCCACCCTACCTACCCTTCCTACCCTGCCTAACCTGCCGACCTAACTAATAATTTTTATCTATCATCAATAGTTTTCTCAGAACACGCCAAAGAATGAATTTTATAGGCAACTTTTTTCTATCTTGGCTTACATTATTGCAATTTTCATAAGGATCTCTAATTTTTTTGAAAATATGTTATTTCCTATGATACTCAAAAATAATATAGCTTTCTACTGGTGAAAGAATTTTCAAAATCGGTTCAGTAGATCCAGAGATTACCTCTTACAAAATCACAACTCACAAACTTTACCTCTATAATATTATTATAGATGTTTGCCAGGTCTATGAAGTTCTTGGCAAGGAGAAAATCAAGTCTTTTCTTTCGCAATTCAGGCTTCCTTAATTTAATATCAGCTAATAGCCAAAAGTCCAGACCAATTTCTTTCCCCCTAAATTGGTCTCAGCTAAAACTATCCAGCGCCCTAAAGTAAAATTAAGTCGTTTCAAAATATATTCAGTGGCGCAGCGGCTGGAACAGGGCCAAACTGTTTATTGAATTCTATCTACTCTCCTTTGAATGTACTATTATGTGCTACTGGAGAAACTGGATCAGCTCTAGGTAACACTGGGTGCCTTAGTACTTTTCTGTCGATGTTAAGAAAAGGTTATATTTTTAATTGCAAACAGCAGGATAAAGATACACAGTTTTTTTTTTTTTTTTTATTTGTCGAGGTCAATCCGTGGATCGTTTTAATTAGTCATCCGTTACTCCAGGTAAAACACTGGTATTGATATCCCATTAGACTGAAAGCTAAACCCAACACAGTTAGGAAATGCAGTGCAGATAATGGCAGAAGTAAAAGGTGTCAAAGAGTTCGAACAGCATTGTCTTTCTGCTATGAATATAAGACTGTCATCATTCGACAAGAAACCTGATTGCCAGGCCTGGTAGGTTCATCATTGGGTCGTTAATTTGAAGAGGTCATTAAAAGGATCGTTTAGGTGAGTGACAACGTTAGCAGCTATCTCGGTTTGGTTAACGCGTTTTTTCTACATTTTGTATTAGGCTTTGTATTTTGTTTTGGGGTGACCGGTGAAGTGTTCACAGGGTGACTTGTACACTTGCGAGCTGGCTGACCAAAACCAGATGTATCCTCCGACTGCACAGCATGATTTTCTTCTTGTTTACGTCTTTTTAATTCGCTTCTTAAGCAGTCGGGTTTTTGATTTTATTTTGATTTAACTTTAATACTTTTTATTTAACATTGTTTTTTTAGAATCAGGTACATTTAAACATATAAGTTAAATATTGTTAAATCACCTCTTAAAACCCTTTATTTTGATACCCCACAGGATGAGGTTGAATGAAAAAAATTGGGCCCCCACAATATTGCGCCCAAAACCCGCCATTTTTCTATTTTTCAATTTTAATGTAGCCAGTGACGCTCGCAAGGTTAATACGAATCGATTGACGTAAGAATTATTAAAATAAACCAACGTGTTTGGTCTTTAGAACGCTACATTGGAACAAACATACATACATATACTGATAAACACATTTCCCCTTTTTCGGCAGTCGGGTAAATAGACTGTTGATCTAAATACTGATTTCCACAAAAAACCTTCCTTTCAACCCACTTAACAGCCCATAATCTTATTAAGGTCAAAGCGAACAATTAAACGAACATCAAACTACCCTCTTCTACCTGTAATTACAAATTTTGGCGCCAACCTGCCTGGCCAGCCTGTGTCAGCAGGATGTTGTTGATTCTATTATGTTCGCTAATTTACTCTTGACGTCCGACACAAAGGAGAGGAGCAGGATGTAGTGTTGTCGCTGGTTATTGTAGACCGTTTACGTTTTTGTCAAGCAATAAACATGTTGTTAGGTTATGATAGGTGTCGTATATTCTGTAGTAAGTTCTAGAAGGTAGGTGTTTGTGTGAAGGTCGTCTTTGATTAAAATTGTGGAGCCGTATCGTAGTATAGATTATTTTCAAAGTACTACATGACTTCTGTTATAACTTCCAACGTAGTTGTAGAAGACTAGTACCCCGTCTCTGAAAAGAAAGTTATTTCAAAATTAATGTTACATGTTGTCGATTGGTCAAAGACTGCTGTGATTGGTTGAATTATTGATTAACAAAAGCCAATCCAATTCAGTTGCGTTTAATTTTGACACGTCTAAAATGTTCGTTCTAGAAATGGAAACTAACGAATCAATAGTTTTTTTTCTAAGCACACATGCACCGAAGATCGCAGCGGCCAATTAGATAGGAAATTAGCCAAAAGCTGTATGCCTTTGACCAATTTCCAATCTACCACTCCAATATACTAAAACAAAAAAAGTCTTTTGCGGTACTACGTGGCCGGTACGAATGACACAATTTCAATAAACATATTTGAAATCCAACTGCCTCGTTGGTCGATTGGTTGCAGGCGGTACTGTTGGAACTTACCATTTGAGGTCCTGGGTTCGATTCCTGGGTTGGTCAAAGCGCTATTGAGTTTTTTCATCTGGAATTTCTAAGAAGCAGCCTGGATCTGGACTTGGGCCCTGTTGATGGCAATAGGCTCGTCCACTTAGTGGCACTTATGGAATACGGATTGTTTAGTAAACTAACTGACTGAGCCATAACTCTTAGGATTAAGGATTATGTGTGATATATTTCGACTAAGCATGATATTCATGATGTTAGATTTTGCTTATATTTTGTTTTGTTTTTCCCTTTGTCTAATTAATATAGCCATATTTGCATGTTTACATACTTTGAATTCTGATTTAATGTGTTCAATGAGTCAATCCCACATGCTCACTAATAGCTGCACTTTTGTGTAGCTAATTAACTTAACCTAACCTAGCTGTATCCATGCCGTGGCTACAAAGTTTCACGGCAGACACTAAGATGCTAGTAACGTGAACATCTACTCATGTAAATTAGTAATAAGCTCTTGAGTTTCCAAATAAATAAATAAATATATGTTATGGTATTTGTCATCAATACAATCTGTATCGTGATAACAAGGTACCGCTCTAACAACTACTAATTCCAATTCCCCTTCCACAGGTGTTTATGTCGACGCTACTGCCCTACCTTCTGCAAGAAGCCCACGGGATCCACAGCTTCTGACAGCAGTGATAAGCAGGATGCTAATCATCAGCAGGTTAGATACTTTTCTTTTAACTGTTTCACGTCATGTTTTGAAAGGCTCAAAGAATACAGATACTGGAGTGAACCTTTTAACGTTAAAAGCGGGTGATAGAGTATACATTAGGTAAATGATGGAGAGGATTAGGTACACATTTAGCTGTTGTATAAACTATAATGTGGTTTTTCATATTACAATAACAAAATTAATACGTAGAAATTATCGACGTGTCACTAAAGAAACATAAGTTTCAAGTGATTGGCCGTTGAAAATGTACCCGTATTCAATCAATCACAGCAAATAATACGCGTTTTACAGTTTTTCACATTAGTTTTGCGATAATTTTTGTTTAAGGAACTAGGCCTAGGTCTCTAATATCATATTTGTCTTATAGTCAGATCCTAACTGCGTTCTATAATTTTAATTTTTAATGGCTTAGAACGTATTACGGACCTTATAAGTATGAGTTTTAACTTTTGTGTAACTGATACTCAAGTCCTAGTTCCTAAATGAAACCTATTTTCCAGGTTCCAAATTTAAAAAACCTACCATAAACTCCAATTTTCAGCCAGTTCTAATGCTAACCAAGAAGATTCGGTAACGAAAAATCAATTGCATCCGTTTGACCGAGCTAGCCTGCCGCGAACCAGACTAATATTTGTGGAACGCGACCGCATAGCGCCGACATTTTAAACAAAGATTACTTTCTGGATTTTCAACTAATAATATAATTGGATTTAGGTTGTTTGAGCTTTGTCTCGATACAAAATTATTAATTTTGAAATTGGTTGCTGGCTTTTTCTCTTTGTTGTGTTTTTGGTGGGAAAAGTAATAAGAACTAATAGAGTGGGTTCGAGTTAGTTTTAGCATTATTCTAGAATGGAATTTAAAAGATCACGATAATGTAAGTTCTAAGTGGGTGTAGCTTTGTCCAGAATACGTTTAAATAATAATGTGTTTACCACACAACCATACATATCAGCAACCCAATTTCTGGGAGATATCTTAATATTTTTATTCCAGTATCAGGTATTTGATAATTTTAGGTCAAAAAGTTTCACCATTGCTTTAGCCCACGAACAGGTCGTAAATTAACCCTCAGAAACCTTAATACAAGCATAAAAAAATACATATAATCATGTCTAATCTCTGTGTAATCCAGGTTTCACCTAAATCCATTCAGCCGTTTAAGTATGATAGATTAAACAAACATCATCTATCATAATTAATTATAAACATTCAGATTTTTACATTAATTACATTAGCACAGTAGGAAGTGTTGATATGCAGCCACATTACATGTTATACTAACAAATTACTAACACCTTGTTATGTTTTATTTTTATGTGTACTACTAACAACCCTACTAACGTTTAAAAGAGTAACCATGGAGTTTATTGCCGGTTCTTCTCCATAGGAAACGACTAACCCGAACCGTGCACCTTTTGTCGACGTTTTATAAGTGCCCATGTAGGCCTACGTAAAATAAAAAAAAAGATTTTGATTTTGATATCTGTAAAAAATTATGGACTTTCGTCTGAAATAAAGATAAATATAATTAAATTAGGCATCTTAGAATCCACTCCCAACCTATCTAGAAAATTCCTTAGCAACCTTACTATAGACCCACTCAAAACGTTGTACATAAAATAACCTTTTCCAGAGCATTTTCCCTTTCATCCGTTTACTCCAGGAATCGAAAAACTGTCTGTATATCGTTCTAACATTGATTCTTCCAAGGTTCCGGGGTTCGAGATATCCCAAGAGATCGGATGCCTCGTCGATATGACTTTATCTGGGCAATTGATGTTTTATCGATACTGATTAATATAAATATCGGATATTTTAAATGTCCGCGTTCTGAGACTGTCTTAAATACAATTGATGGAATTTTGGTGTCTAACACCTAACAGGCGTGATGTTACGTTATGTTATGAGACTGTTAATTCATTTAATTGTACAAATGTTATCATATTAGATACGTGGGCTCCTAATTAGTCAAGTTTGTGTCTCGGTAACTTGATTCACAAGCTAATACAAACTTAAACAGTTATGATGTTATTGCTATCATTAAAAATCTAAAAAAAGCTTATTGAACTGCTTCTTCGAATTCATCCACTGTGCATTTGAACGATTTACCAAAGCACGAAAATCTTTTAAAACATATTACACGTCCGTTGCAGATTAATCGTATGTCCTTTAATAATTCTCGCGAAATTATTTCATATTTTCTTCAATAATGAAACTTACAGCTCGCCTAACCATTTAACCATTATAATCCGCATTTGAAATGCAACATTCTGCTCTAAAACATGCCACAGGCGTTTGTTCCAGTTTCCTGGGACAGCTGTCCGTTTTCCTAGAATTGCTGGCTGATCGGTTAAACCAGACACAGGCTAGACGGGAATTATAATCTGTAGACACAGTCTAGGCCGAGTCAATCAAACTGCATAACCGAATGCTGGTCAACAATGGAGTTAAATAGGTAATGTTAAGAATAGTGTTGAGCTACATGCGGGAGTTTCCTGTATTAAGAATTTGAAGTTGTCAAACTCTACCTTAGTCTGTATACCTGAATAATTTTGATATTTAAGAATGGATTGAAATGGTCTTAACTCTAATGTACTCAATTTAAAAACTGGCCCATAAACTCATATCATCCTGATTTATCAGAAATGCAGCTTTGTTTTCCAGTCTAGAGCTCTTTGATTTCTTGAAAACCCACCTTATGGCAACAAAAACTAATTCTTATAGAATAATCTTCTTACCCATTTCTTGAAGCATAGTAACGGGAGGCCAACTGGCCACTCGTTTACAAAATCATTTACATTAATAAGATATACATCTTCATCTTGCCTGTATCCACTGGCCAATCCCAGCATAATTTATATCATAACCAGATGTAGCAATGACAGGTAACTGCCAGTTATTTGTCAATTACTGTCTAAAATAGACGGCAGCTGGACTTAATCGCATCTATAAAGCTAAAATGATTTCTAAGTTAACGTAAAAGCAAATTAATATTTCGGCTAGACTTTAACTAACCGAATTATCTTACAGTTTATGATCAAATTATTACAGGTCCTGGTAAAAGATAATTTAGTTTAGCGCCTGCAGAAAATATTATGGCAACGTGTTGTTTGATTAAGAAATGAGAAATTTATTTCGGTCAGAGATAATTTATTTGTAGTGCCTACATTAAATAGAAAAAAATTATAAACATAAATTTAAATAAGAATACTTGTTTAAATCAATATTGAGTACTGAAATTGCGATTACTGCTAATGTGAAAATGGCCACTACACATTTTCAGCGTTAGAAAACAATGGACAACAGCATTTTGGGACAGGATATTAGCAAAACTATTTCCTTTGGCCCCGTCATGACCTAATATTTGTGAAGAAAAAACAATTGTGGGTGCAAACAAAATCAATTATAAGTAATTTTTACAATCGAAATGAAACTATTTTATGCAGTCAAACAGCTTTGACCTAAGATCAAAAGCGAATTAAACATAAGGTTCTGTAACTAAAAATCCTATTTTTTGTTTAATGAAAGCTTTAACTACTGGCTACTCTAGAGTTTACTGGCTAACTACTACCCAGTAAACTGTAGTTACCGCCTAGATAGTGAAGTTAAACCCGCATGTAATCGATCAACCGCAACTGTTAGCTCACGTATATACTGCAGGCGCTTGCAGTCACTTCATTTGTTTATTTAGTTGGTTGGTTACGACTAGTTATTAGTTACGAGTTAGAATAGGTTCTGATAATTGTAAAGTGTTCTGTTTTTAGTAATAAACTCGAACGATATAACTAAAAAGACTAGATCTTTTTGGTACTTTCTTTTAGAGAGTTTTTTTTTGTTTTCTCTGCATACATTTTGAAACACGTGGACTTAAAACAATGGTAAAACATCGTTATGATTTGTACATATAGTGTTAATTCTGACAGAATAGATCAAGTATACAGTTTATCGGAATTGAATGTACCTCTCTACCTATGCATAACAAGTTACTTCTGGAATAACATATGTCGGCTTTTACTTAAAAGACTAAAATCTTGTGTGGGTATTTTGGCGGGGATGGCAATGTAAATTAAAATGCTTAAGATGGGTTTACTCACCCAGTGTGTTCTCATATCAAATACACATTTACACAGAACACAGTTTATGGAAAATAATTTATAGAACATAGTTTATAGAATACATTTTATAAAGCACTTACCCTAATACTTATTAATGAAGCCTCGATCAAAAATAGACTGCCTTTGATGGCATGAGCCACGCTATGTATAACCTCGGAATGGCGGGAAACGAGAAGTGCAAGCTTGTCGTTTACCAACCTGACAAAAAGCAGTCCATCTTTGTTGCAAGCATAAAAATATCATACAAATTATTGCCAACATAGTAAAATCACTTAGTGTGCTCAATTAAATATAAAGATCGCTAACATATAACATTAGGTAGGAAAGGAAAGACAATAAATCTTTAATTCAGACATTCTTACATACCTATTACAAATTGGCAAATTAACAAAACGGATGATTAGGTACCTACCTGCCTACTCAGTACTCACGGCAATAAGTCCTAACATAAAAAAGATTCCTGTAAAACAACTTCGAACAAAATACATTCAGAAGAAGCAGTTATTTAAGAGGTAGATCCCGAAACAACAGATCTTCCTGCCCTTGTCCCAAGTTCCTTGCGTTCGGCGCAACTCTTTCATACCGTTCTGTCAACCGCCACGCTTTCACTCTTTATTACAAATAAATAACCATCGCCAAATAACATCTGATTCCACAAACAAACATTATACTCTCAATCTCAAGCGACTGGCCAGTAAGCCTCTCAAGAGCATTAGGTACTCCATAACATAGTAGTATTTGCAGGCATAACCCTCCGTGACGTCAGCAGAGTTCGGAGGAGAATTTACCTCCCCTCTGGGAGGGATCACACGTTCCGATGATTTAGAGCTACCCTCCGTGTGTTTACTGGTCATTCTTTTTGGTAGTGTTCTGTTGGTAAATTAATGGTTACAGGGTTATTTTATGGAAGCTCGTGGGTAAGTTAGTGATTTTGTTTGGATTTGTTTATTGGTTTTGCAGTGAATATATAAGTGTAGACTTGTATTATTGAATGCACGGTAGAATCAACTATTATTACTAGTAAATTTTAATGTAACGTTCAAAAGTGCCGCTTCGTGGCCTACTTGAAATAAAATATCTTTGTCTATGTCTTTATTACATTGAAAGAAAGTCTACCTTTCGTGTGTTTGAAAAGTGACTCCACGCAAGACGTAATGGCTTTTCTAATTCGCTAATTACGGACACACAAAAGGTTAATTGAAGGTTTAATTGTCAAGTTGTTCAATCCAACAGAGAGAGCTAAATGCAGGTTCCAAAGCGTAGGTCTCCATGGAGACTCTTTTAAATCAATACAAAATAACAAAGTATTAGTTTTATTTGCGAATGGCGTAGAAATACGTGCACGTTAAAAGCATCTGGAGTAAAACAAACTTACAGATTTTAATAAGATTGGGCAAGACCGACATAATAACACCAACACACTCAAACCATCTACTATTATCTTATCTTCGTATTTCATATCTATAAGGATCCTACACCATTAAATACATTCAATTAATCTTCAGTTTATTATACACTAGCTTATGCCCGCGGCATCGCCTGCGTAAAAGTTGTTTTATCATCCCAAGGGAATACAAACTATCCTATGTCCTTCCCAGGGTCACTATCTTCATGCCAAATTTCATCTAATTGGTTCAGTTGATCCAGGGATTACCCCCTACTACCTCACAAACTTTACCTGTTTATAATATTAGTATAGATGCACAGTTTTCCTTAAATTATCGGTACTCCATCTCTCTTCCGAGGCCCACATGGAGGCCCCTGAACGTTCTATGAAAATTCAATCAAATTCTCAAGTGTGCTCAGGACTGGGACTATCCCACCGCACTATTCCCAAACCACTACAACTCCGGCAAGCCAGAATCAACAGTGGCGACCACCAAAAAAGCGCTGAGGCAATGAAGCTCTACGAAGTCCCGGTGAATGAATTTAACTGTCTTGGATCCCGCAACGAAATTAATCAGAAAAGAATAACGGAAGAGTAGAAAAATTATAAAAATGTCCACTTCCCTCCATATCAAGCAGGAGACAGAGCAAACAAGGATTGGCCTTGTTTGTTCTGAATCCACACACAAAGGCACAAAGGGGTAAGCCCAGTTGCCTAGCACCACGGATGAAAATTAGCATTAATATTAATGGGTCCTAACATTGTGAGCCGCTATATTTGTTTCCAATAATAGGTATGGCAAAAATGCTTGAACGCACGATGATGCTGGGCGTATAGCCTCTCCTTCCCTTTACCAATCTCCACGTCCCTGTGAGAGCTTCATCCAGGCGATGGCAATAAAGGTTTGGGCCAACAAAATTTAAGTAAATGTCGTGCGAGTGACAGGAAGAAGAAGCTGAGTGTATAATAAGATGCCCTGTGAGCTGAGTACCATAAATCCTTATCCTACCTACTTTAGTATAAATAAATAACGTTATCAAGCGCACGATTATCAACCGTTACAACAATTACGTACGTACGAAACAAAATACAGTGCTACCAAAAACATTGCTACAGTTTCATAAATCAAACAAAACGAAATCATTGCACGGACGTGTATTTCAATGCAACGGCCCCGAAATCGGTCGCCGGCGCATAGGTCAAACTACACCCTTCTCTTTCTAAAATGCATGTTAGAAAGGGATGGGTGTAGCGCTCTCTAGAACCCAAAAATGCAGTTTGGACAAGCTCGCAATCGAAGTAATGAGATATTTCGAGGCGATGCCTTTTTATTGCAGTTCTTTGGTGGAACTAATTCGAGAAGAAAGGTTTTTGGTGTTAGAATAAAATGAATAAGAAAAAAAATATTATTAAGACACAGAATGAGAACTTAAAAATTGATGAATTTGGCTTCTAACCACAGTGAAATTAAAGATTTGTTACTAGAATAGTATTCACCAATCTCCTTGGCTATCCTAAAGTTGGCAGCAATGGATGCGCAGGTCATACAAAAACTGCACCTCACCGTGCCTTACGACAGCGCATCGGTAAGCCAAAAACAGGACGGTCAAGAAATTTGGCGTATACCTACTGTAAGTTTAGTAGCCCAGTAATTGCATCATGCAATCACATACTAAAGGCCAAATTAATTTCCATTTACCACACATTGGAGTTGCAATTAGTCCATAAACCAATTAACTTCCTACAACTCGATGTTACCCTCATTTTCTAAATAATGTTCCTAACGCAAGGTACTCACAAGGTGTCGCTATTATACAACTAGAAGTTAAAGTGGGTCGCTCACTGCGGACAATAATATTAATTAAGCAATTGTTTGGCAACCAGTCGCGCGATCGTCGAACGAGACTGTACGGTGCAGGGACGGATTAGGGAGGGCCTTGGTGTACGGAGAGCAGTGGTGGCCCAGTGGAGAGCAGTGGTGGCCCAGTGGTATATGCCGCGACTTACAAGTTGTAGGTCATGGGTTCGAGCCCAGGCAGGCGCTTTACTTTGTGTAAATTATTTCATAACCACTGCTCTCAAAACGGTGAAGGAAAACATCGTGAGGAAACCGGCATGTCCTAGAACCAAAAATTCGAAGACATGTGACATCCACCAACCCGCACTGGGCCCGCGTGGTGGATAACGGCCCATTCCCTGTCACAGAGAGGAGACCTGTGTCCCAGCAGTGGGAACATTAATAGGCTGATGAGCATGGTGTACGGTAACTAAATCAAAAATTAACTTGGTATACAAGTGTCTTGAAGACAATCCGGTCGCTTCCTAAAACTTTTAAGGAAAACAGACTGTCTTCGAATCCCCCGAACATGTGTAGGATAACCCACACTTATATTGGTACTAGGGCATGGACAAATCCGAAATTAGTAGGCGGTTTCTGATAATCTATTCAATTAAAACTATACTATTGAATATTCTCAAAATTGATTCGCTTTGAGAATTTATTAATATTATTTCGGTCTGCAAATCATAAAAGCACATAAATGTGAAATTCTACTGCAGAATAAACAGCAAAATAAAGGCTTGATTTACTTACACAGTGTATTCTAAAACAAAAAGATTAAATTACAGGCAAGGACATAGTTCAGGCACAGTAATTAAAAGTTTATGTATAAAAAAGTACATAACAATTTAATTTAATTGTTATGTACTTTATTGTACACTCGCTTATGCGAACTGATCCGGCCCTGTGAACGTTCGTGATTTAATTAATTAATACTTGACAGTTATCGATTCGACGAGATGTCGACTTACTTGAAATTCATCGGTTACCGCATTAATTTGTTATTTTCATTGCATTTAACTCGAGCAGGGGTTTAATTTTACAGCAGTTGAAAATCGAGTAAATTTCTGAAAACAATGCTTCATTTTAATAAGTTCTGCATGTTTTATTTGTTTCGGTGTATTTAAAATTTATTATTTATTTATTTCACACATAATTCCAGTCCATAAAACGTCGTATTGTCTAAGTACACACAATAATGTTGTTTAAACCAAACAAAGAATTAAGTTTCCTTAGCAGAGTGTTGTATAACACAACACTCAGAATCAGAATGTAGCAATTTTGCAGTTGGTTTAGTTTGGTTTTATGAAAATAAAATATTTATACTTTATAATTTTGGTTATGTGGTTTACTACTCATTTTATTTTATTTAGCCGATACATTTATTTAAAGAAAATACATATTGGTCGCGTTGTAAAATTTGTTTTACTAATATAAGTATATATGTCATCACACTTCATTCTCCAATGAAACAAAAAACAATTCAAAAGTTATAAAACTCAATGCACTAACATGCAAATAATAAAACCTTTAAAACTTCATTGCAATGTATCTTCGACGCAGCCAAATTCCACCCATACATAGCCATAAATGGCCATGTGCATGTCTACTCCTCTAGTACTTACGAATAATGATCGGCTGCACACACTCATACAAATGTATTAACACACCAGTGCGTTATACGAAGCAATGCAGACGTGGTGCAATAGTGTGTGTTCGCTAAAATGAGGTGCGATTTTTTGTGAAATTTGTTTTAATTTTGTGCTGTGTTTTAGTTTATTTCAACGAAATATATTCTCAAAATATTCGTTTATTTTAAAGGACAATTAAAAAGAGTAAAATAAGCAAATTGAAAAAATATCGTGGAGCAGTTTCTATTAAAACTCTTGCAAGTTTAACTTATATTTGCCTATTGCTACGAGATGTCTACGAAATAGTTCGTGCTACGCCGTAGCTTTTCGTAGCACTCGTCTATGACTACGCCGTAGCAAGTCACAGATGAGTGTCTGCCAATCATGATAGTGTAGAACAGTGTTGGCCAAAGTTTTTTTTTTATCACGCCTCCCTACTGCTAAAAATAAAAATGCTAAAAATGATATTTAGGTAAACAACAGTCATATTTAAAATATCTTAAGTAAAATAAGGGTAAGGAAATGAATAAGAAAGAAGGTGTAGATATTGGTTAAGCGGAAGATTATTGTTTACTACCTAATCATTAAAAAATAATCTAATACGATATTACAATAAATTTAATATCAAATTCAATACTATAACTTTCGCATTTAAAATATTACAAGCTGGCCCGGAGAAATTTGTACCACCTCAAACAAATACATGGGAAAATGCTGTAACACGCTCGACTTTGTTTTGAATTTCAGAATAATCGACAACGTCATCTACTGGCATTACCGGAACAGTATACAGCGCTGTGTTCATTTTGGTCCGTGTTTTATTTCAGTCATATATCCAAGGTGGCGCTGTTACTCTTAGTGTGTTGATTATTTTCAACACAACTAAGAGTTGAGAGAGTCATCTCACCTTCTTCTTTTCTGTTAGTTCATAAATATATATATGTATTTATATAGGTATATATTATATTCAATATACAAGTACGTTTATTATACCTATCTTATATATTTTATATATTTATTATATAGTATGTTAATAATAACTTTTTTTTTTATTGTTTAAAACTATGCACCTGCCATGTTATCTCTTCACCACCCTTGGTTGACTGGTAGAGAATGCCTAAGGCATTAAGTCCAATACAAATTGTTTTGTGTCCGCCTTTGTACCTTTTGTGCATGAAGTCTAAACAAATAAATAAATAATAAAATTATTTTCCTTAATATATTTTTTTTGTTAATTTTTCCGATAGGTATTTTATTAGTTATTCGGGGTGGAGATAAATCCAACAAATCACAGATCATGAAAATCTATCCGGCCGTTCTCGAGTTATAAATGGTGTAACTAACACGACTTTGTTTTATATATAAAAAGATATGGATGCAAAACCAAAACCACGCACAATCTTCCTCCACCCATCCAATACAACACGAAATTATTGCCAAAATTTCCCTTCGCCCTACTTGCCCATGTGTGAGTGACGCGCAAGCGCACACGCACACATTCGCAACATACCTGTACTTACCACGACTGTGTGCGTGTGAGCGTTAGCCGGTTTACCGAAGTACATTTTTAGGGTACCCATACAACTATAAATTGTTTAATGAGCACCGAAAGAATTTTTTGGGGATTATTTTCTTTGCCACAAAGAATAGAGGCATCTGGTCCTTTTGCCTGACTGTATTTTTTTGGGCAATGGCCTTATGAAGACTGGTATGGCTGGTGTAAGGCTTTGCCCTTTTTCGGGCTTAATTTGCGTCTATTTATTGGGATTGTCGTGTTGAAGTCGGAGGAAGTCGTTAAGTCGAGGTTAATGACAGACCAATGTGAGACGAAGGGCGTGTGTTTGAGTTATAATGCATTGTTAGTTTTTGTTGTTAAATTGTAGGTAGAGTAACTTGTGTTTGTGTATGTCTGTGGCTTCATAGCTCCTAAACGGATGACACGATTTTGTTTTCGTTTTTTTTGTTTGAAAGGTGACTTTATCGAGTGTTCTTAGCTATGTTTGATGAAAGTTAGCTCAGCCGTTCTCAAGTTATGGGCGTTTTACTGTTTGAGTCGAGATGTTTTCGTAAGATATCGTGTTGTAATTACGTGTGACATAGATTGTCGATCGAAGCGTAATAAAAATAATTTTTGTTTGTGTGTATGTGTAACTGATGTACTGTCGTAAAAAATGTTTTTATTATATTTTATTCCTTGCATTTTAAAGATAGTGAATGATGGCGTGTCGGATGACAATATGAGTTGAACAGTGCAAGAAGAAACCGTGCTGTGCCGACTTCTAGTGACGTGGGACAAGAGCAGGAAGTGATGATGGCTTTAATAATCTGAAAAACATTACCATTTGAGTACCAGCTTTATGTAGGTAGGTACCGATTACGTGCCAATTTAAAATTTAATCTTACTTATATTATAAATGTGAAAGTTTGGATGTATAGAAGGTTGTATGTTTGCTCCATCACGCCAGAACGGCAGAACGGATCTGTTTAAAATTTGGCACAGATAGATAATAGTGTGGCATAGCACATAGGCTATTTTTCGTCCCGGTATAATGTTCCCTTGGAAAGAAAGAAAAGAAAGACTAGAAAGATAAGAAAGAAAAAAAGAACAGAAAGACAAGAAAGAAAAGAAAGAAAAGAAAGAAAAGAAAGAAAAGAAAGAAAAGAAAGAAAAGAAAGAAAAGAAAGAAAAGAAAGAAAAGAAAGAAAAGAAAGAAAGGAAAGAAAGAAAAGAAAGAAAAGAAAGAAAAGAAAGAAAAGAAAGAAAAGAAAGAAAAGAAAGAAAAGAAAGAAAAGAAAGAAAAGAAAGAAAAGAAAGAAAAGAAAGAAAAGAAAGAAAAGAAAAAAAAGAAAGAAAAGAAAGAAAAGAAAGAAATAATATTTATGTGTGACCCGCACAGGAGACATGAGAAATAAGCTTAGAATAAGAATACACTTTAAACGCGGGTGAAGCCGTGGCGGAAGCTAGTTGTTTATATCACATTGGTACCTATATTAGCACATAGTGTTATTTATTTAGGCAGGTGCAAAGGTAGGTAGGTGTGAATTACATTTATGAAACACATCAAAGAAAAGGATTATATACCTACGCAATTTTATTTGTGAAAGCCTATAAACGATAAAAATTATCGTTTATGCTGAGTTAAGCTTTCCTACTGGCAAATATACGACGTTTTTAGCCTGAACCTAAAATATTCGGTCTATAAAAAGCAGGAAATAAAAATCATTGGATTAAAGCGTCTCAAAAAAATATCTGTAGGTAGATAATAGAAACAACTTTTAACTCTTTGTTTTTATCCTGATAATAAAGTTGAAGTTTTATGAGTTCGTGTGATTAAACTTTCTAACTCTATCAAAATGTAAGTTGGTTACGTCTCAGGACAAGATAAATTTTGGCTGTTTATCACAAAAGTTTTTGAGAAAAATACTATACGATGTCTACTCTTAACCGACTTTCCAAAATGGTTCTATGCTCGACATTATGTTTTTTTTTTTATTTTTGTGTTTGTTCACTGATTTCTCAGTCAATTGTGGACCGATTTTGAAAAATATTTTTTTTATTTGAAAGGGTGATAATTTTTCATTTGATACCGATACTTACAAGAGGAAAATGTACCAGATTATTTTAGAAAAATTCTAGTTATTTGTGTCGTAAAAATATGGAGCATATTGTATGAATTTAAGTGGTATTTGTTGGTTTTTAAAATGTGACATAAAATGATTGCACCTAAATAAATGGAATGTAGGGATACCGTCAAACGGAGTGAATAGAAATGCAGGGGTTAATAGAAAAAAAAACATTACATTCACGTTATTTTAAAATTGTTTGCAACATTTTAGTAGGTTTAATATATTAAATAACAATATAAAAAAAAAAGAAACCAAAAAAACCGGTCGGTCGGTCGGTTTTTTGGATTTTTTGAATTAACTTTTTTTCACATCATCGCTTACCATCAGGTGAGATAGTGGTCAAGCGCGACCCTATAGGATAAAAAAATAAAAATAAACCTGATTTTATTTATAACTTTTTAGTTATCATTTTTTCGAATTTACCCCAAAAAGTTTTGTTACAATTGACCCCTGCAATCCTATTCACCTGGTGTAATGGTATAAGAGTTACCTATTTGTACTCAAGTGTAGTTCAGAAGCTCTAAAATAAAACGTATTTTTAAACTTAATATTTATTTTATAATTAATGTGCACAAAGTAAATACATAAAAACAACACATCAAGACAATGGAGAATAAAGGAACTGCTTATTTCTTAAGAATTTTCCAGCAGACCCGCGTAAAGGAAAAATGGAAAAGAAGTGTAGACAATAGTGTGTGAGGACAGAAAGAGAAGTAAACTGAACGACTGAAACTAAGATATAAAAACATAGGCACCTACACAATGATGTAATGGTGGATATAAACTTACATAAATACATATTTTTTAAATATAAAAATTTAAGAATCTTAACATATGATACATCTACATCTTATACATATGATTATAAAGATCAGACTTGAGAGGAAAGATAATGCTCTTTTAAACGTGTTTTGAATAGTGAGATAGTATTTAAATCTCTGATGCTAGGCGGAAGTGATTTCCACAATCTTACAGCATGGACAGTTTATATGTGGTTGGGATTTAAGTAGAGATCTGAGATGTGATCTGCACAGTGATTTAATTAACGAGTTTCCAATTAATTTCTATATTTATATTGAATTAGGTAGTAATTGAACATACTTAACCGGTCGAATGCAGTAATTACCGAAACAATTAAAAACCTATTGTGTTTCGCGTGGATCCACGTTTCTGGCACACATAGGGTAAATCTTGCGTAACACGCGAGTCATCATCTGCCTAGCCTTTTCCCAACTATATTGGGGTCGGCTTCCAGTCTTACCGGATTCAGCTAAGTACCAGTGTTTTGAATGGAGCGACTGCCTATCTGACCTCCACAACCCAGTAACTGGGTAACACGGTACCTCTTGGCAAGACTGGTGTCAGATCTCAAGCTTCTGACTACCCGTAACGACTGTCAAAGATCTTCAAATGACAGCCGGGACCAACGGCTTAACGTGCTTTCCGAGGCACGGAAGAAACTCGGTATGTTGAAATGGTCACCCATCCACGGAACGACCTCGTCAAGCATTGCTTAACCTTGATGATCGACCCGTGCGGCTGTTATTATTTAGCCACGAGCTCCTCAACAACGCGTTTTGCGTAACACGCGAGTATATTTAAATAAATGTAGTATAGTTTGTGTGTTGGTCTAGTTGGACGGGGAGTTGGGGGTACTTATATGGAGTTTCTTGTGCATTCTTCTCTATAACAAGCTACTTTTCCGAATGCACGGTAGAATCAAATTTTATTACTTGTAAATTTTAAATTTAATTTTTGTTTGACGTTCAAAAGTGCCGCTTATTAGAACAGGACATTTTTTAAACGACTTTCCAAAAAGGAGGAGGATGTTTGGCTGTATGTATGTTTTTTTATAGGAATGTTCACCGATTGCTCCGTTAATTATGGACCCATTTGAAAATTATTTTTAGGTTGGAAAGGGTATACTTTCGAGGTGGTCCCATTGTCACAAAATCAGGATCTGATGAGAGGAGACCATGGAAAACGAGGAAACTGCTGAAATTTAATAGGAATACATACAGCGATTTTGGTATTTTCATCAACATGACATGCATTTGCATTTAGAAAGTATCATTTGGTGAAGTGGAACTTATGCGGAAGACCACATATGGCCACTAGAACTTCTCAATTCGTTTTGAGTATAAGATATCTCGAATAGTTAAATGAATTGATGAAACAAATTTAAATAAATGGTTCTAATGAAAATGATACCATCGAACTGACCTGGTGATGAAAAAAATTGTCACCAAAGTCACCGACTTCAGAAAAGAAAGTTATTTTTCCCTTTGTAGTGTTTTTTTTTTTTTAAGTTTTTATTTTTCTCTTTTTAGTTGTGGTACCTTATATTACCATAAAGCATATTTATCCCAAAGGGCTTCGCATAATAATAATAAACAAGCCTAAACATGACTGGGATAGGTACATTGTTTTATTACGGAGTTACTATAGGAGAAATTAAAGGCTGAGTCCAAGTTAGTTTAGAGGAGAAAATTACTTCAAAACACATGTAAGGCAATGCGCGTGCGACGCTTTACTTGGAACACCAACCACGTGGTCTTATCACTCACACATCTAACTGAAAATAAACTTTAATTGAGACTTGTTCAAAATTGCAAAATAAAGACAACAGAAACATTTTGAAAGAACGGTAAAACACCTCAAACAAGGTTCTTATTTGAATGTAAAATAATGAACTCTAACACAAAGGTTTGCCAATATCGAAAAACATAATTAATCGTGCCCCCACACAATCAATCTAATCACGTACAAGAGCCTTTCCAATTATTCATCTCGACATTCATCTTAAAGGAAATATATAACAAAGTTCAAAACCTACATAGGTACAAACCTGAATTACCGTTAGCCCCAAAAACATGGAGTAACAAAGATGCTGTGGTTTTCCCCCAACATATACAAAACCCAATGGTAAAAGGAAAATCAACTTTATTGCGAAACTCATAAGGGTTATGATAAACTTTTGGGGGTGTCAGGTTATGTTGGTTGCAATTTATTCGGGTTAGCCAATTGTATAGGTCTTCGTGAACAATGCTGATGGGTTTTGTTATGGCACGAACGTGTGAGGAATGCACTGGTTGATCATAAATTGTGTTTATTGTAGCTCCTGCCTGCTCCTCGAATGGATAGACTGATGGAGGCAAAAGTTTTGGGCAAATTGGCCATTATAGGTTATTTTTAGGTGTTTCTAGAACGATGCAGCCCATTAGGGGTCGTTATTTATTATATAAACTCATGCCTTTTCCCCGTGGGGGTAGGCAGAAACAACAGACAACACAACAGAACGTCTCCTGCTATGATCCTTACATAGATGCTCCTTAGACTGAGCAATCAAGGATTTTCTTTAATATTCTGAATGATTCTGATTCTAAAGGATCCAGAAAGGTGACATTGAGAATTTCGGACACGAAATTCTGAAAAAAAAAACGTACAAATCCGTCGATAGAATTCAATTTTATGATTGAAAAAGTCCCAGAATAACTCACAGTTTTTTTTAGGTTGGGTTATTAGAATTTAATAAGAAAAATGTTGTGCAATATGAATATATCCACAAGAATTCTACCGTCCAGAGCAGAAGGGACGCCCTTTTAGGTAAATTGATTTGTTGACATATTTGGAATCATGAAAACAGCAGATCTGGTAATATTTTTCTACGAACTTCCATGCTCAAGTTACACCAGTAAAAAACCTAGTATCGCCTAGTAATTTTAATATTTTGCCCCATATTGTGTTTTGGTAATCTGCGCTTTTTTTCTTATGGGTTTATTAGAGAACTCAAACAAAAAATCAAAACTTTTCCAGAGTGTTCAACAGTTATAGTCTCACATTCATCGAGTCCCCGAGTCCTCCAGTGCCCCATAGTCCCCCGTAGTCCCCCGTAGTTCCCAAACCATCTTACGTTGCCTCGTACAAGCTCCCACTAATTGGCAACACTGGGGTGTGGGCAAAGTTACAGAACTGCTGATAGTTGGCAGTGTAGCAGGCAATTAAAATTAATTCGGGGATGGCTGGAACTCGATTTAGCTTTGTACTCGGGCAAATTCTAATGCTTCTGTATCAGTATAGAGTAACCCTCATTCTGTATGTCAAAAAAATACCGAGTCGCAAGTCCAAAGTATAAAGATCGTTCAACTTATGTGCTTTAGACACTACGATAAACAAATATGGTGGTCTTGGCTACTTTGCAAATTAAAAGGAAGAAAATGGCTATCTCTTAATGAGTCTTTGTTTCGTGTCGACGGTTCATCAAGTTTAAATGTATGGACCTGACAGGTGACCACGTTTATTGCCGCGTTGTTTCAGTCATAAACAAGTAATTTATATAATCAATAGTACAATATAAGACTACAGATTATAAAATTGAATATAATGTAAAAATAATTTTAAAGTAAAACGAGCAGACGCCATGCTAACAATTTACGGCAAAGTCTCTCACTTAAATTCCGAGCACGTTCTCCTACAGCTGTCTGAGAAAAACTGAAAACTTTCCAAAATTAGTTGGAAAAGGTTGCCGCCAACTTTCCGGTCAGCTAACGGTACCTTTCTATAGATAAAAAGCAAATGTGTTAATATCTCTTCTCGTCGCCTTTGTTCGAAAAGTGTCAGGAGATGTAAATTCAAACAATCATGGCCGCCATTTTGTAACTTTTTAGGGTTCCGTAGACAAAAGACAAAAACGGATCCTTTATATCACGTTCTGTCCGTGATTATACTATTGTTACTATATCGTTAAAAGATGTATTGTATGTTCTGGTAAAGTTTAGCTAAACAATGATGTATGTAAACAAATCATTTTTTAGGGTTCCGTACCCGAAGGGTCCATACGAAGCCCTATTGCTTGCGTGAGTCACTTACGTGTCCGTCTTTTCGTCGTCTGTCACATAATTTTGTCATCATCATCATCAGCCTTTTAATGTTCCCACTGCTGGGACACAGGCCTCCTCTCTGTCAGAGAGGGAATGGGCCTTAATCTACCAAGCGGGCCCAGTGCGGATTGGTGGATGTCACAAGTCTTCGAATTGTTGGTTCTAGTACATGCCGGTTTCCTCACGATGTTTTCTTTCACCGTTTTTAGAGCAGTGGTGATGAAATAATTTACACAAAGTAAAGCGCCTCCCTGGGTTTGAACCCTCGACCTACGACATATAAGTCGGAGCCGTTACCGTGGGCCACCGCGGCTCTCTCTCACAATTTTGTGCCGAAGAATATTTTAACATTCCATTGACTTAAAACTTGAAATTTTGTAATTTATTATTACGTATTTTTTACTAACAAATACCAATATATTTATAAATGTTTTTTTCCTTTGGTACGGAACCCTTAATATTCGAAGTCCGACACGCAATTGGCCAGTTTTTAATTGAAGTCAACAGTTGATGACATATGCGCTTCTAAAGTTAGAATTTCATAAATTTTCTGGAAACTCTGCAGCGTATATGTATATATTCATCCCAATTACGGAACCATTCACTGTGCCTCCAACACAAACTTGGCCGATATTTTTTTCCTTGTAGATTACAAAAATGTGGTGTTTTTACTGCCTCGCTCGTAACTTATAATAGCGTGGTGGTTTGTCGTAGAAGTGTCATGAATCATTTTGGGTTGAGCAATTTTCGGAGTATTTTTAGGAATGAGGGTAACAGGAAAAAAGTATTGTAGAGTTATGAAATTTTTGATACTTTCTCAGCTTCTCGAAGGCGTATCACTTAATCTAGGAAATATAAACTGTTACTTAACAAAAAGTGAAATCTTTATAGGATCATTTGTACACATTTTGTAATTTTGCTGAGTCAACACCTTTTATTGATTATACATATACAGCTTAAATTCAGAGACAAAGCGACTTCCTATTAGCGAAAACGATAGTCCAAAAACACTACTGAGACATCTGAAATATCCCGTGGACAATCCCTTGCATATATTAACTTTTATCAATTATTAGGTATATAAGTTTTACCTCTCAAGTTCAAGTTTAATTTCACAAGTTTATTTAAGAGAGACAAACAAAACACTAATAGAATATTACTATGTCTAGATAGAGACTATTTTATAAACCAAGCCATCGAGGTATTCTGAACTCTGCTTCATCAACTGTGAAACAAAGGAAAATGCATTTTAAAATCAACCAAAAGGCGTAGGGTTTTCGGTTGACAATCCAGTATATTACAAACGTCACAGGAAGTAGGCGTCCCTCCACAGGCTAGCCAGCTATTCAACTTGTCATTACCCTTTATAATAAATGTTAACAAACCGTTTAGTAGATACTGCCTCGCTAAACTGTACTTGTCGTGCCGGGAGTTCCGCCAAGTTCCTAGGGAAATAGACCGTGACGCTGCGGTTAATTGTTTAGGGATATTCAAATGAAGTACCTGCCGAAAGGTAGCTGTACTTGTCTGTATTCCCCGTTGCTTTATGCTCATGTCTGCCTAAGTACCTATAGCAGGCACTCACATATTTTGACAGTTAAGTCCCATACAAAGACGCGAAACTGCAGTCACTGGGCTGCTTACTGAGAAGTTTTGGATTGAATAACCCAATAACACTGTACAACTCCAGAATCGAACCTAGGGCCTCGTGCTGAGCACGGTAGTGCTTGTGATCAATAGACCACAGGGGCAGTTAGTTGAGTATAATTATTTTTATTCATCTGCGTATAAAGTTTACTTTTGTTCAAGGTCATATTCAAATGAATAATAATTTCACTGTGGATATTATTGCGTTTCGATTGTCATGAGAATCATAAATTAGGCATCGAAGTAAGTTCCCTAAGTCTATTTAATCCATTGAACGCCTATTAAATTTCAAAACCCAGATATAAACCTTAAATATAAACCTATTTCTCTTGGTGAAAACAACTGCAGCATTTTCCTGTTCATTTTTCTTTGCATTTACAAAAAAAAATACAATACATTCGCTAAACTTTTCGTGGCCCAGTTGGAACAAAGCAAATTTTTACGAAATATTGTTCTTTACGTCCTTCAAAGTACACATAAAAGTGATGCGTAATATTTCGAAAGGTTACACAAACGTGGACTTTCTCTGCTAATAATAAAGGCACACTCGATATTTAAGGACGCGTGTAGGGTGTCACCACCAATTATCGTCCTTGTCATAATTATTTTATTCAAAGCCATTATTTTTGAGAAGGCGTACTTTTGAAGCCGCGCCCGCGGTTTGACACATTGGAGTGAAAGGTGATATCGGAATGTGTTTTGGAAACGAGTTATTGTTAAAGTATATTATTATTTCAGTTGGGTGTTTGTACTTAGTGTTGGATTTACGTTTTGGCATAACATTTTTGTACAATGTTTTTAATAAAAATAAGCTGTGTGTACCACAGCATAATTGTCGAGTACTGTGACCCAAAAGGTACTTTTTTTATTTATCGATAGGCTCGCGTTTGACCACTATCACTACCACTTAAAAATTGTTGTATTACCTTTTTACAAGCTTTTCATATTACCTTGCTTTAGCAAATAGTATTCGATTTTTCAAGCTCTTCTAAGCACCCATAATCATCTGCTAGCCTTTTCCCAACTATATTGGGGTCGGCTTCCAGTCTTACAGGATTCAGCTAAGTACCAGTGTTTTACATGGAGCGACTGCCTATCTGACCTCCACAACCCAGTAACTGGGTAACACGGTACCCCTTGGCAAGACTGGTGTCAGATCTCAAGCTTCTGACTACCCGTAACGACTGTCAAAGATCTTCAAATAACAGCCGGGACCAACGGCTTAACGTGCTTTCCGAGGCACGGAGGAAACTCGGTATGTTGGAATGGTCACCCATCCACGGACCGACCTCGTCAAGCGTTGCTTAACCTTGATAATCGACCCGTGCGGTTGTTATTATTTAGTCACGAGCTCCTCTCTTCTAAGCACTTCTAAGCACCCGATTAAGTTAAACCTTGTCGTACTTATGTAAGTTTAGAAACATTAAAATAATTCGGTACTGTGGAGCTGGTCTCATGATGAAGGCGGCAGGTAGCCATAGCAACTCTTCAACCAGATAAAATAAAACCATTGTGTGTGGGCTCATTAGATGTGTTATATAGTTTTTTTTAGTTAAGACTGATTATAATATACTTAGTATCCTAACCTACGGTGCTTGACCTGGTCACTGACAGAGTCACAAAAGTTCCACCTTGGGGATTGTCAAAGAGCAAGGGAACGCAGCATTCTGGGCATAAAAAGAGCTGACAGTATAAGAAACGCCATGCTGCGATCTAGAACGGGGACACCGACGTAGGAGTAAAGGCTTCCAGGCTAAAATGGGGTTGAGCGGGACACGTTAGCCTATGAACAGAGACCGCTGGGCAATAGTCTCATCACATATTGGGTGCCTGAGGATGCCAGGTCCAGAAAGAGGTGGTGAGACGACCTAGACGCCCACTGCAGAGACTGGTCCGAGGTGACTCGGCAAAAGAATATTTGGAAGGATTTGCGGGAGGCCTTTGTCCAGCAGTGGGACAGTACAAGCTAAAAAAAAGACTTATTAAAAGATTATTTGTGCATTAATCCTGCCTTTGATTGCTACCTAATGTCTGGAATAACTTTGGATGGTGATGAAAATATCAGGCTGTATTTTTTTCTGCCTTTCCCCAACCATGTCGGGGTCGGCTTCCAGTCTTAACGAATGCAGCTGAGTACCAGTGCTTTACATGGAGCGACTGCCTATCTGACCTCCACAACCCAGTAAATAGGTAAAACGATACCTCTTTGCCAGACTGGTTGTTTCTGGTTTTTGAATACCGGTAACGACTTAGGCAGTATTTTTGGCGTTTTTAATCCTTTGAGTGCCCCAAACGTATATCCACCCGAGACACAATGGCTTTTCTATTGTCGATAATTACGGATAAGCAACCAGCTGTGGTTCTTTAATTAAGAATTCAGTGCGAAAGCTATGAAAACATGTTCCTTATTCGTATTTATCACCAACATTCTAACAGCGGTACTGAAACTTTAATTTACAAAAAGAACAATTTTCACGAAAACTCTTAGGAAACAAAACTCCTAGCAATAAATATTGCTAAGATGTGCGGTGTCTAGCGCAAGGCTTAAGAAAGCGGTATATCAAGAATGAATTACTGATGTGACCCCGAACTCTCATGCTCCACGTCTACTGAAACAAGTATAATATTCATCGCACATATGATATTCTTCTCGTGTTATTTCACGCTGGTTTTCTTTAACAATTCCATACTTTGTATAAACGTGAGTGAAGCAAAAGGAAGGACTGTAGCCGGTGGCCTTCTGTAGTTTCTGCCTCCCCTCATGGGAAAAAGGCGTGAGTTTATGTATGTCCTATAAACTATAATCGCGACAATCTAAGAAGTCCGATGACGTTTCTCATTTTACTTACCGCGATAAGTTTGTACGTGAGAAATTGAGAAAACAAATTCATAATCGTAATGAATGACTATGTTACCCATACGTTTAACAATGATTATCATTCGAAAGAAGCATGTTTAATTATTATTATGTATGTTTACAAGAGCATGTTACACCCACTCCTATCAAGGTTGGAGACTCTACTCTCGAAGTTGTGGACGACTATGTCTACCTGGGACAAACGATCCAGTTGGGTAGAGCCAACTTCGAGAAAGAGGTCAACCGTAGAATCCGACTCGGCTGGGCAGCGTTCGGGAAGTTGCGCGGTATCTTCTCGTCCAACTTACCACAGTGTCCCAAGACGAAAGTCTATGACCAGAGTGTGTTGCCAGTGATGACATATGGCTCTGAGACGTGGTCGCTTACAATGGGCCTTATCAGGAAGCTTACAGTCACTCTAAGGGCAGTGGAGAGGGCTATGCTCGGAGTTTCCTTGCGTGATCGAATCAGAAATGTGGAGATCCGCAAGAGAACCAGCGTTACCGACATAGCCCGAAGAATTGCCAAACTTAAGTGGCAGTGGGCAGGGCACATTGCTCGCAGAATGGATGGCCGATGGGGCCGAAAAGTTCTGGAATGGCGACCGCGAACCGGAAGACGATACGTTGGAAGGCCTCCCACTAGGTGGACCGATGACCTGGTTAAGGTTGCGGGAAGGCGCTGGATGCGAGACGCACGGGATCGGTCAATGTGGTGACGCCTGGAGGAGGCCTATGTCCAGCAGTGGACGTCTTTCGGCTGAAATGATGATGATGATGATGTTTACAAGAGCAATGGTGGAAAAGTGGTATCGGCCGCGACTTACTAGTTGTACACCACCACTAGCACCATTTCTGTCACCACCACTTCTGTGGTGAAATAATGAAGGTGAAGGAAAACATCTTGAGGAAACCGGCATGTCCTAGAAACAAAAAAATTTAAGACATGTGACATCCACCAACCCGCACTGGACCAGCGTGCTGTATTACGGCCCATTCCCTCTCTCACAGAGAGGAGGCCTGTGTCCCAGCAGTGGGAACATTAATAGGCTGATGATGATGGTGGTTATTGCTGTCAAATCCGACTTCTTATATTGTCACGAGTATAGTATAATATGTAGTTCTGGATTTTTGCATGTTTTGATGCTTGGATATTTGTTAATTAACCACACTTCAACCTCTGAACGGATTTGAAAGAAATTTCGAACATAAGTAGAACTTGACCTGGATTAGGACATTTTATTCCCAGGTCCCAGTGGAATAATTTGAGACCTTCATGCGGATTAAGTCGCCGATATAAGCTACATAGTAATATTTAAAAAATCCCAAGAATTTTCCCCATAAGGATAAAAACTGTGTATTCAAGTTAATTACTGTAAGTTAAACAATTATTGGATAGACCCCATTATTTCACCCTCCGGCATTTTATTTTTACAATAATATAATTTATGTAAAACGGTTTCTTTATTTATTTAATAAAAATTGCTTGCTGTGCTTACAGTCTGCACCAAAGCGTACCTACATACACACAGCAAGCCAATAACATAGCACTTATAAATTAAACTTTTAGACAAACATTTAATATAGATTTATTTATTAGTTAACATGGACTTACCTAAATACTAGAGATTTTACGGAGGTTCGATTCCGATTCCGAAAAGTCGGCACTGCCGATTGTTTTTAACAGACATCAAAAAGGACGAGGTTCATTTAAAACCAGTTGTTCCCCGTGGCTTCGCTCCCGTGGACCACACCACAGTATCCGTTTTCGGCACTAAAAAATAGCCTATGTCACTCAAAAATAATGTAGCTTTCAATAAGTGAAAGAATTTTTTAAATCGGTCCAGTAGTTTCGGAGCCTTTTCGGTACAAACAAACAAACAAAAAATCTTTCCTCTGTATAATATTGGTATAGATTGATCAAGATCTGATGAAGAACTTCGGAGATATACAACAGAACTCTTCAATAAACGACGGCAAATCTCTCGGGATTGCTGCAACCGCATGTCTGTTTATTTTTCACACCATTTCATAACATAACATCCCACCGGTACGCTCTTAAGGGGTACGCGGATATGTACAGTTCATCCTGGTACACTCTCATTTCACCGGTTGTGTTCAAGTTTAATGTTATTCGGGTAAAAACGAAGAAAAAAAAGAACATTAAACCAGGATGAAAAGCCTATCTGCTATTCCAGACTATAATCTAAAGTTGTGCCAAATTTCATCCGGTCCGTTCAGCGGTTCTGGCGCGATTGAGAAACAAACATCCATCAATCCAAACTTTCGCATTTATAATACTAGCTTCTGCCAGCGACTTCGCTCGCGTGAATGTAGAAAATTATCCCGAGGGAACATGTTCCCGGGATAAAAAGTATCCTTTGTGCTATTCCAGACTATAATCTATCTCTGTGCCAAATTTTATTTAGATCCGTTCAGCCGTTCTTGCGTGATTGAGTAGCAAACATACACACATCCAAACTTCAGCATTTATAATATTAGCAAGATTAGTAGACTATGATACATTAAAAACTAAACGTAAATATGCAAACACAGTCTTCTAAAACACACTACAAAATTCTCAAACCATTTTAAACCAAAATACGACGGACGATAATAGTGTGTCTCGCCCTACAGCTTTTGCGATACATGTCAACTTTCAAACGTTGGCACATCTGCCGGAGTCCTCTAATTAGCAGGTGTGCATTCACTTTATTATTTAAAGTTTTTTGCGACGTTTATTAGTCGTTTTTGAAGTCGATATCCACCTTTGGTATGGTTTGAGTGGAAAAAATCTGATGAGTTGTTTTGCATAATTGTATAGTTAGTTTAAAATTGAAGTAAGATAAAATCATGCATACTTAAAATGATAATGTCATTCCTTCATTTGCTGTTTGATTGGTTTACTAATACTCGTCTTGAAAGAAAATAGTTATTTATGCTACAAGTGCGGAAGGTAGGTGATTTCCGATGAGTGGTAAATCGACACGAGTCGGAAATTATCTTACGCACGTGTATCATACAACATTTTACTATGCATTGTGCGAGGAAATAAAAAAATATATCTGAACCAAGCAAGAAATTAATAAAATGGCGCTTATTCAAGGGCACTCAGCATATCCACAGAGTAACTAATAAAAGCTGTCACGTCGTAACGCAAAAAGGCACGAGCAAAATATTAATTCTGCCAAACATATCTAATGACTATTTAAAATAATTTTATTGATCAAAATCTAAATCTAGAGTAATTAAAAACGCAAATGAAGTATTAGTTTTGTTTTACCTTTTACATGAATGATAATCTGTACTTAACTAATTTTTTAAACTTATTTCAAATAACAAAAACTCTATGCAGCGGGCTGGCGTTGGAGTTAAAAATTTCAAAAAGTACAGGAAAGTAAAAAGCATTAGTAAAAAAAAGTGACACTTTCCGCACAGTTTGGCTGCTTGGAAAACGCTCTTTTCGAGGACATGCATTGTAAAAGTATTTTCTTTGGTAATTATAATAAAAATGTCGTTTGTTTTTGATTAATGTAATCATCATTATCTTCATGCCCATGCTACTTGAGGTCCGCGCAACACGTTTTCTTCTTCCATACCGTCCTGTCCCCCGTCACGCTATCACTGACTCCCTTTTCTTTAATATCACTCCTCACACCGTCCATCCATCTTTTCTTTGGCAGTCCGCTCCCTCTCCATCCAATTAATTCATACTAATATTAAGAGGAAAAGTTTGTAAGTTTGTGAGGTTGTCTCTGGATCTACTGAACCGATTTACATGAAATTTGGCATGGAGATAGTTTGAGACCCTGGGACGGACATAGGATAGTTCGTATTCTCTTGGGATGATAAAACACTTTTTACGCGGGCAGAAACTATATACTATACTAAAATAACATAAAGACTCATTCAAAAGCATATTGCAATTTTGTTTATTGAAAACATTAGGTTTACACCACAACACATTTCACTTACTGGGTTTTTCCTTAAGCCAAATAGTGACTAATGAATCGTATTGCGACTTAGTAGGTAGGTACCTACTGTATGGATGTGAACAAGACACCTCTAGGGACCGGGTCGATGAAGTTCAAATAAAATAGCAACGCCCGGACTTTATAATTATTTAGTTTAAGGCGTCTTTATCCCCCAACGCAGTACTGGCCGATAATCTAGCGCCCGCTCGGAGCCAGAATATCAATATTGACCTTTTGGACAGTTTCGTTTGCAAAATATTCTTTGATTTGCATATGCTATTTCAATTATGAAGAAATTCTAGCCATAAATTTTCTGTGTAAAAATATTTTTAAACATTCAAGTCGTTTTAGAGAAGTATCCAAAATAGCGAAAAAATATTGTGTTGTTATTTATTCTTTTAAAGGAAAACTATTAGTTTCACGAAAAAAAACGTGTTTCGCAAATAATATACATGAATCATATTTTTTTTTTCAAACCTAAAAATGTAACCGTTTTACGGCACAAAAGCGGTGGAAGGTCCCTAAATACGTTTTAGATCTTTGACAGTCGTTACGGGTAGTTAGAAGCCATAAAATCTTGCCAACTTCATTCGATTAAACTAGAAATTGATCCAAAAATAATTAGGAAAAAAATAGGTCATTGGGAAAAGACAGATTTTTTATTAATTTACATATCAAAGCATTTTTATGTCAAGAACAAATCATGCACAAACTAAATAATATTTCCAACTGATAACTTTTTTTTAATCAAGCCTTTTAGCTTACCGTGCATTGTCGTCCAAACCAAACGTGTATGCCAAATTTCATCTTAATCAATTGAGGATAACTGCTTTATAATTCAGTTGCAAGATTTGACTCTAACACACTTACATACATCATCATCATCAGCCTTTTTAATGTTCCTACTGCTGGGAAACAGGCCTCCTCTCTGTCGTAAGGTTCATAATCCACCACGCTGGTCCAGTGCGGGTTGGTGTCACACGTATTCGAATTGTTAGTTCTAGGACATGCTGGTTTCCTCACGATGTTTTACCTTCACCGTTTTGAGAGCAGTGGTGGTTTAATAATTTACACAAAGTAAAGCGCCTGCCTGGGTTTGAACCCACGACCTACAACTTATAAGTCGCGGCCGATACCACTAAGTCACCACTGCTCTCTCACAGCTTTCTCGCTTACATACATACATTGCAAGTTAAATAAAGGCTTGTAAACAACCCATAGGCTATTCTATTTTAAACTGATTCTAAATTCAAACGAGTCGAGTGTTATAAATCACCCAGATCAATTTTTCTGTCAGTCTGCACGCTGTACCTAAAGGTTATTACATAGTTCGATATTCCATCCATAGTTAAATCTTTCAGACCCACTTTGCAGTTCTGAAACCAATTCAGTCGTACACATAAGGCTCTAACCTACATTTGAACTGAACCACAACTGAAAGTTTACTTTAACTGGCCGAGTTATTCTCGAATGCTTTCTCTCATTAGCCGGGAATCGAACACATGACCCCTAGCTACGATTTATTGGTTATGAGATTACAGAAACGGGTTATGGGTATTTGGGGGTAGGTGGAACAGGGTGTAAAGTCCCACAAACCTCCATAGAAAAGGGAGGATCCTCCGACCAGACGGGTGTTGTGTCTGGTCCGGGCAACTGCCCAACGGTTGTTGTCGGACTGTTGTATGTGTTCTAATCGCGCCGCAAACTTTACTTGCGCGATGCAGGATTTGTGTGACGTCATGTCTTTGGTTCGTAAGTGGCGGCGCTGGTGCCGCTACAGGTACATAAAGTTTTTGGAAGTTATAGTTATTTGAAATCATATCCCTTGTTAATAATATTTTATGAACGAGGGATATGATTGAATGTAACAAAAGTTTATAAGCAAAGAGTTTTTTTATATAAAGGATTGCTTTTGAGTGCCAGGTTCTTTATTTAGAACCTAGATAGATAGTGAGAAAATTACCCAAAATTATCTCTATCGCCTGGTGGTTTCTTCAAGATATTTTCCTTTGTAAGTCCAACTAAATAAATATATTACTTTTTTATTAATAGGCTCGCGTTTTTGGCCATTTACTTACCTTATGGTAAGCAATTTTGTGTGCGACGATAAAATATTCTCAGTAGTATATGGTTTTGAACCTTGTACCTTGTTTACAAACATACATAAGTTTGCATTTTTTCTGTACCTTGCTTTTAGCGGTACGTAAAGCTGAACGCCATAACAGGATTAAATAAAAACCGACAAGAGTGAGTCGGGCACGAAGGGTTCTATACCATTATCGCAAAAAATCACGTTTGTTGTTTGGGAGCCCCACTTAAATTTTGTATTTGTTGTTATAGCGGCAACAGAAATACATCATCTGTGAAAGTTTCAACTGTCTAGCTATCACGGTTCATGAAACAGACAGATGGACAGGGGAGTCTTAGTAATAGGGTTCCGTTTTTACCTGGGTACGGAACCCTAAAAAGAAATGTGCTAGTACTGAAGCGGTGTTTCAGTTGCGGTTACTACAAACTTTCACCGCGGCGTTAGCGACTTACCGCGCCCTTCCATGAGACTCGAGTGAGGTGGCTGTGTTTATAATACTAAAACACGGAATTAAATACTATCCTACTTATTAGTTAACGTGCAGTAAATCGACAAACAGTATTATTTCCAGGTTTGTAATTTTTAGAATTTTGAGTGGCCAACTCGGAAAGGGATCGTCACCGTATCGCCTTTTGATTCGCCGTCAAAGAGGCGCGGCGTCAACTTAACGCGGATCATCAGCTCCGGTACGTCAACTCGGCTAAGCTAGGCGAGGTCTTGCTTACGGCTCGCTAACCGCTGCTTGACCTGGCTGGCACCAGATCAGTTTGAATCCGAACGTAAGGGTAGCGCACGATTATGTCCCGGTTCACAAAAATAAAAAGAAAATAGAGAAAGGGCATGAAGAGAGGAAAGCGCGGGGACGACGAAACATCCTAATGTGAGTTCCATTCGGGTTGCGGATAAATTTGAAAGAGAGTTACCGCGGCTCAGGCACGCAACTGAAGGAACGGGTGGATGTTAGTCAGTAAAAGTCTGAAACGCCCTCCCGCTTTACTTAGAGCGAGCCACAAATCTCCATAGAAAAGGGAGGATCCTCCGACCAGACGGGTGTTGTGTCTGGTCCGGGCAACTGCCCGACGGTAATTGTCGAAATGTTGTATGTGTTCAAATCGCGCCGAAAACTTTACTTGCGCGATGCAGGCTTTGTGTGACGTCATGTCTTTAGTTCTTAAGTGGCGGCGTTGGTGCCGCTACAGATGATATCCCAACCAAAAAATAAATAAAAAAATTGTGAGTGCCGTTCAACCCATAAAAAATTTATTATCTAAACAAACTTATTAGTAGAATTACAAAATTATTCTTATTTTTTTTACTCATGATGGTCCCCCTACCCGTGATCGATAACTTCAAAGCTCTCTGCGCCCGCGCCGATAACGTGGCTTTCTCCGCTAACGTCTCGTCCCACTTCCACACGATTTGAATGAGTTACGTTGAATTCGCACGTCACCGCATCGTAACGCATGTCCCCTTTATATGTACGTAATTAGACGGTAAGTTGACGGTTTCGTAGAAATTATACGATTTACTTGCGGAAAATTATCGTGTGGTATTGTAACTTTAACTTTGTTGAGAGTTTGATGAGGATAATTGGGTTTGATTATGTGATTTTAGTCTTGGATCTTGCTAAATATTATAATAAATAAAAAAGGGATGTAATTGGTTTAGTTTTGTACAGCGTCATCTTTCTGTATGGTGTGCTTCTGTTTCCATACGACATATCTGTCTTTTGTATTTACTTAGGTACTGTATTGTATCCTTAGCTTTTGACAGAAGGAAACCCGCGTGTCTAAAAAATATCCCTCGGCACGGGGTCTCATTGCTAAGAAAGAAAATTTGGTTCAAATAAATCTCACTAGATGGCGCGACATGTACACCCAATTCTATTGAATTGTGTGTGAAATTAACATTTTCTGGAATTGAACATAAAAATTGTATGTTCTTGTTTAATCAACTCTCCTAAGTACAAAATTATGGAATATTGGGCTCTTAATTCACATTTCAAAGATTATTTGAACGGATCTTTTAAAATTGATGCCAATAGATGGCGCATTTTTTTAATTTCTGAGGCATTCCACTCGATTGTTAAAATATGCATTGTGACACATTTTGGTGCAAAAAAAACTGTAAAAACGTGCAAAAAAACTTCTCTCACTGTATTTAAAGAATAAACCATACACGAACCTAGTAAACCTTGCAAGTCGCTGCTAACACCATCTATTGCCGTGAAACGGGATCGAACGCGATTGATGTACTTACAAAAATTACGTCGGCACGGTTTCTTTGTATGGGATGAGGACTCTGTATGCTAGTATTATATTATCTGTGCCCTCGGGAACGTACTATTGAGATAAAAATCCTTTTTATTACAAAAGCAAAAGGAAAGGGTTATGTTTTTCGCGCATATCTTGTATGATATATGTATGTTTGTATGTATGTAATATTCTTTATTACCTCGTATCTTTCAAACCACTTGACGGATTTTTATAATTAAGACATTGTTAGATTGGTTTTGGCCTCCCAAGTTCTTAGATAAGTGCCGTTCAAAAAAAAGAAACATGGCGGATTTCGGGCGCCATTTTGTAGTGGTTGCAAATTTTTTGTCTTCGAAACCCATCGTGTGGGGTAGCAAAATGAAAAGTTTTTAGAGGTGATTGCGAAAATATATACCACTTATATGTTTAAAGTCATTTGAAAAAAAAAGTAATGAAATATAAAAGTGTCCTAACTCAGTTAATGGTATAACAATTTGCCAAATTTTAGTCCCAATCCGTTCTTGAGTTGGCGCATTGACAAATACAAAAACATCCACTAATTCCTACAAGAAAAGGCTCATAACACAGTGAATTTACTCAAGCTTACATAAAACCCTACAGAGCACCTACAATGCATAAAGGTATACAAAGCAAACGCTGAAGTTTCGGCAATTCGGAACAAAAACAACAGTTTTACATTCTCCCGCATAGTTGAGCCGCGAACATTCAACCGTAATGAAAAAAAGCTCGTAAACACACTTAATACTGTTTTTATGAGCGATATTATCGCTATCGTAAAATATAACATCTTGGCACAACTCGTAATTCTAATTTTTGTAGAATGTAAAAATTTCCAGTTTTTAAGGTGTGAGTTGTTTTACGCATAACGAAGTGAATGTTCGTAGAGATTCGGCATGTGCTGCGTAAATTATAGTTGTTAATGGCAATTTTAAAACGTTCGAATTTTAAAAATAATCATTGGAGAAGTCTTTGATCGGATTTACGAATGCTTATCTGTTATTGATGCTTTTGGTATTGTATGGTGATGTGAAGTTCTGAATATCTGTTTTTATTTAACTGAAAAACATTATTTCTGATTTATAAAATAATAAACAGCTGCCGTCTCCTCCATAACTGCCTTGTTGGTCCAGAGGTCGTAAGTGCTATTGCTAAGCATGAAGTCGAAGGTTCGATCCCTGGGCCAACGTAGTTTTTAACATAATTGGCAAAATGTGGTTGTATACCCTTCTTACCCATCGGGGAAAACAAATGTTATGTTTTGTGTTAAAATAATAAAGTTGTACATTTTTCCCCAAAGTCTGACACAACATCTATTTTGATTGCCAAAAGCGCAAAGATTGCTTACCAATCCCGTTTAACAATTCAAGTGTCTATCATCAATCTATTTATGACGCAAACAGTTAGCAGTAACCAAAACAATAAACTTCATAATTTAATAGCAACAAGAGCGAACAATAAAATGATGCTCGCGTAAACAAAACGTGGCCTTTATAATGTCTTGACATTATCATAATGTGTTGTTGTGGAGAGCAGTCTAATGGAGCAGATATTTTGTAACACATTTTGTTTTATATTATTGAGGATACTTAAGCAAAACTGAAACCTTGGCAAAGTCAAATCATTAAAAACTTCGCACTATATTGCTCACAGAACGCATGATGGGGCCGAAAGATTTTAGCGTTGCAAGCGTGGTACTGAAAGACACAGCGTCGGAAGGCCTTGCACAAAGTATACCGTGCAGTCGTGAACATCTTCTGGCTGAATTGATTACAACAATAACATCGCATCCCTACCTAGTAGTGCGAGTTATTCTGGTATGTCATGTTCGTGATCGGGCGCTATCAATTGGGATTGGTCATATCTTAGCTGCCTCGGCCTGTTTTTACCTATGTATTGTTATTTTTTAACTGTTTTTTTTACTCTCGACGCTTTTACGTGCACGTCTTTTTACATCGTTCTCACATATATGTATTTTTCCAACAAGAAATCATGTAACCAAATACTTATAAATTTAAATTTTTATTTTAAAAGAGTAAGTGCTACATTTCCGAATGGACGGTAGAATCAATTATTATTACTTGTAAATTATTATTTTTTTGACGTTCAAAAGTGCCGCTTAATGGCTTAATTGAATAAAAGAATTTTGATTTGATTTGATTTGGTATAACTCGTGCGGACTCCAAAAATCTTCTATTGCATGTTTCCCTTCTTGAAGCTTTTTCATCGATCGTCGTTTGAGGTTTAGGCCTTTTTGTGTGATGAAAGTTGTACCAATAAGCTTTGCTTCACTAAGATATTAAAAATAAAGTCTAGCAGCTACATTTAAACTAAACTAAATGAATGGTTGTTGGACTGGAGTTACGAGGAAACGGAATGTTTACTTTGTTGCACAAGTTAATACCCGCACACACACTCGGATAAAACACACACCCTCACTTACACTTCATACTTACTCAACTGTTTTTCTGCACTACCGTTATTAATAAGTTTCTCTATTTAGTCCATTTTGTGTTTACTATCATTATATTTTTTTATGTAATGAATTGCCACGTAGCGCTTAGCAGGACTTGTATACATAAAAACTAAGTGTAATGTTTGGGTCACCAAGACAGGCTGTGCCTAGTTTGGGACCCGTTGCTAAATTGTTTTGGTCATTGTTTTAATTTCTTACCACACTGTGTTTTGTCATCATGTTATAACTGTGCAAGTTAAATAAATGAATTTGAATTTGAATTTTTATCAAACAACTGTTTTTTTTTTTTTTTTAATAAAATATATGTTTCGAACTGATGGGGCTTAGTAAAAGACTACAGCCGAAAATACTAGATTATTTACCCCGCTCACCCATAAAGGTGTATCTAACGTAAAATATGTGATTGCAAACAAGTAATGCTTCAAAAAACCCGTACTCATTTTTATTTCATGCTATATAATTTGTCTAGACTAATTATTCGAATACATGTGATATCCACCAACCCGCACATACCCTCTCACAGATTGGAGGCCTGTGTCCCAGCAGTGGGAACATTAAAAAGACTGATGATGATGAATGTATCTAGTAGTAGACACGCTCCGACCGACAATCTATTAAACACGTAATTATGACATGATATCTTGCGAAAACACCCCGATTCAAACAGTAAAACGCCCATAACTTTAGAACGGCTGGACAAATTTTCATCAAACATAGTTAAGAACACTCTCGATAAAGGCAGATTAAAAAAAAACAAAATCGGTTCATCCGTTTAGGAGCTATGATGCCACAGACAGATACACACGTTAAATTTATAACACCACCCTTTTTTTCGTCGGGGGTTAAAAACCATGGGAGACATAAAATCGAAATTTAATCATTCTATCCTTTTGATAACCACAAATATTAACATGAAACCACCCGTATCCTTCCAAGTCTTGTACTTCTTAACCCGTCAAGTTCGGAGGGTGTACCAACCCTTAGGGAGTGTACTCCGTATAGTACAACTGAATTATGTATTACACATAGGACAAGCAACTTGGGAATACTTTGGGAAGTTGACGGATCTATATTTTATTCGGTTAGTTACAGATTTGAGAGAAGTGGGAAGCTGGGATACGGGTTTATTTGATTTGATGTGACATTAGTAGATGTTGTTACTTTGGAACACTCTATTAGACAGATTCTGGACAACGATTGTAGGAAAATAATTAGAAATTATATAGTAGTGAAAAGTACAAGACAAGGGTGCGCTTGTGAAATGATTATACAATCATGCCTTTTGCTTCCGGAAAGCGTAATTTTTAAATTAAAATTTAAGCTAGGAGAGAACAGCATATTAATTATTCATACTCATTTATTTATGTCGCAGGTTTACGTCAAAATCAGGTTTTTGATCAAACACCTAGGCTTATGATCAAGAACCGGAAGAAGACAAAATTATTACTCCATGTTATCATTATCATCATCATTTCAGCCGAAAGACGTCCACTGCTGGACATAGGCCTTCCCCAAGCGTCGCCACATTGACCGGCCCCGTGCGTCTCGCAACCAACGGATCCCCGCAACCCTCACCAGGTCATCGGTCCACCTGGTGGGAGGCCTTCCAACGCAACGTGTTCCGGTTCGCGGTCGCCACTCCAGAACTTTTCTGCCCCATCGGCCATCCGTTCTGCGAGCAAAATGCCCTGCCCACTACCACTTAAGTTTGGCAATTCTTCGGGCTATGTCGGTAACCCCGGTTCTCTTGCGGATCTCTACATTTCTGATTCGATCACGCAAGGAAACTCCAAGCATAGCCCTCTCCATTGCCCTTTGAGTGACTGTTAGCTTTCTGATAAGGGCCATTGTAAGCGCCAGAGCCATATGTCATCACTGGCAACACACACTGGTCATAGACTTTCGTCTTGAGACACTGTGGTAAGTTGGACCAGAAGATACCGCTCAACTGCCCGAACGCTGCCCCGCCGAGTCGAATTCGAAGGTTGACCTCTTTCTCGAAGTTGGCCCTACCCAATAGGATCGTTTGTCCCAGGTAGACATAGTCACCCACAACTTCGAGTCTAAGTCTCTAACCTTGATAGGAGTGGGTGTAACATGGGCATTCAACATCACCTTGGTTTTGTCCATGTTCATCCTAAGACCCGCTCTTTCGGAAGCTCTACTGAGATCATCGAGCATTGTACTGAGGTCCTCCATGGTCTCAGCCATTACCACTATATCGTCGGCAAACCGAAGGTGAGTGATGTACTCGGCATTGACGTTGATGCCTAGCCCTCTCCAGTCCAGAAACTTGAAGACATCCTTCAGTGCAGCGGTAAACAGCTTCGGAGATATTACATCTCACACCTCGCTGTAGAAGGACGGGTTCCGAGGTCTGATCCTGAAATCGGGCTGACATGGTGGCGTGGCGTAATTTAGCACCGTCGGAGAGACTGCAGTACAGCCCAAGTCTCGATCGAATCGAAGGCTTTCTCGTAGTCCACAAACGCTAAACAGAGAGGCAGATCTTCGGTCTTCTGTATAACCTGCCGCAGCGTATAAATGTGTTCTACGGTGCTAAAGCCTTTTCAGAATCCGGCTTGTTCGGGAGGCTGGAAATCGTCAAACCTGCGTGCGAGACGATTCGTGATGACTCTTCAAAACAACTTGTATGTTATCATAAACCTGAGAAAATCCATTTAAACCAACGTTTTTTTTTATCAAAAATCTGGATTTGTTTAGGTTCATGATAAAATTTAAGCTCTTGACGCGATCGATTGGAGATCCCGGCTGCAAGGAAAAGGTAATGTTTTTCGCGCGTATCCTGTATGTTTGTATGCATGTAATATTCTTCATTACCTCATATCTTTCAAAGAGCTAGACGGATTTTTATCGTTAGATAGGTCTTGACCGCCTCAGTGATAATAATTTATTTGGCATAAAAACTAATTAAACAAATATGTTTAAAAGTCATTCGAAAAAAATATTATAACTACAAAATTGTAAACAAATAACGTTAATTTAAAGGAAAAGGTAATGTTTTTCGCGCGTATCCTGTATGTTTGTATGCATGTAATATTCTTCATTACCTCATATCTTTCAAAGAGCTAGACGGATTTTTATCGTTAGATAGGTCTTGACCGCCTCAGTGATAATAATTTATTTGGCATAAAAACTAATTAAACAAATATGTTTAAAAGTCATTCGAAAAAAATATTATAACTACAAAATTGTAAACAAATAACGTTAATTTAAAGAAAAAACACCATGAATTTTAAACGAATCAAATATTTAAATGTACAATTTCATGATTCTCATGACTTGATTTCCATGTTGGTTACACCTGAAACTTGACTTCAATCTAACTTAACTATCCGGTAAAACTTTTACCTTTTTTAACCTTTCTCGTAAAAAAGGACTCTAAAATAGAAATACCCTAAATTATTTAAGGTGTTTCTATTATAGATATTCTTATAGAGGAGGGTATTCAAAAAAAGGTAAGTATATAGGATGTTTGAAAGACGTTAACCGGATGGGAGGGATATCTTTGTAGCCAGCTACAGAGGTACTGAATGAAAATAAAGGAGAATACGGCGAGAAGCTGCCTTCCGGGTGGGGCATGCGATTGAGATAGTCCTTGGAGGAAGGAATGTAGCGATAGCAGAAAAGTTGAGGTGAAATAAAATGTGTTGACGATAAATTTGTTTTCGATTTATTACAAAAATGCTAAGAACGAGAAAATGCGATTGAAAGTCAATAGTGCATGCACAGGCCACTGAAATATACTTCACTTTTAGTTTGAAAATAATCATCACATAAGCTTTTTCTCAATTGTGTTTGGGGGCAACAGCCAATCTAACTTGTACAACCCAGTTACACAATGCCATTTGGTTAGATTTCTGCTAGGTTATCTGACTTCAAACTACCCGTATGTAAGGACTGAAAAAGATCTGCAAATGACAATCGGACCTGACGGCTTAGGGAATTTATTGACTATAGCTATAATTCACAACATAAATAAAACATAAATCAAAATCAAAATCAAATATTTTTATTTTACATAGGCCTACATGGGCACTTATAAAACGTCGACAAAAGGTGCACGGTTCGGGTTAGTCGTTTCCTATGGAGAAGAACCGGCAAGAAACTCCATACATTATGTAACCTACTAGCGAAAAAGCTATGAAGAAACAGTTGACCTTCCACCCTTTTTCAGTGTTATACCTTCGAAATATAGGTAGGTATCGACTTCAAAGGTTCCCTTTGATCGAAGTTCACGCTAGCTAGGGTATCTCACACAAAAGGCTTTGGACCTAAATTAGTGCAAGGGAGATTGCCTATGGGATGTCGATATGTTTAGCTTACAAGGTTAACAACTGTCTGGTATGACAACTTAGTAAATATTTTTTTAATATGCAGTAATCTCTGTTCAGCAAGACGCTATGACGTGTCATTGCCATCATGAATCCGTTTTCTAAAAGGAATAGTGCTATTCGTCCTGCACGGCTCCCTCTCTCTAGTGCCTAAGTAAATAACAGTTCCGTGGTGTTAATAACAGTTCTTAGTACACACACATACTCGATATTCTCAGAGGTATGGGTTTATATTTCTAGGAATGGGATTTCAGGGAAACCGACGCTATGTTAATCAGAGAGGAAGAAGTGGAGCGGTTCAGAAGAATCATGAACTAGATTTTTGGATAAAAGTAAAATAGTGTTTTTTAAAGATGATTTCAGCCCGGTTGTGAGTTTTCTTAGTACGAATATGAATGGATAACGATAATTGGGTTATTCTCGTCTTATGTTACACCTATAAATATTGCTGGTAATCTGTCGGTGTACTAGTAATTTTAAACCTCAAAAGACGGCAATAAACTTCAAATATTGCCCCTTAAATAACGCTTCAAATATTGCCCTTATGCGTCTTGTTCTGCCAACTGTACATTTAGGTATTTCGCAAGAGGCTCCGTTGACCGTTAGCGCCCATAACTCGCGGCCCCCGGCTACTATCGATATTTCGATAATTATTTTCAGTCTCATGGACGCTACTTAGCGTATTTATCCAGGTCGAATCGTTTCTGCAAGATTATTAATTTATTCTTGAACCATCTTATGAAAAGGTAATTCAGAATGGAGAAATATTTGTGGCCTACAGAGGCCATAGACACATTTTATCATCGAAAACGTGGCGATAGCGATTGGTAAAACGATAAAAAGGCACCGAAACATAAGATGATGTCTTGGAAGGCCTACCACTAGATGGACCGAGGACCTGGTTAAGGTGGATGCGAGACGCACAGGATCGGACAATGTTGCGACGCCTGGGGGAGGCCCATGTCCAGCTGTGGACCTCTTTCGCCTGAACAGATGATGATGTGAAGAAGTTAATACCTATTAATAATCCTAAAGTACTAACTTAGGGATGTTCATGTAAAACGATATGAAGTTTATTTGGTTTTCTTTTTGGTTTGTAGTTAGGTATTAAAGTTACTCATAATTTTAGGGTTTTACAACCTATACTGACCACGGTAAATTGATTTTAATCGTATGTCCGTTTTTAATTTCTTATAATTAACGAACCTTCCTTGGAGATAAACGGTACCCTGTAAAAAAGGTATATGTCGTCATGGCTTATGGTAAACAGTTTTTTAAACCTTTACATTGTCATCATCATCTTATCCCAATCCTAATCTATTTTCTTCTTCTGAACTACTCTACTAGTCCCTATCATATTTTCAGCCTTTTAATGTTCCCACTGCTGGGAAACAGGCCTCCTCTCTGTGAGAGGGAATGTGCCGTAATCTACCACGCGGGCCACGTGCAGAAGTCGTGTCTTTGGCCCCAGTGTCTTTAAAATGTTTGGTTCTAGGACATGCCGGTTTCTATGACGTGCCGGTTTCCTCACAATTTTATTTTTCTTAACTGTTTTGAGAGCAGTGGTGATGAAATAATTTACACAAAGTAAAGCGCCTGCCTGGGTTCGAACCCACGAGCTACAACTTGAGTCCCAGCCATTACCACTGGGCCACCACTGCTGCAATTGAGCTTGATATAAACTGCCACGTGACAATAGCCGACAGTACCTACACAAGGCGAACTTTTTCTAAAATTTGAAGTGAAACTACGATCAGGTGAAGTTGCCTGTTCAACAATATCACAGTTTAATGTTTTCCTTATTATATCACTGAATTCAACTTTTTTTTCTGCTCGCGTTTGACCACTGTCTAGCCTGATGGTAAGCGATGATGTGGTCTACGGTGAAGCACGCTTGCCTTGAAGAAACCTATTCACTCTTGACCTAAAGACCCCAAGGTTGTAGCTATCAGGAAACAAAGACTCCGGCAGGGAATTCCACTATTTAAATGAACGTGAATGTTTGTGAAGCATGGCTGGATGGATGTTTGTTACTCTTTCACGTAAAAACTACAGAACGGATTTTGATGAAACTTTACAATAATATAGTTTATATATCAGAATAACACATAGGCTAAAATTTATAAAGATATTGGGAGAAGTACTAATACCACGCGGGTGGCAGCTAGTATCTACATTTAATCCTACATCAAAGTTCAGATTTAATTTCAGGAAATTCCCTTAAATAGCAAAATGTTACCTGCATTATAGTGAACAAAACGAAAAAGGTTGCTACTCTTACAGGAAAAACTTTCCCACCTACTCAACATTTTACAACCCAAAGTCGTCACTTTACGTTTTACCTTCGAGAGGTAAAACGTAAAGTCGGCGGCGTCAGCAATTACCTAAACACGGAATCTCTGCAGTGATGCCGTAGCACAGTAGTAAAACAGTTGTAAAACTTGGCACCCACTCGTGAGTGCTGAGCAATCTTGATTGTACCGAGAAGCTGTAGAAAGACATTTTTTATCAGTTGAATGTAACACATTTCTGAACTTCTTGCGGCCTTTGTCCAAAAGTGTAGACGTTCTGCTGTGTTTGTTAATAATTATCACAGTCGACTATTTTATCTAATTGTAAGTAGTACATACTTATAAATTTCTTTCAATCACCGTTTTATTTCTTTTAATTTTATTTTCAAAACCGGAAATCCCATGCCATAGAAACAGATTAGCCAGTCCGGGTGGTTGGAAGCTTAAGCCTGCTGGATACGCTGAAAAAAAAAATTGATCAGGGTTAGCTAATTTAAACTCAAACCAAATGTCGCCCTAACTTGTTTAACTTCACTAAAAATACTCTTTTCGAATCCGACCTCGATCCCTGCTAGTCGCAACTTCAAATACGTCATACCACCAAAAATATAGTAAGTACCTAACACTTACCATTCCAAAACTAATTACCAAAAAATATTATCCTTCATCTTTTTTCAAACCCCATCAGAAAGTCATAACCACGGCGTGCAGGCGTCGCAGGGGTGGCCCGGTTAGAGGGGGAGGGGGGGGAGGAGGGAACGGTGCATGCGCCGCACATTGCCAAAAATCTAGTCAAACTGGCTCGCTATAGTGCAACGCACTTCTCGATGAATGCGTGCGCGCAGAACTGTGGGGTAGAGTCGTGAACGGTGTAAAAGATTTTGGCCGAAGAAGTAGATAAGAGAGTCGTGGAAGGATTGTTAAGATGTTCTTGATCAACTAAGGGACAGTACTGGCTAGTTATATATTATTGTAAAGAGGTTAAGTTTTTATGCAGTATTTGTAAGTATGTGAGAACCATGTTCCTATTTATCAAATTAATGAATTTACCTGTTAATGCTTTTAATGCGTAGTATAGTGTATAGTGCTATTCTGGGTGCATCGTCCTCACATATATGAATTTATTAATGTATATAGTTATGTAAATATTGTAAAACACCTATCATTTAAAAAAGAGTAAGTATGGAGTTTCTTGTACATTCTTCTCCATAACAAGCTACTTTTCCGAATGCACGTTAGAATCAACGTTTGACGATCAAAAGTGCCGCTTTAAGTGCTGGCCTAGTTGAATAAATATATTTGTTTTTGCTAGGATAATTATAGGTAATCGCAGAAACTACTCATCCGATTTAATAAATGCTACATCATCGTTGTGATGATGTCATAGGTTTTTTTTTATCCCGTAAAAATGTATCTATCTGTTCTTTTTGGCTACGGAAGTAAAACCATAGAAGAAAACTAGTATAGTTACAATTATCTTACTAAGATTATAAATGTGAAAATTTGGATGGATGTATGTTTGTTACTCAATCACGCCAGAACGGCTTAAGGGATCTGGATGAAATTTGGCACAGGGATAGATAATAGTCTGGAATAGCACATAGGCAAAATTAAAAAAATCCTTATCCAGGAAAAAAATAGGTTTCCCGTGATTCAACTACCGACTTTCACGCGGGCTAAGCCGCTGGTAGAAGCTAGTTAAGTCTGCGGCCAACTTCTTTTACATGAATACACATAAATCATTAAATTTATTTAAGTTTTGCTATTACGATGTAACGCCTTCCGTCAAAATAATCACATCACATCATCAGCCTATTAATGTTCCCACTGCTGGGACACAGGCCTCCTCTCTATGAGACGGGATGGGCCGTAATCCACCACGCGGGCCCAGTGCGGGTTGGTGGATGACACATGTCTTCGAATTTTTGGTTCTAGGACATGCCGCCGGTTTCCTCACGATGTTTTTTTTCATCGTTTTTGAGAGCAGTGGTGATGAAATAATTTACACAAAGTAAAGCACCTGCCTGGGTTCAAACCCACGACCTAAAACTTGTAAGTCGCGGCCGAAACCACTGGGCCACCACTGCTCTCAAAATAATCATCAAAATTAAAATAAATTACTCCTATAATGCAAAATAAGCACTTCTAAGAGTGCGGTAAATGATCTACTTTTAATGAAAATATATTAACTATTTAAGAACGTAATAAAAATGTAAAAATCATTCACTGCATTGTCATGCGGTAATGAATCAGGGCTCATGAATTCAACATTCACATTTTTCTCAAATCACTGCCTACTCCACGCCTTTCCTTCTTCAGGTCGTTAGATAGTCATACGACTCAAGTAGGTGCATCTAAAAACTGCAACTCGATTGGGAGGCTGCGGCGAAGTGGGGAGAAGGGGGGGACCCAAAAAAATAAGAGTACGCCAAAATGCGCGGGCGACGACCGGCCAATGACCTGCGAAGTTAGACCTAAGGACCTAGGTCTTAAGTGTGAATGTGGGTGTGAGTTTTTGTCATGTATTTTTTGTGTTTTATTGTGTACTGTGTTGTGTATGTTTGTAGGTAGGTATGTAGGTATTTCGGGGTTTAATGACTGGTGGGTTCGGTGTTTGTGTGAGTGGTGAGTGTATGGGACGCGAAATAGAATGATGGTCGTGTGAAAGAAACAAAATGTTTGAGCCTGAAAATTACCGGCGTAAATAGACATAGACACCAATCATCATATCAGCCGAAAGACGTCCACTGCCACTCCATAGTCACTAATGCCAGTCTGTTAATTATTGATCTAGATACCGACTGCAGGAAAATGACATGTTCCACTGAAAACAAATATCTTGCATATAGATGAGTCAAAAGATTCACATGAACTATTGTTTTTTGATAACACTATAAACCATTGATTAAGAGCAGAATTTTCAACACCTGAAAACTTATACCCATGAAAGAATATCGACAACTGACAAATTTTGTAAGAAAAATCTCTAAATATCTAAATTATTTCTGAGATCAAAGATATCTGGCAATGGAAATAATGCTCTTAAGGTTATTATTATTAAACAAAGCACATAAATAAAGGGGTATACAGTACCGTAACGAGCAAAGCACGTGTTTCCATCGACCCCCTATTTTCCCGCCCTTGTCTCTGGCACAGATATCGTACTCTATGGCTAGTTCTGAAGATAATTGTTCCATAGATAAAGGTACCTAATTATTATTTTATCATTAAACCAAGCGATACTCAATAATAATCAATACATATAATAAATCTGTAGAAAAGTCGTTTTTGTACATCGAAAATATTGCCAAAAAAAATAGCCAGGGTGTTAAAGGACCAAGGAAGGGTTCAACAGAACCCATTTCCAGCATTTTTGGATTTTTTGTCTGTTTGTCTGTTAATTTGTGCACGCATCACGTAAAATGTACGAAACCAATGTAGATAACTTTTGTACATAAAAATTTTTTCGTAACTTGAAGTATTACGTAGTTTTTTATTGTTTTATCGCAATCGATTCTTTCTATCAAAAGTTAGATGATTTTAAAGTGTCCAGGAAGTAAAATTATCACAACACACGCAATTCAGATACTCGGACAGTTGAATTCGATATTCAATAGATGGCGTTGAGCATTTGAAGTCATTTTCTGAATGACGGATTCTCCGCGAAAGAATGATGACCCTTCGAAAACAAAAATTGGTACCCTAGGTAAAAATAAGGTAGGTAAGTAGGGTAGGCAAGAAGGTGAGTAGGGTAGGGCAGGCAGTCAGTTAGCGGGAGCGGGAGCAAAGCCGCGGGCACATCTAGTAACTGATAAAAACATAAAAAATTAAATCAATTTTTTATGCAGCTGCACTGATATTTCTCAACCATTCTTGGTTGACTGGTAGAAAATGCCTCAGGCATTATGTCCGCCCATGTACTGTATGTTGCATGAAATTTTAATAAATAAATCAATAAAACATAAAGGGGTAAAAGATAGCAAAGTACGTGATCACGTGTTTCCATCGACCCTCTGTTTTCCCGCGCTTGTCTCGGGCACAGATTATGTACTCTATGGCTAGGTCTGGAGGCGCGTGAATTGGAGCACGTTGCCGCGTTGGCAAGCACGTGTCTTGTTTCAGTTTTGAAGTATTGCGAGACACGGGTTTAGAGCAAGAGTTAAGGGGGTAGGTTTTTCATGGGTAATTAAATAAATACAGGGTTTGACGCATTTTAAATTGGTAATAAAAACATTAGTTGTTTGAATTTACTCATTTAAACTATTCCTATAGGGAAGAGTAGTTTACTATAATTAAATAATTGTACCATTTCGCTCTGTTTCACACTTAGAGGCGCTTGAATTGGAACACGTTGCCGCGTCGGCAAGCACGTGGCTTGTTTCAGTTTTGAACTGTTGCGAGACACGGGTTTAGAGGAAAGATTTAAGAGGTAGGTTTTTCGTGAAAAATTAAATAAATACTTGGTTTGCCACATTTTATCTAGATAAAAAAAAACTTATTTGAATTTACTCATTAAAACTAATTATGATTGCAAAGGGTCGTTTACTAGAAATAATTGTTCCATTGCGCACACATTCTATCGACTACAGCGTATCTAGGAAACATAAAATGTATGGGATTGACATTTGACATTGCGACATGAGGTCCTAAAACTTAATGGTTGTGAACTCGTCACACTAGCTATCTCATCGCTATCTCTTAATGCCATAGATTTTGGCCTCTTTGATGAAATTTTGATAACATGTCACTTTTTATGGGCCCTCTTAAAGAAAATCTAGTGTAGGAACTAAAAAACACTGTTTAATTTCAGTCAACTTACAATCAATTCTAGAAAACTTGCAATATTTCGTAATTTATAAAGCGTAGCTAATTTTCAGCAGCTGCCAAAATTAAAATCAACCCTTGATATTATAATAAGATTTGAAGCATCATTATTATGATATCATTTTTAAATAACTAATTATAACTCCACAAGGTTGCTAACACCTGGACACGCTTCATTGCCTGTCAAAAAGTTGAAATACCGAAACACTTATTTTATTTTTACATTCAAACGCGAACCATAAAAATCCTTGCCAAGTGATTTCCAACCCTATTCCAAAGTGATTAAGCTTAAAGCTATTATTTTTAATGTTACCTCAATATGTGTATGCAAAAGAATTTCTATGTGATGTGGAAATGACGAGACGACCAATTTTGAAAGACCTCCCCTGTTTCCTTGAGTTCGGAAATTGTGAAACGAATTAGGGTTTTTTTATGTAACGTTAGAGGTCCTTTTATTTTGGTTTGTAAGTCGTAAGTCAAAAGAGTTAGCGAACGCAAAATACTGCCGAATTGCTTGATCGTGGTAAATACTATCAAAAACGAAAACTCATAAATGTGTAAAAGTAGCGAAGCTAAGTTAAAAAGGACGTGCGGAATAGATTTCTTCTTCAATATAAAGATTGAGATGCTGCTAAAGTCATAGTTTATGTTATACAGTGCCATTTTTGTGATCTTAATTACTATCTAGCACTCCGCCCGCGACTTAGTTCGCGTGATTTCGTATTTTATCCTACATGATGACTTTTTTATGTGCAGTTAGAGAATCAAACAAAATTAGCTATTGTTAAATCAATGAAAAATGAGGTATCCTAGATATCTAGGGTTTATTGGTTTGGGATTGGGACGATTCGTTATTCGACTTAAACAATAATACATTTTTGATTACTCCCCTCAAAACTGAATAACCCCTTTTTGCCCCGTTGACGTTCGGTTTTTAACAACCCAAATATGTTATTCACTATTTTCTACACTTTAGTCAGATTGCGCAGTAAGAAAAATTTCCTCAAAAAAATCTTTAACACCTCTTAACCCTTTCTGAGAATTAATAAAGTAAATAGACTATTTACTTCATTCTCAAGGAATTAGATTTTTCATACAAAATAAATTTCCCCTTTTCTTCCTCTTAGATGTTGATTTACCGAAATTTCCTTCTTAGTGCTCCCCTAGATCCCTACATCAAAACCGAAACCCTGTGCAGTAAGATTCTTAACAAACTTTAAAACCCGCTGAAGCATTTTTAAAAGGTAAATTTCTAAAAACTTATAATGACAACCTTTATTGTTTACTTAGGTTGTTATTTATGCCAAGATTCGAGAAAATTAACCGCAGGAATTCGATTTTTCATACAAACTTTTACCCTCTAGTAAAACCCCCTTTAAAATATTTTCTTAGTGCTCACTTACATCACTTAAGGAGGAACCTTTCTGTCAAATTTCATGCTTCTAGGCTTAGCAGTTTTGTCTGTTCGTTGATCGATCAGTCAGTCTGCAGTCAGTCAGTTCCTTCTTTTATGTATATAGATTAAACAACTTAACAAGACTTCGAATTCTGTATTAAGTCCTTTTAACCTTAAGCTTCTTATTAATAAGATATTCGAACAGAACTTCCAATAATTCCTAAAATTAATTGACACCTGATTTGAAAGTTGGTCTGCTCGTTCGTATCCTGCTTCTGCTTATGCCTTGGGGCCACAACGTGGGCGAAGGTGAACGATTTGTCAATGCGAGTCATTAGCAGCCAAACGAGAAGATAGCTCCTTTGTCAGAGACCTCAGTTAGTCATTACGAATGCCATCACCATTTGGGTAATAACTGATGTTGTTTGGAGTAAAACATGCAGAATACTGTTTGAATGTGGTAGCTGACGTTTATTAATGCGGGTTTTTGTATTAGGGACGAAAATATCGAATAAACCAAGGCTGCTTTTCTTAAAGTTATAGTCTATCAGCAATATCTAGCGAGTGTTAAAATACCAATTGTTTGGGGTTGATCTTGTGATATTTTAATGTATTTGACAATTAGAATGCCAATTTGTCTGGGCCCTCTTTTGTAATAATGGGATCGGATTCATGTAAGGTAGATGTTGATCGATAGTGACATTTTTTTTCTAGAATTTGCTATCCGTCTTCTAAAACTATTTATTAATTTAATCCATTTCGATCAGAAATTTTATAGGTACACATTATAAAAGTAACTGCATTTAAATTGTCGTCAGGCTTATGACTATCCTGAATGGTAATTTTGGAAACCCCCAAGTTCACATTTCTCGGAAAGGTCTCGATGTGTAAATAATCGTCATCGACCTAGACGGGGTCATTTGATGTCAGCGCTGGTAATTGACGAAATTAAAAATCTACGGGACATTCCTATAAGACATTACTATAAGTTTTTGATATTTTTGTAATCACTTTTTTTTTCTTTTCGCTTCACGTCGCTTGTCTAAGCCCTCTTGTCTACAACCAATTTGCGAAGCCAATGCCAACATTGTCGACGTGGTTAAAAAAAAAATCTGTTTGAAACTCATTTTATTTGACATTATTGATACGTCCAAAAAGAACGGAATGCAAGACGCCTGAGTAACACAAACAATTTATTTCTCAAGGTACTGAATCTTTTTATTTAATATCGATATTTCGCTTTCCAGTTGAAGTCTCCAACGGACGAGAGCACCGGTACGGATGGTGGAGAGGCACCGGCTGCTAACGGCTCCATCTTCACCATGACCCTCAAGAATAACCATCTCATTGTGGAGACCGAGGAGAGGAATGTAAGTACCTACCGGCTTTTTAAAAAAACATGCAAAAGGAAACATTTCAAATATAACAAACCCAAGTAAACATTGAGGGGATTCATATCAAGTACTTTGAAACTTTGTAAAATAACTGTTATTCGTAGATATTAGATTTTTTATGATAGAATAACAAAAGTTTTTATAATGATCCCTGAGGAACCCCGAAGGCCTAGCAACCATATTCTAAGTCAACAACCTCCACTTCACACGATCTAGTCGTCGTGACAACGGCAAAAAATATTATGTTTATGTCAATAAATAACCCGACATACTCGTAAATATAAATTTGATGAAAGGAGGACTGAAGTCGAGGTTGAGTCGAGTGAAGCGATAAAATCAGTTAGAGCTACGCAGTTTTACTTTACTTTAGTCAGGCTGTAAATCGTTTTGGTCATCAAGAACTAAAATGTTAATAAAACTTGCTTACCAACATAAATGATAATTAATGAGACATACAAACACTTCCGTATTAGTTCCGTCCAGGATAGTTAGAAAGTTAGCCCACCCATGCACTTTGGCAGAGATCCTGCAACCGCAGACAAAGTTCGCCAATCACCAGACACAGCCTGTCAGACGCTACAGTTCCTCCGGTAGTTCCCGTCGACGCGTCGGAACACATCGCGGAGAACTTTGTCTTGCAACATGGTCGAACTGAAAACTGTATTAATAAAGAGTTTGCTGATGAGTTTTCTTGAATATATTAAGGATAAGCATCTGTTACAATGTTGGTACGTGAAAGTTGGTACTAATCTTGTTAAATCAGAATTGTGTGTTGTGTTATGCAAAACATATACAAGATGTAACGGAAAGGTATGGTCATATTTTAAAAACTGCTTTTGACCATGTATTGTCTGAAAAATCCATTTTTTTTTTTGAGATTTTCCTATGACTTCCTTGGAGAAAATTGTTCATTTACATGGGTAGTATCAGGTTTTTAAATATTAGCATTGAGCACACCTTTTAGTAAAATTAAAAAATATTATGTCTTTCGCTAACATATAGACATATACAACTAAATCACTGCATACTACCGTATATGAATGAAGAAGATAATAGTTGATTTTTATATATAGATAAATAAATTGTATCTTTTCAGGACATAACCAGAAACGGACGAGAAACAAAGATGAAGTATTCGCCCGACAACGACGGCATATTCGTGGTTGAGGTCCAGCAATCAGCAGCGTACAGGCCCAACAACAACAAAGCTGTCCACAACTCTCCACCCCATGACCCTCAGATCTCCACCAACCAGGCCCTCATACACCGCGTCCCTGAGGAGTTGGAGAAGAAAATAGAAGAAGACAGTGAGAAGAGTAGTACCAAGTATGAAAGAGACAAGGCACTTGCTCTGTCTAGTACAGGACTTTCCATCTCAGATCTTAGCATGTCATCAATTGGCTCTCATAACGTCAGCTACTCTTACAGCAGTCAGATGGGATACGAACAAGGTCCTTTCGGATACCCAGTTTATGCTGGCTATGATACATCAAAAGACGATGTCCCAGAAGGAATAATCAATGATAACTCTCAAGAGCCTTTGATAACCAAGACACCAACAGACCCTGATAAACCTGTGGTAACTGCAGCAATATTCAAGCAGGATTCCATCATAGGCAGCGAAGCATTACAAGGACCAGGATACTGTATCGAAGGCTCGACTGATGGACCGTTATTATCTGATGTTCAAGCTAGAGAATATAGCTTACAACATCTTCACGATCAGAAGAAACTGGAGAATGGTGTAGCAGTTCCAGTGGCAGAAAAGATCGAAGGTTCGAAAACTCTGAACCGTGCTGACAGTCTACCTGTACGGTTAGAAGAAGAAGAAGCTGAAAAAGTACCAATGGAAACTATTAAAGAAGACGACGGATCTGGGAAGGATAGCTTGAAAGGAAAGAGAGGATCATTGCCAATTATAAGGACAGATAATATGTACGAATCAGTACGGGATGTGATACTACCTTCGGGGTCGCCGAAGTTTGAGAAGCTGATGAATGAGACATCGCCAGGAGATGTGGCGTACGATACTCCTCCTATGATCACGATCACAGAGGAGAGTGAATCCAGCAAGTCTGATGGCACGAGTTAATTTAGCGCTCAGTTTTATGTATATATAGTATGGGTCAGGTTGTTTTTTGATGTGATTAGGTGCGATGTCAGGGAGAAAGATAACTAAAATATTTCTGTGGTTGATGGAGATCGTTTTACTCTGATATTTCTGCAGTCTTGTCTAGTAGATATATGCTGCGCTCTGTCAATTTCGTTCAAGACATCTAAACAGTTTTATTGTAATTTTCTACAAGAGTACATTCTCTGGCTAAACATGACTTTTTATTTCCATTTCTCATATCATCATCTATAGTCAGTTCATTTTTCTCACTGACATCGCATGTCCTAGTAAATAATTTTGTAAAATCTTTGAAGTAGTCGTAAGCTTGGAGTCACCTCGTTGTATCAGTTCAGTTCAGGTTCAGCCTCTAGTAGCCCTTGACCGTTCTGTGTGTCGCTCCGTAGGTGAATTTGTATAAATTAGATTATTGCCCGGCTATTTAGATGACATCGTTATTTTGTTCGACTGGCCTTACTATTGGTGATGATTGTTTATATTAAAATCTACGTCTTGAAGATATTCTTCGCATTGTATTCATCATGAATGAGGGTCGCGATTCCGTCTACACAGAAAGGTACAGAAAAGGTTAAACACTGAATTTTTTATTGAATAGTAAGGCCATCGATCTGCGAAAGCCTTTTGATTAGGTCATCGTTGAGTAACTTGATGGACTTTTCAGATTCTAGACCCACCGCTGACGAGAAAACGACTAGCTATTGACTAATTACCCGTGTTAGTTCAAGATATTTATTAACTGGACCGGACACTCACTACTAAAACGAGATGCCTAGCGTAACTCATTTTTGGTTTCTAGTTCTACTCGCTCGTTGTTGACTGTCGGCGGTGGGACAACCATCTTAAAATTGTGTTTTTTGTGCAGGTATCAGAAAGTAGTTGGCATAGTGAAATGTTGCAGCTATAAGTCTCAATGGATACTATAAAGCCGATATTAATATTAGTATCGCTTCTTGTTTCTTCTTTAGGAATACTCTATCGGTACCAGTAGCTTTCTATACCGGCATTATAGTTTTCATTGACGATATAGTTAATGTTGTTGAGATTAATATGTCATCTAAATAATCTGGTGTTTAGAGGATAAGCATGAACTTTGGAACATGTGATCATATAAATATGTCAACGGTTAAATGTTAAAGACGTTTTGCAAATATTTTAAGAGGAAAAAGGAGTTGTTCTGTTTGCAATTAAACTTTGTCATTTAACCGTGGACGTATAGGAAGTCTTTTCCTTGATACATTGTATTTTTGTTCTTCATCGTTGTGGCCAAATAGTTGTATGTATAGTTAAGTGATAGTGGAAGAGATGTTGACAGGTTTGCCACATACTACTTTATTGCTAACAATGTCAGTTTGAAGGAATATGTGAAGCAGCGGTTTATTTATAGTATGGTAAATAGGTGATAGAATACGCACAATTTCAATGTTTAAATCTGTAATCTGACTTTCTTATCAATGTTTGTTTTGTAATCTTTTGATTATTGTTCTCCCACTTTTTAATTTGTTTTACGGAGGATAAAGGATTTGCTATGAGAGGATAAATCAGTAGAAGATACCCGTATATCAAAAATGGAGAAAAACGCGTGTTTTATGCTGCAAAATTATTTCAGAAACAGATTTGAAAATGAATAGATGGAAAAGAAATCAGAGAAGGTTTTCAAGATTAAAATTGTTTTCCTCAAAAAAATACCAGCCCTGTCAACATCTTATTTCTGCATTTACACCAAATTTCGCTACTAACTAGTGTAAGATACTTATTGTTAAAAAATATTTATAAAATTAAGGAATTGAGATTCAGTATTCAAGGCTCTTTTCTGTTTTATTCATATAGTTTATAAATAATTTAATAAAACAATTTATTATGTTAGTAATTAGATTACGTTAGTTTTGCTCAGTTTTTGAAATTGTTTTTAAAAGGTGTGATAGAATTTATAGATAATATAAAATTGATCTTTGATCGTAAATGTGGCTGTCGCTTACATTGTTTGTTATTTAATTGGTGATAATACCCACATTTTAATTTTAAATTGTTTTTATAGCGTAGAAATTAAAAAAAAAACAATTTAGACTGGTGATTTTCCCTCATCTTAAGTAAATAAACAGCTATTGTAGACACGCCATTTCGTCAACATTAAAGGATGTGATGTTGGTCCTTCCCACCAAGTCTAACGGTTCGTAATAGTGTCCGGATCGAAGGACCAAATTAGCGGTGGCAATGAAGTACGGTGATGCATTAGCCTTTCTTAGTTCTTTAATCCTTTGAGAGCTCCGAAATGTTAGCTTAGCTGATAATCAGTAGCTCAGGGAAACACACAAATGAAACTGCATGAAGCTCACGTGAGCTTGCGTACGTACGCTGCCGCATGTTACACTGTAGTCGACAGCTGCCTTTATATTCTATTTAGTTTGAGTGTTAGTGCCGTCCGCGAGACAAACGAAATCTTTACGTGCCAAACGAACCTATTAAGAAGAGTTAAACTGAATTGTACTAGTTTTACGGGTTATTTTATGTGTGCTTAAAGCCACAAGAAAGTGAAATGTTTTAGTAGGGTTTACTGTGTCATAGTAAAATTGTGATACTTAGCAAAAAGTTTTGTCAAAGTTTTGTGTCGAATTCAGTAGGTGCGGTCAAATCTGGTCAGGCGAAATCGAGCCGTCACTTTTTAAATATAATTCTAGTGATGTGATTATAATATGTTGATAATTCATTTATCCAATCACAGCAACTTATTCGCGTTTGACAATTGTCACATTTATTTTGTGATTCATCCAAAAATACTTTTAATCCAAAAATACATTTTGATCTTCGATTAGCACTGAAACAGTTTACTATGTATTTTGAATCCCTGGAAGAGTAGTTTCTTTGATGATTTGAGTAACCCGTAAAAGTAGTTCGGAAAAAATGGAATATTCGCGTAAATCGATTATGAATTAAAAGAAATTATGATTTCGTCGTAGGCTAGTTCAAAAGCTAAGAGTTTGAAAAATATAAATAGTACGTAAGTTATAATTATTATACCTATGTAAATGAATTTAGTTCGCATTAATGAGTTTAATATTTTATTTGAAGTTACTTTTATAAAATAAATTTAAAGTGATTTGCGGAGTGTATGTTTCATTTTAGTTAACTATCTATTAAAATGTCATACTATATAGATCAAACTTAAGTGGCAGTGGGCAGGGCACATTGCTCGCAGAACGGATGGCCGATGGGGCCGAAAAGGTATGGAATGGCGACCGCGAACCGGAAGACGATACGTTGGAAGGCCTCCCACTAGGTGGACCGATGACCTGGTTAAGGTTGTGGGAAGGCGCTGGATGCGTGATGGGAAGGCATGACGGGAAGGCATGGATCGGTCCAGCAGTGGACGTCTTTCGGCTGAAATGATGACTATACAGATCAGAATGTTGGGTTGTGAAAAAGATGGATGAAAGGAGATTGTATGTAGCAGAGATGAGAATGTTGAGATCGATGTGCGGCGTGACGAGATTGGATAAAGTGAGAAATTAGTATATTAGAGGCAGTTTGAAAGTGGCACCAGTGGCAGAAAAGTTGAAGGGAAACCGTTTGTCCAGGTATGTTCATCTGATGAGGAGGGATGAAACGCATGTTACTAAGAGAGTTATGAATATAAATGTGGATGGATGGAGAGGGAGAGGAAGGCCAAAGAAAAGATGGATGGACTATGTGAGGAGTGATATGAAAGAAAAGGGAGTCAGTAATAACGTGACAGGGGACAGGACGGTGTGGAAGAAGCAAACGTGTTGCGCCGACCCAAAGTAACATGGGATAAGGGCAGGAAGATGATGATGATGATATATTAAAATAAAAGAATAATCCCGTGACGATCAGACTAAATGAAAAACATTTGAATAATATTTTTTTGCAAGGGTCGTTCATCACTATATACGCTTTGGAGCTTTATGTTTCTGTCTCTCAGACTCCTTGACCATTCAAATCATTTATTCAAAATAAATGTTAAATAAAAACCTTTTGCAAGAAATCTATACCTACCTAACATGCTAGCATTTTAATACGCCCGTTGCATTAAAACCGTTGCAGACAATACACTTACTAGCCATTTGCATTCACTTTCATAGTAGGTATTCTCAAGTTTAAGTAGCAAAATGATACACTATAATTACATTATACACTAGTTAAAAAAGGTATAACAGAAACAACTCAATTCCTGAAAAGTTGCACTCATCATTATGAACAATAGTTACTGTGTAGGCCATCGATACATTTTGCAGAACACACCATTTTGCACACCGCGACAAAATGAAATAAAGAACGGATTTATTTCGCAATTTCAAGTTTGTTCTCATAGTAAAAGCTGTTTATAATGTTGGGTAAAATGACCCCGTATCAGAATTTTCTTTGCTTCTGTGTAGAAATAAATTACACTTAGCGAATACTATTTATGATTGCCTATGTTCGAAACTATTCCGTACAAAAGGGCCGCATTGTACAATTCGAAAACGAAGGCGGTCGTGTCACATAGTAGTTTAGGAAAATTTGTCATGGATGGCGCTAAAAGAGCAAAGAGGAGAGAGAATAACTAGAGGTGCTAAGTGACAGCGCCATCTAGCGGGTGGTTTTTGAACTGTGAAAAGCTAGGGAGAAAGAGGGATAGAAGATGTATTTTTATGGAAAATATGCCTACTTTGTTGTGCCGTGAGTAAAAAGTTCCAGAAAATTCAGGAAGATGGCGTGTATTATAAACTTAAAACTTCACGCTTGAGTTTTAAAGAGAAAGCTGATTCGAATGGAATGGAATATTATGAAGATAGGGATTATTCCATAGTTAAGACTCATTTTAGGTTTATTTTTAAATTTTTCCTATAAAGTAAGTTATTGATGTCAATTAATCTTTTATAACATCTGACTACCGTAACGTTTTTCAAAGATCTTCAAAATACAACCTGGACCAACAGCGAGGCATGGAGGAATATGTAATGGATGGTCACCCATCCACGAACAGACCTCGGCAAGCGTTGCTTTACCTTGAAGATCGACTCATGCGGCTATTACTTTGTAGCCACGAGCCACCTCATCAACTAATAGTAACAGATAGTTTAATAGAAAATTTAACAATACAACTGGTTCTTTTAGAAACGCTTATAGTTTGAAATTGTTTACTTAGAGCGAGGTGATTTTGGAGAAGATAATGTTTATGAGACATTATTAATAGTTAATAGGTCGTTAATATCAGCCATCAAGTTATCATAGAAAGGTAATAAAATACATACTTGGTGGCAGGGAACAATGTACGACCCACATTTATGATGTACCTACTCGTATACACTGTGGGGTAAATCTATTCTGTAACTTGTAAATAAATAAGATAAGTAGGTACTTATGAGTTACCTTTTAATATATATGTTCAAACCTAGGTACTGGAACTTCTCAGAAAGTGTTTAAACAAATCATTATTGAACTGAAAAGAATAACTATAATAAACTCATGTAGTTTTTATTTGTATCATCCCCGATTTCTGAATTACGAATTTGTAGTTGAGTATTTGTTAAATTCTACTTTAGCCTGAAAATCTGTCAAAATTGGACGTTAAACGTTAAACTCCCAATACTCAATTCAGAAACCGGTCCTTAAAAGTTTAGCCAGTAAATCTCAAGTCGAAGGCAGAACTGTGCTGGAATAATGAAGACGAAGGAAGTCAGGTTTCACTAAAAGTGTTGTAGATTTAGAATTAAAAAAAAAACAACCAATATCTTAGTTGTCAATTCTAGTGCTTCAGACTAGAATTGACAGAGAGAATTGTGAGTACCACCTAATTAATGTAAAAACAAACTTCGGAAGAGCGAAGTGTCCTAACACAGACAATCATTTGCCTAAAGGGACACTTCAAACACTAATGTATGTATTTCTCACTGTTAAAGCAAATAAATTATTATTATTATTAAGACTGCTTAATCATGTTGTCTTACTTTCTAATATAATTTGTCATTCATAAGCTCACTGCGTCTCTAAAATGGCTGTAGTATTATATTGTATTCATTAGGCTCTGTACAATACTGAAACACCTGTAACCCCATGAAAAGTGAATTTGATGAGTAATAACAAAATACTAGCATGCCGCACTATTAAGACTAAACCTCTTACTAGGTCCAGTTACATCGGTGCAGAAAAAAAAATACAGACAATTTTTTGTGCCCAAGTACCTACAGAAATATAGAAAAGAACCAGAAAGAAAGTGAGAAAGAAATTATGGAATTAAATTCTTTCAAAAAAGAAGGTTCATAGACAGGTATACCTCAAAACAGTATAGTAGCCGCAACCTACAACGTAATATAATACAATTTTAATATTATTATGCGTTAAACTTGCGCATTTGCAAAATAAGTGAGACAAATGTTGTTCCATCGCAGTAAACCAGGAAGTAACCTCCGAAAATAAATTATAAAAAAATACATGGCGGTTATTTATACCCCAGCGTATGTTTGGAATACCCCTCGTTTGACTACGTACATTTTTATTCCCCTGGACCGCAGTAAACTGGAAAATAGGTCAAACAACAGCGACGCCGCTCAAACACGGAAAAAATTTAAACTGATAAAAAGACATTAGCCCCGTCACAAACATCACAACTACCCTCATCTCGCCGCTATTGATTCACTGCGGATAATTGAGTACACGCGTGTCACCCCCACGACACCCCCTACACCCCCTCATCACCCCCTCACACACGCGTCGCACCTCATTTGATTACAACAGAAAAAGCGGCGAAAAATCGAGTAGACGCGATGCAGTAATCTACCCGTTGCCATAGCAACCGATATTAACGCGAGGGGGGTACATCACATAAATAGATTCCCACATAAGTCCGATTCCACACACGCGCCCCCACTCACCCCCTACATTTTTGTACAGTGTTAAAATGCCTAAAACCACCCCGCCCGAGTTTAAAAAATGCCGCGCGGGACTCGACGCAGATTAGCTAAAACTACGTATTTTTTACCCCACCGAGAGGGATCTGTTTTCTCTTTTGCCCGCTTGCTAACTACCGAAATGTGGGGGGAAGGGGGTTAGGGGTCGAGGGTACGGAAAACTTTGTGTTTTAAATATGTCCGAAGGCACGCATTAAAACCGTTTGCGAAATACGAATCATTAGTGTGTTGTTTTACCCTTTCGTCGTTTTATATTTTTGTTTCGGGTTACGTTCTGTTTTGGGAGGCTGCGTAGTGCCTGCTTTATTAGTGGGTTAGGAATGAGGATAAGGATAGAAGATATTCGACGTGTCTCATTTTATGAGGCTGGTTTTAGGGATCTAGAATATTCTCATTAACCTTTAGTGTGCCACTAATTAGTGAAACAATAAAAAAGTTATTGTATCTCACGTGGATCCACATCTTAATGTCTTACACAAACGAAAGGTTAACTACAAAGTCGTAGGAAAATCGCAAGCGACTCTTCATAGAACCCTAATAACAGTAATGATATTTTGCCACCTATAGAGATAGCTCTATAGGTGGCTTATACCGGAGAAAGAGAATGAGAAAGATGACTTGAGTCAAAGAAGAGATTAATAAAAAGTATTTCGAGGCATTGACAAGAAGACTGACGAAAGGACTGTTTGAAATACGACATCTTAAGACAGGGAATGCCTACTGAGATGAAGACTAGAGAAGTATAGAATAAAACTGGAGAAGTGTGAGTTGGGCTCGCGCACAGATGGTTCCGTACCATTATCGCAAAAAACGGCAAAAAAAACACGTTTATTGTATGGGGAGCCCCACTTAAATATTTATTTTATTCTGTTTTTAGTATTTGTTGTTATAGCGGCAACAGAAATACATCATCTGTGAAAAAATCCACTCTCTAGCTATCACGGTTCATAAGATACAGCCTGGTGACAGACGGACAGACAGACAGACAGACAGACGGATCGTGGAGTCTTAGTAATAGGGTCCCGTTTTTACCCTTTGGGTACGGAACCCTAAAAAACTTCTGTCAGCGGCTTCGCCTGCGTAAATGTCGAAAATTATCCCAAGGGAACATATTTCCGGGACAAAAAGTATCCTATGTGCTATTACAGACTATAATCTATCTCTGTGCCAAATTTCATCCAGATCCATTCAGCCGCTCTGGCGTGAAGAAATAACAAACATACAAACACACTCACGAAAGTTCATTTTTATAGTGAGTTATATAGTGTGAAAGATTATAGTGTGAAAACACATGGTGCGCCTACTCCAAAAATTAGGGATAAATGCGATGTTGATGATATCGGCTAATCTTTTTACCAAGCTATGAGCTATGGTAATAGCTAAGTAGGCAGGTACTACTTGTGCCAACACAAAAGAGGGAGAAAGTGGCTGGAGTAACTTGATGCTGACTTATTGAAGTACATGATCGATGTCGATACCCATCTAGCGTTTAACGGAATCGTATAAGACGGTTTTTACGCATCATAGATTATCAATAATTTAATGGCTAAAACTGAATTGAGTACGTATTTTAAGTAAAGAACGTGTCAAGCCCTTCTTGAATGCCAAATTTTGACAGATACTTAACTTCCAATTATTATTTCAGACATCGGGGTGATTCTTATTTAGTGACAAATATTGTTGCTAATACTATCTCGCAATTTAGCCTCATAATAGCAACTAACTCAGAGTTAAATTTTTCGAGCAAGTGGGTCTAAATAGTAAATGTTATGGGTTACTAACTTGTTGCCTCTAAAGTATTATCAATATGCTTTGTGGCTTGAAACGCCACCATATTGTTTAGTCTTTAGTTTGCTTCCATAGTTGTGTAAATACGACTTATGGTGAACCGCCATCAAGAGGGGTGTCTTCAAAGATTCCCCTTAAGATGGGAGGGGTGAGACAATGGTTTGAACGATGTGGTTTTTGGGTTTTGATAGCAATGTTAAACAATACAATTGTAGAGGTATTGCTTACATCTTTCTTTGTTCCTTTGAAGTCATTCAATTTGGCCTACCTCGTGACAGTAACATTAGTCTCGAATTTTTGGTTGAATATTTACGATGTAAAGTGATTTCCAAATTAAATCAAATACGTTTATTTGTGCACACAGGTAAAAGTAGGTTTGACATTTTATTGTGTGTCTCTGTGTCCTGCCTCAGTAGTTGGCGACAATAAATATTATTATCCAAGATCCTAGAGCCCCCAGAAGTTACTAATTTTCTAAAAACAACATAAGGTATGTGTTAGTTATGTAGGTATTTTGAAAGCACCTGCTAGCTTGGGCCAGCGACCATTATACAGCTGAAAATCCATCTAAACTTGTTGAATTATTTCTTAACATATTTTGTTTCACTCTAAATCAGTTGACACGTTACCAATTTTCAATTACCCTCACTTTACTCAACGCGAAAGTCAAATAACTAAATAAAATATTAGTTTTAATTAAAAACTGCAGTAACAAGGCAGTAATAAATTATGTTCAATGGTGAGTGCCACCCCGGAACCCCGCTTGAAATCCCGGGTACCACAGCCCTCCGAATTAAAAATGTCGCCGGAATACATCACGGATTAGCTAAAACTATGAGGATTTTATCCTCTCTCTCTTTCACACATTTTTAGGAAGGAAAGCGTGGTATAATTGGTTTTGGGGATAGGTAGAGTGGTTGTGAACCGACTACAATATGAGGGCGGTTCTGTATTCAATGGATTTTGTTAGAACAAGTAGTTAGCAAAGAAATAATACTGAGCCTTTTTGGTCTTGCACGGGGTTTTTATTTTTAATTTTGTTTAATTTTAAGCTGATTTCTCGTGTCTCCTGTGCGGGTCACAAATAAATACTTTTTCTTTCTTTCTTTCTTTTTTTTTAAATTACAGTTTTTATTTGTACTAGTCCCGGCTTCGTACGGGTTAAACCTTAACAAATTATACACTTTAACCTTTTGTCATGAATCACTATGTCTATTGGTGAAAATTTTTTCAGTAGTTTTTAAGTTTATCGCAGACAGACTGACGCGGCGGGGGACACGGAAAAAGAGGGATGTTATTAGTTTGACGTGTGTACCTACCTGTATTTTTGTGTTTCTGTGTATCTGTCTGTGGCATCATAGCTCCTAAACGGATGAACCGATTTTGATTTAGATTTTTTTGGTCGAAAAGTGACTTAGGTGACCTTTCAAAACTTATGGACTTTTTACAATTAGAATCGGGTTTTTTTCGCAAGATATCATGTCATAATTACGTTTTCAACAGATTGTCGATCGAAGTGTGTCTACAACTAGATAAATTATGTAGCATAAAATAAAAATATGTCGGGGGATTTTTTTAGTTTTTAAATTTCTCTTGTATAATAATGTAGTGATGGATCTGAGGAGAATGTCGTGAGGACAGCTACGAGTACATATGAATATGGAAAATAAAAGTAAATGGCCATAGAAAAGATGGATGGACTGCGTGAAATATGATAATGACAAGTAAAGGGGTGATGATTACTGCGATGGTGACTTTTGGAGAAATATGGGAGAAGACCCGACGGCAAATAATTTGGCTGTATCCCAAGCATGAGATTGATGAATTTAGTTCTTACCCGACTGCCGAAGGAGGGTAATGTATGAGGGTATGTATGCTTGTACCTATGTGGCGTTCTAGAGACCAAACGCGTTGCTCGACTTTGATGATTCTCACGTCAATCGTTTCGTCTTAACCTTGCGAGTGTCACTGGTTACATTAAATATGGAAAATAGAAAAATGGCGGCTTTTGAGCGCCATTTTGTGAGGGCCAACATTTTTTACTTCTAAACCCATCGTAAGACGTAAACAAGAATAAAATCATGATGTTCAGTCAGAGGATACTTTTGCTTTTGGTCAGCCAGCTCGCGAATATGTAACCTCCGACTGCACAGCATGATTTTCTTCTTGTTTACGTTTTTTTGGTTCGCTTCTTAAGCAGTCGGGTTTTTTTACTTTTTTATTAACTTTTTTAACTTCCTCAATAATGTCAGTAAGTTCAGTCTTTTATTGTTTTATTGCGTGAAAACTGTTGTATGATACTCAGAAAGACAGTAGAGTTATCAATAAACAAATTAATTTGGAAAATTATAGTAAAAAGGTCTAAAAATATTCACATATGTGTTGTTGTGGGCGCTGTGCTGAATAAATACTTCTTCTATCTTTCCCTACAAAACATACACAGCGTTTTTACAACAGTCAACGTAACATACATAACTACAAACCCATTCCCTTTCCCCCCACGTAGTCAAAAACTATCAATACTTCAAATTGATAGCATGGTTGTCTATAAAAGTCCCCCTAACCTACATTCGACCCCTTCTGCCCGTACTCCCATAGACATTAGTATTCTTACCACATTTCTTACAGCAGAACGAGGTTAGAAACAGTTAGAATATTTAAAGATATGGAATAATATTTTCATATTTTTAAAGTATGGTGTCTTTTGGGAGTTGCATTTTTTTAAGAAATTGTTTTGTTCTATCGCAGGACTAACAGAGCACATAAATAGCAGTTCTCGCTTTAAAATAGAAATTATAATTTACAATTTCGCTGTCATGAATTAGGTGCTTTTTAACCGACTTTCGAAAAAGGAGGAGGTTCTATGTTCGACTTCTTGTATGTTTTTTTGTTTTTTTATGTATGTTCACCGATATCTCCGTCAATTGTGGACCGATTTTGAAAATTATTTTTTTGTTTGAAAGAATATGTGCCGAAATTGGTCCCATTTTTATTTGGTGAAGATCTGATGAAGAACTTCGAAGATATACAACAGAACTCTTCAATAAATAACAGCAAATCTCTCGGGACTGCTGCAATCGCATGTCTGTTTATTGTTTATACCATTTCATAACATAACATAACGCCAGTACAGATCTCTTATTTGATCGGTTTTGTTCAAGTTTCATGATATTCGGGTAATCTATTCTGGCGTTATAGGAAACTTATAACTAGCCAAGTCAGAGGCCTGTGGGTTTCCCAGAGGCGGCTTAATTAACTCTGACACCAGAGGTGGCCACACCTCACACGAATGAAGAAGAAGAAGGAAACTTATTAAACAACTTGCCTTTAGGTAGGTGCAACTAAAAAGCTAAAAATAAAAAAGCTTTTTTACAAAAAAATACTACCGACTTCCAAATAAGAAAACTACAAAGTGAAAAATAACTTTATTTTTGGAAGTCGGTGTCCATAACGCAAAAAAATGGTACCTAAAAAAGACATCGACTGCCAAAAATAAAGTTATTTTTCAGTTTGTAGTTTTCTTATTTGGAAGTCGGTAGTATATTTTTGTAAAAAAGATTTTTAACATCTTGTATTTCAGTAAGCCTGCTTAAAGTTGCTTCTGCCATCTTTCTCTTTTGTGTTGGATCTAACTTATAAATACTTAGGCTAGATTTGTCACTGCTCACATTCAACCTTGTGATAGTTGAAAAGTAGAGATAGAAAAATGCATGAAAAGGCACAACAAGCTCTTATTCCACTTTAGCATGATTTGGACCTCGATCTCAAATGATGGTAAGCGATGGATGAGGTCTATGACGTAACGAGCGAACCCAGAAGATGTCTGATAACTCTTGCTTTGAAATTGACGGTTCATCGTTGGTGGTCTGCTTATTCTTATTTCAAGTCCAAGTACATTTGGTCAAACTGTTAGAGTCCAGTTAGCCTCTAGACAAACGGACTGCATTTCAACTGCACTCCGACTGCAAATTTGCAGTTGAATGCAGTTAGTACGACTGCAATAAAACTGCAAAGCAACCGTGCAGTCCGATTGCAGTCAGTGTGCAGTTGAAGTGCAGTTCCAACGACAACTTGTATTTACCTATAAACAGCAAACTTGCAGTCGGAGTGCAGTTGAAAGGTCAGTCTGTCTGTCTAGAGCCAAAGTGACCAAGGTTGTTGCAGCATCGGAGGCCTAGTTCAAATCATCGAGGGTGCAGATGATTGGAGGGTTTGAGACACTCTAGCTAATGGTACATAGTCTGATCTGAAGCAACACACTATGTGCTGGAAGAATCGATAAATTAGTCTTCTGCTGAAAATTCGGTATTTATTAACCCTATAGTTATGTAAAAAAGTACTAACCTATTAGCACCACTTTAAACTCGAACATAAATACCTTTACCCATTAAAAATGCCCGAACAAAAATATACGCCCGATTAAAAGAGTACAAACAGGCAATTTAGAAAAATAACGCTTCACATTATAAGCTTCACATACCAGCCGCACAGGGCTGGCATTCGCTAATATGAGGCTTTCGAAATATTTGGCATTTTCTAAAAGTTATGCCTATGTCGTTAAGGGTATGTGTTTACAAATATTTTTGGGTTAGATTAAATTATTTGTTAATAACATGCCTATGTAACGTCACGCCAGGCCAGGAAAGGGTAAGAAGAGACCGTGCCTGTTGCCAATATAGGGGTATGCGGAACTGGGTGTGAGGTCCCGCAAACTCCGTAAAAAAAGACGGTCCTCCAAATAGACCGGTGTGGTGTCTGGTGGAAAACTGCGCGATAGTTTGCATTTGTGTGGCGTTAGCCCCCCTTAGGCAATTTACAAATGTTTCGTCTCGAATCTTTCTACAATCGTTAACGCCTTCTATTTGTATGGTCTGACCACGTGACTTAACATTCAGATGTGTCATTCCCAAACATTGATTCGTTTTGTACTAGCGTTATCGATTGTAGATTGTCAACTTGGCTACAGGTGCTGGTCTTTTTGTAGCTCGTATGTGGGGATATACATCTGGTTTGGGCTGCTACGGAGAAGGCATCATTCATAAGTCTCACTGCTAGAAAAGGCTTCAAAACTCCGTTTTTTGACCAGCAATCCTTAATAAAGTGTTTATTAAGCGAGATTTTGGTATTCGAATGAAAATGTACCATTAATTGGGTGATCGTCACTACATGATCCGTTAGAGTATAAAACAAATGATGAATTGAGTATTAGGTATCATCATCATCATCAGCCTATTAATGTTCCCACTGCTGGGACACAGGCCTCCTCTCTGTGAGAGGGAATGGGCCGTAATCCACCACGCGGGTCCAGTGCGGGTAGGTGGATGTCACATGTCTTCGAATTTTTCGTTTTAGGACATGCCGGTGTCCTCACGATGTTTCCCTTCACCGTTTTGAGAGCAGTGGTGATGAAATAATTTACACAAAGTAATGCGCCTGCCTGGGCTCGAACCCACGACCTACAACTTGTAAGTCGCGGCCGATACCACTGGGCCACCACTGCTCCTCTATTAGGTATCAATATGTTTGAAATTACCTACTGTCTTCTGATTTTTTTTTAAGTATTGATTGGTTCGTTTAACCATGCACTATTTCACCTGATGGTAAGCAATGACACATCATCGCTCGGATCTCAGTCTACGGTGAAACATGTTTGCGTAGAAGTAACCTATTCATTCACTCTTGACGTAAAGACCCCAGGTAATAGCTACCGGGTAACACAGACTTGTCACAGTCACGAATCATTTAAAATGCTACAGAAACAAAATTATTCCTCGTATTAGTATTTAGTGACTATCCGATCATAATCTATATCAAAAAGGGTACAAAAACATAAATAAGCCTAACTCATTAATTACTTAAAGTTCCAGTTTCTATTTTGTTCCAAACCCTGGTCAGTAAAAAGGCCGGGAGGTACCTTTATTATATCGCTATATATTAGTTGTGGCCTCTGCCTACCCAGTTAATTCCTACAGGAGATCTCTATGCGCGTTTTATTTCCAAGCGATTTTAGATAGGGGTTGGTTCACATATCTAGGGGATGGTGTAAGGTGTAAGCTGATAGAGGGTAGGTAAATAAGATATGCAGTACGTTTATGCGAGCGCAAAAAGGTTGTCAGTGTAGGCGTATGTGCAAAAGATTTTGATTGTAGAGTATTTTTAGGAAAACTAGGTACTAAGTTATATTGACCTTGATACAAAATATATTTGTAAACGTTTAAACAGTGTAAAAATCATACTAAAACAAAGCATGGACAATAAGGGGCTGAAGTGGAACAGTTGACAATCGACATCTGAGGTTTTAAGCCACGCCCACTGTCATCGATAGCTTAGGGGCAAACTTTAAATTGGAGCGTAAAGTATTTGAAAATTAAATACACAAGGCCAACCACAGAGGCCCACATCATAAACGGACTCTGCCGATGATTTTTACAAAAATATTACCGCGCAAGTTCTTATTTCAAACAGGCGGCTAGCATCTGACATCAGCAGATCGTTCACTGTTATTTCGCTTATGAATGCAACCTTATTGCTACGAAAATAAAGATCACTAAAATAGGTAATCTGGCTAGTGTCATACGATTCTTTGCCGTGCAAATTGAATAAATATTATAATTGTGTCAGCTTCTATGCGACTGCCATATATAAGAACACAGTATGTGACTTTTTTATAATGATTTCATAGCCAGATAATTGTATTTATATTATTTAAATGAGTTCTACTATACTGAAATGGACTGTGTAAGGTTAAACTGGAAACTTTAAATTTAAATTGAGATTTGGTGCTTTCATTAATCAATTTAATCATTGTTTACAATAGGAAAGTCCTATCAAATTTTAAAAACACCATAAATTAGAAAATATCTAGAACTTACTAGGTTTGGAATTGTCTTTTTTAGTTATTTTTTAAATATCCAATAGAATTTAGGACAGTATTAATATCATTTGTACAATTCGTAGGTTCATATTCCTTGTTTAGTATTCTCTTGATATATTAAGATAACATTCAGTTACTAATACAAGATGACGTTCCATTGCCTACTTCAAATCATAATATATTTTTGTGCTATCCTGGAATATAATAGTTTCAAGGCACTTACTGGGTTTTGATATACACCAGCCCTCTGGGGTGAGGTCACGTGGTGCCGTTTTTTCTGAACATTAGAGTTTAAAAACAAATAGACAGGGCGCAAAAAAACGGTCATGTAAACTTTATCTATCTGTATAAATAAAACCAGCCAAGTGCGAGTCAGACTCGTGCACGAAGGGTTCCGTACCATTATCGCAAAAAAACGGCAAATAAATCACGTTTGTTGTATGAGAGCCCCATATATAATATATATATTACAATAATTATTGTATCCAGTTTTTAGTTATTTGTTGTTATAGCGGCAACAGAAATACATCATCTGTGAAAATTTCAACTGTGTAGCTACCACGGTTCATGAGATACAGCCTGGTGACAGACAGACAGACAGACAGACAGGCAGACAGACATACAGAAAGATAGAACCGTCCTTGAACAGAGTCCTCAGACACACGGAAGCGTGTCAAGCCAAGTTCAAGCAAAAAAGGAACTGGCGACGCAGCAGCTGTGTGTTACACGAACCATTTGGAGACACTTTTGTCATCTTAATAACTCAAAATCTATTTAACATAAACACATGTAATTTGGTTTATGTATTAAAATCGCAAAGATAAACTATAAACCAAAATTTCACAAATATAGCTCCAACGGTTATTTAAAGATATTAACGTCCAAAAATCGTCATTTTTATCACTGACTGACCTATAGATCAAAACTCTAACCCAGTTCCAGATGACCTAGAAAGTTCAAATTTGGCATCCAGATAGGTAATTGGGTGAATACACAGGAATAAATCTGAAACTAGTATTTTTTTATCATTTTGTTATGATTTTTCAATAAATTGATTGTATTAGGAACCTAAAATGCTGTAATGTAAGAATCAGCAATCAAAATTGATGACAGCCGGTTTTTATATGGATTTGACTCAGTGGAACGCCGAGCCAAGAGGCTCATTGGCGACGTTGAACTGGTGGACGCCAAGCTTCACAGCTTGGCTCATCGCCGCAAAGTTGCCTGCTTGTCGGTCTTCTACAGACTGTACTTCGGTGAGTGTGCTCAAGAACTCCACGACCTCATCCCACCAGCCCTCTTCTACCATCGGACATCTAGACGCACTGCAAGTTATCATCCTTACCTTGTTGCCATTCCACCAATTCGAACCAAGCGCTTCCAAACATCCTTTATAATTCGCACAGCGAATGAGTGGAACTCACTGCCTGCGTCTGTGTTTCCGAACGCATTCAACCCGAATCTCTTCAAAGTTAGAGTGAACAGGCTTCTTCTGGGTAAGCTCACTCCATCGTAGACTCTGTCTCTGTCACCTATGACCCTAGACTAGAGTCAAGAGCAAACCCATTACAAATAAATAAATAATAAATGGATTTTAAGGTCTTCATGTGAATATAAAAAAACCAGCCAAGTGCGAGTCGGACTTGCGCACGAAGGGTTCCGTACCATTATCACAAAAAAACGGCAAAAAAGTTGTGAATGTTCACCGGCAAATCATGTTGATCATAATGTGGCAATTATAATGATAAAGGTATTTATTAAAATGTTCGAATGAATCAATATTAAAAACGATATAGTATTTGTGAAAACCAGCCAAGTCAAATCTTGAGCTACAATTTATCCTAAGTTATGGGCTTTATGTAAATAATTCGAATATTCAAATTTTAGAAGTATATTTTAAAACAGCAAATATTGTTGTAGCAGAAAAAACATGAAATTGTGATTTTAAATTTATTTTAGAATGTTTTATGTTCTTGTAAATAAATTTCAGGTTACAGTACTTGGCACCCATTTAGATCTCAATTCTTTTGTCGGCGTTATCAACAACCGCGCATATTCTTAGTATTGAACTTGGCTCCCTTTTTCACATTTATGTTTTTGATGGGATCTAATTTGCCCGCTCCCGCTCCGCTTCCCGCTACCGCCCGCATCTCACACCGCACATTAGAAAGCGGTACATGTTGTGCACGATCGATGTCGCCCTAAGGCGTCGTTTCAAACGCCAATAAAGTTTTTTTGTTCGGATTCTCTTATATACGAGCGGTAAAAGTGAATTATAAGTTTACGCTCGTGATGTGTGAGTGGTTTTTATTAGGAGCGGGTTGAATGTTAGAAAAATGTGGAACAATTCCTGGGAATGGGTCTCGTGGGTGAGGAAATGGAGGAGTAGCCTTTTTGGTAGGAAAAAAATCAATTATTTTATCATTATCGTTGTAGCAGGTGAAGTTCTGTAGTTTCTGCCTGCCTCTATAAAAAAAGCTTGAGTTTTTTTATGTTATTTATTTTAAAATAATTATTTCGGATTAAGTACAAATAAAAATATTAATTAAAAAATCTTTTTTAAAACAAGCTTTTTTCGTATTCTACTCAGCAAATACTTTCATTTGATACCCATATCACGGATAATATAATACTAGCATACAGATGCCTCATCCCATACAAAGAAACCGTGCCGACGTAACTAGCGTTTTTCATCTGATTAAATAACGATAATTTTTTTTAAATCGATCGCTTTCAGTTCCGTTCCACGGCAATAGATAGATCACCATAGATCACCATCTATATCCATGGAACGAACCGAACGCGATCGATGTACAAAACATAATCAGTATAATCAATACAATACGTTGGGACAGTTTCTTTGTATGGTATGAGACTCCAGTGCCCATATCATGGCTGTGCACAAAAAATAACTAGTCCGCCATTTTGGTCCGTCCGCCATATTGGATTTAAAATGGTGTCACTTAGCTAACCATGCATTGTCATCTAAACTAAACGTGTTTGCAAAATTTCATCTTAATCGGTGGAGGATAACTGCTTTAAAATTCAGTTGTAAGATTTGACCTGAACACACTTACATACATACATTGCAAGCTTGTAAAAAGCCGGACAGATTTGTGCGTGCAAGATTGAAAGCTCGTTCCACTGTCACGTCATCATAATGTTTAGTCTTTTCTCAAGATTGTTAAGGTCGGCTTGCAGTCGAACTAGATACAGCTAATTACCAGTATATTAATGCCTCTCCAATTAACATAATCCAATTACTATATAATTCAATGACTAGGTCATTTTGAAAACAGGACTATCTGCTCATAGGTCATTTTGCGAATAGGACCTATTGACACGGACTCAAAACCAAAAAATCAAAATCATATTTTTTTAATAGGCCTACATGGGCACTTATACAACGTCGACAAAAAGTGCACTGACTCTACAAAGAAAGGCTTCAAATATTCAGCACTGTACGTTAAATAAAACCTATGCAAAAATACAAAGCTTCAAATTGAGTTAAGCCAATCAGTGCTACACTGCGAAATCAATACCAAGCTCCTAGAAAACGCAATAAAACCTCCCCAAATTAAAAAAAAAAAAAACAAAAAGAACTTTCGCCCTAAAAAATTAATAAACAGTCCATCTGCCCGAACCCTTCACCACACAACATATATTTGCGCTACGTATACGTGAGCCGGGAATCGAATTAGTGACCTCTGGCTACTTTACCGTATTTGTACAAGCACCCGCGACCCACCCTCGCGCCCCCGGGGTGGCATCGAAAAAACCCTTCAAAATTTGTTAAGTTAGAAATGGTTTCGACCCCTGACGGTAAATTAAAATTGTAGAATAGAATCGACGTAGTTTTTTATATGGGTATGTATTTTTTTTGTTTTAAGAGTGGAAAGTTTTGAATTGGAAATAATGAGCCCGTAAATTATTTATTAAGTTTAGTGGATGTAACTATTTGCGGTCGTCAAAATATGTTGTAAGGAGTAAAGAGGGTACAGTTATGCGTGATCTAGTAGACAAATAACAATCGTTAATAGAAAATGAAAAGAATTTATTGCCACTGATCGCACAGATCGAATTGCCACAGAATGCTTAGCTTATCTTTTTTGATAATTCACGGCAAAGTGCATTCACCTGTCAACAGTGCTTAGCTTACCTAGCATAAACAATTTTTCTTTCTTTCTTTCTTTTCTTTCCATTTATAAAAATATCAAATATTGAACACAGAACTGTTTTCTTCTCTCAATATCAGCATACGAGCTGATATTGAAGGCATTCATGTGAGCTCATACCTCATGGTGTGGTAAAAAGAATAGCCACTAACCATATTAAAAACGTTGCAACTGACTAGAGTGCGCGCAAAATAAGTCTGCGCGCGACGGGTGGCGTGCTTAATGTTGCCAGCATAACTCATCTTTTTCCCTTCATTTAATCAATAGTCATTTTTCATTACTCGAAACTTAAAGTAATTTAAGTTAAGCATAATTAATTACTAGCTTTTTCTAGTTGCATAAAATATGATGAAAAAGATTGAAATTATTGTAAATATTTTATTGAGTACTACACCTACTGTTAAATTTAGTTTAACAATGGCCCTGCAGTGGCTAATACCGTCCATTTCAATTACATTTTTTTTTTATTTCTTATTCAATAATTTTTGAAGAAGCGGCACCGGTAGTACGAATATTTAGGGAAATTTTTGTTTAATGGTATCCCTAAAAGTTGCTGTCAAATAAGCAATTCGGGCTCTATCTTTGTAAAACGGTACCGTAGGCCGGTTATTGTCTTGTTCACTTCAAGAAAACATCTCTGCCCGCACTTTAAATTACTTTTGGCATAATGATGACGATTATTTACTTCAAAAACTAATAAAAACACGGAATACAACACACTCTCTTGACACCTGACAAAAATGACAAATGATTAGTTCCGATTTTGGCCGCGCGCAGACTTATCTTGCGCGCACTCTAATCTCTTTATCATGTTCATGGGGGTGTCTGGAGTGGACAAGACGTAAATCTGTTTTGTCACTGGCCGAGACATTGGGAAAAAAGGTGTCTATAGGCAGTTGATAGTTTTATAGCGAACACATTAAATCGAGAATATGTGTAACCAACAGATGATTAAGATTGTACCTTTGCTTTGGAAATCAGTCTTAAAAACTTTATGAAAATCTAGATACATTACAGGTATTGAAAAAACGTTGTGTGATACACGCGTGTAGGTTATTACAAACTCGTGTGATTAAAAACTCATATATATTGATAACATCACGGGCATTTAACGCGATGATTTAGATTATTTATTTAACTTCTCACCCGTGACTGTGTCTACCCGGGACCACGGTCGTTGCAGCACGGCCGAAACGTCGGGTGAAATAGGTAAATAAATAATCTTTTCAACACACTTGCTCATAAAGTGGCTCTAATTTCACCGCAATTAGGCACATAATGATACCTGTTATCAAACTGTGACTTTTTCATTGCTATTATTCACTAGTGAGTTATATAGTTTTTTTTTTTAATTTATTGGTTGAGTTGCTTTGTTCTTAAAAAAGTTTCGATACAAAAAAGATCGTGCTCAATAGTACAAATAAATTAATGTACCTATTGCTTGCTCATTTCATGCAACTTCGTATTAATTTCAACTTGTACGTGCTTAATAAATAAAACTTTCACTCAAATATAAATTTTATTTACTCTGTAATTACGAAAAATTTAAATTCCCTATTTTGTACGTGGCTAAAACACTATCCACGAAAAGCCAAAAAAAAGAAACCGCATTCTTTTAGTCTATGGCCGAAAACCATTGTTAGATGCGCGCGCATAGGATAACTGATTAATTATGCCCGCCATTGTGAAAAAAATTCACAACTCGTTTTTACTGTTGAAAATGATTTTTTCAATACAGTTGTTAAACATGGCGTACTTTCAGAGGCTATAGTTATGATTCGAAAGTTAAATCTTACGCATTATGTTTGCAGTTTAGTTTTAAATTTATAAGTCAATTTAAAAAAGTTTAGTAGCAAGGAGTTTTCAAACATAGAATAAAATGGGATAGATTTTCTACGAGAAAAAATTAATGATTCCGTACGTTTTAGCATTGAATTCTCAAAAGTCTTTTAAATGGTTGTTTAATATATTTTATTACCAGTTTTAATTTAATTATTTTCACATCAACATTTGTCAAAAATCGAATAGGCTGTATAGGCTGTTTTCGTCGAAAACAAAAAATGTCCAGTTGCAAAAACGCGCCATAAGTCAATTTAAAAAAGTTTAGTAGCAAGGAGTTTTCATACATAGAATAAAATGGGGTACGATTTTATACGAGGAAAAATTAATGATTCCGTACGTTTTAGAATTGAATTCTCATTTTTTTTTTTATAGTTATTTAATATATTTAATTACCAGTTTCAAGTTAATTATTTTCACATCAACGTTTGTCAAAAATCGAATAGGCTGTATAGGCTGCTTTCTTTGTAAAAAAATATGTCCAGTTGCAAAAACGCGCCATATTGAAAATTTTATTTTTGTGAATAAACAAATCTAATTCTTTGATTTGTTTTTACTGTTTCTCACAACTGTATTGAAAAACGTCGTGTGATACACGGGTGTGTAGGTTATTGCAAACTCCCTCACCTACGGCTCGGGTCTCCATGGTGACTCAGCGGTAATCACCAACATTGCACACTTGTACCATAATGTACTAAAATCATCGCGTTAAATTCCCGTTATATATTGTTTTTGCAATTATGAAACGCGAAAGTTTTAAAGTTAAAATTACAGGTATTTATTTATATGTGGGGCTAAAATAATACCTTCTTATAAATATATGTTATGTTTTGACAACTACTGTGAGGGTTCACAATAGTTTTCAATACATAACAATACCTAGAGTGAGTACAACGATTGAAAAAATTGAGGAAATCGGTAGTAACTGAAACATCACTGAAACTGAAGGAACTGAAAACTTAAGTAACTGAAATCTACAAATAACTTAGTCAACATTCATTCAAGTAATTTTCAGTTGCTTACAGTCAGTGCTAAAGCCTCAAGTACTAAGCTTTTTAGATTTACTGCGCCTATTAACTTAAAGTTGGTAAAAGTAAGGCTTTTAGAAGATTTTTAGGATCAAAGATTTTGTTAAGCATTGTGTTATTTGTGTTAATCTTAATGACATACCGTTCTATTTTAGTTTTCCGAGGGCTATTTTAATGTTACGTAGTCCTGAGACCAAGACAAAGTACGTTGTATCAGAGGCCAAAACCAAGTATTTATGGGATTGAATTGCACTACAGGAAAAAGAAGGAATGCCACGTGATCAACCGTATATGTTTTAGATTTTTGTTAATCGTTTTCGATGAGACAATGCCACTTTAGAGCTCGCCTCTACAGGCGGAACCGTTGCTTAAAAACCAGCCAAGTGCGAGTCAGACTCGCCCACCGAGGGTTCCGTATAAACAGCTGCATTTAACAAAATAGCACCAAACATTGCTGTAACGAAGGATCAAAATAAAGTTTGCCATTGGAAAACTGTTGTCCCCATAACATCGATATAGGTTACGGTCAGTTTACCAACTGCATATAAGTTAGTAATCGTATTTTTTTACGTTTCGTAGCCTTTTTTGTGTCATAAGAAATTACTTCTTGTCAAATATCATGATTTTAGATCAACGGGAAGTACCCTTTAGGTTTTTGATTACCTTGCGATTTCTAAAACATGCGAATAAGGCACATTGATAGGTCCCGTGCGTCTCACACCCACCAGATTCCCGTAGACTTAAGGGTACACTAGTCGACGGCACGAACTATTTTGTACGCGGGGTTGAAATGCATTTTATATCAACCGACAACACGTGCGGAAGAGATATATGCTGTGATGACCAGTAGGAAGCCAGTTCGCGTACGAATACACACTTTTGCAAATTTGTAGCGAAACGGATAATGATTTAGGACGAAACCGAGTGCGCGAAATTTTATAAACAGACCTTTGGGAGTCTAGATATCATGAAAAAACGACTAAACGTATCTGTTCAAAATAAAATTATTTGCATTGTTGAACTAATAATCTATTCCTTTAAGGTGGCTTTTTTGCAATTTTCCTAGTTTATAATATTTTACTAATATTATAAACTAGCTGCGCCCGCGGCTTTGCTCACGCACGTCAACTGCCTACCCTGCCCTACTTACCTTGCTTCCTACCATACCTAACTAACTTTGTTTTTTCTGGTGTCATTTTTCCGCGGGGAATCTCAACACCGCCATTCAGAAAATGGCGTCAAATGCACAACGCCATCTATTGAACTCATATGGAGTTCAACTGTCCAAGTGTCCTGAATTGCGTGTTGTGATAATTTACTTCTTAAACACTTCAAATTCATCTAACTTTTGATAGAATGAACCGATTGCGATGAAACGAAAACTAAGTAGTACTTCAAGTTACGCAAAATTTATTTATATCGGTTTCGTACATTTTACGTGATGTTTGCTTGCACAACTAAACAGACAATAACTACACCCTGGCCACAGATAATAAAATACTAGCATACAGATGCCTCATCCCATACAAAGAAACCGTGCCGACGTAACTAGCATATTTCACCTGATTATACCGATTATTTTTTGTAAATCGATCACGTTCGGTTCCGTTCCACGGCGATGGATAGAACACCATCAATATCCGTGGAACGGAACGGAACGGAACCGAATGCGATCGATGTACAAAAAATAATCAGTATAGACCGTCGGCACGGTTTCTTTGTATGGGATGAGACACCACTGCCCTGGCTTTTTTTTCCTTGGGTTACCTGTAAAAATAATTGTATGTGTATTGTATGTGTGTGTGTGTGACATTTCTACAGAATTATTGATTGATGTGAAAGTTTGGATAGATTTGTGTGTGGATGTATGTTTGTTACTCAATCACGCCCGAACTTCTGAACGGAGCTGGAATAAATTTGGCACAGAGATAGATAACAGTCCAGAATAACACATAGCCTACTTTTCATCTCGGTGTAATATTCCCTTGGGATGATAAAACACTTTTCACGCGGGCGAATCCGCTGGCAGAAGCTTGTAAAATAATATAAATTGGTTGCTTCAAATATTCAAAAGACAATGTTTTATGGGATATTATCTAACACAAATGAGGCTTTATACTTTTTCGCTTTTTCTAGGAACTCGAAAGGTTAAAGTTCTTATAAAGCTTTTAGCACTATTTTATCATTATTAGGGATTACCTAGAATCGGATTTGTTTCACTCAAGAGAATTTTGTTTAACTGAATAAAACCGGCTTAGTTTAGTTCAGGAATGTCAACAAAACTAGAGTTTAATAATCGAAATAAGGTAACATTTATACGAGTATAATTATTACTAGCTGCCCGACCCGACAGCTAGTAATTCGCACTTTTTTTTCGCACTGTTGCACTAATGAATAAAATGGACTCATTTTTCTTTCTTACAAACCTTCAAATTCAAATTCAACCTTGTCCTGACAATTACAAACACAACAAAAAATAATTAGCCAAATAGGTGCAGCCGTTCTAAAGTGGTGCACTTACATAAATTCGGCAATTGATTTGTATTTAAATATAGATTAGGTATAAATTTTCTAGCATTGTCACTTCCGTGGTTTTTTTTTTTTTTTTTTTATTTGTGTTGGGTTTGCTCTTGACTCTAGTCTAGGTCAAAGGTGACAGAGACAGAGTCGACGATGGAGCGAGCTTACCCAGAAGAAGCCTGTTCACTCTAACTTTGAAGAGATTCGGGTTGAATGCGTTCGGAAACACAGACGCAGGTAGTGAGTTCCACTCATTCGCTGTGCGCATTATGAAGGATGTTTGGAAGCGCTTGGTGGAATTGGTGGAATGGCAACAAGGTAAGGATGGTAACTTGCAGTGCGTCTAGATGTCCGATGGTAGAAGGGGGCTGGTGGGATGAGGTCGTGGAGTTCTTGAGCACACTCACCGAAGTACAGTCTGTAAAAGACCGACAAGCAGGCAACCTTGCGGCGATGAGCAAAGCTGTGTAGCTTGGCATCCGCCAGTTCAACGTCGCCAATGAGCCTCTTGGCTCTGCGTTCCACCGAGTCAAGCGCGGTTGGTTTATCTGAGAGAACTGTTAATTTTTCGGGATTAATTTACCCACCTCATGATACCCAGACATAATGTAGACTTCTATCAGTAATAGAAATTTCCTAATCGGACTAGGTTATCCAGAGAATACCTTTTTACCAATAATATGTGTTCATATGATATTGACGTTACATAATAACCAATACTTAATTTAAGTTGCCGAAAATTACAACAAAAAATTACCTACATTACAACCGAAGTTTATAACTACATCTGCCAAAGAAGGTCCAAAAAGCCTTGAAAATGCACATAAAATACCCTATGCGCAGTCCTACAGGGCGGCCGAGGTCATTGTCCTAGGCACCCGAAATTCGAAAGCATTAAAAAAAAGTTTCAAAATGGCTGCCCAGACCTGTTACCGCGTAACATTACTCTATGCCAGGTGTTGCAAACTTTTTGCAATTATACTCCGCGAATAATGTTTGTTCTGGGAGTTTTTGGGCTGAACTAATATTTTTTTGTTAGATAGTTATTGTTCTTAATGGTACTGTCGTGTTTATGGCTTTAGTTTCGAGTGTTTGAGGTAATTTGATGTGATTTGAGATGAAAAAATGTGTGGTGTTTTTAGGTGGCTAATTTTCCCGACGGTGTTTTTAGCTTTCTAAGCAAAGACTAATGCCTGAGTTGTTTAAAATTGTTACTATTGCTCTTAATATTTTATTCATACTTTTATTTCGTAGTCAACCACTGATTATTTTGCGAGAAAATTGTTATTTTACGCTGAACCTGAAGATTTTGATGGCTGGAAGATTTCCTTTTCCAATTATTGAAGGAATAAAATGGATGAAAGACTTTATGCCTCAAGTATATGTCAGATGACAGATAAATTTTTATCCAACCGTTTTCAGAACGTGGTCATAGGCGCCATTTCCTTATGGATATTGCTGTGAAGCCCTTATCAGAAAGGTTCATCGTTCGCTCATCAGGGTGAAATGGGCCTCATCAGATAAGAAGGAGAAGAATTGAAGAAAAGATAAGAAGAAGTGGCAGTGGGCAGGGCACATTGCTCATAGAACGGATTGCCATTGGGGCCGACAAGTTCTGTTCCGGTTCGGCAAGACAAGAAGGTTGCGGAAGACGTTGGGTTGGAAGGCCTCTCATTAGGTGGAGCGCCGACCTGGTCAAGGCTACAGGAGTCTGGAGGATGCGAGACGCACAGGACTCATCAGTGTGGCGACACTTGTGGAAGGCCTATGCCCAGCAGTGGACGTCTTTTAGCTGAAATGATGATGATGATAATTGCTGTAAAGCGGTTTGATAGGGTTTTTGTTTATTAACTAAACACCTGATTACCGTTTACTTTGCTAAAGAAGAAGGAAAGGGTCGAAAAACAGATATCACACCTTCTACACTAATCTAGAATATTTCCTTTTCAAGTTTATCCCCACATACCCAACAAAAAATGGTTCCTCTAGTCGTAATATTTTGTTTTCAGATTTACACTTATCCAAAAACGAAAATCCTTACTTAAAACGCTCCTTAGAAATCTATTGTTTTGCCAGGCAAAGTGAAATACAAGACAAAGTGATATGATAATGCAGTAAACACACAACTTCTATTTTTCCTGAAGACGCAAGCTGAAATGAAAACGCCATTTTCGTTAGTCATGAAAACAGGAAGAGACTTTTTTATAATCTAAAGAAGTTTTTTTTGTGTCGCAAAATGGTGGGGAATTTTCAATTTAAGCCATAACTTTTCATTTTCCTAACACAGTCGGTAAAATAGTACCTACATTTCTTTATTTTGGGATTGGTGTGACTAACCTTTACGTTGCGCGAATTTACCGAAGAAATAATTTTGATAAGTTTAATTAATGGTTCCGGCGAAGATCATCGTTTGATGATCGTCATCTGATACCACTCTTGTCCTGAGATAGCATCAGGCCTAATGATCACTGTCTTGATATCTGAGCAACTGAACATTTGAACTCTCACAAATTTTTCACACGAGTACCAAAAACGTGTCTAAAAATAACCACAGCTTGAGCCCCGCTGCCGTTCTCTACTCCTAAGAACAAGTTGCATTTCACCCGGCACGCACACAGATACACATTACGCACACACATACCCCACGCACTAATGCACACCTGTAGGGCAAAGAACGAATTCGGGAATAGACCGGTTGTTACCACTCTGAACCGGCTCGCGCCGGATCGCGGCGGATCGCACTAGTTTCGTTAGTTAGGGCGACACCCCAAATTTGGGAGAATTTTTAATTACGTCCGTTTTTGCTTTGAGATTCAAATGCAGGGGATGAAACAGGGGCGCAGGGATGTCGGCAGTGTTAGAGGTACTTAGGCTCGTGATTTTGCGAATGTTGTGTTCGTAATGAAATAAGTTTTGATGTAGTTTTTGTTTTTCAGCGTTGTAGCGGTGTTTAGGTAACAGAAATAAGAAAGATGAAAGTAAAGCTTAACAGGATGTGAGCTTGAAAGGCCATTTTCCGAAAATATCTTCAAGAACTAACTGAGATCTTTAGATGAATTTTTAAGGCCGAAAAATTGCAAAATATAGGCAGGCACATGTATAGATTTTTGTAAGAGATTTAAACTAATTGACTCATCCCCTAACATATTTTCACCCTTCGGGGTTATCTAATATTGACTATGTAGAAAATTAAAAGTAAATAAAGCAACCTGCCACATTTTCCTAATTATTAGCAGACACTTTATTATACAGGTAAATAAATGAATGATAGTTCGTGGTTTGGAACCCAAGCAGGCGCTTTACTTTCTGTAAATTATTTCATCACCACTGCTCTCAAAAACAGTGAAGGAAAACATCGTGAGGAAACCGGCATGTCCTAGAACCAAACATTCGAAGACCAAACTAAAGAATTCGAAGATATGTGACATCCACCAATCCGAACTGGACCCGCGTTGTGGATTACGGCCCATCCCCTCTCAGAGAGAGAAGGCCTATGTCCCAGCAGTGGGAACCTTAATAGGCTGATGATGATGTGTGGGCGTTAAAGTTTCACAATACAATACTTGGTGCAAGAAGTACTTTGTTAAAAAAATAAAAACAATACACTACTTTTTTGGGCAGTCGTGTAAAAAGGCATTATTCGTTTTTGACTCAAATATTATAATATTTATTATATACACCTTGGAACAAGATATACAGAAATTATGAGACCTCTACTGATTGCCTGACTAGGATTTTTTTTGGCCTTTTCATTTTACTAATTTGGTTCGACTATTCGAACCAAATTAGTAGGTAGTATTAGTAGGTACGATTTCCAAAATACTAAATAGAAAATTAACATTAAGATAAACTCTGTACAAGTATGAATTTAAAACTCATTACTGCTCCTAAAAGAAAAATAACATTTGTGAACCATATTAAAAGACTTTGGACACTTGGAATTTAACCAAACCAATGATAAAATTAATGTATTTTCTTTACTTTGAAGAACCAGGTTGATGTTTTCTCATAGAGGAAATATGTTTGTATCTACAAAAGTTTATCTGCATGATTATAGTTATTTTAATGGCCCTGAAAATGTTTTTCTTGAAATATAAAAGAAAGTTAGCCATTTTTATTATATCTAATTGTGTTTTTCTTTTCTTGGTATCCTTTCTTATTGATAGTTACTTCTTCATTGAAATGGAGGTTGTCTAAGATAGCTGCTTCTACCAATAGGTAAAAGTTGATGAGACTCTGTCACTGTTTTTCATTTCTAAATAACATATTTATAGTATGATCTAAGAAACGGTTGCTAAACCATTGAAAATTGGAATGTCACCAAAATATAATTTCGAATCTACGAAATCGTGGCGAATCTGAAGAAAATGGCGAATCTGAAATAAATGATTTTAAAAGATGATTTCACCACGGAAAACATCAGAACCCACCCATTTTACGAGCGAACAACTTGTTGATCGCTTTGGGCAGCCGATGGATGCAAGATATAGAAGAAACGATACCACGAATCTTCATGGTTTCTACAGCAAACGCCTTGAAAGTAATACGATAATTACTTCATTACCGCACATTACTGCTTACACCTTCACTCAATCTGCACAGGATTAAAGATAGAGTAAAAAAACAACAACAAAGAACAGACAGCGTCGTATAATTTGCTAGTTAAAAATCATACATAATTATATCCCGCCATTTTTCTACGCACTTTCGCGCACAAACACATGCGCGCTGACCGCGTGTCTACGCGCGACCGCAACGCACACACGTCTGCCAACCAATAAATAGATTGAACTAAACGGTGAAATTTAAAAAAGGAACAAAACGAACGAATCGCTGGCGCACACATGCAAACGCAATGCAACCCAATCATTAAACTGGATTTTTGCAATTTAAACTGTGAAAGTAGTATGGTAAGGTTGAAATTGCAATGGTGGGGTGTTGTTTGTAGAACTAGCATGTTAACACATTACCCATGCGTGGGAATGACGGTACGTACACAGACACAAATTTTTGATTATAGGAACACCGAATTTTCTTTTCGTGTGCGTTTTTTTACTTGTGTGCGCGTATAAGTGCATTCTTTCTGCCTCAGTATTCGGTAGATGATGTTAATGTGGTGTGTTAAACTGTGTCAATGTGTGCGTTATTTTGTTGTTCACATGATGGATTTGCGTGTTTGTATTAGTGCCTTTTTCGTTTTTTTTTTCGTATATACGGCAGCGGACACACAGTGCGCTGTGTAAGTAGTGAAAAAATAATTTTAACTGGCACACTGCAAAAGCATGTTTAATTTTCGTTCAGTCGTCCTGCGAAATGGAACGTCATTACGTTTTAAATTACGATGTGCGGCTTTTTTATATATACGCTTTTTAATTTAACATTGTTTGTTTAATTTCTGGATCGAGTTTTTTTTTGTATTACAAAGGAAATGCTGATTTATTGATTCGGTAGGATGATGGCTGGGGAATATAGTCCAGATGTCTGTGTATTTTCCACGAAGCAAGTATTAAAAGAAAACAGACCATGTATATTGAAGTACATTCCCTCATTACCAATTACGTTTCCCTGTTTTATTTCGACTTGGCCTGAAAACGTTGATCAAGCGATTTATACGCTTGCTGTGTTTTACGTCATATTTTAAGATCCTATGGACCTATCGTCTCTATATATCAAAAGAGGTGTGCTATCCTCTAATAAACGTAACCAACACTTGAGTGGTAGCGTCTACACAGTATAAAGTTGTCCCAAGCGGTAACTAAACGTGCCCATTCAGTGATGTCTACTTACTGATAAATCTGGTTGTTTTACTATAAATACCTAAACGTACGCACTAAACGTTTTGAGAAAACTTTTATTATGCGTACAGCTAAGGAGTGGTGCCAGTGTAACGGTTTATTCTCCTACCCTCTTCCAACGTCCCTAGGGATAAGGCGTAAAATAAGAAGAAGGCGGAAACCATTAACAAATATATTTATTACCCAAAGCAATAGCCAAGCTGGAGGCGCAACAATGGTGGTATTCGGGCCGTTCTACCTTTAGGTGCTGTATTCTATTTATCCCTCAGTGATCCAGTACTGTCCTGAGTCAAGCCGCAGATGGAAGCAGGCGCTCGGCGAGTAGTCTGCCCTGCCGGAGTCTGTGTTGCCCGATAGCTACAATCTGGGGGTCTTTAAGTCAAGCGTGAATAGGTAACTTCTAGGCAAGCGTGCTCCATCGTCGACCACATCATCGCTTACCATCAGGTGAGATGGTGGTCAAGCGCGAGCCTATAAAAAAAACTAGTGATACTAGTAACACCACTGATGTTAGCTGAAAATGTTGAAAGACAAATGCAACTGATTACACTTTTCCTTGCAACCATACTTGATGTTACTTGTCATCACGAAATGTATCAAAGATCTTCAATTTCGTGATCAATTCCTTAAATTTTGGCATTTCAACAATCGCTATCGCAAATAGAGTTATGTGTAGTCATATGTCATAATAACGTGAACAGCAGCCTAATTGCGTAACTGATTTTGGCAGGGCAAAGGGAACAACTCCATGAAAGAGTAAGACACATTTCCTATAAATGTTTTCGGTATTGCGTAAATAATTAAGAAAGGGTACGTGATACGTCCTACACTCTATGAGTTGAATTAAAAAAAAAATACGGACAGGAAACGCTTTCCAAGAAATACAAAAAAAATTGTGAAAGAAAGATACAAAGATCATGAAATAAAAAGACCCTACAGTAAGAGATTCGGGAGTATTATGACTATCTCCTTCCAATGCGATTAATTCGGTTGCTCACCTACCAATATGGCTTTGCTAGTATTATAACAAGATAATAAAATACAATTGACAAAACTCCTATAAGTTTGTGATCAGAAGTAAATAGAGCACATTTGTGCTCTTTTCTATGTATATGTTCTTTCTCTTTTAAATATGGTGATAACTAATGAATAAAAACCGGCCAAGTACGAGTCGGACTCGCGCACGAAGGGTTCCGTACCATTATCGCATAAAACGGCAAAAAAAACATGTATGGGAGCCCCACTTAAATATTTATTTTATTCTGTTTTTAGTATTTGTTGTTATAGCGGCATCAGGAATACATCATCTGTAAAAAATTCAACTGCCTAACTATCACGGTTCATGAGATAGCAGACAGCCTGTTGACAGACAGATAGACAGACAGACAGACAGACAGACGGATTGCGGAGTCTTAGTAATAGGGTCCCGTTTTTACCCTTTGGGTACGGAACCCTATAAAAAGATGTTCTAAATACGGTTCGATTTGTGAAGCGCTATCTAGTTAGTCCACTGAATTTCCAGTTATAATAGAAACAGCATACTCAAGGGAGGAAATGTTTTTTCGGTATTAATTTTCTCATAGTTCCATTAATTTAAGTTATTTTGCTAATAAAATAAACCTGTTTAGGAAATATTTCTGCGCAGTAGTGACAAATCGATTTGCATATCGCCATTTCCAATCAACGACGATGCTATCTTGTTTTTTTCTTACACCATTTCTGTAACGTTAGCAAAAACTAAACAAATGATCTGACATTGAAATAATTTTCTTCAAAATGAAGCTGGGCGTAACATATTTGGACACGTACATTGTAACGGCCTTATTAAAAAAAAAAAAACTGTATTTATATTAGTTTTAATTAAATTCTAATTATCAGATTCTTATAACCATAGATGGCTGAAGTTTGTATAAATAAGGCTGTATGACTAATACAAAACAAAATAATAATCGTTTAATAAGAAAAACCACATTTTCATCCCCCCATCTCGGCAAGAGTATTTTTACTCTTCGATATCTGAGTGCAAAAGCCGTTTTTATCCGCTAGAGGATATTTATTTATTTATTTATTTCATTTATTTATTTATTTATTCTCAAACAATTTACATTGTGTCGAACATTACATAATTAAAATTAAAATTACAAAAAAAATAATTATTATGATACACTTGAAAGCAAATTAAATTATTAGAAAATTGAGTCAAATTAATTTAAAATATGTTCCAATAGAAAATTATACAGTTTCAAATTTATCCCATACATGCTTCAAGATAAGATTACAATGTCAAGTTTATACTGTGTATGTCACAAAAAAATCAATTCCAAATCAATCTGAAGTATGTCACAAGAACCAATTATAATGTCAATTTAATTCAACATGTCAAAAAAGAAAAGAAGTAAATTGTTCCTTTAAGTACATTTCACAAATAAGATTTATAATTTCAAGTTAATACAATATATGTTGCAAGAAGATAATAATTTCAAATTAATACGATATATGTCACAAGTAACAAAAGTAATGTCAAGCTAATATATATCACAAAAAATAATAATGTCAAGTTAACACAATAAATGTTACAACTACAAGATTATAATTGCAAATTAATACGATATATGTCACAAGTAATTAACATCGATTTAAACCAATATATATGTCACAAAAAATTATAATGTCAAGTTAATACAATATATGTAGGTATATATGTCACAAAAATATTGTGATTTCAAAATGTAATGTCAAAAGTAAAAAATAAATATGTCAAAAAAATATAAAATAAATGTCCAATAAATTTAATTAAAAATATTTGTTACTGCTATTTCTAATAGCAAGTATCTATTTATCATTAACTGACATAAATTCTAACACTGAGTAGAAACATTTTTCCAACAAGAAGGCTTTTAATTTGGTTTTAAATAAGTGCAAACTATAAATTAATAACTTTAACTCAGTCGGTAACCTATTGAATATTTCCACCGCCTGGTATCCGTAGCAATGTTTAGCTATATTGAAATTTGGTGACATTTTGTGTTTGAATTCCTTCCTTCTGGTGCTTTCTCTAATTTTACGTTCCTCTTGTGATTCATACTGATAAATATACTTAGCAAAGTGAGATAGGACTACTAATATGTATAGGCTTGGTACTGTCAATATTTTCAGTTCTTTAAAGTGCTCTCTGCATGAGTCTCTTTGTGAGATCCTGACTATAGTCCTTATGGCACGTTTCTGTAAGACAAATGCCTTCTGACAGTTATAACTATAGCTATTACCCCAAAACATGACGCTGTATCTTATTCTAGATTCTACCAGTGCATGATATACATCCTTTAGTTGCTTGAGATCCAAAATATCTCTAAGACTCCTAAGTGCATAGCACGCAGATGAAATGGAAGAGTCAATAGCAGCCAGCTCCTGTTTCCAGTTTAAATACACGTCTATGTTTATCCCTAAAAATTTTACTTTGTCAACTAATTCAATCTTATCTTCTTTAATTTGAACATTTATACTATCATTGTTACGAGTTGTCGTCTTAAATAAAATAATGTTAGTTTTACTTGTATTAAGAATAAGGTTATTGGCTGTAAACCAATCGCAGATAATTTCTAGGCTTTTATTTACGTTTTTAGTCAATTCGTTTAAGTCATTAGCCCCAACTATAATATTAGTGTCATCTGCAAAGACAACAAGTTTTGCATCGGGCTTAACGTGGTGCATAAAGTTAAGCAAGTCATTAGTAAAAATAATAAAGAGTATCGGTCCTAAAATTGAGCCTTGAGGCACACCACGTTTTATATCTGTAATGTTAGACGTGTGCACGACTTCATGATTATTATCATCGATGCTTTTAATTTCAACATACATCCGTCTATTTTGTAAGTAGGATCTTAAAAGCTGTAAGGCCTTACCTCTGATACCGTAATATTCTAGTTTAGTTAGTAATAATTCATAGTCAATCGTGTCAAAAGCAGAACTAAGGTCAATGAAAAGCCCAGCCACTTTCGTTTTGTCATTTAATTTATTAATTATGTCATCTATAAGAATGTTAATTGCATCTGAACAACCGACGCCTTTCTGGTATCCAAATTGTCTTAAATTAATTATATTATTCAAATTCAAATGAACTAACAGTCTGGTTTTAATAATTTTTTCAAATAATTTTGATAAGGTTGGCAAAAGGGATATAGGTCGGTAATTTTTTGGATCAGTCTTAGTGCCTTTCTTGAATATTGGAACCACTTTTGCTATTTTGAATTGGTCTGGAAAGAGCGACTCCTCAAAACATTTATTAAAAAAATTGGAAAGAGGTAATGCTAATCTGTCTATATTCTCTTTTAAAATTGAAATTGGTAAGTCATCAAAACCGCAAGATTTTTTGTTGGCCATCTTACCTACTATCTTTATTATTTCAGATGGTGAAGTCAGATCGAAAGTCAAATTATTTTCTACTCTTTTAGTAGTTTCCAACAAAAAAGTCATAGCCCTTTCCTTTTCATTGCTAGCTAGTGTCGATTTGAACACAAAACTGTCGACGAATTGATTTGCAACCTGCTGGGGATCAGTTAAAAGTTTATTGTTTACTTTTAGCCTAAAATTACTACATCGCCTATTTTTTGACTTATTTTTGATTTGGTTTACAAGATTCCATGTCTCTTTTGTTACGTTTTTAGAATTTTTCAAATGATTTGTAGTGGCGTCTTTTTTGGCTTGCTGAATAACCCTTCTATAAATTTGGATGTAGCTATTTTTGTATTGTTTTATACTGGAATTATTTAGCGTACCTGAGCATAGTACTCTCTTCATCTTACTTGAAACTTTAACCCCTTTTGTAATCCACTTTACTGTAGTGTTTTTATATGGCTTTATTCTAACTGATTTCTTTCGATAGCAATCTTGGAATACTTTACCAAGACAGCTTATAAAACTATTTATCCCCATGTTAGCCCAATTTTTATTATTAATACTGTTCTTAAAGGCTACATTATTTTTTTCATTAAAAATTCGTTTTTTAATTACTATTGTTTGTTCAGATGTTATAGATTTATTATTGATTTTATCAAGAACTACATTGCAGAATAGTCCACCATGACCATCTGCTAATCCATTGTGATCAACAAAACACTGGTCTATGTCATCATCAGCAAGATTAGTAATTACGTTATCTAAGCACGAATGTGCGTTGTTCCGAATGAAGGTAGGAGTATTTATAAGGTACCGAAAATTATAACATGTCACCATACTTAAAAATTCAGCAGATTTTTTACTCTCAACAAGTACGTCAATATTAAAATCACCACAAATAATGCACTTCTTGTTAATAAAATGTTCCAACAATTTTTCTAAACTGGACATAAAACTTTCAAAATTTTTATCGTAGGGACTTCTGTAGCAACAACAGAGAAATAACCCAGTTTCCAGATCTTTTACACCACATATTTCAAAACTATCTGATCTATACAATTTATTAACAAAATTGATATTTTCACACTGTTTATTTATATGTCCTAAAATTAGACTACCTCCCCTTTTTTTGTTCGTCCTTGTGTTGTATGAAACTAAATTATAATTGGAAATATTAAACACAAGAGCAGATTGTGGATTTAAAAAATGTTCTGTTAAACATAGGTAGTCTATAGGAATACCTGTAGTTTCAATATATAGTTCGAGCTCATTTTTTTTATTACTTATGCCACATACATTTTGATGGAATATCTTTAAATAGCTAGTTTTATTCATCAAGTTCTGTTTACATACTGCATTTGTTACTGAATCATGCACGAAAAAGATCAATATCTTCAATAACAGAGCTATAATTAGTTACAACTTTAGATGAAATCGGGCCTGGAATTGACATTTTATTGAAATAGTAAGGAATAGTACCGGGTTTGAGCTGGCACTTTCCACTGTCTTGATGTGCTTGAGTCATAATAATATTACAGTCATATTTATGTGTTGACTGTTTAAAAAGCTCTAAGTAGTATTTCAAGTCCCTGAAGACATTGTTCATTGCTGTATTGTTAACCTTCCCAGTATACTTACAAAAATTTTCCTGCGTATAATCAAGTCGTTTATTAGTATCAAAAGTGTATGCATAGGTACTTAAAAACCCGGTTACTTTGGTACAAGAGTCGATTAAAAGCTTCAATTCTGGAATTGAACAGACTTGTATTCCATTTTAATTTAAAATTAGGACAACATATAATGACATTCGTGTGAATTACCTTGCCAAGTTTACATTTTATATGATCAACCAGATCTACATAATTTTTAGAGACTAAGAAGTCTTTTTCACCAAGGAAGATTAAACAATAGTCATTAAGAGTGTAATTTACTAATTTTTTGTCCACTGTTTCAAGGAGGTTTGCAATACCCGCTTTTGGCATACAATAGTGACAGATTTTATGCTTAGGAAAGGTGTTTTCGGCAATTTCTAATATATTATTTACATTATTATCACTTATTATGCATAGTTTATTCTGATGAGCATTTCTTATAACTTTACTACGTTGTTTCGTCGATGTCATTGCGTCAAAATTAGTGGTGCCCTCTAGGGTAACTTGCACTTGTATGTCATCTTGAGTCACCGTAGGTACTAGGATCCTATCTTCCGACGGCAGTTTGTTTATAACAGATTGTTGAACAGGAGTTTGTGTATTTTTAAAGTCAAGCTTGGTTCTAATAAGACACTTGCGTTTTATTTTATTCGCAGGTTTTTTGGACGATGTGCTTGTACAAATGTGTGTCAATTTGTCGATTCTTAGTTTGTAGTCGGTGATTATTTTGGCTTGAGAACTATTTTCTAACAACAAGTTCTCTATTTCAGCTTCTGCGATTGTCAACTTTTCTTCGAGTTGACTTAGTCTGGTTTTTAATTCTTTCACATCGTCATTTGATTTTAAATATAAATCTGGGTAGCTACGGTTTAACTCCTGAGAGGCCGTCGAAGAAAGTGACGTATATTCATCCTCTTTACCTGACAATTCAGCTGCAACTTCAAATGAATTGTTAGTCAAGGTAACAGAGTTGATTCTGTTCCTTAACGTAACATTGGCAGTTTGAGAATCTGTATTGGTACTGCTAAGGCTGTCAAACAATTGCCTTGAGTTGTCTGCCATCCTACTTACTTTTATTACAACTAACGTTTGGTAATATTGTTTGAAATGTTGTATAAATCCAAAAAGTCCAACACTTACTGAGATGCGAACCAGCGCCGCGCCGTGTGCGATATTTATGTCGACTGCACGGACCACTTGACCAATCGTGCTCAAGTTTTAATGTCGAAAAAGATAAAGTATATTGAATTTAGAACATCGTGTGCACTAAGTTTGTGAATTCAAAACATCACTAAACCTATTTACTTCAACCTCCATGGTGCCGAATTTATTATACAACCTTTTTTAATTTGTTAAAAAGTCAGACTCGGAACATTATTGGTTTACTTTTTTTTTAAATCTGCTTTGCGCGCGCCATTTTCTTTTCACTTCATATTGTTAAAACCTTAGGTTAAAAACATAAGAAACTTTAAAACAAGTAAAAAACCTAAAATGAGTGATTCTAGCGACGAGGAAGTTTATTTGACGCCAACAGAATTTACTGAATCTGTTAATAATGCACAAATGAGCTTTCTCCCTCAACAATCACGCGAGAAGTATTTAAAACAGTACGATATGTTTAACACATGGTGACTAGCTAAAGGAGCCAAAACTTTCTCAGAAAACGTTTTGCTGGCATATTTTATTGAATTATCCGAGACCAAGAAATCAAACATTCTATAGAGTACGTATTCAATGCTAAAAGCAACAATAAAGATGAATAAAGACATACATATTGACACCTTTCCAAAATTAGTGGCATTTTTAAAAAGAGCCTCATCTGGTCATCAACCAAAAAAATCGAAGGTTTTCACAGCATCTGAAATTGAAAAGTGTCAAAGTCAAAGTCAAAGCACTTTATTTCAAGTAGGCCAGTTACAGGCACTTTTGAATTGTCAAAAGACAAAATAAAATATTACAAAATTATGGTGCTACAGTCCCAGTCACAAGACATAATAACTGTGAAAGTACCGTAGATGCCCATTCCAAGGCGTTGATCTCTATGGAGAAGAACGGGCAAGAAACTCCATGGACACTCTTTTTCAATTAGGTAATTATTACAAATCATTTGTTACATCATTCATGTTGAGATTACACATTATGTGAGAACGATGTAGAAAGTTAAAAGTGTCCATAGTAAATATAAAAAGACAATTCAGAAATAAAATTAGAATCAATTAAAATAAACCATGGCAGCTAAGAGATGACCAGTCCCAACCGACAGCGCCCGTTCACGAACATGACACATGTATCAGCACCATTCAGCTCAACCATTTTGAAGGGAGCTAAATGATCCGACACACGCGCCACCATCGGCGAGACATTTGAGTGGGCATGACATACTCTCAACCACCGGAGTCATTCAAGTCAATAGAAGACGTAGGTATCTAGACAATGATAGCTCTGAAGTACATGGTACTCACACAATGCTGGCTATGCTGCTATATAATACTAGAAAGATTAACTTTATAATAATGTAAAGATAGTAGCAATCTTCATCAGCTCCGACAATAACAGTAAACGATACCTACGACAGTCTTACCAAAAAATAAAATTTAAAAAATACACATAAAAACGAAATTAAAAATAATAATATTTAACCTGACAGCAAGCTAATTTTGGTAAAAGAACACGAACATTGTCTTGAGTTCAACACAGCGACCAACTATGCTTATCATCTAAATAATCATTAATAGAATAGTATGCCTTAGAACAGAGATTAGCTTTTACCTTTGCTTTAAATGCGTTAAATGGCAAATCTAGAAAAGAAGACGGTAACTTGTTGTAAAAAGTTATACCAACCCCAACGAATGAACTATGCACCTTATGAAGTCGATGAAAGGGAGCTCGTAATTTGTCCTTGTTTCTGGTGTTAAAGTTGTGAATATCACTATTGTTACTGTACAAATGAATGTTCTGCCTAATATATAAAATGTTGGCGAATATGTACTGTGAAGCCGCTGTGAGAATACCAATCTCTTTAAAAAAATCTCTTAGAGAAACACGCGCACCTAATTGGTAAATGGCACGAACAGCTCGTTTTTGAAGCACAAATATATTTTGAATATCAGCGGCTCTGCCCCACAGTAGAATACCGTAGGACATGATACTGTGAAAATAACTAAAGTAGACCAACCTTGCTGTATCAACGTCAGTGTACTGTCTAACCTTTCTAACGGCGTAGGCGGCCGAGCTAAGCCTACCCGCTAGGCTTGATATATGTGGCCCCCATTGAATTTTTGAGTCTACTGTTATACCCAGAAACACAGCTGAATCAACAGTTTCGAGCTTCTCATTGCCGAGCACAATGTTGGGACCCAGATTTCCAACATTGGGCAAAGCGAACTTTATGCATTTAGTCTTCTTGGCATTAAGAACAAGATTATTTGTTGTGAACCAATCTGTGACCATTGATAGTGCGTTATTCACGTCATCAAAAACTTGTCTATTCCTATCTACTTTAAAGATCAGAGAAGTATCATCTGCAAACAGTACAACGTCGCAAATATCCTTTAAATAGAATGGCAGATCGTTAATATAAACCAGGAATAAAAACGGACCCAGTATTGAGCCTTGAGGTACACCCAGCTCAACAGGTAACCTGGAAGATTTAGCGCCATTAACGTCTACGCACTGGTATCTATTAAGTAAATATGACTCAATTACATTTAGGGCTTCGTTTTGAACACCGTAATGGCGTAGTTTACGCAAAAGCGTATCATGGTGAACGCAATCGAAGGCTTTAGAAAGATCGCAGAAAACACCAATTGCATTTCGCGACTTCTCCCATGCGTCAAATATGTGCTTCAACAAAGCAACACCCGCATCTGTAGTCGAGCGACCCTTCGTAAACCCATATTGGTCATTGTGAAGGAGGCTATGTAAGTTAAAATGTCTGAGTAACTGCTTAAGAATTAACTTTTCAAATATTTTGCTGAATGCTGGCAAAATAGAGATTGGTCTGAAATTACCAATATCATTTTTGCTACCGGATTTAAATAGAGGGATGACTTTACTGCACTTCATGAGATCAGGAAAAGTACCCAAATCAATGCATTTGTTAAACGTAACAGCAAGATAGGGGGCCACAATGTCTATTATATTGCCCAAAAGTTTGGTAGATATGCCCCAGTAATCACCCGTGTTTTTAGATTTAAGAGAATTAAAAACATTAACTACATCACGAGGCGCTACATGCTCGAATCTCAATACATAACTACATTTAGGGACGCTACTATGCAATAGGTTTTCAGCCTTAGACGGCGACGAACTTAAGGAGCAAGTCGTCGTTGCAGGTATGCTCGTAAAAAACTCATTAAACGCCTCAGCTACGTCAGCTGGTTTATTAACTAATTTGTTATCAACCATGATCTCGAGTTGATTTTCTTTTTTAACCGATTTACCCGTTTCGTTGTTTATGATTTTCCAAGTGGCTTTTACTTTGTTATTAGAATTTTTAATAGTCTCACTTAGAAATTTTGATTTTGCAACACGACAAATCTTTTTAAATAATTTTGAATAATTTTTAACATATTCTAAAAAATTGTTATCAAACTTGTACTGTCTCAGACCATACAACTCATACAATCTCGCTCGGCTTTTATAAATGCCTGGTGTAGCCCATTGGTTGAAACCAGCGGAAGTCCCAGTAATGTTGATAGTTTTAGTTTTAAAAACGGATTTGTACTCATTTTGCACAACATCAAAAAGGGCCTCGTACATTTCATTTGGGTTCTCGTACTCTATTATTGACGGTATAACTTTAAGAGCTATATTATTTTTAAACTTACTGCAACGACTAACAGTATAAGGCCTGCATTCTACTTTGCGCGGCTTTTTACTTAACGGCATAGGGAAGCTAGCCATTAATCCACAGTGATCTGATGATAAATCACTTAACACCAATTTATTGTCTTAACGAAGCAACTGATTTCGAATATTTGGCGGCAAAAGCGAGTCAGTTGCACATTCAATATCTACTTAAGTATATTAATCAACTACTTAACATAATCTATTACGTACTTAGTAGATGTTGATAGGCATAATAATTATGCATGCATATCAATTTTATTAATTTATCTACTACAATACTCTTTACGTAACAGGTTGTTCTTATTATTGGTATAAACGGAGCATGTTGAATGAATGAACTAACTAACACAACTTAATGTCAAAAACATTGAGAAACATTCAGATGACTTAATATTAATTAATTTACCTAATACAAAAAGAAACCGCAACTTCGTCATTCGCAAGGAATACGTAACAATTGATGTGAAATATCAAGCCTTACGCCCGCCTTACACTCCAATCAATCGATTTTTCTACAATATCGCTACGGAGTGTGTTAGACAGCCTATGGGTGCTAATAAAATTGATAGTATCCCACGATAAATAGCAACATTTCTTGAACTTCCAAAACCCCTGTTGTACACAGGTCATTCTTTCCGACGAACATTTTGCCACACTTTTGGCCGATTCAGGAGCTGATCTCTTATACCTTAAGCACCATGGAGGCTGGAAGTCCAATGCGGTTGTAGAGGGATACATAGAGGATTCCATCCAAAATAAGTCTAAAATATGAAAAGGCATCGTAGCAGCCATTACACTGAAAGAGCCTCAGTCAGATCCTTGGACTGGCCCTTCTACATCAAAAATGAGCCGTTACGAAACACCTGACCATCGCCCTCTCTCGCCAACATTTACGCCAAGGGAATACGATGAATCGGTACAACTATTAAGTAGTATATAGTTTACCGAAAAACAGTACATAAGTCACTAACACCAACATTACAGTAACTAACAACAATATCACACTCAACTGTAGCAACGTTACTTTAAATTTTCTTAATTATACCTAAGTATTATCTATACTTATACTATATACTATATATACTATATAATATTATAAAGAGGTAAAATTTGTAAGTTTGTATGTAGGGGGTAATCTCTGGAACTAATGATCCAATTCTAAAATTTTGTTCACTGGTATAAAACTACATTATTCCTGAGTGCTATAGGCTATATAACATCACGCTACGACCAAGAGGAGCGGAGCATAAATGAAAAACGTTGCAAAAACGGGAAAGAATATTACTGTTTTAGTTATGCAATCATGTATGTAGGGTAGGTGTAGGGTAGGTGTAGGGTAGGTGTAGGGTAGGTGTAGGGTAGGTGTAGGGTAGGTGTAATGTAGGTGTAGGGTAGGTGTAGGGTAGGTGTAGGGTAGGTGTAGGGTAGGTGTAGGGTAGGTGTAGGGTAGGTGTAATGTAGGTGTAGGGTAGGTGGTGGAGCGAAGCCGCGTGGGACAGCTAGTTTGTTATAATTTAAATATTATTCTGTGATACCTACTTACCTATCATAATGTAGTAGTTAATACCTAAACTGAAATAAAAGTATCTTGTGATTGTAAGGCATAGCACGCACGGCGATTTTTATTCACGCGATTTTTTTAGTATTATTTGAGCGCGATTTTTTTTCCGCAATGCGTGCAGTTTCATACATTTCCATAAGGCACAGAATATGCGGAAAAAAATTCGCGCGAATAAAAATCGCAGTACGTGCTATGCCTAAATGTATTTTTTCAATACAGTTGTTAAACATGGCGTACTTTCAGAGGCTATAATTATGATTCGAAAGTTAAATCTTACGCATAGGCATCTTTCTGTTACGCGGTCGTGACTTTTGTTTACGAGCTCGATCATTATGTTTGCAGTTTAGTTTTAAATTTATAAGTAAATTTAAAAAAGTTTAGTAGCAAGGCGTTTTCAAACATAGAATAAAATGGGATAGATTTTCTACGAGGAAAAATGAATGATTCCGTACGTTTTAGCATTGAATTCTCAAAAGTCTTTTAAATGGTTGTTTAATATATTTAATTACCAGTTTTAATTTAATTATTTTCACATCAACATTTGTCAAAAATTGAATAGGCTGTATAGGCTGTTTTAGTTGAAAAAAAAATGTCCAGTTGCAAAAACGCGCCATAAGTCAATTTAAAAAAGTTTAGTAGCAATGACTTTTCATACATTGAATAAAATGGGATACGATTTTATACGAGGAAAAATTAATGATTCCGTACGTTTTAGCATTGAATTCTCATTTTTTTTTAAATAGTTGTATAGTATATTTAATTACCAGTTTTAAGTTAATTATTTTCACATCAACGTTTGTCAAAAATCGAATAGGCTGTATAGGCTGTTTTCTTTGTAAAAAAATATGTCCAGTTGCAAAAACGCGCCATATTGAAAATTTTATTTTTTGTGAATAAACAAATCTAATTCTTTGATTTGTTTTACTGTTTCTCACAACTGTATTGAAAAACGTCGTGTGATACACGGGTGTGTAGGTTATTGCAAACTCGTGTCATTAAAAACCCTCGCCTTCGGCTCGGGCTTGTTAATGGCAGCTCGTTTGCAATAACCTACTTCCCACCCTTGTATCACAATGTACTATTTTGCCTTTAGTCATTTCCTCGCTGACGTGGGATGAAAAGTTACGTATTTCACTCGAGTGCAAAGATTTTTCACCTCGTGCTCTTTTGATACTCCGCGGTCTGACTGTCTATCACCAAGCTGTATCTCATGAACCGAGATAGCTAGAAAGTTGAAATGTTCACAGATGATGTATTTCTGTTGCCGTTAATAAATACTAAAATCTGAATAAAATAAATATTTAAGTGGGGCTCCCATACAACAAACGTGATTTTTGTGCCACTTTTTGCGATAATGGTACGGTACCCATCGTGCGCGAATCCGACTCGCATTTGGCCGGTTTTTGAATCAATCCTTCACTTGCTCGGTCATCAAAATTGAGCACGCGGTTAAAAAGCAACTTAGCACTCTTGTATAACAAATAACTATTACAGGATCAGAAACTAAGGACAGTTTTAACAGTGGTTTTTTATTTGTAGTGTTTTGTTGGAAGTCGGATGATAAATCTTTTGTTAAAAAGATTTTTATGTTTCTTTTTCTTCATTTTTTTCCTCTCTTTCTTTTAGTTTTGTTACCTTTTTTGGTACTTTTTATTACTTCTCACCGCACTATTCCCAAACCACTGCAACTCCTGTAATCCAGAATCAACAGTGGTACCACCAGAAAAGCGCCGAGGCAATGAAGCTCGACGAAGTCCCGAAGAATAATTTTAACTGTCTTGGATCCCGCAACGAAATTAATGATAAAGGAATAACGGAGGAGTAGGAAAAATACAAATTATGGTACTTTTATTAATCACCATGAAAATACGCATTATTAAGGTTAACTCAAAAACTACTAGTCAGACCTTTATCAAAATGGGACCATGAGGAGTACCAGCTTTCAAATAAAAAAAATATCATCAAAATCGGTTCACCTAGTAAATAGGTTTGAGGTAACACACATAAAAAAATACAGTCGAATTGAGAACCTCCTCTTTTTTGAAGTCGGTTATAAATCATCAAGAAACTCTGGAATTTTCCAAGTAAACTAAAAATAACATGCCTACGAGAGGCACAGTTAAAATCAAATAGGAAAATGTGACTTCTTGGAAAATTATCTTTTCTTGGAGAAGTAATTATATCACAATGATATCTTTCTCCTACTGTAAACGGAAAGTTTTCAGTAAATAATTGCGTTGTACAAGAAAAACTCTCGCAAAATTCCCCGAAAATTATGAACACATCGGCATTGTAGATTCGGAAATTTAGGAAAGTGGAAATTAAATAAAAACGATTATTCTTCATTCCTCAATTTTTTTTTATAAGTATAAGTGAGTCAACGCTTGTTTTTTGCAATTCATTGGTGTCCTACTAGTGACGAATTCTTTCCACATCTTGTTAGCAACCTTCAAGAAGATTTCCATTTATAAAGGCATTTACCGATTTCAATTAAAACATGTGCCAACTATCAAGGCAGACCAGAAACAAAGTTTTAGAATATGTCTTACTAGCGTTTGCCCACGGCTTCGCTCTCGTGGCATATCCTATAGATGGATGGCCAGAGATTTGTCTTATATTTTTTTAATAAAAAACACATAACCCTCCTGCGACAGTCGGGTAAAAAACAAGAATTTTAAAGAAGTTTTAATAAATTAAAATTAGTTAAAAATTGTTTTTTTATGATTTAATTTTTATGATATTTTTTCCCTTTATTAAAGTAACAATTAAATTAACATATATACAATTGAAAATTTAATGAAATTTAAATTTTAAATTTAAAGAAATTTTCATTTTAGTCTTTCACTCCATAATGGGTGCACCCAATATCGCTTTCGTCTTCGGTTTCCTGGAATAAGCGCACAGACCGTCTCTTCGAAATCCATGTTTATGAATGCAGTATTTTTTTACAAAAGTGTTGCGTTGCTGTCGCTTCCGTGTGCGCATCGTCCAAGTGTCGGCGAGGAGACAGTGACGGAGACAACTAAATCGCCCCCACAACATGCGGCGCAACTAAATCGCCCGTGGGCGCTCTCCCTTAGTAGGTATATTTGACACGTTCTTAACTTCAAATACTCAATTTAGAAATCGGCCTTATGTCCAACAAAGCTAAAACTTCTAATCATCCCATAAAAAAGAAACCTGAACCATCTTTTACAAACTAAATCACCTCATAATTCTAATAAATACAGCACCGCACCAATCAATGTCAACGTCCTAGGCTGAGTTGAAGGCTATCTGCCGACGACTAGACTACAGTTGTGGCAGGTCAGGTTTAGCTAGACTGAACTGAATACCTAGCCTCTAACGTAACCTTGTACCCAGTTGTGAGCTAAATTCTTAGTGCTAACGTATTTTTTTACGTTAACGTAACCTCGCTGAAATTAAACGAAATATTTTAGTCTATGAATGAGCGAGAATTTATTGGTAAATATAGACTGACAAGCTTTATTTCTTAGTTTCTTTTTGATGTTATTAAGTGTTTTTTTGAAGAATTTTCGGGTAGTAACCATAGAGTTTTGTGTTCGTTCTGTATTTTATGGAAAACGACAAAAGAGCGATTACAACACTTCGTGGAAGTCTCTGTAAAGGCCTTTGGATCTTTTCAGTTCCCTTTGCATATACAGAAACATACCTTAATTTTCTTCCGTAATTTCGTATTTTTTATTAAAATTATGTTTTTCAGAATCCAATTCATACTCAGAATAATAAGCTTAGCACGGCGTTCAGCGTATAGCTTCAAGGTATAAAATAAAACTCAAAATATTTTTTTGGGAAATGACCTGCGAAGTTTGAAAAGTACCATTTCCGTATCTCATTATTTATAAGTATGTCGAATATTGCTTAAACATTAATATTTTCATAGCAACAACCTTGTTCTCGTTAAGGCGCAGATAGCCCAGAGTAACTGATTTTAAAATGAGAATCACGTCTAAATGACTAGTCGTAATATTTTGGAAAAAAATACATGTTACATTTCCTAGTATTGAGTTTTATTCGTATAACATGGGCGCATGGTTGGCGCAGTGGTTGAGCGATTGACTGCTGCGCTACGTGTCGCGGGTTCGATTCCCGCACGGAAAAAATATTTGTACGACCTACAAATAGTTGTTCCGGCTCTGGATGTTTGTGTATGTGAGTTTGTATGTTTGTAAACGCACCCACGATACAGGAGAAATTCCTAGTGTGGGGCAAAGACTAATAAAATAATAACATAGTGTAATTAATTTGTAAAGTTATGTCTAACACAGACACAAAATCGAAAATCGCACCCAAACCGCACGGAGGAATTTTAATGAAATTTTCACAATCTCAAAGAAAATTTAATTATCTATATTTAGAGCTAAGGCTTCTTTTTAAGTTATAGAAAAATAAGGAAAGTTCATAATACTACTGAATTTGGGCCGCGTGGATGTGAAACGAGTGTGCGTATTGTTGGTCGTTGGTGACTGTCGTCGTCTTAATAAGACAGTGACAATTAGTTCACTGTCATCTCAACCATGACGCTTTTTTAATATTTACTTAACATTTTATGAATTCTTTTAAATATAAAATCGCTTCTCTGTAATCGAAATTGTATGCTTTCGAAATAAAATATTCAATAATTCGAGGTTTTCAGCTGGGTCATGAATCAAGTAATTTGACTGTACCTACGTTGTTCTTAGCGTATCTCTAAGTAGTCAGTGTTTCTTAGGCTCTTCACGAGAGCTCTGTGACCCAAATAATAGTAAGCCATTTATTCCAAAAAAGATATAAATATTACAAACTGTATGACTCCTTGACCATTTTTGTAAGAAATCACATACATTAAACTTCCTCTTTTCAATTTCTTATTCAAATTATATTATGTTTCATGTTTTTCATCATCATCATCATTTCAGCCGAAAGACGTCCACTGCTGGACATAGGCCTCCCCCAGGCGTCGCCACATTGACCGATCCCGTGCGTCTCGCATCCAGCGCCTTCCCGCAACCTTAACCAGGTCATCGGTTCACTTAGTGGGAGGCCTTCCAACGTATCGTCTTCCGGTTCGCGGTCGCCATTCCAGAACTTTTCGGCCCCATCGGCCATCCGTTCTGCGAGCAATGTGCCCTGCCCACTGCCACTTAAGTTTGGCAATTCTTTGGGCTATGTCGGTAGCCCTGGTTCTCTTGCAGATCTCCAAATTTCTGATTCGATCACGCAAGGAAACTCCGAGCATAGCCCTCTCCATTGTCTCATGATTTTAGTTAAGTAAAATTATAAATTCACTAGCTGTCCCCCGCGGCTTCGCTACCGTCAACTAGCTACCTATCCTACCCTACCCTATCTTACCTAACTACGTACCCTACCCTACCTACCTACATACCAAGCCTACCTACCTACCCTACCTACTTACCCTACTCTACCTACTCTACCTTGCCCTACCCTACCTACTCTACCCTGCCCTACATACTCTACACTTTTTACACTTACTACATACTTTCTACACTTTTTTCATATATTAAGTAGCCTATGTCCTGCCTCAGGATACCATCTATCTCCTTGCCAAATTGCATGTGGTTTAGGCGTGAAAAGGTAACAGACAGACAGACAGTTACTTTCGAATTTATAATATTAGTATGGATAATCATTTATATAAGATCATGCCATTAATGAAAAGATTTCAATGCTGTGACCGAACGGCTTTGAGAGATCTTAAATGGATTTTCCATCTGTAATTTCTCAGAAGTAGCTCGGTGTTTGGTATTGTCTCCGGTTGATGAGAATAAGTTCATCCCCTTTTATATAGCACTTCAAAATAACTACCATCGGTGCACCTCTGCCCAGGATCTCTTTTCGTGGAAGGCAGGCGTGATGATGTATACGGAACAAAGATGCTAAGAGAACACACAGCATTATTATCAACTATCAAAATTATCCCAAGGGAACATATTCCTTCGATAAAAAGTATTCTATGTGATATTCCAGAATGTAATCTATCTATGTGTCAAATTTACGGCGATGCGCCATCGGTACAAGGTGGAAATCCCACCCATACGCACAAAACGTTTTGGAAACACTTTTATTGTGCGTACAGCTAAGGAGTGGAATTTCCTGCCGGAGTCTGCGTTTCCCGACAGCTACAATCTAGGAGTCTTTAAGTCAAGAGTGAATAGGTTATTTCTAGGCAAGCGTGTCTCACCGTCGACCACATCATCGCTTACCAACAGGTGAGATAGTGGTCAAGCGCGAGCCTATAGTATATTAAAAAAAAAAGATTCGTTCAGCCGTTCTAGCATGATTGAGTAACAAATATACATCCACAGTTCCACTCACACATCCATCCAAACTTTCACATTTATAATGTTAGTAGTAGTATATAAAATAAATATTATATTTTAAAGTCTGTTTTTGCTGCCATTACTAATATTCTAAGACGTAACGAGACCCTGGCCTTGCTGTCAGGTCGTTGCACTAGCCACGAGTTCTAAGCGTGTATAAGTCTTTCAACCAGACCTATTGCGCAGTAGGTGTTGTTGCAAATTAGGATGATTTATTATATGATACACACATATTATGGTGAGTTTTATGTAGGAAATAAGATAATATTTTATCTAAGTTATTTGGTAGTAACTTACCTGAACCGTCTTCTTATATCGTGTTGGTATGAACTATGCACTTCATGCAAAAGATGTACACTGCTATACATGGACCCATAGACTAGTTCTTTGCTACTCCAACGGACTCCCGCAGCTTTCACCCGGTCATTGGTCTATTTTGTAGAAGATATTCTAACGCTGCGTCTTACGGGTTACGTAAATTTCTGCCCCATCGGCTATCCAGCCATCCGTTCCTTGAGCAATATACCCTGCCCTCCACCACTTAAGTTCTTCGGGCTTTGTCGGTTACCTTCCTTTCTTCTCTACGCAAAATTCTGGAGTCGAAAAATTAAAGAAATTGATTTTTCAGATTTTCCAACCTTTCCCGTATTCCAGACGCTCATACTCGACTCAAACTCAAAACTGGCCACGCCTTCCAGTCAACTGCCAACCAATCACAATTCTCGAGTTTGGCATATTTATAATTCTTCAGTTTGACTTGTGTGTACTCAATAGAACAATAGACCAGAAACCGCAGACGTTACTGAATTCTTTTTATACAAAATGTGTGGTAGGCATTTGATGAAAGTTAAAGTCCAAGTTAGCAAGTACGAGTACGTTCCAAGTACATATAAACACTACTCAATTCCACTGATTTTGTGATAAAAGTGTTCGGTTACGTTTGGGACGTCTAGGATACTGGACTTGATCACGTTATTAATGTAATAAAACAAGCCAACCAATCACAACTGCCCATTTCCAGTCTGAGTTGAGTTGAGCATGAGATCTCACTCTAAGATATTGTAATCCTACTTAAGAGTTGTTAAATTACCTTTTACACCGTTTTAAAAGACTACTTCTAGGCCTTTCAAAATATTGGTAAGCAAAACGATCCGTTTTAAACCGTACTATTCTACCTTTTCAAATTGTAACCAGCCCCCAAAGAACTAAATAAAAACATCGCATGTACCCTCCCTGAGTAGGCATCCTATCTCTAAGCTTTTAGGGTGCACTAATTGATTAGTACTGTGTGAGCCAGACAGCAGACAGGACAGCCTGGGGCATACAGAACTGGGTGCATTTAGTAAAGGAGCAAAATGACATGAGGTATTATGACAAAATTCTTTATTTAGTTTGGAATGTTTTTTTTTGTGATGTGTTTGCTCTTGACTCTAGTCTAGGTCATAGGTGACAGAGACAGAGTCAACGATGGAGTGAGCTTACTCAGAAGAAGCCTGTTCACTCTAACTTTGAAGAGATTCGGGTTGAATGCGAATTGGTGGAATGGCAACAAGGTAAGGATGATAACTTGCAGTGCGTCTAGATGTCCGATGGTAGAAGGGGGCTGGTGGGATGAATGTGTACTAAAATTGATAAATATACTGTACACAAGAACTAGATCTATTTATTTACTTTTATGCTGTAGAAGTGTGAACTCCTGAAGGGTAGATAAGTAGCAATCGCTTTCAGTGCTTCGCTTTTCTTCAGAGACTTTCTATGCTTTTCGGTAGCTGAATTGGTCGCATATTTTTTGACTTTTCTATCATATTTGACCCTTATAGAATAACTACCTGTCCCACGCGGCTTCGCTCCCGTCAACTGGCTACCTACCTACCTTACATACATGAATGTTGCGTAACTTTAACCGCTTACGCAGCGCACGCAACGGAAGCTATCAAAAAGGAATATTTTTTGCCCGTTTTTGCAACATTTTTCATTTATGCTCCGCTCCTTTTAGTTGTAGCGTGATTTTTTCAATTCCAGCCAGTAGTTCCTGAGATTAGCGCATTCAAACAAACAAACAAACAAACTCTTCAGCTTTATAAATATTATTATAAGTATATAATATAGAAGTATAGATACTATCCGCCGTCCGTGGCTATCCACTACAAATTATGTATAAAGTTTAATTTAATGCTGTAAAATTTCATTAAAATCCGTTCAGTAGTTTTTGTATGAAAGAGTAACAAACATCAATATATTCTCACAAACTTTCGAATTTTAATAGTCCATATGTTATAAGATTACTTTGCCCAGGCCCTCTGAATTCAATTAACAGATCGGGAAATGTAATAATGGGTTTTTCCATCAACTTTACAGGCTGTAATACTATAGCGACGAATCTAACATTAACACGGTCTACCCTCTTTCTTGTTCGTTTTTTGCACTCAGTACCGCTACCAAAACGAACAAGAAAGAGGGTAGACCGTTTTGTCTCCTCATAAACACCCACCCGCAATGACTTCAGTTTATCCGTGATCATGGTGCTTGCAACAGCACCGAAATATCGGGAACTCGCAACAAACAGTAAACATGGTAAATATCCCGCTTTTAATTTTAATGTTAGTGTTAGTGACCATGACAGTTCAAAAACTTATACGACGAATCTACTTACAAATAATTATAACTTATTTATTGCCATCCTATAATAATCTAACATAGGTAGCTATCAATACCCCGATATCAATGTTATTATTGCAACCACATTCTAAACCGTAATACGACCACAACGTTTACATCACTCAATTGGCTGCGATACGTGTAAGCCCCATAATCCTCATGTTTCCCATGGGGAATATTTCCCGGGACAGAATAGTGAAGTATAAGTTGTTACAGGGAATTGTGTGACAAGACTTGTGAATTAGGAAGTTACGTTCTTGGCAAGTAAACGATTTTGATATCATATACAGAGTGATTTTAATTGTTCAATACTAAGTCACAAAGACACTCACGGCAAAGTTGGAGGAGGACATCGGATTTTTTTGGGTACCGTGCCGACGTTCTATACTAATTATTCTGATTATTTTTTGTACACCGATCGCGTTCGGTTCCGTTCCTTTCCGTTCTACGGATATAGATGGTGATCTATCTGTCGCCGTGGAACGGAACCGAACGCGATAAATTTACAAAAAATTATCGGTAAAATCAGATGAAAAACGCTAGTTACGTCGGCACGGTTTCTTTGTATGGGATGAGGGATCTGTATGCTAGTATTTTATTATCTGTGGTATAGTCATCCCATAAGATCCGGGAAGAACTACGGGTATCAGCTATAGTTTTCCAATAATACTGTTTTATTAGCTATGAAATACAATTAACAATTTAAAAAAATATAAAGAGGTAATATTATGTTTATAAAATGTTATCTCTGGCAGTACTGTATCAATTAAACTTTAAGCTACACTATGCCTGAGTCCCATAGACAACTTTTCAATCTAAAAATTGATGAGTCTTGTAAGATGGGCCACGGGAGCGGAGCCGTGAAATAATATCTGTAGCTTTCAAGTGTAACAATATAGACGCAGAAAATAACTAATGCATTATAATCACATTGTATTGTAAAGTATCAATTCAACCAGATATCAGAAATTCGATGAAATATCCATTACAATATTCGACCGACCATGAGCGTGAAACTACTGAATAAAACTCGAATGCCCGGAAATTGACCCTTATCCTTTTCACGCTTGAATAAACTTCAGGAAAACCCGCGTACAAATACATAAGTATCTTCGCACGGAACCATTCCCGTCGTCGTCTTCTACACATGTAAGTAATCCTATAATCGCGTGTTTGCTACGAACAATACGGCTGGCTCGACAACTATCGCACACATACGACTGCTCCGTATGGGAAGTAGTGTGGGGGTACAGCTAGCAGAGTAAGTTGGAATGATTTTGATTTGTGGAGATTTCGTGGTAGGGATTTTTGAAAGAGAAAGAATGGTCTGTGCGTTATGGTAAGTTGGGTTAATATATTGCTGGTAATTTGGACTATTATAAAATCTATAGCGCACGGTTGGCGCAGTGGTTGAGCGATTGACTGCTGCGCTGCGTGTCGCGGGTTTGATTCCCGCAACGCACAAATGTTTAATTTTGTATGACCTACAGATAGTTGTTCCGGCTCTGGGTGTTTGTGTATTGTGAGTTTATATGTTTGTAAATGCACACAAGACACAGAATACATTCCTAGTGTGGGGCAATGATCGTTTAAAAAAATAAAAAAATAATAATTATGTCTATAAGTGTTTTTCAATTTTTGAGTGAAAGGTATGTTAATACGCTCGAAAAAAGATTTTCTGAATGATAGAACTACTTACGAGGAAAACGAAATTAGTAAGTGAGAAAATAGAAAATTTTGAGAAAGAAAATTACTTGATTTTTGCATTTTTATGATTTTAAAAACATATTTTCAATAATTTTTAATAAGTTTTGGCCAGAAGAATATAATGTGTACTGCCGCATAATGTATGAAGGATATCTGTAGTATATCCTAAAAGACGATCATAATATACCTACTTCATATTGCTGGACCTCTTCGTCATATTTCGCCAACGGTTTAATCACTGTATTTAATATTTTTAAAGCGTCTTCTCATTTACTAGCAAACCTAAACTCTTTTTAACCCTAATCACGTCAACTAACACTAATCAAAGCCGTCTTTCAAATACCCTCCGCAGTTCAGTGACACATGTCCCTACTATGACATGTCATTGCCATCACGAATCTGCTGTGAACATGTGATAGCGCTATTCCTCCTGTATAGCTCCGTTTCTCTTACATTCATGATGGCTTAAAGCCTCGTATCTACTAGGAAACATTTGATGTACGACATGTTGCATAACATTTTGCTCACCATGATGAACGACAACGTGAAACGTTGGTTTAGTAACGTTGACTCGTCGTTCCATGTTGCGCGCCAGCTGGCAACGTTGCCGAACATGTTGAGCGTCACGTCTTGTTTTTTTTTTCTATGTGGCGTCTCGTAGTTCGGTCAAAGTGACTGACAACTACTTAACCGGGCTTCCCTGTGGAGACTAAGCTATATAGCCTCCAGCCAGGCACAAATTTCTAATCCTAAGCGACAACGCTGAGGGCTACCCCCTGTGGGGTCGAACCTCGGCTCAGGGCGTCGCTGGGGGGACAACTATGGCTGGATCTTAATAAAGTGATTCTACTATCCGTTCGGAATAAGCCTACGTGGAGAAGAACGGACAAGAAACTCCAATTAACTAACTAGAATTTAACTAAGGCACTGCATTGCGCGGGCTGGCTTGTATATCTTGGCGGGGTCACGTCTTGCGCGTCAAAATATTGCTTAGTGAATACGAGGCTTTAATTTTTTTTGTATCTTCTAATCTGGAAATCTTCATAGTAGTGGCACTGACCTCTAAACATTCAGGCTGCGTATGACTGCGTTTATTAATTACGTGTCTGATGCTAATTAGAACACGCTACTGGCTAATTCTTCAGGTTTCGGTAATTAAGAGACATGGGTTGTAAAGTTGTACATGTTTGAAGGGAGGTAGGATTGTTTGGTCGTGACAAATCGATGTGATGAGTTAGTAGGTGGTCGTTGATTGAGTAAAGATAAATTATAGTATATTATTGAAATACCTTTAATGATCGATAAATCGATACTCACGGATATGTTTGTCAGAATGGCTAAGTTTATTTTGTTTTCAGTTTTTTGACTAACATTTCAGATGTTTTGCGGTTTGATTTAAGAAATACATCTTGGTGAAGGGAGGCCAGACAGAGACAAGTCAAAATGGAAGTTAATCCTTGAGAAGGCCAAGTATCACCGTTGTAGCTCCGCAGAAATTACTGAATAATTTTAGAAAGAGCAAGATCTATTAAGAAAAGTCTTTTCTGTGTCTTATTCGTTAAGTTTTTTACTTTGTGAACACCTTAATTCATGAAATTCTTGTACTTATGAATAAGAAATAGTAAGCATTGTTTTATTAAAAATAAAATAACATTCCCGAGCACTATTTTTAAATTTTACCGTTAGTAGGTAAAGATTTGGCTTAATAATTTTTCACATTCTTTTTTTTTTTTTTTTTGTCTATAGGCTTGCGCTTGACCACTATCTCACCTGATGGTAAGCGATGATGTGGTCGACGATGGAGCACGCTTGCCTAGAAGAAACCCATTGAGATTGTAGCTATCGGGCAACACAGATTCCGGCAGGGAATTCCACTCTTTAGCTGTACGCATAATAAAAGTGTCCCCAAAACGTTTTGTGCGTATGGGTGGGATGTCCACCATGTACCGAATAATGCAACAAATGTAACAAATATATTTCAGTTATACAATAGAATATTCTGAAAAAAAAAACAAGCTTATATACAAATGGGTGAGGGAAAGCGACTCATTGTGCATCAATAAATTTGTCCACATCGATGTCAATGGGAAACGTGCCTAGAACGCTTACAGCATTACCACGTTGGATGGCAATGCTGATTCTTTGGCCAAAGAAAAGGCCAGCCCTCTAGTCACGTGAATAGTCGACGAGAAACCCTAACCCTTCTCACTTTTAAAACTATTAACCGCAACATAGCAAACCTCACCAACATCGACTAACTCTCAAAACTAAATAACCACATAAATAAATAAATAAACAATTCCCGACAACCGACTTATTTGCTACCACTACAACTAAACTAGTGTGCGTGCTAGACGCTGCCTAGACGAACTGACCCACTGCCCGTCGACCTTGCGTTTCTTATGTTATTACTCCGTCTCTCTCCCTCGTTCCTCGAGACTAGCGCCGTCCCCCTCGTACGTGGCGTCTATTGATAGTTAAGATGGCGTATTCAAGGTTATCGGGTTATTGTGTAGGACGGGAATGCGTTTGTGTCGTGTCGTGGGGGGTAGTCTGGCCGGGAGGGGTGGTGGGGGTAGTGTGTGATTGATTTGAGAATAGTTTTCATGTGGTTTTCTTGTGTTTTGTTTCTTGTTGTGAGATGTGGGTAGTTTGCGTTTGACGGCGGCTTTTTTGCTATTGGCGCCTTCTTTTAGTTCGATGCTTAGAGTAAGCTGTTGTATCACGTCTCAAGTTTAAGAAATGAAACTAAATATTATATCAACTTGCTGATAATTATGATGTATTTGATATTTCCTGGATTCATGTGTCTGGCAATAGATAGTTTGTAAGTTCGACATTACAATTATCCTGTTTATTGGCAATTAGACATTCTAACTTTAGTTAAAAATTTTGGTTGATAAACAAAAATAACAATAGTAACAAAAAAATCTCATAATTCCTGAAATCAAATCTTTACAAGCTTTAACCATTTTTCCACGCACACATAAAAAAAAGCACCATTAAAAAAAAGAAAACTACACCTCTCTCACCGGCTTTCCTAATCTTATGGGCCCACAATCCCATTAGTGATATCTATCGGAGGGTACTTGACCGACCCCTGTCTACGACCCCAGGGGGGTTCGTCTTGTCTAGACATGTGGGCCGAATACCGAAGTGGGTCACCGAGCTATGCCGGACGACGACGGTGGGGTAGTTACATGTCACGACGGTGTAATTTTCTTCAGCCTTGCGAAGGGTTGGTTATTCTGGTCGGGTAAGTTTTGATTACACGAAATGGTTGTTTGGTTGTGCGTTTTGTTATGGTTGGTTAGTTTTTAGTATGTATTAGTGAAGTTTTTGCTATTATATTCGTATTATTATGGTTTCATATCAGTTAAACACGAGGAAGTGGTGACGGAGGAGTGTTTTGGGGATCTGTCTTTATGTTATACTTTAACGTTTAAAAAGTGCTGGTTCTCAAACTAATTAGAAAAATAAATTACTTTAAATTTGTTTAAATTCATTTTAATATGAGGTTACACGTAGTTTACGAATGGTTGAGTTTTGTCGACGTTTTATAAGTGCCCATGTAGGCCTATTTAAAATAAAAAAAACCGACCAAGTGCGAGTCGGACTCGCGCACGAAGGGTTCCGTACCATTATCGCAAAAAAATGTCGTTTGTTGTATGGGAGCCCCACTTCAATATTAATTTTATTCTGGTTTTAGTGTTGGTTTTGTTATAGCGGCAACAGAAATACATCATCTGTGTAAATTTCAGCTGTCTAGCTATCACGGTTCATGAGATACAGCCTGGTGACAGACGGACAGACAGACAGACGGATCGCGGAGTCTTAGTAATAGGGTCCCGTTTTTACCCTTTGGGTACGGAACCCTAAAAATGATTTTGATTTGATTTTTTCATTCATTTCACGTCAGAAAAAGGGTTATACTGTAAGATTATTTAATTAGCTCATATAGTGCTGTATAATAAATAGGCTGTAAAATTATGTTATATATTATATATATCATTAAATGTGGCAAAGAGGATGGATAGCTAATCTTACTTTTAATATTATAAATGTGAAAGTTTGGATGGATGTATGTTTGTTACTCAATCACGCCAGAACGGCTGAACGGATCTGGATGAAATTTGGCACAGAGATAGATTATAGTCAGGAATCCCAGGAATATGTTCCCTCGGGATATGCGGGTGAAGTCGCTGTAAGAAGCTAGTATTATAAACAAGTGTACCTAGTGATTTTTATGGCAATTTGAGTTAAATAATTTTAAAACTAAACAAAGGCCTCATTTTTTAGCGGTCACTCTATTTTCTATACCAAATTTATCTATAATTATTTTCTCAAAAACATAAACAGTATTACTAGAAAAGATCCGTCAAACGCGCACCTTTCAACAAACCCCGTGTATCCTTGCCTTCAGTCCCTTCCCGAACAATAACATATTCATAGTAACTATCTGTGTCTAGTTGACCGTACTTGACCCTTGAGGGTCGAGGGTTCGAGTCTAGACGGGGACCGGAAATAGTCCGGTTTATAGTTTGTTTACTTTGTTATTATTATGTTGTTGAGTTGAGGGTAGTTTGGGGTTCAAAAGGATGTTGATTGTGTGAAGGTATGTTTTGGGTGATTTTAATGTTGTTTTGTGTCGTGTTGTAATTAAAACGCTTATGATATGAGTAGGAGGGTGAGGTGATTTAATACTTACAGGTATTATACAGGACCTTGCCGTAAATATATGTTTGTTAGAGGTTTTTGTGAAAACTGAAATGCTTGTCTGAAAATAATGCTGTTTGGAAGCGCACCATGGACAAGTTAGAATTGTTAAAAAAGGTTAAAAAAGTACTTATGTAAAAACTTTAAACAAAAAAATTAAACCGACTTTCAAAACAAAACTCTCGGCGGTTGGTTTAATATTTTTCTTAAAAAAAAAAATCTCTTTTTACTTTTGGTACCATGAAAATACGCATTATTGAGGATAACTCAAAAACTGCTCGTCAGATCTTGATCAAATTTAAATGGGACCACATGAGAAGCACCAGCTCTCAAATAAAAAAACTACATCAAAATCGGTTCACCTAGTAAAAAGTTATGAGATAACACACATCACATCACATCATCAGCTTATTAATGTTCCCACTTCTGGGACACAGGCCTTCTCTCTGTGATAGGGAATGGGCCGTAATCCACCACGCGGGCCCAGTGCGGGTTGGTGGATGTCACATGTCTTCGAATTTTTGGTTCTAGGACATGCCGGTTTCCTCACGATGTTTTCCTTCACCGTTTTGAGAGATAACACACATAAAAAATACAGTTGAATTAAGGACCTCCTACTTTTTGAAGTCGGTAAAAAAGATATGTTGGTAGTAATCAAATTAACAGCTTCTTTTACAAAAACTTTTTTCACAATCCGAACTTGTCCATGGTAGGTATAATAACGAAGATAGGACAATACAAACAGATCTAAGGTTTCAAAGTAGTTCAATTCAAATTGACCGAATCTTATTTTAATAGACCTATAAATTCCTTTGTTTGCTTCGAAAGAGAAAAGAAGAACGAAGAGAAGGTAAGTAGGTTCCTATTACCATCAGGAACCCACTTACTTTATGATCTATCTTTTGTAATCTCATCTTGCCTAGCCTTTTTCCCAACTATATTGGGGTCATCTTCCAGTCTTACCGGATTCAGCTAAGTACCAGTGTTTTACATGGAGCGACTGCCTATCTGACCTCCACAACCCAGTAACTGGATAACACGGTACCCCTTGGCAAGACTGGTGACAGATCTCAAGCTTCTGACTACCCGTAACAACTGTCAAAGATCTTCAAATGACAGCCGGGACCAACGGCTTAACGTGCTTTCCGAGGCACGGAGGAAACTCGGTATGTTGAAATGGTCACCCATCCACTGACCAACCTTGTCAAGCGTTGCTTAACCTTGATGATCGACCCGTGCGGCTGTTATTATTTAGCCACGAGCTCCTCTTGATCTATCTATGCGGGAGCATCTAATATTGTAGCAAATATTAGATGCTCCCGCAGAATGGCTCTACGAGACATTATGACATCGATAGAATTCCGCAGATTCGTAGGAATAGATTCGTGAATTTGAATACTACCGTGTTGTACAACTTTTTGGTGTACAATAAAGTATATTATATTATGTTGTCGCATTGTCACGTCACGACTGTACAGTAATGAGCTTAAGTTTTGGCAGATTAATCATCACCGAAAACCCGTCGTAGACATCTCTGTTTCATTAGTCCCTTTATAGTCAACATCACAACCTCAAATAGAATCCTCCAAACGCCCTCAAATTAAAAGGTACAAACATTTTGGGCTCACAGTCCTCGCTAATGACGTCATCTATCCGAATCTAAAAAATACAAGTCAGGACATAAAAATTCGCACACATGCAGATTATAATGTGCGTCGTAAATGCACACAGTGATGCGCTTGCGCCGATCTAAAACACTCGTCCGGCGAGCCCGATAATGGCGGCCGGGGTTAACGAACCGACGGTTACATATTTAGAAAAAAATATTTGGCAAATGTTCAGTGCAGCGGGGATTACATTGTGTGCCAGGAAAATTGGTCGCGCAGTTTATTCTTGGGTCATTTAGATCTTTAGTTTGAGGAAATGGGGTGGTCTAAGTTTCTGTAAGTTTTGTGTATTATTTTAAAGTATAGATTTCATCAGAACAACTCGTCCCATCAGTAAAATAAGATGAAATTTTAAGCAAGACAACGAAGTTAATAGGAACATACGTAGTATCTCTAAGTAGTCTGTGATAGGAACTAACGTAAAATGGAAATTGCTCACACTATTTTAAAAGAACACTTAAATAATGGGGAAGAACTTTGCCCAGCGGTGGGAAAATAGGTAAAAAAAAACTGGGAGTCTTTCAGTTCCACTATTATTATTAAAAAAGCTATGAAGTATGTTTGTTGTTCATGTCGATCTGAAAGTGATAACACAGTTAACAATTAATTTACTGCTGTCTCCCTGTGTGTACAGTTAATTGGGACAACGAGGTCTAGAGTGTCTGTATGCGGGTTAGGACCATGTCACCACTTATGCTATTACAGTCTATAAATGTAATCTAGATTTTTGTTGTTCATAGTGTGGCATGAATAGGGGCTTGTCTAGCTTAATTTCATTGACTAAAGTTTTATTGTAATACATGATGGAATTGCTTGATCTAATTCCGCCTAGCTCGTTTCATTATCGGACTACCAGACCTACGGCGGTGCGCCATCGGTCCATCCCACCCATACGCACTAAACGTTTTGGGAATACTTTTATTATACGTACAGCTAAGAAGTGGAATTCCCTGCCGGAGTCTTTGTTTCCTGATAGCTACACCCATGGGGTCTTTAAGTCAAGAGTGAATAGGTTTCTTCTAGGCAAGCGTGCATCACCGTCGCCCACAAATTGTGATTTAGCTAAGGCCAGCAAAACAAAAACCCTGATTGATATATGAGGTTATTAAATAAGTCTTGTATTTTTTCAGGACAGTTCGAAGGCCCAGAGTGCTGCTGCAATAACACTGTCCTAACTGAGAAACAAACTAAGGACTTTGACTGCTACTCTTGTAACAACGAAGCCACACAGTTTAAGGGCCTAAACATAAAAATGCGGTGCAACATCGCATCGTAAAAATGTACGAGCTTGTTGCTTGTTGTTGCTTAGCTGTTTTATGTGTTGCGAATTCGCATTGCGTCAATTCGCAGTTTTGTGTTTGGACACAGCAAGCTAATAAAGCTAAAGAAATAGTGTAGGTGCAGGCAGTAGCATCTTCCTGTCTAGCTGCTTATTATAACCACAAAAAGCTGAAAGCTCGTGATCCAGTTAGTACAAATCATTACCCACTGTTGAGACTCAGGCCTTTCCTCAGTGATTGGGAGTGGTCCTTAAGGTTGCCCTAGTCGATCGCACGAACTATTTTGTGCGCGGGGTTAAAATGCATGCTATCTCATCCGACAACATGTGCGACAGAGATAGATGCTGTGATGAGCAGTAAAAAGCTAGTTCGCGTACGAATACACACTTTTGCAAATTTGTAGCGAAATGGATGATGATTTAGGATGAAAACGGGGGATCGAAATTTTATAAACAGACCTTTGGGAATATGGATATCACGAAAAAACTACTAATTGTATCTGCTCAAAATAAAATTATTTGCATTGTTGCACTACTAATCTATCCCTGTATACTGTTTTGCAATTTTCCTCCTTCTTATGGTATTTATTTGAACCCAAAGCTGCGTTAAAATTAGTGTTGAAATATGGAACTTTCGACGCTCATAACTTTCAATTATATATTTTTTTACTTTTTTGTATCCATACAGGGCTAGATAATTATGAGACAAATTGATATAATTTTTCATTTTGAACGTACTTTGTCAAACAGTGGAGTAATCGCCAGTATGTTCGTGCTTCTAATACTTTATACCTATATGTAGTATAGTAGTGCTGGGTGCATCGTCCTCGCGTATATGAATTTATTAATGTATGTACTTTTGTAAATATTGTAAAATTTTTATTTTTTTAAAAGAGTATGTATGCAGTTTCTTGTGCGTTCTTCTCCATAGCAAGCTACTTTTCCGAATGCACGGTAGAATCAATTTTTATTGCTTGGTAATTTTATTTGTCAAGTTCAAAAATGGCCTAGTTGAAATAAATACATTTGACTTTTGACTTTGACTATACGTTTGTATGGAAGAATTGCCGACTAGGGCAACCTTAAAGAGTGAGTATAATGTGTGTGTGGGATTTTTAATTTTATCGGGCCAAAGTTTTACAGTACAAAGATGATTGTCTGATTATTTTAGTGTACCAATAATCTCGGCCCACAATGTATGAACTGGTCTGCCAGTAGAGATGAGTTCACAACACATACCTATGTCTTTATCTACTGCAGTTTAATGAACTAACGCAATTTTATTTATGCGCTTATGTACTGGTTATGTACGAGTGTATGCAGGATATAGCATTGGGAGGCCGCGAAAGGAGTGATGTGAGACCCATTTAAAGATAGATATTGTGTGTGTCTTTTTTTCTTTGCGCTTGTTTCTTGAGGAAAATGTACAGACTATAAACAATGTTGACTTAGTGTGCCATTATTTTGCGCCTACGCCGATCGTAAATTATGTCGTTGGTTGACGAATCCGTTTGACAATTTAGATGATTATGGAAATATTCCTCAAGGGCTGTTGCAATTGATTTCGTGATTAGCTAATTATTTTATTATTTTTTTTGCTGACGTCGATCTCGCCTGTTTAAAAGCGGTAGGTCTACGATGGAACGAGCGTGCCCAGAGGATGCCTTTTCACTCCTGCTTTAAATGCGGAACTATTACTAAATTCTATTGGAATTCTAGTGGATTGATATTTACCTACATGTATTGGGTATCATTGTCTCATGTATGTAATCTAATGTCGTGGTAGCCCAGTGTCTGAGACTCGCCTCTCGTGCTTGAGGTCGTGGGTTCAAATCCGGGCAAGTACCAATGTGACTTTTTCAAATTAATTTGTACTTTCTAAATTTATCTTGGACATCACCGTTGCCGGTGAAGAAAAACATCGTGAAGAAACCTGGACTTATACATATATAGTCAATGTAAGTCTGAAATAGGCAATTCAGAGGCTTGTGGGGTTTCCAGAGCTGGCTTAATTAACTCTGACACCAGAGCCGGACACATATTCACACGGATAAAAGATGTCTGTAAATACTTCAGGTCAAGCCACAATTCTGAAATCACTACAAAAGGTCTGCCTTTTAACCAATGTCTGCATCGGTGATAGAACAATATTATAATTTATAAAATACTAGCTGTGCCCCGCGGCTTCGCTCCCGTGGACCACCCCACAGGACCCGTTTTCGGGATAAAAAAAAGCCTATGTTACTCAGAAATAATGTAGCTTTCTATTGGTGAAAGAATGTTTTAAATCGGTCCAGTAGTTTCGGTGCCTATTCGGTACAAACAAATAAACAAAAAAATCTTTCCTCTTTATAATATTAGTATATAAGAAAGTTCCTTAAATATGCAAGTTATCCTTGCCGAAGAAAATAGCATTTTGATTTTCAGGAAGCTTCAAAGTCCAATGAACTTCAGCATCTACGATTTCATTACCTCTGACTGTTCGTGGGTGTTTTTCTCTTCATGTGTAGGTATTCTAAGAATAGATGAATCATTGGTCGTGGGTTAATGCTCTCGTTATGTACTGGCTTATGTATGGAGCAGGATATGTGAGTGTGTGTAGCAGGATATAGCGTAGCGAGTGGCCTCAGAGGGAGATTGTGACGTGCATTATGTGCAATAAACATAGATTACTTTTTCGTTGTTTTGTGTGTCATTTTGGTCTGTTTTGGTGAAATGTGTTTTTTGTGTGATAGCATGGTAAATTGACGAATGCCTTATGAATAGAATATACTATTATTGTACACCAAAAAAATTACACATCTCTCACAAAAAAAACTTACTTCTATGGGTACAATGGTGGTCTTATCAATGACAGCGATATCTACCAGACAACCTTTAGATTGACTGAAAGAACTTAAAATAAAAATGGGCTTAGTCTGCCTTTGGTGGAATTTCGCAAATATTTCCTACTAGCTGTGCTCGCGGCTTCGCTCCTGTTAACTGACTGCCTACCCTACCCTACCCTACTTAGCCTCCTGCCTACCCTACTTACCTACCTACCAATTTTTTTTCTAGAGTCATCATTCTTTCGCGGAGAATCTTAAAATTATCATAACACCGCCATTCAGAAAATGTTTTCAAATGCACAACGCCATCTATCGAATATCGAGTTCAACTGTCCGAGTATCTGAATTGCGAGTGTTGTGATAATTTTACTTCTTGAACACTTTATTCATCTAACTTTTGATAGAGTGAACCGATTGCGATGAAATAAAAACTAAGTAATACTTCAAGTTACGCACAAGTTTTATGTATAAAAAGTATCAACACTGGTTTCGTACATTTAACGTGATGCGTGCACAAATAAACAGACAAACAGACAAAAATTCCAAAAATGGAAAAAGATTCTGTTGGCCATCCTTTAACAACCTGGCATTTTTTTTTGGAAATAAACTCTATGTACAAAAACGACTTTTCTACAGGTTTATTATATGTATTGATGATGATAATACACGTGCATATGCACGTGTATTATCAAGGTTTTTGATGAGACATCAACCTTGGAGATTACATTGAAACGGCTCGAGTGGATGCTTCTTCAGTAGCTCTTACACTTTTCAAATTTCGATCACCAATATGTTAGCGAAGTGTGGTGATTAATAAAAGGCATTTTGGTTGGTATAGTGGTTACAAGCGCTACTGTAAAGTGAAGTTCTGGGTTCGATTCTCGGGTCGGTAAAAGTCTTATTGGGTTTTTGGATCTGGAATTTTGGAATTTGGAATTGAATATGTGCCAAGTTGATGGCAATGCGCTGGGTGAGCCTCTATTACGTGGAACTTAAACATGACTTAGATGTTGCGTTGGATGGCCTCCCACCAGGTGGACCGATGACCTGGTGAAGGTTGCGAGGATCCGATGAATTTGGCGACGCTTGGAGGAGGCCTATGTCCAGTAGTGTATTTGTATCTTCTGTATCTGTATATCTTAAAGTAAACATCATAAACAAAGGGAAGCCATAACAAAAACCGCTCTAACTTGGAATAGAATTGCAAAGCAGTAATATTGAGTTCACAGGACGAGAGGCGACGCGGGGCAACGCACTGCGACTTAGGTTCAAGGCGAATGCCTTATGTTAATTTGTGCTTAGTTGTTAGTTTTATGTATTGATTTAGGTACCGATGTGTGATACCTACGGAGGAGGAGCTCTTGGCTAAATATTACAGTCGCACGAGTTGATCTTCAAGGTTAAGCAAAACTTGCCAAGGTTGGTCCGTGGATGGGTGACCATATTTACACAGCGAGATGGTCCCGGCTGGCATTTTTAGATTTTGAACCGATTGCTCAAAAAGGAGGAGATTCGATGTTCGACTGTTTCTTTTTTTTTTAATGTATGTTCACCGATTTCTCCGTGAATTCTGAACCGATTTTGAAAATTCTTTTTCTGTTTGAAAGGGCTCCATTGTCCACTGATGATGGGATCCCCGGGCAATCGAAGGATTTTCTCAATTCATATAACGATTTTGTATTTTCATCAACAATGTAATCGTTTGCACTCAGAAAGTATCATTTGGTGAAGTTGAACTGATGAAGAAGACCACAGATGGCCACTGGCACTCCTTAATGATATGTATGCCACGGGTATAAGATATCTCGAATAGATAACCGACTATGATGAAGAAAACACTTCTAAATAAATGGCACTGATGAAAATGGTACCATCGAACTGATCTGATGATGAAGCCGGCAGATAGGCACTGGAACTCCGAAATAAAACAATGTATCCTAGTCGTGTTTGGCCTTGTTGGAATCGTCATGAGTTTTACTTTGACTATAAATAATTTTCATGGTAATTTAATGTACCTACCAAAAAAAAAAAAGTGAAAAAAAAAACAAAAAAAAATAAAAAAAGTAACACCAACTTTCTTTTGCGAAGTCGGTGTCAAAAAAAGGAAAACAATAGGTACCAAAGACACCGACTTCGGAAAAGAAAGTTATTTTTCGCTTTGTATTGTTTTGTTTTTGTGAGTCGGGTAAAACAACAGTAGTTGGGTGACAATTTTTCAATTTGTTGCTTATTGTATGAGATTTAGTACTGCCCAGCCATTGTAGCCAAGAAGTTTGGCAGCACTGCTATGTATATAATGTGTTTTTTAGCTGACTACTCTGAGGAGAATCACTGAAACCAACTCACAGGTCAAATTCTGTGATGTGCAGACCTTAGAAGAACCGTTAGTTGCTTCCAGGGTTCCGTATGGGCTCGTGACTTGAAGGATCCCAGAAAATAAAATATACATATTTTCGGATTTTCTTCACCATACATCAAGAAACACAATTCCTAGCAGTCAACAATACAATACTTAGCTACACAAGCATAGCCTTGACACCCACCAACTGCGCAGTATAACGTATGTTTAACGTCACTCCGAAACTACCTGATTTACAAATCGGACCAAAATAAACAAGCCGCCATTAAAGCTAAAATAAATACAAGCAATAACCCAGCGTTTGCAACTAATATGAGCAAATTTAGTGCGTCGGGATGTTGCAGGGGAATGGCAGAAGGTTCGCTTGTGTCTATAAGGATTTGTGATGACAAAAAAATGCATATTGTTGTTAAAATACTAATAATTTTCGACAAAAACTGACTATGTGCTTATTATAGATAAGTAAAGACTGAAAGTATATTTACCTGGAATAGTGAAAAGAAAAACGTTTAAGTTCTTCTTAGAGTCTCAATTAAGGGCCTTCCTTTAGTGCCGTAAAATGGTTACTTTCGAAAGCAATGGCTGGGTAAAAAATTATGAAAAAAAAACTAAAAAATCATGTACATTATTTGTGTTACATTGTTTCTTCGTGTAACTAATAGTTTTTCTTTAAGAAAATAATTAACAACTCGATCTTACTTCGCTACTTTTAGATACTCCTCCAAAACGACTTGGATGTTTAAAATATTTTTACACAGATAAATTGATGATTAGAATGACTTCTTAACCTACATAAATAAAAACAATATTTTGCAAACAAAACTGTCCAAAAGGAGGTCCGATATTGATATTCCGGCACCGAGCGGGGGCACCGCCAGTACCGCGATAACATTTGGGCATATATACGCGTTTAAGAACATTTAAAACCCTACTTTAATACCATAATTTGATGGGTTTTCATTCTAATAATAAATAAAAAAAATAACAATTCACTAAGTTTATTTTTCAAATAAATTATGTGCTTTTATTAACATAATAATATGCAATTGAATATTTAAAAAAAAAAACAAATCTATATACAAAGGGGAGAGGGAAAAGGGCTCATTGCGCATAATAAAAAAAAACCACATCGATATCTATGGGAAACGTGCAGCATTGCCACTTTGAATGGCAATGCTGAATCTGTGGGCGAAGAAAAGGCCAGGCCTCTGATCACGTGAAGAGTCGACGAGCTTTGTGGTAATGTCTCTTAAAACTCGATGAGTACTCGGACCCCATGGACTTAATGTAACCCCAAACGGTTCAAGCATGTAACTTCCAATAGGGTTGTTATATTTGCGCCGTTAGAGGTATTCTGCACCAGCAGCAGCCGCCCCAGCACATGAAGTGGAGCACACGAATATACCATCTAGTAGGTGTGCGTTCCCTTGAAATGATACAAATGGTAATACCACTAAGTTACAAAGTGGAAAGTTGTTTGTATAATGTAATGCAAAAATTATTTCACTGATATAAAGCTCGACGATACTGTCGCCGAGTGTCATAAAGTCATAAGCTGTTAATCTTGAAAAAAAAAATGCACGGACCTTGAAACCACAGGAAAAGCTAGCTAAATGATATAGGACGATGCGCATCAACAAGTTGCAAGGACTGGTCCTTCTTATCCCTTCTTATCAGTGGCGTCCCAGCCCAAGGCGAGAGTTCGACAGCACTGCCAAGGTTGCGACTGAATACCTACATTTGTACCTACCCGTACCTACTCGTGATGTCTGTTTAATGCGCTGTTTTGGTCTAGTGCCTGCGATTTTTTTGTCGCAGCGGAAAATCTTTGTGTACATTGATGACGTGGGAGCTGCGTACACTTTTTGGTGGTTTGGAGTGTAACTTGAGCACTTTCTAATATTTGCACGTTGGATGGTGAGAGAGAGGCAGGTCAAAGAAAAGATTGATGGACTGTGTTAGGAGTGTTATGAAAGAAAAGGGAGTCAGTGACAGCGAGGCAGGTGACAGGGCGGTATGGAAGAAGAAAACGTGTTGCGCCGACCCCAAGTAACATGGGACAAGGGCAGGCAGAAGATGAGATGTTTTTTTGCCAGCTCTTGGGTGATCTCGCTTGATAGAACGTGAAATGAATAAGGTATATGATGGAACGAACGACCACGGGAGATGCCTGTTCATTATTGCTTTGAAGGTTGAAGGGTTCTAGGTAGGAGGAAAGCCAGACACTTTGGTTAACGTACAACGTATGTTTCTGTACTTCTGACAGAATTTTTAAGATTTTCGTATTTTCAGGATGGTTACATGCCAGCCTCGGGCATTTTTTCAGCTGTAACTTTTTTAACTATCGATAAACACAATTTCTTTGTTCCTGTTTCTTTTGTTTTATCTCTGACCTTTACAAAAGCGCACATTTATAATGGGAAAGAGATAATTATAAGTTTAGAATCAGTAATTTTAATCTGGCGAACATTATAAAAAATCTATAACATCTTCTTGTTCTTCTAAATCTAATTTATAAAATAATAATAAATAAAATAAAAAGCCTTTTATTTCCTGCGAAATTTTTAGGTAGGTTACAGAGTTTGAAAAAAAAAATTAAAAATATACTCAATGTTTAGTGTTAGATACATTTTAAAATAAACATAAAAGTAAAGATAAAGATAATAAAAATAAAGTTTGTTTGGTCACGTCGCAAGGCTAAAAGACGACAGGTGGACAGGCAGAGTCACAAAATGGAAGGGTCCAGACGGCAAAAGGCTGAGAGGCAGACCCTACATGAGATGGGCAGACGAAATTGTAAAAATAGCTGGCCCTTGCTGGCCAGAAACTGCCCATGATAGAGAAATATGGACTTCTTTAGAGGAGGCCTTCACCTCTACCTGAGGAGGGTTCTTGCAAATCTAATTTAATATAATCTAAACAAATAAATAAAATTGAAGTGTATGTTTGAAACTTAAAAAAAAACTCTATTTTATTAAATACATAGATAGCGGTACATTAACAAAAAAATATTGTGAATATTTTGGTCTGTCTGTTGTCTTATCCGGCTAATCTCAGAAAAAGCTGGACTGATTTTGGCAGGACTTTCACGATACCAGATGACATAAGGATTAATTTACTTTCATTTTAGAATAACAATAAGAGCACCACACAAAAACTTTACAAGTTTACAAGTTTTTTCACTTTACAAGTTTGACGCGGACGAAGTTGCGGGCAACGGCTAGTCTAAAATATTATTAATAAAAATTCCAAAAGCATTTTTCTTTGCTTATAGAATTCTCCACGCCAAAATCCACCGGTACATACCTATAGACTTACTATGACAAAGAAACGCACACTACAAAAAATCAGCACACTATCGAATCTATTCCAATGAGTCAGTAGACAGGTACTATGACCTGCGCAATGTCCGACAAATAGACCTTGGCAGCTAGAATTCATTCACACTAAACGTATGCTTATTAATATGGCGGACGGTTGATCGAATATCAAGTGGTTTTAGTGACGGAGTAGACGTTATTTTTGGGAAGACGTACCATACCTACGTTATTGATTAGGGTTCCGTACCCAAAGGGTAAAAACGGGACACTATTACTGAGACTTCACGATCCGTCTGTCTGTCTGTCTGTCCGTCTGTCACCAGGCTGTATCTCATGAACCGTGATAGCTAGACAGTTGAAATTTTCACAGATGATGTATTTCTATTGCCGCTATAACAACAAATACTAAAATCAAAATAAAATTAATATTTAAGGGGGACTCTCATACAACAAACGTGATTTTTTTGCCATTTTTTGCTCGATATTAATAACGGCGACAGGTTGACGCTTGAAATATTCATAGAATATTTAGTTGTATATTCACTTCAAAAAATAATAATTATTAAAATAAAATAAATTAAGGTGCGGAACCCTTCGTGCGCGAGTCCGACTCGCACTTGGCCAGTTTTATTCTATAGATTGGACGTACGCTTATTAATATGGTGGACGGTTGATCGAATATCAAGTTGTTTTAGTGACAGAGTAGACGTTATTTTTGGGAAGACGTACCATACCTACGTTATTGATTATTCTATAGATTAAATGTACGCTTATTAATATGGCGGACGGTTGATCGAATATCAAGTGGTTTTAGTGACAGAGTAGACGTTATTTTTGGGAAGACGTACCATACCTACGTTATTGATTATTCTATAGATTAAACGTACGCTTATTAATATGGCGGACGGTTGATCGAATATTAAGTGGCTTAATTTTTGGCAAGACATACAAATGTTTTGACATACATGCGTTATTGGTTCGTTTACTTTTTCTATGATCTAGGGCCTAGATTCTAGTTTACTTTGAAATCTAAAGCTAGGTACAGTCAAGGGTTAAAAGTGCAGTCTTTCTCTCCCAAATCTCAATAGACTAGTTTTTGTAGAAGAAGATCCACAACACAACTGATTTAATATTTTGTATAGAAATTAAAGTATAAATTATACCTACTAACCGTGAAAACTTGAAATTGCTTAAAAAAAAAAATATGCCGCTGTTGTTTTGGTGTAGTGTGACTGCACTTTTGACCCTTAACTGTACATAAGTTCTAAGATTGACCTTCATCTTAGATTACGGAAAGGATACATAGAAAAGAATACATTTGAATTCGAATTGAGGAAAAAGTTAACTAGACCTCTTGGGAAAATCCTTTTTAACAAAATGTCTTCTTTTTTCAGGAAAAAGAGCTAGCAGTGTGCATCAATCCATCCATACTAATATTATAAATATGAAAGTTACTCTGTCAGTCTGTTTGTTAACTTTTCTCGCCTAAACTAATGACCCGTTTTTGATAAATTTTAGTATGTAGAATTGTAACTTTGAGAAGGACATAAGCTGCTTTGTATCCAAGGAGTACGTTCCCTTAGGATTCTAATTTCATGCAGACGAAACCGCTGGCAAAATCTAGTATTGAATATTATAAAATCTTAACTACCTACCTCCTTTCATATTGTTTTACGTTCCACTTTATCAAACATTACAATAGGTACTAAACACTAAAACATTACACATGCGAGCATAATAAATGAGTCAATCTAGCGCCGACCTACCACAACGTCCGGTCTATGCGACCTAATCGCTTAACCTTGACGCCTAGGTCTTTGACATTCAACTACTAACCACTCTGTTATGACTAAGTGGCTGGCGGGTGGTGATTATTTTGGCCTGACGTGTACACCGCTATTTTTTGAAGATGAATGTATTGATTTAGTTTGTGGACTTCTATTTGTAATTTGACTGAAGGGGTTTTATAAGTTTGACGTGAGTTTTTGTATTTGTGTATCTGTCTGTGGCATCATAGCTCCTAAACGGATGAACCGATTTGCATTTCGTTTTTTTTGTTTGAAAGGTGATAATAATCGAGAGTGTTCTTAGCTATGTTTGATGAAAATCTGTTCAGTCGTTTTATTTTATTTTATTTTATTGGTTAGGGACAAAAAACAGTTACATGCCAAGCTTAACTAGATATTCTTAAACTAGTACAATACTTAGAAATACATTTACACAATTTTACATGTTTATGTTACTACACATGTAACCCACAACATTGTCCTCGAATTCACAAAAAAAAGTCAAAAGAAAACAAACAAGTAGTGTGCATCATAAAAAAATAAGAAGAAGAAAGAAAATAAATTTATATACTTATGAATTCAGTAACTATTGCTCCCGCCTTGAAACGATGTTTGGAGAGAGTAAATATGTCAAGCTCCATGAAGTAAGAGTTGTACGCATCAACGAGGCGACGAAGAGGCACGCGCACCCCAGCGTTAGTCTTACACGAACTTGTGTGGAATAGCTGAGGCACACGTACCCCACGAAGCATGACAGATCTAGGTACTATATAAGGTACGCTATTTGATAAGGGAATGCAGTCGAATCTATTATTGCATATACCATGCAGCATCAGTACACCCAGAAGAAGTCGTCTAGATTCCAAACTAAGAACACTATAATGACTCAGTAATTGCTCATAGGAGACTTTAGGACGATAACATTTATAATTCAAAGTACGTAAATATTTTCTCTGAACAATTTCTAGCCTATCCTTGTACTTATCATATATTGAATCCCAAATTTGGACGGCGTATTCCAATTGCCATCGAATCAGGGTTTTATATAATATTAAGAATGTAGATGGTCGCACAAAATCACTTGAAATTCTCATCACGAGTCCATACATCTGAAAGGCTTTTTTAACTATGTTGTCAATATGAGTATCAAAATGCAGACTAGAATCTAGTGTAACACCCAAGTCACGGACTGATTGGACTTCATTAAGACTCATATTATTTATTGAATAATTAAATTTGATCTGATTTTTAGTAAAAGAGATTGTGTAACATTTAGGAAGGCTAAGAAAGAGTCTATTTTTGAGGCAGTATTCATAAAATCTATCCAGGTCCTGTTGTAAATAATGGCAGTCGCGAATATTTTTACAGGAGATATAAATTTTCATATCGTCTGCATACATCAAGAAATTTGAATTGATAAAACAATGTTTAATGTCATTAATAAACAAAACAAGTTCAAAGTCAAAGTCGTTCAAAAGTTATGGGCGTTTTACTATTTCAATCGGGGTATTATCGCAATATATCGTGGCATAATAACGTGTTCAATAGATTGTCGATATAAGCGTGTCTACTACTAGATTAATTTTGTAGGATGAAATAAAAAGTGTTGGGGGTTTTTAAATTTTACTTTTTTTTTATTTATTGGTTATCCTCGCACTGGAACGCTTTATAGCAATTCCACCAATCGAGCACAAACTTAAAAATACTAACTATAAGTCCAGGGGGGTGACCATAAGCTCTTAGTGCGGTATCAATTTGAGATCAAATAAGGGACAGATGTATGTGACGTGTATACATCTGTCACTTCCTCGATCTCAAATTGATACCGCTCTAAGAGCTTATGGTCACCCCCCTGATCTCCTCACGATGTTTTCCTACACCGTTGTCAGCGATGTCCAATATAATCTTAGAAAGTACATATGAATTGAAAAAGTCACATTGGTACTTGCCCGTATTTGAATCCACGACCTCAAGCACGAGTGGCGAGGCCACTGCGCCACCATGACATTATCTATGGGTAGAAAAAGATCAAAAACTAATATTATAAAGAAATAAAATCGTTTGTTTGTAGGACACTACACTGTCCCTGAATGCCAAAGCTATTTTATTTTTTAAATAAATACACGTCTTCCGTGGTACCGACTTCATACGAGAGCGAAGCTGTAGAAAAAACTAGCAAAATTTATATAGATTGAAACGTAACTATGGCAAGTAAAATTTAAGAAACCCCGACATATTTCAGTTCATGTCTTTTAAACTACATAATTTATCTAGTAGTACACACGCTTCGATCGACAATCTATTGAACACGTAATTAAGACACGATATCTTGCGAAAATACCCCGATTCAAACAGTAAAACGTCCATATCTTTTGAACGGCTGTATCGATTTTAATCACTTGATAATATCACCTTTCAACCCAAAAAAATATAAATCAAAATCAGTTTATCCGTTTAGGAGCTATAATGCCACAGACATATACACAAACACACAGGTACACACGTCAAACTTATAACATCTTTTTCCGTCAGGGAGGTAAAAAGGAGGTAAATATAAATACTGAGATGACGGCAGATAGAGATGACACAAGACGAAGATAACGATGAACTTATATGATTGCCAAAGCTAATGGCAGAAAATTAATAACGATAGAGGTCCAAAATGATTTTTCTTTCGAGTATTAAGAAAATCAGGTAGGTAATAAAATATACCAAAGTTGCTTGATCTTTACCTAAGGTAAAAAAGGATACCTTAATTTTTCTGAGTTTAAAATCGACCACACACTTACTTATTCTGAAGAAACGGTTGGGATTAAAATGAGTTCACCTTAATGGTCTGCGTTTAAGAAAAAATCCCCTAGAACAGAATTTTTAGAACTGCATACTTACTGCATAGGCCACATAGGTAGGTACCTAAACTTACTGCGCTTTGAAGTAGCGATACTGTTTTTCCTGTTTCTTAAAACCTTTCGCTGTTAATTAGACATTTGTAAAATTTTTGGTGATGATGATGAATTCTGAGAATGCCAAGTACAAGTCCGAGGATTTTGGGTAATGGACCTCCGAGCATATAAAATAGCATTGTGATTTTTAATGTGGAATATCCCAAATCGTCGTGCTCGGTATTAAGTTGACTATTTTTAGGGTTCCGCACCCAAAGGGTAAAAACGGGAACCTATTACTAAGACTTCACGATCCGTCTGTCTGTCTGTCTGTCCGTCTGTCACCAGGCTGTATCTCATGAACCGTGATAGCTAGACAGTTGAAATTTTCACAGATGATGTATTTCTATTGCCGCTATAACAAAAAATAGAATAAAATTAATATTTAAGGGGGCTCCCATACAACAAACGTGAATTTTTTGCCGTTTTTTGCTCGATATTAATAACGGCAACTGGTAGACGCTTGAAATATTCACAGAATATTTAGTTGTATATTCACTTCAAAAAATTATTATTATTAAATTAAAATAAAATAAATTAAGGGGGGCGCCCATACAACAAACGTGATATTTTTGCCGTTTTTTGCGATAATGGTGCGGAACCCTTCGTGCGCGAGTCCGACTCGCACTTGGCCAGTTTTTATGGGATCCTGTAACTTCACGGCATATTACTGTAACGCCACATTCCACACTAAACGTTTTTGGAATTCTAACATTGTGCGTACAGTTGTGGAGTGGAATGTCATGTTTGAGGAGTCTGTTTTTCCTGATAGCCACAACCCGGAGGTTTTTAAGTCAAGTGTTCTAGGCAAGCATACTTCATCGTCGACCACGTCATCGCTTACCATCAGTAGCTCCTATCAATATTACCTACACAAAAATATCATTGCGACAGTAAGGACACTTGCTACGCACTTTTGTGCAAATTTCAGGCATGTATATTAAAAAAAAACGCGCGACTCTGAGAAGGCAAATGTCCAGCAGTGGTATTAATAGTATCTAAACAGACTTTAGACGTCATCGTAACAAAACACGTGTGTTTACTCAAATATGATGCTGATCACACGTGCGATACATCATCTAATGTGAGTGATCTAGCGACCTAGAAGGGGGCGACCTTGATCAATGCGGTTGTTGACATGTTATGTTATGTATGCTGCAGCAGGCAAAAGGCCTCATCCGTTTGATAAACAACATAACATCACGCCTGTGTACTCCAAAGGGTTGGGCAGAGGTACACTTACAGTACACACACATATCGCCAGTGATGTTCCTAAGTCCCAGACAACAGGGGGTGATCAGTTTGATTTTAGATATGTTTTCAAGCTTTAATGTTTTTCTTTTTCCTTCACCTAGAAAATCCTAGGAAAGTTTTATTCGCCTTCGCCGCATATCAGTGTGTAGGCGGACTACTAGGATTCAAATGTAGGCAGCGGTGACATTCATTCACTCAGTTAATTTTGCAACTGAAAAGATGAGTTTTGAGTAATGTGAATCAACATGAAAATCTGAAAATGAGAGCCCCGGGAAAGCCTGGGCCCTAGCCTTGGAGGCTCTCGGGCCTCGAATAAGGGGGATCCTTAGCGCATGCTTGGAGAGGGGCTCTTTGAAAGAGTCATAGCAGACAGTCTCGTCAGTCAGCTGGTGCATGTGGGACCTGACCTGGTAGTTAGCCAGATTGCTTTCCGCAGGGGGTGCTCTACACGACACATCATCATCATCTGTCTAGACATTCTCCAACTACGAAATGATGCTGGGATCAGCTTCCACTCTAACCAATCGCTAGTGAAGACACTCGAGCGATTGCACTTATCAAAATCGTAAAATGAAACGAGCCCCTTATTTTCCAGTCATCAATTCTAAACTATTTATCTCCGGTTTTTTCAAAGATTATTTTCATATATTTTTACACTTTAAAAATAACGTAGGTACCACGTAAAGTGTAATGAAGTAGCGTGTGTTTGAGCTGATTAATTTTACATAAATAATGGGCAACCTTGACGCGGGCAATGCCGCATGCCGCCAGCTTGTGCTTAGTGAATGGTCTTCTTATTTCGTACTGTAATAGTTTTTATTGTGTCCGAGCTGTTTGTATTTTGTTGGCTTTTTTGAAGAGATAAATACCACTAGTCTAATCTTGGCGTAGTAAAAATCAACTTGACTTGTTCGTTAGGAGTATCTTTGTAAACAAATGACCAATCTAAAAGCAAGCAAAACAAAGCAATTTTTTGTATTTCTTAAGCGTTTTATATACACAAATTATCCAACTTCTGCGGGCAATGTTATAAGTTTCAGGCAGGAATCAAAGCCGCGCCATGCAGCAAAGAACGAAAAATCAATTGCTCAGCCATTCCACCTACCACCGTTTTACTTTCATCATTTCAGCCGAAAGACGTCCACTGCTGGACATAGGCCTCCCCCAGGCGTCGCCACATTGACCGATCCCGTGCGTCTCGCATCCAGCGCCTTCCCGCAACCTTAACCAGGTCATCGGTCCACCTAGTGGGAGGCCTTCCAACGTATCGTCTTCCGGTTCGCGGTCGCCATTCCAGAACTTTTCTGCCCCATCGGCCATCCGTTCTGCGAGCAATGTGCCCTGCCCACTGCCACTTAAGTTTGGCAATTCTTCGGGCTATGTCGGTAACCCTGGTTCTCTTGCGGATCTCCACATTTCTGATTCGATCACGCAAGGAAACTCCGAGCATAGACCTCTCCATTGCCCTTTGAGTGACTGTAAGCTTCCTGATAAGGCCCATTGTAAGCGACCACGTCTCAGAGCCATATGTCATCACTGGCAACACACACTGGTCATAGACTTTCGTCTTCAGACACTGTGGTAAGTTGGACGAGAAGATACCGCGCAACTTCCCGAACGCTGCCCAGCCGAGTCGGATTCGACGGTTGACCTCTTTCTCGAAGTTGGCCCTACCCAATTGGATCGTTTGTCCCAGGTAGACATAGTCGCCCACAACTTCGAGTGTAGAGTCTCTGACCTTGATAGGAGTGGGTGTAACATGGGCATTCACCATGACCTTGGTTTTGTCCATGTTCATTTTAAGACCCACTCTTTCGGAAGCTCTACTGAGGTCATCGAGCATTTTACTGAGGCTCTCCATGGTCTCAGCCATGACCACGATGTCGTCGGCAAATCGAAGGTGAGTGATGTACTCGCCATAAACGTTGATGCCAAGCCCTTTCCAATCCAGAACCTTGAAGACATCCTCCAGCGCAGCAGTGAACAGTTTCGGAGAAATGACGTCTCCCTGTCTCACGCCGCGCCGGAGAAGAATTGGTTTCGAGGTCTGATCCTGAAGACGGACTGACATAGTGGCGTTCTTGTACAAACACTTCAACACTTCAATGTACCGGTAGTCGATCTGGCACCGTTGGAGAGACTGCAGTACAGCCCAAGTCTCGATCGAATCGAAGGCTTTCTCGTAGTCCACAAACGCTAAACAGAGAGGCAGGTTATACTCTTCGGTCTTCTGTATAACCTGCCGCAGCGTATGTATGTGGTCTACCGTGCTAAAGCCTTTTCGGAATCTGGCTTGTTCGCGAGGCTGGAAATCGTCAAACCTGCGCGCGAGATGATTCGTGATGACTCTTGAAAATAACTTGTAGACATGGCTAAGAAGTGAGATGGGCCTATAGTTCTTCAGCCGGGCATTGTCGCCCTTCTTGAAGAAGAGTACCACCACACCCCTGCACCATGCCTGTGGCGTTTTGCCCTCGAGTATGACGGAATCAAACAGCTTCTGAAGGGCCTTAAGGACCGGTTTTCCACCCGCCTTCAGGATTTCAGCCGTGATTCCGTCATCACCCGGCGCCTTGTTGTTTTTAAGCTGTTTCAGAGCCAATCTCGTACAGGCTGACGTCCGGCATATCTTCGGTATAGTGTCGGGTCAATCTAGCTCTTGGGTCGTTTGCTAGACTCGCAACGGGCTTGCTGATTGATGTGTACAACTGCCCATAGAATGTCTCGATCTCCCCCAGAAGCTCCGGTTTGGCGGATACGATCCTGCCATCGTCGGTCTTCAGTTTCGTGAGCTGGCTCTGCCCAATAGCCAGATCCCTTGAAAAAACCTTGGAGCCCTTATTTTGCTCAATCGCGTCTTTTATACGCTCGGTATTAAAGCGGCGGAGGTCTCTTTTCAAGGATTTAGAGATCTGTCTATTGAGCTGCCGGTATTTGCACGCCTCATCTAAAGACTGCAGGATCATCTCACGCCTCTCCTTCATAAGTTTGAGGGTATGATCAGAGACCTTTTTCTTTCTATCTGTACGACGGGTCTTGAAAAACTTATACCCGACCGTATGGACAGCTTCCACGAACCCGTCGGCGTAGTCGTCCACGGAGCTCCCTAGGCACTCGAAACGATTCTGGAGTTCGAGCTGAAAGCTTTCGGGGTTTTGGACCTGGATCTGTGCTGGACGGAGCGTGGACTTCATCAGTCGAGACCTTTCAAGCTTAATATTAATGTTCAATGTGCCTCTTACCATGCGGTGATCGCTCCCGGTTTTTACCGAATTGATCACAGAGACATCATTGAACATTTGCTTCTTGGTTGACATGATGAAGTCGATCTCATTTTTTGTTGCACCATCGGAGCTCTGCCAGGTCCACTTCCTGTGTTCACGCTTTTTGAAGAAGGAGTTCATCATAAAGAGGCCCTCCCTCTCCATAAAACTGGCCAGTAGGTGACCCCGGTGGTTCCGTCGTCCAACTCCAAATTGCCCCACTTGCAGCTCATCCTCGTCTCGTTTGCCCAGTTTCGCGTAGAAGTCCCCCATGACAACGGTGAAGTGAGTTTTGAAACCATGCATGGCTCTGGAGATATCCTCATACATGGTCTTTACCTCGTCGTCGGGGTGTGCCGAGGTTGGGGCGTAGACCTGTATGACCTTCAGCGAATATCTTGAGGATATTCTGAGTATAAGGCACGCCACCCTGGTCGACACACTTTCGATCTTCACCACGTTGTTCACAAGGGACTTGTGGACGATAAACCCGACACCACCCTGGGACTGCCGGTCACCCTCTCGGAAATAGAGCAGGTTACCGGATTTGAGGATTATCGAGTCCTCCCCCTCTCTTCGGACTACCGATAACCCTATAATACTCCATCTCAACCTGCTCAATTCCTCTTCGAGTTCGGTGATCTTCTCGTCGGTCCGAAGTGTGCGCGTGTTGTACGTTGCCAGGTACAGTCGTCGGTAATTCTTTGGGTAGCCGGATCTCGTCCGGAGATTCTTGGCACCCCTTGCCATGCCGTAACCTCGACCGCTACCGTAGTCGAGGGTAGGCAGGCTGCCGGGCACTAGGGGCCATTTTTTATTTGTGCTTTTCATGGGGGGGTTTTTGCCATAATCGCCACGCTTGGCAGGCGGGTTGGCGATCGCAGTATGGTTGTTGTAGAAGCACAGAGAACGCTGCGGCACCATACGGAACGGTTTTACTTTCATGAAATAAATTTTATCATTATTTTCTGAATTAAGTATCTGAAGTTAAAAACGTACGAAATCCTATTTTTTCTCAAAAATGGTATGTAATGTTGTCATAACAAAGTATCCAGAAAGTGAACTCTAGCGGAGACTTATTCGCAACTGCCCAGTAAGAAGCGAGATTTTAAATTTGGAATCTCCTACTGTCCAGTATGTAAGTATATAATTTACTTACTGGACGAGAACGAATAAGTCAAAACTTAAAACCGTAACAATGCGGAAACGTACAAACTACGAACAAAACGCAAACTTCACAAACGATAGGAACCAGAATGCGCTACCTCTCTTTCTAAGTATTATTTCGCGTTCGTTGTTAGTTTGCTCATCTAAATAACATTTTAAATTATGCAAACTGTACTAAATGATATCGATATCTGAAAACCGTGTTCGATATCGATATGAAAAATGTATATCGGTTACATAACCGTTTGTGCAAAAAACCGAAAACACCCATCTCTAGACAGTAGGTCATCCTCTTCAGATCTGCTTAGGAAAAAAAAAAATTGCCAGCCAGACACAGATTAGTGTTTAGCCATAACATGGTTATAGGAGGGAGGCTCCAAATATATATCTATCTCTCTTTTTAGTATGAAATTTTATGAGATAGATATATTTTTGAGTCCGTTAATCAAGACGTACAACAACCAAATATAAATGCCCCCGGTAAATCGATCACAATATCTATCAGTAATTGCCCTAATATGAATGTAACCTTCAATATTAATTAACGAATTTGTTGTTATACTTTCTTTCATTTTTGAGAAAAGCATTATACAAGCCTCAACCAGTAAGAAAGCCATCCTGGCCTCGTATACAACCAGACCTCACCTGCGGTTCGGTCCGGTTAACTCATACTTGGTCAGGAAGGCTTACTTACTGGATTTTGCAGTAATGTACTATTAACAGACTTCAAAAAGGAGGTTCAAATCAAATCAAAATCAAAAATATTTATTTGCTAGAATATGGTACATAAGGTGTTATACTAAATTTATTTCAGCATATCCTGCCATAACATGGCGTGCAAATGTATTGATCAGTGATGTCACTTAATCTAACTTACAAATTTCAGACTCAATTGACTTGTCTTCCAAATAGTCCTTAATGCTATAATATCTTTTATTTAATAATAGTTTGAAAAGTATTTTTTTAAACATGGTCAGCGGTAGGTCTTGAAAACTATTAGGTAAATGATTGTAAATAATAATCGACATGCAGTATACATTTTTCTTAAATAATTCTAATTTTATTGATGGCATCTGAAGTCTATCTCTATGCCGTGTTCTGCTATTTGGCCTGTCAGTGTTAATTTCAAATAAATTGTAGTTCATCTTTACAAAAGTACATATTTCAAAAATATATAAACATGGCAAGGATAGAATTTTTAGTTTTAGAAATAGTGGCTTACAGCTGTCTAAAAAGTGAGCACCACAAATTGCTCGGATACATTTTTTTTGAGCTTTAAAAACTCTGTCGAATGCTACTGAGTTACCCCATATTATAATGCCGTATCTAAGTACGGATGATACATATCCATGATAAGCCAGCATTGCAGTGTTAAAGTTTACTGTTTGTCTAATTCTTTTCAAGACATATATAAAACGATCAATTTTTGTAAGAATTTTATCTATGTGTATTTTCCAATTACAATTTTTATCGACCGTTATACCCAAGAATACACGATTATCGACAGTGGTCAAGTGGGAATCTTTATAAAGAATATCTAATTTATTTATGTTTGCATTGTATGTTTGAAATTGTATTATGTTTGTTTTAGTCATATTTATTTGTAAGTTATTTTTCTCTAGCCAATCGATTGCCTTATCAAGAGTTTGTACAATTTCATTCTCTAAGTTTTTGTTATCGTCACTCTTAATAATTATTGTCGTGTCATCAGCGAATAGTATGCAATCTTTGTCTATCGCCTCTGGAATGTCGTTGATGTAAACTAGAAAGAGTTGTGGGGATAGAATACCTCCCTGTGGCGTGCCATAATTATTTTGTTTATATGCCGACCTATAGGGTTTTTTTTCCTTTTGACAAGTTTTTGTTATTTCCACGCATTGCATTCTTTCAGAAAGATAACTTTTGATCCAGTCGTTGGCCTTACCCCGGATTCCATAATGCTCAAGCTTTGAGAGTAGTTGGTTCTCAATTCGACTGTATTTTTTTTTATGTCGAACTTTGACACGTTTTCAGGATAAAGAAGAGTTTAACAAATACTCAACTTCACGAATTGGGGGGTAAAACTTTATTCTGTAACCAAACTATCATATTATTCAGATGTGGCTACATAAATCTACTCATCACGAATGTCAGGGCCACTCAATTGTGACTGTGTGTTAGACGGGACCGACATAACAACATATCAGCGCACTGACAAATTGGCCACGTAGAGCTGACAATAGTTGACCGGATAGGCGTAGGAGCGCGTGAATGACCAGCACAAGGTCAGCAGCCAGGGTCAGGGTTGAAGGTCACTTGGATAAGATGGCTACTGACTAGTTATGTTAAGAACTCAGTACGTGTGTCCGGTTGCAAATAAGGTAATTTATTTTTCGAACACTCCTGGCATCCGATTAAAGCTTAAACTTAGGTTACTCATAGATATAACTTGAGAGAATGCAGTAATATGGAGCCGGATGATGCAGTGAGAAGCTGGCCATAGGAACATCGTATTTGGGGATAAAGTGATATTACTGTGATATCATAATGTATTGATAATGAAATTGGCCACGTAGAGCTGACATATTGAACCGGATAGGCGTAGGAGCGCGTTAATGACCAATACAAAACCAGCAGTCGAGTCAGGGTTGAAGATCACTCGGAAAGAGTGGTCAATTTTGATAGAAACTTATTTGGGTGTATTTTAATGATGATATAAGGAAAGTGTTTTTCCGTGTCTGGCATTTGATCCCGGCTGACATTTGTCAACTTTGGCAGTTACGGGTAGTCAGTAGCCAGAAAATCTGACAGCAGTCTTGTCAAGAAATATCTTGTTGCCCAGTTACTGGGTTTTGTAGGACAGATAGGTAGTCGCTCCGGAGGGACTGTATCCGATCAGACAGGAAATCGACCGTCGATGTACTTGGTAAAAGAAACTAAAGTCCATGAATATGAATACAATGAGCAACTTAGAGGGAGCAGTGGTGGCCCAGTGGTATCGGCCGCGACTTACAAGGTGTAGGTCGTGGTTTCAAACCCAGGCAGGCGCTTTACTTTGTGTAAATTATTTCATCACCGCTCTTAAAACGGTGAAAGAAAACATTGCGAGGAAACTGGCATATCCTAGAACCAAAAATTTACTGGGCACTCGTGGTGGATTACGGTTCATTCCCTTTCACAGAGAGGAGGCCTGTATCCCAGCAGTGGAAACATTAAAAGGCTGATGATGATGATGATCAGCTTAGAGTCTGGATTTCATTTCATTCAGTCGTTTATCCTCGCACTGGAACGGCTTGCAACAATTACAACAATGGAGCACAAACTTCTTTTACTAACTATAAGAGCAGGTTTCCTCACAATGTTCTCTATTAAATTCAAATTCAAAAGTCATTTATTCAAACTAGGCTGAGAATCAGCACTTTCCGAACGTCAAAATTACATAAGACAGTCCCCCAAAAACGCCCGCCCTTCACCACTTCCTAGTAACAAACTCCCCAGCAGCACAGCTGTCTGTTCGGTTAGAAAAAAACAAAAACTTGATTCCATACAATAGTATGCAAATAAATTACATTACTCAACACAAAAAATTAAAATAAAATATATTTTCCATAATGACAGCCAGCACACGCCAATATACCAACAAAAACATCGAAATCTAAACTCAAGCGAAATAAAAACTAAAAATAAAAACGTAAACGTAAACGGAGTATTATATGGGGCATCCCCTATTACTTACTAGGCAAAATATGGCCGACCTAAAGGTACACCTGCCTGACCTTTCGGCGAATACGTGCGTGATGTCATGTTATTTTTTTCGTAAAGTGAACTAATGTGACGTCGTCGTGAAGACGTGACGGGTGGCCCCGTGATTTAAGAAGTATTTCTGCATCACACTTCTTATGGAGTATACGACACTTTGCAAACGTCTATACTTAACAGTTTGTAGTGTTGCAGTAAAGTTTCTTGTGTCTATTTTTTTCGATAAATCATCAATCAACAATGATTTACCGAAAAGAAAGACACTAGAAAATTTGACTATTCTAAATTCGACAAGACGATGATAAGTGCGTTTGTTTGGTTGTGTTTAAATTTGAATCGTTGCTTGCTATAACATGCTATGCACTACATCATTTCCAATTGAAAAAAGGAACAGTTAGTCAACTCTTTACGTGACTAAGGGCTGGGCTTTTCTTCGGCCAGAGAATCAGAGTTGCCATCGAATGTGGCAATGCTGCCAGCGTTCGGGGCACGTTTCCCATTGACAACGATGTGGACGAAGTTTTTGACGCTCAATGACCTCTTCCCTACTCCCCTTTTTATACGTGCTTGTATAATAGGTGAGAGCAGTGGTGGCCCAGTGGTATCGGCCACGACTTACAAGTTGTAGGTCGTGGGTTCGAGCCCAGGCAGGCGCTTTACTTTGTGTGGATTATTTCATCACCGCTGCTCTCAAAACGGTGAAGGAAAACATCGTGAGGAAACCGGCATGTCCAAGAGCCAAAAATTCGAAGACATATTGTGACGTTCACCAACCCGCACTGGGCCTACGTGGTGGATTACGGTCCATCCCCTCTCACAGAGAGGAGGCCTGTGTCCCAGCAGTGGGGACTTTAATAGGCTGATGATGTGTGATGTGTGTATAATAGGAGTGTTATGTATTAGTCTATAATCGTTTAGTTGCAATCTTTGTAGATTGAAATGAAATATATTTCCCTTTACTATATTCCACAGGTCAGTGATGTCCAAGATAAACTTAAAAACTCATATGACGATGACTAATGAAGAATACGAATCATCATTACCAGAGTTCAAACCTGCCTTCTCAAGAACTGGGTCCCTTAACCATCAAGGTTTTAAGCATGTTTTTGTTGCATACAAAATATAGGCCTCACACAAAGTCAAGGGCTCTTATGACTTGTTCCATAGTCTGTCCAAGGTCAAATAGAGTCATTGCCCACAACACCCAAGGTCAGTCGTAGAGTAGAACAATGACACAGTGTTTGTGCTCGTTTGTTTATGTTTTAAACATTAGATCGTCATTGCTAGTTGAAATTTGTATGGCTATCATTATTTACAAAGGCTGGTTCCTATATCATGAGATGGTTATTTACGATTTATATTTAGGTTTTCTAACTTTCCTCAGGGCCCTGTTTTAATCCAGTAGCACGTGTCTATATGGAAACACAGTTATTAGTAAAAATCACTGTGTTTTTATTTTAGTAAGGGCGACATAATTTGTCAAAAAAACATCCGAATTGTGTCGTTTTCGCGACTGGAACTGTTTAATAAAGCAGAAAGCCTATGAAAGTAGATTACGAAACTGTCGGATTGTCGCCTATCACCTGGCACCTGTCAGTTTTATTTAATTGTCCTTTATTCCTTTATTATATCGTTAACGAACTGACTGTTATAAATTATATCTACTGAACGTAGTTATTTCAAAGTTTTTTTGGTAGTTTAAAAATTATGATAAATAGATAAGATAATTTGAAATTTATATTATTGTCCGAACTAAAGCCATAAAATGCAGAAAGATGTCCAATTGACCATTATTGAGCTTAAAACCAGTCGTAGAATGTTTCTAGTATAAATGAATGTATTTAGTAGCGTAATGTTTCTTTTTAGGGTTCCGTACCCAAAGGGTAAAAACGGGACCCTATTACTAAGACTCCGCGATCCGTCTGTCTGTCTGTCCGTCTGTCACCAGGCTGTATCTCGTGAACCGTGATAGCTAGACAGTTGTCATTTTCAGATATGATGTATTTCTGTTGCCGCTATAACAACAAATACTAAAAACAGAAGAAAATACATATTTGAGGGGGGCTCCCATACAACAAACGTGATTTTTTTGCCGTTTTTTACTCGATAATAATAACGGCAACAGGTCGACGCTTGAAATAATCACGGAATATTTAGTTGTATATTCACTTCAAAAAATAATAATTATTAATTTAAAATAAAATAAATTGAGGGGGGCTCCCATACAACAAAATTTCAAGCGTCTACCTGTTGCCGTTATTAATATCGAGCAAAAAACGGCAAAAAAAAAACACGTTTGTTGTATGGGATCCCCCCTTAAATATTAATTTTATTATGTTTTTAGTATTTGTTGTTATTGCGGCAATAAAAATACACCATCTGTGAAAATTTCAACTGTCTAGCTATCACGGTTCATGAGATACAGCCTGGTGACAGACGGACAGACAGACAGACAGAAGGATCGTGAAGTCTTAGTAATAGGGTCCCGTTTTTACCCTTTGGGTACGGAACCCTAAAAAGAAAACAAAATAATACAGCCACAATTATCTCTCACATAGAGCATGACATAGACCTACCACAACACATACTCTTCATTCCTACCCACACAAGTTCTGCGAATACATAACTCTACGTGACTAGTGTGGTGACGTCACAAGGTGGTAGAGTCGCCGACCGAGAGTCAAGGTTGATCGCCGAATAGAGACGGTGTTAGTTTAGGTCATAAATGATGATTTCAAGTAGTGAAATATTGTGGCTCTATCATTTTTATTTTGGTAGAGTCGCTATTTTAAAGTGGTGCCTAGGATTTTTAGGACTATTTATGGAAGATTTTTCACGGGAAAGGGTCTTCAGAGGAAATGGTAGAGTCCATAGAATTATTTATGTGTTTCTACAAACATTTTGAAATAGGTATTTAAGTGGGTAGTCAAATAAAAATATGACATATAAAATGGCCGGTCTAGAATTGTTGTTACATTAAATATAAAGATTTTTCCATTAAGCTGGAGAAAAAAGAGGAGTTAGAAAATGTTGTATTTCGACTACATTTTTAAGAATTTAGTCATAATAAAAACAGTCTCTACCAAACAAAACAGACCGCAATTAACCAACACATTATTCAAGTCAATGACCGGTAGAGTCATACCCATATTTAGATTCAAACGACAAACGTTGGCGTAGGTCACGCTCTATCATAGACTCTACGTAACTCTACATAGAGTCAGTAACCGTTCAAGGTCAAACTAGTATTCATTGCTAGTATTCTAGTTTTAGAGACATTGGTGAAGGTCGTGTTTCTGCTTTTTCTTAGCTTGGGACCGGATTCAAAAGTCCAGAATGTAAACGAAAAGCAATCTGTTATTTTGATAGTGCATAATAAAATGTCATAGATTTTGGACTTTTTAACAATCGTTATGAATCTGCCAACCCTTTTCCAAACGGTTTTTCTTTATTTTTATCAGAAAAACAAAAAAAAAACTTTCTTTATCAAGTCATAAAAATATGTCATGCAAAATAAAGGTTATTGAAGTAAATAAAAAATGACAAATATAAACAAACAAATCATAAGATTTCATAAAAAAACAATATGTCAAAATACTGCCAGATACAAAATCGAGAAGAAAAAATAAAAAAAAAACAAAAAAAAGTGCAATAAAATCATAAAATGTTATAAAAATCGAAACGATACAAATTTAACAAAAATCATGTGTGGAAGATTGATAAGTGAATGTCATCTCAATTAAATAAAAAATAAAAAAAATGAGTTTTGACTTTCTGAATACCAGTATTTTACACGGAGTACCTGACATTAATAACCCAGTTACTGGGAAACTCGATCCCAAGGCAAGTCTGGATAGCAGACTTTTGGGCTAATTTTTTTATATTTTTATATTGCTCTCCATAATGACAGTCCAACGTGATCTAACTCTACAAGATCATAATGATTAATATTCATGTCCAATATAAACTATTAAAAACATTGGTGCAGGTAATCTGGCTAGGAGTGGAAGCTCATGGTTAATTGCTATGATTGTTCACCCATCCACGGACTGACCGCAGGAAGCGTTGCTTAACCTGGGAAATCGACTTAAACAGCTGTTATTATTCAACTACAAGCTCCGATTGATGTATTTTAGAGAAATATTTGAAATTCGCGTGACTCTACATTTTAGAATAGTAGAGTCGTTGACCGGTAGAGTCAAGGTTACGTTCTAGATATTAGATTGCCGTTAGGAATATTGGCGTAGGTTGTGGCTGTTTGTCTGGTTTTTCTCGTTTCATTAATTGAGCAAAAAATCTGATCTATTTAACTTGCAAAATAAGCTTCTGTTTTACGTGAAAAAACAGCTCTACATGGACACATTATTTTTGTTTGTTTTCATCGATCAGAACAACACTATTCATCTCTACATCGTAATAGCTCTACATGCGCTTACGCATGCCAATTTTTTTTTTAAATTTGGGTAAATGGGTGTTTATTGTTTGTGAAGAAAAACTGCATGGTTTTAGTAAACACCTATGAAAAATCACGTGTAGAGTCACGCGAATGTAGAGTTCATTGAATTGGTTGCAACGTGGCAATGAGATGTTTGTTTTAGTACAGTTAACCACAAATCAATAGTAATAAACCAGTTTAAGATGATCTCTCATTGTGTAGGGTTTCGGTAAAACGAGAGGTCAAGTTATACTTGAAATTTAAAGCTTGGTTAGCTTGGTCTTGTGTATGTTTAGTAGTTATAGAAATAATGATTTTTGTGATCAGATATTTTGGCGTCTTGTTTGGAGTTTTTTTTTTTAATAATTTATCTGTGGGAGGGAAACAACAATTTAGTTTGCCAAGTAGGTGTAATGATTTTGTAGCAACATACTGGTCGAACAAAATCTGAATAGTCTCAACTATTTTTGTGTTAATCAACACTAAATAAGAATCGATTTTTTGTTAACATTATTATCTCACATTTAGACGACTAAATGAATGATAAATAAAATGCAAAGTTTGTACACCCAGTACATACTACTGCCTACCACGTAAGGAATCCTGGCGTGATGATTTCGTTAGTAAAATGAAGCTGAAGACAGTAACGTTTTATGGGATGACTTTTCCCTATCTTCATGACTCATCCAAAATAAATAAACCAATATCAAAATGGCGCCTAATAGCAAATATTAATATAACTGTCAAAATCTACGCTTGAAAATGATTGAGCTGTTTTTGCTTTTTCAAACATAATGTAACATCAAGCCTGCGTTTGCCACACCTAATAGAAGAGAGATAGAGGTGCACCTTTAATATACTTTCACATTCTTAATCGACAATTATGTTTATAGTTAAATAGGGGGTCTTCTGCCATCAACCAGGCACAAATCTGGACTCCTGGCTGCCACTGAGAAATCCTAGCTTGAAAAAAAATCCTTTAATGCTGGTTACTTAACCTATTGACAATATACTATACTTATTTTACAATGAGATTATAAACTATTTACACTTAATACTATTTATATATTGAGGCACTTGGTTATTTTATCCCTCATCCCAACTTGTCTTTCGACAAAGGTCTCCTCCAAGGTTCTCTACTTGACCCTGTCTCTCGCTCCCGTATCCATTTTGGACCTGCTACTTTCTTGAGATCGTCTTCCCATCGCTTTACCTGTGTTCCCCTAGTTCTTTTACTTTCTCTTGGGTACCATTCTGTACTTATTTTTGTCCACTTTTCTTTCTTTTCTCTGAGCTTATGTCCGTTGCAACGTCATTTCAAAACTTTCCATGCAAGATGAACTTTTCAATTTTTTTTTCTTTTTTGCAGCATTCAATTGCTCAACCACTGCGCCAACCGTGCGCCCAAACTTCCTCTAATGTATAAAATCTAATACTGTAGAATTTTTCCGACCCGGGATAGAACCCCAACCAACAATAGAAGATCTACCCAATCTCAAAATTAGAAACACATATTCTAATTTTAGTGGCTTTTTCAAAAGGTGGTAAATGTAACATAGGAATTGGACGCCCTCAGGCTAGGTGAAGCAACGATCGTCGCAGAGTGGCTGGTAGCAGCTGGATGAAAGTTCTGTGCATTTGGGGAGGCCTATGTCCACCAGTGGATTGTCGTAGGCTGATGAAGATGATCAAAAGGTGATTCGTCACCATCTACCAATTAAAGCCAGGTACACTTAAAAAACAAATCCTTTTCAAAAACACATAACACATACACCTTGAACAACCTATTTGAAAAATAAGTCTCAGACGAAAAATTAACATTTTATGTTCACAAAAACATTAATCCTCGGCTGTGGGCTCCAAAACAAAGGGCGTCTACGAGCAACGCGGGCGCAAGTGTGTGTATGTGTGCGGTCACACGGACAGACAGAGACGTGACGTTATTTATTAGTTAGACATTGCAGCAGAAGCGACAGTTTTTACGATGCAATGTCTTGTTTCGATTCTCTAAAAGGTTTAGGTAACCTATGGGATCTATTTGTAAGTAACGAAAAAAAATTTTTTTTTTGTTTGATAATACTTTCACGAACTTTAGCTTAACTAATTGGCACTGACTAGCTTTTCTGCTTCAGGAACTTTTTTCCTACGTCTAGTACAGACAAGAAAAGACGTTATTTTCACTTATACGATGATCAACTTTTCTTTACTTACTCTGAAAACACATTGCATCAACGATCTATGCAGTCTTTTTATCCCATGGCTCGGAGCTGTCTACGCCCTTTTCGATTTACGTCACAACTTCACAAGTGACAATTCTGTCTGCTTCCATTACGCACACAATTCAAGATTCATTGGTAGCTGCGCTCCAATGAATATTGAATGGGTCAACCATGTAATTGTAAGTTTTATCTTTACTGGTAAGTACATCCTGGACTCTTGAGAAAATCTAGCATGGGAAAGATTTTATCAAGTTAAAGTTCATTATTTAAGACAAAAAGTAACTTTCGCCTCTTTTCACCACGTCCCTATAAAAAATTCATCGCCCACGACTGTCGCGTCTACATCCTACTCCGCGTCCTATCAGCATTAGCCGATTCGTCCTTCGTCTAACAAGGGCGACAGGCCGGCAACCCGGCCTATCGATCTAACGCGTGCGCCCGCGCACTCTGAACAACGACGTTTATCACTGAATATTACAGGAAATGCACTTTTTATTATTTATTTATTTTATGGCTTTATGCAGTTGATGTTTACGCTATTTTGTAAAGTGATGCAAGCTGGGTTTTTTTATCTGTCCTTCGTGGTTATTGATAAATATGGGCTTTCAAATGGCACAAATATTCTATCTGTCGACCAGAAAGATCTCTGAACTAGAATATATATTTTTTTCTATGAAGGATTTGAAACTATTAAAAAAAAATAAGATGAGAATGTACGGCTTAGTTAATACATATAGTACTTTCTGCATCCGAAGTTCTGAACTAGGCTGTAGTCTGTATCTCAGATTGTACTGTTTTTATGATGCAGAAAATTAGCCACTGTGCCTATTGGCCAGTCTAATTAGTATTTTTGGTTGCAACAACAAAAATGGGCGTGAAACTTTTAGTAATTAGAATAATTTGGTGTCTACCACACTCACATTTCGTCAATTTGGTGACTTCTAGTAAATTTATTTATTTCTGTGAATGAAACCTAGACACCTTACCAGATTGTAGTTTTTTTGGTAGCAGGTATTCATTTTGAAACGAAATCTATAAGCCCCAGAAGGGTGGTTTGAAGTTCTCTAGTAGCACCTTCCCTCAGCGTTTCGTTCAGTTTTACCGTGATCATCTACGCAGACGACCACAAAAGGCTCTGCAATTTAAAGAGTACACACTCTATCATCATACATTCAAAACCTGAATAAATCAAGTCTACCATAAAAATCCGTGTGACCATAGGACCTTACAACCTAAATCACTAATTATAATTTCACGAACCCACTCTATAAATAGTTCTTACCGCTCTCGGGCCCACTGAGTAGTTTCAAAGGGATTTTTTACTATTTTTGAAACACCTGTGTCGCTTGGCGACCTTTGTTGGCCTTTTTTGCTTGGATGCCCTTTATACACTATGCTTTAGGGTACCATAAATATAGGAGTTAGTTTGTGGTTGATTTTTAAGGCTTTTTTTAGTTGGATCTTCAGAATTTTGGTGAGAGTGGGAATAGGGATGATGACAAAAAAAATATCTAATTACCTAACCTAAAAATATTGAACACGTATTTTTAGCTTTTGGCACGTATATAAAAAATTACGACGAGACAATGCGTTGAAATGTCGTGTGACGTCACGTCGTGCTACAATTTATACTGACAAGTGACGTCATAAGCCCCCACTCCGGCAATTGGATGCGCTTTATCTTTGTCAAATTTAAAAAAAAATACGTGTCCAATAATATTTGATAATCTCACTGACGGACTAATTAGAACTATAATATTATAATTGTTCTACCCAGAAATCATTCCTATTGGGGAAAAGGGATAAGCACGAGTGGTGATATTGGGTTGTAAAGATTGGAGTTGTGTCCGAGGATTATGATTTTTGTAGACATAAAATGGAAGAATAACTTGGGCCTTGTGAAAAATGTGTGTAAGTCTGTGGAGGTTTTGCAGAATACGAGTATAATAGTATCTAGCGAATACTCGCAGTTTTTTGGTGCGTTAAGTTATTTTTCTTATAGATAGAAAGATTTGATTGTTCCAAAACAGGTTACAAAATAAACTAAGGGAAAAGCCTATGTTTAACTTGGTATATCTACTTAGTGAAGTCACTTTTCAGGCAAGGTAGTGTTACTAGACTGCTTATAGTTTCATAGATTTTGACTTGCTCCGGGTACCCCATAAAGGCCGACCCTGTTTTTAAGTATTTTAACCATTTTATGTATTCTTTATTCGTAGAAAATAATCTAGTTGTAAAAGTAACAGCAAAAACTATTTCCGATGAATCTTATAACGCTATAAAATCTGGCCACGTCACAAAAACTGCATTTCGTAAAGATATTGCATACAAAGAATGCAATTTAAACGTTTTTTCCCTTATAACACAATGAATCAGATTCTTAGAAAAATATCAAACTCATAAAAATAGGTATAGTTGTTTTATTGGTTATTTTTAGATGACCGCCATGTCTAGTCTAGTCGACGCTAATCGTCTTCCATTTAGTCTAATTCAGTTTTTGACTAGGTAAACACGGGAATTTGGTACCTAGGTTTATTTATATTGAAGTGTAAATAAGTTCTTGTTAAGTGATGAAGTTCAAGGAGATTTTTTTTTCCATAAAAAAAAGAAAGTGAAGTAGCTTTAGAGCTGTAGAACGTTAGAGACGGTTCCGTCATGTTGTGTTTGGAGGTTTCAAATTCAGAATTCAGTGTGAACGCTCGGAACTTCTACGACCAATCACGAGTGTGTAATGAGTAAAATACCCATCGACTAAACTAATAAAGAATTTCGAAAACAAACGTTCCAAGTTCAAAATTCGTTCGCGCCGAAACGATGAAACACGAGCGACGTTCGTGAACCGAACTTGGGTGTTCGACTGCGACAGCCTCTGCTACCGAGTGTGTACGAAAGAGATCCTTTTAGCGAAATTAGTCAGAGTTCCCGAAAAACGCGGCCATCGACCCCTTCGGGCAACACCTAAGTATTTTAGTGTCTAAAATAAATTCCCGTGTTTACATAACATGCCGAATTTTTTAAATAAACGTCCAAGTCGAAGGGCTCAGAACGCGCACAGACAAAAATTTCGTCGGTTGCGCTCGTGTGTGTGCCGCACACACTGACACCACATAAAAATGCCTAATCGGTACATGTCGCACCACTACAATGAAGGGACGACGTAAGTCGCATACAAGTGCATAATTCGGCCGAGATGCAAAAAAAATATTTGGCAATGCGGCCCCTACGCGCCCGCCAGTCGCCCGCCCGCCTGGGTTAGGTTAGGTTAGATTTTTTGGCTCAAAACGCTCGTTGGCGATTTTTTGAAAAGAATTTTTGTGTCTACATCACTAGGAAAAGGCGTTCTTCCTGCAACTTTATAGCGCGCCAGTACGTCGCGATTTTTTGAATAAAGAACCCGAAACGCGTTCCTTCGCTCCACTTGGAATCTTATTTGAATTTGATAGTTCGTTTTTGATAGATAAATAGATTTTATTTTAGTAAATACAGCGAGCGTTTTGAACTAAAATTCGCGGTTTTAGGGCGCAGTGCTCATTCGTATTTTATTTTACAGACGTCACCGATTATGACTTAATATTTAAAAATAAAAACCAAGATTTTTCACCGTTTTTGAAAAGACTCTAGTGCCTAAAGTGTCGTGCTGTGTTTTATTTTACTACAATTTAGAATTTTTATTTTTCTTATATTGGACTTTTGTGTTTCCCGTTTTTATTTTTTGGTAAGTACTTTTATTTTTCCTGGTTTTTTTAAAGATGTATTTATTTTATCTTACGTTTTGATTTTTCCTTCCGTACTGTATCAAGGTCCGTTCTTGCAAAAGATTTGCAACCATGTTTTTATTTTAACATTCATTATTTGCACCAAAATACACAAAGGAATAATCAGCATCGTATTCGGCGGCACGCATCACAAAACTGCCACCTTTCAGCTTACAAAAACACTTTAAAACTTTGTATAACATATATTTTCTAATAAATCGGGAATTCTCCCTAGATAAAATGACAAGGACACGTCGGTAGTGACGTCAGCAGTACTAGGCACTGCCGAGAAAGTCGGCCATTTTGATTCTGTGTTCTTTTTTTGAAGCCTACGAAGTGCGCGGGCGCGGGCCCGCCATGTTGCTTTATGTTCAAATTTCGAATTTTGAACTGCTATTTATTCCTCATTTACATGACTTTTACACTACGACAGTATTTTCAGGTGTTATTTTGTTGGTATAAAGATACTTATTGCGTAAATTCCAGCCATTGACTGCAAGTTAGGCCTATTTGCCGCGGCTTTGAGCGGCGTGACAGAATTAAAGAGTTTTTGTTCAGACATTAAAAATGGAATGATACTGTTTAATATCACTTATATCAAAATGTTTTTTGAAATTACCGTAATACAGAGGGTTTTTATATTACCACGTTTTAGGAGAGCTTCACAAGGAAGCTTCAGACGCTAGGGGAGAATTTGCTGCAGATTTATAAGGAAAATCATGTTCCTACCAGCTAAAATACTATTTTTTTGGGCTTTTTTTTCGTTCTGACTTACATTCCTTTAAATTTTTTTCATCAAATAGATTATTAAACTGTATATTTTTACCAGATTTTTACCCACCAAGTTACACAAAATAATATAAAATAAAATAGATATTAAATGCGAATATAACACAGAAATAAAATGGGTACCTAGTTGTGATCTAAAGTAACTTCGTAAATACATAGAAGTTAACTGCTAACTAAATGAAAAATATATTTATCATGGCTTTATCTGAAATCAGCAAATAATATGGAAGTACCTGTCAAAAAAACATGCAAGCAACAGAAATCATGGACACGGCAGTTACAAGAAAGAAAAGAACATAATTTTTACTTGTAGATAATTGAAACTCACAAATAAATATTATATTTGCACAACTAAGTAGGTGAATGACCAAACGAGTCAATAGAGTCATTTTGTGCATCATTCATAATGTCAGAATGCAGCAGTGCATAATACAAAATAATGCTTGATTGAAAATTCCCATAAAATCACAATCAAAAGTAGCTACTGCTTGGAAAAAATTTGAGCATTTTAAAAACTCATTACAAAGCTACTATCAATATTCTTTCTTATGGACCTGTTTTATTGAAGAATTTCTTAAATCATTCATATTCTGCACCTAACAGCAGAGCAATGAATTCAATAAAAGCTTTGAATCATCATCTCAACACATTTATGCGAATTAATCAATAGATGATACTTATATCCATAATAAAACAGCAATTTCATCAAAACACATATGTGTCTACGCCACTCCGCCTAAAAAAAGCCTAATTTTGGCCTAAAACGGCGCAGTACACCCATCAAATTCCACTCTTACACACAGACCTATCCCAAGCAGTGTGTTGGCACCCGGTTCTGTCTTCCGGATGCCGTCCAGTCTACAAACAGGTTATCAAGACCATATAAACATCTTCTTTACCAAACAAGTTACAATATCTAGAGAAAAACTAGCAAAACACCATCGAAAACCTTGAAATACTCGTACTATTAATTTAGGGCCTTCATAAAGATATAATATGATATTATAGAAGAGCTAGTTTTTCAAAAATCGTGTATTTTTTATCTGAGGAATAAAATCTATAAAACGCCTTTTTTATTTTTTCAGAAACTTAAAACATATCTGTCCTAAAACTAGACGTGAGAAAATATCATAATCTTTAATAATATCCTAACATTGCAAAGAATAAATCATCTTTAGATCAATACACAAACTTCATTTGCACCATTGATAATAACTATCTCTGTCCATTAATGACCCATAGATAAACAAGTCCTATATCCCATACACATAGCCTTGAAATCCTGTGAGCCCAAGCTTGCGCCTGCGCATATTCGAAGGCCACACCACACGAGATAGCTAGTCTAAATCTGTAGAGTAGGACGCCATGCACCGAGTCGTTTAACTCTTGATTTTCAAATGACATTCGTTTGTTTGGCTTACCTAAAAACTATTCAGCTACGTATGTATCTGTCTGTGTGTTTGTATGTGTGTGTGTCTCGTCTATTAGGTATGTCGGTGTGTCTATGATAGCAATATCCAAAGTCTTTGCAAAGTCAAAATTAATGTGTTTTGTTTGTGGTGCGCATCTAGCCAAATGTTGTAGTTAACTGATTAGATCGACTGTGGGAATATCATTGCTTTGAATTTAAATATGTTGAAATAAATATAAACTTTTGTAGTTTAGCGTACTAGAAATTACTCAGTTATATATTGATACAAAGAGATATTTTATTTGTGACTCGAACAGGAGAAACGAGAGAATTTATTAATTTCGAAGTAGAGAAGATCAGAGAAGAGAAGGGACTGCGTCCTGACATAAATGCCGTTAGGCTCTAAAATGCTGTAAAAATAGGCCAGTTTGACACTTGGAAAAAGATAAATAAAATGTATTATCACATTTATCATTATTTATCATATCTTTTATATAGATAATATTAAAAATAGCTTTAAAATTAACCATTCTATCATTTCTCATCCTAAACTCTTGACAAAATCAAAAATGGCAAATTGCACTACACCATTTCGTGCGCGAGCGCATAAAAACAGACATTTTCAAGTATAAATTACAATCTATTTATATATTTACAACATGTTGTTGGTAGCACGATATAGGTATGGACAAAACAAATTGTTTTGAAAACAACAATTTATATACGCCGGTTTGAGTCCAAATACTTATTACTTATTTACTTTTAAAACTGCACTTTTAGTTGTCTGTTCTATATTCAAGAAACTAGTAGGTACTTTAGCTAAAGACTTAGAAAAAGCTTATACAAATGGAACAGTAAAATTTTAACCACCACGCTTGGTCAACGGAATGGTGATTAAAGTATGAGGAGAGACAAAATGCTGCTCATGTAAACGTCTATATGAGCAGCATCCTTCTGTTTACTTTTACGAAATGACCGTTGCATCCAGGGGTCGCAAAGGAATAGTGACAATCACCACTTGTGTGTACTTGGTAATCTGACTGGTGATCGTAGTAACTACCAACATAAAGAAAGACTTATACCCAAAGAATGGTAATAGGGCTTATTCTCAATCAACTTAGCTTATCACAGCCAAGCCTCTCCCAAGCTACGTCACTACACTTGGTCCTCCGCCTTCCGCATCCAGTCTATCAAAGCCACCTCAAACTTTAGTCAACAAGAATTTTACCTAACTCAAGATAGAGAAGAAGGTACGTCTAGACAAATAGTACGAGTCGTTTTACGGTTAAAACCGTATAAAATCGCTAGACTAGACGAATCTGGACAGATTGCTTGCAATACATCGATTGTGTCCGGTTTTGGCCGCAAAATGATGAGACAAATGTGACAGCGGTTGTCAAAATGCCAAAAACTTTACGATTGAACACGTGGCTGCTCGCATGTCAATCCCACAAATTTTTTTTTCGATAAGAGACGCTGATAACAAAGCCACTTTTTCTAGAGGCTCAAATGCTTTAGAAAAAGTTTCATCCGATGTCATTTCATGGCAGAAATGTTCAAAATGCCAATATGTAACGGATTGATTACGAGACAAATAGATTTATTTTATCGAATAGTAATTCTACTAGCTTCTGCCAGTGGCTTCGCCCGCGTGAATGTCGAACATTATCCCAAGGTAACATATCCCCGGGATAAAAAGTATAAGTATCCTATGTGCTATTCCTAACTATAATCTATCTCTGTGCCAAATTTCGTCCAGATCCGTCGAGCCGTTTGAGCGTAAAGAAGTACCAAACATACAAACACACACACACAAAGTGTGATGGGTACTTTGTCTAGAGATCCTCTTATCTTTAAAGACCGGCTACATCTTAAACCAAAATAAGTTATAAAATATAAACGTAAAGGATAAAAGACCAACATCCTAACATATTCAATGTCCTTCATACAAAACCTTAAAGGCTTAAAGCTGCCTATTCATGTGCGATTAGTCGCATGACGACTTTTGTCAATGAAGGCAGTCTAGACGTTAATTATTGTTGGTTTTATTGACTTTAAAGGTTCTTAAGCTGCTTGATTAACACGGGAATACTTAACTGTTGCATTTTATTCGTGTAAATATTTTACTGAAATTATGTAAAGTATCATTAATTGTCATTATTATAACTCAATTTTGAAGGAAACAACCGCATTTGTTCATTCTAAAAAATGCGACAGAATAATCGCACAAACCATTTCCAGTCGCACAATCCATGCTTCACCTTAGCTTTAAGTAAAGAGAAAATAAACTAACAAATAATATAGGAAACAAAAGCCAGACTCATAAAAGGAGGCCCAAGAGTCTACTTGTTGAGTACCACCAATTTAAAATGGCCTTAGCTACCTTATAAAAGGTAAGACAACATGGTGTCAAAATGAACTGGCAAACAAACGTCAGTACTGTTTTCCATCTATGACACAGACTTGCAAGGTACCGACGTATCTTGACCTTTATTGAAGAATAAATTGCAAGGTAACATGTTTTAAGATGTATTGGATGTGTTCCTTTTGCAGGTACAGTGCTTTGTCAATGACAGTATGTGTGTGCCAGTTTATTCTGAGCTTTTGTGTTAAAGAAAATGTACTGCAAATGAGGTCAAGGTAAATTGGGTTTTTGATTTTGTGTTGACGATTTTCCAACTGTATTTAACTGTGTATGAAACAAGCTAAATGTGAGCTTAAGTAGCTGTAAGCACCATTTTGTTAGTAGTGTCATAATAAACTAAAAATTTACAGTTTGTAACTATAGTTTAAAATGAATCTGCAAAGACCAATTGAACAAGATCTCTTTCATTGAACAGAAAGCTACGCTTCAAAGCTTAAGGTGTACTGGTTTTACTAAAGGAGTGCTAGTTGCGTTTTCCATTTACGACACAGTGTATTTTACTGTAAACGAGCCATAGAGGATATTGATATACAGCCCAACACTGTGTCATCTTTCTGTTTGTTGATGATGTGTGAAAGAGATGGCAAGATATAAATGAAGAAGTTTGGTATTAAGATGACAAATTAAGATTTTCTTAATTAGGTATATCATAATAAATTCGGTGATGATGTCTTAATTATGGTTATTTGCTTTTATAATATTTCCATTTCAATCTAAAAAATAATTAAGTGTAATTTAACAGAAACTATATTTTATTATATTAACCACAAAGCCTCAAACCAATAATAAATTAGACTTTTGTCATGTAAATAACATAAATAAAACTAATCTTATTTCAATTCCTAGAAGAGGTCTAGCTCATGACCTTCCATTATCAGATGTCTGGTTGCAAATTACATGAAAACTATTCAATCTATTGTGCTAACTGCGTCTCCTGTCTGTCAGACTTCGGCTAAACTCGTGCACACGAAGATTCCCGATCTCGCTCGGTTATCATCGGGACGCCGATCATTGCCGAAGAGGATTAATTCGTTCTAGAGTTTACAAGACATTTTTTTTTAAATAATCGAATTTAACTGTCAGACAGACGTAAATTCTTACTTTTTAGGGTTCCGTACCCAAAGGGTAAAAACGGGACCCTATTACTAAGACTACGCGATCCGTCTGTCTGTCTGTCTGTGTGTCCGTCTGTCACCAGGCTGTATCTCATGAACCGTGATAGCTAAACAGCTGAAATTTTCACAGATGATGTATTTCTGTTGCCGCTATAGGTAACAACAAATACTAAAAACAGAATAATATTAATATTTAAGTTGGGCTCCCATACAACAAACGTGATTTTTTTGCCGTTTTTTGCGATTATGGTACGGAACCCTTCGTGCGCGAGTCCGACTCGCACTTGGCCGGTTTTTGAGAAAGTAATAAAGAGAGAAATAGTCGAATGAAATCTGGCCTTTTATGAAATGTTAATAAATAAACATAATTTTCTTGTAAATGACTTTTACTTTTCACAATAGTACATTATTACTTTTTCCCATAACTTGTGGCTTATCTTACAGAAACCCTTTTTTTTCGGTAATAGTAAATGCTCAATTCAAACTCATTTATCTCTTCGTTACATGGCGGACTTCCCATCCATACGCACTAAACGTTTTTGGAATACTTTCATTATTCGTACAGCTAAGGAGTGGAATTCCCTGCCGGGGTCTGTGTTTCCCGATAGCTACAACCTAGGGTTCTTTAAGTCGCGTGTCTCACCAATGTGCAGCGAAGAGAATTTCACAGAGGTCGTTAAATAAGAGGCCAATACCAACAGTCTAAACATACATTATTCCAAACAGAGAAAAATCCACCGTTTGTCAGTTTGCGCACGATTTACCCGAAAATTACCGCGCCAAGTATGGTTAGACTTTCACTGGTACCATTCTTTGTTACATTCTTCACACAGTTAGAACACAAGTTTTAATGAAAGTACATACATTTGTTTTTATTTATTATAGATAGGCTCGCGCTTGACCACTATCTCATTTGATGGTAACCGATGATGTAGTCGAAGGTGAAGCACGCTTGCCTAGAAGTAACCTATTCTCTCGAAATAAAAATCCCTAGTTTGTAGCTATCGGGAACACAGACTCCGGCAGGGAATTCCAGTGCTTAGCTGTACGCAAAATAAAAGTCACAATATGTTTAGAAGTAAAATGTGTATATATACATACATTTTTTTTAAAGCGTTGCCCTACATTAGGAATTTCTTCCTGTATCGTGGATCCGTTTACAAACATATAAACTCACATACACAACACCCAGAGCCGGAACAACTATCTGTAGGTCATACAAATATTTGTTCCGTGCGGGACATTCATACATAATATCACGCCTGAGTTCCCTGAAGGGTTAAGTAGAGGTGCACTCATAGCACACATTCAGCCAGTTATATTTTAAGTCCCATGTACCAGGAAAGCCAGACTCCGAGTTGTTACTAATAAACTCCATATGCAAAAAAGCTGTAAAAAAGAAAAATTCATGCTGTGCAGTCGGAGGATAGGGGGTCAGCCAGTTTACGAATCCTCCGACTGCACAGCATGAATTTTTCTTGTTTACAGCTTTTTAGTTCGCTTCTTATGCAGCCGGGTTTTTGAATTTTAAATTAACTTTTTTTATTTACAACTTTTTAGTTTTTTTTTTTTTTCGAATGACTTTTAAACATATAAGTAGTTTATATTTTTGTAATCTCCTCTAAAAACCCTTCATTTTGATACCCCACTCGATGGGTATGGAAAAAAAAAATTGCAACCTCCACAATATGGCGCCCAAAATCCGCCATGTTACTTTTTTTAATGCCACTTAGCTACGAACACTTGGGCGGTCAATACCTATCTAACGATGTCTTAATTATAAAAATCCGCCAAGTAGTTTGAAAGATATGAGGTAATAAAGAATATTACATACATACAAACATAATAAATAAATAAACAAAAATAAAAAAGCCTTTATTGTTGTTAACAAGTTTTACACAGAGTAGTTTCGTGTGCCTAAAATTAATTTACTTATGACTACTATCTAAAAAACACATTTTGACTATTAACTAGAATTTAACTAATATACTAACAATTTTAATATCTATTGATTATCGGCAAATGGTAGGTCGGTTACAACTTGTCTTCCGACAAAGGCCTCCTCTAAAGCTCTCCAGTCTTTTCTCATTTTTGCAGTGCGTGTCCATGTTGAACCCGCTATTTTCTTAACGTCATCCTCCCATCTCTTAGCCTGTCTTCCTCTATGTCTCTTTCCGTCTAAAGGGTACCATTCTGTGATAAGTTTTGTCCATTTTTTTTTGCTTATGCTCATCACATACAAACATACAAACATACAAGATACGCGCGGAAAACATAACCCTTTCCTTGCAGCCGGGTAAAAAGCCAATTACAATTTGTCCGAACCTACGACCTTATAATACGCAGATTTTGACCAGTACACCAACGAGGCTCAGATACAGTTTTAATGAAAATAACCTTTTAAAGTCAAAAGATCGATGAAGGCATGAAGAATTTCACTTGATTCATATCTAGGTACCGAAAGAAATACTTTGCGTGTGGTGAAAGAGGCTGACTTTTTATATAGATAAGCAAATTTATAAAAAAAACTTTTTAAGTTAAGTAACTAATTAACGAATACATCTTGTGGATACTTGGACTTGCATAATATCACGTCTGCATTTCTCAAAGGGATTAGCACAGGTGCATCTACGCTACACACATTTTGAAATTTGCCTGAAATAAACTATTAATACTTTACCCGGGAATCAAACTCAGCCTAGGATCATGAACTCAGCAGTAGTGGTTGCGACAATTTGGACGAAAATAACGTACACTTATTTATTTAATACTTCATGCACATAAACGTACAGAGGCGGACTTATGCCTTAGGAATTTTCTACCAGTCGACCTTTGGGTGATGCAGAGACAAATAGTGGTGGGTGCAAAATAGGGAATAAGTCACGAATGAGCTATGCAGAGCAGTAGTAGCTGATGGTAGCGGTTAACAAGTTGTAGGTCGTGGGTTCGAACCCAGGAAAGCATTGAGTAATTTATCTCAGAGCTGTGGAAAATGTCGTATAAAACATTTCCTAGAACCAAACATTCGAAGATATACTCCGACCCCCGCTGTGACCGCGATAGAATAAGTTCTACTCCGTCTCACAGGATGGAGCAGGAGGCGAGTCTCAACAGTGGAACGTTATTGACGTTATAAGCATAAAAAGGAGAGCAGTGGTAGCCCAGTGGTAACGGCCGTGACTTACAAGTTGTAGATCGTGGGTTTGAACTTCGAACCCTGCAGGCGCTTTATTTTGTGTAAATTATTTCATCACCACTGATCTCAAAACGGTGAAGGAAAACATCGTGAGGAAACCGGCATGTCTTAGAACAAAAAATTCGAAGACATGTGACATCCGCCAACCCGCACAAGGCTCGCGTGGTGGATAACGTTCCATTCCCTCTCACAAAAAGGAGGCCTGCACGCACAACGGACCAAAAGGGAGACAAGTCAAGGGGGGGTTATGCAAAAAAAGAAGGGTTTAGTTCCTCGGTGGAACAAATTCAGGTGAATATTGCAGAAAAGCCCTCGCAAAAAGGTTAGTGTCACCATGAACTGCAATAAATTACCACACAATAGCACATAACGTGACTATTTGATGACGTCACCGATTATAATTGCTCACATTATATTGTTAATGTAATACTACAAAACATTGTCATGAATGTATTAATACCCACATGAAGGTTATTCGATAAATAATATGAATGTGATAGTACGGCTAATTTTATGAGTTTCCCTTCGTTATAATGATTTAGAGTAAATACTTTAAACATTTCATAATATCTCGCCAGTATTCCCTTAAGAAGTCAGTAGACAACAGCAAAAAAATAACATCATCGACAGTTTTCCACTTGTCCAACCAAATGTTTCTGAATTAAGAATTGGAAGTACAGTATTTGTCAAACACTAAGTTAGCATGAAAACCTGTGGCAACTTTTGCATTGAATTAGGGTTTTACAAATTCTCAGTTCAGAAACCTGCTGTAAGAGAAGAAAATTGAGACACTTATCTACTGGTTTCCTTTTTATTTATTTTTGGTTTTTCTTGTGGTGTACAATAAAGTCTATAATAATAAATAAGTATGTATACAAAATAAATTCATGAATTTTCACAATAGCTCAAAGTATGTAGGTAGCTAAAGTTATGGCATCTATCATTGTCTAATACTGGTTAGGAAATAATAGTTTAAAAACCAATCAAATTTAACAATGTCAACTATGCTGGCTTGCAAAAAAAATAGCAATACGTCAAAAACTACCCAGGAAAAACAAAAGAAAACGAGACAACCAACAAGTTTCATATTCAAGTTTCAAAATATTTAAACGCTCCACTACTTCAACCTATTAAAAAATATATTAAAAAGTAAAAAATAACTTGTATCTAAGAAAAGACTTAACGTAGAGGTTTCCGTAATCAAACACGGAATTCAGGGCCGCCCGGTGATTACACTCAACCACACTTCAATGGCAACACTAAGACCTTGAGCTGGCCTAGCGTGGTACGGAGTTTCAGTTGAATACGAGGTCAGGTTTAACTGGTTTTGGCCAGTGATGTGTGGTTTATTGTACGCTGCGTGCACCTTGAATAGTTATGTTTTATTTTTCTTTGCTGCATTCGTAGTTTCTTGAGATAGATAGAGGATTGAGGAAATGGCTTTGCTCTTTGAAATGGGAGTGGAGCTTTATCTTGGTGTGTTGTATTTTTTAAATTGTATTAAATAATTGATAAATGGTAATTATGGAAAACATCGTGAGGAAACCGGCATGTCCTAGAACCAAAAGTTCGAAGACATGTGACATCCACCAACCCGCACTGGGCCCGCGTGGTGGATAACGGCCCATTCCCTCTCACAGAGAGGAGGCCTGTGTCCCTGCAGTGGGAACATTAATAGGCTGATGATGTGATGTGATGTGTGTGGTAATTATGGTATACAAAGTGCCCTCAGAGGATAGGTTGTGTTGTCTGTAGAAAGGATAACTTAGGCCCGTATTCCAGATGCTCATACTCGACTTAAACTCCAAATTGGCCACACCTACCAATCAGCTGCCAACCAATCACAAATCTCAAGTTTGTCATATAATTGTTCAGCTTTACACATGTGTACTCAATAGAGCAAGAGCCCAGACCCCCACACGTTACTGAATTATTTCTACACAAAATGTGTGGTAGGTATTTAATGAAAATTAAAGGCCAAGTTAGCAAATACATGCTAACACTACTCAATTCCACAGATTATGTGTTAAAGGAGTTCAGTAACGTTAGGAGCGTCTAGGATCTTGGACTTGCTTGAGCACGTTAATGTTAAAATAAACAAGAGGATGGTTATTAAATAATGACACTGAATCTATTTGGTATGCCCAATACAACCTTATTGGGCAGATTCTGCGAGAGCATTTTAATAATGACTATCTGTGCCCGTGGTTTCATCCGCGTTAATTGCGAAAACCTAAAAAAAGGAGTGATACTTTTAGAACAAACTATTATATTCGCTATTCAAAATAATATCTACTTATTATAACAGCAAATTTTTGCACTGACGAATAAAATATCAACTAAATATTCTTTCATATTTATCATTCATCTTACTTCTTACTAAATATTATAAATGCGATAGTTTGATGGATGGATAGATGTATGTTTGTTGCACAATCACGCCGTAATAGGTGAAGGGATCTGGATGAAATTTAGGTGCAGAGATAGATTATAGTCTGGAATAACACATAGGCTACTTTTTATCCCGGTATAATTGTCCCCTTGGGATGAATAAAACACTACACACGGGCGAAGCCGCTGGCAGAAGCTAGTCTATGAATACGCTGCTAACACCAAATAGACACAGCCAGATCTCAGCTGATCCTGTGCCTAATAACAAGGATAAACACATATACATTAACGAAGCTATAACAAAAGAAAGAAGTCTCAGCACCAAGGTTGTCTCGGTGAGTAACCACCGCACCGCGCACCGGCTGCGGACAAACAGCTTTTGTACAAACAGATTTGACACTTACAACTCTGCTTATACTCTAAAACACATAAATTATAGAACACACTAAATATAAACCAAGTATTATTCTTAAGAGGTTAATTTGTTCAATTGAAGTCGAGGGAATCTCTGATATGATTCAATTTAGTTACAATATCCCTGATTGCCATGGGCTCTTTTTAACCGACTACGGCGAAGCCAAAAGGAAGTATATGTATGTATGTTTGTATTTACGTATGTGCCTCCGTAGTGCCTAAACTATTCATCCGATTTTGATGAATAAGATGTAAATCGATTCGTTATTAAGGCCCGGGTAAAATAGACAAAATAATACTTTTTTCGTGTTACAGTTTCCAAACTTTTTTACTTATTCCGGAAAAAACCATGTGGAATAGACCGCAGCAGCGAATCATCGGACAAAACTGTAAGTTGATCTGTAAATTGATTTACATTTAAAACATAGACCAAAGGCACAAATGTCATCCATCGGTATTTTCTACCGGTCTCCATTATCTCACACACGCAAACTATAAACTGCTGTTTTATTCACCGTCAAATTCAGGATCATCTTTATCATGCCGCAATTTGTAATTACGAAATAAGTCGGAAAGTTTTAGAAAAACAATGACCGATATTCGTCTAACCTACTATCCAAAAATCTATAATTGATAGCACTAAAAGTAACTCCACATATACACTTTTATTCATCGATTTTCAGGGACTGAAACTGGTCAAAGTACTCATGAATACGAACACTCTTTCGTCCATAATACACTTAACGCTCTGCCCACCCCACATCACAAACGCATTCGTAATGCAACAGTTGCAACAAAAGCAAGGCGTCTGCATCAAGGTTGTCTGTGCATGTGAGTGAGCCGGCTGCGTGCGCGCAGCTTTTCCTTATCGGTTTATGCTCGCGATTTTAGTTAGACTTGTGATGACTCTTATCTTGAGGATTTGTATGTACAAGGTAGGTGTGATAAGATGTTGGTTTTTATCGGTAAAAGTTGGAGATTGAGGCATGAAGACAGTTCATTTTTGAACTGAGACTTGAGACAAGTGATATTCTAATACAATAGACATGTCAAATGATTAATTCCTTGCATTTAGGAATCTCGAAGATCGCTATCAGTCTAGATCTAGAATCTAGAGCTTCTAGAGCTATAGTGTAAAATCAAGCCAAGATTTCAAGTAGTTCGGATTATCAAGTCATTTTGTGACAATTAAACTCTTTTACTTTCTTCTCTCTATTTCACAAATATTAATAGACTTTCTGAAATTCATTAATGTTTAGACCTAATTTGCTTTCCTTTACATAGAAATACTATCAAATATACTACACGCCATGCTTCTTTACAAAGTTGGTTGGCTTGTTTGTCGAGGTATTTGGACTTTTGTGTCTTGCACCAAGATAGACTTATCGATTCCAGAGTCAAGCAAATTATGAGGTTGTTCTATCTGGAATTTCTCAGTAGTATTTGGATATGTGCCCAATTGAAGGCAATAGGCTCGTGTTTTACATGGAATTAAAACATAACTGACGAAATACGGATACTATCGTGTCCCTCTGTCTAACGTTTCAGGGATAACAAGCGTAATGTTATATTATGTTAATAATAGTCATCATAATGTTTTAATGTCCCAACTGCTGGGACACAGGCCTCCTCTCTGTGAGATGGAATGGGCTATAATCGACCACGCGGGCCTAGTGCGGGTTGTGGATGTCACATGTCTTATAATTTATGTTTTAGGACATGCCGTTTTAAGAGTGGTGATGAAATAATTTATACAATGTAAAGCGCCTGCCTGGGTTCGAACTAACGACTTACAACTTGTATGTCGCGGCCGTTATCACTGGGCCACTGCTGTTAATAATAATAAAGATGTGTAATTATTAACCTTATCAACCACCATAAAAGGTCCATTTCCCAATGCCTCATCAGTTATTAAGCTATTATCTGACCTCTGGCCTTCCGTACTTGCAACGCACTTAAAGCCCTATAAATAACACGCAAGGATACCCCTCCCCCTGAGGGGAAGCGCATCAGACGTGGCGGGGGAGGTAGGGGGGGAGACGATTCGAAAGTTGCACAAACACATCACCTTGACCCTGATATGCGCGCTAGGGCTTGCCGCCGGGCTTTGCCTGTTTTTCTTGAGTGTTGTAATGTTGATTATTGATGAATAGGTTTGGCAATGTCGTAAGTCTGTTCGAAGTTTTCGTCATTTAATGGTATTATACCGAAAAAACAACGAATTAAAAAAACACGGTAACCTATAAAACAAACATATTAAGTGATTTAAATCCATCCATTTTAAACATCAGTTTCTTAATTTTAATCGAATATTTTATATATAATCTCCTTTCAACAAGCTAAATTACGCATTCAACACCTCTGTTCCAGGAGCACTATCCTGCAGGATTAAATATCGCCTATGAAACTCAGCAATAATATTGTTTTTTTTTTCAGTGAAAGAACTTTCATAATCGAAACATCGCAGCGGTTACAGATTACCTTATACAAACCTGTACATATATTTTTTTACCCAATTATAATATTATTAATTTATACGTACATACATATACTCACGGTTTTTACCATAGGTGTAGAGTGTACAGAACGCCGCCTGCTACAATCCTTACAAATTTCTTTATTAGTGTTTCGTATCCAAAGGGTAAAAACGGGACCCTATTACTAAGACTCCACTGTCTGTCTGTCTGTCACCAGGCTGTGTCTCATAAGCCGTGATAGCTAGACAGTTGAAATTGTCACAGATGATGTATTTATGTTGCCGCTATAACAACAAATACTAAAAACAGGGTAACATAAATATTTAAGTGGGGCTTCCATACAACAAACGTGTTTTTTTTTGCCGTTTTTTGCGATAGTGGTAAACGGAACCCTTTGTGCGGGTTTTTTTTTCGTTTACTTTCATACATCTAGTCATACACGCACAGTTTACATAATAAAAACCAAAAATGCCTCTCTACTTTAAAAAAATAATACCCAAACAAGAAAAACCTCACCACAAAAGTCTTTCATGCAAACAGCCTAATACCACACATATAATACCAATAATGACAACCACATCACCCTTGACGATCACGTGACGTCACGAGCCCCTACCCTTGATGACGTCATCACGGAGGAACCCCTGAGTTACGGGGGAACTAGTTTATGACGGAAATGGAAAAGGAATTCAGTTTAGTGGTTTGGTTAGTTGTTTGAATTTTGTGGTTATGTTTGTTTGGAAGGCATATAATATGGAAATTGGCTGAATCTAACTGGTAATTTTCGGACCTAGCAAGAATCATGATTACAATACTAAGGGCGGTATTCCAAATGCTCATGCTCAACTCATTACTAACTGGAAATGGACAGTTGTAATTGGTTGGCTTGAATTTTTTTACATTAACGTGCTCGAGTCCAAAATCCTAGACGCCCCAAACGTAGTGTTAGCATGTGTTTGGTACGTTTAAGAGACAAAAAAAAATCGTTTTAAATACGAGGCTTTTGGCTAATTTGTACCTATAGTGAATGCCACTCTTTATTTTGTATTGTGCGTTTATTTTGTGCAGAATAAACCATTTTCCTTTCTTTTTTCTATACTCGTACTTGCTAACTTTGACTTTCATTTTCATTCAATACCTACCACACATTTTTTGTAGAAAGAATTCAGTAATGACTGGGCCGTCTGGGCTTTTGCTCTTTACACATATATGTCAAGTTGAAGAATCATATCCCAAACTCGAGAGTTGTGATTGGTTGCCAGTTGATTGGTAGGTGTGGCCAATTTTGAGTTTGAGTCGAGTTTGAGCATCTGGAATACGGGCCTTTTTGACTTCCCTGGACAAACTATAACAGTCTGTGAAAATGTTGAAATATAAAGCTATGTGATAGCTCTCTTTCCAAGTTTTATCAGACGTACTTTAGTCCTTTTAGCCCGAAGCCTGGTCTTGAGTCCGGTTGATGGCAATAGACTCGCCCTCTTTTAAATGGGAATGATATAAACTCTGCCCAACCCTTCGGAAGAACAGGTATGATGTTATGTGTGTGTTGTTTAGAATCATCATTTAATAACCGACTTCCCAATAAGAGAAGGTTCTCAATTCTGATATTTGTATATATTTTTAATGTTTGTTCGGGCCTAACTCCGTCATAGGTAGACGGATTTGTTTTTTTTTTTATATGTTTGAATTGGTATTCCCTCGAGGTGGTCCCATTGTCACCAAGTTAGAATCTGATGATGGTATCACATGAAAATCGAGGGAATGCCTCAAATTTAGCATCAGACAATCTGACATATAGCAATTTTGGTATTTTCGTGACTATGGCAATCATTTGCACTTCGAAAGCATAATTTGGTGAAGTGAAACTGATGAAGAAGACCAGAGAGATGGCCAAGGGAACTCTGTATTAAAACAATATATAGAGGGGAGAGGGGAGGGGTATATATGTGGGTTTATTGGAATCGAATGTAATCGGCTATGAATAACTTTCATGGTAACATGAGGTACTAATACTAAAAAGAGACAAATAATAATCAATTTAACAAAAAAATAAACCCAATTCTAAAGCAAAACACAAAAAACCGCAAAATATCTTAGTTTTCCGAAGTCGGTGTGGAAAAACGAAAAAACCTCCGCCCAACCTTTCGGTAAATACATGTATGATATTATGTATGTGTTGTTTAGAATCATCATTTTTGAAGCCTCTATTCATGCGCCATACAAAAGATAGAATTCCCAAAATAAACCTATCAAAAACAAACCACCCAATGACGTTACTAAATCTACTAACAAAGCCGTCATTAGACAATGACAATCGTCATTTACCTCAATTTATATAAGTTTAACTTCTAAATCGACTCCTAAGCACATGCTATCGCGCGTGTAGTCTCTAACGTCACTATGCGCCGCTAGACGAAGCCACGTGTGTGCGTACGTAGTGCGAGTGCGACATGTGTCGCCGGGGGACATGTGTCGAGTGCGTGCACGTGCTTACGTCATAGTTACGCACGGACGTACGGTGGTGGGTACCGAGAGTGGGGAGTTGGGACATTTTCGATGGCTATTATTTATAACAATAATAAAATCTAATCATTTTACAATAATTCTCTTATAACTATTTATATCTGTAAAAGTGTATTTATAAAAATGGTAGAAATTAAAAAAAACGGGCAATGTACGAGTTATTCAAAGTCTACCAGGATTTTTTGTAACAGATTACTGTATGCATTTTCAAACGAATTCAATCTAAATTAAATGCAAATAGGCTTGGTAAAGACTGGGCTATAATTAGGAAAAAAACAAAATACAATAAAATTACCGTATACTTATTTTTTTTCACATAATATCTATAAAAATCTATAGTATACGAGACACAATTTATTTAGGTAAAAATTAGAATCAACTACATTGAAACACTTCCACAAGTCCGCCCAAAGAAACCACAAACTTACAAAATAATCTAATTCTAAGCTACACGCCATTTTCGTAGCCTAGATCGTAGACCCACTACGGCGTAGCACAAGTCTACAGTTTTCGTAGCATAGACCGAGTCTACGCGCTACGAAAGCCCATTCATATCGCTAGCGTATTTCAAACATGTGAATGTATATTGCTTGTGTGTGCCTATTACTGTTTGTTTGTATGTGTGTAAACATTTTTTCAATATTGTAATAAAATTTGTACGTCAGTGTTTAAAAATAGTCAGTTTACGCAACATGGTGAACGATTGGCTTTCAGATTTTGTATCAGTATTTACTTTTGATCGTTCGCTGTGAAGGATTGATTTGATTTTTTGAATTGTAATTGTGAAGAGTGGGAGTATAAATTCTAGATGGGTTGTTTAGTCAATTCGTTAAAACAATATTTGAAGCGAAGTTATTTTTGACCAATGTTTGTTGTTTGCTATGAGGAAGTTTCTAAAATAAATTGGATACAAAAAATATGTCACCGCAGGTATGACAATAACAAAAGATTTTGTTTTCTTTAACAACTTCATATTATTACTAGCTGTTGAACCGAACAACTTGCGACCTACTGATGCAACTCAAGTTAAAGGGGAAAATCTACAAGTCCGTGATTAAACCTGTCATACTGTATTGATCAGTATGTATAGATATTGGGCTGTGAAAAAGATGAATGAAAAGAGACTGCATGTATCAGAGATGAGAATGTGCGGAATGACAAGAATGAATAAAGTGAGATATGAGTATATTAGAGGAAGTTTGAAAGTGGCGCCAGTGGCAGAAAAGTTGAAAGGAAACCGTTTGTCCTGGTATGGTCATCTGATGAGGAGGGATGAAACACATGTTACTAAAAGTGTTATGAATATAAATGTGGATGGATGGAGAGGGAGAGGAAGTCAGTGATAGTGTGACTGGGTGTCCCCTGTTGTCCTGTCAGACGGTATGGAAGAAGAAAACGTGTTGGACCGACCCCAAGTGACATGGGATAAGATGATGATGTTGCTCGCGACTTCGTCCGCGTCAAGCAAGTATTTTTTTATTTAATTTCACCACAGGAACTGTGAATTTTTGCGGGATATAAAGCCTATTTTACTATTTATAACATAAGCTATTTACCAGTGAAAGTCGCATCATAATCGGTTTAAGCGTTTCGGAGATTACCCGGTACAAACAAACAGATAGACAAACAGACAAAATCTTTAAAATTGCTTATTTGTTATTAGTAACGTATATACTTTCACAAGCATTAAATAAAACATTGTTATTTTGATATTACATACAGACACTTCAATTTTATTTATTTGTATAGATGTATCCTAAATCAAGCTGTCCCGAAATTCAAGTCCATGCTCATAATAAGCATACAAGTGGGAGAATTGGTAATTTACTGCAAACTCTGCTCCTCAAGAAAGCATCACCTAAGTGTCAAGTACTTGTCAGTATCTCACCTGGGTTTCCGAACTATTTAGCCCGGTATCCAAGTTGAGCTGCGAATTCGTCATCTTCAGTTGTCTGCCTGTGAATCCTATATCAAAACGGTCTTTATTATTTCATCAACATCTAACAATTATACAAAACACGTCTAAATGATGTAACGTAGAATAATTTAGAAAGTACCGTCCCTACCCGGTGCCCGACGGTAGCGGTGACATTGCTAAGCAACTGATGATGGCACTTGATGCGTCGCAATAAGTTAACTTACGTAAGTATCGAAAACTAAGTTTGACATTGTATTTTGAGAATGAGATTTTTGTAACAAGATTTTTTTTAGAAAATACTGAGCAATGACTGTGACTATATAATATTCCAACGTGAAAAACTGTTAATGCCATATTTAATATAATTAAAATTGCGTTGATAATTAACATGTTGTATCAAAGAACTAGCTGATCCCCGCGGCTTTGATCCCGTGGACCACCCTACAGGACCCGGAGCCTATGTCACTCAGGAGTATTGTAGCTTTCTACTGGTGAAAGAATTTTATAAATCGGTCCAGTAGTTTCGGAGCCTATTTGGTACAAACAAACAAACAAAAAAATCTTTCCTCTTTATAATATCATATATATTATTAAACTAGCTGTTCCCCGCGGCTTCGCTCCCGTGGACCACCCACAGGACCCGTTTTCGGGATAAAAAAAATAGCCTATGTCACTCAGGAATAATGTAGCTTTCTATTGGTGAAAGAATTTTAAATCGGTCCAATAGTTTCGGAGCCTATTCGGTACAAACAAACAAACAAAAAAACTTTCCTATTTATAATATTGTAGTATAGATATTAGTAATTAGTATTAGTATAGATAATAAATGGATGGATTTTATATAGAAATGAAAGAAATAAAATAACAGCGACGATGGTTTACAGGATAGTGGAAAATGTGTTGTACTGACCCCAAGTAACATGGGACAAGGTGATGACGACTCGGCCATCAACTGCAGAATTTTTTTTTGTTTATTTTTCCTACATTATCCCACTGCTGGACAAAGGCCTCCATTTTTTTTTATCCTTGGTGCTAGGCAACTGGGCTTATCCCAGTTGTAAACGACCCTTTGTGCCTTTGTTCTGTCTCCTGCTTGATATGAAGGGAAGTGGAAATTTGTATTTTTTCCTACTCCTCCATTATTTTTTCCAGATTAATTTCTTTGCGGGATCCAAGACAGTTAAATTCATTCGCCGGGACTTCGTCGAGCTTCATTGCCTCGGCTATTTTCTGGTGGTCGCCACTGTTGGCTTCTGGCTTTCAGGAGTTGCAGTGGTTTGGGCATAGAGCGGTGGGATTGCCCAATAACAAAAACGCCACCCTCAAATTTTTCCAGCCAACTTTGTCTTCTGCCTTCTTCAGCCAATCCGGTAGGAACGAGTCCAGACCCTCACGCCGGCGTTTCTTAGGCCTGCCTGCTTTTGATTAGGTTTATTTTTGTCTTGAAGGTACTATGAAAAACATCAAAAAGAAACATTATTTCAGTTATTTGGGCAGCTAGCTGGGGCTAGCTAACCAATTTTGTAGAGTAGGCTCTATTTGCTCAATAACTAAAAATTTATCCATCTTCATGATCCACAGCCTTACTACGCCCACTGCTGGGCATAAGTCTATATTTTTAAGCGACATTCCAAAAAGGAGGAGGTTCTATGTTCAGCTGTATGTTTGTTTTTTTTTTTGTTTATGGTTACCGATTTCTTTGTCAATTGTAAACCGATTTTTTTTGTTTGAAAGTCTATGTTCCTAAATTCGTCAAATTTCAATTCATTCAATGGAGATTGGCATGAGAATGCCAATCACCATTGTCTTGTGCCAACTTCATCCAAGTTCTTTCACACAGTAGTTATTTTTGCCATAGTATAAACAATTTCTTTAGTTTAAAGACTTCTATTTTGTACCAGATTTTTTAAACAAGCCAGATTATAAGGCTAAATTAGTTTGACCATTGTTATACACCAAAGCTCCTCATATCTTTGATCTGAAACATTAGTAAGTACAGTATATTTGGTATGCTAATCATTTCATGGAAGACACAAATTGCTGGAGCAGCCACCGTGACGGCTGTCTGCCCTTCATAGGTCGCGGGCGTGATGATACCTTTGTTTTGTGGGTATGAAATGGTGATTGTGGATTTTGGAAACAAGTAGATTATGATTAAAGGATAGTTGTGACAAAGGACATGTTTCTGAATAGAATATTTGTATAGAGCTTGTCAAACCCTTGTTTAATGTCATTTTTTTACAGTTTTCATGATAAATTAGAGTTTGGCATAACATCAAAATCTAAATTTTCAAATCGCAGTATAGACAATATTATAATCTACTAGCTGTTGCCCTAACTGGCTTGTCTTCTATCTTTAACGTTATTCATAATACCAGCCGAAAGAAGTCACCATATTGGCTTTGTCATCAAAAAGACGTTTTTAACCACAGACATTAAATCTAACTAGATAACGCATGTCCCGCTTTCTGTATGAAAACCAAGCGTGCCACTTCTTCACACACAATTTAAGAACACATTTTTTACTAATGAAAGAAAATATTTCCATAGCCTCGGTTATTTTTTTTCTGTACATATTTTACAGCTCAATATGGCATAATTGCACATTTTTATAGATTTCGGTGGATGTCCGGTGCCATAATGCTAAATGAAACAGTTTAAAATACGATCATATATTGCTCGTACGTTTACTCTCTTTTTTGGGACGCGATGTACATTCGATCGCGTCATATAGTTAGATTTATATCTGCGTTTTTAACCTATAATTACTGATATTTCGGTAACACAATTTCCATTAAAGTCGGTGTGTAGTTTTTACGCGAAACTGAACATTATTATTTTGTTTTGAAAACTATTTACCTATATTTCAAAGTAAATAAACTAAGATTTTTTCCAAGTCAAGCAACGCAGATCTAATTACAGTTCTTCTGTAAAACTAAGTGCTACGAAATATTTTCTTGGAAATGTGTACGAAAACATTCACTAACATAATCCGGTTTGTACCAGTTTTTCCCAGAATCCTCAGATTATTAAAACCTCGTCTATCGAAAACAAGAACTCCATTTTACTTTAATAACATTTTATAACGAACTTGCACCGAAAATCTCGTTACCGTCTCCCTAATTATGCCGAAATAATACGTGGAAACGCTCCATTGTTGTCGAAAAAAAATGTTTTTGTCAAAAATGGACGCCATTATACGATTCCCGCGCAATGACGGCAAGATGGCGGGCCTATTTAGATCGAGCCTTCTATTGGCGCGCTATTTAAAAATGGAATGCACTGTCCTTGGCTGGCGTGGTTCGTTGACCTTCCGATGCATTTTGGCGGTTTCTCTACACACACAAAACGTTCTAAGTTTGAATACAACTATCAATCGAATTTGAACTCTATTCTTGTATAGCTGAAGCATTATTTAGGCTGCTTATTGTTAATACAATGTAGGAGCCGCTCTTTTTTGTTAATTCAAATAAATTTAAACTCTTCAGCATCGAATTAAGGATGGAATTCTAATGTCCCTTAATGAATTATCTGTTGTTTATTATTCGACTTATTGTATACTTTATTTTTATTGTGATAAGGTTGAGAATGGGTTATTAATGCTAATTGACGGATGGAGTGCTTTTAAGGTGACGCTAGGCTCAGACGGTTGTATTTAAATTTTGTAAAATGATTATTAAAATAACTGCCAAAGTTTTTTGACAGAGAAGAACGTTAATTACAGGTAAATGATATATTGTTTTTAAATCTATAGGACTGCATACAAACTTCTTTGAGCGATGAGGCAAGCGAACTGTCATTCTGTTTACAGTACTATCCGAAGGTTCATTTTCTTCAACACAAGAGGCGAAATGATCATCAGAACCTAATAGTTTAATCCATTACTAATTTCCAACATCGTTACTAACAATTTATGTCATCAGACGCCTTTTTCCCAAAAAACCCGAACACTAAGCGAAGTATACAACATTGACTGCCCAAAAATAAAAATAGAGAAATCAAAAACAAAAAAGGAAATAACTATTGCGAAAACTACCTCCTTCACTGCGTTTAGCCCATCCAAAAAAGTCTTTTAGGAACAATTTTCCCAACCTCCTAATATTAGATTGTTCTTGTTTGTATTTCGTATATATTTAGTGTCCGCGACCTAGCCAACAGAAACATAGCCGATCTATTGAAATATCTCGGGAATGTCTGACGTAAACGCACGAATCGCGAAACTGAGTTACACTATTATTTTAGGCGGTCGGTATGTAGTCTTACTGGCTTGGTTCTAGAAAAAAATGCTGTGAATAAGAACAGAATAACGCTGATGGTTTGCATTATTCTATTTAAAGTATTGTAGTACTAAAAAACAGGTATTTTCATCAAAAACATAAAGGGTCATTGCAACTTATATGTGTAGGCACAGAAAAGACAAAACTTGGATTTCTAGTCTTAGAAAATAATTTCCGTGAATTAAAATAAACCACCACAGCTTTTCATTTATAATTGCATCTAAAATAACAATTAAATCACCTCACCATCTTCAGTCTTCACAAACTCCAAAGACAGTACTAGAAAATTGGATAAGTATGTGGTATGCTGTTTAGCCCTTTATCATACACGTGCGTGATGATTTAAATATCAGCACTATAACCACAAAACTACCAATACTCTCACTCAACTTTAGGGTTAGTCAGCCTGTGCCGAAAAAGGTTATGCCTCCCTACTTCACCATCTGCCACATTCAAAGTTAGTTTTAAGGACCTCTCATCGAATCATGGAAACAAAAACGGAAAATATCCTTGATTCATTTTATTCAAAAACACGCTGTAAGAATTTTATTGTCTGGGAATAAACTGACATGTACGAGGAGTCATCATCATCATCATCATTAGCTTTCTAATGTTCCCACTGCTGGGACACAGGCGTCCTCTCTGTGAATGGGCCATAATCTACCACGCGGACCCAGTGTGAGTTGATGGATGTCACATGTCTTCGAATTGTAGGTTCTAGGACATGCCGGTTTCCTCACGATGTTTTGTTGTGATGTGGTGATGAAATCTTTTATCATCGACGAGGAGTATTCAAAAGAAAATTGTATACATGAAAAACACAGTTTTCTTTTCTTATTTTATTGCCAGCTTTCTTTCTGCTCCTCAGTTAAGTATCAATAAAGGTTACTTACAAGATATGGAATATGGGCCTATTACTGTCAAATTTGAATTCTCTGCCTAATAATACTTAGACGTCACACCAACAAATATCTGAGTATCTACATGACGTAGATCCGAAACGTCATATACTTACATAGAATCGTAACTGAGTAGGCGTTACAGGCAAGCGCCGAAGAAGTTACGAAAATAAACCAGAGTAGTGCTACTGAAATTACTCACTGTAGTGCAACGACACACTAGTGCGGGGAAATGGATCTGGCTAGGGATGGGCGACTGTTGCGATGTTGGGTTATCGATAGATCCGATTGGAGTTTTTTTTTACAACGAGTAAATGGCTGCTTATTTGTTTATAGAATAGGCAAGAAGTGGATATAAAAATGGTATTTAATTAAATAGCGTAATGTGATAATATAATAACTTCAAATATAGAAAAAAATAGTCAACTGAATGGATGAAAAATAATCTCGGGAACGAGGTACATCAGTAGTAGTAGAATCACTTTTTACGAATTTGTTTATCTTTTTTAGACCGAAAAATAAGCACGGGACATGCCACGGGAAAAAGCACGTAAAATATTTTCGTGCCTATAAGATTTAGATTAAAATTTTTGTTACAAGAATTACAATGCGAACATGAAAACGGTACTTGAAGATTGTATATTGATGTAAACAGTAGTCAAAGCTAGCGTATTGGAAAAACCGTACTGAATTCAAAATCAGACATATTTTTATAGTACAACGACTCTACTCATGTAAACATTTTTGCATCGATGTTTTGAGACAATTTAAATGTCCAGCAGTTCTTCAGCTGAAATGATGATGGTGATGATGATGATGAGACGTCAGGTCTTAAAAAAATACTGCAGTATTAGTCTCTTTTTCGTCCTAGTCTTTTCCCACTTTAGGTCGGGTTGGCTCTCCCTATTTCACGGCACTACGATGTTGGTGTTTGTTGAGGGTTGTCGGGTTAGGTAATTTCTTCTTCTTGAGAAGCTCCGTCATACTGCTTCACCATGTCAAAAGATATCATCTTTTGGCCTCATTTGCCTTCAGGTAGGCTCAGAACCGTCCTCTCAATGTGTTGCAGTATTAGTATGTTTTTAAAATAATAATCCCTTCTTCACTTCATAAAATCACAAATCACTTTGTATATATATACCATCCTTTTAACATTACGCACACATACAACTCTGCATACAACATAGTAGGTGTTCAGGAAACAATTGGTTTTTCATGCTAACCCTACTTGCATTCTTGTGCTCATTTGTATGCAGCCAATGTCGATCGCTAATACAGCGGCCGACGGATTTGAATATCATTTGGACGGCTTGCCGGCTATGTTGCAAGGTTATGGGTTTATACTGCCTTTGGTGATGGTCCGTAGTGTGGGGAAACGGTTTGATTTTCTTGGAATGTTTTCTTGATGGAAAATGTTTCGATGTGGTGGAAATGCTTGTTAAAATTTTCTAACCCACTGTGGTTTGCATTTAGAGAACTGGATTGTAGTTAAAGCTCAGCTTTTTACCGAGTATGTCCTGGTTATATTGTGACAATATATTTGAAATTGTTTGTAAAATAAAGAAAAAGAATACTAAAGTGGTCCAATTATATTGGAGTTTTAAATAGTTACCTAAATCACAGATAATATAATACTAGCATACAGATGCCTCATCCCATAAAAAGAAACTGTTCCGACGTAACTAGCGTTTTTTATCTGATTATACCGATTATTTTTTGTAAATCGATCGCTTTCGGTTCCGTTCCACGGGGATAGATAGATCACTATATATGTCGGTAGAACAGAACGGAACGGAACCGAACGCGAACGATGTACAAAAAATAATCAGAATAATCAGTATAGAACGTCGGCACGGTTTCTTTGTATGGGATGAGACACCACTGCCTAAATACTTAAGTTTTGTTGTTGGTAAAAAAGAAAAATAAAAAAGATACTACTTCAAAAGTAGTAGGTAGAAACGGTAAGAGGTTAAGGTTATTAAAATCTACTACAAAAAAGGAAATAAATTACCTATATACATAACAAAGGAGTAGGTAAACACACAATTTACAATGGGTTTAAATAATTATATTTATTTCTCAAGTTACAAAGCTAGTGTGTTCATTAATCTTTTGTACATTGACCCTTCAAAATGTGTTATTCAGTATTATTACAATTGATTTTAGGTTCTTGGCCGATTAATTAACTGACTATTTCAATTTTAATGAGTACCTATGCTTTTTATTTTACATCTCATTATATTGAATGACCATTCATTGCATGAATTAATATTGATAATTTACTAATTTGGTTCACTTAATATGTATTCTATTTTTATTAACTTATAAAACCATTCTCACGAAAACAAACTAAAGTCGAAAAAACACCACCTTCGTAAAAAAAAGATAAAACTAGACATCGATAAATTCCAATTCAACCAAACAGTTACAACACTACCAAAAAACCATCGACAATTTTTCCACGAAAACATCGATACCCCATCTCGATACCGATACTGACACATCACTACTATTTCTAATTTCACGGTCGTCGCGTCTATGTGTGTATGCTCCTGTGTGTGTGTGACCTTGCTGCTCGCTGCGTTTCGGCGGTCACTCACCCCGGTGCATGCAACCCTTGACTTTGTGCACATATACATGTGTGTACACATAGATGTATATGTGTATGTGTACGTAGAAAAGTGATGTGAAGCCGGTTAGACCGGATTTAGAACGGATAGTGGAAGCATTTTTGGGACGAGGGGGGGGGGGGACGTCGTGAAGGTATGTGAGGACAGAAAGTTGAAGGCATTTTTGATTTGATTAGAAAGTTGACTAAGGCAAAGGACAAAAGATTATAATACTAAAGGTAAAATTGTCTTAATATCTAAAGCGACTTTCCAGACTGCTCAACACGATTCGATTTATATCGAATAGCAATTTTTCTGAGAGAAATTGCACGTTCGTTCATATAGACGCAATGCGCTGTAATTCGACCGATTTCCATTTGAAATTTTCTCAGAAAAGTCTTGCGCGATATCGCCTATCGACACAATTTGAGTTGCGTGTCGTCATCATGCAGGACTTTAATACTAATATATACTACAAAAAATGTCTTAAGGTTACACTAGTCGATTATTTTCCATACAAACGTAGTCTAGGGATTATTCCACTGTTTGACGATGTGCGTTCAAAATAAAAAGTGATATCAATTTGTCTCATCATTATCTAGCCCTGTATGGAAGCGAAAAAGTAAAAAAAGAAAATATTTGAAAGTTATGAGCGTCGAAAGTTCCACATTTCAACACAAATTTTAACGCATTTTTGGGCGCAAATAAATACCATAAGAAGACGGAAAATTGCAAAATGGCCTCCATACAGGGATAGATTAGTAGTTCAACAATGCACATAATTTTATTTTGAACAGATAGATTTAGTCGTTTTTTCATGATTGCTCGGTTTCGTCCTAAATCATTATCCATGTCGCTACAAATTTTCAAAAGTGTGTAAACGTACGCGAACTAGCTTCCTACTGCTCATCACAGCATCTATCTCTTCCGCACGTGTTGTCGGTTGATATAAAATGCATTTTAACCCCGCGCACAAAATAGTTCGTGCCGTCGACTAGTGTACCCTTAATATTTAAATATAGGAAAATATTGGTTAGTGAATGAACTATTAATAATAGACATATTGGCAACCTATCTCTAAATATTGTTGCTTCGTCTAATTATAAACCGTAATGACTATTTATATTTTCAATTGCATTAAGCTGAAACTGGACTCGACCACTATTATTGAAAAAGCTATTCTCAAACCTAGTGTTAAAAGATTCAAAGCTTTTGTTGATTATAACGAACAGTACAAGAAGTGGACTTTGGCAGCTTTTACAGTCCGCCTGTGAGTGTCAGTTTTTGAAAGTCAGGTTATTCTCAATTATTTTAACCATTCCGAATTTCTTAACATTAAAGCAATAAACATTAACAAAACACTATAACACTTCGCGATCTTCTTGATGGGTCGACGGGATTCGGCTTAAGTTGCTAGAACGGGTCAAGAGGCTCATCGACAATGAGGCACTGGTCGAGTCAAAACTCCAGAGCCTTGGCAATCGTCGCCGAGTTGCCAGCTTTTAATTTTTTTGTGGGACAATCCCACCGCACTATTCCCAAACTACTGCAAGTCCTGAAAGCCAGAATGAGTGGCGACCACCAGAATAGCGCCGAGGCAATGAAGCTCGACGAAGTCCCGGTGAATGAATTTAAATGTCCTGGATCCCGCAACGAAATTAATCAGAAAAGAATAACGAAGGAGTAGGAAAAATACAAATTTCCACTTCCCTCCATATCAAGCAGGAGACAGAACAAACAAGGCCAATAGGCACAAAGGGTCGTTTACAACTGGGATAAGCCCAGTTACCTAGCACCATGGATAAAAAATATCATTAATATTAATGGGTCCTAACATTGTGAGCTGTTATATTTGCCAGCTATTTGTCAGTTGCCAGCTTGGCGGTTTTTTATCGATTGCATTTCGGGGAGTGTGCGATGGAATTGCATGATCTAATTCCGCCTACCCCGTTTTACCATCGAACTACAATACGTACGGCGATACGCCATCGGTACATGGTGGACATCCCACCCACACGCACTTAACGTTTTCGAAATGCGTCTGTACGCATAATGAAAGTATTTCCAAATCGCCAAAACTAGACTCCGGCAGGGAATACCACTCCTTAGCTGTCTAAGGAGTGGAGTAGGGGTCTTTAATTCAAGAGTGAGTAGGTTAATTCTAGGTAAACTTGCTCCACCGTGAGCCATCGCTTACCAACAGATGAGATAGTGGTCAAACGCGAGACTTTCCACAATTAAAATATAAAAAAAAACATGGACGCAATGTGATGTAATTCGACCGATCTTGTACGCGATATCCAACCGATATATATCGATTCAATTTATATTGCGTCGTATCATCAGGTCTCTTAACTGGTTCTCGTAATCGGACCTAAGCATTGACAGCAAGATATCCCTACAACACATAGACACCTGAAATAATGATTTATCTTGCTTCTAATAAATGCGTTGCAATTTTCAAGCAAAATGCATGGCTTGCTCTCGGTGATTCCTGCAATTGAACTCCAAATACTCCATATTGATTATGACGTAAAGCCATCCACTATAGTGTTGACAACGACTCAATAATAAACTATCGATCGTCGATTGTTCTGCGCCGGCGTATCGATGCGTGCGAGTTTTTTTTTTATTTAGTTTGCACGTAGCTCTACAGAGAATTGTTTATCTCTCTTGGATTTTGAAGATTAAGCTAAATACGATTGTATGCGAGGAATGGTGTAGCATTAAATTTTCTATTTTAATAAGGTAATTAATGAAAATTAAGAAATTTTATGTTAGTTTCAAAATACCACTGATTAGAAAAATGCTTTTTCAATGAGAAGGTAATAAAGTACTTACGGTAAAATAATAGACTAAAATCAGTTACTTGATAATGCAATATTTACTATTGGCAATAATTTGATAAGGAAATTCCAAGCTCTGAGCTGATAAGCAAATATCCCAATCTCTAAAACTCTTTAGGTATTTACTAAGTATTGGGCAAGTCCTGAAGCCTAATTGCGTAAGTGAATTCGGCAAGACAAAGGGTTTGACCACCATCAATCGACCAATCACTTACGGAAATCCACATCGCTTCTTTCATCTCGCATGTCATTGGTGGATTGATGGTGTTCAAACTCTTCTCGTCCTTACTCCTTAGCTACCCCAAACATGCTGATCAAGAAAAATCATGTTAAAACGTTACAAAAACTTTGTGAACTACTTTTCTCCAAACAAAAAAAACTACGCTGTTTTTACAAAAATAGCCAAGAAAAGCAACAAGTCCCACAACGGCAACAAATAAATAACATATGCCACAAGAAACGAGGGGAAAAATATAAAATACCCGCTTTTGTGAGGAAAATATACGTAAAGAGCCGTAAGCTGCTTATCTTCTCCTGTATAGTGGCTTGAGGTAAACGGGAAACTGTTAGTAACGATATTATGTCAATGTGGAAGAATATATGCGATTTGTGTCCTTTGATCTTCAGTGGAGGAAAATGCTGCTTTGTTGAAGGGCTGTTTGGTACTTCAGTGAGGAAGAATGGGCATTGATAATTTTGACTAGTTATAGTTTTTTTGATGGATGTGTGAAAGTTCTAGTTGTCATTTTGGAAAAGTAGGGATGGGATTATTGTCATCGATAAAATTTAAAGAAGTAACTAAAAAATTTTTTTTTTTCTTTTATGTTTATTCGGCTATAACTCCGTCATATATAAACGGATTTGCAAAATTATTTTTTTGTTCGAAAGAAGTTTATTCCGAAATGGTCCAATTTAAATTTGGTAAAGATAGATATACAACAGAACTCTTCGATAAATGACGGCAAATCTCTCGGGATTGCTGCAATCGCATGCCTGTTTATTGTTTACACTATTTCATAACATACCATCAGAAAGAAAGAAAAAGCCAGTATGCTCTAAACGGGTACGCAGATGTGTACAGTTCACCCTGACTACAATCTCATTCCATCGGTTATGTTCAAGTTACATGATATATGGGTAATCTATTCTGGCATCACTGTGGGCATTATATGTACCTTAATATAGAACTTGTCCATTAAGTACCACTAAAAAGTGAAAACCGACTTCCAAAAAAAACACTGCTAAGTAAAAAATAACTTCAATTTCGGAAGGCGGTGTCAAAAAACGAAAACAGGAACACCGATTTCCGAAATTGAAGTTATTTTTTACTAGGAAGTGTTTTTTTTGGAAGTCGGTTGTATTTTTCTTGTAAAAGTTTTTTACTATACACATTTAAAATTTAAATTAAGGAAATAAATTTACGAGGTATTTATTTTCCTAGTAGAAAGGAGAGTTATATACAATACATTTAATATTTTGCATTTGTCCTGTGCGGGTGACAACTAACTATTTTTTTTTCTGATGACGGTATAGTTGATAAAACTGATATCGTATTGCTTCACAAAAAAACTTCCTCTACTTCATCGTTAATAATAAACTTTCAAACACGTATGATGCTTATCTAAACAACAAATTAACAAAACAATTAACCCAAGCTACTATATCAAAATTCCCTAAATTATACAACTACCCACTTAAAACTTCACACACGCATTCCAAATTACCCTCACGTTTACCTCAAAACGTTAAATAACTAATAAACCCTACCCTCAATTAAAACTAAACCCAAAATTCAAATCAAGAACGACGCCATTTTATCGCGTCCAACCGCATTCCGTCTACGGCTCGTCTAGCCTCATGTCCAGCGAGCGAAGACACGGGGAGACCTATTCAAATGCACCGCAGACGACTCATGTGTGGGATAGATGGGGGGTGGGGGAGGTCGGCGTATGTTGGACGTCCCGTGTAGTGAGTAGTGGTCCTGACCTACTGCAACTAGCGATAGTAGCCGTCTCTAGGTCAAAGAAGGATAGACGCACACATGCTCGCCTTGTGGGTGTGTGATGTGAGACCCATGCCCCGTGTGTGTGTGTGCATAGGATAGTGTACGAGTGAATTTGCGGAATCGGAACGCGATTTAGTTTGAATCGGGTATTGATAAATGTAATCTGTTCGAATTGTATTTTGAATGTTTAATCTGCGGGTTTGTTTTGAAGTTGTGATGCTGATGATTTTGTGGGAAGAAGTGAGATGATTCTTTACCAGTTTGTCATGTAGAGTTAAACTGTAATTTTGTCAGTTTTCCATTAACAACATCTGATAATGTCAAAAAAGCCACAAAGGACTTTTTAGATCTTTACATCGATTTCACATAATGAAAACTGAAAAAAAAAACATAAGTAGAAGATAACAAAATATTTCTAATAAAAGAAACAAATACCTAGAAAGCATTTTCCTTTAAATAAGTAAGTTGCAACACCTACTGGAATACTTTTCAAGAATGTGACAAATGGTGAATTTATATTACACAAAAAATATATTTATTTAAATTTATATACTCGTGTTAATATAAATAATACGTTCCTGCTTTACTATACGATATAATAATTCATTTTACGCTACTATCCGATGATAAAACGAGTGAGAAATTGCATTTTAACACGCATTTACCCTGTTATTGTCAATGAAAAAATAGCATAAGAACCTTATTTATCAAGGCAAAGAATGCTCTGTGCAACAAACTGTAATTGACTAACTGTGCTTTTCTTTTAAAACCTTTCATTACAGAAAAAAAGCAATGGAAACTTTTTTTAAATTATATTTCGAAATCATTTTTTTTTTCCTACTGTGAAAATTATTCATATATTTTAATTATATTTTGAAAATATTCTATGTACTTTTCACAATTTTATACAGTTTGCCTCAAAATACTGGGTTCAAGTGTAAGAGACGGTAGACTTTTATTTTATCAAATGTCCAAGTCATTATTTTGAGTGCAATTCTATCAAATTTTGTCATTTGTCTCACACAGGGACAAAGTGTTAGAAACATTTTTATACATATTTTCAAAAGTGCGAGTTGGTCCATGATGAAAATGTTCCAAATTCACGCTGCAAAGACAATTTGGCGAAATGGGGTTTTATAGACTCGTCTGACACACAATGTGAGTGCGGTGCCTCTGTGCAGAATATGACACACATGCTCGAGTGCCCCAAGTGTCCACACACTTGCACTTCGGAGGACCTAATAAACGTCACTGATACTGCCATTGGCTGTGTATTGACGTAGCTACTGGTCAACCGGTCCCAAAATATCTAAAGAGCTTTCATCGACACAAAAATAAGAAGAGACGACTACTTTTACCCTTTAAATATTTTTAACAAATTGGAAGTAAGGACAGGGGGGTGACCATAAGCTCTTAGAGCGGTATCAATTTGATATCGAATAAGGGACAGATGTATTTGACTTGTATAACATCTGTTACATACTCGATATCAAGTTGATACCGCTCTAAGAGCTTATGGTCACCCCCCAGGACTAAAATTCTTCCAAAATATTCAAGGATCTCCCAAAAACCAACAAAGACACATACATAGACATACCTATAACTAGTTGCGACTGGTTCAATCCAGTTTTTTCGACCCTCTGCCCTTCGAGTCTAGCCCGACAGTTCTTGAAGGGCCCTTGGTTTTTATAAAACTACCGTCCACCTTACGAAGACCTCGGATTCCTTAAGTATCCACCTCGAATTTGCCCTTTGTTAGTTTGATGTAGGGGAGTGAAGGGTCCCAAGTAACGGTGGTGTTGGTAAGAGTAAAAGTATACTTTGTATGGTGCGGTTTGCCCTTGCGTCGAGTGGGTCGTCTAATTCTGTTGCTATGTTACGGAATGGGGTAGGCAGGAATGGAGATACTGTTAAGAATTCATTTAGATGTTGAGAGTTTTGATTGGATTGTGGTGGAATTAGTTCAAAAATGATAATAGTAATAGAGACTGATATAAAACAGTGAGAAGAAAATGCATGGATGCATTTTAATGATATAGAATCTGGATTACAAAGGTGTTCATTGCTTACACACACAAGTAAATCATAATAAAGAGCTTGAAGATGAGCAGCATAGTCTTCCTGTTGCTACTGAGTAAAACGACACCATTCCTTCTATTAGTCATGGTTTTACTTTTTACTACGTTTGTTTTAGATAATCAATTAAATGTCTGGCTCTTTGGCAGTCATCATCATCATCATATCAGCCGAAAGATGATGAAGATGTCCACTGATGGACATAGGTCTGCCCCAAGCGTCACCACATTGACCGGTCCCGTGCGTCTCGCATCCAGCGGATCCCCGCAACCTTCACCAGGTTATCGGTCCAGTTAGTGGGAAGGCTTCCAACGCAACGTCTTCTGGTTCGAGGTCGCATCCCCAGAACTTTTCTGCCATCCATTCTGTAAGCAATGTGCGGTGGCGGGGAGTAATCATCCTATAAGCCAATGACGATCAGGTGTGGAATCAGGAGTGGCTGCTGTAGCCAATTTCTTCTTCTTTCTTATTATTATTATTATAAAATTGATGATGCTGTGAAAAAGCCTTATAATGTCTTCGCGCAGGAGAACCAAACTTCATACCTTGCGCGAATAAACGGTACCATCGTTTCACAAAATTAATGATGCAAAGAATTTACTTTTTAATTAGATACCTTTCAATCCACCAAAAATTCATAAGTTCCCCGAAATAATTAGCGTTTCTCATTACCAAACCTGTCAGTACACAGGTCACAAAGTACCCAAATGTACACAAAAGTACACAAATACCCAATTCAAAAAACGAATCACAATATAAAAGTTCATTTAAAATTTTCTGTTTAAAAAACATGCACTAATTATTGAACGGGCCGCGACTATGTATTGTCCGGCTATGTACTTATGTGCTGTTGTACATAAGTATGCGTGTGTATTATGTAAAAAAAGGGTGTTTTTGTCTATGTGCCAAATAAAAATGAGGCCGTAATGTCCGGCTGCATCGAACGTTTATCGTGTGCCGGCCGCCAGCGAAAAGGTGATAAGTATGTTTTTACTTCTTTGCTGTTTTTTTTTTGAATATGTAGAAGTATTTTTTGTCCAAATCCTGTTGCTTTTAGATACAAGTGTCTACTTAAGTTAAAGCTTAAATTGGCTAAAAATAAAGTAGGTAGGTAACTGAAAGCAAATAGCTTATAGGAAATAAATAATATTTTTGTCCGCGATGTAAATGAATTTTCTTATTGTGTTTTTCTGAGAATTACTAACAGTTAATCATGAAGCTGACATGAAAGAAAAACTTAACACTTACTTGGAATTTATTTTCGGCACATATTCGTTTGATCAAATATCAAGTTAACCTTAAATAAGAGCGAAATTCTTCGTATCAATTAAAACAAGTCGAAAGTTACAAAAATAATGAAATTCAACCAGACCCGGTTTTCACGGTATAAGGCCAGATATGAATCATAATTATAAGTGATAATCTCTGTATATTTCTTGTATCTTTACGCTGGATCCTCTGAGGGGTAGACAGGGGTATTTAGAGGCAGTCACCGAAATATAAAGAGGGTCCGACAACTCCGACATTTATCTTTTAACGATAGCAATAGCATTTTGATAATACATCTAGACCAGGGGGGTGACCATAAGCTCTTAGAGCGGTATCAATTTGATATCGAATAAGGGACAGATGTATTTGACTTGTATACATCTGTCACTTACTCGATCTCAAATTAGAAAATAGAGAGCTTATGGTCACCCTCCAGGAGAATGATTGCGGCGCTTAAAGCTATAACAAACTGTTATTTATGTCTTTGTAACAAGAATTTCCCCAATATACCTGGACAAATCTGAAAAACTCTAAAACACATAAAAAACATTATTTTAACAACTATCCTAATAAAACTCACACTTTAGCTTCTCAATCTGCCTTCGTCGACTGTTTACAATCATCCAACTTGATAGTTTAATCCCATTCTCTCTTCAAGTATTAAAATATAAGAGAAATGTGTTTACATAATTAGCCGAACGAAAATGGGCATTATTACAGATTTAATCCGTATCTTGTAATCTGATGTTTGAGGTTAAACTGAAAGGTTAGGCGCAAGCGCATAAAGTAGTCGCTTGAAGAGGCAGGTTACCGATACATGTGTATTGGGGCGATATGGCTTTTGGAAAAAAACAATATTACGAGTATTGCGATTTTCATGTGAGATGTGTAAACCAGAAGTTAAATGGCCCGGCACTGTATGGTGGTACATAACTTTTGCATCTTTTTTATGTGGTTCGGTGAATTTTAACTGTCAAATGTGAGAAAACAGATGCCACACTACATTGTTGTACGGGCTACAATTATAAACTACCGCTTGAACTGTCATTTGAGTCAATAAGCTATTTTTTTTTTAATTGCTTAACTGTCACAGCACAAAATGGCGCTGGAGTATGGGAGATTTTTAATGTACAGTCAAGGGTCAAAAGTGCAGTCATACTCTCCCAAAACTCAAATGGCTAGTTTTTGTAGAAGAAGTTAAATTATCCACAACTGATTTAATATTTTGTATAGAAATTAAAGTATAGACTATTCCTATTAACCGCGAAAAGTTGAAATTCTGCTGCCTACAAAAAAAATTGCCTTTTCTGTTTTGGTAGAGTGTGACTGCAATTTTGACCCTTATAGTACCTACTAGGATAATAATTATCCTATGTACTCTAGGATATGTCTTATCTATAAGCTAAACATCGTTATATACGACTTTATTTAATTTGGACCTATGAGTTTCTTTTGGTGATTTTTCTCAGAGTACTAGGAAATACCGGTCTCATCTAGTGAAAATGTAAAGAAAATGACGTTTAAAAGTGTCATTCTTATTCTTATTCTTATTCTTTATTGTACACAAAACATAAAAACATACAAATACAAAAAGAAAGTTTATGTACAAAGGCGAGCTTAACTCATAGTTGGGTTCTCTAACAGCAAACCTCAGTTGCGTAAAGGAATCTGCATATGAGGATAGTACATCCATGTGCACAACAAAAGCTTATTAAAAATATAAAACAATTTTAAATACTTACACATTAATAAACTAAACAAATACGTGTGCAATACACAATGCATAAACATAATACATACATCATACTATAATTACACAACTAAAATATTACAATTGTAAATACATAAATTAATGTGTCATGTTGATAGGAAATATTCCTTAATTCTTCTCTAGAAAACTTCGAAAGATGGGCTATCCCGTAAAGAGTGTGGAAGAGCATTCCAGAGGCGGACAGCGCGAACAGTAAAAGATCCACCGTAGCGACTAGATGTCATATTATTTTTTTCAACACACTTGCTCATAAAGTTGCTCTAATTTCACCGCAATTAGGCACATAATGATACCTGTTATCAAACTGTGACTTTTTCATTGCTATTTTCACAAGTGAGTTATAGTTTTTTTTTAAATTTCTTTGTTAAGTTGCTTTGGTCTTAAACAAGTTTCGACACAAAAAAGATCGTGCTCAATAGTATAAATAAATTAATAATAATTGCTTGCTCATTTCATGCAACTTCGTATTTAAATAGATGAAACTTGTACGTGCTTAATAAATAAAACTTTCACTCAAATGTAAATTTTATTTGCTCTGTAATTAAGAAAAATTTAAATTTCCTATTTTTTACGTGGCTAAAACACTATCCACGAAAAGCCAAAAAAAAAAGTCATTCTTTTAGTCTATGGCCGATCGCCATTGTTAAATGCGCGCGCATACTGTACTGGTTAATTTTGCCCGACATTGTGAAAAATTTTCACAACTCGTTTTTACTGTTGAAAATGTTTTTTTAGTATTGTTTTCTTCACAAGTGTGTTAAAAAACGTCGTATGATACACGTGTGTATTGGTGATTACCGTCCTCGGCTCTCTTAAGACCCTCACTTACGGCTCGGGTCTCAATGGCGCCTCAGCGGTAATCACCAACATTGCACACTTGTACCATAATGTACTATTACCGATTTAGGGCCGATTTTCAATATTCTGATATCTTTTAACTGAGGAACAAAAATGGCGGTTTGACAGCTTTTGTTTGGAAAAAATGTCAAACGGCCATTTTTGTTCCTCAGTTAAAAGTTATCAGACCATTGAAAAATCGGCCCAAATACCTTTTAGTATTTGTAATACAGTGACCAACAATTTCATGTCTTGACATTAGTCCCTGTAAAGGTTCTTTAAACAATAACAATTATATTACGCCAATGTTCAATATATCACTGGAGTATTATTATTAGCATAATTTAATCGTAAGGCTAGCCTTGCGACTGCAAGTTATTATTAAATATTATTAATTTGCTATCTTCATTGTGGCAGCTCATACATTCATATTGTTGCCGAGACTTATTATATTGGTGTGACATTTATTATGAGTATTAATATATTTTTATTATTTTACTGTAAGTGCAGAGTGCTATATAATTTTTTTAAACTACTTACGGTACCTAAATATAGTTTTTTTTTTATAAAAACGAAAGAGGTTTTTTTGTTAGCGCTGTAAAATTTTAACAAACAAAGATTCATGAACGTGAAGGTTGTTTTAATCCTAAAACTGCAGCCAAAGCATATAATAAAATTAAAATAAAGCTTAACATCTGTCAATTTGAATCAGGATTCATGATTTCAAACATGTACGTATCATACACAACAATTATTTATATTATAATAGCATACCCCAAATGCCGCTAAAAATGTACACAATAAAATGCCTTTAAAACCAAAAAAGAAATTCCTTAGCCTCGAAACCAAAATAATAACATACAATTATTGATGACCACGCCAAAACCGCATCACACTCAGGCCAGCAATCTCAAAGCCCAAGTCGGTCAGTCCGTCTGTTCAATGCTAACTAGGCGGTGCATGCGTCTTGTTCCGGCTCCCACAAGGCCGGTGAGGTTGAAGCTGCGCCGGCGCACAGGCAGGTGGCTCTATGCTGACGAACTGAAATACAGCTTCCTTTTGGCAACACTGAGATTTAAAATGAATTAAGAAGGGTAATAAAGTTTGAAGCGCCGAAAAATAAATTATATTATATATTAATTAATTTTTTCTTTATCACTTTTGGAGCATAAGTTATGTGTAAACTTAGGTGTCTTTAATGTTTTTCTTAATACTGCTATCACAAACGTGATCGTTTGTGAAGATGGTCCATGGCTGCTGAAAGACTACTGAAAGGATTGATGAAACTTTACGACAATATAGTTTGTACATCAAAATAACACGTAGGCTATATTTTCAAAAGATACTAACTTAACCAAGAGAACATTTATACCGAAATGAAAAGTATTATAGTCTGGAATAGATGCTATTCCAGACTATAATCTATCCCTGTTCCAGATTTCAGCCAGATACGTTCAGCAGTTCTGGCGTGATTGAGTAACAAACATACATCCATCCATCCAAAGTTTCGCATTTATCATATTAGTAAGATTGGGGAAGTACCAATTCCACCAAATCCGCACCAAAAATATCAATAACCATGCAAGTGTTACATAAATTTATACATATAAGTGTTGAAGCATTGTTCATATTCCATATTCAGTGACAACCTAAATGCATTATGAAAATTAATTAATACGACACCAAAACGGTTATTTTGCATTTAGGTTCCTAAAAGTGAAAGTCATATTAATCAACCTGAAATAATCAGACCAAGCATGACATTAAATTGCAATGAGTTAGTTTAGTAAACTTCCAAACCTATCAAATCGGATAACAAACCGTACCATCATCATCATCATCAGCCTCCTCTGTCCCATTGCAAGGCAAACGCCTCCCTTCCTCCTTCACTTTACCGGGTCTTCGAACCAACTAGCCAAACAGCTTCATCATCATCTTTCTGCCCTTGTCCCATTTACTTGGGGTTGGCTCAACACGTTTTGTTTTTGCATACTGTTCTGGGGGTCGGCCATAAGCTCTTAGAGCGGTATCAATTTGATATCGAGTAAGTGACAGAAGTATACAAGTCATATACATCTGTCCCTTATTCGATCTCAAATTGATACCGCTCTAAGAGCTTATGGTCACCCCCCTGTCCACCGTTATGTTATTACTGTCTAAAAAAAACTGACAAAACTCTTGCACAAAAGAAAAAAAACGAAAACAAAAAGGCATAAAATCCATACTTACCGCCATTTTACTACCAAACGACTGACAGTCGAAATTTAAATGAAGTAGCTATCGCAATTAGCGCACGTACACCTACAGGCGCAACTAAACGCACACGATTACAAAAAAGCCCAAATAAAAAGTGTAGTGATCAAAAATGTGTGAAAGAATCGCACACACACACAGACGCCATGACACACACACAACTCGGCCACAATTCAATATCGCCTGTCATTCCCTGTACCGTCGGCAGAAATTGCATTTTTTATCATAATTAACTTTAATTTTTCTTGCTGGTGTTAATTTTTGTTGAAGATCTTTATTACGCTGGGTTTATGGTGTCTTGATGGTATTTTTCATGGTACCTTTTAGTTTTTTTTAGGTTTCAGTCAGCTTGAAGATTATTAATTAAGCTAATTTGTAATAATTAGGATAATTATTTGTTTAAATCGATTCTTGCTTATCAATATTAAGTTACTTGTTAAGTATTGTTGGTTAATTATAAATAATGATAACTCCAACTTTTGGTAATTAGATGCAGCTAAGAATATGCTTCTTTACGATACACCGAAGGTTTCGATAATTTCATAAAATGCTGCATTCACTGAGAAACAGGTAATTAATTAGTTATTCTAGCTAAATTAGTTCTTTTTTTATAATTAGCCTAATAATCTTAAAACAACAAAACATTACAACATCTATACTATAATGACAGAACACGATTAATGAACCCAAATAAGAAATAATCCTCAAAATTATACATAAAAAAAAACTTAACGATATTATCTTTTTTTGGCACCCTACTGCAACAATACAACCTGTATCGTGCACACAAATGCAACTCACTCACTCATACAAACGCCACGCATTCGTACACGATATGTGCGTTAACTCGGCGCGACCATGTGGCGTATTTAGGTCAATTGCTGAAATAAACGCATCGTCGCAGCGCACTGCGCCTGAGTCGTTTTTTATCGAACCTAAGAGAGAGTATGTTGCACATTTCTTTTTGTATGCACTTTAGGCGCCGGTTGGCGTGTTAGATTATTTGTTTTACTCGAGATCCGTTAGTTGGCACTCTAGTGTGGGCTTTGTGTAACAAGTATGTGCAGTTTGTGCAACTGTTTGCTTTTACTTTTTTGTATTGTTTCGTTTTTAATTTATGAGTAACACTTGGCAAAGTTGGCTTAGAGTTTAATAAGTTGGATCTTTTATATGGAAATTCCTAAGTTCTGCTTATAATTATTTTTACATAGTGGAAAAAGTTTGCCCTTCAATTTGCACTTATATTTTGCTGTCATAAAAAAAGTTACTTCACAATTTTCCTTGAATAAAATTAAATAGGGAAGCAACATTAATAAAACGTGAAAATGAAGTAATTCCTTACCGCGAAGAACCACAATTTTTTTGGTCTTAAAATGTCAAGGTGCAAGCAAATTGCAGTCATTTTATAAAATACTGACCAACTTGTAATTTTTCCACTGTTCAAATGTTTACAACAAGTGTACAACGACCATGGTAATAAAATAAACCGACAAACAACTTTTATCGGCCATTTATTACATTTAAAAATCTAAAATATTTATTTTGGTATTGATTACGAAACTTAATTGGACGTAATTTGAAGTTACATTGCATCAGCACCATCTATCGGGGCTTATGTAAGGATTTTTGTTTCGTAAAGGTCATACATAACTGGCTTTTAATTAAACATCATATGCCTGGAGGGAAAACGAGCTTAAATTATATGTTAATGTTGTTACTGTATAATGTATTAATGTAGAGGGTTATAATTATTATACTTCAGATTGCATTTTTTTGCCTTCACTTAAAAACATTGCAGTGACTTGTCTAATAAAAACAAGAAAAACACGTCAATGCCAAATGAATGTAAACGTTTATTCTTCTTTGTGTTAGTTCTTTTTCATTTAATTGAGTTTATTTCAACATGTAGGCAGCAAAACAAAAACCGTATACAACTACTACTTATATTTTAAAAAAATATTTAGCTTGACTAAAAGTCAAATAAACACGCCAAACCAACAAAAATACCGACTAAAATGATCCATAATTTTTAAAGAAGTCGCTTCAAATAATCCCAGCGTCATGTCCAGATACATATTTTTATTTTGACAAGCAGTTAAATATTCTCACAAGGCTGGTGCCGACACAAAAAAGACAAAGGTCGCCGAGCAGGTTCCAGAATGCAATTGAAATCGATTTTTATGCAATCAATATTGTCTCATTACTCTGTATATTAGGTGTGTTCGTGTAAATGTCATTATCGTACACTTTTGGCGAACGGTTTCTCTTTATTTTTATTAGTAAAAAGTTTTTCGGAGATCCGGTTGACGTAAAATCGGTCATAAAACTCTGATACAAAAACTATGGGCCATTGTTTTAATGTTTTTATATAAGGTTTTACATCTGTATGGACATTTTATAAGCAGGTGTCGTGCGCTGGGAGCCTTTTACTGATTATTCATTGTGAAAATCTTTGCGTCTAACCTTGAAGGGCTTGTTTGTACAGTCTGTGCGCTTGTCCTTAGAGCTGTGGCTGCTTAGGAATCTACACACGATTTAAAGAAAAAAGAACCGTGATTTAAGAGCGATAGAGTAGAATTCCATTAATGTTGGCGACGGATAGGCATACGAATCAAGGAAATACTTAATACTATTCTTACAATACTTTGGTTAATGTTTGAAACCTTTACCTGTTTATGTTAAGTAAATAAGCATTTGCCGACCTTCATAAACTTTGTAAACACAATAAATTGTAAATAAATAAAGGTTGGCACGTATTTGCCGTACTAATGTAAAGTGCAAAAACGATACTAAAAATACCCATAAATATTTTAACTTACCGCCTCGAAGTTAGAAAAAAAATATTGAATCTAAATAGCAACATATTGTAGAATAATAAAAAACCAGCTTAATATAAAAAAAAATAGATTATTAAAAAAATATATATGAAACTAGCATGCGCTCCCGCTATGGTGAGGCACACCACGATTGTCGATTTTTAATGCGTGCCGCGACAAGGCTTGCATTTTCGGTAATAGAGTACACCTAGACGCGCCATAGACCATCGGATATATATTCAACTTAACATAAGTAGCGATTATTTTAAGTTTAGTATGTATAAATTATTATTGCTTTTTGTCTACAATTACTGTATATTTAGTGGAATGCAAGTTTATAATAGTAATTATAAAGAGGATTTTTTTTTGCTTAAATATTTGTACAAGGTAATATCTCTGTTCGTACTGATACGATTACCAAAATTCTTTCACTTTGCTTTCTTGCAATATTTTGTGTGTTTTTATCCAGTGAGTATGATAGAAAATGTGCGATTAAAATACAGTACATACATGATAAATAAATAAAAAGTCGTTAACTTTTTATTACTGGTAGTTAAAATTGCAGTTTGATAGTGTTATTTTCAAGTTTACTGAGAACTATCTTACTTTGTGCACAAAAATAAATTAAAAATACAAGAAAACGTATGGCCACACATACAGAACATCTCACCACAAAATAAACATTCAACACAAAAATAAACCGTTGGAACGAATCCGAAATGTCATCAATACGTTGCCGACCTTTCTGTATTGATTTAAATCCGAAAATAATTTACATAAGAAAAATCGCGGACTTTGGGTACCGAAATACATTGTATAAGTTTATACCTAACGTTTCGAACAGACCTCGGCTGTGTTTGACCTAAATATGTTTGCATCTGTTAACAAAACTGCATGTTGGGGTCGAAATGGCATGAAACTTGATCATTGCGAGAAACAAAATGGCGTCTGCTTTGAATTTAGAAGTATGAAAATGTATTTTAGACATATTACGGAAAATTCTAAGACTTAGGTAAATGTCTGCTGATATTTTGACACTATTACAAAAATATAATATCATTCGACGAATAAATTTTGACGTATTAAAAAAATGGCGAAATCTACAATAATATCATTCGTTTTGATTAACGGGGGAAAACAGGCGCTCGGACTTTTTGTGGAGTGTGGGTTTTTCACCTCCCTAGAACAACCTGGTGATCACCATCAGCTCGTAGAAGAAATCGATTACAATGCCTAGCTAGACTAAAATCTGCACTTCTAAAAAGGATTTATTATTTTATAATATTTGAATTTTATCGATCAGTCACGACATTGCAAAACACTGGAAATGTGCAATACATGACGTGTTACAAAAAAACTGGCACACAAACATGAGTTGAGTATAACAAGAGGAACCGAGCGGCACCGGGGGGCGGAGCGAGCGAATGTGGAACAAGCGGAATGATGTCGTTTGTTAATGACAAACCAATTTGTGTTCTGTAGTTATTTTAGGGGTACACGTAACGGTTTCTGTGGCCTACTTTTAGGTCCATTGCTCATTTTTTTGAAGCCTAACTGTCGGAGTTAATCAGTACCGAACACCAGGGTTGGCCATATCTAGAACTGAAACCTTGGACCGCTTTTTGTGGTTTTCGTCTTCTAATTTCTTAGAGTAATATATTCATTTCAAATATTTGAAACAACAATATTTTTTTAAACTTAAAAGCTAAAGCTAACGAAACTTAAACTATTTATGAAAATGCATTGAAAATATTAGTTAACATGTCGTTGTGTTCTAAACGATTTTTATAAACCTAAGTAAAAGTCAAAAGGAAAAATCTCGAAAAAAACTCAAACATTTTATAAGAAACATAAACTAAAACATTTATGAAGGTCCACAGCACGTCTGATACAGTTTTACAACTAATAATATACAACACACTAAAACGACGCCGCTATCTCAGAAAAGAAACTTTCCAAAAAAAGGAGGCATTTTTTTAAGTTGCATCATAAGCGCCTGCCCCTGTACACTGCAATGTGACCTCGATACACACACAGACACAACTTTAAACATACACAACCACACATTTGCGTAAGTGTGAGTGCGTGCAGATGCACCCACACACACATACAACACATACACAGGCTGATGTCCATTTTTTAACAGCCATTTTTTAAAGGCATGTAATTTTTTTATTAGTACATTAAAACGTTATAAAATATACCCATAATTCGTTTGTTTATTGTACAGATATTGTCGAACAGGTTTCTTGATAATCAGGAAGAGATAACTTTTGTAATTATGTAGTGGATTTTTTTTGCATGTAAGCAGTATAAGGTCATTTGTTCTTGAGATGATTAATGGCCGATCTCACTTGCCATTTATAGAAAGGATGATTGAAGCCAACTATAAAAAATGTAACAATAATCCTTTATATACGTTACGTAAGGTTTATATTGCCATTTTATGTCAATAAAACGTTTAACGGTAAGTTTTTAGTATTCATAACATTAAATATATTCTACGTATAGCTATTATGACGTCATTTTATTTTTATAACTTTATTTACATTCATGAGATTTTCTCAAAATACAAAACATAAAAAATAACATTAAAGTTTTTATGTATGGTTCATCGTTTTCGTTGTTTATTTTAAAAAGTTACTGGAAACTCAATCATGTTCATTGTCTTGGGATATTTAGGTGTAAACTATTTTTGTAATAATTGACACGAAATAACTGCCACATTTTGATTTAATATATTCATACCTTCTTAAAAAACATCTAATTCATTTAAAATCTTGACGTTTTAGGTTACTAATATATTCTCCTGTCCGCCAAAGAACATTTAAAAATGTCTTTAATCTTTTAATAATAATAATTAATTAGTCCTCAATCAGCATCACCCTGTAAACTCACGCACACAAGCGCAAACTTCTCTCGACTGATCTGCTCATAATAAAATGTGGCTTTTTTATCATGTATTTACTTTTTTCTATGTACTGCCTTAATCTGTATGTATGTATGGTACATAGCGCTCATGTACTATTATCATTTCGAACGTTGTTGTTGTCTGTCCGTTGATTTATCGGTTATAACGATATTGAGGCTAGTGGTGCATAAGTATACTAGTATAGGAGATGGAGTGACTGAAAAATACAAGTCGTTGGCTGAAACAGTATCAAAGGAATAGTGGTTTCCTTCGGCAATTTCATGTTAATTCTTTTAAAAAATGTGGATAAGTGTTGGTGTCATAGATAGAGACTTATTTCAATTATTTTTGAATGCATCGATTATTAATCTCAGCGCAACAGAAAAGGTGCCTAGCAGCTGTCATCAGCTGAGAACAGTTTTCAAAGGAAGATAATATTTCCTTGGTTTCGCCTAAAATTTTCAGATCTCCAGTCTTCATTTTTCCTTAATTATTTTTCATAACCCGTCAAGTTTTACACTTCTACGAATAGTTTTCAAAACCATCTTATTTCTTCATATTGATACACTTTTTTTGCCTTGATAAAAGAAAAAGAATTTCCCTGTTCACAAGCAAATCCGCAAGCGCAACACTGTCAAGTAAATAAGTTTTTTGTTCGTACATTTTAACTAAATGCAACCCTCATTATATATTTACGTTCATTTGCGGCGGCTCTTTGTCGGGAACCTGTGTTTGCTCAGTGACCGATGCGCCGATAATTCGGCACTGATTGCAAATGTGGTGGTTTTCAAACTGTTTAGCTGCTCCTACCGTCATGTACGGTTTGAGCTGAAAACCACCACCCTATAAAACTTTAAAGGACCTTAGCGTAATGCTTACGCTGAAATAATTTAGTATTACAGTTTTGTGTATGTCACATGCCAGTACTCACTAGTACATAATAATACATACTTCTTATTTTCGTTTGAGGTGTTGCCACCTCTGGTGTCAGAGTTAATTAAGCCGCCTCTGGAAACCCCACAGGCCTCTGAATCGACTATTGCAAACTTACATTAACTATATAAGTCCAAGTTTCTTCACGATGTTTTCCTTCACCGTTGCCTGTGATGTCCAAGATAAACTTAGAAAGTTCATATGCATTTGAAAAAGTCAAATCTGTACTTGCCCGGATTTGAACCCACGACTTCAAGCATGAGAGGCGAGGTCGTACCCACTGGTCCACTACGATAATCGTTCAGTTTTATTCTTCTATTCTATTCGTAAAAAAGTAGGAAAAGGGGCGAATTCTTTAAAGACCAGTAAGAAAGGTCTTAAAATCGCTTATTATTTGTGTTAGAGCTAATTTGTATCTCGCGCAAGAAAAGCAACATTCCGTTTGAATATAAACAGTATTGTTGTATCTGTCAATAGATAAAATTGTCACCCGCACAGGAAACACAAGAGACATGCAAAAAAAAAAACAAAAAAACCCCGGGCGAGACCAAAAAGGCTCCTATCACAGCATGTGATTCGATACCCAAAAGGAAAATTATCATGAAGATTGTAGTAACTTGGGAACGTACAACTAGCTTCATCTTGTTGACTGACATACCTTGAAAATTCAAGAGCGACTGTAAATGGTTTAATTGAAATAATGAATAGATCCTTTGAATTTGAGTTTAGATAAAACTGCGTGGTTGTAAATAAACAAACACATTAATTATAATAGTACATTATGGTACAAGTGTGCAATGTTGGTGATTACCGCTGAGGCGCCATTGAGACCCGAGCCGTAGGTGAGGGTCTTAAGAGAGCCGAGGACGGTAATCATCAATACACACGTGTAGCATACGACGTTTTTCAACACACTTGTGAAGAAAATAATACAAAAAAAAATACAAGTTGTGAAAATTTTTCGCGATGGCGGGCAAAATTTAACATTTTCCCTATGCGCGCGCATTTAACAATGGCGATAGGCCATAGACTAAAATAATGAGGTTTCTTTTTTTTTTGGCTTTTCGTGGATATTGTTTTAGCCACGTACAAAATAGGGAATTTCAATTTTTCTTTATTACAAAACAAATAAAATTTATATTTGAGTGATAGTTTTATTTATTAAGCACGTACAAGAAAATTATCTAATTAAATACGAAGTTACATGAAATGAGCAAGCAATAGGTATATTAATTTATTTGTACTATTGAGCACGATCTTTTTTGTATCGAAACTTTTTTAAGAACAAAGCAACGCAACCAATAAATAAAATAAAAAATCTCTATAACTCACTTGTGAATAATAGCAATGAAAAAGTCACAGTTTGATAACAGGTATCATTATGTGCCTAATTGCGGTGAAATTAGAGCCACTTTATGAGCAAGTGTGTTGAAAAAATATTAATAAAACCTCTGAGAAGATAAATGAAAACAAAATTTACTTTTCCGTAAAAAATAGATCTGCCAATGTTTTGATACCCAACCCCACCACACCTGCTCGCAGTCCAAGACACGTGGTTCCCCTGACCGCAGCTTTCACGGCATTTGGAACTTATTTATTAATGTGTTGGCTCCCCTTTAGTCTGATTACACTTGGCATTTTCAATTGAAACGATTGTATCGTAGTTTGAAAGAAAGGATTCGATTTCCGTCGGCACTTTTTTTTTGTAGTCACAGTTGGAAAAGTAACTTAGAGAAAGTGGTAAAATCAAAACCAATAGTAGTATTCTAATAAAGATGACTATCAGCACATTTTTAACGTAAAAAATAGGTACAAATGTGTTTTTTAGGGTTCCGTACGGGTTTTATGGTCAAACGATTGGAGCTACAGTCTTCAAATTTTCACAGTATAAGCATCTTGTTGCAAAGCCATGCAAATTGTCAAAACTTTTTTTTTATTTTTTAAGGGGAGCTCCCATATAGCTAAACTGGGACGTAAAAAAAAAATACTATCTCATCGAGTGGGGTATCGTTGTTTACAGCTTGTTGAGTAGATGAACACTGTTTTTTTGTTTTAAAAAATATTGGAAAACAATGCAATGATATATCACACACACACATCACACCATCAGCCTATTAATGTTCCCACTGCTGGGACCCAGGCCTTCTTTCTTTGAGAGGGAATGAGCCGTAATCCACCACGCGGGCCCAGTGCGTGTTGGTGGATGTCACATGTCTTTGAATTTTTGGTTCTAGGACATGCCGTCCTCACGGTGTTTTCCTTCACCGTTTTGAGAGCAGTGGTGATGAAATAATTTACACAAAGTAAAGCGCCTGCCTGGGTTCGAACCCACGACCTACAACTTGTAAGTCGCGACCGATACCACTGGGCCACCACTGCTCTTCTTAATGATATATATTATTATTTATTTATCAACACACTACAATTATTACTTTACTTTCTTTTTGCGCAGAGTATCTTGGTTATTTTGCAATGGATACGTTCGTAATGACTGTATTGCTTTGTGGAACCTTATCTGTTAAAAGTACGTCTTCACGTCAATAGCCAGTATGCTAATGAATGGTACATATTATTATTGTTATTATTTTCTTGTTTTAGAATTTGCGTAACACTTTTGTTTTGATTGTGCCTTCACTTTTAGATCGTCATTATTTTTACCCGACTACAGTGTAGAGAAAAAGAGGGTTATGTTTTTTGACAAACTTTATATTACCTTGGTTTTGTATGTGTGTCTAATAGATCCCAATGGGTCGAAGTGTCCGAGTTATTTCTCGGCCCCTCCACAAGATAAGATGTGTGTCCGATAACTAGTAATCCATTTTTCTTGCACTTCCTGGCATCCGATGCCATGTCTCATGATGGAGCCGGAAGGTGGCCAGCAACTCCTCAACTAGACAAGATAGCACCCAGATTTAGGCTCATTTGATATGAATTAACAAGCAAAAGCACTTTTCGTACATTTTGTCCATTTAAAGCTTGTGTCAAAAAGTTTTTTATTTTTTTTATTATTTTTATATACTCCAGAGGCTATAGACAAAGTGTCATTGTATCGGAAATGGCGATAGACAAAATGGCAAAATGTAAAGAATTGATCACGTGACATTTAATTTTTCATTAATACATTTTTGCCATTTGTCCAATCGCTATCGCGACGCTTTTATTTATAGAATGTCACTTATTAGAGCCTCAGAATTTACCATTGCTCAATACAGCCAGATTAATTATCTGGTTCTTTTCGTAGAGTTACCAAAACATCTTATTCGTTTTACCCTAAATAACTAAACGTTCGTCCGCTCGACTACGCATCTCTTTGCAAAAGACGAATTTGCAAACTTCCCGGTACCCTAAGATCTAAGTTCTTTCTCCACTTTCCTAATTATGATAAAAAAATCCCTGTAAAGATATTTTGATAATTAATGTCAATTGACACGAAATATATTGGCTTTAATTGATATAGCTATAGCTCTTATTTGTTTTCGAGGAAAATGGACTCTTTTATTTAAAACACAGTAAAGACAAAATGGTCGCCTTATTTAATACTCGTAGTAACTATATCAACGGATCAAAAAATATTTTTATCAAATTGTCCTGTTACGCTCAATATAATGACGTTGTGTGTCCTGAGGCTAATTATAAATAATAATCAGTGGTATTAAATATTTGAATTTTTTGACGTAGTAGACTCGAATGTTTAGTTACTACGTAACTCCAAAATCTAATCTAGTTATCTAGGGTTAAGGTAGTGACAGAATTCGCATTTCCAAAAACATAAATATTCATCACAACTATTAAACCCTTTTATCAAAACAAAATGCTTACACATACTCGTAAATACCTTTCCTCTCACTAATCTGGCCTGACGCGGCCCGTCCCAAAACTATTCACTGACAGACCTCAACAACTTTTAAACTCCAATCAAAGCGACACTACACGGCTTTTTGACACCGGCCAAAAAAACCATCAAATAGAATTCTGCGTCAAAACAATGAACAAACTAACAGACTGGCCGTATAAAACACATGCATACAATTTGCTAGCCTCGGACGCCGCGTCCGAAAAAGCCTTTTGAAAAATACAAAAAAAATGGTCGTCAGGAACGAATTTTAGATTGCAGGATAGGGGCCTGTAGACTTCGTTTCTTTGCATCGTTTTTGGAGTCTGTTTGAGGGCAAAGGACTTAGTTGACGGACTTAGGGGCTAATTTAAATGTATGATGTGGCTTTTGTGTTATTGATGTGTCCAAAATATTCTACTTAGTAGAATCATTATGTTTTTGATCAACTATGAGGAAAATAAACGTCGAACTGGTGATAGTAAATTAAGTTTTGTCAAAACGTACAGCGTTATTTAAATAAATAGTTATTCGAGTACTCTTTCCACTTCACAGTAATTTTAATGCATTATAACGAAGTGTATAATTATTCATAGAAATGATGTCTCAGGAGATGATGCAAAGCGCAGTCTTTTTTGTAAGAGCAAAAACGCGGCGGCTGATATGAAAATTAAAAGTATTTCTGTGATTTAGACAATTCTTACAAATAATTTACTTGTAATGGAATTGCATGTTTTCTTGATAGATAAATTTGAATAAGAGCAGGAAGACTATGATTATACAATGATGATTATGATTATCATAACATTTATTCTCTTTGAAGAGCATTATTTCGACTTTCAACTGTTCTCTTTCCCTCATGACATAATGGGAATGATATGAATTTTGTCATTGTTTCTTTTACTATTACTCAAAGGGCTAAGCTGATCTTCCCTCCCCAAAAAAGCTCCAGCCCCCTAAAACGGAACCCAAAATATAAAAAGCGAACGGCGCGCGGGCACACCGAATATAGAACTTTCTCTCTCGTCGGGTAGATGGCATTTTTTCCGTTTTTTCACGCGTTCCCGATAGAAATAGTGACGTTTTTTTTTCGTCGACCACTCTCCCTTTCAGTAGTAGCTCGTAAAAAGCAAATAAAGATCGGTAAAAACTCGTTTGCGGGTATTTTTTTGCGTGAACTACTTTTTCAGGGTTATTCATTATTTTCTCGTGGCTTTTTTTCGTCTATTTTTCATTTCATAGTGGTATTTTTACGGGAGCTTCGGTAAGCGGATTTTGTTTTTTTCAACACGTTATTTGATTGGCATTGTGTGGTAGTGTTTGTAGTGGTTTAGATTTCAATATAAAACCGGATTTTTTTAGTTCAGTTTGCCATTTATTGTTGAACATTGAAATTTAAAGGTTTGAATTCTATTTTCATTGCCATTTCTCCTGTGATTGAACATTCATAACAGAGTTATCTAGAATTTAGCATATTAATAAATCATGACGTTAAAAAGATTGAATTATAAATTTCATTGCTATTTATTCCTGTGATTCATCAAAGAATAGTGTAGGGTTAAATATATTTTAAAATCATGTCAATTAATGCAAATAAGTGAAGGACTAGCTATGAATAATCTAGCTAGGGTAATTGCGAGTCTTTTAGTAAAAAGGTTTTCACTCTCTTTAATACGTAGTAAAATTGCCATGTATGATTCTTAGTTTCTTGCTAAATATTCGATCAATATGAATAACAATAGAAACACAGCACTGCTCGACGAGGCTTGGGGAGGCCTATATCCAGCAGCAGACGTCTTTTGGCTGAAATTATGATGATGATGAATAGGAAAAAATTTAAACGTAAAAAGATACAACTAAGCTCTCTATTTGCCTCCTACATAATAAAGAGTGTGTAGGAAAAGTTGCAAGTATTTTATCGGCTTTAGTGCACAACGTCAAGTTGACTTGGTCTACTTAAAGTTAGTAACTTAATAAACTTTGTGTGGTGGACTATATGTTTTTTATTACTTATAACATATTTAGTGGGGAAAACTTCGGTTTGGCTTGTAACTACGTTTATGGTAACATATTCTATGAGTAAATGAGTATACCTTATTTTAGATTTTGCTAATGGTTTCCTATTTATTAAACCCTGACGGAAAAAGAGGGGCGTTACAAGTTTGACGTGTGTTAGTTTATTTGTGTTTATGTGTATTTGTGTATCTGTCTGTGACGTCATAGCTCCTAAACGGATGAACCGATTTTGATTTCGTTTTGTTTTGTTTGGAAGGTGACTTTATCGAGTGTTCCTAGCTATGTTTGATGAAAATCGGTTCAGCCGTTCTATAGCTATGGGCGTTTTACTGTTTGAATCGGGGTGTTTTTGCAAGATATAGTGTTAAAATTACGCGTTCAATGGATTTTCGATCGAAGCGCGTCTACTACTATATAAGTTATGTAGCATTCAATAAAAATTAGTCTAGGGTCAGATAGACGGACCGCGAAGATACATCTCAAGAACCGTTATAGCTAGACAATTGAAATTTACACAAATGATGTATTTCTAATGCCGCTATAACAACAAATACTAAAAACAAAATAAAATAAATATTCAAGTGGGGCTCCCATACAATAAACGTGAATATTTTGCCCTTTTTTTTCGTACGGAACCCTTCGTGTGCGAGTCCGACTCGCACTTGGCGAGTTTTTTTTTAATTTTTTTTAAACTTTATCAATTCCACAAGTTAAGATCACATCCGAAGGCGGACTTTATACCTTAACCATTAAATCTAAATACCAACAGTATATCCGGGTTTCAAAATAGTTTTATTTTCATTTCCTGATTGATAAACTTTAATGTGATTTGATTTTTGGATAGCTTTTCCCTGTCAATAACTCAATGCAATAAAACAAAATTAGCCAAAATATTATTTTGTTTTTAGTTTAAAAAAATCAACATTAAAGAAAGAAAGGCAAATATTTATTTGACTCGTACAGGAGTTACAGACACACGTTACAGTTAAACGTAACGTTATAAAAACATTTGAGAAAGCTGCCAAAATTCGGTGTTAGCTTATCGATCAAAAAACTTCCCGTTTCCCCCTTTTAGAACTAGCCCCTCCATAAAATTACCCATGAAAATCTTTACAATCTCGTCATCAATTTTACAATCAAAATAACGACATATTTTAACGCACGGGCATCAAACCCTGGACCGCGCCCTGCACTAAAACATCACTACCCTTTAAACATTTTGATCTTTACAAGCGACGCCTAGGATTTTATTAGACTAGTTTACATCGCGAGTCTGTTTCAAGTGGCGATGCTTTTTATAAGCTTTTTTATTAACTTGCAATATATGTATGTATGTAAGTGTGTTGAAGTGAATTTTAAAGCAGTTGTCTTCCACCGATTAAGATGAAATTTTGCAAACACGTTTAGTTCAGATGACAATGCATGATTAGCTGAGTGACGTTGTTCTAAATCCAATATGGCGGACGGCCCAAGATGGCGAACTAGTTATTTTTGTGCTCTGCCATGATATGGGTATCAAGTGAAAGGGTTCGCTGAGAGGAATACAAAAAACCTTTTTTTTATATTTTTAATGAATAATTTCTTTTCATTTTAAATCAGTTTTAATGTGACGAAGTGAAACATCAAAACTTCACGACACTATTGACATGGGTAACGTGTGACGTGTTCATTATTGTCACAAGCTCAAAAAACGACCTGTGATGCTATTCTAAAAACCTTTACCGTGAAAACTGAGGCGAAGTGAACTGTGATTCTACCTAATGTTAGGTATTGTCTTAAATTTTTTTAACCAATGTATTTAGTGTGAGATCGTTATATTATTGGTTACCTGTTACTACCTACCTACCCTACTAAAACTAAAATTTCTCATTACAAGTATCCCCAGTAAACAACTAGCTACATACTACGAGTGGACTCTCATCAATAATGCAACGACTGAAGTTCAACCTCATGACTTCTATCCAGCCAGTCTAACATCTATTAAGCTCTAAAACCTACACAAAACAAAACAAACAAATAATTCATTAAACAAAGCCACTCATCATCAAGAAACCATCCCGAAAAACTGATAAAACTGCTGAACTCAACAGAAACAAAGTTATAACTAAAAACTGAACATTTAGGTTAAAATATAAGGATCTTGCATAAGAAAACGTGGGGGCAGCCCCCCTGTATCTCCGTTTTTAGTATTTTAGTAAGTTCGGGGGAATTACCGCCCGAGGGGTGGGCCCCTCGGGGTGGCAAGATGTTGATGCTCCTTAGTTTTATATTACTGCTGTACTTTATTACTTATTTGTGTTAGTGTTTTATTCGTTTCGCGTGTGAGTGAGGGGGCCCCGGGCGGAGGCCCCCGCGACGTGCCGCGCTTAGTTGCCTCTTCTATGCAGATGCGGGTTTTATGTAACTTATAATTTTTTTATTAGTAGTTATGATTGTGGGGTTTTTCGTGTGTTTTCGTTTGGAGGCTGTTTCTTGAGAACTGGTTTGTTGAAGCACTTGTTTCTGAGAAGTTAGCTAGTAATATAGTAGTAGTAATTAGGTCATTGATCTTCATTAAGAAATCCGGAAGTAATTTAGCATTTTTGGTCTATAAGGCAGCGTAGGTAAGGTCACAGATAGAGAGAGAGAATTCAGACAGTTGGAGTTAGTTTAGATTAAGGTTGATCTTGATTAAGATGAAAACCCGGAAGTAGTAGTATCGTGTGACTCTTTTAAAAGGCCTCAATTATGCTTTAAACTGGAGACTAGCAATGTTTTTAGACAGTACCTAGAAATAGGTAAATTAGTAAGTCGGTTTTCCAGACTTATCTTTTTACAAAGATTTCTAATACAACCTATTAAATATACTTAGTCTTATGTAATAGTGGAAAAACACTACAGTCGTGACTTGTAAGTACTAAAACTTTGTACTACAAAACATCATACCTTTTTTTTCATAAAAGGGTAGACAGAAGCCAATATGCGTGCACCACTTACACATAACATGCGATACTTAAGTAGAGCAATAACTTACAAGTACGAGTAGTTACAATTTGTAAGTTAACCCTCAAGCTACCCTTTTTGCGTTTTCTATCGTGTAAGGGTTAACTGATAACATGTGTAATGTTTGTGTTTTATATTGATATAGAAAGTGGGCTGATTTGTTAACAAGAAAGATCTTGGTTCGGTGGCTTTTCGGTGTATTTTTGCAGTTAGATTTTACTCGTTAGATTATTTTCTTTGAGCGAGTAGATTTTTAAGTGCTACTTGTATTTTTATATAATACTTGGAGCCTGAGAAGGACTATAATAAAGTATTGTTATTTGTAAGTGAAGTAAATATCAATTAAGACCTACTTCGTAATTGTCGAGCTGGGGGTGACCATAAGCTCTTAGAGTAAGGTTATTTTGGTTTAAGGGAGAGATGTATACAAGTCATATACATCTGTCTTTTACACACACTCAAAATAACCTTACTTACCTAAGACATATTTTTTTCAGGTTTATGGAGGATAGGTTGCAGAGTTTGAACCTCATATTCAAGTATCAATGATAGGTACGTATCCTCGCCACATAAAACTGAAGTTAATATGGTTACTTAAGATCTGTGTGTGGACTCTTGACTGAGTCAACAATTTGGTTTCTAAACTAGTGTTTCAATCCGTACTAGATATATTTTTTGAGCCATTCTTACAGCTACATTTTCCAATTGTAACTAAATATAACCAAAACAAACGTATCTCAACATTCTAAATTACAACGTAAAATATTCACGCTGTGAACAACATCACGTAGATTTTAAACATCCCTTCGCACACGGTAACACCCTAAAAATTCTGCACATTAACAACATACACACACATTATATAGTATATGTAAAACAGGAAACGACGCACATCAAAAACTCTAATCAAAGCACCCCCTAGGAAACTTTCTTGGGGGTTCTTGGGGGGAAGACATCAATATTCTTAGTTGAATATAATCAATTCTAAGAGAAAGAAACAGTCTCCGTATTGATAAATGAGAGCACCCTTCATATTTCCGCATCCCCACCCCCTGGGGGTTGTTTTAAACCCCCCTGGGGGGGACATCTTAGGAACGTGCAAGATAGTAAAGGCTAGGGTTGCCGATGCTAATGAACTTTGCGTTTTAAGACGTTTTCGTAGATCTGTGGCGGAAAAATCAATACAGAAGTTTTTGTAAAAACATTTTGTTTTTTTTTATGGGGGCGTTGTATGGTTTCTTTAATTCGTTCGGTTTATTGTGTATAGTGCGTATATATTTATTAAGTAGTCTCATTAAATGCCTACAAAATTCGAATTAATAAACCTTCATTATAATTATTAATTACGCACGTATTAAATTATTCTTTAGAAATATTAGGTACTAACCTTTAATTTTATGACTAAAATCCATACCAACACTTAAAGATTTCATAATGTCTTTCAATAAAAGAAGAAGTTTTTAAATTACGTTATTTAACACAATTGTCACATAACTTAACTTCTACAATCCACCATACAGTTCGATGAACAAAAAAAAAATCTTTGTAATAATAATACAAAAAAAAAAAATTAATAAAATCTAATCAATTACAATACTCTGGTTGCAGCCCTGCTACGCTTGTAGCGCTCGAGCCTACGAGTCGTAGCCTCGTAGCACCACGCCGCGGCTACGGCGTAGGCGCTAGTGCCCCCCTCTTACACAACTTTTTACTAAGAACCACGAGAAATGAGTGGATAAAACATACGTAGCTTCACTTTACTTTTGATAATTATTATTTTATGGCGGGTATTATTATTTTTAGTTTTCGTAATAGTACTTTGTTTTATTGGTTTTTTGATTTTGGTGTAGCAAGTGTTGAGCCTTGCCTTGTGAAAGTGTTAGTTATTGTTAAAAATACCTTATTTTCATGTTTCGTTAAAAGATATTCACTGATCTATAAGTAACTTTAAGACGTGTCTTGCAAATGACCTACATCTAGACGTTTTTGACATCATATTTTATGATAGATTCTGCAAAAAAAAATAGGGATTCATGGGGACTACCAACAGAAGTGAAAACTTAAATATTTGAAATAACCACACAACTACTCCGTCACATGTCACTTTAGCATGTCGATGACGCTGCCGCATAAGCATGTCGCTGACGCGAACCCATATTGCCCTTAAAAAAATTTATACACAGTCCATACTCGCGAAGTATATTTTAGTGGTACTTTATTCTACATTCACTTACATATAAACTATGTAAGTTATCTAAAAAGTTAAATCCAAAGTCCTCTGTAAATGGTTTAATTTAAGTACTTAACGAGTTAACTAAAATAGCTCGTGTCATTTATCCGACGCATTAACTGGTTTTCATTTTAGACAAGCACTTTGGATATGGCATTATGTTAATTATTAAAATGCTTATTGAGTTGTTTTAATTAATATTGTGCTTGCCATAGGATAATTTTAAAGTCATGTTTTATGCAAACTACCATTTTTAACAATATCATATAGTTAGTTCACTGTTATCATTCAAATTAAAAAAATGCTTATTAATGTGATGGTCTAAAATAACCACGATCTAGAACAAAATTACAAGAAGAAACAAAAATTATTTAAGCCACATAAGACTAAAAAAAAAGCAGATCTAAACCACAAACCTTAACGATGTTACTAAAAAAACATATAGCAGTTGGGTAATAAACCATCAAACCCCATATCATAAATTAATATATATTCTTAATTAATTTCAATTAAAATATAACCTATACCACTCTACAAACACCACCCAACACCATCACCGCACAATACACAAAAAAACCTACCAAAATCTTTACATCACCCAGTAATCAAACCCGCCACCCCGATCCTTCTACCCACTGCACCACCGCCGCCCTGGCCTGCTCTTATTTTAAACAAGTACGCCTTTATAATACATCCAGTTTCGCGACTAAATATCAGCGAGTGTAGCGGTGTACGCCGACCAAACCGTCTTGAGGCTTCTAAGGAACTAATCTGCATTATTTATTTTTTCAAACAGAAACACTGATATTATCGTTATATATTTAATTAGGAAGTACTTTTGATCATAAATGCCGTTGTTTTGAATATTGTCTGTGAAAATGTGTTGAAAGTTAGCCTAGCTAAAAGAAGTGTTCATCGTCAATAGAAAATTTTCACTCTTGAAGAGAAGCCCACTTCGTACACTCTTAAATTTAAATGGTTTAGATATGATGAAAATATTGACTTTAAGTTCTATAACTTACAATAAAAATAAACTTATTGAAAAAGTTACTTACTTGACTTTCATGTGCATTTACCTCGTTTCTGCATAAAATTAAAGATAAAATGCTATAATCGAATCATTTTGAAGATTATGTCATGTCGAGTTGTTTTCTGTAGATGTTTCGGAGGAAGTCTGTATTTCATTATGTAAACCTAATTCAACACACCTTTATAAAGAATGAGGGAAGTCCACTCATAACTAAATACTTATTAGTTACAAAACGCCATGTTTACTTGCAACTATTGCCAATTATGAAGTACCAAGACGTCTCGGTCGCAGTACTTCCGCGTACCGTATTTACAAGTATTGTAAGTATAGAATTATATATTTTATAACGCCACCCCACCGCCCGCCACCCCGGCCCGCGAGAACTAAGTCTTCGCGCATCTTTCTATCCCCACCTTTTTGCTTCTTTTAAAACCACCCTTCGTGTGCACCCCTTCCCCTATTTCGACTAATTTGGGGGTACAACTGAAGAATTATTTCTTGCCGATTTAAGTTCAACTGAAAACCAACTCTCAAATTAAGATGTTAAGGTCTAAATTTGAGTAGAAACCGCCTATAGTCTTTGGACTGTATCTTTTCACTTCGAAAACTAATTCCGAATTAGAAGACGGAAGCAAGTGCTCTGTGAATGCAAGCGAATATGTGTCCTAAAAAGTGAGAACGAGAGTTCTGTATCCGTTGCATGGTGGTGTAAAATTAGAACGGTTTCGTCAAAAATATGAAATTAAAATCTTATACTAGCGAAAGAAGTTTTAGCATCTTTGTTTTAGAGTGAGAGGGGAGAGGTGCATTAGTCCTGCTCGCACAGGGGGTAGGCAGGGAGGCAAGAGATGGGTAGTTTGGAGTAAAAAGCTGCTTTCTTGATCAATGCGCCTCGCATTCGGTATTAATCATAACCGGGGTATTTTCGTCTATGTCCCGGGATGGGGGCTGTAGAAGGGGGGGGGGGCAGAAGGAATCGAGAAATCGTATTCTAAATGAAAATACGGTTCTTCCTGTTTACATTTTGTAATAAATTGTTTTACTCACTGTGTTTGTGTGACGTGCCAGCGTCGTATTTATTATTTAGGCCTCCGGGATTACTCTGCTGTGCTCTGTCATTGACCGACGTTTTTAGATCCTACTTCGTTGAGAGCGTAGGTACATAATAATCTTGTTATTAGGAAAGTCTAGCAGCACTGTCTGTATATGCTTGACAATAGAGTCACATACATGTCATTTCCAATGACACACATGATCTACATGCAAAAAAATATAATCACCATGAGAAAAAAAAACATTAAATGCAGAGTAATCCCATAAAAATAATTCCATTACATTTCTCCGAACCACAATAAACCATATTCAAAAAAATACTCAATTCAGAAAATATAATTGTATACTTGAAGCAGCTATTTCATAGAAGAGCGCTCTTAGAATAATAAGTAAAAGCTTCTTTGAACGGGAGCGCCTATAAAAAATGTTATAGCAATGCGCTCGAATGAACTTCCATGCCGCAATTTTTAGGCGCATCGGTCTTACGACTTAGCGAGCGTTACATCGGTTTCCTACGTCATAACTTGGTCGAGTTTGTACGAGTAGTATTGATTTCATTGACGCTTTACTTAGATATCGTATTAATTAGTAAGGTTATTTATGGTCAATGAATGCTGAATATTTCTATAAGCGTGAGGCGTTTTTATTTCTTTATAAATAGTGAATTTATTTGAAAAGGTTTGATACGATTCGCCAATTATTCGATGGTAGTTAACATTGTTAAATTTTTACGCCGAAAATTATTTTTAGCGTTTGTTATTTGCCAGCTAAATAACAGAGTAATGTTTGGCGAGATCTATTCGACAATAAAATAAACACGGATGACGGTTGAACGAGATTTTAGTTATTTTAGTTGGGCAAAAACATTGTTGTTGTTACTTGTTATTTTTTAATAAATTTGTTTGCTTTCATAGCATAGGCCATTAAAAAGCTGTGCAACTTTGAATTTGTATTTTTATATTTTGATGTAAACTCGCATATAGAAGTTGTAATAATAAATCCTTATTATTGATTATTTAAAACTGAACTAGCTTAGAAGGCAGCTTATAAATTAATATGTTAAATCTTTTACACGATAAGATAACTCTTCTTCAATATGAGGTAAATACGAGAGTACTACGTAAACTATTAAACGTTTGTAATTTATAGAAACTGGCAAAGATATAGAAACCGGGCTTCCCAATCAAATATTCACCTAAGTACACGGTTTTCCTTTTCCACTGAAGTTAAAAGAAGTCTTCAGAATCTGAAGAAACCCACGCTGTGTCGTTGGAAACAGAGGCATAACCTTGAATGAGTGCTTCAAGCGTTGGTGGCTAAGGGTAGTGACCTGGGGTAGAAAATGTGTAGTAGGCTGAGTTTTATTTATATTTCGAAGGTTTATTATTTAAAGGGTATTCAGAAGTAAGGGTTTTATTAACGTTAGAAGTAGAATATGATGTTTTAAGGAGAGTTATGTGTTTTTATTTGGATGTTATGCTAATACATGGGACTTAGACATACCTGGCGCAATGTGGAAGTGCTGTAGATGCACATCTGCCTAGGACTTCGAGAAATACGGGCGTGATATTATGTTGCCATGCGTTATGCTTGGAGGCTTTGACTGTGTGCAGTTTCAGGAGAACTGAAACATGTTTCTCAGGATGCCTAATAGTTACATTTCTAAACAATCTACCTCTGTGCTTAATAGGAATAAATTCGAGTCAATACTTTATCCGTGATAGCTTTATTTCTACGTTTTGTTTTTCCAGAATTAATAGAAATACTTATAACTGAATTTTTGATCTCGGTGCCATTCAAATAGATGTTCAAACTGTTCTAATATGATTTTCGACTCGATATTATTTTATCCTGATAGCTACAACCTGGGGGTCTTTAAGTAAAGAGTGAATGGGTTGCTTCTGGGCAGACGTGCTTCACCGTCGACCACATCATCGCCAGGCGATATATTGGTCAAACGCGAGCATATCACAAAAAAAACTACCTCACGAATACTTTAACTATTATAAATATCGTAACCGTAACTTATATAACGTCGATCAACAACACAAAACTCTCAAATCGTACTTTCAAAGTTACATTCCCACATTTCCTAACAAACCCCTTACCTGACTATCACTTACACCTCTACCTGCCCCCTGACAAGCAATACTTGTTGCTTACAAGTGTCAGTCACAGAACACATGTCAGAAATATCGTGTCACTACAAACGGAACAGCTCCTATAAAAAGCCGCAAAAATATTGTACCCACTAAACTTGTCTCATTCGATCTTAAACCTTACTTCTTAAGTTTAAGGTTGGTTTTAGATGTTGAGGAGTCTAAGAGGAACTATTTCTGCCTTATTTGCTTACTCAGTGTCGTAATAATAATGTGTTTTCATGTATTTTTGCGGCATTTTATTTGGATTGGCTGTAGTGCGTTTGTGGTATGAATTCTTGATTTTTTTATGTATGTTTTTACTTGCTTTTTGTTGCTTTTCTTATGTTTAAGGATGTCGTATTTTATGAGTATTTTGCTATAAAATAAAAGTATAAGAATATATATCGATTGGCCTGTTTGTTAGCAATCTAATTAATTAGCTTTAGTCTACAATGCATGCCCTGTCACCTGTACATTTTTGAGGACCGTTCACGTCAGAGAATGGTGTTGCCGTTGCTGAATACAAGGTCAAACATAATATTTAAAAACTGTGTTTGGTGTCGACACGCTATGAAAAATCAATACATCTACAATGGAATAATTATTAATAAACAAAATAAACTCCGTGTAACGCCATTTTTCTGAAAATACGATTATTTTCAAGGAAAACGACTACTTGAAAATTCTACGCCGAAAATTATATTTTACTATCATATTAAATTTATTCATTTGAAACAAAACTCTGTTGAACTATAGCACAGTTTATAAACCCTCATCTAGACCACCTAAGATTAACTTAAGCTCTCACAGTGAGTCACACTACGTCGCTTTTTGCCATCATAAACAAGACTACCTAAGATTCACCTAGGCTATGTCATTACATCTCTTTTAACATCAAAATTACCTCTAATTCTCCCGTCAAACATCACAAAACCTAACACCAACTTCGCACAAACATAAACGTCAAAAAAGTACCTTCCACCCTCCCTAGGTACACACACAAGCCCTAGCTACCTAATCTAATACCTAACTCAAAACAAAATACAACACAGAGAAAAAAAACCCAAGTATTTTTCATTACCGTGAGCCGAATGACGCAGCCTCCAAAACGTAGCTACTCGTATATTCATTTCCGTTTTGTTAATACCGCATACTTTTAACTGTCTAACTAGGTAGGTGCCTCCTACCCCCCTGCCCAAACCCACTACTTATACAGTAGGCACAACTTTTATAATAGTACGTACTCGGGCGCTTTTTAACGAACACCCTGTGGGTGGTGGTGCCACCTGCCACGCATTCCGAAAAATACGCAAAAGGGGAGGGTGGCGGTCCCTGGTTAGAAGTGAAGTGGCTGTATTTTGCGTATTTTTAAATTATTCCCACATGTGGAACGCTGTTTAGGTTTTTTTTTGAGAGCTGCGTGTGACGTTGCCTTTATTTCGAGTGATGACTACGCTCTTCAGATGTCTAAGTAGCAATTACTAGGATGTAATTAGTAAATATGATGTAATAGAAGGTAATGTGTAATTGTTCTAGGATTGTGCCACTCCCTTTTTCCATGTGAAACGCGACGGAAGCGGCTGTGCGTCAAAGGGCGTTGTGAATTTTTCTGCTCCTGCTCGTATGATAACTGATTTTTTGACAATTTAATTGTGAATCATGATGTTTTTGCGTTAGAAGATTGATTGGGAAGCTGATTGATAAGCAGATTGATAAGAAATTGATAAAATTTCTGACTGCATAGAATAATAACAATAGACGAAACGGCATCAAATATAATGTGAGGGATTTTGGAAGAGATTAGAAATTTTAGGGCAATTCAGTTTTATTTTAAATATATTTCAGAAATATCGTTTTCCCATTGATTTCCTTCTACAGTGAAGTACTAAAAAAGTGTAAAGTCATATTATAATCATAAGTAATTACCTTCATAAGTACATAATTAGTCACTTAGGGCAAGCACTTACGTTCCTTGAATAAAGTAGGTTCAAAGGCAGACTATATATATGAAGCATATATAAAATGAGAGGCTGGGTATGCCAGGACCCCATGTTCATTCCCTAATTTCTCGTATTAATCAGCTATTGTTAACATTGGCCTCTCGAAAACCATAAATACTAGTGATAATATATTAACTGAATTTTATACATTTGTATGATGTCATGCAAATCAGAGTCACAGTCTTTATGGAATTAGAATAAATATCATTAGTCCCTTTTTTTTTCCTTTAAAATACATGACATCAGTAAGTTATCTAACTAAAATGGACGTAGTTAAAATCTGTTTTAAATTATTTAGATAAGCCTAGTTTAAAAAAATAAAGTGCTATCGTTTATTACTTTTTTTCTAATAAAAAAAAACATATACTTGTCACATTTTTCTGATAAAACTGAAAAAATAACTGTGCGGAATAAAATAAAACCGCTCAAATAGTGCTACTTAAAAGCAGCTATTTTCTAAGCGGAATCAAACCCCTTGCGCATATTTACAATGCACGAGGGCGACAATCTCTATCGCGGAATGAGTATCAGCTTTGTCCGGGCAAAGAGGGAACCGGCACTGAACTATTATTATCTACATTCATCAGTGATTTTGGACAAATGTTTGTTTGTTTTTCCTATTATGTTATTAGGACAGTGGAAATTCATACTAAAAGAAAGTGTTTTAATATGATTGTCAATTATTTCGTTGTTGCCCTAAATTATGTTTTGATGTTTTGTTTATAGAATATTAGCAATGGGTTCTTGGGGTTGCTGTTCAACCTGTTTTCTTGGGTTTGCTGCATGCTGCTAGAGTTTTTACTTAGAGTTTATGGAAAGTAGATAATTAACAGTTTCGCTGTTCAATGAATCATATATGATTAATTCTATTGTTTTACTAATTGGACAGTGAACCTGTTAAGCATGTCCTGCTACGAGATGAGATCTTTTTACTTTATTTCAGATAATGCTTAATTTTTAACGTAGTTAAGTATATTTACCCGTTTATTTTAAGTAATTAAAACAAAGTAGTAATAAGCAATTTCACAGGCAGTACGTACCCACGTATTTTAATGGATTGATTCTAACAAAAAAATGATTATATCCTCTGTTATTAGTATAATAAAATTATTTACATCGTTAGTATTCACTAATAATAGTGTCAAATTTGTCCCATGAGTCATTAAATTGATCATACAATGTATTCCAGTTATGAAAATAACTGTCATTACCGTAAATTGATACATGAAACTAAAAATTGAGTTATGGTCAATTTTTGTGGAAGATTTATTTTTGTTAGGTAGTCTACTAGGAATAATAAATCAAAAACTTGATATTAAAATACATAATAAAAGCGTGTTAAAAATGGTCTCTTTATCCATTTGGTACGTTTTAGTAGCTAAACTCCTTGACTGATTCGATGAAATTGTGAAAGAAGATAGCATAAAAATAAGAAAGGATAAAAAGTGCTTTTTATCTCAGAAAATTAAAGACTTTTGCTTATATTGGAGCATTATTTATTCTTGCATATAAATAAACCGATTGAATTGATTTATTTTAATGCTAGTCAACCAGTTTAAATATTATTCAGCAAAACTCAACTTTTAATCTAGGTACCATTCCTGTGCCAAAATGTGGTTTCAATTGAAACTCTAATTGTAACCCTACATAACCTACTACCAGATTTTGTATTACTATATTATTAACAATGTAAACTATTTACATTTAAATGTATGTTCAAAAGTGTTTATTTAAAACAAACACTCATAACAATAGAACTTCTTTTTTATTGATATTTTAAGGTTATTACTTTGTTTAGTCAAATCTAATGCATAAACGATGCCTAATTGTCAGTTAAATTTATCTACATTATAATTTAACAAATTAGCCTAGCCAATCCACTTTTTTTCCTCTAAAAATACAGCACTTTTAATAAACCAACTTTCTTTCAGCCATAAAAAAATACTTCTAACACAGCATCCTTCTCTCAGCCATCTCATTACATCACAAAACATTCGAGCCATCCACTCATCATTCAAATCAAACGTATCTCCACCGCGCAGCATCCACATCTAGCTACACCCCTCTAAACATCCGAAAAACCCGTATACTAATGACAAAAATTCACACACACATACTGAAAAAAAAAGAGGAATCTAATTCACGCACGCTCACCCCCTGCCCCCATCCCGCCCGCCCTGAAACATATATACTCCTATATACGCAATTTTTGATCAATACTTAAAAATTAACCCAACCTCCCGGTAGTTTTTAAATTTATTCTGCGCATGTCATGCCTTTTAATCAGACCCCTTTGTGCCTACCCCTACGCGTATATAATAATGTGTGTGTGTGTCTGTGTGTCAATTTCATTCCGTAAACGCGACAATCTATTGGTACTCGGAAAAGTGGAAAAGTGTGACTAGGTTTTGGTTGCTTGGTTTTAGGTTCGGAGGTGGTCGGTTATGATCGTGTAAGGTCGGATGTGTGAGCTTGTGGTTATGACGATTTTGTTGTTGTTATTTTTGGATGTAGGTTGGAGAAGTTTTTCAGGTCGTAAAGAATGAATTTTCGGTGTCTTGTTCGCGAAAACATTCTCGTATTATCTCAACTTCTGCGGTCATATATTATTATGCCAATTCGCCTTGAGCAAGCGTGGTGGTTAATGCTGGTGCCTTCTCTATAGGAGAAGAAACCTTTGCCCTGCAGCTGGGCAGTATGAGGCTGGTATTGTTATTAGATATGAGAATTTGATTAGATGGATTAACGGGAGTAATCTCATCATCACGTTTTCATATTCGTTTTTTTCTTGTGTTATTTGTAATATTAATTGGACAACTTAAGCCATAAAATCCAAGAGTGAATAGGTTACTTCTAGGCAAGCGTGCTCCATCGTCGACCACATCATCGCTTACCATCAGGTGAGATGGTGGTCAAGCGCGAGCCTATTAAGGATAAAAAAAAATAGGATTACAGATTAGCATATCCTTAAGATCACCGATGCCAGTAGCACTTTATTACTACGACTACTACCACGACGCTATTTATGATGATAAAAGTGCTAAAAATACTTTCTTCTTCTAAAATACTTTTTTAGTAAAACGTATAGAAAGTTAACTATAACATTGTATATTATTACTTCTGTTTAATTATGTTTTAATATGCTTTTCTCAAGTTATTCTAAAATTGCAAACCAGTTTTTACAATAGTTTAGTAACTTATTGGTATGAGAGATGAAATTAATATTACATCTTATTAATTGTTCTGATAAATTATTAACATATTAAGAACTTCTTGAAATATTTTAAAAACTTATCTTTGTTCTTGCAATTTATATTATGAGAGCCACTTATTCAATACTTCATGATTTTAACAATTGATGAAAACTGTAGCTTTTTTGAAAATACATGAAACCATACAAGCAGAATAAGAGACACTGCTAGTCTCAGGTAAAATTATTATAAAGAGGTTGAATTGTGTTTTGTTTGTTAGTATGTTTGTAAAAGGTAATACCAGCAAGTACTGATCCGATAGCTACAATTTTTTCACTGATACAAAACAGTATTTGCCAAGTGCCATAGGCTACTTAACCTGAAAATCATCGTGGTGGAAGCCGCGGGAAAAAGCTAGTCACATAAATAAATAGAATAGGTAGTTAGGAAAAATAATGTCACGGTTTCTTTTTCAAGGTTTTGCGTATTCCATTTTGTTTACAAGAGAAGAACCTTGTACTCATTACCAAAATAAAGAATATTTGAAATTCTGCTCCACAGTATTTTGGTTTGGGAACAAGTTTTAGTGTCATTTTAATGAGTTTACATGTTAAAATGTCATTCAGATGATGAATTAAAGAGACATTAATTTCAAAGGAGAAGTATTTTTTTTGTGATATACTCGTAATATTAATTTTTAGGTACTTGATCTTCACTTAATTTCAAGTATAAACATTACCAAGCAGGTAAAAGCAAGCCGCAATTTCAAACAAACTTATAATTTTGTTATAGTCCTGAAACCCAGCAGTGGGAACCCTGTGTCTCTGTGTGGCTGATAATGATGACGATAAGTCCTGAAAGGCAAACCCTATTTTCGATTTGATTATTTGCCTTATATATAAAACTAGGTACAAGAAAAAAGCCTTCCTTTTCTGATTATGGCAACTACAGTCAAATTCATAACGATTCATCCCCATTAAAAAGAACCCTACTCGAGATCAGAAACTACATTTGTACGGCTTCGAATCAACCTTTGATCAAATAATTAATTAAAAAAAGGAACTCACAATAATGTCTGAATTGGCTGTAGCAAAAATAAAATGTCGTAATTCGTATCTACCTCCAAAAATAGAATTACAAACGACAAACTCTGGTATTTTAAAATAAGGAGGAAACGGAAGAGGAAAATTTTTAAGATATCTTGATAATATAATATTATTACTTCGTTCTTACTCACTGATCTAGGGAGAATGTAACTTTTAGAAAGAAAATGAATAATTAACCCTAATCAACATTAACAGTATTTAAACATGATCAATATACTGCTATTTTTTATTGATTAAGAGGAAATTCGGGAGAGAGCTTTGACTGAATTTCCTTAGTGAAAAGTCATAATTCGAGGTTTGGCTCACGCCTATTTCGTCCTCCAGTATTGGACAAATATAAAAGATATTTCATATATTGAATAAATAAGATATATGTTGTGCTTATACATTTTTCACTTTTCATTTAAAGTTGTAAAATTTTTGCACTAGGCCTCTGTTAACAGCGCAATTTTGAGCATTTTTTGAGGGTTCAGTGCTTCTAAAGATAATGTATCAACAAATATGAAAACAAAGAGGAACTTTATATATATAAAAAGGAAAGGATATTTACTTTATTTTTAAGTTTATGGAATATCTTTTAAATAGGTCCAATATTGGATGAGGAAATAGACGAGAGGCAAACCTCGAATTATGACTTTTTACTTAGGATGTTCAGTCGGATGTCTGCGGCCGCATTTTCTCTTAATAGGTTATGTGTAATAAAGATTTTCCAGAAAATATTTACTACAGCTCGATATTTACTAACTCATTTTCTCAAGCTCGTTCAGGAAAGAAACCCCCATTCACGATTTGGGATCCTAGCAAAAAAAAACGACTTCATCTTATTTTGTTCATAAATTTTTATTTTATTGGTTTACCAATAATTATTAACACTAGTTTTATGCGAATGGTGGCAAGCAAAAAATATATGCAACAGTGTAACAATCACTTACAGGTAAACGCCGCTTGCATTAAGGTGTTGTAAAAAAACTAATAAAATTAATCAAGTTTAGTTTTAAAAAAAAGTCTAAATAATTAATACTTACAGCAACACAATATGATACTTAAAGTTACTTATTATCTATAATCACATTTACTTTGATCTATTTAGGTATATACTTCTGAAAATTGGGTTTTAGTTTGCCCAAACTTTCAAAATGCAAATCAATTTCATCACTGCAGCTATTTACAACCTTGCATAACCTTGCATAGAGACAATTATGAATGTATACCACAAGAGGGGATTCCCAGCAGAGGGATGCAAAGAGCTGATGATTCTGATTATTCATTATCATTAAATTTATCAAAGTATTTTTAAGATCTAACCTACTTATGACCATTCATTCTACACAAGGAAGTCAGACATAAAAACAATGAAAAAATTTCTAAACTTTCCTTGACCGAGATATTTGACCTCATTTTTTATTATAGGATAAAAATTTAGTTTTCTTTCCTTTTTCTTTAAAAGATAAATATCCCTGTCGCTACCGAAACGTTTCCTTACTAACTTACTTTACTTCGAGTTTATGAGAATGTGTAGGCAATTGATGTTTTCTTTGTTCTTCTAAGATTCCACTGTTTTGTTAGTAATCTTGTAAAAACAAACCGGATTTATGTGGTCAAATGGATACTAAACGTGAGCTTTGCCAAAACAACCACTTACTGTACAACTAACTTGCTGTTAGTTATATAGTTCATCGAAAAAACGCAGACGATTTTCCGACGGTTTCCGCAAATAATTTTCAAATTCTAAGCCATACATCAATCCAAAGTAACGTAACAAGACAAATGCCTCATGTTATTTTTTTAACTATTTCGATTTTGATATTGATTGTGACACTCAGTCACCATGTTGTCGATAAAACAATTTATTGTGTTCTTTGGGCCCAAGTTTAACACGAAAAAGATAAAACCGGCCAAGTGCGAGTCGGACTCGCACACGAAGGGTTCCGTACCAATATCGCGAAAAACTGCAATAAATTACTATTTTTGTATGGGAGCCCCAATTAAATATGTATTTTATTCTGCTTTTAGTATTTGTTGTTATAGCAGCAACGGAAATACATCATGAGTCTTAGTAATAGGGTCCCGTTTTTACCCTTTGGGTACAGAACCCTAAAAATAAACTTTTGATAGCTATATTTAAGTGAAAACAATGCAAGGTTTCCAACTGCAGCCCAAGAGTTTTCATACACTTGAATACGAATATGTTTTCAGGTTGTAAGAATAACTAGTCGATTCTTCACGTGACCAGACAGCTGGGTTTTTCGGCCCATGAATCAGAATTACCATTCAACGTGGCAAAGCTGATTCTTTGGTCGAAGCCTAGCTGCCAGTGTTATAGGCATTGCCCATTGACAGCGATGTGGACGAATTTTTCGATGCACAATGAGTTCTTCGCTTAATATCATTAATTTGTGTATACTAAGTAATTAGTCCATATTATAATTAAGACTAACTATTCGGCACAGTAAAATACTAACCAAAATCAAGAGAATAAGTTTCTCCAATCTTCCCTAAAAATTAAAGCCTCGTGCAATGAGTTTTGTGCAAAGATCAATAGTTTTAATAGTCGGAGGGGAGATCAAAAATGTCGACGTTGAGGGTACTTCCTTTATTCTTAGTTGAAGTTCTGAGGGACTTGTACCGAACTTGTGTTCCGTAGACAAAAGACTTAAGGAGGTAGTTGTATAGACACGTTATGACGACATTCAAATACGGAATGGATATTTTTTTGGGGCATTTTTGAGCTACTTGAAAAATGTTGAGGATTTGTGTTTGATGTGTTTTTGGTGAATGTTAAGAAGTAGAAAGAACATTCGATTTGGAAAAGTTAACGTGGAGTTATATAACTAAATATGAATAAATACTCACATAATGGTGATAACTCTATTATTCTATTGAATGGAGCCGCCAAATTAAACATTAAGAGTGAGTCCATGTGGGAAATTATAAACCACTACACTTAAATGATAAATGATTTTATTTTTGTAAGTTGGTTTGTACACCACTTTTACATAACACTTTTACATGTCGATCATATTTTAAAACTAGATGAGGTCGGCGTTTCCTATCTGACTACTCTGAGAAGAAAGGCCGAAACAAACTCAGAGGTCACAGTCTCTTTTAAAGTGCAGACAAAAATCTTGGATAGATCATGTGAAGACCATGTAGATTGATGTCTGAAATGGTCTTTCCAGTCAGTGCACGCATTTGTCAATAACCGAGCAGCTCAATACAGAATTTAAGGTGCTCAACGATTCGACGAACCAAAGATAGGACATTCGGGTAGGCCGCATAAACTACTTAAACTGTCAGACCACGATTAAAACTAAGATAAATTAAAAATAAAAACACAAAAAATAAAGAACGGTCCACATAGTCTTCACATTCAAAATAATTAAAATAAAATAATGTAATACTTTAAAAAGTAAATATTCTTGTCATTGCAAGAAAACCAAAAAAAAAACAAAATTCACGGTGGAAAATATAAAAATTCAAAATTAATTTTTAATTGGAGCAGCTCAATACCAAGCCTTTTTGTCCTCAACGTAATCATTAATGGTATAAAACGCTTTCTGGCGGTGAATAGTTAAATGTGTGCTAAATGCCAATAATTAGCGCAAAAGGAAATAAAATAAGATACAGTAATTACAATAGAGCCGCAGGAATAAGTTGTAACATTAAAATATTGGTAACTAACATAGGTCAACAAAATACCGATCAGAATCCAGCCTACCTTAAATCTGCCAAATATGTCAACAAAACAATATTTACAACAGAAAATATCCTTGATTTATATACAAAATTAATCTAAAAACGGGTAAAACTTTGTACTGGAGACTTTCATTGAGAGATCCAACAATATAATTAGGAAAACGGGCGTACCGTTAGAAAATATTGTTTTTGCGTAGGCCCTGGCTACGCCGTAGTACTACGAGCTACGAGACCGTAGCTCGTAGCGCTACGAACATTTCTTGGACAATTTTCAAGGCTTCCTATTGATTTTTCTTCTGACGCTGTGACGTCATTTACTGATATTAATTTATTTGAGACGATATTTTCATAATTAGGTGATGTAATTAGGGTATGGACAAATTAATGACGTTGATGTTTTTGGCGCGAGAAGGAAATCTAAGGGCAGTTTTTTTGTTTTAATATTGTAGTAGAATCTGCTTTACTAGATATAGATGAAGGATAATTAGAAAAACATATTTCCCACAGTTGGCCTTTTTGACTACTAAGACGTAATTCCTTCAAATAATTTGATTTCAAATTTTCCCGCGGCTTCACTCCCGCTGCGTATCACACAAGAATCGTGTATTGTAAAATATATTTAATTTTGAAATTTTGGAATCGGATTTGTCGAAATACCAAAATGTACAAGATTGATAACGTGACGTTTTGATAGCACCTTCGATTGTCAAATACATTTTCCCAATCGCTTCCGCGTCGCTTTCGTTTTAGTATGACATCCCAATGCAAAAAACTGCAGGAACTTGGTTTTTAATGAAACTTGATTTTTATGATTTTTTTTTTGATAGCAGGATATATTACCGCAGGGTTGCCTGAGCGCGTCATGCCAATACTAGATTTTTGTGTTTATTTTAGTTTGTTTTTTATTTTTATTTGGCCTACACAATGAATTTCTCTTGGATTGTGGATGCGTATACAATATCATCCAGCTCTCAGTTAACCGCCATTCATGGGTTGCCAGGTTGCCAGGTAAACTGGCATCTACAGATTGCCGTTAACTGATAGCTGGCTACCTCATTTCTTCCTATTTTCTACACCTTGAAATATATTATCTCAATGGGGTTAACTATCTATCGAACATAAATATCAATTGAATTAATTAAGGAAATTGCAGCTAAAATATTTCCAGACAATCCTGCAGCAATCTATTGTACTGTCAAGTATCTTTCATGAAAATGAAATATAATCAAAAACCAATGCAGTGGGATCTTAGGCTATTGATCGAATGTCACTTGCATAGAACCTCAGATCAGTACTTCCATCTGGAAGTACTGATCTGAGGCTCTATGCAAGTGAAATTCGATCAATTGTCGAAAAAATTTGTTTGTATGTAGGAGGATCTCTCCTACATACAAACAAAATTTTCTTTATGATATTAGAGTAGAAAAGTAACATTTTTTAGGGTTCCGTACCCAAAGGGTAAAAACGGGACCCTACTACTAAGACTCTAATGTGTTTGTCTGTCACCAGGCTGTATCTCATGAACCGTAATATCTAGACAGTTGAAATCCCATCCCCCATACAACAACGTAATTTTTTGCCGTTATTTGCGATAATGATACGGAACCCTTCGTGCGTGAGTCCGACTCGCACTTGGCTGGTTGCTTTAATTTAAACGCCATACACTTTAAATATAATCTACTTAAATTAAGAAAAAATTCAATTCTAAGTAATTTCTTTTGAATACCCAAATTGGAATTCCGGTCGCAAAATTATAGGTTATCTAAAAATAGGCTGTGTTATCTGATATTTGGGGTTGAACTGAAGGTTGATATAACTATAAAATTATGTCAACGGTATCAATGACAGATCTGTTGTTAAGGGGCTCGTATTTAAATAACAAACAAACAGATCGATCGATCTTCAAGGTTAAGTTGTTATGCGAAGGTGGACTTATTCTATCCTACTAATACTATAAACACGAATATTTGTGAGATTTGATAAATGATACTCTTTCACGTAAAAACTACTGTACGAATTTTGATGAATCTTTACAGTATTATATATTATAGTGTATGCATGAGAAAAAATCATGGGCTATCCATGTGACAGATTAAATTTTATTAATATTATACTTAACCGCAATAGTTTTTACGGATGGGTGGATAGTTTGTTCCTTTTAGGGTTCTGTACCCAAAGGGTAAAAACGGAAGAGAGAGATTTGCCAGAGATTTCACAGGGCAGAGAGAATTAGAGTGGGAGACTTCTCCCAGCAATAGAACATGAAATATACTAGAAAATAATCGACCAATTTAGATTCGGTTTAAAAGATTTATTTAGCAAATACACAAAAAAAACTTAACGTTTTCGGCTATATGGAAAACAACAATGTTTTATGGTAAGATCATAGATTTAAATAGAAAAAAAAAGGCCGTCCAAATATTTGTATATTCGCGGTCACCATACAAGAAACATGTCATTTTTTAAGTCACACGCATTAGCATGCGTGTGACTTAAAAAATGACATGTAAGCGAACCAGAAGATAGCCGACTGTGTAGCGAGTTCGCTTCGGTCTAGTATGTTGTACGACCAAATAGTGGCGTCAGAAAAATGCGTGGTCCACCCTGTCCTTACTATATAAGTCAATGGGAAAGATTCAGATGAGTACTTAATTGTCCAAGTTTTAGGCAAGAGTTTTTTTTGATGAGTTAATTTGCTCTTGACTCTAGTCTAGGTCAGAGGTGACAGAGACAGAGTCGACGATGGAGTTAGCTTACCCAGAAGAAGCCAGTTCACTCTAACTTTGAAAAGATTCGGGTTGAATGCGTTCGGAAACACAGACGCAGGTAGTGAGTTCCATTCATTCGCTGTGCGCATTATGAAGGATGCTTGGAAGCGCTTGGTTCGAATTGGTGGAATGGCAACAAGGTAAGGATGGTAACTTGCAGTGCGTCTAAATGTCCGATGGTAGAAGAGGGCTGGTGGGATGAGGTCGTGGAGTTCTTGAGCACACTCACCGAAGTACAGTCTGTAGAAGACCGACAAGTAGGCAACCTTGCGGCGATGAGCCAAGCTGTGAAGCTTGGCATCCTTCAGTGCAACGTCGCCAATGAGCCTTTTTTTCAGGCAAATGTGTCGAAAATTATTGATATAATGTTGTTAAAACAAAATAAGAATTAACACTATAGAACAACCACCTTGGATTATTCAAACATTATTCTATTAGTATTAGTCCAGATGTTTCTATGTTATTATTTTATTAGAGGCCCACAAAATACTACTCCGGATGTTAACTATACAGAGAACGACATAGATTGCTTCTATTAAAACTCACAAAACGAGGTCTTTACAATGATGATTTTATTGTTATGTAAAAATCATCATTGTGAAATATCCATTTTCATAGAAAAATTTAAACAATATGAATTCAAAAAATATTGCATAAACACGTACTTTATATTCGTGAATAGGTAAAATTAAAAAAATAACCATTACAGTGCAAGATTTTCCTTCGATTTTTAAACAACTGCATCATAATAGTACATTATGGTACAAGTGTGCAATGTTGGTGATTACCGCTGAGGCGCCATTGAGACCCGAGCCGTTAGGTAAGGGTCTTAAGAGAGCCGAGGACGGTTATCATTAATACACACGTGTATCATACGACGTTTTTCAACACACTTGTGAAGAAAATAATACTAAAAATCATTTTCAACAGTAAAAACGAGTTGTGAATTTTTTTCGCAATGGCGGGCAAAATTAATCAGTTTTCCTAAAGTAAAGAATGAGGTTTCTTTTTTATTGGCTTTTCGTGGACATTGTTTTAGCCACGTACAAAATAGACAAATTAAATTTTTCTTTATTACAGAGAAAATAAAAGTTATATTTGAGTGAAAGTTTTATTTATTAAGCACGTACAAGTTGAAATTATCTATTTAAATACGAAGTTGTATGAAATGAGCAAGCAATAGGTACATTAATTTATTTGTACTATTGAGCACGATCTTCTTTGTATCGAAACTTTAATAAGAACATCATCAGGCGAGATAGTGGTCAAACGCGAGCCTATAGATTATATAAAAAAAAAGAACAAAGCAACTCAACCAATTAAAAAAAAAACTCTATAACTCACTTGTGAATAATAGCAATGAAAAAGTCACAGTTTAATAACAGGTATCATTATGTGCCTAATTACGGTGAAATTAGAGCCACTTTATGAGCAAGTGTGTTGAAAAATAACTTTATTTATTTTTATAGCATACTTTTACTTTTTAATTTATTGGCGCTTATAAACAATAAATAAACAATAATAAACAACATTTATTTGTTCAAGACTTATGGGCTAGTGTACCTGTCTATGGATGCCCGCGCTGCGCTGTCAATGCAATGAGAATCTAAATTGCCCGCCATACCGCATATTTTTTTCGTTTCCACTTTTATTTTATTTTACCTGTATGTGTGATGATAAAATAGTGTATGCAATGTCATATAATTTGGTATTAAAATACTCGCGTCTTAATATTATCCCACGCTCGTGTTTTATTAACCCCTATTATATTATGACCATTGCATAAACTACTATTGAAAATGGTTAGCTCTTAGACTATTTACTTGTGAATCATGTTAGTCTACGAGTCCAAAAATAAAAACCGGCCAAGTGCGAGTCGGACTCGCGCACGAAGGGTTCCGTATCATTATCGCAAAAAAACGGCAAACAAGTCACGTTTGTTGTATGGGAGCCCCACTTAAATATTTATTTTATTCTGTGTTTAGTATTTGTTGATATAGCGGCAACAAAAATATATCATCTGTGAAAATTTCAACTGTCTAGCTATCACGGTTCATGAGATACAGCCTGGTGACAGACCGACAGACAGAAGGACCGCAGAGTCTTAGTAATAGGGTCCCGTTTTACCCTTTGGGTACGGAACCCTAACACTTATGAAAAATTTAAACAGTTTTGTAAATGGTTAGCTCTTAGACTATTCACTTGTGAATCGTGTTAAGCCAAGAGTCCAAAATGCTCAATATTTTTTCTTATTTCTTTAAACAACATTGCCAGGGCTATGTTGCCCGAAAAGGAGGAAAAGGATGCACCTTTTAATAAACCCGTATTCCACCAGATGTGTTTAAGTCCCATGTAACACTCTTTAATTTAATTATACCGGTTTCTTATAACAACATTATGAATTGATCATGCTTTAGTAATAAGAAGATGCGCAGGATGTACATTTTAGTATTTTCAGTCGCACAGGCTGCGTTTGACTTTCTTTTTCGCAAAAACAACGTCCCAAAATAAAAGCGTGTGTTCAATTTTGATATTAATAAATAGATTAGTTGCTACTAATACATTTTTATAGTATCTAACTACTGCTATAGTTCATTGTTAGTTTCCTTCTCTTAGTTTTACTCTGGTGTACAATAAACTATATTATAAATAAATAAATATTCGTTTTTGTACAGCTTCGATGTGGAAAATAATGAAAATGAAATTCAACAAGCACATCAAGATTTTGTAACAAGGAGGGTGCTCAGTAATTTAAACCCTCATTTCAAAACTGTTAATTTTGTTTTGGTTAGATCTATTTTTTGAGTTATAGCTACTACCGTTTACAACGTTTTCACTGTACCTTGTTTCATTCAGAGTGTCTTATTTTTCAATAAAGTAGTTGTGAAGTTTAATGAGTTAATTGATTCTTGAATAATATCCAAAAAGTGCTAAACATAAATATCCTGACAAAATTTGTCAGAAACATGCCTGACAAGTTTTGTTAGATTTTTGTGAAATTATTTTGAATACTCTAAACGGTATTTTTTAACTTAAAGAAAATATAACTTCATTTTGACACTCTTGAATATAAAAAGGATGTCATCATCTGCTAAAAAACCGATCCGATCGAACCGAATAATATCGAAAATATCAACCTAGACCACCTGAAAATTCCAGATTTATATAAAAGCTCCGTTTTAAAATTATATTATATTATTAAACAATCGTATCGTTCGTATCTACATAATTCTAATGTCAATTCCATGATACCTAACCATAATCGTTAAATTACACACAAAAAGTGTTTTTGTTGACCATTGTTATTATAGCTACCCTGTACAGTCCCACAGATGGGCAAAAGCCTCCCTTCATTCCTTTCACAAATCCAGGTTAAAAGCTTTACCCAAGATATCCAAGTTTAATTCTAAATTAATTGAGTATTAATAAAATAAAAATACCTAGTAGTGTATATTTTAACAAAAATAAAATAAATAATTATAACTTGAGATCAAACCTAAATTTTAGAAGAAAATATTACCAGCTTATCTGAAGATTAACGTCACGTAATTCTATGTTCATCATTATTTAATGTGTTAATCAAAGAGAAAACGTAGAAGATCAGTTAAGAGCCCACGCCACGTAGAAGATCAGTTAAGAGCCCACGCCACGTAGAAGAATCAATTTGAGGGACTCAGGTTAACAGAGCTTGAAGAAAATTTTCGATTTCCAATTATTTTATAACTTTGTATTTTATTATAGATAGGCTCGCGCTTGACCACTATCTCATCTGGTACCTGGCAAGTGATGATGTGGTCGACGGTGAAGCACGAAACTGAAGAAAAATATCTGGCAATAACATTTTAAAATGGGTGTAATACTGAATTTCAATAATTTTCCACCTATGTATATATAGGTTTGACAAATAAACCCGGAACCAAGTAAATTATTAACTTGACAAGTACCTACACTCTACAGTCACGCATACCTAAGGAAAAATACTGCCTAGTATTCGAATCCAGTATCACCCAGAGACCAACACATCCAATTAAATAAATCAAGCGACAAAATAAATGAAAATATAAAACACAATAAGTAATCATTGGACGCACTGTCCAATCATAATTACGCCCCCCCCCCTCCACCTACTCCCGAAAAACTGCAAACATGCAAAAAAGCCGACATCAAAAAATATATACGTATACACAATAATTACCAAATACCCTCATAGTAGTGAGAAAGGGATAATGATAAAAATGTATTGCGCCCCGTAGGGGGACACCCCTACTGCGAAATTTTTCGTACACCCGTTTAGCGAGATTCGATCCCGCAATCAGGGGGGAAAAGGGGGGAATTTTTTGGCCTCCCATCCCCATCCCCCGGCATCGTAAATTGGAGCATATAATTTTTATTACATCGGTGTCGTGTGTTCTACGTGTTAGATCGTATACACATGTTTTTTAGAGGGTAGTTTCACAGAAATGTAGCCGTTATTAAATATTGGCAGCAAACGTTAGGTTATTGCGTAATTAATGTATGCAAAAATTGTTTCAGTTCTGTATATTTATTTATTTCCGGGGGAGTCGACTACTTTTTTCGTATGGGCGTGTCCGAGGCTTATTTTGTGTTGTCCGCCTTTTTTTCGACATACTTGTACCAAGTATAGTCATTAGTATGCAGATATATTTTATTTCATGCAACGCAATTTTCCACACAAGAGATTTAATGTATCGATTTATGACTTCAAACAAAACTGTAAAGAAGAGAATTCATTTCTATGAAACGAACACTGCACCTAGCATCAATTAATTATCAAATCTAAATTTTATGTTTAATCCTTTCATATTCTAAAAATACAACAATATTTATTTTGCTAAATTTTACTACCTCTAGTTCAAACTTCGAAAACCCAGTCTAGAACAAAAATGTATCCAACTATTAAGCTACTAAAAACACGATATATTTTACGAAAAACGTATCGAAGCAAAACCGCTACAATTTCAAAGAGAAACAAAGAAATAAGAGAGATATTCCCGTCGCTTTAATGAGTTGTGGAATTTCTCCGTTTCGATTGATAAATATCTTACTTAGCTTTGTAAGTAACTGACCTTTTATTGGTACCTAAGTAGGGAGGAGATAGAAAGGAAGATATAACATAGGAAAAGTTAAAGAAAACGTATCTTTATCGAGCATACAATTATCTTATGAATAATAAACCTATATTCCAAGCCATATCCCCCAACACGACTCCACCTCGAATCATCACATTATTGCTAATTAGTTATTTATTGACAATAATAGATGTTTTCTTTTCGGTGTCATTTCGTCTAAGTCGAGTGGAGGTTCTTCAAAATGACTTGGAATTTGGGCCAAGTTCCGACAAGGTCTCCCGTTTATTAAGCTATTGCTACAAACGCCTTAGTTTAATCTTGAAAGAAACACCAATTGATTCAAGAAAACATCTAAGAAAACAACTCTCTGTGTCCACACAAGCTTTTACTATTAAACTAGTGGTAATTCAGAAGTCGAAACTCATGAATAAAATAATGGCTTTCTGCACCCCTTCTCCATAATTAAAAACTTTAACTATGTCAAAACTCACACTCTTCCAAGCTTACCTTCCAAGCTTATTTATATTTTTAATATATTTTTGATATTTTTTCAACAACATTTTTGCTTACCGTGCATTGTCATCCAAACCAAACGTGTACATGCAAAATTTCATCTTAATCGGCTGAGGATAACTGCTTCGAAATTCAGTTGCAAGATTTGACCCGAACATACATACATTGCAAGTTAATAAAATTTGTACAAAGGGATAAAATACACGTAAACATATATTATATAATAACTATTTCCATAATACTCATAAGACTAAGTAAAACTACCCTACGACAACCAAAAATAACCCTTCATCAAAAGGCGTTAAATAAACCCTTACATTCCATCTCAAGCTTATAAACATCGTACACACTGACCGAGACATTCCTCAAGAACATGTAGACGAACTCGTTCATTGGGGTTGCTGCCCCAAGTGGGGGTGCGTTGCCCAAGATATACTGACCCATATCTAAGGGCTTACTTGCGATTCACGGGCGAATCCGGAGCGTGTGCGATGCACTTGAGTGATAAGAGATTTTATTATTGATGTTTTAAAGTTAATATTTTTTAAAGGCAAGAAGTATTTTTTAACGAGTTTTTTGACAGGGAATGGTTTGATCTGGAATGTACATATATGTAAGTATAAAAAATAGTAAAGTTCTTAATTATAACTTTGTGTCTAATTAGTTACATTGTAGTCTCTTACTAATAAAATAAATGAGAAACTACAATAGTCATATACTTAAATTATGTAAATCTTCCGTTTATTAATATTTTCGTAAAAAAACAGAAACGTGAAACTTTACAAAAAATGTCCAGAAGTTAGGTTAAACAGGAAAATTACAATTTTCCTTGTTACAATTTATCGGGTTTTGGAAAATTCCGATCACGAGAATCTTTATCGAAGATTCTCAGTTGATGTTTTGCTTAAAATATAAATATTTGAAACTGTGCCTTCTTAACAAAGACTAATGTTTATTTCAGGATACAATTAAAAAACTTAGGTCTATCTATTTGAGCCTAGTTTATAGAACGAAAATAATCGCAAAATTAATTTGTAGGTACGTTAGAAACGTTGTTTTTTTTTTTTATAGTTGCTCCAACAGCATTACATACAAAACAGTTTGTAGCAAACTACATTATTATGTTAAAATATAGATGCTGGTATGTATGCCTATTAAAGGCATACGCAGCTTAGTTACACCATATAAAGAGTGACACTAATTATTATTTAAAATGTGTAAAATATTTATTTATTATTTATTTATTTATTCAAAATTATGTAAGTAACACCTTAACAGCTATAACGCCAATGCGATGTAATATGAATACAAATTAATCTAAACTTAAAAACATACAAGATTAAAAACAGACAGAATAAAAAATAGGGTACCTCCAAGACTGCTCTTCTAAACTTATTGAGTGAAACACCGTGTAAGTCAGTGTCTGGTGTTGTACAAAAACTATTGCAGAGCAGAAGTGAAGCGTTGAGGCCTAGGTTGGTTTTGCGGAATGGAACAGAACATGGAGTAATTTTGTGATGGGATGTCTGGGCAGTTTTGAAGGGACTGAATATTGGATACGTTCTACTGATTCACAGCATTCAAACTTTTATTTTTATTTTTATTTGTGATGGGTTTGCTCTTGACTCTAGTCTAGGTCAAAGGTGACAGAGACAGAGTCGAAGATGGAGAGAGCTTACCCAGAAGAAGCCTGTTCACTCTAACTTTGAAGAGATTCGGGTTGAATGCGTTCGGAAACACTGACGCAGGTAGCGAGTTCCATTCATTCGCTGTACGCATTATGAAGGATTTTTGGAAGCGTTTGGTGCGAATTGGTGGAATGGCAACAAGGTAAGGATGATAACTTGCAGTGCGTCTAGATGTTCGATGGTAGAAGGGGGCTGGTGGGATGAGGTCGTGGAGTTCTTGAGCACACTCACCGAAGTACAGTCTGTAGAAGACCGACAGGCAGGTAACCTTGCGGCGATGAGCCAAGCTGTGAAGTCTGGCACCCGCCAGCTCAACGTCGCCAATGAGCCTCCTGGCTCTGCGTTCCACCGAGTCAAGCGCGGCAAGCTGATATTTAGCTGAGCCATCCCAAAGGTGGCTGCAATACTCCATGCAGGATCGGACTTCCACTTTGTATAGGGTTAAAAGCTGTCCAGGCGTAAAGTATCGCTTCACTTTATTAAGGATGCCTAGTTTTTTCATCACTTGACTTGTTTTTACACGTTGATAATGTCTTTCGAATAATCGGGCGCTAGTCTAAACCAGCCACACAGTTATGCCAAAAAACTATTCATCGCCAAAACAAAACACATTTAATTTACGTACAACATTTTCGCAATCAGACCAATAAGTGCAGATTTCCTATCCATTTTTTTCCTTCAACGTAAAACATTGACATATAAATCTAATTTACGAAAACAAATTAAATAAAAAGGTAAACTAATTTAACGTACTTCATCTGCAAAATGTTGTGTCTATTGAGGTTTTATTTCGTTAGACAATAACTAAGGTTTATGAGCCGTCTAGACTCAGCTTCCGGCTTCGTTCGTCACTGGGGGAGGTGAGCCACAAATTCTTTGGTTAGACTTTTAACTGGGAGAGTATTGCTGTCTAAATGTCATTTCCGTAGAAAAAAAGAGAGTTTGAACTGCAATAAGAAAATTGTTTGCAGAAATCCAGTCTTTGATTTCATTGCAAACATTTTACTCATAATGGTATGACCATAATTTTTTTACCAGTATATAAATAGCCTTTTTCAGGTCCCATAATAAACGAGCAAAATATATATCCTGAGTTATGATGAAGAATGAAGCCTGAAAGAATTCGCAGTAACACTGATTTACAAACTGCTTTTGGAGAGTTCATTTTCATCTCTCCAAGTAAAAATTTATATCACAGATTAAAGGCAAAATGTAGTAGTCAATTTTAAAAGAGACTAACCAGAGAAATAAAATAAATAGACCTTGACAGCTCACAAAAACCTCCAAAAACCCTCCTAAATTCATTCATATTTCCCCATAAATCGTACACAAGCAATAAAACGTTAAAACCCACTATATTTACAAACAGAACACTACAAAAAAGCAAGTGAGAGTAAAACAAATCGGGGTTTTCACTTTCTATACAAAGCGGATGAATAAAAATTCATCGGACGAACTCAATTCTAACGCTGGCGTGATAAAATAAAGGTTTTTCACCGAAATATTTCAGTGGCGATGCGTGAACTGAAAAAAAGGCCTAAAAATCATTTCACTTTCACTATAGCGTACTTCAATTACCATGTAACGCGTGATTTTTTTGTCTTTTTTGCATTTTTTCCATGTTTTTATTTTTATTTGAAGTGAATGGCCAGTAGCGTGCTTTTTTTTCGGTCGGCCTTCGTTTTTTTAGTTTTTTGAAGGGTGAGTGTTTGTGGGTGATGGCTAATACAGTTTTCGTGTCAACATGGAATGGGAATATGGCTGGTTTAAAGTATTTGCTAAGTAAGAAGACTGATAGCTGAATGGTAAAATAAGTATAAGTGCTCTTAGAAGCTCTTTTAAAACCTGATTATGCCACACTAAACCAGCCATTGTACACTTGTTTTTGTTAACGTTTGTACGTTTTATTTTTATGGTGTATAAAAAAGTAAATAACATATAAACAAACTACTCATTTCTGCCGGTTCTATGAGTTTTTAATTTAGACTATAACTTAATGTTTTGCTGAGCAACACGGAATTGGCTGCCAATAATAATTCATCCGTGGTGTTTCAGCCGTGGGACACACTAAATGTTTTTTTTCCCGGAAATCATACTTTAGGGGGTGGATGTTTGTATGGTTAACTAATAATTTCTCAAGTAAGGCGGCCCACACACCTATAATATTACGGCGCGATATAAAAAATAGGCTATTCAAAGTACTAAATAAAGGAATATAATCGAAGAAAATCTTTGTCGAAAAACCATTCCCATATTATTTTCTAATACCTAATCATCAGAATTTCCTTGATTCCACATTTCCAAAATCACCTTCCAGCACAATCTCTAAATCACCTCTACATGTTCAATTTCTATTACAGCCTAATTTACACATAGGTACATTAGTAACTAATTTTTCAATCAGAGAGAGTTCGTACATAAGCCGATAGCTCTACCTTCGTATAGAGTAATATGTAGAGAGGTAGAGTATCGACAAATTACTAGAGTTCTCCCTCGCGTTATTTTCTGAACGTTATGAGCGAAAATTTTCCTTTAGTAGACTTAGAACAGTTATAAGTGGGGTAGAAACGCCATAAAGGCAATATACGTGTGGAGAGTCGGTTTTTGCTGGGTTTTTATTCATATGTATGTTTTTGGGTTAGTATTTCGATTTGGTTCACTCATAGGAAAGTATATTTGGCATGTAGGGAAGTACCTTATCATTTCACACAAGTGGCTTCAATCAAATGTGAATTAAAAGTAGATTGCTAATATTTTAGCTCATCCTTATTTGAAGATAAAACAGCTATCAAGCTATTAAAACAAAAACATGGAAAGGACGATAGTGCCCTCTCTTTGCAATATAATTGTAGTCGTAACAAGGATTCATTACCTGATTTGTGTATAACATATCATTTAGATTGTTATATTTAATAATAAAAGGGTTGTATAGAAGAGGCTTCCCTACTGAATTACTTACTTTTAGTTTGAAAAATATAAATTTCACTGTGTTATTTGTTTTCATAATAATATAATAAACAGGTGATGTTTTAAAATTTAATTTCAGCCTCCCTTTTTTGTTTTGGTCATCTTTAATCCTTTATTACCAGCTATCCTGTTAAAAAAATAAAACTGGAGGTTGTAGCGTATATTAATACCATTAAAACCTCCAAGTCACAAGTCCAGTTCGAGCTGTAGTTATAAAACTTTACTTAATTTAACTTTCAGTCTTTCTCTCCAAACTAAGTAATATGAAAAGTTATATTCGCACTTAACTATTCCTTAATTGATGATTTAAGTAAATAAAGTATCCTTCCAGAGTGAAAAATACAACCTTAACACCTTGGGACCCGCTAAGCTATCTTGCTATGTTCATTATCATCATCAATTCAACCGAAAGACGTGTACTGCTTTACATAAGGCTCCTCCAAGTATCACCCCATTAAACGTTCCTGTGCATCTTGCATCCAGCGGATTACCGGCACATTAACCAGGTCATTGGTCCACCTAGTGGGAAGCCTTCCAACGCAGGCCTTCCTTGAAGAAAAAAGGAGAATCATCAACTACTTCCACACTAAAAACCCAAATTCCTACACATCCAACCACTCAAAGCCCGCATTACCCCTTACGTTCACAAGATTACTACAGATCTAACATCCTTTTACAACTTAGCCCCATAAAAATAGGGACATAAACGTAAAAATGTTAGCTGAATGTCGCGTCTACGGCAATTTCTTATTCCGCCGGTGCCGATACGGGCTTACATTAGCGTCCTGCGAGTGTGTGGAGCTACCCCCTAAATTATTTCGACATATGCAAATTTGTGCGCACCTACAGATGGTGGCAAAGATTAGGGAAGGAGAGGCGGCGGTTTGCGTGAGATGCGGCATGTCCTCTGAGAGGGAATGTTGTTGAGAAGTTTGGAATTTACTTATGATGTAGTGTGGGGTTAGAGTTTAAAGATATCGTTTGCTGGAAGATAACGACAGGAATAAAGTCAGACTTAGTTTTGCCAACGTTTTTTATTTATTCCCAGCTGTTTTTAAATACTCTTGTTATGGTCTATTAACTGTTCAAATAAAACGTAAACATTAACAAACAGACGATAATTTATGCCCACTTTCTTGGTAAATTGACTTTTTTGGCATTGAATAAAGTCTAGAAGACATGAATCACTTATGATCTCTGTTACCCATTGTCTTTTATCTCTCACTTTTCCTGACGAGCTAATATTTTTGCACGACCTCATTGTGCCAAGCTCATACCGATACAAAAGAAAAAAAATTCAACCAAGACGTCTTCACATCTACCCCACCGATATAGGCATAAAAGCCTCGCCACAGCAACTGTCGTATCTTCTAAACAAACTCTATGCGCACACACCTAGCGACGAGAGTACGCCAAAAAACGGCGCGAGGCGCAGTTGTAAAATTGTCTAACTACCCTCCCCCGCGCGCGCTCATTACAGCGCGTGCGTGCGGGTTGTAAGGGAAGATGTATGTTAGGATACGTCTTGAGATAGACGGCTTATTTGGAGGGAAACATGCTGAGATGAAAAAGTTATGAGAACTTTTTTGTAGTGAAAAATTATTGATTTTGGGTAGGGACAAAACTTATGGGTTCGCGTCAGCGACATGCTAATGTGACAGCGTCATCGACATGTTAATGTGACTTGTGACGGAGTAACTGTTTTAAGTTTGCATTTCTGTCGGCTGTCTCCATGGCTGCCTATTTTTTTGTGCTGGGATTGTGACCGTCATCGAAGTTAGACTGTTTCTTTAACTTGCAGGATGATTCGTGATTCTAATACTTACAGTTTTCTTGGACGATTGATACGCTTCATGAAAGTTTTTAATTGATTAACATTGTTGTTCAAATAAATACTTTGACATAAGTATATTTTTACTGACTTGACTACCAATGACATTCAAAATTAAGTCGTAGGCTGCTAAAAAGTAGGTTCTCGACGTCAAACATCGACTTCCTTATTTCAAAGATATCTCAAGACCTATCCGTCTAACTCAATCCCCTGTACCTCCAAACACCGGATCGCGATACTAACGCACGATGTTCATCTCTTTCTAGTTTTGAAAAACCTCCCGCTCCCCTCATCCCCAACGCTCCCCCCTCCAAGGGGGGACGACCCCTCTCCTAATTCCTTACATATTTAAATTCCACTTTGGGCGTCGAGTCTTCATATTGTCTCCATACGACATTCGTATATTCCATTTACTAGGTTTTTAGCCCCAAAATTGGGTTATGACTTTTCCCCCAAATGTGGCAATCGGATTTGGTTTTAAGAGTTCTTTTTGTAAAATAATTACGTGTAATTGGAAAAGAATTTAGAGATTATTATTTTGCTGATGATTTCATAAAATCTAGATGACTTTTTTTTCGACGTAGGTTAGTAGATCATGAAGAGAATTAAAAAGTCAGAAATTGTCCTTGGTGTAGTGATATTTGCCTTTCAATTAATGCTCATTGTAGCCATGGGAGTTGCATTTGCAGCTGAGGTTATAATTTTCCTCTCACTGGCTACAAGCCACTTTTCATTCGACAAGAATAGAGCATTGATTGTATCACCTTTGCTTGCTTGTGTTGACCATTTCAGCCAGGTTAGTTTTCTTACGAAATTATCCTTAATATGTATATAACTTTAAGTTAAGGCTTAATTAACCTAATTCACACATTATTACGTTATTAAGTAAAAGCCAGTCATCAATTAAATAAATTAATAATTGTATTACAAAATATTTCAAACGTATTTCCTCCTAGCATTACCTATTCAACCTTGATTGGTCTAAATTTCAGCCTCACATAACATGTTTAAGTAAACATACATACATAAACTCATTGTCTTGCTATGTACATTGAAACAAACTCCGTCTAAGTTGAAACAGATGTTCCATCACATATTCTAATAGATGTAACTAAATAACTGAGTTTGAACAGTTGTAAATTTTTATATTTTCAAGTATTTTTGGATGAATAAACTGCGTTCTACGTTCTCGTAGTTTTAGACGCTGTGCTGATCATGATGATTGTCGATTTTTATGACGAAAAAACAAGATTATTTTACTAAAAAAGTTTTATTCACTTTTTTAACGAGTTACCACGTGATTACGTTTATTTGTTTCTTGTATTATTTAAAGTTCATACAGAAATACTTTATGCGAAGGAAACTTCTTTGAATCGGCTCCGTCGCCAGGGCAACGGGTAGAAAAATCTCTCGATTCAAATCTATAAATAACACTCTGCACCTGTCAATTTGATTGAGGGAGGAGAATGAGTCGAATTATATCATCAGCTTTTAATGTTCCCACTGCTGGGACACAGAGGCCTCCTCTCTGTGAGAGGGCATGGAGCTTAATCCACCACGCGGGTCCAGTGCGGGTCGGTGGATGTCCCATGTCTTCGAATTTTTGGTTCTAGCTTTTCTCACGATGTTTTCCTTCACCGTTTTGAGAACAGTGATGATGAAATCATTTAAAAAATAATGCGCCTGCATGAGTTCGAACCGACGACCTACAACTTGTAAGTCAGGGCCGTTAACACTGGGCTACCTCAGCTCCCTAATCAAGTTTGAGTCAAAAGAAATAATAATATTTGTGGTACTACTTTACTTTTAGTTCCACAACAATATTCTTCAGCTTGTGTAATAGTCTTATATTTAAGGTGTTTATTAAATATTTAAACGTATGTTCAAATACTTATTTTTCTTTTTGTTCTTGTTACAGTTGTCCTTGGACAGTCATCAAGCCAGGTAATTAATATAATCTAATTATCTTACTCATTAGAAATTCAATTTCTAACTGACTTCAAAACTTTTTACTAGTTGAACCGATTTTGATGATTCTTTTTTTATTTGCAAGCTGGTGCTTCTATTGTGATCCTATTTATTATATAATTTGATGAAGATCAGATAAATAACTTCGGAGATATACAACAGAACTCTACAGTAAAAAACGGCAAATCTCTCGGGATTGCTGCAATCGCATGCCTGTTTATTGTTTACGCCATTTCATAACATAACATAACGCTGGTACGCTAAAGTGGTAGGCAGATGTGATGTACAGTTTACAGATAATATAATACACTCTCATTTCACTGGTTAATTTGTAATTATAATTTATAAAAAACCTAGTCAATAAATATTGTAGATTTCTTATTAAAAATTGTTTAAATTTTACTTAATGCATTTTTCTCCAATAATTTTCTTATTATCAGGCAAATTACGAAAATGAAAAAAAATGGTTTTTAATAATGCAAAAAGTTAACGCGTTGGTGAGATTCGATCCTAAGACCTTTGCTTTACCAGACGATTGCTTATACAACCATGCCATGGGAGCAGTTGGTTGCATAGTTAAATTTATGTTTCATATTCCAAAGAATATAATATACAATCACTATATATATGCTATTTATACAAGCAAACAAACTTCATATATATTGTGAAGCGAACACTAATAAATAGGCGAAGTACCGTTGATCATACGCACACGCAACATCTATGTTGGTGTGCCCTGCAAACCTATCTGATTTGCTTTGTGTACTTACCCGGTTTTGAACCTCAGTAAAGACAAAATATGTTTAAAAAAAAAACGCAAACCAAAAATAGTTTGAAGATATTATGTACAAAGTATTATGTTTTGCCAACTTACACAATTGTGAATCAATATACAATACTGTTTCGCTGAACAAGAGCAATACATACTCGCGGTATTAGCAGGGTTCTTGCGAATCGTCACTCAAGAAACCTTAAGCGTTCAGAAAGTGGCGATAGTTCAATTATAGTGAAGTTAAAGATTATTTTAAGTCTCGCGTGAAGAGGTTACTTCTAGGCAAGCATGCTCCATCATCGCTAACTATTAAGTAAGATAGTGGTCAAACGTGAGCCTATTGATAATATTTAAAAATTCTAAATAAAGTGTTCATTTTACTTCGGCACTTGAGACGTTCTTGAGTTCAAGACGTGCATCGAGCGTCTGCCTCTTCGCAAACGGAAATCGCTACGCCACTGTACCATAAGGCTTTCCTTCTGTATTTAGCCATCGACTCGAATTTTAAAACCATGACTTTTAACTCTTAATTAGCAATCACCAGCAACTCAATAATCAGGAAACATAATCCCATATAATTCTTCCCTATTAGTGAATTTAAAAAGCCTGATGCCACGCGCAGCATCGAACCCCCATCCCAACCGCAGCCTCACAACATCGCTATATGTTATCGGCGTATTAAAAATAAAATTATATTGTTATCGGGGTGGCGGGGGCGTTTCCAACCCCACGCGATCTATAATAAATTCATTTGCTGTAGTTTTTACAGTAATAACCCCATTGGTGCAAAAATGACTACTTTTCATTTTGGCTGCGTGTGTGTGTGACGCTTTATCTCTTTTTATCGCCAATACGCCTGTTTTTTGGGCGAAACTTTTTTTGTACAAAAATGGTGGCCGATGTGTGTACTTGCAGGATAGTTGATTAATGTTTAACATCCGTCCATGTGTGGGTGCCGGACGTGTGCTATGGATGTATGACTGTGTGAGTCATGATGATGATGTATACTTGGCTAGTTATGTTGGTTACTGAAATAAATAATAATTACGTCAAAAGATATGCAGTTTTTTCCAAAAAAAGGATTAAAAATCAAACGAAATGCCATGATATCCTACCATAGATGGTAACATGATTCTACGTTTAAATTTAGTGCCTTGCCCTCCAAGAGTTGTTTATAGTGTAAAGTCACCGCCAGATAAAAAAACAATAAAAGTCGTTAACACCTGTCTACCAATGTATTCCAATATTTCAAAACGATACGAAAAAATGTAACGGCAGTGTCGCTAACACGATCGAACAAACGTATCGCGGTAAGGGACATTTTTGACCCTTTCACTTGGCATTCAGTAATGAGTTAATATCTCATAAACGCGTAGACTGGGTTACATGATTTAAACGGATTAACTGGTTCCACGCCTATTCTTTTCGTTTGAAACCAAATTTATCTGAAAATCTTCATAAACAAAAAAATATGTTTTCAAGTTACGTAAATATGATATCATGAACCGTGATAGTTAGACAGTTGAAATTTTCACAGATGATGTATTTATATTGCCGCTATAACAACAAATAAAAACAGAATAAAATTAATATTTAACTGGGCTCCCATACAACAAACGTGATTTTTTTGCCGTTTTTTGCTCGATATTAATAACGGCAACAGGTAGACGCTTGAAATATTCACAGAATATTTAGCTGTATATTCACGTCAAAAAATAATAATGATTAAATTAAAATAAAATAAATTAAGGGGGGCTCCCAAACAACAAACGTGATTCTTTTGCCGTTTTTTGCGATAATGGTGCGTAACCCTTCGTGCGCGAGTCCGACTCGCACTTGGCCAGTTTTTTGTTATCTGGCGGAGACTTTAACTACTTATGTGACCAGAAATAAAGAATAATAACGTCAAAAGACATGCAGTTTTTCTATCATAGGAATGAAAGTACAGGTAATTTCTGTTACCACACAGCAGTACCTTGCCAAAAAAGGCACCACGATTCATACATCTACAAATTAGTGGCTTGCCTTGCCCTTAACTCAAAAATATACTTGAAAATAGATACAATAACTAGTAAAACTGAGTAGACAGTGCTATCTATCTGCTTTTTTAGAAAATTATATATTCCACCAACCCCAAATAAATAAGGATTACGACAGGGTGTTATCAAACTCTTAAATAGGATAGTTCCTCTTAAAATCTAATCCAATATAACATAAAAAGTTCCAGGAAATGATTTAATAAGGGGAATTAAAGGTAATATTTGCCTATCGTCTTGAACAGTTTTCTATTCATAATATTCTGTTTCCCTGAATTTCGTAAACAACAAGGAAATGCCAGGTGGAAGGATTACACAATTTATATACCATTTTCTGTAGATCTATGGGTGGTAAGAAGGCAGATTATGATTAATATGATTAAACCACCTGTATCGATTGGTTACTTCTCCAAAACAGACACTGTAAATAAATCAAGGCAGAAAAAAGGTGCTAAAAGATGCGGTCGTCTTGTATGATTAGAATTTAAAACTACACTTCTTTAACTATATTATGCGAAACTTCAGTAAAGAAAACAGTCTCTGAATTCTATTATTGATTCTCCAAAAAGAAATTTGTCTTTGTGAAGTGCTTGCCAATATCTCGAAAAACTCGATGAATGCTGTGACCTCATGACCCTAATCTTAACCCCTTGATTACCGTAGTTACCAAAACAATTAAAGCCATTGTTTCTCACTTGGATCACACGTTAAACCCTTAATCAAACGGTTTAAACATATTCTTGTTATTCATTTTTCGTTATCTTAATCTTTTTTTGTTATTTATCATAAGCTCCCTTTTGACCACTATCTCGCCTGATCATAAAACATAACGAGAAAATATTGTTAGACTAGCTTCTGTAGTCGCCCGCGTGAGAGTCGAAAATTATCCCGAGGAAACATATTCCCGGTAACAAAAAGTATCCTATGTCCTTTTCCTGACTATAATCTATCTCTGTGCCAAATTTCATCCAGATCCGTCCAGCCGTTTGAGCGTGAAGAAGTAACAAACACACTCTCTGACTGTGATTTTATCTAAAAAGAAACCTGGAAGTGGTTATCCGATTTAAACATTTATTTTCTGGTAGGAAGCACACTATCACTGAGGGTCATAGCCAATTTTTTATCTAGGAAAATATGCACGGTTCTTGTGTGGTTCTGGATACACCACGGGAGTGCAAACGGTAGTTAGGTTAGATGAACCCCTTTTGCTGCACTTAGGGTACGATCACACAGAAAATCCATATCTCCAAGATCGTTTTCAACAGATCCTTGGCTACTGGAGGTGATTTGCACACCGCACTTACAGTACCGTTTTAATGAATCCGTCACAACAGGAGGTAATGTTCACATTGCATTTAGTAAGTGTACCGCCAACTTTCTACAAGGATTAACGTCCTCGTGTTGTATTGGTACCATTGTCTTCTGAGTCGCCCTGCGTGGCTTTGATCCGATAAAATGGGTCTGTGAAATCGCTCATACACCATTGCCGAATATAAACCTATACGATAAAGCGGACCCGTAAAACGGACCTCTGTATGAACGAGCTCTTAAACTCCCATTTGGTCCGTTGTGCCTGCAGGCCTCCTCTCTGTGAGAGGGAATAAGCCGTAATCCACCACGCGGCCCCGTGCGGCTTGGTGGATGTCACATGTCTTCGAATTTATGGTTCTAAGACATGCTAGTTTCCTCACGATGTTTTCCTTCACTATTTTGAGAACAGTTGATATGAAATAATTTACACAAAACCTGCGCCTGCCTGGGTTTGACCCCACGAACTACAACTTGTAAGTCACCGCCGTTACCACTGGGCCGCCATGCTAGTTATTCATAAATCAACTAATTCATCTAGACATTTTAATAAAAATGCAATATCTATCGTTATTATATTTCCTTTCATTTACGTTTCTAAAAATTGCTTTCCTATAACTCTAACTAAGATAGGTCTAACACTTAGAAACTAAGTTATTTATATTTCAGCGGGAACGTTCCCAGGTTATAACTCAGTTAACTCAACGTCAACCTAATTGGTCTAAAGCGCGTTAGGTTAGGTTTACTTAAAGCAATTTAGTTTACCTTGATAGCTAAGAAAATATAAGAGGTCAAAGGGATAGTTTCAGTTTTATGAGAAAAAACTTAATGAAATAATCATGTAGCTTTCAGATTGAGAAAACTGAAATTAACGCCATACTCTGTGAATGAGAAACTTTGAATTTTATTTCGTGTGTTTCCCAGAAAATTATCATTTATAGGATTCCGTACCCAAAGGGTAAAAACGTGACCCTATTACTAAGACTCCGCGATCCGTCTGTCTGTCCGTCTGTCACCAGGCTATACTCATGAACCGTGAAAGCTAGACAGCTGAAATTTTCACAGATGATGTATTTCTGTTGCCGCTATAACAACATATACTATAAAATAAATATTTAAGTGGGGCACCCATACAACAAACGTGATGTGTTTGCCGTTTTTTGCGATAATGGTACGGAACCCTTCGTGCGCGAGTCCGACTCGCACTTGACCGGTTTTTTTCTTAATCAAACATCGAAATCACACTAATATTATAAAGGCGAAAGTTTGTGAGTGTGTTTGTTACTTCTTCACTCCAAAACGGATCTGGATGAAATTTGGCACAGAGACAGATTATAGTCAGGAATAGAACATAGGATACTTTTTATCCAGGAAATATGTTCCCTCGGGATAACTTTCGACTTTCACGCAAAAAACGGCAAAAAAATCACGTTTGTTGTATGGGAGCCCCCCTTAATTTATTTTATTTTAATTTAATAATAATTATTTTTTAAAGTGAATATACAACTAAATGTTCTGTGACTATTTCAAGCATCTACCTGTTGCCGTTATTAATATCGAGCAAAAAACGGCAAAAAAATCACGTTTGTTGTATGGGAGCCCCCCTTAAACATTAATTTTATTCTGTTTTTAGTATTTGTTGTTATAGCGGCAATAGAAATACATCATCTGTGAAAATTTCTTCTGTCTAGCTATCACGGTTCATGAGATACAGCCTGGTGACAGACGGACAGACAGACAGACAGACAGACGGATCGTGAAGTCTTAGTAATAGGGTCCCGTTTTTACCCTTTGGGTACGGAACCCTAAAAACCAGAGCAAAACCATCAAGAATAAAAAAAAAAAAACACTGACGAAGGAATTATTCAACAAGTTTTATAGCATGTAGCTAAATATGTCGTCGTCCTGCAAAATAACTGTACCTTATCGTAAAATCAAACTTATTGTTACGAACCAAACGTTTCGTTCCTTTTGTTGTTATTTTGTTGCAACACTGTGCACAAGGTATTGAACGACCCCAGGAGCCCACCGCGGGAATCAATGTAGTGTTGTACTAGTTGTAATTTGTGTACCCTTTATATCACTTTCCACAGTCTTGTCTGACAGGGATCGGTCAGCTCAAAGAACCGCTGTGCTGCGTATCGCAGTTTCGCGGGTATAGACCTTGTAGGATCCAAGAGTGGCATCATTGCTATGGGCCCCAGTGCTTGCCTCTTGGCTTGTGATAGGCCTGTATTCAACACAATAAAAGGCACAACCATAACACGACAATTACAGATGCCCAGATCATCATCATCTTCCTGCGCTTGTCCCATGTTACTTGGGGTGACGCAACACGTTTACTTCTTCTATTCCGTCTTGTGAACCGTCAAGATTTCATATTACAATTTTCATAGTGTTTTCAAAATATTGAGACAAACAAAATACAACTAACTTACTAAAATAATTCAATTGACAACTGACGAAAGTTTTTGCTTGGTCATAAGAGGAGCAGTTATCTGTTACAGTAAAAGCCCGAAGTACGGTCAATCCTAGGATTTACCAAGTCATACTGGTAAAAGCCCTAATGATCTATAAAAATCGCCGATTGAAATGAAAGATTAATCATTGAAAATAAGTTTTTTTGAAACATAACAAACTTTAATGAATGTCTAATTAAACGCAGTATAATATCACTTTTCAAGACATACAATGAGACCAAATACGATGGTGCAGTACTATCTTGTTTGATTGAAGAGTTCCTACGGCTATCTTCCAGCTGCATTATCAGACCATCTACCATCATATCATCACATTGTATTTAAAATGATATAAGTATTCCAAGTTAAAGCTTAATCGGTTGCCAGGAAGTGTCACTGGACACACATAAGAACGAAGCGAGTTAATAAGAAGATTACAAAAATACTTATTAGTCAACAACTAAAAATACCCCACACTGACCAACGCAAGTTACCCCTGTCATCCACACATCGAGCTCGTAGCACGTCTACGCCTCGTAGGCGCCTACGTAGCTTGCTACGCCATAACCCGCGCGTAGCATACTTAGTTTATTTTTGTTTGGGCCCTCTGCGTCTGTTCAGCTATAGGGGGTTCTGTCCGAGGTGTGCTTAGCACGTTTTAGACAATTTTTTGTGATGTCTATGTTAGTAGGGACTGAAAGGTAGTGGTTGTAGATGTTATTTTTTTTGTTGATAAGGGTTTTTGTCAAGGATTGTATAAAGTTTCTATGACACTGTGATTCAATTATTTATTTATTTAAAAAAAAATCCGTGGCGTTTCTTGCACGCACTTCTCCATAGAGATCCACGCTACTACTTCGTATTTTTGAATGACCGGCCCTGACAATTCAAAACTGGATTAATGGTGTATTTGAAGTTAATGCTTTGAGTTTGAATACTAATAATTCTGATATAACATTTAGTATTGGGATTGATTTGAACTTTATTGAAAATATTTGTTCATATTATTTTTTGTTATTAAAAAAAATACTTCTTTCCTCTGTTTTTAATTAAACTGCATCTTAAAAAATATTATAATTTCATCGGTAGTAATATCGTGATAGGTACAGAACTTCCATGTTTTTTAAAGAACAAGAACTAGAGGACAGATTTCTTTGCATAACTGCCTCAGTTGCAATTTTCCCTATTAACGGTTTTTAGCGCAAGTATTTAGGAAGAAATCTACACCCTGGTTCTTGGACTCTTTACCGCTTCGCTGATAAACTCATCTTCTCTAAATAATATAAAACAAAGTCGTAGTCTACCTCTCTCAGTTTGTCCGCCTACTTCTTCTATACCACGCAACAGATTTTAATACGATTTCCATTTATAGAAAGTGCGATAAACGAGAGAGGTTTGATTAAATAATTTGTACCTTGAGAAGCCGGGGCGCATAGCTAGTGTTCAATATAGAATATGAATTTTATAGTTTGAACAGAATAAAGATATTTATCTTCTTTGTTGGTTTTACATTTGTTTAGTATGAAATCTACGAAGACTCGTAACATGCAATTAATGATATGAAAAAGTCCTTAGCGAATATTCTAAACGGAATCAAAATTATTGTAATGAATGTAGTAGAATGCTTCTGTTGTCGAATTCAGCTATTTATTGAAAATAATGGTCATCATTCATCACTTAAGATTTTATAGGGAGGTACTTAACGTAGGAAAAATAAGTATTTTGTTAGAAAAAAACTTTTTTTTTAAGTTTGCCATATGCCATTACTGCTTAAATTTTGATCGTTATTAGCGACACTATTGAATGTTGTATTACTACAGCAATTTTTTTTTCCAAAATCAACGGATTCTATTCCTGGTTAGGAATATTGATTTTTCAAAAATCCAATGATGCAGTTTTAGTTTGCATCAAAATCGGCCTCGTGACTCCTTTGAGTAAATGCCGCTATTCCTCATAGTTTCGGATTGGTCACTCTGGATGTATAAACAGGGTGAGTTTTTTAAGTGGGCATCCATGATAGACATCCATCTAACAGGATGTCAGTCTCCTTGCCTTACTAGTACAGCGTTCTTCAAACATTGAACAGTTTCCACCAATAATTATGACAACCACTAGAAGCCTATTTTTGATAAAGCACCAACTTTGCTTCAATTGTAGATATTCATGGGAAGTGGTGATTGGTTAACATGCAAAAATAGTATGAGCATCTGAGATGTACCTACTACTATAAAAAGTCTATGAGGATGATTTTAAGGTTTATCTGTAGGAAATAAAGTTAGAAACCACTTGCGTTCCATAAGTATGATTTATGAAATTTTAATTTTTTTTTTTTTTTTTGAATATCAGCGTCAGGTATATTGCCTGGCACATGCTGAGCTGGACTCCCATTCAGTGCAACTTAGAGACGCGCACCGCACAAGTATAGGTGTTCAAGCTTCAGGATGCAAATCTTGAAGTTTGAATATTTTTTATTATATTTTTTTTTTTGAGAAGATAGGTAGTTCGGCATTCCCACCGAGGATTGCCATAAACTATTTATTTTCCTTGTGTTGTTTTCTTCTTCTTTTTTTAATGTTGTTCTTTTATTGTGTGTTACTTGTAATTATTATTTGTTTTTATTTGTCGTGTAAATTTGTCGTTTCTGTGCTGTGTCTTCTATTGTGTTTACTGAATAAATGTTTTATCTATCTATCTAATTTTGATTTGTGGACAGTTGCAATTTTATTGATATGCATCAGTGATTTTTAATTTTTAAATGTTAGTGATTATAAATAATTTACACGCTTCCTTACAGGCAGAATACAATAACTTTTTTTAATTGATTTGTTTTGAAAATGTTTGTGTAATACAAAAATAACAACACAAAATATATAACTATACAATATGTTTGAAAGTGATATTTTGACATACATGGTTATTTCAAATACATCTGATGCTAATGCCCAAAGGCAAAGAGTTTGACGCCATGAAAGAGTATGACAAATTCTCTTGAAATAATTAGGTATTGCCAAAAAATATTGGACGCTTTCATTGGTGAAGATACTCTTTTCGAAAGAGGATTATTTAAGAGTATTTGTGATAATCTTTCACGGGGCCAACCAGGCTGCTGGGCTTGTATTTTGGTAGTTAGTGATTTAGCCATTACTTAAAACTTGACTGCAAAAGCAATTAAATCTCTACTTCTAAGTATATTCATTCAATAGTTTCATAAGTTTAGTGTACCACAAGTCATCACTAAACACGGTGTTGATAACTCGTTAAATGATCGGCTATTGTGATTGAAATCTGCCTGGAACCGAACCATTTATCTTTAATTAGGTAGCAATTAAACACCGTTTGTGGGATTTAAGTGCCGTGTGTAAGTTGGGAGCGGCTTATGTCCGCTGGAATGGAAATAGCGGGATGATCGTGTTTTGTGTAATATTTCATTTTGAACAAGAACATCACAATTATAAACTATGCATGCAGTGAGCAGTGGTGGCCCAGTGGTATCGGCCGCGACTTACAAGTTGTAGGTCGTGGGTTCGAGCCCAGCCAGGAGCTTTACTTTGTGTAAATTATTTCATCAACACAGCTCTCAAAACGGTGAAGGAAAACATCGTAAGGAAACCGGCATGTCCTAGAACCAAAAATTCGAAGACATGTGACATCCACCAACCCGCACTGGGCCCGCGTGGTGGATTACGGCCCATTCCCTCTCACAGAGAAGAGGCCTGTGTCCCAGCAGTGGGAACATTAATAGGCTGATGAATTTATAATTGACATGTCTTTAGAAGTCAACTAATATTATAAATAGGTAAAATTCATTTGTTTGTTTTGTAAAAGAATTCATCCCTTTTTTTAATTATGATTTCTTGGAAGTGTTGTTTAAACAGTTATATTTTAAAGAGTTTGGTTTTTTTTTTGGTTTGTTTGTAAGGAATATCTTTGGAAGTTCTGATTCGATATCAAAAATTCTTTCATCATGGTTTGTGCCATTGGCAATTTTTTTTATTATTATATGCGGTTTCCGTGGGATAGTCCACGGGGACGAAGCCTCGGGCAAAAGTTAATTTGATAATGAAATTAATTACTGCTTGTATTGAGATTATTTATTAATTTTCAGTACGGGGTCTTCAAAACTACAAACAAAGAAAACACGATAGAGAAAAGCAGCCTTTTTTCAGTAACAGTTTGTTTTAGTATAATCATTTACGAAGTCAATATCATTCAGTATATTCACCAATTAATAAATTTCATTTAAAAATCATAATGCAATATGGTTTTACTAGCTGCCACCCACGGCTCAGCCCACGTGGTATTAGTACTTCGTCCAATATCTTTATAAATTATAGCCTATGTGTTATTTTGATGTATAAGCTATATTTATGTAAAGTTTCATCAAAATCCGATCAGTAGTTTTTGCGTGAAAGAGTAACAAACATTCATCCATCCAACCTCACAAACTTTCAAGTTTCACGTAAATAATATTAGTAGGATTAATAATAGAACCTTATAAAGAAGACCATGATGCTCATTATTCAGGTAGAATATTACCCTCACCTTTGAAAAGGTTTTCTTGGTCTCAAATAATTTTTTTTACGTCCTTCTGAATCATTTTTAGCAGCCTACAATTCAGTTGATTAATTTTAAGACCTGTGAATTTATTTTTACCTTTGATTGAGATTCCCCACTTAATGTTTTCTTGAAACCTCACGTTTGTTTAGTAATTAGACAGGTCCCTTTGAACTTCGCGTACCCGGGAATTACCCCAGCACCATAATAGCAACAAAAAAAGTTGAAGACATCGAAATAGTTCGAATATCAATAGAGACGGCTCCCTCCATCGATTTAAAGATGACCCAAAAAATATTAGTTCATTGCAACGAAAACCCACAAATAAAACAAGTAATGGTAAAACAAACATGTCGTGACTGTGCCCCATAGAATTGTCATCGCAAATCATCAGATACCGGGTAACCCGGAAAAACGCAAAAACAGTACAGTCTCTACTAATAAAAAGTTCTAATAAACATGCAACTAAGCACTGGCTTCCGGGCAAATAAAACATAAAAATATATCCTATTTTCATAGGGCGAGGGTGTGGGGTTGAAGGGGGGTGTTCCCACCCCAGGCTGCGCAAAAACCCAAAAACATCGAAATGAAAATGAGTATAACGGGGAGGGAGGCGCGCCTATGTGTTGGTAATTCATTTTTAACATTACAGTTGTGTGTGTTTTAAAGTACAGTCGGGATGAGGGATTGTTGGCTGTTCCGTAATGAGTTGATGCTGCGAGAGATGGAAAAATTTGGGTTTTGTGTAAGTTTGTTGTTTAGACTTTATTTGGAGATAAATTTGGATAGTGTTGATTAGTTTGCGGGTTAGTTTTTGATAATTTGAATCTGGTTGAGTCTAATATTTTCGTCTTTGAAATCGAGAACTGACGAAACGAAATTTCGATATTTGGGTTGGTAGATTATTATAAAAGAATTCTTAGAGAAGTTATCTAATGACTTTATCAATAATCAAAATTAAATATCTTTTATTTCTTTCGGGCGGCTATATATACTTAAACGGTTTTCTTGCTCTTGCGCTAAACTGGTTTTCAAAGATATCAACAAAAACAGCTGGTAATAAAAAACAAACCTTAGGCTGAAACTGACAAATCGCGACTACCCTCCAGGAATTGGAAATTAAATATTCAAGTTAGGGCCTATCTAAATCTATCAGGAAGTAAAGAATAGTTTCTTTTAAATCCCAAAGGACATCCTTTCCTAAGGATGGGAACTACTTTTGAGATTTGAAATGAGGGTAGTCAGAAAACTGAACAACGCTTTCTGCTACGATTTTTTTTTTGTATTTTCCCGGGTATTGTTTAATAATTTTTAGTACCTGTAGAGGGTCTTGATTTGATATTATTAAGCTTCCTTTAAAAGTTAAGGGAGTTATTTAATTAGTTTGTACGTAGCCTTATGTATAATACGCTTTTTTTAAGCGAGACTTGTCAAACGTTGAAGACTGAAACTAACTAATTTGTAGTAGTTGTAATATGTAGTTGTATAGTTCAAATTGGTTAGTTATTTGCTACTAAACAGAAATGTAGTCGACTATTTCTAACATGTAGGTTTCATAATATGGGCGGTCGGATTGCCACCTGTTAGATTAGGTACGCCAACACCGCGTGCGTGATATATATTCATATTTTAGTTATAAACTATGTGTATGTAAATAATTATACTCTTTAAACGTTGTTATATGAATGGTAAAGTGGATAACTAATTAAGACATGATGACAAATTATCTTTCCTTTGATTGATTATTCAAAAATGAATCATCTATTAGACAAAAAAAGTTAGGAAGAATAAAAATAAATTATGTTATTTTTAATTTTCTAATCAGCTCGTTGAGGCTGACTGTACCCGCGAGTTCGCATTGTGCTCCCCTACACACATCTACACTAGCATCACATAAAACGCAATTTTGTATTAGATTTAATTTGAGGCGAGCCTGTGTGCGTGCGTGTCTGTATGTCTGTGTGCGGAAGTGCTTGCTTCCTACGCACAAATTGATTACGATCGTCGTCGAAAAGAGGAATTTGCATACACGTGAAACCTCTTTTTTTCTCTTTCCGTTTGAAAAAAAATCAATCCATCTCGCGCTACGGCGCATTAATTTCCCGCGTATTTATTTATCTTTCTTTTTGCGGATTAGTATTGAGCTTTCTGGGGCTTTTTTCAGTGAGTAAGTCATAGTACGTCTGTGGGTAAAGTTTGTAGTCTTAGCGTGCGCGAGGAGTGCATGCGTGATAGTTGTGGCAAAGTGGAGCGGCACAGCGACGCGGGGCAGTCGGCCTCCGCCCGCCGCGGCGCCGCGCCGAATGAGCGCCCGATTTAAAAACTATACGGACGAACCCGCGCAGCGAAGCCCCGTAATACCACCCCCCGCGTAATGATTTTTTGGCGATGAATTTATATTCGCGCGCGAGCGGTGCCACTTTTTCGACCCCCCATGAACCCCCTACCCCCGCTCATTAACGCAACCCAGATATGCAATTCTGATCTTTGACGAGGAGGCTGTAGTGTCGGCGGGGGCCTCGGCGGGAGAGGTGCCCCGTTTTGTTTTTTCCCGCCCGGCTTCATTATTGATGGCATCGGGACGGTAATGCGGAAGCATGTGTGAACGTTTCATTACAAAAGGTGGACGCGGCTCGTGTTAATATTGCAGACCGGCCGGACCCGACCGGACGGGTGGACGCCTCGCGAAAAAAAACTTTTAGTCTCAAAAAAAAAGATAGAAATTAAAGCCGCAATTAATTTTTTTAGATTACGGGTTCGGTCAAAATAGGAAAAAAAAATTTGGAACTTTATTGTGGGCGCGCGGCGCGTAACTATCGGGCGCGTGTCGGGGAAAGTTTTCAGTCGAACTTGGGGCAAAGTTCTCACGTGCGTGTGTGGACCGGATCACCGGACCGGTCGCCGGACGGATTGGCGCGCCGGTCGCACGTCACTCGCTAACTCACCGAATTCTATCGCACTATCCAAATAGTTTTTATTGGTGCATATTTTGTCAACACTCGCTTAAGTTTGTTTATTTGCCGTCGTGTTCTGTTACCGGACTTTACGTCTCACATAGTGACTTTGTTGAACTTTGTTGATTGTTTTTGTTGAGTAACGATTTTGTGCGTCCCACGGCAGCCGATAGAAAAGGTAAGTCTTTAACCGTTCAACTGATTGTTATAAGTACAAAACTCCGTGTATTTTCTCACATTATCTCTCCAAATATGCGGAAGTAGAATTAAAATTCTCCATAACATTATTTTGACAGAAACGTCCAAAAAATTATTACTTGGACAATTTGCATATTTAAAATAGATTGGTCAATAGATACTCTGATTTTAATATGTTCACAATTAGCTTAACCCTCTGGATGCTGCGTATTATTATGGTAATATTAACCCGTCGATGCAGGGCGATAGCTGACCTGCAAGCGTCGCCGGACCTCGGGTTAGACAAATCTTGCATAAATAATTAGTTCGGTACAGAATTGCATCTTCGTTGACCTTACGATATTGTTACTTTGTAACGAGTTGAGATCCCGCGGATTTTAATAAAGCGAAACGGATTTTTGTACTATTTTACGTGTGAATAATTTTTCTGTTCAGTTAAAATTTTAGGTATTGTTATTTTGGAAATTTTGGTTTTTGATTTCTTTGTATTCTGTTAATTTATCAGTTATTTATAGTTTGAATTGAAAAAATCCATTGTAAGCAGTCCGTTACTTTATTTACGAGACTAAATGTTAATTAAGTGACGTTACATAAAACTAAAACCAAAAAAAAAAAAAACTTATTTTATATTTTTTTAACACAGTTTATAATTTATAAAAACAATAGTTAAATTATTTATAGTTAAAAACATCTTACGATAATGATTCCGTCTAGTCCGATTACGACTAGCAATATATTGACCTAGAACTTCCCGTTTCAAACTAGAACTATCGCAAAAATTATCTTATCACTAAAACAAATTATCTAAGTATGTCAGCAAAACTATTGGTCTAGCACATTTTTTGCGTATGGACGGCATTTTTTTTTATATACAATTTAAATTATGAGTTATTTTTTTTTATCCTTTTTAATTTATATAGGGTCCTTGGGCGTTCTGCTTGTATAGCCTGTGGAAGAAGGATGAAGATATTGTATATGGAGGTCATTGGAAATGTAAGAAAGTTACTGGGTTTTTAAACTTAGACAAGTGTTCTCTGCTTACCACACGGAAGGGTCGTTACACTAATTATTCTACAGCTTCCGTTGGCTATACACATAAAATAGGACCACTATTAGAAAGCTGGAATAAATCCTACACATTATTTAAGTTATTAATGAACAGAGTATAGCTAATTAATTGGAGTCTCCCTAAAACAAAAATTTTAAGACTCTTAATCCTAAATCTGTACCCACAAACTGTACAAACAAAATACTAGCAACTGTTTGGAAAACAAGTCTTAGAAAGACTACTTAACTGAATAATGAATAAAGAAATCATACTGTTACAAAAAAATCAGTCTACAAGACAAAATAATTTAAAACTACCCAATCTCATCTCCTAGAAACTCTCTAGTTTACATTATTCTGTAAACTATAGAGAGACAACTTAACTAAAACATTGGAAACAAAATCATAGTAGGTACTATTAATAAATAAAGGAATCTAGAAACAGATATAATAATTCAAAACTACCTAACTTTATCTCCTAGAAATTCTCTCTACTAAAAATCTACACAACCCCGTTATAACCGCCAAAATAATTCCCTCACTTAACGGTAACCATAATAATTAAAAGACTGCAAAACTACAAACGGTTCGCGATGGTCATCTAAGCAGGACCCTTTTCTTATTCCCACATTCGGCTGCAAGATGAGCTGTCTCCGGACCATCGAGAGAGCTGCAACGTGCAAAACACCCGTTTGATCATCGCGACACCATTGTCCAGACAGAAAGACCCATAGATTAGGTGAAGCAGGTTTTTAAAACGTCTACTCTATTGTTGGGTCAAGAAATAGTTATTAATTTGCAGTTCTGTTGCTATAGAAAGCAAATTGAATGAGAAAAATATATCTCGGAGTAAATTGAGAGAGAAAAAGTTAACTCGGAGCAAAAAGACACGAAATTAGTAAAATACGGCGGCGAAATGTAGCCTTTGTTGAAATCTAGGTATTTTTTAGGCACAGGACATCGTTCCCGCGTTTTCTGAGTAAGACTCTAAGGTAACTTTAAGATTGTACATTTTCAGATCGTATCTACGGGAGCAGTATTATGAAAAAGGAACCAGGATTTGTTTTTGTTTATTCTTTAAAGCATTGTCAACGTATTTGCAGGCAAACTACACTATTTGACCTATTATGCCATACTTAATAATAACCAAAAAATGCCCTGATTAATCTAAATTAATTAAGCAAAAATTAAACTCTACAATATCTCTAACACACAAATGTAATTAAAAAACATTGACTATAAAAATGGCGCATCATCTCATTTCTAAGATAAGGCCGCGATACATTTATCTAAGTTACCTACGCTCAGTACTCGTCCAATAATCTAGTCAGACAGTCATCGATTCAGTCTACCTAGGCATTCGTACACAAAATGCCAGACTAGGAAAAAAGTAAAAAAAAGCGGTGACAGACTCATTCCGTCCGCCGTCTCCTTTCTAATCGCGCCCCCACACGCACGCGCGGCTTTTTAATTGCATCCCCCACCCCCCACCCCGGAAAAAAGGGCGAAGCACACGATGGATTAGCATACAACCTCAGCGAGAGAACGGAGCGCGGCACCCCTTCAGTTTTTGCGTGTCGGATCCCGCCATATTTTTCGCGGTTGTATTTTTTCGGGGGGGCGCGGGGAGCATGGTAGGTGCGTGCGCGCCGCGCCAGTCGGCCTGCTGCCGGCGACCAGGCGATGTGCATAACCCCGTCCGCGGCCACTAAACATACTGCACCGACAGACTCGGGACATGAGCCCCACAAACTAAACATTACTTTTTTATTTACACGTATAAACTGTGACCAAAGTGTTGTGCTGTGAGGATTTATTACAATAATTTAATATTAAAACGGGTAAGTTTTTCTAGATTGCCTAGTTATCAATGTGACGTTAGGACTAGCAAAATTCGGCGATAGCTGGGAGCAAGGTCGTGGCATACAGATAAATTTATTTGCACAAAAAAATGTGTTAGACTTATACGGATAACCTCATTACGGAACAACGCGCTCTTGTGCTAAAATATGTTTCATTTCGCATATTTTTAATTTATCGTTTTCGTTATAAACTCTTTTATCTTATAAATTGCGCCGTCAATTACAGAGAACTTAAATTCTTTCGGCAACTTCTGAAAACTATTTTGAGTTACAAAATTCTTTCGTTGTAGGTACGAATTTTGAGTGAGTGAAAAGTTTTAAAGTTAATATTTTAATTAAGTCGATAGCAATTTTGTCTATTTTTATAATAAAGATGATTGATTATAGAGTGATAATTTGAAAGTGACGTACTACTAAGTAATCGCTTAATTAGATTAGACTCGATACTGTTTCATAATGTTGACGATAGATGAATTATAGTCGCACCCATTTTTATTTAAACATTCCTTTCTGTTATTAAATCTAACGAACATTAGGCAAGTTCGACACATTCTACAAAGTTTTCAGCATGTTTCATTTACAAAACATAAGCAAACATGATCTTTTCTTCAAAACTTTACAGAAACTGAATTATAACTCTCTAACACTACTATCTAACTAACATGTAAGTAGTTTACTAAACATAATACAAGAAAAAACTTATTCAAATAAAGCAAACAAAGCTTAAAATAAAAGCTTCTAATTTCAAACTATTGTTTCATAATTTTTACTTACTCTAAACTTACAAATTCCCAACTAAAAGTCATACCTACTTTTTACTTTGCTTTCATTAATCATAAAAACACTATAAAAACATTTTTTTTCCTTTATCTAACACAAACTAACTGCAATATGTGTTTACCTATACACACTACACAGTGCATTCAACTTAGTGCATTTAAAAATAGTCCTAATACACACTAACCCGATAATGCGTTAGTCATTTGTCAATTTATTATTTATAATTATTATTTTATGAGTTAAAGGGTTTTATTTATAAAAATCTTTGAGCTGTTTAGCAGATTCTTAATTCAAACTCTTTATAGAAAATTTGAATAGAGAATTTGCTAAGTACCTAATCGCTGAACGTTGTCGAGATTTTCATAAATGTCTATTTTGGAGTTTGGATTTGAGATACACACAGTGTTACTCTGGATAATAAGTAATGTCTTGCTATTACTTAGATTTATATACGCTTCTATTAGTTTAGAGCTTATTTTTCTCATTATAATTGACAAACGATCTAAATCTACTCTATAAACTATAGATCAGACAAATGTAGTTCAGTAAGTCATGAAAATCTTTTGAAATAATACATGTCTTTACGAAATACTTAATCTCATCTTAATAAAGATAAATCAGTTAGATTTATAAAAGCATAAGTCATTAGTAAAGAGTCGAGAAACACGTTATTTCTTAATTACATTTCCTAATTCAAATGATTAGTATTAGTTTAATCTTTAACTAAATAGTTCGATTAAATTCTATATTTTATACGGCAAGTAAAGCCAATGTTGACTATTCCGCCGATGATTTAATTGGAAGAGCAAGGAAGTATTTTATATTAGTATATAAAAGAGAAGGAATTGTCGAAACAAAATAAATTCTTCTAAAGATTCAGTAAATTAAATAGTGTCTAGGTATTGTCAAACGCGACGGGACGGACTGTTGGAGCCACGTGACAACAGCTGTCAACGCTTTCCCGCTAAAAACAGTGTTCTGGATTTGAATCTAGCTTTGAAAGTAATTTGTTCCTTTTTGGTTTGTATTTTGCTTTTAAAAAGGAGATAGAAAGTTTGAGCTTCGATTGAGGTCTAAAAAGGTTAATATTTTATTTGTATGGACTTTTAAGCTTTGTTTCTAGATTTGAAATATATTTTTTTACTGTAAAAAGACTTTTATGTCGTTAAAACTGCAATTTATTAAGAAAAAAACAACGATATTCTAAACACAATTTAACTATTTAGAAAAAAAAACATAGACAAAGACTAATTGATTGGTTCTGTACTGTTCTACCTGTATAAGTTAACATGCGGGTTTACAATGTTAAAACCGAAATAGATAATCACTGTCTGAAACTCATATTAGTTAACAATATCTCAATAATTATTATCGAGATACAATATTAAAAATGAACCGTACTAATTTTTATATATTAACACGCGACTGTGAAAATGCAATAAGTAATATTATTATCAATATAACTGGGTGGTAATAAAATAATTAAACATAATTACAGCTCAAATTAAATTGAAAAACATATTGAAATAGAGACGCAACATTTTAGGGTTAAAATTCATTCATTGTATTTTTTTAAATTCGTTAAACACTCGCGTTCCATACAGTTATCAGAATGAGTAAATCTTATTTCACTTAAGAAAAGAAATAAAGAAAATTACCTACAGCATAATTTATTTAAGAAAGAAAGAAAATTGCATTTTATCACAAAATTATGAAAAAGGATTTTTATTATTGCCAACAAGGCCCCTAGCTCAGTATTATATCAGAGACCTACAAGTTTCAGTATCTTTAGAATATTTTCATTACTTTAAATAGCTTTGCCCGCGTGAATGTCGAAAATTATCCCAAGGGAACATATTCCCGTGACTACAAGACGTACGGCGATGCGCCATCGGTACATGATGGACATCCCACCCATACGCACCAAACGTTTTGGAAATACTTTCATTATGCGTACAGCTAAGGAGTGGAATTCCCTGCCGGAGTCTGTTTTTCCCGATAGCTACAATCTCGGGGTCTTCAAGTCAAGAGTGAATAGGTTACTTCTAGGCAAGCGTGCTACACCTTCGACCACATCTTCGCTTACCATCAGGTGAGATAGTGGTCAAGCGCAAGCCTATCAAAGATAAAAAAAAAACTATGTGCTACTCCAGACTATAATCTATCTCTGTGCCAGATTTCATCCAGATCCGTTCAGTAGTTTTCGCGTGAAAGAGTAACAAACATACAAACCCACTTACACACTCAAATAAAATCGCTTTTATAATATTAGGGATCAATTTTACAGCTAAAACACCAGAATAATAAACCCGTTAGCGTTTCAACTAAAAATAGGCTTTCCGATGAACACGTCTGCAACATACCTACATGTCTATATCTCGATATTCAGCTACAAAATATTGACATATTTTGTGACCTATTTGCTAAACCGATTGTATTCATAATTTTGCACGTGTGCCTGTACTAGATAGATAAAAAAAAACTAGGAATTCTTCGCGGTTTGAGAAGATTAGCGATACACTACAAGACGTTACGATAATTTATTATGAAACTAGCTTATCACGCGTGTATTCCCGAAGGTTTAGGCAGAGGTACACCCCATCCGTCTTTTGCCATATATAGGGTCCAGACTGCGCCGAGCTGTTCCAGATGTAAAAATCCAACAAAAGTTTTACTCGGCCCGGGCATCGAACTGAGGACCTCACACTCAACAGTAGCACTTACAACCACTAGGACAAATAAAACAATCAAATTGTACGTAAACAAGGTAACAATGTAGAACGCCAGCAGCCATCTGATCTGTTTGCAGTCGCCATAGATTTGATATACCTTCTGCCACTGTTTAAGTATCAATTGTGAAATAGCAACCTGTGAAAACAATGTTAAAAAACCGGCCAAGTGTAAGTCAGGCTCGCGCACGAAGGGTTCCGTACCATTATCGCAAATAACAGCAAAAAAGTCACGTTTGTTGTATGGGGGCCCCTCTTAAATATTTATTTAATTCTGTTTTTAGTATTTGTTGTTATAGCGGCAACAGAAATACATCATCTGTGAAAATTTCAACAGTCTAGCTATCACGGTTCATGAGATACAGCCTGGTGACGGACAGATAGACAGAAGGATCGTGGAGTCTTAGTAATAGGGTCCCGTTCCCCCTTTGGGTACGGAACCCTAATAAAAATTACAGGATGCACGGTGACCCCCAAACTAAGCACTTGCCTGTATCTAGGGGGTCACACTTGCGACATCAACAAGCGACTAATTAAAAAAATATTTTTTTAATTAGTCGCCCAGTTTCCCTAAGCTGTTCCAATTTTTATTAAAATCCGTACAGCTCCAAGCTTTAATGATTAACAAATATACAAACTTTCACACATTTACGTATGTAGGATAGATAGAGATTCACATAATAATAAATCATTACCCCTCCTTTACTACGCTGTAGTCGGGTAACAATGCAAATAACATTCTAAACCAAACTATAATAAAATTGTCAATGCAAAAGCAACCAGATTTTATTTAACAATTTAGCTAAACTATAATAATTTAGGTACCAAAAAATTTGATTTTAGTTAGATAAATATTGTTATTTGCCTAAAATTGGAAATCCATTACAATTCAAATTATCAATATTAGATATCATAAACAAATTTAATGAACAGAGAAGATATTTAATCTAAAATAATTTCCCCGTTGACAACTACAATGCAACATAGACATACAAAATAGGGTAATATTTGTAAATAACTATAATTTTCAGTAAACTGATGGTCGCCTAGTGGTCAAAATTCGAGCGTTCAAACCAAAAATAATAATTCTTTGCAGTGCTCCATTTAAACTTCAACTCTGTCAGATCTTATACTCAGCCGTGCTTGCAATATGCACTAAAACGGGTACAAATTTTCTGTGCTCATACTAATATATAAATAAAATGAAACTATTCCAAATTCTGACCACAAATTAAAGTATATTTCAACTTTACAATTGAGCAAAAACCCTCTTTTACTAACAAGTACCAATAAAAAAAAGAAAAATTATTTTATTTATTTTATTTTAAAAAAACGTTGCCCCACACTAGGAATTTCTCCTGTATCGTTGGTGCGTTAACAAACATATAAACTCACATACACAAACACCCAAGGCCGGAACAACTATTTGTAGATCATACAAATAATTGTTCCGTGCGGGAATCGAACCCGCGACACGCAGCGCAGCAGTCAATCGCTCAACCACTGCGCCAACCGTGCAGTAAAATCTTTTTCTTCTTAAAATAGATTTCATCATCATCATCATTTCAGCCGAAAGACGTCCACTGCTGGACATAGGCCTCCCCCAGGCGTCGCCACATTGACCGATCAAATAGATTTAAATTTAAGAAAACAATATTATGAAAACCTGAAGGGTTGGCCATTGGCAAGCAAAACGATTCGTTCTAGAATAGAAATCTGGCATAAAACGCTTTCGCCCGGTTACTGAAAAAGAAATACCGACGCATCCCAAATTAAACGCAAGTCAAGTGTTGCAATTGGCTGTTGAACATTTAATCATCGAATCACAAGAGCTAATTTGTCGCAACAATATTTTTGATGCCGTACCTGAGCCTAAAGGAATGAACAATTTTAAGATATCTCTTGAAAAACTGGAAAGTAAATGATATCGGATAAATTATCCCAACTCAAGTTACGTTAAAGTCTTTGTTATAAAACAATACGAAAGCCTTAAAAATACTATCTGGAAAACCTGACGTTAGAAACCAAATATCATGCTAACTACCACGCAAATAAAGTTAGAAGCATTAGGTAAAATAGAGTCCTTTTAGTAAAGAATAATTATCTTTGTGATTTCTCCCGTGGTGGTATAAAGATCAAGCAGCTTCTAACTGGAAGTCGGCAGTAACTGAAGTCGATCCTAAGACATCAAATACATATGAAACCGTAAGTATGAAACTTCTAGCTTAATATACATATATATACTAAGCATAAAAATAAATTGAAGGTGTTTAAATAAATAGACGTAAAAAACAAGATCAGAATCTGAAATAGAATTTAGTTATATGTCTGCCCAAATCAACTTTAAAAACCCAAAAAGAAGCTTAAATAAAAATACAAAAGATTAATTTTATTATAAATACCTAAACGATTACCAAAAAAAAAAACAACACTAAAAAGACAAAAACAGAAGAAAATAATTTATCCAATTCTCAAGTCCTCAATCTTGTCTACTTTGTACGCAGGACACAGATTTAGGTACAAATGTCGGCAACAGTAAACAAATGTAGCCTTGTCCTTCGAAAGGTCAATAACGCGGCTAGATAGTGTTCTCCTAGTGAAACAACACTACTAAGGGCGGTTACGCACTACACGTCCGTGTCCGTGATCCGTGTCCGTGATTTGAGTTCCGAGTTCGAAATGTTCTGAATTATGACAGACTAGCTTCTGCCAGCGTGAAAAGTGTTTTCTTAGGGAACATTACACCGGGACGAAAAGTAGCCTATGTGCTATTCCAGACTATAATCTATCTCTGTACCAAACTTCATCTAGATCCATTCAGTCGTTCTGGCGTGATTGAAAAACAAACATACATCCATCCAAGCTTTCGCATTTATAATATTAAGTAAGATTATGACGGACAGAGTTCGGATGTAGTTTCCCTAAAAGAAGTACTACGGCTACTTCGGAACCGAAATTTCACGGAAACGGATCGGATGTAGTGCGTAACCGCCCTTTGTGTTAGTCACTGTTTCGGTCTGTCAACAAGGATAGTTATAGCACAATATTGCAGTTTTTAATTAGCGGTTCTCTATATTCTATAGTCTAAAATAATAATATTTAATAATATTAAATATTATTATTATTAATATTTAATAATATTAAATATTATTATTTTAGACTTATTTGTCTGCCTCGTTGGTCTAGCGGTTGCAAGCGTTCGGAGGTCCTAGGTTTGATGCCTGGGTCGGGCAAAGTATTATAATTTTATTTATTTTATTCGTTTTTCCTCGCACTGGAACGCCTTGGAGCAATTATACCAATGGAGCACAAACTTATAAAAAACCGGCCAAGTGCGAGTCGGTCACGCGCACTAAGGGTTCCGTACCATTATCGCAAAAAACTATAAAAAAAACCACGTTTGTTGTATGGGAGCCCCACTTAAATATTTATTTTCTTCTGTTTTTAGTATTTGTTGTTATAGCGGCAACAGAAATACATCATCTGTGAAAAGTTCAACTGTCTAGCTATCACGGTTCATGAGGCCTGGTGACAGAGGGACAGACAGACAGACAGATCGCGGAGTCTTAGTAATAGGGTCCCGTTTTTACCCTTTGGGTACGGAACCCTAAAAACTATTAGTCCGGGTGTTGGGTTTTTCCATCGGGAAGTTCTCAAGTAGCAAACTGGAGGGTAGATTTCTGCCGAGTTGATGGCAATAGGATCGCCCACTGACAAGGAACTTAAGCATAACTAGCGCAATGTAGGTGTCCTTTAGGTACAAGTCTGCCCAACCCGTACTCCCCACAGGCGTGATGTTATGTTTGTTTTGTCATTTTCGGACTACATCACTTTACATATTATAAAACAGTCCTTCGCCGCGACTGTTCGCGTTAAACTCAAAAACTACTGAACGGATTTTCATGCGGGTTTCACCAATAGAAGGACTGAGAAACGAGTAAGGTATTTGTCACGGTCGAAGCCGTGGCGGGTCGCTAGTTTGTCTAATAATGTAAGTAACTAGATTTGTGCCTGCGCCTTCGCTCTTGTGGTAATTACACAGGAACTGTGCATTTTATGGCATTATAATCACCCCTCGATTTTTATCACAATGCGAGCCAGTTTAGGGCGTGTCTTATTGCTTATAAAAATAGTATATTAAAGGCCTTAAAATATATATACTATGTAGTTCTTTAAATGTTTGTTAAATGTGAGAAGTAATGCGGAAATAGATTTATTATAATAAGTTTTTAATTTCAAGTTAATGAGGCTTTTAAGTTGACTGTTCTTGAATTATTCTAGTTTGAACCGGTTTAATTCATCATATTCCTGCACTTATCCTAAGTTAGTTTATATGCAAGTTAAAATTAGGTATAGACGTATGCACTGAAGTATTCTATAGGTAAATAGGTATTATAAATATTGTACATAGGTACACTATTATTAAGGATACTGGCGTCATTAAATGTTGAAGTAATTCGTAGTGTTTATCACAGAAACCATGCAGTCAGCCGTCTAGTTTGGCAAACAAGGATAGATCTAGGAAAATACTAATAATAAAATAATCAAATGTGTTTGGCTTGGAATATTAGTAATAGTTGTTGTAATGACTAAAATATTGGTATTTAATTTGACTTATAACTGTTGGTTTTCTGAATATAGTAACCTCTTATCATTGTCATAATGAATATTATTTATCATATTTCAATGTCGAGTATTTACTCAATGGTCAAGGCCATGCCTTCTCTGAGTGAGAAGAGGCCCTTTCCCTGCAGAGGGTCAGCTACAGGCTGGTATACAGAGACGGGATTACATAACAAGAAGAGATGACCCAGATTTAGGTAATGGTGGACTTAGGTAAATATGTCTGAGAAATGAGACGGGGCTGAACAAAGTTGCCAGTACATAGTGGTCAAAAAAAATTTTTTTGGTTGCTCGAATCGCAACGACGATATAACCATTCACTTTGTCGTATCCGAAATACGTGAAATTTTTTCGAATCCCGGCAGGCGGTTTACTTTGTGTAAAATTATTTCATCACCACTGCTCTCAAAACGGTGAAGGAAAACATCGTGAGGAACCGGCATGTCCTAGAACCAAAAATTTGAATACATGTGACATGCACCAACCCGCACTGGGCCCGCGTGGTGGGTAACGGCCCATTCGCTCTCACAGAGAGGACACTTGTATCCTAGATGTGGGCACGTTAAAAAGCTGATCATGATTAATAGGCTGGCGCTTGACCACTATCTCACCCGAAGGTAAGCGATGATGTGGTCGACGGTGAAGCACGCTTGCCTAGAAGTAGGTAAGCTATTTTTCTTTCAACAATTTCTGAGACTTTTAAATTCAGATATTTTAATTACTTGAAAGTGATAACTAATAAAAATGCGGTATCCTATGATTTTCGTCTCAGCGCGATAATATTTACATTGAGCGACGTTAGTTTAGCCAACGTTGGTCAGAAACCCGAGCTGAGTTTATTATAGCGGACTTCTACTCGACTACTATTGGTTTTATTATAATTACTATAATTTTCTACGTAGTTTTAATGTGAGTAAGTTGATAGGGAAAAACAGAAGAGCTCTGTTACGGTCAAAACATTTGTACAAAATGTTGATTCTTAAACAAAAACAAATACCTAAAATTTAACTTTACTGATATTCACGAGAATTAGACTGTATTAAAAGTACAATTCCTAGGAGATAATTGGCCAATAAATCCATGCTGAAAATTCTTATTACAGAATCTATTACTTCGGTTGTTCTGTTTCTCAGGAGCATGCTCTTGCTTTTGAAAACAGCATTCTTATTTCACAAATACAAAGATATTAAATAATACTTATAATAAAACACAAAATATCTTTCATATCAAAACAGAGATAACTTTTACTTAAGAGCAGTGGTGGCTCAATGGTATCGGCCGCGACTTACAAGTTGTAGGTCGTGGGTTCGAGCCTGACCAGGAGCTTTACTTTGTGTAAATTATTCATCACCACTGCTCTCAAAACGGAAAGGAAAACATCGTGAGGAAACCGGCATGTCCTAGCTAGAACCAAAAATTCGAAGACATGTGACATCCACCAACCCGCACTAGGCCAGCGTGGTGGATTACGGCCCATTCCCTCTCTCAGAGAAGAGGCTTGTGTCCCAGCAGTGGGAATATTAATAGGCTGATGATGATGATGATGATGAAGTAAATAAAAAATGGCGGATTGACGGATTTGGTTTTTGAAAATATATCAAACAGATTTATTAATGTTTCAGTTAAAAATAACCGGACTCCATAAAATTGCCCTAAGCCATCTTAATCCCTCCAATTAAGTACAAACTAACAGTAATTCACTAACCCTAAAGAAAAAAATAGCACTACGTTTTCTAACCCCCCACTGCCCCGCCACGCCAGTTAGTTCGTCTAGATTGAAGCCACAGGTAGCCACGCAGCCACGCTACAAATCGCGCCTAACTACCCACCGACAGGCTCCCGCCGTTCAAGGGTTAATATCTGCGTCACCTGTCACCGGCGGTAGCGGGTTAGCCTTGTCACCTACTCGCTTCAGTGGCTATGAATTCATTGGTGGCCTTTTTAGCTAAAATTGGTACATAGGTAAATAGTTACATTGTAAAAGAATTTAAAACAATGTTCGTGTTCAATAAAGTTAATTATATCGATCTATTTACATAAACTCATGCCTTTTTACCCGATTGCGGGAGGATTATTCCCATGAGGATAGGTGAAAACTACAAAACGCCATCTACGATCCTTACGTCATACTTCTTTGGCTACGTTTTTTAGTAGATAATCGTGCGTCCACACTTCACAGACTTTTGCACAGATTTTCATCAACTTCTATAGAATTTTGTCTGTGGCTTACCAGTAGTACAAAAACTAGCCAGGTTGTTAAAGGAACAGAACCCATTTCTAGCATTTTTTGAATTTTTGTCTGTTTATTTGTGCACGCATCACGTGCAATTTACGAAACCAATGTAGATAACTTTTATACATAAAATTGTGCGTAACTTGAAGAATTACTTAGTTTTTGTTTTTGTTTGGAAACTTAAATTTTTTCGGGATAAAAAGATTGTAGCTTTTAATCATCATCAATCAATCATCAATACATATAATAAATCTGTAGAAAAGTAATTTTTGTACATCGAAAATATTTCCAAAAAAAATAGCTAGTGTGTTAAAGGATAACCAATACAACCTATTTCCAGCATTTTTGTTTTTTTTTTATCTGTTTTATCTGTTTATGTGTGCACGCATCACGTGAAATGTACGAAACCAATGTAGATAACTTTTATACATAAAAATTGTGCGTAACTTGAAAAATTACTTAGTTTTTATTTCATCGCAATCGGTTCAGTCTATCAAAAGTTAGATGAATTTAAAGTGTTCAAGAAGTAATGAACTCGATATTCCATAGATGGCGTTGTGCATTTGAATTCATTTTCTGAATGGCAGTGTTAAGATTCTCCGCGAAAGAATGATGACTATAGAAAAAAAAATGGTGGGTAGGTAAGTAGGGTAGGGTTGGCAGACAGATGATGGGAGCGAAGCCGCAGGCACAGCTAGTCAGTAAATAAATTTGTATTAACAATCAAGTTTACCTCTTTAGAAAATGGATATTTATTTGTAAAACAAAGGTTTAAATATAACACTAAACAAAAGTAAACTTTACAAAATTATACTTAAACTAACTACTTACGTAATACACAAAAGAAAGGTACACTTAGGCGTCGAAGTACTCCTCCACATCGCCGTCATCCGGGAACGTGCCCAGAAGAGGCGTGCCCTGGCAGCATTGCCACGTTGAATGGCAATGCTGATTCTTTGCGAAAAGAAAGAGCCAGCCCTCTGGCCAATTTTGTCAATTTTGTTTTTTTCGTCTCTTTAGGATAGATCTTCAGATTTAGATTTGTACTCAACAATCTAGTAGGATCAGTTCCATTAACCGGTTGAATGCCGTAATTAGCTAAACTATTATAAATCCATTGTGTCTCGCGAAGATCCTCGAAACCTTGATCCACTCAAAAGGTTAACATGAATAAAAAAATCACAGTATCATTGTCCAACACATCCCTCCGCATCATATTCCAGTCCTCGACTACCGACGCTTAACCTAGCGTCCAACACAATCTAATGTGTGCATTACATAAAGGAAACAGTCGCTGGTATATTTTTTTTATCTTTTGGTGAGCATTGAACCTAGATAAGGCGAGCATACAGCTCTGCCTAGATAGCCTATGCTAACATACTGTATTTTTATAATGTCGCCTAAATAGATTTGTCATGCGTGAAACTGGGTAGGCAGAAAGGCAGGTTGGAAAAAAATTAAAATGAAATTTGTGCTGAAAAGTGGTGTAAGAGATGGTTTACTTTTAAGAAAAAGTGTAGTTTTTTTTGAAAAAAATAAGCTGGATCAAATCCTGCACCGTAATTCTTGCACAGTTTGACATTTTCAACTAACGTTTTTATATTATGTACATTCATATATCTCTCCGGGTAATACTAAGTATCAAACATTTCACTATTATAATAATTAAAAGTAAAAACTCTTTATAAAAAACTTTTTTACAAAAAAATACTACCGACTTCCAAATAAGAAAACTACAAAGTGAAAAATAACTTTATTTTTGGAAGTTGGTGTCATTCGTAGGTACCTTTTTTTTTGCGTTACGGACACCGACTTCCAAAAATAAAGTTATTTTTCACTTTGTAGTTTTCTTATTTGGAAGTCGGTAGTATTTTTTTGTAAAAATGTTTTTTATTTTTCACTTTTTAGTTGTACCTACCTAATTTAGTAAGTCTCCTATAACGCCGGAATAGATTACCCGAATATCATGAAACTTGAATAAAACCGATCAAATGAGAGATCTGCTTACCCCTTAAGAGCGTACTGGCGTGATGTTATGTTAAGAAATCGTATAAACAATAAACAGACATGCGATTGCAGCAGTCCCGAGAGATTTTCCGTGATTTATTGAAGAGTTCTGTTGTATATCTTCGAGGTTCTTCATTAGATCTTCACCAAATTAAAATGGGACCAATTTCGGAACATACTCTTTTAAAACAAAAAAAGAATTTTCAAAATCGGGCCAGAAGTGACGGAGATGTCGGTGAACATACATAAAAAAAAACATACAAGAAGTCGAACATAGAACCTCCTCCTTTTTCGAAAGTCGGTTAAAAACAAGCTTTTAATGGACTAAAAAGTACGATATGTAATATGAGCCCAAACACAATGGTGTAATCTTGTATGGTTGAGGAGTTGCTACGGCCACCTGCTGGTTCCACCATAAGACCAGCTCCATAGTACCTAGCACAACATTTCAATATTTCCAAAGTTACATAAGTACGCCAAGCTTCGGCTTAATCGGATGCCAGGAAATGCTTGAAAATCGAATGCTGGACACATACGAAACATATAATATAAAGCTTAGAAAAATAAATATCATCGCTAACCGACTTTACAAAAAAGGGAGGTCCTCTTGTTCTTTTCTTCTCACGTGACGATAAGCAAAGAAAACACGGTGTATTGTAGTACAACTACGAGTATCAGTCACTCGGCTGCATTACGAACCAGATTTTTATCTTTAGTTGTTATAATATTTATCACCTATTTAGGTATAATTTATCACCGGATAAAAACAAGCGGCAATGTGATTTTCACTTGTTTTTAAAAGAAAGTGTTTGGAAACAACCGGTCAGTCTTAAAAATAACATATAAAGAACACTACCCTAACAGCGGTTACGCACTAAACTTCCGTGTCCGTGACTTGAGTTCCGAGTTCAAAATGTTCTGAATTATTTATTATTATTTATTTATTTATTTTACACCAATAAGTCTTCGATTTTTTGATTCTACGACAAGCCGGTTTCCTCATGTCATGTTTTCCTTCACCGTTTTGAGAGCAGTGGTGATGAAATAATTAACACAAAGGAAAGCGCCAGGCAGGGCTCGAACCCACGACCTACAACTTGTAAGTCGTGGCCGATACCACTGGGCCACGACTGCTCCCACCCGCACTGGGCCCGCGTGGCGGATTTTGGCCCTTTCCCTCACAGAGAGGAGGCCTGTGTCCCAGCAGTGGGAACATTAATAGGCTGATGATGTGATGTGATGTGATGTGACACCAATAAGTAAAACATCTTACAGTATTCCCAATACGATGTTATACCACACACAGAATAAATAATGTTATTATACACTATATTTAATCATAAAAATTAAACAATAAAAATAAAATAACAAAAAATTAAATTAAAAAAAGAAAATTTTAATTTGGATGCCTCCTTCGATGCACCTTTATGCTCCTGACACAAATTTCGGCAGGCTATGGAAAACACAGACATTAATTATGACAGAGTATGACTGATAGAGCTCGGATGTAGTGCATAAAGCTTTCTTGCGCGACATATCACTATTATAAGATTTGTATTTCACGAATTTTAAACGTTCTTATTTTTCTATCAACAGCTTGAAGATGACAAAGACGGCAGTAAAAAGATTTAGTCTTACAGTCCTAAAAAAATGTGAATATCTAAGTTCACTTTATTTATTCTAGGAGGAGCTCGTGGCTAAATTATAACAGCCGCACGGGTCGATCATAAAGGTTAAGCAACGCTTGACGAGGTCGGTCCGTGGATGGGTGACCATTTCAACATACCGAGTTTCCTCTAGGCCTCGGAAAGCACGTCAAGCCGTTGGTCCCGGCTGTCATTTGAAGATCTTTGACAGTCGTTATGGGTAGTCAGAAGCTTGAGATCTGACACCGGTCTTGCCAAGGAGTACCGTGTTAACCAGTTACTGGGTTGTGGAGGTCAGGTGGGCAGTCGCTCCATATAAAACACTGGTACTTAGCTGAATCCGGTAAGACTGGAAGCCGACCCCAATATAGTTGGGAAAAAGGCTAGGCAGATGATGAGTTTATTTACTCTAGAAAACAAAAATAAAACTCTTTCTAAAGCATTAAGATATCTACAATCTAATTAAAGTTGTATCTACATATTTCATCTGCCAATTGAAAAATAATAAAATAATTAACAAAAATAGTAAACAAATAAATCCTCTAACACTATACAATAAAACAGTGCTGTAGGTAAAAACTTAGCATCGAGTTTGGTGTAATAATACATATTAGACCACCCCGCGTTGTCTCCTGTTACGGTAATTCTTAGATACCGCATTATTATCTATAAAACGGACGGACAGACCGGAATTATGTATGTAAACAACTGTTTAGAACTAATTGTTAACAAAACACCGTTGTCTGTGATTAAAAATGTGTTCTTGCATCTGTGTCGCATTCCAAACTCTTATCCTGAATGCTTTCGTAGTGATAATAAACTTCTAACGGTTATAATAAGTTCAATTCGACATCCGAGACAGACTTACAAAAAATATAGTAATAATTGTTGATTAGCTTTATCTAGCGACTTTGCCCACGTAGACACACGGGAACCGAAAACTTTTCGTGATAAAAATATACAAAACAAAACTTTATAATACAACTGACACGTGACTTACAAGTGAGAGCAGTGGTGGCCCAGTGGTAACGGCCGTGACTTACAAGTTGTAGGTCGTGGGTTCGTACCCAGGCAGGCGCTTTACTTTGTGTAAATTATTTCATCACGACTGCTCTCAAAAAGGTAAAGGAAAACATCGTGAGGAAACCGGCATGTCTTAGGACCAAAACTTCGAAGACATGTGAGATCCACCAACCCACAATGGGCCCGCGTGGTGGATTATGGCTCTTTCCCTTTCACAGAGAGGAGTCCTGTGTACCAACAGTGGGAACATTAAATAGCTGATGATGAATACTAGTTCAGATTGACATTTCGCAACTAAATGAGTTCAGACTAATAGAAAACGAATATATTGTCATTAAACGAGATATTTACTTATTAAAAAACATAAAACCATTTAACTGATACGGGGACCAAACCCAAGATGCCATGTTAGCAGTCGTGTTAGTGGCAACCCCTCGACCAGGAAGTGTAACACCGTCCTTATCACACCTGAAAAGTGCCGGCAATACTATAAATAAAATAAAATAGTTATTTTAATCTCATGCGCATAAATTTAGACTTCCCTAACTATTTTAATAATTAACTCAAAAATTATTTGTTAATTTTCTTATCAAATTAGGCATTGCACCTATTCAATTAAATTTAGTATTTGGTAATTAGTGTTTTTAGGCACTGTATTATCGTGTAACGACGACTAAGGATAACTATGGAACGTTTTCAGGAACACTAAGTTACATTGCCTGTTTATTGCAGTACTGTTGTGCAGTGTTGCCAAATCTCGAATTATGACTGTTTTCTAAGGAAATTCAGTCGGCGCTCTCTGCCCCCGTTTTCTCTTAACTCAAAGTTGTGTTTTCACCCACTCCAGCAAAACTTTGAGTGATAGAGATAGTGTATCACATAAGAGACTAGAATCCAGTGTACAATAATTGCTTATGCATATACAAATCCATATAAATAAGTCTAAATGACAAGAGTGAATCGGCTCCTTCTAGGCATGCGTGGGTTGTCTACCATATCATGGCTTACGTCTAACTAGACTATCAAACGTAATAAAAAGTTTGGACTGGAGACTGTAAACATAACAAATAACAGAAAAAAGAGTGCTAGGGACACCCTTTTTATAAAAGAAAACTTCTAGTACCTTAAAATAAGTCTAAATTACTAGAATAATAGCAAATAGACAGTTTAGTGCCTAGTGCTTTAAAACATGCAATAGTGCTAGCTTGCAATAGTTACTAGACCTAGATTCCCGTGGCGTTGTCTCGTATCTGCGCAAACCATATGAAACAGGGCTCGTAATACATAAGCCAATTAGCAATTTTGAAACTGAGTCTTTAGGAAACCCCTAAGCCCTAATCAATTCATTGATGTACTTTGATCTATTTACATACTAATTATAGACCTCGTGTAATAAGGGGAACGGGCAAGAACTCAAATTCAAAAAGTACCCAGGGGTAATTTTTACAATCGCTATCTCCTCGTTTTCGATGGAAAACGAGGCAATAGCGATTGTAAAAATGTCAAAAAATTATGGAATTGTCAAGTGCTATCGAAGGTGATCAATCCGTAACATTTTGGAATCTCGACCACCGTCATAACGCTGGCAGCATTGCCTCGTTGAATACATGTCTGTCTTGTACTTCTCTTGAATTAATATCATTTGAGACCATTTCGATCCATCGCCACCAACGAAAGAATGATTTTTAAGTGATTTTTTTGTGAAAAGTCCTAAAATAGTATGGCTTGCAATAGAATTTGAACTTTGTCAAGTCTGTCAAAGAGTTTGTTGTTCCAAAATTTGATGATAATTTCGAATTTAATATAAAAATAAATTGATTAATCAACTCACTGGCAGAAAAAACGACCAAAACCGCTGTATCTAGAAGTAACGTTAAGTTCAAGAGTGAATAGGTTTCATCAAGGTAAGCGTGCTACATCGTCGACCACATCATCGCTTACCATCAGGTGAGATAGTGGTCAAGCGCGAGCCAATCAAAAAAAAAAAAAAAAAGTAACACAAGAATCTCTAAAAACAAAGTCGCTGTCCGCGTCTGTCGACGTCATTTCTATTTTCTCCGCTAACTTTTTCTAAACCACGCAAAGGATTTTGTTACAGTTTCCACTCATACAAAGAGCGATAAACAATGAAAGTTTTCGTACACAATTTCTCCCGTGCGAAGCCGGGTGGGTCGCTAGTTCCTTACATAGCAATGGTGAGCAATTAAAGAAGGGTTTTTCAAATAACCCGTAATTTTATTAAATCGGGGTGAAAGTTTATACGGCAGCGGAAGTTGTAATTCTTAACTATGGAAAATCCATCGGGTAAAAGGCTAATTTTACCCGTAAACGTGCAAATGCATTTAGAAAATATAAAAAAAAGCCAACACATTCCTGTGGTCTGCTCATGCTGTGCTTTATCTAATACCTCATGAGTCCTTGTATGTAAATTGCAATTGATAGCCTTTTCAGCTCAAAATTGCCCGTTCTATCCTTCCTTTCCTTTTTTCCCATCGACATAGCAAGGTCCGCGGTTAATATCCTTAAAAAGAAAACTCAACCAAATTGAGAACCTCCTCCTGTTTTTAAGTCGGTTAAAAAGAAGGTGTATTTTAATGAAAAAAAAATTTATTAATAATATTTTTTATTTTTTTATTTAATTAAATTATTTTTATTTAATTTTAATTGTAAGCGAACTGTTGGTTGACGTAGATATTTTGAGAATTGAATACCAGTATTCTAAATGAAGTGACTGCCTATCTGGCCTTCACAACCCAGTAACTGGGTACCACTATAGTTAAAAACACTGGTGTCAGATATCAGGCTTCATACCCGCAGTGGTGTCTCATCCCATACAAAGAAACTGTCCCGACGTACTGTACTGATTCTTCTGATTATTTGATTTATCTATCGATATCGATTGATTATTAGATGGTGATCTATCTATCGCCGTGGAACGGAAGCGAACGCGATCGATTGACAAAAAATAATTGGTATAATCAGATGAAAAACGCTAGTTACGTGGCACGGTTTCTTTGTATGGGATGAGGCATTTGTATGCTAGTATTATATTATCTGTGATACCCGTAACGACTATCAAAGACTCGTGTACCGAGGCACGGAGGAATCTCAGTTTGTATTAAATGGTCACCCATCCACGGACCGACCTCAGCAAATGTTGCTTAACCTGTGTTAGCAGTTATTATTTACCCACGAGCTCTGAATAAGTAAATAATGATTAATACATAGCAATTACAAGTTCTAATAAACAAAGTTATTAGTTAATATTAGTTTTTTGCGACGTATCCTGTACTCTGCAGGACGTAGGTATATGACGAATTGCGTCTAGCCGGCCGATTAGTCAGTACTGACGAGGACAGAAGTGTCTACTCCCTTATCTAAAATGTGCTAGGGTTTGCGCGAGTTCACTCGTGTTTAAAAGTCATTTTATTCGGAGGTTTCGAACATTGGTGTAATGGTTCTTATTATGATAACAGAGATAGGATTTTTTTTACTTTTTTAAGGTTCCGTACCCAAAGGGTAGAAACGGGACCCTATTACTAAGACTCCGCGATCCGTCTGTCTGTCTGTCTGTCCATCTGTCACCAGGCTGTATCTCATGAACCGTGATAGCTAGACTGTTGACATTTTCACAGATGATGTATTTCTGTTGCCGCTATAACAACAAATACTAAAAACAGAATAAAATAAATATTTTAATGGGGCTCCCATACAACAAACGTGTTTTTTTTTGCCGTTTTTACTATAATGGTACGGAACTCTTCATGCGCGAGTCCGACTCGCACTTGGCCAGTTTTTTTATTACTAACTTTGCTCTCAGCTATCAAAAGCATTTGTAATTCTAACGCACTTTCATATCATTCAAATAAAAGACAGTATCAGTCAACAAACATTAGGGATTGGTTGTGATCTAAATTACTATACCATAATTATGATAAAACTATACAAAAGTTTTGATTGGCTTCAAGAAAACAGGAATTAAGTACATAGTTTACTCAATACCATATTCTAATAAAACTTGTGTCTACGAGTGTACTATGTACTAAACAATAACACTTATCAAGGAAAACATAACGTTTTACTTATTTCGGAACTACTGCACCTAATATTAAATTTATAGTCGTTAAATAATAGTTAATTAGATCATGTTGTTTGTTTGTCGTGTGCTCGTGGCAAGTTATAACAACCGCACGGCTATATCTTCAAGGTTAAGCAACAGTTGCCGAGGTCAGCCTGAGGATGGGTGACCATCCATCCCACACGTTGCATCTAACACTACGATTGCGTGTTGTTTGTTTGTTAGTATATAAACTTTTATTATTTAACTACGCATTTAGATTACACACGTAGAAAAATACGCCGGTTTTAAGACGACGACTAACGCCAACGACCTTGAGGGAACAAAACGCGCACTCGTTTCATACCCGCGCGACCCAAAATTTAGTAGTTTTTTGTACTTTCCTTATTATTCTAAGACTTTAAAAAAAAGCCTCAGATCAAAATGTAGATAATTAAATTGTCTTTGAGATGGTGTCGATTTCATTAAAATACGCCCAGCGGTGTTGGTGCGATTGTCGTGTTTTCGTCCGTTTTAGACATAACTTTACAAATTAATTACACTATGTTATACGAATAAACCTTAATATTTTCTTAGATCAAATTATTAGGAAAATGGTCTTATGTAAAACATATTTTTCAAAAAAATTACAACTAGCCGTCTAGACGTTATTCTCATTTTAAAATCAGCTACTCAGGGGTATCTGCGCCTTAAAAGGACACGTCTAAGTATTACAGTGGCATTTTAATAGTATTTATACTAACCTTACTTTTCTAAATCTAAATAGTATGCGCCATACTCGTTTATTAAAAGTACCTATTATAACCGACATCATATGACTGTATTATTGTATTTTTTTTTTTGTTATCAGTCTGTCAGAATTATTTTACCGATTTCAACGAATGCACAGTATCCTTTATAACCTTACAGGATAAAAAATGGCGGTTTTAGAATTATTGTTAATTTTACGAAAAACTTACTTTACTGCCTTACCTTTCGGGTTAACAAGCGTGATGTTATTTGTCGTGATACTCTATAAAATCCATCTAAGCAAGAACCACAATAATATCAAAACAATCGAAAGGAAACGTGTCAATCTAAGCAAACTTCTCAGTAACCGTATTAGTTAACTTTAACAAGAATATTGCGCAAACCACAGTTAAGGAATTTAACTGCAATTGTTTTAAGAATTGAACTATCATGTCAGCATATTGATCGATTCAAGGCGAATCTTCTCATTGTTCAAGCTATGTGTGTTTTGGCATCAGCAGAAAGTGCTTCCCACCCTTTAAAGGTATATATCACCTGCATAGGCTTTTTCTGTCTAACCGATGAAGTTGAATATCAGTCATTTAAATGGAGTGACTGCTGTACTGTCTTCAAGGCCCCTGCCTCCCCTCCCCCCTCATGAACGGTACGATCCGTCTTTACGATCCGTTGTTTCAGACCGATCGCAACGACGAATCGATGGTTTATGTCCACATCGTAAACGATTTACTAGACCGAAGACGATATCGTAATCGCTACAGAAACCAATAGGATCATGAATATCGTAACGATAGATCGAAGGTTTATGGCTCTTTGCGATCGACGATTCGATTTTTGCCTCTGTCTCAGTCTGCCAACGCGGGATATAATGTGAGTGATCGCCGATCGCAACGACCAATCGTTTCGATCAATCGTTGCATTTCAGCGGCAATTCCGCGCGATGGATCGTCATGATTTTCTTCAGATCCATCGTAACGATGGATCGTACCATATATTGGGTTCTTTACTGTTTGCAACGATACCTCTTGATATGACTGGCATATTTGGCTTGACTGTAAGGGTCCAATAATAAAAGTTCATAATGGTCTAGAGTCTAGACCGTTGTGACCTGTTGCATAGTGGACCTATACTGTCTAGACTCTATACAGTACAGGTCCACTATGCAATAGGTCGGTCTTTAAGGTCTATGTAGATACACCGTCATTTATTACAGGTCATATCTGATTCCCTTTATTCAGCTATCTGCTGAGAATCTGCTGAGAATCTTCAAAAAAGGCGGTTATCAATTCGTTTGATTTTTTGTGAAGGCACTTTCGGGGCACTAAGATAATCAAAGAAACTGATTTAAATAAAAAAATAGATTTTCAGAAAACTGCACGACTACAGTAACAACTTGACTTAAAAATCGCCTTTATTTCGTTGCAGTAAGGGCGGTATTAGTAGGCCAAGCTCAACTATTGACTTAGAGTGAACTGTTCCTAGTCTTCAATATCATTTTTTACAAGTTTCTAGGCCTATTACGCTTTATCAGTTGTCAACATATCTATCACCTTACGAGTGTATGATTGGTGTTTGTCGTTTTCGTCAGCCAATCACGAGAGCTAACATCATGGAATGAGACAGCAAGTTTACTGATAAGTCTTATCAAAATTAGAAGGGGGGGTTCTTAATTTTAAGTACAGGAGTACTAATTTTTTTGTGAGCTTTAGAAACAGGCTATTTCAATGGTATCATTGACAGATAAGACACACTCAGACACCAAAATGCTTAGTCAGTCTATAATGTTAAGCCGGAATTACTAAAACAATTAAAAAGGCATTGTGTCTCACGTGGATCCACGTTTTAGGCATTCATGGGGTTAAAGAAAGCTAGCAGTAATCTATACTTATCTATACTATATATTATAATATTTTATATTATAAAGTTAATATTATAAAGCTGAAGAGTTTGTTTGTTTGAACGCGCTAATCTCAGGAACTACTGGTTGGAATTGAAAAATTCTTTTTGTGTTGGATAGTCCATTTATCGAGGAGGTTATAGTCTATATAACATCACACTTCAACCAATAGGAGCGGAGCATAAATGAAAAATGTTCCAAAAACGGGCAAATATATAATATATTCCTTTTTGAGAGCTTCCGTTGGGTGCGCTGCGTAAGCGGTTAAAGTTACGCAGCATTCATTGTATGTGGGGTAGGTAGGGTAGGGTAGATAGCTAGCCAGTAGACGGGAGCGAAGCCGCGTGGGACAGCTAGTCCATTATAAGGGTCCAGTGCGGGTTGATGAATGTCACATAGTATCTTAGAATTTTTGGTTCTTGGTCTTTATTTATTGCCATGGGGTTAAACAAACTTACAGAACGCCATCTGTTACGATCCTTGCACAGTTATACAGACAGTTAATTTATATCTGGTCATACACGCACGCTGACTCGGTGTACCACGTAACCTTTCTGAAGAACGTCGCCAATAAGATCTGTATGACCTTCTAGGGTGTCCCCTACCGGCATTTCCACTCATGTACCATGTAAATACATTTTGAGAATACCATCACCCTTAGTTTCATGCAAGTTGACGAGCATGCGACGCTTCTTTTTCTACTGACTGACTGCTTGACAAATCAAAAGTACTTTTAGATGCTTTAATGGATATAAATTATTCTAGTTTGAGTTTGAATAAGTTTTTGCATGAACTAACCTTTCAACTGTCATACCCCAAAGGAAGTTTAGTGCTAAGATCTCATCTATCAACTTGTTGACCAATAATTTGTTTTTTAAACACATCGTGCTCATCCGGATGACAAACAAACAGTACATATCTAGGAGTCAGTTACATGTAAACATGGGTTGTAATTAATTATGGTGACGCTGTAGTAGTAAATTGGGTAGGCAGAGGGGATAGTGGCTTTTAAATTGACTGCCTGCTTTTGGAAATTAGCAGAATTCTTGCTCTTGATTGTTAAATAAGACTATGTCATACCAGCCATGCCAAGGAGTTTCTTGTGAAGGCCAGGCAGTCGCTCCTTGTCAAATACTTAATCGCTTGATGATGATTTTAAGCAATAAATATGTTTTAGTTGTTACGTTGAAAGTCAACTACATTTGAAGAAGTAAAAAGTCTTTAGCGTACTTAAAATATTATTTATAACGATGGTCTCAGGGTTTTTTAATTAGATTATTTAAAACATAGGTACCGTGTGGTGTCGGACGTAATAAATTTCACCATCCCATGTCTTGCCGTGGGTGTCGCAGGAGGCGACTAGAGACACACCAGAGAATAGGAAGTAGCATTCTCTATGCACTTAATAACAAACTGCGATCGCCAACCCGCCTTCCAAGCGTGACGATTGCAAACCCCCCATAGCCGATGAATAGCGCAAGAAAAAATGGCCCCGAGTGCCCGGCAGCCCGCCTACCCTTGACTACGGTAGCAGTCGAGGTTACGACGTGGCTAGGGGTGCGAAAAATCCCCGGACGGGGACTGGTTACCAGCAGCCTAATTGCATAAGTGAATTCTACTATGCAATCAAGTCGATTCTTTCCCAAAAACGAATTTACGTATTAATATGCAATACGTAAAGTCGTTTTTGGGAAGGAATCGACTTGTTTGCTTTGCAGAATTCACTTACGCAATAAGGCTGCAGAATACAAACCATTGGAAGGCTCACTCTAGGTGTAGCGACGACCTATGTCCAGCAGTGGACGACTTTCAGTTGAAATGATGATGATGATAATGAAAAGATAGGCTCTTCCCACAAAATTATAGTTGATAGAAATTTTACCAAAAACCAAAATGCATCCACGCTAAATCAGCGCTAATCTAATCTGTCGGCTCAACGTAAACTATAATGGTTCACCGGGTGGCCCATGTTGTGGCAGAGATACCAAAAATATCCCCAGCTTTTGATTAAAAACAGCGATTGATAAAAATCGCACTAACACGAAATCCAAGGCCCAAAATCTAGTAATTTTACTGATAACATTTGAAAAATAAAAAAGAACCTAGTATATATGCTGTTTGACACGTACGTAATCTAGAATTATTCGGCACACGTTATCAATCGATATATCAAGTTCGCAATCTCTTGCAACGATAACTAGCCCAGCCCTAGGTTAGGGATGTGACGCCAATTTTATCGATTAAAATAAACTTTGAACAGTGACGTAATGATAAATAATTTTTGGCATTATCTTTCAACTTTAAATACTCACTGAAGTGTTATTTCAATTGGTTTATTAATGTTTAAAACTTTCTAAAGCTTGAGATACCTAATCTCAAGCTTTAATATAAAAATATTAAAGTATTTAGTTTAGTATCAATTTTAATGAAACGTGCACACATTTATATCATTAGAGTTTAGTGTGCAATATTACTACATAAATATTAAGAAAAAAAAAACTACTTATCCTCAAACACATGAAATCGTGTAACGAAATAATTTTATAAATTTGAAATAAAACATCGATAGTTGAAAGTATCGACGACAGAGAGCCACAGTCGCATCCCTAACGCTCAATGCAGTCCTTATCTGAAACCTAACGTTTTAATACTCGGCATTAATATTTGTATATTACCATAGACAAGTTTTCGTCACGATATTTATGGAAGGTGACGTTGTAAAAGTATAAAATACGGAGATACGAAGATTGCTACTGTTGGGTAGGTGTCCCAATAAATAAATGAACTTATTGGGCATTTTCGACATTTAATATGATCTTGGATAATAATTGTTATAAATAAGCAACAAGATCATAAGTATTGATTAGTACATAGCACCCTTTTATTCCATTCACGCTATAATATCGCAGCTGTTATTGAGCACCATGACCGAAACTCGGTCTTGACTTATAATAACATTTCTATTGCACCTTGGGCACTGGGCAAATAGCGACGCTACCAAGCTGGGCTATGACATTCGCTATTAGACTATGGTCCGTACTAATAAGTATCTATTACAAATTCTTTTTCTTTAGACAGCATAGGAACACGGTGTGTAAAAGAGCCCAAATTAGGTTTTGATACAGGAATATGAAAGAAACAAAATAGGACTTGTAGAAAATCTAGTTTTTTATAGTGCATCTAAACATCGAAGCTGCTCCAAGTCATGTCCACTATTTTAGTAGAAAGAGCTGCAGATAAGATAATGCAGACAAATATGCAGTAGTAATCTTGTTTGATATTTTTATTAACATTTTAGTACAATGCTAGTTGCAATAGGTGTATATGTGTAGTTTTGAAATGGCTATTTGTTGGTACCCAGTGGCCTATAGTGGCCTATTTTAGGGGTCCTCAAAACAATTGCAGAAATAAATAATGATTATGTAGGTACGGATTGAAAAAGAGCAAGTTTAAACAAAGCAAAGGCCTAAAGAAAATTTAATCTGAGAAAATTGTTTTACTTTTTTTTTAAATAGAGCATCAACCAGCAAAGTCTATATTTCATATTCGGTCAGGGCTGAACTTGAGGACCACGTGATTAAAAATCGTTATCGACAAAAATAGAGGCGGTAGATTAGGCAGTGCAACTCTATCTTTCAATGATAAAAATAATTTAAAACATACAACGTCTATTTCGAAACGTTAGTTAAAGGCTGATTATTTATCTAAGAAGAGGCTGTCGCATCATTGTCATATTGTAGCGACGCTCTCGTCTGTGGTAGCTTTAAATTCTAAATTTACTCTCCACCTGGTCAATGACACAAAGTCTTACTTTCTTTATACTTTATCGTGGAAATAATAAATGTTATAATATTAATATAATAGTACAATTATTATAAAACAGAGATAAGAAGTTCACTCTTCCTTATGCTGTTTTCTAAGAGTTTTTTGACCCTAAGGTCGGCACGGGACTATGATCGCATAAAAAATAGGGATGTACCACTTGCTTATTTTAGTACTTAATAAAAATGTTAAATTTACTGACAGACATCACATCACATCATCAGCCTATTAATTTTCCCACTGCTGGGACACAGGCCTCCTCTCTGTGAGAGGGGATGGGCCGTAATCCACCACGCGGGCCCAGTGCGGGTTGGTGAATGTCACATGTCTTCGAATTTTTGCTTCTAGGACATGCCGGTTTCCTCACGATATTTTCCTTCACCGTTTTGAGAGCAGTGGTGATGAAATAATTTACACAAAGTAAAGCGCCTGCCTGGGCTCGAACCCACGACCTACAACTTGTAAGTCGCGGCCGATACCACTGGGCCACCACTGCTCACAGACATCGCATAGCCTAATTTACCGGGTTAAAAAAGTAACTTCTATGAGGTTAGGACCAAGAATAGATTTTTTAAATATTCACCTTCAAAGAGGTTGAGCAGAAGATTGTAGTACGTACTTTTGCAGATAGAAAAAACCCACTGGACTCACAGCTTGTAATAGGCATTATTTAAAAAAAAATTTTTTTTTTTTTTTAATTATTATTTTTTTTAGGCATTTTTTTTTTTTTTTTTAGGTATTTCTTTTTCAGGTTTTTTATTTTTATATTTCAGCAAAAGCGACTATTGATAAGCAAATATATTATTAGATGTTGTCGTGGGTTTTTGAGCCTGATATACTAGGTTTTGACAAAGGAAATAGGTACAAAAAACATGAAAAACTATCTATGAGTAATGGAAGTGTGCCAAACTTTGATTTATAGTTCAGTGTTTTATAATTCGAAATAGGGGTGAACAAGGCTTTGAAACCGGAAAAAAAACGAACCGGTTAACACCTAAGTACCTACATAGGGACTTTTTCTTTCGGTTTTTTTCTACCTTTAAACACAATTAAACGGTTTTAGGCAACAAAAGCTCGTGAATAGGTTTTGTGGAATTAACCGATTTGGAACGGTTTTTGCCGCCTACCTTCAATGCGCAACCATGCTGAACTACATAAACGATTCAGTTGTAAACGAACACACATTGGAAACGGTCATACGTCGTCGTACAAATCTAAACAAATAATTATATTTGCGCAATCAACGAGCACAGAGACACGAAAATTTGCGCTCGCCCCGCCTAATCCGGTAAACTAGGGTTTTCATTAACGTTCTTTTAACGTTTAGACTCCAAACAAAATAAACGATAATAACATATAAAAACCAGTTATTTTTAAGCCGGTTCCAAGTCTTGGAGGTGAAAACAAAAAGCTGTTTTTTTATCTTTCCAGTCTCATTCTATTACAATAAGTTAAGCATCAGTTTAAAAACCGCTAAAATCTTACCGCCATTAAAGAAAGTTTTAAAATTGTGTCAAGTTTTTCAAGCTTCAAAATTGTACAAACATTTAAGTACGTAATTATGATACTCGTACACAAGTCGCTTCCGCCGTTGATACCGCTACTTACCCAATGGCGCAATTGTTAAGCACTGAAAGTACTAAGTTCGAGCCTATGTTGATGTCCAGACACAAGAGTATTAAGAATGACTTGTGTTTGATAGTAATTTGTAACAAATAAAAAAAACTTATTTGGAAAAAAAAATTGACGGAGAAATCGGTGAACATACATAAAAAAACATACATAAAGTTGAACATAGAACCTCCTACTTTTTGGTAAGTCGTTTAAAAATACTATGGCCCGACTGTGAGCCATTAAGACAGAAGCATTAGCATTTAAGACGACGACTAACGCCAACGACCTTGAGGGAACAAAACGCGCACTAGTTTCACACCCGCGCGACCCAAAATTTAGCAATTTTTTGTACTCTCCTTATTATTCTATGACTTTAAAAAAAAAAGCCTCAGATCAAAATGTAGATAATTAAATTGTCTTTGAGATGGTGTCGATTTCATTAAAATACGCCCAGCGGTTTTGATGTGATTGTCGTGTTTTTGTCCGTTTTAGACATAACTTTACAAATTAATTACAATAATACGAATAAAACTCAAAATTTTCTTAGATCAAATTGTTAAGAAAATGGTCTAGTGCACCATATATATTTTCCAAAAAATTACGACTAGCCGTCTAGACGTGATTCTCGTATTAAAATCAGCTACTCAAGAGAATCTGCACCTTAAAGCAAGAGTTAACATTCCTCATCTGGGCTTGCTCGCTCCTATTTAGACCTAATCCATCGCTTACCCCGACACATTCTTATTTCACACTACATAATTTATCTAGTAGTAGACACGCTTCTATCGACAATCTATTGAACACGTAATTATGACACGATATCTTACGAAAACACCCCGATTCAAACAGTAAAACAGCCCATAATTTTAGAACGTCTGAACTGATTTTCATCAAACTTAACTAAGAACACTCTCGATAAAGTCACCTTTCAAAAAAGAACAAAATCAAAGTCAGTTCATCCGTTTAGGAGCTATGATGCCACAGACAGATACACACGTCAAACTTATAACAACCTTTTTTTTCGTCAGGACACAAAAACAAGCGAGAAAAAAACGTGTGATCAAAATTACGGCTCAATCGAACACGAGGAAGTATGTCAAAACATGCTTTGATTCCACACATTCACCGAAGACAGATAAAACGTCGTTAAAACAAATAAATTGTAGTTCCAAAAACTAAAAAACACGCTTTAATGGCAAATTGAACTAAAAAGTCGCTAATCCTGAAGATCTTGGTAAGGCTAATGGGACAAATAATTTAAACGCGCACGGTAGAATCAACTTTTATTACTGGTAAATTTTAATTTTTGTTTGACTTTCAAAAGTGCCGCTTATTGGCCTAGATGAATAAATATATTTGTCTTTGACTTTGACTAAATTATTGCATTGTCATCGGTCCTTGATAGGTGTGCAACGTTTCAAATCAATCCGACGTTTTCAAGGGGGTGAAAATCACGTTCAAAGATTCCGATACATAGATACATAGATACATAGTTACATAGATACATAGTTACATAGATACATACCAAGCTAATAAAAACGTGTTAAAAAGACTGAAAAATCGCAGTTGACACCCTCTTGCTACCTTACTTTTATCTACACGGTCATGCATAATGATGTAATAAATAAAACAAGCAAACCCAGTATTCAGCAACTAGTTAGTCAACTCCTAATGCTTTATCAGCTGACCCCGAACTAAGGAATACAAGAAATAAGAAAAAAACATAACTCATCTGAATATAGTCTTTGTGTTAATAGATAATAACTGACTTAGTACTGTTCAAGTTTTATAACTGCGTAGTATGTAACTTATGAGTAATTTACTGAAGTATAATATAATAATACCAACTAAACTAACTGTATCGTAACTGCCCCACTGCTGGACAAAGGTCTCTTCTCATACGGAGAAGCCATGAGCATTAATTATCACGCTTGCTCAAAGCGGGTTGGCGATTTACAATAAACTTATATTAACTACTAGCTGTGCCCGCGGCTTCGCTCACGTAAAACGCCAATGCCTACCCTACCTACCTACCATTTTTATTCTAGGGTCATTCTGCCGCGGAGAATCTTAAACACTGCCATTCATACGTCAAATGCACAACGCCATCTATCGATTATTGAGTTTAACTGTCCGAGTATCTGAATTGCGTATGTTGTGATAATTTAACTTCTTGAACACTTTAAAATCGTCTTACTTTTGATAGAGAGAACCAATTGCGATGAAACAAAAACTAAGTAATACTTCAAGTTACGCACAATTTTTATGTGTAAAAGTTATCTACATTGGTTTCGTACGTTTTACTTGATGCGTACAGATAAACAGAAAAAAAAAAAAGTTGAAGATTGAGTTCTGTGTTATCCTTTAATAACACCCGAACAATTTTTTTTTTGGAAATGTTTTCTGCACAATAACGACTTTTCTACAAATCCATTCATGATGGTATTTATAAGTCCAGGTTTCCTCACGATGTTTTTCCTTCACCATTGCCAATGATGTCAAAGACAAACTTAGAAAGTAATACATGAATTCGAAAAAATCACTTTGGTACTGATGAATGGAATCTGACAAAACACATATGAGACGTCGACATTCCCATGGGGGTTGGCAGAAACTACAGTACGCCACGTGCTACGATCCTTACGTCTCCTACTCCTTTGTTTACGTTGATGCATTTCGTTAAACACGCACGCTGGTTCAGTACTACGCACCTGGCCTTTCTGAAGATGATCATCATTAAGATTCGTGTATGGAAAATCTGAAAATATCTTTTACAAAGCTGAAAATGGCCTGCAATCGCTAACAGGTAATGAACAAGCGTAGTGATAAATTGCGGATCTTTTACGGCAAGTAGCATTTTCCCTTTAGTGTGGTCAGTTCAAACTGAATATCTACCGAAGTTAAGAAATATAGATGACATATTATAGATGTGTCGAGAAACGTGTGTAGGTTCTGAAAGATTACCCGCCGTTCGTGAAATCTTTTCAAACAATCCTTTGTATGGAATGTGAACGTTTTCCTTGACTTACTTGATATAAGTATAGCTTATGTTCTTGTAGAAACCGTATTTAAGAATGATGATTCATTATAGATTCTTAGAACGCATTTCTTTAAGACAACAATTCAATACTTAGAAATCAAACTCGATTGAACATAAATTCTATGAAGTTGATATTAATAATCTGTAAACATATAGTTTAAAAGCCTTTTCTCCTAAATATAAGGTAACTATATACACAAGTCGCTGAAGCAATTAACCCTTTCTAACCCGGTGTAACCCGTAACGGATATGTCAGGCCATTAAAACCAACAGCGACCCTTAAAATACCTAAACAATAAGACTTTACGGGCCTACCCGTATATAACTCCACATTACTTCCGTATATAATCCTTACATATGAGAATTTTCAACCAATCGTGTGGAAGGTCAAAGTTGAACCGACCAATCGGCTTGCGTCACACGGTATTCAAACTATGTAGGTTTGTAGTGAAAGTGAAAGCGGACCAATCACGTGTGCTCGTTCTATGTGTGAGTGTGTGTTGGCTGTGTCTCTGTGTGCGTTTGAATGAAGGCTGTTTTAGTTTATATGTTATATTTGAGCTTCGCGTTTTATCCGCAAAACATGGAGCAGGAAATGTAGGTTAATATGAGAGGAGTCGTGATGCTGTCTTGTTGTGGGGGGTAGGCAGTACATTGTCGTGTTATCACGTACTATATAAGCATTTGTTGTCACTGTCTATAATATTTAAGTAAATGTTAGTTCCTTATTAGGTGCATTCGAAACTAACTACAAATGCCAATTTTAGACTTAGAAGTCAAATTCGAACTTTTTCGAGTTCTTCTAAATCTTAAAGTGAGTTGAAGGAAATAAAATCAATGAAAAAAAACCGGTCAAGTGCGAGTCGGACTCGCACACGAAGGGTAAAATATCACGTTTGTTGTATGGGAGCCCCACTTAAACATTTATTTTATTCTGTTTTTAGTATTTGTTGTTAAAGCGGCGACAGAAATACATCATCTGTGAAATTTCAACTGTCTAGGTATCACCGTTCATGAGATACAGCCTGGTGACAGACGGACAGACAGACGGATCGCGGAGTCTTAGTAATAGGGTCCCGTTTTTACCCTTTAGGAACGGAACCCTAAAAATTGACGACAATATGTACAAAGAAGAAGTACTAAGTATTGAATTCTGGTAACCAAAGGCTGATTAAACTTGTGTTTGAGGGCCATGGCAGGTTCCTTATACTTATGTTTCATATCAAAAGTTACACTGAAATATCTATAAACATCAATTAGGCACAGAAATTACCTAATAAAAAAATCAATTATCAATCCTGGTGCCAATTGCTTTTCTACAATAGCACACCAAACCAATAAATGCATTATAAAATCACAAACTTTCCTTGACCATATTGGTAATCTGATATTAGTAATTATTTCCCCAATTTTGCCATTTTAATAAATAATTTAAATAGCACAAATAATAACCGGTAACGATACAGGATAACTCAATATTTCCTATAGATGGCTATCGCAACGAATTCTATAAAAGTAAGTCAGCCATTTTACTAATTATATACTAATTAGATGGGAAGTTGAGTACTATGAAAATGCGACTAAAATAAATTAAAGTTGACCACATATTTATAACTAGCTTCTGCCAGCGACATCGCCCGCGTAGTAAGTATTTTTAGCCCAAGAGAACACAATACTGGGATAGAAACTCCAGGGTCTCAAACTATCTCCATACCAAATTTCATCTAAATCGGTAAAGTTAACAGATCTTTCGCATTTATCATCAATACATATAATAAATCTGTAGAAAAGTCGTTTTTGTACATCGAAAATATTTCCAAAAAATATAGCCAGCGTGTTAAAGGATAACCAACAGAACCAATTTCCAGCATTTTTGGCATTTTTGTCTGTTTGTCTGTTTATTTGTGCACGAATCACGTAAAATGTACGAAACCAATGTAGTAGAAGTTTTATACATAAAAATTGTGCTTAGTTTTTATTTCATCGCAATCGGATCACTCTATCAAAAGTTAGATGAATTTAAAGTGATCAAGAAATAAAATTATCACAACACACGCAATTCAGATACTCGGATAGTTCAACTCGATATTCGATAGATGGCGCTGTGCATCTGAAGTCATTTTTTTGAATGGCTGTGTTAAGATTCTCCGTGAAAGAAAGATGACACTAGAAAAAATAATTGTAGGGTAGGGTAGGTAGTCAATAACGCCGCGGGTACAGCTAGTATTTAATATTAATAAGATTATTAAGACTAGCTACAGTCCGCAGCTCCACCCGGGTGGAATTAGTACTAAACAATATCTTAATAATTATGGCCTATAAGTTATTCTGATGTATAAGCTACATTATTGTTAAGTTGCATTAAAATCCGTTCAGTAGATTTTGCCTGATCATCAATCATCTATCCATTCTAATAAACTTTCGCGTTTCTAATAGGATATGATCGGTGACAAGCAAAGGTCATACCGTATTATCATCTGATAATGATGATGTGTCAACGTCAGCCTCAAACAGTCCACTGCTGGACATATGCTCCTCCCATCGGTCCCTTCATCTCGATTCTTGTCAACTGCTACCAGCCACCCTGTGAAGATCGTCGCTCCATCTAGCGTGACTTATATGTTACTAAAATTATGTTTTTATTTGTTTCAGGTTTACACATACAAACTAAGAGGACCTCTATTATATTTAAGGTAACTTAAAATAGTTTAAATATAATAATAATATATAATCTAGCTTTTAATTTTCCATAAAGAAAAGGTAGTTGAGGAACTTTGTGAAAATTTGACAAATGTAAATGAAAAAAGGAAAATATAGGGACATAGTATATATCTTACTTTACCAGTTTATGGAATATCTTTTAAACTGGTCCAATATTGGAGGAGGAAAGAGACGAGAGCCAAACCTCGAATTATGACTTTTTACTAAGGAAATTCAGTCGGCGCTTTCTGCCCCCGTTTCCTCTTAACAAACGAATTACCAAAATAAATAGTTAATAGGCTCCCCAGAGAGTATTCCCTTATAAAAATAAGACAATTGACTGAGCTACTAGACTATCACAAAGAATCAGACTATTTTTTTTTAAATAAACAGTTCTTCTCAAAAATATGTCGTCTATCAAAGCTTGTATACTTGCTGTGTATGCTTGTATTTCTAGCTCATCATATTCTTCTTTCATATCTCCTTTTTTTTTTTAAACCACCATCGCAGTGTTTACACCCTTTTCACACTTATATCACACAATCCAACCATTGTTACTTTACTCCTAAGTCACACAATAACCTTAGCTACAAACACAAAAACATTAGGTACAAAAAGGACCTCTGTATACCCCCAAAATCCAACAAAAACAAGATTATACAATTTTAAACATATTTTCAAATGTAGATACAGTTAAAAACGTACCTATTAATTCTGATATTATTCGTTAATGATTTGAGATAAACACAGGTCACTTTGATAACGTGGCACTAAGCTAGATAGAGCAAAAATTTAGACTTTTTGCACTCAAGATAACATGTGAATGGTATCTCTTATATACTTGTTATATGCGTTCACCTATAACGCATATTTCTTATCTTGTATTCAGCTTCAGTTTTAGCAGATTAATTAAATTCAAAACTGCAGAAAATAACTTGACAGTTGCTTTATTTTTGGGTATGGAAAATAACCTAAATAAATTGTAGTTCTAAAAACTAAAAAACACGCTTTAATGGTAAATCGAACTAAAAAGTCGCTAATCCTGAAGATCTTGGTAAGGCTAATGGGACAAACAATTTAAACGCGCACGGTAGTAACTTTTACTACTTGTAAATTTTAATTTATGTTTGACTTTCAAAAGTACTTTGACTTTGACTAAATTATTGCATTGTCATCGGTCCTTGATAGGTGTGCAAAGTTTCATATCAATCCGACGTTTTGAAGTGGGTGAAAATCACGTTCAATGATTCCGTTACATTGATACATAGATACATAGTTACATAGATACATAGTTACATAGATACATACCAAGCTAATAAAGCGTGTTAAAATAGAATCCTATTCGAACTTGAAATACATCAGGCTTATACAACCGTTTAAAAAATTAAATCATCTTACGCAAAGCTAATTGTAGATGAAAAACCGTAAGCTAAAAATACTACGTTACGTTTGCCTAATAGTAAGCCTTCCTAAATGAATATTTTCCTAATCCACAATGATTAGGTCAAATAAAGAAAATTCAAACTGAAAAATACCTCTAAAAACCACACTTCCGCATGTTTTTAAACACCATATAATTTAAGTTTGACATCATCTTTCGTTAATTTATTCGTCTACCACATAATCAAACAAGATATTAATTTCTAAAAACGGAGAAACATGTCGAAGGCTGCTCCCAAAATTGCACAGATGTTTCTTATTATGGGCAAATATTTGAACAAGCTGCTATTAGATTCGCACCCGTATTGACAGACCTTGGGAGGACAGGCAAATTTTAAAAAAATATTTTAGAACATAGGTGTTTTATTGGAGATGTATAATTATATCGAGGACAAGTAATTATATAAATTACTAAGACGTAAGTAACAGAAAACAAGTAGTAAATCTTAATGTCCAATTAAGAAAGTCAGACAAAAAAAAAATAGAAAACGTAGCTTCTGGCAGCGGTTTCACCAGCGTAAAAGTCGAAAACTATCCCAAGGGGACATATTCTCGGGAAAATCCTATGTTATTCTTCAAAAGCCAATCTATCTCAATGCCATATTTCATCAAAATTCGTTCAGATGTTTAGCCGTTTGAGCGTAACAAACTGATAGACAGACCTACTTTCTGTCAATGCGGAATTAATAATACTATTCATGCGGAAAGTAGGTACTTCCCGGTTTTGTAATATTAGTTTGTCGTCGATCTCAAAAAAATATACATTCTGACGTAGTTCTAATTTTTCATGGGTATTTGCCTCAAACTGAGTCTATTTTGGTCAGAAATAATCGCTATTAGAAAACAACTGATTGCAGTTTTACTGACGTCCATAATTATTTACAACGGGTTTGTCCTGTCGATAAATGAATTGAATTCCCAAAACTATAATTAGCACTACACATTCTAGAACATATCTTAAAAGCTGGTGTAAATTGAATACGAGTATGTTTTATTTTACAGCGTTAGTACCTAACGGTTGGAGCCTAAACTTAGTGATACCGTTATCAGTAAGCCTAGGTCTCCGATAAAACGCTAAATTTGCTAAAAAAATATAGTGATAAGACTGGACTATCGTGGTGTTATGACACCAGTACGCCACTCTGTTTTTTTTTGTCTAATTCATTTATTTAATATTTAATTACTTATGTTCGGTTCTAGTTGTAAAACTGAAACTTTTCGGTACAAAAATGTTACAAAGTTGACGTTTTCACGTGTTACGGATTCTCGAACTACTGAAAAAAAAAATGAAATCAAGGTAAAAACTGACCATGCTGAAAAATTATTTCCAAATTATGATAGCCACTGAAATTGTATTAAAGACAAAATCATATTTGTACAGTTTGACCTTAGCAAGACCTTTTGAAACGCCAATCATATTCGTCCATGATAATTTCTAACCGATTTTATGAAGCATATAACCGTTTCTAATACATCATAGGACCCTTAATCTTTTATATAAATACCTTAAATAATGGACCCTAAGTGTCCCATTGACACTGGTGACACAGAATGGACACAAAGTACCCAATGGTGTGGCATTACCACTATATAACAAATTCTTTGGGAGACCTCGATGTGACACGGGCCTTACGGTGTGGTCTAAGTTAAAAACTTTTGGAGATAGTAATCTTCTTAGCGTAGAAAGTTTTGTTTTGCGTCATTTTTATTTAAACCTAAAATTACTGAATCAGAGACTTTATTTACTGTCCGCCCCCCTCTTATTTATTTCTTATATCTAACTTAATTTTTTTCTTTCTAGAATTCTGATCTACAAAGACAAATGATGAAAAAAATGATCACTTGTTTCATGTAAAACCATATTGATATCATTATTTTCTATAGCAACGAAAAAAACAAAAAATGCATGAATGAGTTGATCTTGATATGTGTGTCCTATCTTTTGATCTGAGATAAACAGTTAACCAAACCATTTCACTGTTACTTTTATGTTGAACTAATTAACAAGTAGGAAATGAACATTTATGACATGATAAAGACATTTCCCTTACGAACATTACAAGATTAAATAAATATGTCATCTAGAGAAATGTAAAATTAATATTTCATATTATGAAAGCCGATTGAAATTAGACTTAGATCCCTCTGAATACCGTCTACAGTTACCCGCTATAACTCTGAACTTGGACCCTAACACAAAAACGGCTGTTTTTCAATACAACCGTTTTGTCTCTTTGAAAAAACCACCATTTATCATTGTGTCATATTCAAAATAGTTTTTTGTTTAACTATTTTATTTCACACTTAGCACATAATGTATTTAGTTATATAGAAACTAGATAGAACGACTTTTTTATTGTGGAATACATATTGGATGTTGGATTTGATTGGAGCATATGAGCCGTTGCGCGAATGGATAGAATCTTCTTTTTATTTTCATGTTCCGGTGCATTTCTTTTATTGAACCCAATAGGTGGCCAAGTCTATTGCAGCGTCGGTGACGTCGTTCATTTCATCAAGGGTGCAGGTAAACGAACAGTTGGGATACTCCAACTGGGACGAACTATGAAACTCTGAACGGATATGGGTAGAATGAGAAATGAGTGTGTGAGAGGAAGTGGCATCGGTGACCGAAAACTTGTACATTTTATAGTCCTCCATACCGAATATGGGCCTCGGCGGCCAATCTCACCGAAGACTAGCCATCGACACGGAAGATATTACTTTGCATAGTGGTGGCCCAGTGGTATCGGCCGCGACTTACAAGTTATAATAATAAATAATAATAATTAAGCCTTTTTATTTCCATGCACATTACATTGAATTTAAACTAAAATAATACTATAAAATATATAAAAAATGGTGTGTTCAGGGCATGGCTCCTATAGGCCTCCTCCAACTGTTTCCATAGTTTTCGATTTGCCGCCTTCGTCATCCAGTCTTCGCCAACTGTGTTTTTAATTTCATCGACCCATCGATCTTTAGGTCTTCCTCTGTTCCTTTTTCCACTGGGTCCCTTCCATTTAGTGATTCGTTTAGTCCATCTCTTGTCTGTACTGCGGGCGATGTGACCAGCCCATCTCCATTTCAGCTGTTGTGCGTGACGTTCTGCGTCTATTAATTTTGTTTTCTTGCGAATATCTTCGCTCTTGATTTTATCGCTAAGCTTGATTCCTAGCATACCTCTTTCTATAGCACGCTGGCACGAACGAAGTTTATATTTGGTTCTTTCTTGGAAAATCCAAGTTTGTGCTCCATATGACAGGCATGGTAACAGACAGGAATCTACATCGTTCTTTTTAAGTTTTAATGGAAGTTTTGCTTTTAGGATTTCTTTGAAGCTCCAGTATTTCCTCCAAGTTATGTTGATACCACACTCTATTTCATCTTCATGTCGCGATTTCTTGAATGAGCCTTGTTTCAGGCAGGTGCTTTGCTATGTGTAAATTATTTCATCACCACTGCTCTCAAAACGGTGAAGGAAAACATCGTGAGGAAACCGGCTTGTCCTAGAACCAAAAATTCGAAGACATGTGACATCCACCAACCCGCACTAGGCCCACGTAGTGGATTACGGCCCATTCCCTCTCAAAGAGAGGAGGCCTGTGACCCAGCAGTGGGAACATTAATAGGCTGATGATGTGTTGTGTGATGTGATAGTGTGTGCGGGAACACAAGTGTACTTTCTGTTCCCTCACTCTTATATATTTACAGAGGAATGAGGAACATTTTTCGCAATTATTCTGGCTATGTCGGTAACTTTGGTTCTCCTGCGGATATCCTAATTTCTGAAGCGATCAAGCAAGGAAACTCCGAACATAGCCCTCTCCATTGCCCTTTGGGTGAACTTAAGCTTTCTGATAAGGCCCATTATGAGCGACCACGTCTCGGTCCCATAGGTGATCACTGGCAACACACACAGGTCATATAGTTTTCTCTTGAGACAATGCTCAACTGCTCACTTGTTTTGTTCTTGCTTGCGGAACGGATGGTCGATGGGGCCGAAAAGTTCTAGAATGGTGACCGCGAACCGGAAGACGATGTGTTGGAAGGCCTCCCACAAGGACCTAGTGGGAGGCCAACCAACGCATCGTCTTAACCAGGTCCACCTAGTGTCTGACTAGATGGACCGATGACCTGGCTAAGGTTGCGGGAATGCGTTGGATGCGAGACGCACGGGATCGGTCAGTGTGGTGACGCCTGCGGGAGGCTTATGTCCAGCAGTGGACGTCTTTTGGCTGAAATGATGATGATGATGAGGAACATGTTACAGTACGAAAGTATGGACGAACAGTACGGAAACTACCTACAAACGCTTGAAACGGCACACTCACACAAACATGCGCATTAAGGTCTCGTCGATGCGCATGTTTAGAATTAGAAGAGGCCAAATAGTCGAGAATGGACTGTGTGAAAGACGATACTGTTATGACTAGAAGAACGTTACTATTAAGATGATAAGAAATCGAGATGTCTGTAAATATATGTATAAGTATGTAATTTACATATTTAAATAATAGATCATCATCTGCCTAGCCTTTTCCCAACTATTTTGGGGTCAGCTTCCAGTCTTACCGGATTCAGCTAAGTACCAGTGTTTTACATGGAGCGATTGCCTATCTGACCTCCACAACCCAGTAATTGGGTAACACGGTACCCCTTGGCAAGACTGGTGTCATAGATCTCAAGCTTCTGACTACCCGTAACGACTGTCAAAGATCTTCAAATGACAGCCGGGACCAACGGCTTAACGTGCTTTCCGAGGCACGTAGGAAACTCGGTATGGTTTAAATAACAGATAATAATTTAAACAAGGAAGTGGAACTGATTAGTTATCGTTTCCTACCTTCCTAGTCAGGAATAATTATTTTGTTCACAATTTTTGTATTTGTGCATGCATTTAATCCAGTTCTTATCATGGCTGCAATTTAAGGAAAATTTATTTCAGTTTACGGAAACAGTGTCATATCGTTTGTTAAAATTATAATCATCCTTGGTTAATAATTTACAATTTATAATAGGTAATGTTTCCGTGACGCTGGGTGAACGTCCTGTTTGTAATCGATGTCGAAAGGTGTATTGTTTAAATCTATACCTACCTTTATTTCTCCGTACCTACCTATATTTGGACTGCGTATGTATTAAACCTAAATGCATTAATGAAACGTTACAAGCTAGGTGCACGATTCTAATAAGTCGTTTCTTAAGGGTACACTAGTCGACGGCAAGAACTATTTTGTGCGCGGGGTTAAAATGCATTTTATATCAACCGACAACAAGTGCGGAAGAGATAGATGCTGTGATGAGCAGTAGGAAGCTAGTTCGCGTACGAATACATACTTTTGCAAATTTGTAGCGAAATGGATAATGATTTAAGACGAAACCGAGCGCGCGAAATTTTATAAACAGACCTTTGGCAGTCTAGATATCATGAAAAAACGACTAAATCTATCTATTCAAAATAAAATTATATGCATTGTTGAACTACTAATCTATTCCTGTATGGAGGCCGTTTTGCAATTTTCCGTCTTCTTATGGTATTTATTTGCGCCGAAAAATGCGTTAATATTAGTGACGAAATGTGGAACTTTCGACGCTCATAACTTTCAAATATTTTCTTTTTTTACTTTTTCGCTTCCATACAGGGCTAGATAATGATGAGACAAATTGATATCACTTTTTATTTTGAACGTACATCGTCAAAGAGTGGAATAATCCCTAGACTACGTTTGTATGGATAAAATTTCGACTAGAGAAATGGCAAAAAACTTCTATCTTTCTTTAGTTACGTATGTTGTAGAAAAGAAAGAATTGATGCATTTGGGCAGCAGTGAGACATCACAGGCTATCTATAATATAATATGCGAGTACATAGCAGTAGGGATATAGATTTTATAGAAATGCAGGTGAATGTTCATCTACGGTACTTTCACAGTTATTATGTCTTGTGACTGAGACTGTAGCACCATATTATTGTAATATTTTATTTTGTCTTTTGACAATTCAAAAGTGCCTGTAACTGGCCTACTTGAAATAAAGTGCTTTGACTTTGACTTTGACTTTGTCTATTTTATAGCAGATAACTGATTTTATGGGAGCTTTAACTAAATTGTATTTCCAAATGATATCTTGTACGTAAGAAATGACATGCACCGTTGTGGGTAAATTGGGTAGACATAGTGGTCAAATTAGGCCTGTATTATGAAAGGTACAACAGGACATCCGCATTTACAGTACCGTTTGAACGGATCCGTCGCTTCTGAGGGTAATAGCACGTCCCACGTGGCTTCGATCCGATAAAATAGATCAGTATTTTAATACTGTTGTGTGTGTGTGAACTCGCTCATACAACTACCAACGCCATTGCCGAATAAAAACATATACGATAAAGCGGACCTGTAAAACGGACAGCTGTATATTATGTCGGATCGGTATTTTTACTGGATCTGGAATACTGTCATGTGTGTGAAATAGTACATTGTTATCCTAGGGGTGAAAGTAACTTATTTAGTCCCGAGACGGGGTTTGGCGCCCGGAACGAAGTGAGGGCGCCAATAGTTCGAGGGACTAAATAAGTCTTTAACCCGAGGTAAACACTGTGCTTTTCATTACAAATACAAGGAAATAAAAATAAAAACATGAATTAGCTAAAGAAAAAATGATTGCCGCTTTCCCGCCTATTTTGCTTGTTTTTTTTTCTGTGGCCGGCCTGCTATTCAGCCATTATTTTTTATTTTCATCATTGAAAAAATGGTAAATATTTTGCCCAAATCTAAGTTATTTTAAAGAAATTGTTGAAACTAAATTATAATAAAGTTATTTAAAAAATATATATTCTTTAATCAATACTTAACTTTAAGTTATTTCAATTTTACTTCGTGGTTGTATAGAAAGTTGGAACATGGTTCAATAGATATGTAAAAAGGAACTAGTTTTTTTTTTAAATAATTTGACAGCTGTCAGTTGAAAGCGATTCTCCCTAGGGCTGAAAAGTATTACTTTCAACCCGCTCCTCAGGCAACTTAAGACCTACTTTCAGAGTATGAGTAATGAAAAATCGTTTATAGAACTTCATATGTCAGCGCCGAATAAAAATGTATACGATAAAGCGGATCTGTAAAACGGACCCCACTGTGAATGAGCACTCAGGCAGAAGTGTAGGTACCTAACTATATTTTTCATTATGTTAAAGGGGCGAGTCTATTTACCTCGTCGAAGTTTTTGTAAATTGATTTAAATTGGACTACTGGGTCATTTATCAGAAACTTAGATTACACTTATCCACAGTCTAGCTAGCAAGCAATCACGTTGTTTTCAGTTCCAGTGCATGCCAACAGGTAATACGATTACCTATCATTGTCAGCTAATATGAAAACGTCTTTCTTTCTTATTGTCTAAGTTTGTTTTCAAACTTACGTGTCATACCAACTTAAGTTTGCGGGCTAAACAAGCTAAAATAGCTCTTATATGTAGAGGGTCAGATTGTGTGTGAGGTAATGTGGGTGTTAGATAAAGTTGTTAGCATGAATGTAAGAAATGTACTAGTGAGAACTAGAGGCTATGGAAGGTGAGGTTTGGTCAGTTGAGGTGAAGTTCAGAAAAAATGGTGAAGAAATTTTCAGGCTTGAGATTGTGGTGATTATCTAGATGTGATTTGGGCATTTTTACTACTGGTTATAAAGATAACAAGTTGACAAGATTAGACTACCTTTACATAACCTACATGACATAGATATAACCCTTTTATTACCTAAAAAAAAAAGAAAAAAAAACATCATCGAAAATTAGCAAACTAGCAATGTTAGCCTAAATTTCTGTCTTTTACAACTTAATTTCCGGGAGCGAAGCCGCGGAGAAAAAGTAAGCAATAAAAATACTTATTTACAAACTAGTTAGAATATGAGCCTTTACCTCTACTACAATAGATATTCATAACAATCCCCAGGTCCTAATACCTGCTAATCCACCTTCCAAAAGTCGTGAAGATATCCAAATATGAACGTTATCATCATGCACACAGCTCGTGCATCCGTCCGTGGAGATAATGCACCTAATACCTACTAATCATAGTTTTTCTAAGCCGTTATCAACCGATAAGGAATATATAATTCGATATCGTGTCGCTTGGTTTTGTTATGTTGTGTATGCACGATGCTATCTATGTGCAATCTTTTATGTAACTGTTTCTAAGCAAAAAATTAGGAGGTCTTGTGTGATTTTTCGTTACTTTCAACTTTTTTGGACAGAGAGGAAGTTCTAAGAAAAATATTGGATCTTTTTCTCTTAAATATTTTGGGCCCAGTAGGGCCACAGCGATTGCGGCGTCAGTGGCGAGCATAAGGTCTTCCAAAGTGCAGGTGTATGGCACTTGGGACACTCCAGCATGTGTGCCATAATCTGCAGTGGCATCGCACTCACACTGGGTATTAGACGGGTCTATAAAACCCCATTTTGCCAAATTGTGTTTGCAACGTACCTGGTACGTAAAGGGTGGCTTTTTACCCTCCTTCGGCAGTCGGGTAAAAAGTAGTTCCTCTGACACTGGAACTAGGTCTCATGACGATTATTAGGTCGATAAAAAAATATAATGTTAAGGCCTTTTAGTTAAGAGATTATGATCAAAGGAAGACTGGTGAGGGGAAAATAAAAAAGGTTGTAGTTTTGCTTTTTTCTGCCTCGTTGAGCTGGAGAAAAAAAACGGTTAGAACATGGCCCTAGTTTTGTAACCCACAGCTTTTGAGTATAATTTAACGTTAAGAGTTACACTATCTTACTGACGATTATTGGTTAGTATTCTTCTTCTATTCGTGTGAGGATGTGGCCATCTCTGGAGACAGAGTTAATCAATCCGCCTCTGGGAACCCCACAGGCCTCTGACTTGGCTATTTCAGACTTACATTAGCAATATAAGTCCAGGATTCCTCACGATGTTTTCCTACGTTGCCTGTGATTTCCAAGATAAACTTAGAAAGTACATATGAATTTGAAAAAACTTACATTGGTACTTACCGGGATTTGAACCCATGATTAAGCACGAGAAGTGAGGTCTTAGCCACTGGGCCACCACGACATTGAAAAGAAAAGAGAGGCAGTGACAGCGTGACGGGGGACAGGAATGCTATGGAAGAAGAAAACGCGTTGCGCTGACCCCAAGTAACATGGGACAAGGGCAGGAAGACGGTTTTCTTTTTTTTTCTTTTTTTTTTTTAACCCAAAACAAAGTAGAATAATGGACACATTCAATTAACTTAAAGAAAAAAGATTATTGTGCTAAACAAAATAATAAAAATCTTGCTAAAACTTTTTCTTTAAACAATAACAAGTTCCATTACATACAAAATCCGAAAGTTAAACAATAGTCTAACCGTGTACCTACCTACCTGAACAAAAGGTATAAGCCACATAAACCTCCCCTTTACGATTCAAAACGAAATAATATGAAACCATAAAAATGGTAGTTCTCAATTATTTTTTGTCTTACCAGAGCTTTGGAAGAAACTTTGGGCACAAAAGTCAAGAAGCCTAAATAATTATAAAATTAAAACAACATCTGAACTTAAAAAACTTTTGTCGGTAAGAGAGGTCAGACAATAGGTACACGAATCGAAACCTTTCTTGTTATTAAACCTTTTCAAATGATGTTCTTGCTTTTTCTTTTTTTTTGAAGCGTAAGTATGTACCTACAACTCTTTGAATTTCAAGTACAATGTTATAAGGAAACAAACCATTTTTTTTTTGATTATTTTATTTAAATATTTAGCTGGTAACTTTCAAAGAAGAAAGGTCACTTATCAATATTCCATAAGTGTTAGTTAATTTCAGATCAGTAGATACCTAATATACCTAGTAATCTAGGACCAGTAAACCTTAATAGTTGTCGTAAATAAATTAAAATTTAGTTCCTTTTATTATTCCACCTCACCGTTGCTAAAAGAAGTGAGGACATTTCTTTGAGACTGAAAATCTAGAAACATATATTTTCTGGCCCAATCATCAAAACATCATATATTGTTAAAAATTTAAATCAATGCGAAATGTAATGAATATGAGTGGAAGAATATTTTAATGATGTTTATCAATAGTTTACTATGTCTCTAGGTCCATAACACCCATTTTTAAACACAACAAATACTTTTTAACTGGAACACATAACTCACCATTTATCTCCACAATAAGGTAATTGCAATTATTTCAAAAATATAGGGCAGACATTGAACAATAACATATACACGACTGACACTAAGTATTTAAGACTGTAGTTTTTATCACGGTCGACCTATTTTTTGTAATCTTTACGTCGGTATTTATAAGTTTTCTCTTGTTTTATATCTGTGAAATATTCATGTGATCTTCTTACCTAGGATATATCTTCCCTCATCCTTCTAGACTGCCTTAGGGTCGGCTTTTCTGCACATAAACTTTGACTGCATTTCAGTCTTCTGTCTGACTGTCATCGATTTCCACAAATCAAAGTTCGGAGGATATATATAGATATCCTTGAGTACCAAGCGATTACTTTATTGCTTATAACGTTACTGTACATTATACATATATCAGAAACATATCGGGTTTTCACCTAACTGACAATTGAGCCTATTAGTCTGAAAATCAAAACTGCTTTACGATGCTAGCATCGAATTTAATGGACCGCTCAATAGCCTCATCAAAATTGCATTTACAACGTCTCTATCCCAAACAACCCCGGATCAATCGTTACAAAACTACTTCTGTGGTAGTTGTAAAAGCTGCCTAAATATTATTCTTATTAAGAAGATACGTAGCAGCATAAACAACAATCTTTCTCTCTTGTAAAGTCTGAAAACAATGACAACAGTATCCCAGGTTCCCGTATTTAAATGACAAACATCATTAACCACTCCAAAATTTTTCAGATCACATCCCACATGACTCCATAGCCGTCAAGATGGTGGACACACAGCATTTCTGCCTCCGGTGGAACAACTACCAGAGCAGCATCACCAGCGCCTTCGAGAACCTGCGCGATGACGAGGATTTCGTGGACGTCACGCTCGCCTGTGACGGCAAGAGTCTGAAGGCACATAGAGTTGTCTTGTCAGCCTGTAGTCCTTACTTCAGGGAGCTTTTGAAGGTAAGTGCCACGTTTTTTATGTCTTTACCAGCTTCTGACAACGTGAAAATCGGATATAACCCCAAGGAACCGTTCTGCCGGGATTAAAAGTATTCTACGTCCTTCTTAAAACAACATCTGAACGTAAAAAATTGCTAATTGAAAGGTCAATGTGTGGTCAGACAATAGATACATGAATCGAAACCTTTCTTGTTAATCAACCTTTTCAAATGATGGTCTTGTTTTTTATTATATATATATATATACAATCATTTATTTCAAGTTTCACAGACTCATTAAATTAAACATTCATACACACATAGTCACATTAAATAATCAAATACATAGTTCATTATAATATATCTTGGTTTCTACAATTCTTTGGATTTGTAGTACAATGTTCTACAGAATTAATACGTCATGTAAAATTATTAGCTAGGTAGCAACTTTTTACTGCCCTCGTCCTATTACTTCATTTCACTTTCCTCTTTATTTTCAATTGATATCAAAACTCATCAAAACTCATCAAAATAAGTTAAGCTATTTGGAAACATAACAAACAGACAGATAGACAGGGTAACTTTCGCATTTATAATATTAGGTATGGACCAGTATAGATTTTAAAAACAATATAATTGAATTTGCTTTTGAACTGACCTGACTAATCTGATAAGAAACACCAAATCAAACTCAGAGGTAAGTATCTTTTATTTAAAATCCATTAATAAAATCATTAAAATGATCTAGTAGGTAATCGAATAGATCTCGGTAGCACTTTATGTGAGTTGAAACCTTGCAAACACAAGAATATAAGTTGCATAATGTGGTCACTAGATGGCGCCTTTGAATTCCTAGATATTTTAATATGTCAATATAAAAAAAAACAGTTGGCATTCTGTAGTTTCTACCTACCCCCTGGGAAAAATACGTGAGTTTATGTATGTATCAATATAACCTTAAAAATAAATTAATATGTTTTATTGAGTTCAAGAATATATGCAGGATGATTGACTATAAATTGTGAATGGAAAAGATTTTTTTTTTGTATTAATATTGAATTAAAAAATTAAAATTATTTTAAAAATTCATAAAAATACAAAAGAATTTTCAATAACATAAAAAAAGCTTTCCAGCTGCTTTGTCAGGTGTGGGGTTCGAACCCACGCTCCCTCTCGGGAACCAGAGCTTAAATCTGGCGCCTTAGACCACTCGGCCAACCTGACATGAGGACAGTTGGCGAAATTTGCGATTGTTTTCTAGGGTAAACTTAAGTTACGCTTGATTCGTGAAAATGTAGTGAAACAATTGATTTTCCGATAAAATTCATTTTCAATAGCGAAAAAGATTATTACTTATTACGTATTACGAACGAATGACGTCACGTCATTCGTTCGTAATACGACCATCTATAACTGAATTGATAGTATGTTGTATTTTATTTACATTGGCAAAAAATCAACACATTCGAAATTACATTTCAAACGAAAATTCTAGGTATGTTTTATTCTTTTTAATCAGTTTTTCGCCTATAATCCGAATGGCCAGTGTTGCCACACTCAATAAATAGTAGAGTGGGTAAAACAGCCTGACTAGAGCTCTCTGCTGAATATTTTATATTCGTTCCATAGTAATTGGCTTTTTTGTTTATTTATCTGATAGCTGTATGATATTTTAAGCTGCGGAGTTATTTTAGGATTTTTTCGATATTACGATTTTGTGTTTTGACAATGTTTTTACGGTTTTGTTCTAGTTTTCGAATTAAAACAGTTTTGTCCGGTTTTTTTTTCCTTTAGCCGTAGCTAAAAAAAAATGTAAACAAAACTGATTTCTTAAAATTAATTTTGCTTAGGTAACAACCTACTTAATCTACACACCAACCAAGTAACAAAAGAAGAAAATTACTTATAACAATGGAAACTCGAATGCACATTTCATTCAATATTGTGACATGAATAATAAAATTAAGTACTTATCGTTATTAAAATTCGTTTGAAATTATTGACTGTGCCACAAAAGAGTTCTCTTAGACTTTTGTTCAGCGAAGACCATGTCTTCGACCTTTGTAGGTTTTGTTACACAATTGTTTTAAGCTGTTCCGTTTCTTTAACACTTTATCGCATACATAATAAAAGAGTTCCCAGAAATTAGCATTATATTCACATTTTTTTAGTGATCGATAGTTAATGAGTAATTAAAACTCAAATTTAAGTAATTGGTAACCTAAGATACTATTAACGAACATGCAATAGTAACTCAGCAAGGAATAAGGTCCCTGTTAACATCTAACACGTCAGTAATAAAGGCCCCGCTACCATGAACAACCAACGTACGAATCTTTTGCACCTGTACCAATACTGACTTAAAGGCACTCTTCTAGCACATTCTAACGCCACCAAATGTTACGTTTTCTTTTTTTTATAATGGCATTATTTAATTTGGGCTATTTATATTTATATTTATATTTATATTTATATTTATATTTATATTTATATTTATATTTATATTTATATTTATATTTATATTTATATTTATATTTATATTTATATTTATATTTATATTTATATTTATATTTATATTTATATTTATATTTATATTTATATTTATATTTATATTTATATTTATATTTATATTTATATTTATATTTATATTTATATTTATATTTATATATACTATACACGACGAATACCACTATATCATTTTCAACAGATTTTTACAATATAATCATGATGGCATTGCACGTCTAAGTGTATCATGGCACCATTACTTATTCTTCTTCTCACGTCGATCAACCCAAATATAGTCTCAATTATTCAGCTTCTGTCCGACCAGTACTAAAAATATGATCCAACGATGTGTAGATATTATTTTGTTATGTTAACCTCCAAACTCTCTTCCACAGTCAACACCATGCAAGCACCCAGTGATCGTGCTCCAAGACGTGGCATTCACGGATCTGCACGCGCTGGTCGAGTTCATCTACCACGGAGAAGTAAACGTGCACCAGAGGAGTCTGTCATCCTTCCTCAAGACTGCTGAGGTGCTCCGAGTGTCTGGACTCACGCACAATGAGAATGCTCAGGGGGTGAGTGATGTGAGTCAGTTGTTTTAGAGTTGAGTAACTGAATTTAAGGCAAGTCAACTGAGTTTTAGATAGCAGTCACTGAGTTTTGGGATGGGATAATTAAGTTTTAGAGTAGAGCAACTGAGTTTCAGAGTGGGTTTAGTTGTTTGTTTTTGGGTTTTTAATTTAGATTTTGTTGGATTCATATTTAGACATGATTGATAAGTAAAAAAAAAGTATTTTATGGGTTTCTTATAAGTAATAAATTGAACTTAACTACTCATGTAAGTTTGAAAACAAGTATGATTGATTAGGCATCCATACTGATTAATTATAAATTATTGAATTTAGTTAAAAGTACCTACCTCAATTTGATAACAGTTGTGGCATAACATACTATAAGTTTTATCATATTATTGTTTTTATTAAAACGATATCTATTGTCATTAATATCTTTAAGTTTTTTAAAGTCTTACGATTTGTTTTACAACGATGATTTTCATAAATCTATAAATTCAAGGTTTTGTTCGACACTTGTGCAAAGTTTTCAACCATGTTAACTAGCCAATTTTTCATTGGTATGAGTACATTTAAAGGCTATACCTACGTGTGTTATTCTTATTGATGAACTCTATACATTTTAATATTCACAATTAAAGTAACTCATGGTTTTAGGAGTCTTTGTAAATAAAACATAATTTTACTGCACTCCCTGACATGAGACTTCACCGAAACCACACTGGACCCAATTGGTGAATTATGACCTACTGCCTCTGATAGAGGCCTATATTCTAGCAGTTGGAAGAATATGAGCTGTCAGTATTTGCAAATCTCTCTATGTCACTGAGATTTGCTGTCACAAAACCCAATTCTAGGTTACGCACGCCTTTTTAAAAAAACTGTTCAATTGTATTTATTAATTTAAACTTCATGCACAAAGATACAATGGCGAACTTAATGCCCTAGGCATGCTCTACCAGTCAACCAAGGGAATAAACGACCAACCAAACAACCAAGGGTTTTTGGGTGCCATAAAGAACATATGAGTTGATTATGACGTGAATCACGGCCCACTCCTGATAATGAGGTTCTAACATAGCCTCTCTCCACAGCCACTCCTGCAGCCAATGCGCGCGCCTTCCACAACCTCGCCACACACGCCACCCCACTCGGCGCACAGCACCCACATTAGCCACACGCCATCCTACGACCGCCTGGAGGAAGCTCTCCTCCAGCCATCCTCAAGCGTGCAGCAGATGATGCGCCGCACTCCACTCCCGCCGCGCCGGCTGAGCCGCTCCGCCGACAACAGCCCTGACGTCATCAAGCGGCCTCGCCACGACAACAACAACGAACAGCCACAGATCCATGCAACCGACTTTTCAACCAAGAATAACACTCACGCCCGTGGTCACGAGCCCGGGAATAATGGCAATGGGATCTCTAACAGCAGTTCCTCCCCGTCTCCGAGGCTGATGGATGACGTGAAGAATGAGCCGATCGACATGATCTGCCCGTCGAACCCGGATATTGACAGGAGCACGGATGATACGCCGCCTCATCATCACAGACCACTTGTGAGTTGGTATTTTGTCGCCATTTTCTTTTATTTTTTGTGGTGTTCCGAGGACGAGTATCTAAGGGCTCGATGCCCAGTTTGTTGAAAAAATGTGACGCCATGTTTATAAAAAAATTATAAAGTTTTGCCTTTGTTACTAACAAGTAAATTTACATGTGAAATTTAGATACACTGCTAAAACTGTGGAGCCACTGTTTGAGTATAAATTTCACATTTGCTCAGTAGCTAGTCTATATGTAGTCTAATACTTTTTAACAAGATGAAGATGAAAATTTAATTCTAGATAACGCACCTGTTGAAGCACTATGACTGCTATTTTGGGTTCGATTCCCTTTTACATTATGCTATGCGACTATAGATTTTGGTAACTTCGACTTAGTTATATTGTATATAAAAACAGTATAAGGTAAAAACTCAAAGATTAAATAAATAGTTCCTCTATTTATTTAATCTTTGAGTTTTTCTCTATCTTGAGTAGGAAAGTTATTTTAGGTTTCTAAGATGTCAGCCGGGAGTGGTGAACATTATCGATGGTGTACGCCATACCCCAAGGGACTACTCCCTTCATAGACGAATTATGGGGAAACAACATAGTATTCATTTATTTATATCCGGCATTCTTGTTCCTAAAGAATTTTATTTCATAAGAAAACGTAACTTTAGACTCAACCGAGCATAATTTTAATAACTTCCCATAACAAAATTAAAACAATTCAAACCGTACTGAAAACCGAAACACAAGGAAATCGTAGTTTCTCATGAAAAAACTGAAAAGACAATAGATATGTATCATGTGACTTCATTTTGAGAGAAGTTCTACTTTCAATCGAATTCGGGTGTCAGTCGATCGAAAACTGCTGAAGTAAACAAATTCCTTAATACTTAGTAATATAAATACAAACATACAAATATTGTGAAAAGTACTAATAAGCAATATTATCGGATTACGTTTATAGGACTTGCTTGACAATTCTATGAATGTGTATTCACAGAACGTATCGATTGCCAAATCAATAATAATTGAGTACGGACGATGTTCTACTAAAATATTTTAGTTAACTATCGTAATGCAATGACGAAATTAACAGAACTTGAAACGTTTGTAGAACAATATAGTATATGGTATAGTATATATAATATAGTATATAGTATGGAAGTTCTGCTTCACAGAACGTCCAAACAGAAACTAATGTAGATCACAAATAAAGTCAGATTACGATTTCTGGGACCAACTCATTTCATCTGAATTTTCGATAACTTATCGGTAATTTCAAATTTAGATGTCCAAGTTCGGTGTCGCCCATTCTTTATTCATAAAAAAAATAATGTTCAAATAAAAAAAATACGTGTAAAAACCTATCGGATAGTTAAAACATCACACTAAACTAAACTCAAAAACGACTGAACGGATTTTCATGCGGTTTTCACGAATAGAAAGAGTGAGAAAAAAGTAAGGTTTTTTGTGTATAATTTGTCACAGGCGAAGCCGGGGCGGGTCGCTAGTCTCTACATATTTCACGATTGCCCAATATTTATAGCGTATCGAAACAAATGACGATCAATACTTGAAAAAATACAGAACATTATTTGACATTACTATAGAAATAGAATAATGAAAAACTATTCAAAAAATGAGCAGTGGGGGCCCAGTGGTGTCTATCAGCCGCGACTTACAAGTTGTAGATCGTGGGTTCGAACCCAAGCAGGCGCTTTACTTTGTGTAAATTATGTCACCACTGTCACCACCACTGCTCAACCAATGCCAATTATATCATCACCACTGCTCTCAAAACGGTGAAGGAAAACATCGTGAGGAAACCGGCATGTCCTAGAACCAAAAATTAGAAGACATGTGACATCCACCAACCCGCACTGGGCCCGCGTGGTGGCCCGACTTCAAAAAAAAGGTGTTAATTTTAAAATAATATATTGGAAATCTCATTTAAATTCAAACGTCGAATTGGAATCGTTTTACCGCTGATACAGCCAGTCACATTTCCGCGTTCTTTTTTTTTTTTTTTTTTTTGTTCCTTACGGAACAGGCTAAGGTCTGAGACCATGCTGCCTAGTCATCAGTATTTTTCTTGAATTCATTAGTAACATTAGAATGCGGATGTAACATATTCTAATGTTTTTTGGAGTATTTGGCAGCAAATTGTATCGAGTCAGCCTTCCCAGTAAGCTTTGCGGAGGTAGTCAATACTACAATAAAATTCTCCGCTCCACTATCCCGAGATCGCTTCTGTCACTAATTTCACATATTGTCCAGTTGCGTAGACAGTTGAGACACAAAACTACACCAATTTTATATCACAATATCCACTAGGAATCAATTTGCAAATAATATTAACAGCCGCTGAACTTCACTCGAAAAAATCCCGCCAAAAACTCCCGCGTTCTTTTTTTAATCCGCTCTTCTCTAGAGCCTAATATCGCAACCAGAGACCAAAATATGACCCTGTAGTCTCGAAATAACCAAAGCCATAAACAAGCAATACTCCAAAGTGTCAGTACCACGTATTAGAGCGCTAGACACTAGAATTAATACCCGGAACCCGATGGGTGTCAAGTACGCAGTGTCAGGTAGTCGTGACGACGATAACATTGTTGTATGGTCTATTGAGACCGTGTGGGACCTTGACATTGACTGAGGCTTTGGATTTCGATTTTTTTATGTTTTTCGGCGTGATTTTAAAGAGTTTTTGGCAGTTTTCGTGGGTTAAAAAAGTCTTGGTTGTGATATAGAGGTCCATTAAAGTAGAATGTAAAAAAAGGCTTCGATTCGGTTTGATTGCCGATTATGGGTATGACATCAACCACAATACGAGTTTTACCCACAACTATTTTCACAGACCAAATTGTTAATTAAGATATTAAAAATATCACCAATAATTTTCTTATTCAGGCCACTCCACGAAACTTTCTCCAAATACACAGTTAAAAAACCTTTTTTAAATAAAAATGTTCACAGAAAGAAGATCCCATTTGGACTGAAGTGCCTATATTTTTATTAGGACGAAACTTTAGTTATTTGGAAGTTAAATTGGTGTAGCTTCTAATAGTTGACGACTCCTACAGACTTCTGTTAATAACGCCTCTTTGTAATATCGTTCTGAGAAAACGATTTTCATTTTTCATTTTGTAACAGAGAAGTACCTACTTAGATTTTATTCAGATTCTACAACAACCGAATAATGTCATTACGAATCGACGCTATAGAAATATTTCAAGTGCGTAGGGTTTCACATTCGACTTCTACTAAGAAACAAACAAATAAAAAGCCTAGTTACTAAATACTACTACCGCATATCACATTACGACCTAAACAAGATATGACCACAGACTAAAAAAAATAGACGAGTCTTTAATGCCTATCCTCGGTGTTCCTCAGGGAGGAGGCCCGCCATCGCGTGGAAGCTCGGCTGATGCCGAAGAGTGCACGCCACCGCCGCACCCGCCGCCGTTCATACAGCCACCAGACTCGAAGCTCTTCAACCCGGCGAACACATACAACTTTACTATGGAAGCTCTGTCGCATCCTTCATTGAGTGGTAAGGGGAAATTTTTATTACAGTTTTTCAGCTATTGGAGATAACCGAGTACATTTGTTGGATTTGTGAACGCAGTTTATTAAGTCTAAAATTTAAACATAATAGGAAGGAATGGAATAACATATTGAATACAGAAAACTTTGTTTTCAGTTTTTAATGCAAGCAATTACACACATCAAATATATTGGAAAATAAACATCAAAGAGAAGACTTGACCAATAAAACCTGCAAGATGGTTTTTATATTTTCTTTTGTTTTATTTTTTTTAGAATACAATTCAATATATCTCTAATCTAGAGGCATCTGCACCAAATATATTGCTCCTTCAGATTTTTAGCATATCATCCACAAAATTATGATAACTACGTGATACATCATCAAGTATTTCATACACTTAATTTAGCGTATATGTATTTTATTTTATTTTTTAAATTCATAATCGACTTTAAGACATCTTGAATTCTTGATGATTGTCATCCTATCACATTTGGTGAATATTGAATATGAATATTATATATCTCAGTCAGTGTAAAAGATAAAGAAAGCTGAACTGTGTGTTGTTTTCAGGTCTCCAAAGTCCATTGGCTCCGGACGGCATCGCAAGTACTTCCCAAGGTGAGTGGCAGCTTGTCTAGCAACGAATTTATTTTATTGCATTACTACATATATTGAGACAAACGATATTTTTAATGCACTGTCTGTCGTATGCCACCATCACCGCTTCCTCTCTGCTCTGTCATATTAGGTTTATATATCATTATTAGGTTTTTTTTATTATAATTTTTTGTTTACAAATGTATGAGGCAATTATCACGTGACATATAATTTATTTCTATTAATATATGTATATTATTATAATTATATACTATTAACCTTGTATATGTCTTCATTTGTGCTCTGTGTTTCTGTATTTAAATTAATTAATGTTAGCTTTTTGTGTTATGGTTCGATGGAGACGCGCGTAGGTACAAACTGAATCGATTTATTTAACTTTCAATAGTCTGGACTATCTGTACGACTGGGACGAATGTTTATCATTGAACCAAAACGCAATGTGGCGTGCATGTAACTGTTACTGTAACATAGTGTAATGTAACTTTACGAAGATATGCTAGCTTGTTTTATAGATGTTAAACAATTGTGTGCTAGGAAAACCCCTCACTCCCATGTCTCCGAATTAGGTTTTTGTTGTTACCTTTTGTTTCATTATTTTTTCAAATTCTCTCATTATTTACCAACCATTCCACGGAAATAAACGAAAATGTTAACGAACGTAGTTTTACTACACAAATTGGCTGTAAACATTACATACAAAAAATTGTAAAGAAAAAAACCTACTCGAAAATAAGAAGAAAACCACAAAATTAGCTTCCGAGAAATCCAATCATAACTTCGATATAAAAGTTGAGCGAATTCAGTAAAAGTTGAGTTTACTTATTGTTCCGAGCATAGCGGATCTCATGAATCATTTCTAAATACACTATCGGGTTACACTCGATCACATTGTCTTGGGAAACGGAAAATATAATAACAGGGAGATCGAACAATGGATTTTTAGTAATGGTAACTTGGTGTCGGTTTATATAAAATACGCTCAAATTATTTCATTGAAGAATTAAAAACGCTTTTGTTCGGGAAATTTGAAACAAACGTTCCGCGCCTCTGTTATGAAAACGGACCATAGTCGATCACACAATCATTGCTGAGCTTTACTAGCGAGGATTAGGCGACAATGTATACTAATACCGCTTGCATCCCCGCGGCGGGGTCGCCTTCATCGTAACGGGGGGTGGCGGTGCTTAAACAGAGGCTACGATACGAGAGTGCATTAAACGCGCGAGCGTCGACGGGGCTAACTGCTTGTGTTGTGACCAGGTGGCGCCCGCACCCCCCAAGAAGATTACCGCTGTGAGCCTTGTAACAAGAGCCTGTCGTCCCTGACGCGGCTCAAACGACACATCCAAAACGTGCACATGCGACCTTCCCGGGAGCCCGTGTGTAACATATGCCGGCGGGTGTACTCGAGCCTCAACAGCCTGCGCAACCACAAGTCCATCTACCACCGCAAGCAGCAGCAGCCGGCGCCCGCCCCGGGCCCCTTCTACTCTGTCAACTGACGCTCGACCCGCCGGCCCCGGCGCGCCCCCCTCACGTTGCCATTCGAAGAAACAGAGCTGCCATCCTAACCACCTAAAACGCCATACTCTTGCCCCTAGACTTCGTTAAGTTTAAACAAAATTGTAACGCGATATGTTCCTAACATTTGTATATAGCATAGTAATGCATGCGCATCGCAAACTTTATCTATATCTATGTATAATTTATTATTTCTCACTAAACGTATCTAACGCTTGGTGGGAGCGCAGCGCGTCCCGTCTCGCTGCGCTGCCACGTCCTCTATGGAACCAATTGGGACATCTGATCGGTACACGCATAACCACCAACCGTTTTGTAAAAAGCGCATTAGTCAAATTCGTGAAACACGTTGAATTGCCTCTACTAGGTTCAAAATTGCCACCGAAACAATAGTGGTACATACTTGTGCCAATTGGTTCCGTCACTTGGGACCCGTCAGTTCGTGGAGCGAGCGGTCGCATGGTGTGGGTACGGCGGCGGGCTCGCTCGCTGATCGCTGTTGACTAATGCGCTGATGTTGGTTGTTATGTGTGGCGCAGTTGGCCCTCTGGGCGCGGGCCACCGCTGCGAGGTGTGCGGCAAGCTGCTGTCCACGCGGCTGACGCTCAAGCGGCACACCGAGCAGCAGCACCTGCAGCCGCTGCACTCGGCGCGCTGCTCCCTGTGCCACAAGGTGTTCCGAACGCTCAACTCGCTCAACAACCATAAGAGCATCTACCACCGGCGCCAGCGCGGCGCGCCGCAGCAGACGCAGCCGCAGAACCTCACCACCGGCCCCGACGCTAAGATCAACCCGCCGCACCACAACATCGACTTCTACAAGTTCAAAGACCAGTTCAACGTCTAAACACGCTCAGTCAAACGTTTTCTTTTTTCAAAAAACGATTATTCTCTATTTGAAAACGAAAGTAACTATTTTATTTTTTCATATATCTTTTTTATCTCCGTAACGGGACTTGTATATTTTTTGTTTTTTCAGATTGTTTTCCTCTATGAAATATTTATTTGTGAACTTTGAACTTGTAAGTAAGTAAGAGTTGACATTGACTAACATCACAATATTTAATGGCTTTCTGACATTCCACTTGTTACAAGGGAGGGCGAGTTAGATCGAATTTGAAATTCTTTTTGATGAAATGTGATCGGTCGATATTCACTCGCCCGGAGAGTGCAATACTGCGGTATATAATGATTCCTGAATTTTTACACTATGTTAAATGTGCGACAATAAGGCGAAGAGAAAAAAATAATATTTTGAGAAAAGATGAAAAATCTTGGTGCTGTAAATTTATATATTAGGCTTAAATTTATATAAAAGAAACGGTGTTCGTGTAAGTAACAGAAGAGGCATATTATTTTCAAATTGTGTTCATTATTTTCGGCAATTATTTATTCTGTAATTTATCTGTATGATCTCACTCTTAGATATTTATACGAGATTACTAAACGAAAATATGTAAAAAGTATAAAAAATATAGTTTTTACACAGATATATAATTGGCTTATGAGGCTTTCAAATTATTATTTTTATTTTAGGTGTTTTATTTTTTCATTTTTAAGACTGAATTCAGGATATAATAGCACCAATAGCATGAGATGAAAGATTGTTTTACAATAAATTATATATATTACCCGCAGATAGCACTACCACAGAAATATACCGGACTTTTATGACATACACAAACCAGGAATACGTACATACAGCAAACAAACCGACATAGACACAAACAGATAACTTCTTGCTTTCTTTTTGCAGTCGACAATTTATTTATATGTTATCAATTTATTTATTTATTCACCTTGTTTGTCGACTTTTATAAATCCTTTGCAGCCTTTATTATTATTTTTATTAATGACAAACAACCATCAGTCTACGAAAATTGCATTTTACAAAGTGAATCGCAAGGTGCCATTTTAATGAATATGGCTATTTTTATTTTTTAGTTTAGTAACATTTTTTTAGTTTTCAAACATTAGTTTTTATCGCAATCCTTGTGTTCGTTTCTATTATTATTATTATTTCGTTGAGCCTTTTTAGGATAGTTTTTTATTTTCAAATAATTATATTTTTTTTTCGCTTTTTACCGACCTACTTGTACTCGTATTTTTTGTACATTAAACACTCACAGTTTGTTTTTGTTTTGTACAATTGTAATTACACATTTATTATTATGTATACATAATAGGCAATAGTATAAAATACAAATTTTTACTAATTCTCAGTGTTAAATGTTCCTAAATTTCAACAGTGTGAACTTTTCAACTAATAATGTTCCGTGCTCGATGTTAATTATATTAGTGACGGAAATTTGCTTGCCATAACATAACTTTAGTATATGTATCAATATTGGGTGACGAAACTTCAACGCGTTAGAAAATTTATTATGAGTGAGAAATATGAGAACACCCTGAAAAATCTCATGGAAGTTGTCTAGACATGTCTATTTAATATAAACAAGTGACACTAAATAAAAACTTACAAATTGATATATAAAAAACTGTTCTGATCTCTAAGAGAAAAAAGCTAGCTAGCAAAGACTTGTCTATTTAAAAAAAAAACACTTTCGCGTTAAAGTTTAATCATCCAATATATAAATAAATGTGCGTCTTTTCTTTATGGAAAATATTCTAGTTCATGAAAACATCACTATACTGACTTTAAAAAGTCGATAAATATCACTATTGTTAAAATTTCATTTTATAGCGATAAGGGAACTTTGATTGTAAATGTTAACATAATTTATTATAAAATGATATACACCTTAAGTAAGATTAGTGCCTGCTTCATATTATTGTGTTCTTATTGACAAAAAAAAGACATATTTTGCGATTTTTCGTAAATAAGCATTAGTAGGTAGTGTTTGACACACTTTTTACCTAGAAGAAGATGCTTTACCTTAAACAACTAAGAGGCTTCCTAAAATGCTATATGTTATCACATTCTGTTGTTATTGCTAGATACATAAATGCTTAGCCATTACTCGTTTAGTTAATTAGTAAGCTTTATTATAATAGTTTGGCCAATTGGAAGACTAGAGATTTGGTGCTAAAAGGAACGATGTTCATGTTCGTGCTAGGAGAGATAAGGGAATCGAAAAGGAATCTAAATTTTTTCTAATATTTCGCAACATTCCGTGACGAAAACGAAAATCATAAAAAAAATGTTAAGTTTTTATTTGCGTAACATTGCAAAGTTTGAACCGTAGGATTGTTGTTTTTGATTAGTAATTTAGTCATAGTTTTTCTTGTTAATTTGGGTTTGGGAAATTAAGTTAGTTGATTAAATAGGATTAAGGTTTATCTGAATTCATATAGATAATAGAAATACATGTTTACTTTACGATTACAGGGATGTGCTGCAAAGGCAGTACGGTATTTCAGCTATTTTCAGTATAGCTATGAAAATTAAGAATTTATTTAGTAAAAAAACTTGTATCTGGTTGGGAAAATTTTTGCCAAAATAATAAGCGCTATAGACTGATTAGAGTAAGTACGCGTTTGAATTGTACACTATTAGGCGTATTTTATAGATAAAAAATGTACATTATTTACTAAATTAATTGATAATTTTATAAAAAAAAAAATCGAGAAATGTTGTCGCACAGAAGGCGGTCAAAGCGTGATTGATTTTGGTATTAAAAACTCGAAATTTATTTGTGATTTCAAATGATCTTTGGTTCGAAATTTATAGGTGTTAAGTTATTTTGGGATCTCGAGAGGCTAAAAGCCTCGGGTTTGAAAGGGTAAGAATTACACCGTGTTCTAAGGAGCAGAACACATCCCTGTCGAAAACTATATTAGTTAGGATCTTAGCAAGATTAAGACTGTTTCTGTGACCTGTTTAAGTTTTTATCTTTCTAACGAGTTAAGAATTTTTTTCAAACTCGCACGTGCGCGTGCTTTGACTTTATCCAATGTGTTCTTATACTTCTTGTTGGCATTTTTACTTATTTTATAAGGAATCTAAATTAATTTATTGGTTGTTGTATTGAAATTTTATATATTTTTTTCTTAAATTATTGTTCTACTATCCACGAATCTAGATATTTTTTGTTAACAATTGGCATCTGTGTAATGCAGTCCATTAGACTTTTAATGTTATTCGAGATTGTGCCAAAAACTACGGTGTTTTTATGTTTTGTCTTCCATTTTGAGGCGAGTTAGTCTTGAACGTAGCGTGGAACGCCAAAAATAAACAAATTATTTTAATGGGCTGCACTTAGTTATATACTAATATTAAATGATTTCGCAACACTATATTATATATTCATAAATAGTTCTTTTCCTTCCTTACTTTTTAAATTAAAAATAATTGAAGTAACTACTCATAAAATGTAATCGTTAAACCGAACTTCATAAATCCTAATATTGATGATAATGGCGTTTTTAATAAAAACAAATATACAAAAAACAATATTGCCAGTTTTATTAGAACATCCTTTAACCACCCGAGTATTTATTTGTGTTTTTATTAAATAATTATGAGCTTTTTTGTAGAGACAGTTAGATAATTTTCATAGTGCACTGTTTTCTTTTTTTATTAATTTCGAAACACGCTTAGCATATCTAGTTTCCCGCCTAAATATTTATTTTCCCGCCTCAACGCATGCTGACTGTTAACACCCTCACGAGCCACTGTAGCTTCGCCATCATTTACATTTATTTTTCTATTTTATTTATCATTTTATTTTAGTCACACTTTTTTTGTTTTTTCTTTAAAAAAAAAACTTGTCATAATGAGATCCCTGGAGTAGGTTTAATTTTTTTAATTTATACCGCGTTCGGGGAGCAACCCCATATTTTTTTTGTTTTTTCGATCTGTTTACAGGTAAAAAGTTATTCTCGTGCTCGTTGTGCGGGAAGGTTCTGTGTTCAAAGGCGTCGTTGAAGCGACATATCGCCGACAAGCACGCCGAACGCCAGGAGGAGTACCGATGCACGATATGTGAGAGGGTATACTGTTCGAGGAACTCGTTGATGACCCACATATACACCTACCACAAGTCGAGGACAGGGGAGACAGATCAAATACGATTTTTTTAGTGACTACTCGGACGGAGTTGGCGCGGCGTGCGGCAGTATTCATCTAGCAAAGAGAATCTACACGAGCACAATCTACCAGAACCCGCCGTACATAGCAACACTCACAAAGGTTAGATATTGTTTATAGAACCAGAAACAAATTAGAGAACAGACGATCTAACTCATTAACAATGGATTTCCTTTATTAGACTAAGCTAGGTATAAGGGTCCTTCTTAAATTTTCATTTCATATTATTTTCTGTTCAATTTTGAGTTTATAGATTTTAGTTTGAGTTTTATGTTCTTTTAGTTCGACTGTACCTCCCCCCCCCCGCGCCCCCCCCCCTCCCGTCGGGTTTCGCAGTTTTGACGTTGTTGTGTTGCTTGGAGCATGCTTCTATCATTTTTGTTATCACGTGTCTATGTGTTATTGTGGTTGAGAGACTTTCCTTAAGATTTTGAATATTATGAAAATCTCGTGATTATTGTGTAGTTAGTCAATGTGTACAGTGCATATTATTAGTATTATTAATTATTATTATTAACCTCATACATGTACCTATTATTGAATGATGAATTAACAAGCAGAAAATCACTCACAGGATTTTCTCCATCTTCACGTGTTGCCAGCTAATGAACAATTTTTACCTAAACCTGCTTTTTGGTAAAAAAAATGCTTAATGTAAATGGGTTGTTTATTGTTTTCCAGCAGTACCGCCCCTCCGTATGCCCCCGCCGACAGCCGGCGGCATCAACGAGCCACAAGAGTGTCCTTACTGCCGCAGGACATTCTCTTGTTACTATTCCTTGAAACGACACTTCCAAGACAAGCACGAGCAGTCGGACACGTTGTACGTGTGCGAGTTCTGCCACCGGAGGTACCGGACCAAGAACTCGCTGACGACGCACAAGAGCCTGCAGCACCGCGGCTCCAGCGGCATGCTGAAGCGGCTGCTGAAGACCTCGGCGCTGCACTCGGCGCTGGCGCCCAGCCCGCACCACCTGTTCGACCTGGGCGCCGAGCACGCCCCGCAGCTGCCGCCCGGCCTCCAATGACCACAAACCATGGCCTAGACCGCTCGCAGCACCCCACGCCCCGGGCACACCTAGGCGACCTGGGTGACCTTGGCGCCCTCCCCCGGTGTGCTCGCGACGTGGCTCCACGGACGCGCTCACGATATGGAAAGCATCATGTGCAATATAACGGACAATGCCAAAACAATGCAGGACTTACGCCGCATTTATGGTTAATATCGTATTATAATTAGTAAAATATTGACGTTAGGATTAAAATTACATAAACAGTATTGTCGCACGCGACTTGTAGAAGTCGGTTAGTGTACGCTTCGAGGATCGGACTTCGCTTTGTGACTAGTTCGTAACAGTCGCGAGTTACGGCATTTTCTAGTGAAAATGTTCCAACAGTGTTCAATATGACAATGTAATCCAGAGCAATACTAAAGTATTAATATTTCTAGTACTGCCAAAATTATGCCAACTGTATTCTAAAAAATGAAATACATTTTTTAAAATCACTTTTCGATAATTGTCTAGTGTCAAATTAGATTCGATAACTGTACAAAATGAGAACGTACAAATTTTAAAACCGTAAATTTTAAAAGAAATGCAAAAAAATATTTTTTACTGAAACTTTTTTCGGAACGCCAAATCTAAATTAATTAAATGATACAGATTATTTAGCGGTTAATTACAAAAATGTTTAGATTAAAAGTAAAAAAAAAAATGTTGATGTTGAGTAAAAAAAAATTAAAGACTTCTTAGAATCTGATTTCGAAAGTACAAAATTTAACGTCTAACAATATCTAATCTATGTGCGTTTGGCTTCAATAATGATAATGATTATGATCAATGTGTAAGTAGCCGTGCCTTCGTTCGTCTTCGAAATATTATGGATGAATTTCCGAACTGACGAGGTATGCGCAAGAGATGACGGTTCACGGACGAATCAATGTTGGCGGTGACGTTTCGAAAAGGGAATATGCTGTAGGGTTGCCCGCCTCCGGCTCCGGGGGATCCTTGAATACAGGGTTAAGAGTGAGTAACAGATGTAGGGAATAGAGGCGCTGGTTTGCCAGAAAGTGGGTCTTCGAAAAGCAGTTCGACGATCGTATACGTGTGCATGATTACAAATCATGAAACAAAATCAAACATTTCTTCTGTATAGAAATACGTAGACTTTAGGTATTAATTAATAGAATTATATTTAACCTGTATCCATTTTCGGATTTCTCTCTATGAGTGTATATTAGTGGTTCTTATTTAAATGTCGACCAACGTAGCTGATGTCTCGTTATTGAAAATTTATTAGATTATTATTATATTATTCTCAAAAAATCTTAGGATACCTAACCATAAGATGGCTGAAAATTGTATAAAAATTTATTTTATTTACTTATATCGTAGTAAATTGCTTGCGTACCGCGTTTTTCAGGTGACACAACATATCTATCCAGGGTGATTGAAAAATAATTCAATAATATCTTTAAAATCGCGATCCAATCTCTTAAACCACATATCACAAAACCATGAATATCTTTAAATAAAAGAAAGTATTTTTAACACCGTGATATTTCACAAAGCCAAAGAAAAAATTAATGTGAATAATACTTACTGATTTGCATTTAATCCGTAGAAATATGAAAACTTTCTGAAGAATGTTAAAATACTAAAATGTATCGTGCCATATCCATTTTACATGTTGCATAGAACTTTCCAAAATTTTGGGACATATCAATCTCTGCTCACTTTAAGTGAAATAAAAAAAATCATGAATAAAAATATCAATGCAAGTTTGACATACAGTAGCAAAACCAATGCAATTACATTGTTTAAAGCAATGAACATTATTTTTTTTGCATTTATTTTTCCAATGTTGAGTAACTTGGGTATAGGATCGTAATTTAGTTTCTTTTTTGTATTTTACTTTCTTTTTCGGAATGTTACATAAATGTGTACTTTGTGATATGAAATTCATTTAATGAGAAGTTGTTTGGTATATCCAGATATTTTAACATTTAAGTTTTTATCATTTTATCCTCAGCTTAAATAGATTTAATAGCGGGTTGATTTCGAAGTAAAGTATTTACGTGAACATTAGCTGGTAAAGCCCGTATACCTCCATTTAGTAATACCTCAAGTATATTATTTTGTTTTTTTATTTTTATTTCAATGTTACAGGCTGTTTAATTTTTAATGTAAAACGAAACACGTCGACGAAATAATTTCGGAAATATTCTCGATCATAGAATCATTTAGCTGGAGCTTAGAAGGAAAAGCAAGCGGGTAGTATGAATTGTACATATAAGTTAGATTACTTACAAGTAACAAGTATCGTGGCATCGTTCGGGAATAGAAGCCTCGTGATATTATTAACTAAATAGTAAATAGATAAAATCATTAATGGAAAGGATTTTTATATATTCTACTAATGGATTTATGAATAGTGAAACTTAGACTTAGTCTTCATAATGTTTTTTTAAATGTTTGTGTTTATTGTTTTCGCTGTGCAATGATTTCTTATTGGTTTGGCTGTTTATTGAGCTTATTGTTGACCGCTTCGTTGGAATATTGGATTTTACATCCCCACTTTATTTTGTGGTTCGATTTTTTGGAAGTAACTTTTCTAAATTGATCTCAGTTGACAGCTGCGTACTACATCAATATCGGAGACAGCCGTTGGTGATTGTTGTTAGGTCTTATACTATTGTAAAATTTGTGTTAAGTTTGGATTATGTGTCGGCAAAAACGGAGGTTCAATCAGCGTATAAATTTAAATTCGTAAAAAACAAACACAAACAAAACAACCAACCGCAAAAAAAAAAAACATACAGCGAAACAATAATAAGTGAAAGTATATTTTGCAATGTATACCAAAATACTGCATTTTTAAATAGTAAGATGAAAAGTGAGAAAATCTTTTTTTATTTACTAAGTGTAAATTATAATAATAGCAGCCCCTTGAATCCGCAATATAATTTTTCGCTTCTTCGCCATTTAATAAGGTTAAGTTCAAAGAAATAATTTTATAAACCGACTGTGTTACTAATTAATGCGTAATGCACAAAGTAATCAACAACGGGATGCCTTTTAAACAGTACAACTTTAACAATAGCCTACAGTAGATAAATAAATAAGATATGCGTACTTTAAAATGACTATATGGACGTGGACATTGTCTCACATTAGTTGCACAAAATTTTCTAGAATAGTTTCTCTGCTCTACTTTAAAAGAGTAACAACAGCTAGATTGTAATCCCAAAGTTGAGCATCAACTCTCTTGCTCAATATTCGGGTGAGACTTTAAGGGTCGATACTCAACTCTCGGGATAGAGTTGTGCTAGCTCTCTGGTAGCTTTACGTAGTAATTAGGCCATCTGGTATCTGAGCCATTCTGCTTCCAAATGTCATTTTAAAGTATTTTTATTGACATTTTTACTTTGCAAATATCAGTAACTTCGTATTCGAATAAACATAGCAAAAATACTGCCGTTTTATAAAATTCGTAAACGTTTTAAATGATTTGTTAGGGTTTTCCATGTTTTTTTTTTTAAGATTATTCGTGGATGTAATAATAATTACCTAATCTTATGATAGGCAGGTAACTTAAACTTCTTTATGATCGAAGTTAAAGCGTCTTTTACGGGAATTCTCACCTGATGATAATACATGTTCACAAACCGCTTCACAAAACAGTTTTAAGAAAATGAAATGCTTTTATCGTAAGTATTACCTCCTATAATTTTAAGTATTACCTCCAATTATACAATGTGTCCGTGCATGTAGTAATAAAACTTTAAGGTCGTTAAATTCTCTTATTTTTATCGATAAAATACTAACCACGTAAGGGATCTAATCCCAACACTTTCAAAGTTAGAGCAATTCTAGTATCTGACTTACTTATGACGATATCCACATAGTGTAACGACCAAATCTTTGGATGTAGGTCTCGTAGACCACATACTGACAAAAGAATCACAGCTCTAAGTCAATTAGTTTTAATTTAAATATAATATAAAATATAATTAAACAAAATCCTTGCGCAGAGCAACTGCGTGCTAAGTGCTAAATACACCGATAATTTTGGACAATTGCTGTATTTCATAATGTGCTGATTGTAGTTGGTTGTCAGATACTAAAATTGCTCTATATTTGAAAATGTTGAGATTGGACCCCTTATATGGGGTATTTCTACCGATAAAATTAAGTGTATTTAATGGCCTTACAATTTATTACTACATGCACGGACACATTGTACAATTTAATTTCTAATTGTATTAGTTTAGATCGTGGGTTTGCCTGTCAATACAGGCTGATGTATTTATGTATGTATTACAGTTACAGCATACAAACAGGACAGTGTTTTATATTTATCGAATTATATTGTAAATCGCTTACGAGATATAACAGTTGTTACATAGTATTTTTTCCCATACAATCATTTTTTGTTGATCCATTTCCATATTTAAAATGCAATAGATATTATCCGTTATTGTCTTAATTGAGAATCTTGTGGTTTTTAATTAAAATCGTAACGCAACCAGAACATACAATAGTTATTTATAAATAATTTAAATTGCTCGATCGGTGGAGGGACAACCATCTTTTTAAGAATAAATCGACAGCATTTTTATTTTTAAAGTCTTTTTTAATTGTTGCTCACAAATTAATATTAAATACTTACGAACTTGTAGTGTTTTCGTATGAGAGTCAAGAGTCGATATATTCTTAAGTCAATAGCTTTAATATTTATATCAGTATCTTCCACTTTAAACGTAATATAATTATAAATAATTACAGTTATAGCAATAGTTCCCAATTTGCCACAGTACCTCAATATAATAGTTACATTTATGTATGACTTATAATAAGCTACAATCAGCAGATTTTCCTGTTTTTGATGTCAATTAAGATTTTAAGAAGCTCTATTTATTACTAATGTAAGCCTTATTTCCACATTTTCATTTACAATTGCAAAAACAGGCGAACTTTTGACTTCAAAATTTTCAATTCAATCCCCTCAAATGTTATTTGTAGTTTATTATTTTCTTTTATAAACATTTCGCGTCGAAAAAAATCTTAGTGCCAAATATTGACAATACATTTAAAGTCATATATGTCAAGGAACATCTCTTTTTATAATTTAACGTACTATATAGTATATCAGTGTTAAATCTGCTAAACCTACAGTAAATAGTTACATTAATATAGTTCCGTAACTCAAAGTGCACTTACAACTTTTATATAAAAATAATAAGTATTATATACTAAGTAGTACATTTGTCCCCCTGGTCGAGCAATTATCGTTGATATCCCGTCTATAACAGTACATAAAAGAAAAGTATTTACAATATACACACTATGACATACAATATACTGACAGTTATATGCTAGAAGTAACTTTTATCTCCAGATAAAGTACGACAGTGGTGCAGTTTTGCCAAAAACTGTTAATTTATAAGCAAGTTTATTATACAGTCCGAATGTTGAGTGTTGTATCTGTTGAGCAATCGGATGTCGAGTTGGGCGAATGCTCAGTTACGGATATTGAGCAAGTCGTGTTGTAGTATACTCAGTACTTAAACTATTAAGTAATGAGTTGTTTTTCCTAATGTTTACGTTTTTATTTTTTAGTAAAACTGTGCCGCTGTTACTTGTTATGCTCGGTAACACATTTTATACACAGCAATATTTTTTTACGAGATAAAAATACAATTTATATTGTGAAAAGTTAATTAAGTGGCAATTCTAATTTACTGCATTATATTTTTGCTGACACACTTAGGATTAGATTTTTCTTTTTTTCGTAATTTAATGTATGCACGATCTGCGTTTTTATTAGCATTGATTTTTCTTTTTTCTTTATAAGCTGGAATCGTAAGTGATACATATGTTTGATGCCCAAAAATTGGAAAATTAAATTAATAATTTATTGTATTTAGTAATTTGGCAAAAAATAACAAAAAACGATCAAGGGTACGTATCACTTACGATATTTTAATATGCCTAAACTAATATTGTGTTACTATGTAAAAGTTATAGTTTGCCATCGTTGATCAAAGATGAAAAAATATGTGTTAAATTTAGTTGAAATGGAGTTTTGTTATACTTTTAAAGGGTCTGGGGATGAGGTGTGTACAAAAATGATTTATAGTATTGTGTATTGATCGAATAAGGTTAGATGTGGGGCCGTTAGGACCTGGTAGGCTTCTCTTGAGAATTGTTGTAAGTTACACCCCAGTCGGTGAAGACACTTAAAGTACTATTGTTGTAGATACGAGGTCGAGTTTACGAAATGATTTTAAATCATCACTGGACTCATGAGGACGAAGCCTAATCGAAAAATTTAAAATGGATCTCTTTAGTGCCAATATTATAGGTTTTATAGTATATATTGCATAGTATGTAATTATGAAAGATTTTTCTCCTGGCTAGGTACGTTTTTAATTTTTCGATTAGGTTTCTTATATTGTAAATTAATGTAAGGAATAATTTTTGTTGAATATTTTTCGTATTAATGCAGTAAAATCAATCAGTATTACAATCGCAATAGTATATAATATGGACAAAATCCAAAAATAACTTTAATATTAAAACAGTAGGACGCCAGATTCGTAATGCATTACGTCCTGTTAAATAGGACAAAATAAAACTTGAAGAAAATACTCTGGAACAAAAAATGCAATGTACAACGAATCGGTAAATCTGCATTGATACTAAAAGTTGGGGACTCATGTTTCAGTGATATTTAAAGAGTGGTGTCTTTACTTGTTTTGATGTTGTTGATATATGTGAATAAGGAATCAATTCGGGTTGAGTATGGGGCTGCTACCACGAGCATAGAACGCCGAGGTTCTCACACCTTTGTTCATTCCATTGTGGCATTCCAACGGTCTATATCACGACAATATTTTACGATGCCAGCAATGGAATGGAAACTGAGTATCGACCCTCAAGACTCATGTTTTCGTGGTGGCAGTCTCTTGTAGGAAGTTAGGAACATATCAGATAGTCGGAAAACTTAGTACTATAAGTATCTTTGAATCTGACTCTTACGTCTAAACTGGAGAAAAATATATCGGTTATTTTTAAGTTTAGGTTTCTAACAAAATCTGCGTTTCGAATTCTCAGCGACGTATACAGTTGAATGTAATAAAAGTATAAAAATAAACTCGCAGTGATTCCATTGATTATGAGCTCTTTCATTGGTTAGTTTAGAACCTTTTCCCATAATTTTATTGTGGCAATTTGAAGGTAACTTGGTTTTTATATCATTTATTTTTATTATTTATTTTTTGTTTTTTTATGCACTAGAGTCGATCGAAAAGCGGGCCAAGAGGCTCATCGGCGATGAGGCATTGGTTAAGACAAAGCTCCAGAGCCTTGAACATCGTCGCCGAGTTGCCGGCTTGTCGGTTTTTTATCGATTACATTTCGGGGAATGTGCGATGGAATTGCATAATCTAATTCCGCCCAGCCCATTTAATCATCGGACTACCAGACGTACGGTGATGCGCCATCGGTACATGGTGGACATCCCACCCATACGCACTAAACGTTTTGAAAATACTTTTATTATGCGTACAGCTAAGGAGTGGAATTCCCTGCCGGAGTCTGTGTTTCCCGATAGCTACAACCTGGGGGTCTTTAAGTCAAGAGTGAATAGGTTACTTCTAGGCAAGCGTGCTCCATCATCGACCACATCATCGCTTACCATCAGGTGAGATGGTGGTCAAGCGCGAGCCTATATAAGATAAAAAAAAAAAAAAAAAAATATTGCAGCCTCCTGCGGCTCCACCTGGCCAAGTTGCACTAAATCATAAAATATAGCTTATGTGTAATTCAAATTTATACAATAATCTATGTTACTGTATAGTTATAACTGTTTCATCAAAATCCGTTCCGTCTTTAAACAAACATCCATACATCCATAGTAGGATGGGAACCTCGCATTGGAACACCAAACAGCAATTGCACCAATATCGGGGGAAAAAAGACATCACCCCGTGCGCGATGAAGTGGTGAACATCGAACAGGCGACGGTGGTTCTCTCTCACTCGCTTATGAATCATCAAACCACCGTGTGTTTTTATTAAATTCTTGTTTAATATCCTTAGAGATGTGAAAATAAGAAGGAGAAGAGAGATGGATTTTAGATGCCTGTCATTTACTAGATATCCTTAGGAGAAAAGTTACCTATGTAGCCCGAAGAATTGCGAAACATAAGTGCAAGTGGACAGGGCACATTGCTCGCACAACGGATGGCTGATGGGGCCAAAAAGTTCTGGAATGGCGACCGCGAACTGAAAGGCCTTCCACTAGGTGGACCAATGATCTGGTTAAGGTTGCGGGAATGCGCTGGATTCGAGACGCACGGGTAAGGTCAATTTGGCGACGCCTGGGGGAGGCCTATGTCCAGCAGTGGAAGTCTTTCGCCTGAAATGATGATATATTTTGACTATTACTAGACTACACGATTACAACCTGGTACTTTTTGAAGTTCTGGAAAGCTTCAAACAAGCACGACGAACAGATTAACACACTACATGAATGTAATTTGGTACTTACTTAAAATTTTCCATGGTTCATCATATGTTTTTTTTATGACCCCTCTCTGGACCTCTATCTCGCCTGGTGGAAGGCCATGGGTGAGGTGTACGTTAGAAAGTCATTAGATCTGACTTATTTGTAGGTGGCACCGTGGGAACAGAGGCTGCCAGAGTATTCCAAACTTTGGCTGCACACATAATGAACATGGAGGAGAATCGCTTAGTAGTAGGTAACTAGTCGGGATATCGACCAAGTGCGGCTTGCCATCAACGTGTGGACGTACAAACATTAGTACCTACGTCTGTACGTCCCTTGTAGTCAGAGGGTACTCTGTACGTCTTAAGTTCGTAATAAAAGGTAGATGGTGGAATGGGAAGTCGTGGAGCTTCTTTCTCTTTCGGTGAGTGTACCGCCTGTATCCTATAAGGTATTGCAATTTCTTATTTAAGAAATTGGAGAATTGGAGCTCGTGGCTAAATAATAACAACCGCACGGGTCGATCATCAATTTTAAGCAACGCTTGACGAGGTCGGTCCGTGGATGGGTGACCATTTCAACATACCGAGTTTCCTCTGTGCCTCGGAAAGCACTTTAAGCCGTTGGTCCCGGCGGTCATTTGAAGATCTTTGACAGTCGTTACGGGTAGTCAGAAGCTTGAGATCTGACACCAGTCTTGCCAAAGAGTACCGTGTTTACCCAGTTACTGGGTCGTGGAGATCAGATAGGCAGTCGCACTGCACCATGTAAAACACTTGTACTTAGCTGAATCCAATATAGTTGGGAAAAGGCTAGGCAGATGATGAATTTCTTATTTACGAATCAATCGGTAAGGTATGATTCGCTTCGAAAAGGTTCCAAACCGTCTCCAGAGCGTCCGCCGCGAAGATAGTCATCATCACAAGTCGGCTGGTAGCAGCTGAATGAGTGCATCCGAGCATCGAATTATGTGGCGTACGATTGGAGAGCCGTTTGTATAGTCCCTAAGTACTTAAGTAGTTAGCGTTCAGCAATCCACTGTCCACCGTATTTAGATATTGGTATTAAAATGCTATTGCTCATTTACTTAACTAATTCCTTAAAATGATAAGACCAAAACACTCCTGTAAAAGAGACCTACGTCCAGCAGTGAATAGATATACATATAGACAATAATAATCGCAGTGTCTATACGTTGACGTCATCGTGGTGGAGCTTGCGCTCTCCAATGAACCCTAGATCAGTGCCGGTAATTCTATTTTTCCGCAACATGCCCAGGGTGAGTCAGAGTGGCCAGATTAAGAGAGATACAATCCGCAGGGCAGCTTTGTGGTGAGCTGGTGGGCAGTGGTGACCTCACGGATCTGATCTCCCGGGAGAAGTCTTTATCCTCATCTCCGGCTTGCCTTTATTGGCCGGTCGCAGTAAAAACTGACGAAAAACAGTGCTGCCACCTCTCTCTTACCTTAATTGGCTGGTATCGGTATCGGTTGCTATCATACTTTTGCCAGCTTTTCTGCCACCATTTCTAATATTTCGCGGTCCTGCTTTTAAGATGGTGCTCAATGAACCAAGGGTAGTACTCATTGAATCACTTGGTTCTTTGTGTACTCTCTCAAAGTGGTTCATCACCCAACACTTACAAATTTTGAGGTTAAGGTTAGTCGAAAATTCTTCCATACAAACGTAGTCTAGGGATTATTCCACTGTTTGACGAAGTACGTTTAAAATAAAAAAATATATCAATATCATTATCTAGGCGCAAATAAAGAAGACGGAAAATTGCAAATCGGCCACCATACAGGGATAGATTATGAGTTCAAAAATACAAATAATTTTATTTTGAACAGATACGTTTAGTCGTTTTTTCATGATATCCAGACTCCCAAAGGTCTGTTTATAAAATTTCGCGCACTCGGTTTCGTTCTAAATCATTATCGCGAGAAGACTGTAATAAAGGTGTATTAAACAGATTTCTGATAACTTCGGATCCTTTTTTGAGCAGTACCAGGCAAAGGCTCCGGAAAAAAGTAAGCCATTTTCCAGCGAGACATTACAACTCTTGCTCCCGGAGACATCGTAAGTCTCGTCTACAGAGTTTGACAAGGAGAAGGATGGATCTAGTGAAGGCGAATCTGACTAGAACGATTTTTTGCAAAATCTTTTTATGTTAAATTTTATGTATTTAAGGTGTTTTAAATACAAAATTATCACCCTAAACTACTTTTTATCTTATAACAAATCGAAAAATACCACACAATAATTTTGATCGACTTTTTAGGTCAAATACTCCTCTGTGCGATGCTTCACATGGAGCTAAAATAAGGTTTTTTTCTAATTCCGATATTGGATCAGTCAATATCGGAATTGAAATAACGGGCATTACGTGCCGAGATTCCAAAAAAACTGTTATAGTTTCGAATATTTCAAAAGAGAACCAACATGTTAATCACGTTTGAAACAAACTTATAACAAACTTTAAAATAATATTTCAAAACTGTTCACAAAAAACAATTAGGTAACTATCAAACTTTAATTATTAAACAAATTAACGGTCAAACCATATACTTATAATCCACTTTTGTTTCTCCTCTTTACCAGTCATTGGCGTAAAACAGACCTTAACAACATACGTTTAATGAAGCTGTGTTATAAAGTCATCCAAATATTCTTATTCTTTATTCTTAATTATAGAGCATACGTTCATTTCGGTATGAGTAAGTATGAAACTCACAGCGACATTTTAAATTTCTGTGAAGGATGTTCGGCCGCTACAATAATATGTCTGGCTGCTGCCAAAAACTTTCGAAACTGTTCCCTGAGCATCATGTAGAAAAATCAAGACGGGATGGACTTATAGTTAGGTAGGTACGTGATTTTTTTTACTACCTTTGACGTGTCTGGTAGAAATAAACCACAATGGATAATGGCTAGGGCAGTTGTTATTTCTAATTTCTAATGTTATTTTGTACCGCATCCATAAAAATTTGCTCGGATACTTCATTTAAAGTGAGTACGATTTTTAGGTACCTTTAGCACCTGATAGCTGAAAAATTGGACGTCGGCCCAAGGTTGCAAGTATGTGTACGTTCAAAGTACATACTAACACTACTCAATCCCAGTTTTTGCGTAGAAAGCTATGAATAGATAATGTCTGGGGCTTTTGGGATCTTGGTCCATGTTATTAACAACGACTACTTTTAACCGACATCAAAACAAGGTTCTCAATTAGTCGGAAACTATTGTTTTTTTTTCTAATTTCTAGTTTTTAGAGTTCCGTACCCGAAGGATCCGTAAGTAGCCCTATTGTTGTCATTCACGTGTCCGTCTGTGTCTGTCTGTCCGTCTGTCCCTGTGTCCGTCTTTCCGTCTGTCACACATTTTGTTGCGAAGAATTTTTTAACATCCCATATGACCTTCAAATTTAGTGATAATGTTTTTATTACGTACTAGCTGTGCCCGCGGCTTCGCTCCCGTTAACCGACTGTCTACCCTATCCTATTTACCTTCCTGCCTACCCTACTTACCTACCTACCAATTCTTTTTCTAGGGTCACTATTCTTTTATATAATTCAGAAAATGACTTCAAATGCACAACGCCATCTATCGAATATCGAGTTCAACAGTAAGATTAACCATGGAGTTTCTTGCCGGTTCTCCTCCATAGGAAACGACTAACCCGAACCGTGCACCTTTTGTCGACGTTTTATAAGTGCCCATGTAGGCCTATGTAAAATAAAAATATTTGATTTTGATTTTGAGACTATCTGAATTGCGTGTGTTGTGATATTTTACTTCTTGAACACTTTAAATTCATCTAACTTTTGATAGAGTGAACCGATGGCGATGAAACAAAAACTAAGTAATACTTCAAGTTACGCACAATTTTTATGTATAAAAGTTTTTTCTACATTGGTTTCGTACATTTTATGTGATACGTGACAAAAATTCCAAAAATGCTGGAAATGGGTTCTGTTGGTTATCCTTTAACATCCTGGCTATTTTTTTTTAAAATATTTTCAATGTACAAAAATTACTTTTCTATAGATTTATCTGATTTATTATATGTATTGATATCTTACTAGCAAATACCAATATATTGATAAATTGGTACGGAACCCTAAAGGTGCAATATCCGACCCTCACTTGGCTGGTTTTAGGGTTCCGTACCCGAAAGGACCAAACGGTGCCCTATTGCTATCACTCACGTGTCTCTCTGTCCATTTGTCTGTTTGTCCGTCGCCTGTCATAATTTTGTTCCATAGAATTTGTTAACTTTTCATTGACGAACTTGAAATTCGGTGACAATGTTTTCACTAACTTAATTTTACTAACAAAATACCAATATATTGAAAAATCTGATTTTTCTTTGGCATGGAACACAAAATGTACGAAGTTCTACATGCACTCGAACGGTTTTTGTAATCTTAATTCTTTATTGTACACAAAAAATTACATATATACAACATGAGTGATTATAAAGTAGATGAACCTACAAAGGCGAGCTTAACTCAAAGAAGAGTTTTCTACCAGCAAACCTTAGAGTGATAGAGAGAGTTTACAAAAGAAGAGAAGTAGTCCAGTGTACAATTTTAGAATAATATTAAATAAATAATAAATATACATACATACATAAGCACAAAATATACATATAATAATATTATGTCATTCCGAATGAAAATGATCCTTGAATTTTCTCTTGAAGATGTGGGACTCCCGTATCTACATACTTACGACAAAATGTAAACACTCGCCGCACGAACAGACGACATGCCAGCCTCGGAACCAAATACGTACTGAAGAGGATGCGCCAGCGCCGGTAATATTTATAGTGTGCGTACAGACGGCGCTATACGTCGCGCACGCGCGAGAGTGAGATGGGTGCGCGTTCATCGTAGATCACTGCTACAGATTCGCCTTAAGTTTAAGAAATCAGTGGTCTCTCATTGGTCAATAAAACATCGTAATATAGTGTAGCCCGTACGTATTGAATGTTCCAAAATAGTATGTAAGGAAGGATCTTATACGAATAAATAAGAAAATTATTCCCTGCAACATACGTGTTTAATTTCGCTATCCATCTACCCCCAACAAAGACATTCAGAGAAGGGCTGTCGCGTAGGGAATGTGGTAGAGAGTTCCAGAGACGCACTGCAGTAACAGAGAAGGAGCCACCATAGCGGCTGGATGTGTGACGTGTGGTACGAAGGAGAAGAGAAGTGGAAGTGCGACAGGGTTTACCCCTCGGGACAAAATACTCAAAGCGTTCACGAAGGTATTGAAGAGAATTAGGATTGTGCAGAGACAGGATATGGGTATCTCGACGACGCCAAATCGGCAGCCACTTCAATTTAGTCCGAAAAATCTAATCATTTTAAAGTGAATTTTTTGGGGATAAATAATCTGGCTGATTGGCAACTTTTTGCAATAGCTCTAGATGTGATAAAAAAGTAGTACAGTCCAAAGATACGGCCGGACCGACTCCGCCCACAAATTCTTTCTCACTTACACACGCTTGTGTGGAGCGAGACCGACTCAATAATGTCCGGCGGACCACTCAACACACGCTCGGATATGGTCCGGGCCGGATAAACCCCACAAATCCGTGGTCCTGCCGAACCAAATCCGTACGTGTGTTAACACTATAAGAGTGACAACTGTCAAAAATTGACAAATTGCGAGTGAAGTCGAGATGGGCGTTTTCGGTTTTTTTCGCAAACGGTTATGTAACCGATATACAGTTATCATATCGATATAGAAAACGGTTTTCAGATATCGATATCAGATTGCAAAAGTTAACAAGTTATCTAGATGAGAAAACTAACAACGAACGCGAACTAAAGCAAACGTAAACTTTTACAGTTAAAGACAAATGGCAGCTGTATTAAACAGTTCGTTTTAGTAACAGGTTTATGATATATATCATACTTAGAAAGAGAGGTAGCGCATATGGTTCCTATCGTGTGTGAAGTTTGCGTTTTGTTAGTAGTTCGTTTTTGTTTTCGCATTGTTATGGTTTTAAGTTTTTATTGTATAGATATCGATATGATATGATATCTAACTCATATCCGATATAAGTTACGTTTTGATATATCGGACCCATCCCTAGAGTGAAGTGACATGACAAATTGACAAGTGAAGTGACAGTTGGGTTAGTGACAGTCAGCTCGAGTGTTGATGTTTAGTTCGCACGTGTGTTTTTGTATTGTTATAAATTAAAATCCCATATAAATGCAATAATAATGGACGCTTACGACATATTTAAGAAATTAACAAAAGGTTTAACATTCAAACACCGTGTTTTAGGTGTTAAAAACAATGTAAGTATTTAACATAACCTAATCTAAAGAAAATAATTTTAAATACCATGTTTAACCAATTTACGGCTTTTACGCTTATAATTATTGCTAGAAACATCTTCTTTACATATCCATGTATTGAAAAATATTGCTACCAGTTTTAGTTTATTCAAACTACATGTATCACCAATATTTTTTCACATTAAAAACTAAAAAACTACTCTGTTACCTGTAGCTGTTGGCATATTTATCAAATGTTTTACAATCTATCTAATACCTTTAAACGAGCAATCCTTGTATATATATATATATACAAATACAAAAACAAAGAAGAAGCAGCACTTGTTCTCATTTTATTTTTATAATTCTCTATTAACTTTACACAACCGATACATATTAGACAGTTGCTAGTTGCGGCAGTTAGAAACTAATTTAGTCATCGATTGCAGCAACTCAAAACTGTTGTCGATCACCAGAACTCGCAACAAAGTTGCTACGTGGTTCCAACAAGATATATGTAAACAGCTAGTTGACAATTGCTGCAATAGTTGCTCCATCTCCAAAGCGCCCTAAAAAGTTACACTCTTAATTAATCTGCGCTATCTCCAGGGCCATAACACAAAAACGACAATCAAGAAAGAAGAAGAAATAGAAATAAAGCAAGAACAAATCAGTGACAACGAAGAAGACTTACAAAATGACTCCAACCACTCTGCATCTGATTCTGATGGTCAGGATACGGATCAGGATGAAAAGGAAGATAGTGATCTACAGCTGGTAGAAGGCGTGAAAGTGGGACAGAAGAAGAAGAAAAAAGAAAAGAAGGAGAAGACTGAGGATATGAAGAAGAAACTTGAATTGGAAGAGGTATTTAAATTTAATTCATTCTTTTATTTTCGCAATCTTAAATAAGCTAAATGTCTGATAGTATTATCCCTTGGCAATAAATTTTCCATAAATCTTTCTGTAGTACTCAATTCCTTGGTTTGTATGTGTGCTGTGTATTATTACTTGGTGAACAAAAGTTAAAAGGAGATCTTCAGTTTCAACAGAAGTGAATCATCATCATCATATCAGCCGAAAGACGTCCACTGCTGGACATAGGACTCCCCCAGGCGTCGCCACATTGACATTACCCGTGCGTCTCGCATCCAGCGCCACTTAGACCGGTCCCGGAAGACAGAAGTGAATAAATTCTTAATAATGTCTCTGTCCGACTCTGTCTCTGTCACCTATGACCTAGACTAGAGTCAAGAGCAAACACATCACAAATAAAAAAAAATGTTACTGTTTCTAGCAAAACCGTTTCCGCAATGAATACGGCATCAAGACAGTGGGCCGGCACGTGCCTGCTGCACTTCAAGACTTCCCCGAGCTGACGGCACGATACAACATATCACCAGCACTGGTGGACACGGTGTCGCAGTGCGGGTACAGTGAGCCTACTCCGGTGCAGCGGCAGGCAATACCTTGTATGTTGGAAGTAAGTAAAAGACAAGTAGTTTATCTTTATAATGTTTTTATTTATAGAGAGCAGTATCTCGATTTGCATAAATGAAGTTGTGATTATGCCGTGGGCAATTCGGCATATTGTGCAGCTTATTTTTAATTAGCCTATACCACGGGGTCCCAGCGCTCAGAAAGAAAATGTTAACATTTTCTGGAATTGCACATGAAAATTGTATGTTCTTGTTTAATCAACTCAGTCAATCAATAATAATAAATATTCTAATCAATCAGCACAAAATTATGGAATATTGGGCTCTTAATTAACATTTCAAAGATTATTTGACCTCTCTTGGAATATGCTAATGTCATCTGGGACACATATTTCAAAAAAGACATTACTCTACTTGATAATGTACAAAGAAGGGCAACCAAGATGGTCCGCACCATGCGTAATTTACCTTACGAACAGCGCCTCAAAGACCTTGGCCTTATCACACTGGAGAGATTGAGACGTACAAAATACTAACGGAACACTACGAAGTGCCCAGCCTTCAAGGCCTGTACACTCTGAATGCCAACAAACATTTGCGTGGGCATTCCCTAAAGTTATGGCAAAGTTCATCTAAAAAAAAGCCTTTGAAGCAATTCCTATCTAACAGTGTTGTAACTGCATGGAATAGACTCCCGGAGAATGTTGTGACGGCTCCCTCACTGAACTGCTTCAAGAATCGACTGGATAGATTAAATATCTCCAAGCTATTTGATACACACGCATCAGCTAATTAGCTGCTAGTGTGTCTTACCACTAGCAGCTAATAATAATAATAATAATCATTTAAAATTGATGTCAATAGATGGCGCGGTTTTAAATGTCTGAGGCGGAATGCCTCTATTGTTTAAATTTGTATTGTAACACATTTTGGTGCAATGAAACTGTAAAAACGTGCAAAAAATACTATAAAACAAATCTTCACTGTATTTAAAGAAAAAAATATTCATGCACCGGGTAAACCCTTTTACTTGCAAGTCACTGCTAACACCATCTATCTATCGCCATGGAACGGAACCGAACGCGAAAGATTACAAAAATTATCAGTTTAATCAGACGAAAAACGCTAGTTACGTCGGCACGGTTTCTTTGTATGGGATGAGGCATCTGTATGCTAGTATTACATTATCTGTGCCGATACTGTACCCTGCAGGGCACAGTAAACCGGCAATTTCTCCCAAATTTCTTTTGCTTTTTATTTAGCATGTTTGCTTAGAAAAGCAATGTATGAGATATAATTTGAATGTCCTGATGAGTAGTATATAATATATAGGCATAAAAATGGACGGGCAGACATTAAGATGTGTTTTAATATAAGGATTCAATACAGTCACATAACTATATTCTTTTACTTCTTTCTAGGACCGTCAAATCCTCGCCTGCGCTCCAACAGGCTCCGGCAAGACCGCTGCCTTCCTGGTCCCCATCCTCCACTCGCTAGGGTCTCCAGCAGGTGGGCCCAGAGCCCTGGTGCTGTGCCCCACGCGTGAGCTGGCGCACCAGATATACGGCGAGGCGCTCCGCCTCAGTGCCTCCAGTCAGCTGAGGTGTAGTGTTGTCAGGAGTATTAAGGAGTCGAAGGTCAAGGAAAGGGAAGCTACTATTAGGAAGAGTGGTGAGTATTTCATTCCTTCTCAATACAATGTAAACTAGTTTCTTTTATATTTTAAATTAAATGTTATTTTTTTCAACAAACTGTGATATTGATTTTTAACCGACTTAACAAAAATGAGGAGGTTCTATGTTCGACATTATGTATGTTTTTTTTTTTGTATATGTTCACCGATATCTCCGTCAATTGTGGACCGATTTTGAAAATTCTTTTTTTGTTTGAAATGGATGTTTCGAAATTGGTCCCATTTTAATTTAATGAAGATCTGATGAAGAACTTCGGAGATATACAACAGAACTCTTTAATAAATATCGGCAAATCTTTCGGGATTGCTGCAATCGCATGTCTGTTCATTGTTTATACCATTTCATAACATAACATCACGCCAGTACGCTCTTAAGGGGTACGCAGATCTCTCATTTCACCGTTTATGTTCAAGTTTCATGGTATTTGGGTAATCTTTTCTGGCGTTATAGGTTACTAAACGACTTGCCTATTGGGTAGGTACAACTAAAAAGTGCAAAATAACAAAACTTTTTTGCAAAAAAATACTACCGACTTCCAAATTAAAAACTACAAAGTGAAAAATAACTTTATTTTTGGAAGTTGGTGTCTTTCGTAGGTACCAATTTTTTGCGTTATGGACAAGATCCCATAAAACCGACCGTTTATGGTAGAGAAATTAAAGCTGTATTCCGTTCTTATTTTATCTGGTTTTCATTTCTGTAATTTTCAGATATTATAGTGAGCACACCAAATCGACTGTGCTACTTGCTGAATCAAGATAACGTCAACATTTCTTTAGACAAGTAAGTACCAATACAAAAATGTATTGATCCTACTCAAATTTTGTCCTACCAGAATGTGGCAGCTCTGTTGATGGCGTCAATGATACTTACAAAATAGTCTTCAACTACTAAGTTTTAATGTATATAAATGTATCTTTATCTATCTTTAATATGCCGCTACATTGACTAACGCACGATCATGTATCCAGCGTAGATCGAAATTTTATATATAATAAAAACCGGCCAAGTGCGAGTCGGACTCGCGCACGATGGGTTCCATATCATTATCGCAAAAAACGCCAAAAAAATCACGTTTGTTGTATGGGAGGGAGCCTCACATAAATATATATTTTATTCTGTTTTTAGTATTTGTTGTTATAGCGACAACAGAAATACATCATCTGTGAAAATATAGCCTGGTGACAGACATATGGACCGCGGAGTCTTAGTAATAGGGTCCTGTTTTTACCCTTTGGGTACGGAACCCTAAAAATGAATCCCTATTTCCCTTGGTCACGGCATCACGCGTAACTGGACCGATTTCGCTAATTCTTTTTTAATGTTATTGTTAGGAGATCTTATGGAAGAAAAAAAATTTTAGGTAGTTAGGTAGGGTTGGTCGCCTAGGGTAGGTAGTATAGGGAAGGGTAGATAGGGTAGGGTAGGCAGTTGACGGGAGTGAAGCCGTGGGCACAGCTAGTCGGATTATAAATCTCCCTATTAAAAAATACGTAACATCTAATTCCTAACCCATTATTCCAGAGTACGCTGGCTAATAATCGACGAGGCAGACAAACTATTCGAGGGTTCAGCAGACCAATCGTCTGACTTCCGACAGCAGATGGAGCAGATCCTCACCGCGTGCGGCAGCAAGCAGCGCCGCATCGCCATGTTCAGCGCCACGCACACGCCCAACGTCGCCAAGTGGTGCCGCCATCATATGCGCGGGCTTATCAATGTTACTGTGGGACAGAGGTACGTTTGAAAAATAAGATTTCTTAATAAAATAAAGTTCTTACTTTGTTGTGTTGTTATTGTTATAGAACAAATTACAGTCACACAGTTTAAACACTTGACCTCAGTGACAAACCCAAAGTGCAGTTGGTACCTACAAGTTTTTAATGCCATTGAAAAGTAATCTTTCATATAGCATAAATATATTTTTTCAATACAGTTGTTAAACATGGCGTACTTTCAGAGGCTATAATTATGATTCGAAAGTTAAATCTTACGCATAGGCATCTTTCTGTTACGCGGTCGTGACTTTTGTTTACGAGCTCGATCATTATGTTTGCAGTTTAGTTTTAAATTTATAAGTCAACTTAAAAAAGTTTAGTAGCAAGGAGTTTTCAAACATAGAATAAAATGGGATAGATTTTCTACGAGGAAAAATGAATGATTCCGTACGTTTTAGCAATGAAATCTCAAAAGTCTTTTAGTCTCAAAACGCGCCATATTGAAAATTTTATTTTTTGTGAATAAACAAATCTAATTCTTTGATTTGTTTTTACTGTTTCTCACAACTGTATTGAAAAACGTCGTGTGATACACGGGTGTGTAGGTTATTGCAAACTCGGGTCATTAAAAACCCTCGCCTTCGGCTCGGGCTTGTTAATGACAGCTCGTTTGCAATAACCTACTTTCCACCCTTGTATCACAACGTACTATTTCAATACAGTTGTTAAACATGGCGTACTTTCAGAGGCTATAATTATGATTCGAAAGTTAAATCTTACGCATAGGCATCTTTCTGTTACGCGGTCGTGACTTTTGTTTACGAGCTCGATCATTATGTTTTGCAGTTTAGTTTTAAATTTATAAGTCAATTTAAAAAAGTTTAGTAGCAAGGAGTTTTCAAACATAGAATAAAATGGGAAAGATTTTCTACGAGGCAAAATGAATGATTCCGTACCTTTTAGCATTGAATTCTCAAAAGTCTTTTAAATGGTTGTTTAATATATTTAATTACCAGTTTTAATGTAATTATTTTCACATCAACATTTGTCAAAAATCGAATAGGCTGTATAGGCTGGTTTCGTTGAAAAAAAAATGCCCGGTTGCAAAAACGCGCCATAAGTCAATTTAAAAAAGTTTAGTAGCAAGGAGTTTTCATACATAGAATAAAATGAGATACGATTTTATACGAGGAAAAATTAATGATTCCGTACGTTTTAGCATTGAATTCTCATTTTTTTTTTAAATAGTTGTTTAATATATTTAATTACCAGTTTTAAGTGAATTATTTTCACATCAACGTTTATCAAAAATCGAATAGGCTGTATAGGCTGTTTTCTTTGTAATAAATTGTAGTTCTAAAAACTAAAAAACACGCTTTATTGGTAAGGATAGTGGGACAAACTGTTTAAACTATTGCATTGTCATCGGTCCTTGATAAGTGTGCAAATCAATCCAACGTTTTGAAGTGGGTGAAAATCACGTTCAAAGATTCCGTTACATTGATACATAGATACATACATACCAAGCTAATAAAAGCGTGTTAAAAAAATATGTCCAGTTGCAAAAACGCGCCATATTGAAAATATTATTTTTGTGAATAAACAAATCTAATTCTTTGATTTGTTTTTACTGTTTCTCACAACTGTATTGAAAAACGTCGTGTGATACACGGGTGTGTAGGTTATTGCAAACTCGTGTCATTAAAAACCCTCGCCTTCGGCTCGGGCTTGTTAATGCCAGCTCGTTTGCAATAACCTACTTTCCACCCTACACCACAATGTACTATTTTATGTCACTAGCAATAAGTATAGCTATTGAGTGTCAGCAAAATACAGTAAGTACGACTATTTTCTTAATGTCCCTCGGCAATCATCGCATTTCCGAATACAAACGAATGCTAATTTCCATATCCATCAATAGAGAACTATCCGCAAAGCTGAGCTCAGATGGCGCCACAGGAATCAGAGTAAACAAACTAAACTGTCAAAGTCGAGCGACAAAATTTCGCAGTATATGCATACAAAATATAAAACTAATGATGAAAGAAAAATTGAGGTAACTAAGAATTGAGGCAATCAGATCATATTGCAGCTTGAAACCCGGCTTCGAGAGCGCGGTGCATCAGTAAAGGAAAAAAAACGGATTGAGTTGAAAGGTACGAATAAAGTCTAGTGTAACTTGCAGATATTATGTTAATCAACAAAATCCTTCTTTTTTAGATCTTCTGCTTTAAAACGGTTAGGACACAGCCTTGATTTTTTTGTAAAATTCCGGCGACGAACAGTAATTTCTCATTGCTTGCGAATGTTGGCGTTTTTTAGGATCATATGCCTAGTTTTATTTCTGCATCCAAAAACACAACCCTGATGATGCATTGTTGACCAACAGCTAGCAATATTATTATTTGGTTTTTGAACGCTAATTATGCCAAATATATAATAGAGTTCGGTAACCATAAACATTAATATTCGCCAAGTTGTTATGTTTACTCCACTCCGTCAAGCGCCATCTGGCGGGAGCAATTGGCAGTAATGTTCCCTATTATTAGATTTATCGTGTATAATCATTTAAATTCAGTACTAAGTACTTTATTGTTGTTTTGATTTCCGTGAGAAATATATAGAGCTGTAAAAATACCAGCTTGCCTCCCATTTTTAAATAAATTACATTATTTTAAAAGAGTATTAACAGCTCGATATACTTCCAAGTTGATTGAGAGCGTCCAGTCTGCACCAAGTGCAAAGGGCAACTGATAGAAAGCCGACGACTGACGAAACACGAAGTTTGCCGAGGGACATTAAGAAAATGTATAGATCTTCTGCATTTCCTTCTTCTTTTGTTTTGCAAGTAAAACTTGTATTAGTTGCAACTCAACACATTTTCTTTTCAGGAACGCAGCAACAAACCTAGTCGATCAAGAGCTGTGCTTCTGCGGCAATGAGAACGGGAAACTGGTTGCTTTCAGACAACTAGTGCAGCAGGGATTGAAGCCGCCTGTTTTAGGTGCGTATAAGACAATTTGCAATGATTTTGGTATACTATGTGATATTAAGCATCTTATTTTATAAACCTATTAGAAGTTTTATAGATTTTAACTGCAGTAATGGTTAAAAAAAAAAAACAGTGAGAGCAGTGGTGGCCCAATGGTATCGGCCGCAACTTACATGTTTTAGGTCGTGGGTTCGAGCCCAGGCAGGCGCTTTACTTTGTGTAAATTATTTCATCACCACTGCTCTCAAAACGGTGAAGGAGAACATCGTGAGGAAACCGGCATGTCCTAGAACCAAAAATTCGAAGACCAACAAGCTCTGGGCCCGCGCGGTGGATAACGGCCCATTCCCTCTCACAGAGAGGAGGCCTGTGTCCTAGCAGTGGGAACATTAATAGGCTGATGATGTGATGATGATGGTTAAAATAAGTTTAAATAATGTTTTCAGTTTTCGTACAAAGTAAGGAACGTGCGAAGCAGTTGTTCAAGGAGCTAATATACGATGGTATCAACGTGGATGCCATACACGCTGATAGAACACAACAGCAGGTAAATAATGACGTCCATAACATTACTACCCACGAAGTACTAGAGTGCGCGCAAGATAAGTCTGCGCGCGACTGGTGGCGTGCTTAATGTTGCCAGCATAACTAATATTTTTTTCCTTTATTTAATCAATAGTCATTTTTCATTCCTCGAAACTTAAAGTAATTTAAGTTATGTATAATTAATGTACTAGGTTTTTCTACTTGCATAGAATATGAAAAAATAACTTCATGAAATTATTGTAAATCTTTTATTGAATACTTAGTAGTTCTGTTAAATTTGGTGTAACAATAGTCCTGCTGTGGATTAACTCACTTCCATTTCAATTTCAATTCTTTATTACTTTCTTCAACATAAAACCCTACCATTAGATCCCAATATATTAACCAGAAGAAGGCACAATGTTGCTTATACCCATTTTGTAAAAACAGAATTTGCAAATATTCAGTATGACAGACGCTCGTCTTACTTATATAATAAAATAAATTAATTAACAGATATACATACTAAACCGTTTAAAGAATGCAAATCGTTACTGATTAAGTGGATAAATAAGTTATGCTACGATGAAACAGAGAATCTTCTATGTCTATTTACACAAACCACTTCCGTATAAAAAAGCCATGCATGCACACTTACTCATACACACACACTATCACACACATACACACTCTCGCACACACACACACACACACATGCACACACACACCAACAGACTATGGATAGAAAAACAAAAAAATAGACTATTAACTTTCATTGCACTTTTGTTTTGTAATTTATTACACTCGTAAGATATAAAAGAGCGGCGCCTCCTGGTACAGGCATCTATATGCTTAAAAGGGGACGCCGCCAACTGTATACCATTGTATAACGTGTAATAAGGAAATAAACATTTTTGAATTTTGAATTCTTCAACAATTTTTCAAGATGAAGCTGCTGCCACATTACCCTCTTGAGTTATTTGGGTGATGGTGCGTACAGAAATGCCTAAAATAAAATAATAATAATGCATTATATTACATGATGCCGGTCCTGACCCGCTGGTATATTTATGTACCAACCAAAAACTAATATTGTCAGACTCCGGTAGTACAAAAATGGCGCACGAAATTTTAGTTTAATAGCATCCCAAAAAAATACCTGTCAAATAAGCAACGCGGGCTAAAACGGTACCGTAGGCCCGTTGTTGTCTCGTCCTTCTTACAAGCACGTTAGACCTTCAAGAAAACATCTCTGCCAGCACTTTAAATACCTGTCAAATAAGCAACGCGGGCTAAAACGGTACCGTAGGCCCGTTGTTGTCTCGTCCTTCTTACAAGCACGTTAGACCTTCAAGAAAACATCTCTGCCAGCACTTTAAATACCTGTCAAATAAGCAACGCGGGCTAAAACGGTACCGTAGGCCCGTTGTTGTCTCGTCCTTCTTACAAGCACGTTAGACCTTCAAGAAAACATCTCTGCCAGCACTTTAAATTACTTTTGGCATAATGATGGCGATTATTTACTTCGGAAACGAATAAAATCACGGAATAAAACTGACACCTGACATAAACGACATCCGTCCCGTGTTTACCCTTTGGGTACGGAACCCTAAAAAATTATCCCTATTTCCATTGGTCACGGCGTCACGCGTGAACGGCTGGACCGTTCTGACAGCCTGGTGACAGACGGACAGACAGACAGACGGACCGCGGAGTCTTATTAATAGTGTCCCGTTTTTACCCTTTGGGTACGGTAACCCTAAAAATTACCAATTATTCCAAAAACATCAACATTGTTACTTGTATTATTTTGAACTTTAATATCAGCATTACCAATCTTAACTACGATTATAACCAAATTAAAAATATTTTTGACGAACCGTAAATACCTCCATGACTGGATGGAATTGCACGATCTAATTCCACCTAGCCCGTTTCATCATCGGACTACCAGACGTATGGCGATGCGCCATCGGTACATGGTGGTAATCCCACCCATACGCACTAAACGTTTTGGGAACACTTTTATTATGCGTACAGCTGAAATTCCCGGAGAGAAATAGCCGGAGTCTGTGTTATCGGGCAACACAGACTCCGGCTACAATCTAGGGATCGTTAAGTGAAGAGTTAATAGGTTACTTCTAGGCAAGCGTGCTTCACCATCGACCACATCATCGCATCATAGGTGAGATAGTGGTCATGCGCGAGCCTATAGAATATAAAAAATAGTACATTATGGTACAAGTGTGTAATGTTGGTGATTACCGCTGAAGTGCCATTGAGACCCGAGCCGTTAGGTGAGAGTCTTAAAAGAGCCGAGGATGGTAATCATCAATACACACGTGTATCATACGACGTTTTTCAACACACTTGTGAAGAAAATAATACTAAAAAAACATATTCAACAGTGAAAACGAGTTGTGGAAAATTTTTCGCAATAGCGGTCGGCCATAGACTTCTTTTTTTTTTGGCTTTTCGCGGATAGCGTTTTAGCCTCGTACAAAATGGGGATATAAATAATTTATTTATTATTATAAATACATCAATTTATTTGTACTGTTGAGCACGACCTTTTTTGTATCAAAACTTTTTTAAGAACAAAGCAACTCAACCAATAAAATAAAAAAAAACTCTATAACTCACTTGTGAATAATAGCAATGAAAAAGTCACTGTTTGGTTATAGGTGTCTTTATGTGCCTAATTGCGGTGAAATTAGAGCCACCTTATGCAAGTGCAAGCAAGTGTGTTGAAAACAATAATAACCAGTTACTCGTAACTACCTCTGTTACCATCCATTTCTTACCCACTCACCTACAAATGCCCAACTATGACAATATTATCAACTTGACCCTAAATTACAAACATGACCTTCCCAGCGCGACAACGTGGTCCGCAGCTTCCGCGTGGGTCGCATCTGGGTGCTCATCTGTACGGAACTCATGGGGAGAGGCATGGACTTCCGGGGAGTCAACCTCGTCATCAACTACGACTTCCCACCGTCTGCCATCGCTTATATTCACAGGTAAGTCTATTTTCACCCGACTGCAAGGAAAGGGTTATTTAATGTATCTTGATGTTGGGACCAGCCGGACGAGCACGGCCTCTGTGATAAGCTTGAGTCACGCACCGAAATTACACGGACACGGATCAGAGGCCTTAGTGCGAGTTTTTATTCACGCTCAATCGCGTTAACGTAAACTACAATTTGTATTGAAATAGGATAAGCGCCGTCTGGTGACGGCAAGGCAAAACCTCTTTTTTGTATACTTTTGACGTAAGAGATCGTTTACGATATCATGAGTGAGTACGTTAAAAAACTCGCACTAAGGCCTCGGACATAGTGCGTAACCGCCCTTAGTGAGGACGTTTTTGGTCGCTAATTATCTTATTGTTTTTTTGCGGCGTTAAAACATGTCTGACTAGAAAATATCTTGACGAATAATGACAAGAAAGTGAGTGTGTGTGTGTCCCTAATAATTATAGCTAACGCTCGAACAATTTTCATTGATAAATTGATATTGAACTCTATCACAACGAGCGCGCGAAATTTTATAAACAGACCTTTGGGAGTATCATGAAAAACGACTAAATGTATATTTTCAAAATAAAATTATTTGCGTTGTTGAACTACTAATCTATTCCTGTATGGTGGCTGTTTTGCAATTTTCCCTCTTCTTATGGTATTTATTTCCGCCCAAAGATGCGTTAAAATTAGTGTTGAAATATGAAACTTTCGACGCTCATAACTTTCAAATGTTTTTTTGTTTTGCCTTTTTGTTTCCATACAGGCCTAGATAATGATGAGACAAATTGATATCACTTTTTATTTTGAACGTACATCATCAAACAGTGGAGTAATCGCCAGACTACGTTTGTATGGAAGAAAAATCGACTAGTGCAATCTTAACTTTAAAATAGCGTACAAGGGATTCCCAGTGGCGTGTTTTCGCGTATGCTATTTTCAACTCTATTTTAGTTGTGACTGTGTTGTGTGTTGTTACGTAGCCTGCATGAGAGAAACTCAGTGTAAGATGCGCCATTCAAGGAACAGTTTACTAAATGAATTAAAATAATTGTATTTATGTTTGTCAGGATTGGACGTGCAGGTCGCGCCGGACAAAAAGGGCGAGCGATTACTTTTTTCACTCAAGATGATGTTGGCAATCTAAGAAGGTATTTTTTTTTTTATTCTATGGAGCCATTTATATCTTGTGACTAGCGGCTAAGCTCCCGTCAACTGGCTATCTATCTACCTACCACTACCTACCTACCTACCCTACAAACAAACTCTTCAGCTTTAAAATATTAGTATAGATGTTGAACTGCTTCGCAAATAGACACATTTGATTACCAAAAAAAAGGTCAATCTGAGATTCATCAATCAAATGGAAAAGTCAATCTTAAATGATAGCAGACTTAATTTTAGAACTTTTAAAGAGGAACAATTCCATCTTAAATGATATTTGCGTAACTTAAACCGTTTACGCAACGGAAGCTCTCAAAAAGGAATAATTTTGCCCTTTTTTGCAACATTTTTCATTTAGGCTCGCCTCCTATTGGTCGTAGCATGATGTTAAATAGCCGAAAACCATTTTTATTCAATCCACAGCATTGCCTCAGTAATGAAGCAATCCGGCTGCCAGGTCCCAGAGTACATGCTGCAGCTCAAGCAGAATGCCAACAAGCGCAAGAAGTTGCAGTCGAAGGCCCCCAGCAGAGATAAGATCTCTACTGTGTTGCAGAAAAGGCCTGACAAGTAAGTACCAGAAGATCTTAATATATGTTATGGACCAAGTGATTCTTCTTCTTCTTTCGTGTGTATAAACTCAAACTATACAACCATTCAGATTGTGTGCGACCAGTATGTAGCTACTCGGACAGCTCTATCATTTGCTACGTTCATTCAGGTATGAAGGGCAAACAAGGAGGACCAGGAACTCGCAAAGGGGCCCCACACTGGCACTGTGTTTTGGATGGGTCTATGATATTCCATTTGGCCAGGTTGTTTTTACAGCGGCCAACCTGGGTCCGCAATCGGTTTAGGGTTTTCCAGATTGGCCACTGCAGTTCGTTTTCAGGGGGCAGATTCTCTGCCGGAGTGATGAGGTGTGGAGGAGTAGGTTGTGTATGTTTCCATAATTCACATCTCTCCTCAGTTGCGCTGGCTTTCGAGGAGGTCGTATGTCTCAAGAAGCTCTAACGACTCTTCAGGCGCGCAGGTTGGAGTTGATGCTCATTAATACGGCACTATTCATAAATGCCCAATAAATAAATAATATAAAATAATAAAATTATAATATAATTATTAAATTGACCGGGCTTTCTGAATAATGCCCGTCACTTATTGGGCTAGGTAATAAATGTGTTTTTTTTTTATTATTTTAATGTTGACATTGGTTTTAATATAGAATAGGTAAATATCAGGTGAGATAGTGGTCAAGCGCAAGTCTACCTATAATAAAAAGGACGATTACTATTTAACCAACAAAGTCGACGGAGGCCCTGTCTGTAGGGTCTAAAGTAATCTAACTTAGAGGTAGTGTCCGACCGAAGCTTCGGCTTCGGCTTCGGCTTCGGCCACCTTCGGCCAAAAAAGCACCTTCGGCCAAATCTTCGGCTTCGGCCAAAAAATTGCCGAAGGTTTGGCCGAAGCCGAAGGTTTGCTAGTTGTCAAAATTTGAAATTTACTGAACGATGCTAGAGCGAGACGGAGAGAGTGCAGAGCAGCAGAGTTTCGCCGCGCCGCCGCACCGGCCCAAACGAATCGCAGTTAGTAAACTAAACGAGTCAAAACAAGTTTGAGAGCGCGTCTTAAAATTCTAATAAGTGTTTTGTTTTTAAATATTTCATATTTGTTATTACAAATTATTTTATTTATTACTGTGAGTAGTACCTGTGGTGATACGTTCATTATTGTGAGGCACTCTAAGAACCAAAAAACCGTAAGTATTGTCTGGTTTAAAATATTTTATGTTATCTAACGTTAGGTAGGAAACTAAATGGAAACAATGTTAGTATGTTTTTTATGCAATTTTTAGATAAAAAGACATGTGAAGATTGTTTACTTTTAGTTAACTACCTAAACCGATAGGATATAGGCGCATCCGCGTTGCAGAGTCCTACTGCGAGTACGGGGCGGTCGGCTCGGCTCGGTAGGTACTTGTGCATTTATATAGAATATTTTCTTTCAGGTACACAATGACATCTTTAGAGCTGAATCCTATCTGGCAATATTTTATAAAGGCTACTGATAAAGCTTTATGTAAACAGTGCAATTAAAAAAATGTGACTGATTATTTGATTATTTTTGTTAAAATTACTTTAAGTAAATAAATATTTAATTAACATTGTATATTTGAAACTTTTATTTTAGACAATATTTTATTACCTACTTGTATATGTTGGTCACTCGGCTCGTTATTGGGCTAAATCTCTAAAGCTCTCACAATATGTATCTAGTATATTCTGAGATCAAAGTAACTATAGTATTTCTCAAGGTCAATGACACCTTCGGCTTCGGCTTCGGCCGAAGGTTTTGGTGAATACCGATTAATCGGCTTCGGCTTCGGCTTCGGCCAGAATTGCACCTTCGGTCGGACACTACTTAGAGGAGATGATCTCCTTCAAACCTAACCTATCCGTGTGGGGGTGGGGATGCCCCAAGCGACCGAGCGAGCTAGAGGACTAATTCATTGACCATAATTATCGAATTGCCCAACCGTTACGTGGCAATATTCATAATGACTAGACAATGTGATAAATATAGAAGTTTAAATAAGTATTCATTCCATTGCCCGATTTGACTTGACTAGATTCGTAATGCCCGGGCATTATACATAGTGCCTGATTAATCACTTGGTCCATGACATACGTACATCCAAATCTGCTTAACAGTTTTATAATACAATAGCCACTTTTATTAAAAGGGCCTATGTAAACAACGTTTTTTATACATGCGTTCCAAATTCAAATTCATTTATTTGCTAGAATGTAGGTTTACAAAGTAGGATCTTAAATCTATGACGGTCCCTTTACATTCTACCATTAAATATGGTGTCCAAGCGTCGACAGAGCGTTTTTCGCTTTTAAAAAGCTGCACTACTAACGTTGGTAGTGCGTATGCGCGTCGACGGCGTGCGACGATTCCGAAGGCGATAACTTATACATCATCGGATTCTAGTTAAACTTTTGTACATCTGAAAAAGTTGGCTAAGTTGGTCGGTTACGCACTACACGGCCGTGTCCGTGATTTGTGTTCCGAGTTCCAAAACGTTCTGAATTTTGACAGATTATGACTGACAGATTTCGGATGTAGTGCGTAAGCTTACCTACAAGAAGTACTTCGGCTACTTTGGAACCGAAATTTCACGAAAACGGATCAGATGTTGTGCGTAACTGCCCTAACTGCTAAAGTGATATAGTGCCCGGCACTAGCTTGGCAAGGTTTTCGCGAACTGACCAATCACCATATAGAGCGAACGGAACGTGGACGCGACACTATTGGTCAGTCGATCCTTGTGTCAACTGACCAACCAATCGCGCGATCGGAACGGTCCTAAGCCCTCCCCGCGCCCCGTTTCGCAACGAAACATACCTAAAAAACTACTTCAGCGCATCTGACGAATCTTGCCAACTTACGTGCGGATTATACCTAATAACAAATTCACTTGTAGATAAATGAAAGCAAGGCAAGAGCCAAATATGTCACGTATATTACATTAAATAATAACCTACTAGAACATCATCTGCCTAGCCTTTTCCCAACTATATTGGGGTCGCCATCCAGTCTTACCGAATTCAGCTAAGTACCAGTGTTTTACATGGAGCGACTGCCTATCTGACCTCCACAACCCAGTAACTGGGTAACACGGTACCCCTTGGCAAGACTGGTGTCAGATCTCAAGCTTCTGACTACCTGTAACGACTGTCAAAGATCTTCAAATGACAGCCGGGACCAACGGCTTAACGTGCTTTCCGAGGCACGGAGGAAACTCGGTATGTTGAAATGGTCACCCATCCACGGACCGACCTCGTCAAGCGTTGCTTAACCTTGATGATCGACCCGTGCGGCTGTTATTATTTAGTCACGAGCTCCTCTACACTCTCAATAACCTACTAGAACCATGAATATAAATGTAATTCTTGCTTTTGTATACTCTTTTCAGGAGGAGATTAGAAGCTGCCACCGAAGCTCTAAAAGACGATAAGTCAAAAACCACAGAGGCAATCAAAAATGCTAAAAACAATAAACAGAGAAGAGTACAGAATTTAGAACAGCAAAAACAGAAGAATAGTACACCAGAGAAGGGAAAGAATAATAAGAAGAGGAAAAATAAGAATTTAGTTAATAAGAAGAATAAGAAAGGTGTTAAATAAATAAGTTAGTTATAAAATTTATACCGGGTTTTATTTTGAACATTCTTCATTCAGTTATTCTAATGACATTGAAAACTGAACTCTACCGCTTTGATATTAAGATTCAGTTTCCTAAAGCAAGACAATCCTAAGTAAATGCTAGGCCTCGCAAGCGCTTCTGCAACATATGAGTTCGGTAAAGTTCGGAAATTTTTACAACCCCTTTTTATAGTTCGTTTAACCGATTTTGAGTTCTATCCCGTAAATATAAGAATGGCATAAAAAACATAAACCTTTTACCAAAACTATCACATCATCAGCCTCTAAATGTTCTCACTGCTGGGACCCAGCCCTCCTCTCTGTGAGAGGGAATGGGCCGTAATCCACCACGCGGGCCCAGTGCGGGTTGGTGGATGTCACATGTCTTCGAATTTTTGGTTCTAGGACATGCCGGTTTCCTCACGATGTTTTCCTTCACCGTTTTGAGAGCAGTGGTGATGAAATAATTTACACAAAGTAACGCGCCTACCTGGGCTCGAACCCACGACCTACAACTTATAAGTCGCGGCCGATACCACTGGGCCACCACTGCTCAAACAAAAAAAAAAGGTACACCCCTGTCGAAACCCTTTGGTGAATTCAGCCGTGATGTTATGTATTATGGTATGAAATGAATTAAAATAAAACGACAGACCATACAATCATGTAACATCTATTATATAATTTTCATACAAAATATACAGTCTTCACGTTGTAGTTAATATATAAAAATATCTTGATTTAAAGTTACAACATTAATATAAAAGAGTGACTTAGCAATATTTTGATATTTCGACTACTTTAGTTGTTTCATATAAATTAAAAAAATATTTTTCAGTCAGGTAGATATTTTTTTTTAATTGAAAACGCATGTGGCGTCACGTTTTAGTTCGCTTTTTAATAAAAACATACGTCACAAGACCCCTTTCCAAAACTGATGCGCTTTATCCTAGTATTTTGTTATTTATTTGTTAAAGCAAAAAAATACGTATCCAATATTTTTTGATAATCTAACAGTTAATGAATAATAATTATTTTTAACAGGGAATCATCCCTATTAGTTGGGTCAGTAACCGCTATCGACATGCTAAAACGCAACAAATTTAGTATATATGCAAATGCCTCAGCTAAGTCTACATTAGAAACATAATTTTCAGCCAATCTATTATTAGAATATGGCACTGATTTTCAAACTACTATACAATGATTCCAAAGAGCCTCGTCAAAATAGTATAGATTAGCTAGTTAGCAATAATTGGTCCTTACACGTTTAAATATAAGCCTCTGCAACTGGCCAGTTGGTATGGCAACCATACCAACATTTTAGAAGCCAATGGTTCTTTACTACTGAGTACTTTTTTCAAAATGTGCTCTCATTTGCTACTATTTTAAGAATTTAACTTACAAATTAACAATAACGTCAAATACCTGGACGCGTAATTTTCTATAAAAAATCTGTAGGTAAGTAACTATACTGTGATTTTTAATTTCGTAGACTAAATTGACATTTGGGGGGTTGTCAATTTATCGTTACATAAATTTCGTTTTAGTTTGTGTGTGATCGAAAGTAGATCGAAAATGGAACTATTTCACGGCAAAAAAAAACATTTGTTAAGAAACTAGCGGCCCTTAGTGCCTACTCATTTATGTCAGCCTTCATTTTATCGATCGCATTTATTATATTGTTGATTTCATATTTAACACAATAAGTGTTTGTACTATTTGTGTATTACCTTTATACTTATTCATAAAACATTAATTTACACCAATTAGTAAATTTAATAGAGGAGTCATGTCACATCGATTCGATGAATCACTTATGATTGAGTTTTACCTACATCACTATGCCCCGCGCTTGCAACATTTAAAAAAAATAAGGTCATTGGCAGCTGTCAGTTTAGTCTTAGTCTACGCAATAAAAAATCACAGTTTATATGATTTCAATGTAACAAACTCTAATATAGAAGATTATGTTGATGATATAATAGAAGAATTATGTACTGATTTATTATGAGTTATAATCAAAATAATGACTTGGTTATCTAACCAATCAAACAATATTTGGCAAGTTTAAAATTCAAACTAAAGTCAGTCTTAGTTGGAAATCATATAATTTAGCTTGAATTGATGTGTTACCATAACTCAGTACTTTACGGCGTAATATGGCAAAACTGTTTTTTAAATCATATTTGTCCCAGAAGGATAATATTAAACCATTATTTTGGTCATAAAAAAAAAAGTTAACGCCTAGAATCGAGACGTGAAACAAGAGATTCTTGACAAAATGGCAAGTTTAAAAGTAAAAAAACAAAATTTACAAAAATAGAACTTATGTATAAATTATACAAAAATCTGCTGGATTTACAGAGATCTCGGGTGAAAATTCAATTTATACACGCAGTTTTCTTAAATATAAAATATTAAGAATAACTTAAACAAATTAATTATATTTACAGTTTAGAAGTAGGGAAGCTAGCTTGAAACATAGAGATTTCCTTAAAATATACAAAATATTTGTAAAATCACTTGCTAGCAGAATAATTCAACCCAATATTTTACACATACACACTTAACGAACAACGAAACAACAACACAAAATATACAAAGCAAAAACGCATTAACCAACACTGAAGCAAATGGTTACTGGCAACCAACACTCGAAAAAATGTCCTTCAAAAATATTCACCACAACACTATAGTCACCAACAGCTGTCGAAACCATCTTAGGTTAACCACCAACCCACATAGCCAATATTGATTACCCACTAACCAACATAGCCAACATTGGTTACTCTCCAACCAACACTCCGAAACAAACGGTTGCCAGCAACCTAAATCTATTCACATAACCAATCACACGGCAATCTTGGCATTTTATTCGCTGGCCATGGTAAATAACCAGCTGTTTTGAAGACCCAGTAGTCGTATGAAACTTTGCTGATCAGTAACACTAGGATGAGAACTTCTAGGCCTATGATGTAGTATATGTAGTCCGTCCAATCTCGCGGTGTGTGACATACTTGCGACTCGACTAATGCCACTACTGGGACATTGTCGTCGCAATTCAGCATCTTGTAGTCGGGAATGTTTTTGAAGTTTTCTAGAAGCCAGGGCTGGAAAAGAAAATAAATTGTAAGATACAGCGTGTCTGGTGGCAGATTTATGTTTTGAAATACGAATATTTCAAAATAGTTATTTATGCTACTAGTGCGGAAAGTAGTGATTTCCGATGAGTGGATAAATCGACACGAGTCGGAAATCATCTTACGCACGTGTATCATACAACATTTTACTATGCATTGTGCGAGGAAATAAAAAAATATATCTCAACCAAGCTAGAAATTAATAAAATGGCGCTTATTCAAGGGCGCTCAGCATATCCACAGAGTAACTAATAAAAGCTGTCACGTCGTAACGCAAAAAGGCACGAGCAAAATATTCATTCTGCCAAACATATTTTTTATTGATCAAAATCTAAATCTAGAGTAATTAAAAACGCCTTAAATGAAGTATTAGTTTTGTTTTACCTTTTATATGAATGGATAATCTGTACTTAACTAATTTTTAAAACTTTTCTCAAATAATAAAAACTATGCGGCGGGCTGACGTTGGAGTTAAAATTAAAAAAGTACAGGAAAGTAAAAAGCACTAGTAAAAAAAGTGACACTTTCCGCACAGTTTGGCTGCTTGGAAAACTCTCTTTTCGAGGACATGCATTGTAATAGTACATTGTGATACAAGGGTGGAAAGTAGGTTAGGGACACGAGTTTGCAATACTCGACTCGTGTCATTAAAAACCCTCGCCTTCGGCTCGGGCTTGTTTGCAATAACCTACACACCCGTGTATCACACGACGTTTTTCAACACAGTTGTGAGAAACAGTAAAAACAAATCAAATACGGAATCTTAATTTTTCCTCGTATAAATCGAATCCCATTTTATTCTATGAATGAAAACTCCTTGCTACTAAACTTTTTCAAATTGACTTATGGCGCGTTTTTGCAACTGGACATTTTTTTTTCGACGAAAACAGCCTATACAGCCTATTCGACTTTTTACAAATGTTGATGTGAAAATAATTAAATTAAAACTGGTAGTTAAATATGTCAAACAACCATTTTAAAGACTTTTGAGAATTCAATGCTAAAACGTACGGAATCATTCATTTTTCCTCTTATAAAATCTATCCCATTTTATTCTATGTTTGAAAACTCCTTGCTCCTAAACTTTTTTAAATTGACTTATAAATTTAAAACTAAACTGCAAACATAATGATCGAGCTCGTAAACAAAAGTCACGACCGCGTAACAGAAAGATGCCTATGCGTAAGATTTAACTTTCGAATCATAATTATAGCCTCTGAAAGTACGCCATGTTTAACAACTGTATTGAAATAGTACATTGTGATACAAGGGTGGGAAGTAGGTTATTGCAAACGAGCTGTCATTAACAAGCCCGAGCCGAAGGCGAGGGTTTTTAATGACACGAGTTTGCAATAACCTACACACCCGTGTATCACACGACGTTTTTCAATACAGTTGTGAGAAACAGTAAAAACAAATCAAAGAATTAGATTTGTTTATTCACAAAACATAAAATTTTCAATATGGCGCGTTTTTGCAACTGGACATATTTTTTTACAACGAAAACAGCCTATACAGCCTAATCGATTTTTGACAAACGTTGATGTGAAAATAATTAACTTAAAATTGGTAATTAAACTTATTAAACAACTATTTAAAAAAAAAAAGAGAATTCAATGCTAAAACGTACGGAATCATTAATTTTTCCTCGTATAAAATCGTATCCCATTTTATTCTATGTATGAAAACTCCTTGCTACTAAACTTTTTCAAATTGACTTATGGCGCGTTTTTGCAACTGGACATTTTTTTTTCAACGAAATAGTCTATACAGCCTATTCGATTTTTGACAAATGTTGATGTGAAAATAATTAAATTAAAACTGGTAATTAAATATATTAAACAACCATTTATAAGACTTTTGAGAATTCAATGCTAAAACGTACGGAATCATTAATTTTTCCTCGTAGAAAATCTATCCCATTTTATTCTATGTTTGAAAACTCCTTGCTACTAAACTTTTTTAAATTGACTTATAAATTTAAAACTAAACTGCAAACATAATGATCGAGGTCGTAAACAAAAGTCACGACCGCGTAACAGAAAGATGCCTATGCGTAAGATTTAACTTTCGAATCATAATTATAGCCTCTGAAAGTACGCCATGTTTAACAACTGTATTGAAAAGTAATAAACGGTGCGGGGGGAGGGTGGTCTCGTTACTCGTTGGAATCAGTGATCGTGATCGTGCGGATTTCTGTCACGATGTCGCAGTGGTCGAGTGAGCATCGTGCGTTCGCCATCGAGGCATTTTTCAAGAGTAACGATTCGTACGTAATTGCTCGTCGACAATTTTGTTCACACTGAAAAACTGATTAGTCGCTTTGGAGACATCCCATGGCCACCGAGGTCCCCGGACTTAACCCCAATGGTGTTTTGTTTATGGGGCTACCTTAAAGACAGAGTTTACATTAACAATTCCCGAACTCTTGTGAACCTAAAAGAAAATATTCGTCGAGAAATCAGCACAATTGAACGAAGTTACTGCGCACAGCGTGTGGCGGGGAACACGAGGCTCCGTTTAGAACAGTATGTGCAAACATTTGGATGTAATCTTCAAAAAATTTAATCCGTATTATTATTCTGTCGTTCAATGTTTTAATTAAAACGATATATCAAATAGTATTTTTTTTATTTAACTTCGAAAATATAAATCTGCCTCCAGACACCCCGTAGTTGCGTCTAAATTATCATCTGCATGAACGGTTCGAAAAGTGATTTTGGAGTAAAGAATTCATCTAGTTAGGTACATTATTAATTAGAAAACTGCATTTCAATCATTGGAAAAACAAAAGAAGGTATAAATTTTATTTGTTTGAACCGCTTATTTAGCATAAGAAAAAGACAAGAAGTCGCCCATGAGAGATGCACAATTTGACTTTCCCTGCCTCGAACAATGTGGACACGGATTCCCGATTTAAAAGTCGAAGTTCAAGCGACGCCGCCCAGTCTAGTATCGCGCTTCGTATGTTCTGAGCTCTGAAGTTAACGTTGAAGTCACCCAGAACAAGCACCGCACGGGGTTATTATCGAATGCAGTTCGCAACCGCAACCCCTTCCCGACATATCACATACCTCGACAACGAGGGAAAAGTTGCGACACGTAACGGGGCTATAGCCAGTTACTGGCTGCCAGTGATCTAGTCTGGTTGAATGCATTCTATCAACCAATATCAAAGTATCAACGGTTGTAAACCATTAACGTCGAGCTACAAGACGGCCCTTACCTTGAGCATTTTCTCAGTGTTGCAGTCACAGTGAATAAAGTTGCCAGCTATGTTGAAGGTGGGTCCCGTCGTGTCGAACCGGTTTGATAGCACGTATGTATGGATCTGAAATACAAATATTTATCACGTTAGCTTTTGATACGAATACGACCTAAAGTTCGAACAACTTGCAGTTGGTCAGCTTAAATAACGAATCAATGTTTCTATAGAATATCGTTCGGATAGCACCTAAATAATCGGTAGTTTTCACCAGACTGCAGTGAAAAGGGTTCGTATCTTTTATATATGTATGTTAGTACCTATGTATGTAATATTCTTCATTACCTCATATCTTTCAAACCGCTAGAAGGATTTATGATTAAGACATTGTTAGATACGTCTTGACCGCCCAAGTGTTCTTAGATTAAGTGCTATTAAAAAAAAACCGGCCAAGTGCGAGTCGGACTCGCGCACCGAGGGTTCCGTGTAAACCTACGCTTAAAGGTATTGTAGACCTAAGTATTTGATATGAATTTCAATTTAATACCTCTACGCGTTCGTGAGGAATGGGGTAGTAAGTTTAAAATTATTAAAAATATTTTTATTATACGATGTACACTAAAAATTTACGGTTATCGCAATTTTTCCTTTATCTGTGCTATAAGACGTTGCTTCGTACCAAATTAGAAGATTCTAACTTCACGGGAAGTACCCTGTAGATTTTGATTCCCTTGCGAATGTCCACCACTCAAAAATATTAATAATAATGAAATTCCTGTTTCGACCGGATCGGGCGAAACTCAGCGGCCGAAATGCCTACTAAGCCGCGTGCTAAGCCTAAGTCATTATTTCTCAGTAGTAGCTCGGCATTTCTCAGTAGTAGCCGTCTCAGTAGTAGCTGTGGTAGTAGTGTGGACTTGTGACCGGTTGATGGCAATAGGCTCGCCCCATAATACATGGAAGACATAACTGGCAAAATGTGGGGGTACTACCCCTTCTTATTCGTTGTCTTCATTTCTGAAGCTCGAGCCAGTCTTAGAAGCTTTGACGGAGTCACTGACGAACTGCTTCTCCACTTCTCAGGGCAGTAGTCTCGGTGAATCCTGTAATCGACCTGATTTGGTCATACCAGCCGGTAGGAGAACATCCACATGGTCTTCTTCTATCCACCTTTCCCACTACAACTAAATTGTCTGGCTGTCTCCGAGCGATCGATGTGACAAAAGTAACACACAAGTAAGTGTGCACTAACTAAGCTTCATTAAACTCACATTCTTCATCTTATTATAAGCGACGGATAACATCATGAAGTTGTCGATGAACTTGGTGCCCTCCAGCTCCAGGATATTGGGGATGTCGTTGTGGTCCACTATCAGGAAGAGCAGGTACTCATACGTGGGGTCGTCTGCCACGGTCTGGAGAGAGGTTATCTAGAAGACAAAAGTAAATAATTGGTTATTTTATGAAGCTGAGAAGTACTTAGGGGGAAGGTAGTGGATGTTGAGGGCATCTAGGTGTATATGATCGAGGGATAGAAAGGATGCGTGGAGGAGGGTTCAGTTTGGTTCTCCTGTAGCAACTGCAGCAAGTGCTAAAATAACCAGAAGCTTCACGGAAGGCTGACTGCATACGGTATCCGATGGTGAAACACATGGTGTTCTTCCACCTTCAACCACGAGGCCAAAAGCCCTCTGGTGGACCCCGGCCTCAGAGTGGCTTTTGACACGAATAAAAAGTAACTTTTAGATACTCTTAATACATTCATGGACTGATGGAGATAACTAAGTTTCAACCAAATTTGATCTGGGATTGCTTAAACTTTAAGTTTTAGTAGTTGGTAACTCTGTCAATGACAGGGTTACCAACTACTACTATCTAGATTCTAGAAGCACATGACAAAGATCTACTCACATTATTACTAGACACATTTAGCTTCTCAGTGTAGGGCGGCAGGTTAGTGGGCAGCGCTGTGAGGTTCTGCTGCGAGCAGTCCACGTCCACCACGTAGGTGATCCCGGCGTCGGAGAACTCCATGCGCATGGGCACGCACGAGCAGTTTATGTGCGCCGGCCGGATGCTGCGGCAGCTGGCGCTGAGCTGCGGACGTGGTTACATGCGTGAGAACTTGGGAGGTTTAACAGACTTCAAAAAGGAGGAGGTTCTCAATTTGACTGTATTTTTTTTTGTGTTATTGTATTTTGTTTTATTTGTAGGCTGGTACTTCTCATGTGGTCCTATTTATATTTGGTGAAGATCTGATGAAGAGCTTAGACTATATACAACAAAACTCTTCAATAAACAACGGCAAATCTCTCGGGATTGCTGCAATCATATGTCTGTTTATTGTTTACGCCATTTCATAACATACCATCACACTACGTACGCAAATATGTACAGTTCACCCTGCTAAATTCTCATTTCATTGATTATGTTCAGTTTTATGTTATTCGTGTAATCTTTTCTGGCATAACTTTGGGCGTTATAGGTACTACAACTAAAAAGTGATAAATCTAATATTTTTTAGAAAAAAATACAACCGACTACGCGACTTCCAAAAACAACACTACCTACAAAGTGAAAAATAACTTCCATTTCGGAAGCCTGTGTTCCTGTTTTTGTTTCTTCGTTTTTTGATACCGACTTCCGAAATTAAAGGTAATTTTCACTTTGTAGTATTGTTTTTGGAAGTCGGTTGCATTTTTTTAATTTTAAGATAGAATAGGTGAGCACCTACGAGTATTATTTAAGCAAAAAAGTCCCGCATTATACATAGACCCCTGATGAATCACTTGATCCATGACTTAAATACTACTGCAGTGCATTTTTGCACATAATCAAAAGCAACCATTTAGCTGGCTGGGGGAAACACTTGGCTCTATCAAAAATTTGCCATTTAAAGCTTAATTTTACGCAAACGGATCCCTGAATCGAAAGTTGTCCTGGATCGGTCTTCACAGATCCGTAATATTTTTAAATGGTCCAACGATACCCCACACCAAGGGATACATCTCCACTTCACGTGTACCTACCTACAGGAGGTAAAAATAAAAAAAAACTTGGTTTTATTTTACCACTTTGTCGGTGTGATTAATATGTATATATCCATGCCAAATTATAGATCAACACTCTTACTAATAAACACGGAATAAAGTTATACCAGGAATAAACGCGGAATAAAGTTATACCAGGAATAACAAAGGAATATAACCATACATTTTCATACTTGGTATAACTTTATTCCGTGTTTTATTAGTAAGAGGGTTAGAGTCTCTGAGCTAAGCTGCGGGCGGTCGGACGGACAGACGAAAAAGGGCGAAACTATAAGTGCCTTTTCACACGCCCCAGTTGCCGATGAAGGTGATCGAGAGAGGAAAATACGTAAAGACAGAAATTACATGAGGCTTGCTCAAGCAGAATTACTTCGAATTTCACCAATGACCAGCATATCCAAACCGCGTACAACAGCTAGCAGTTCAATTTCCCATAGCAATAATGATGGCACTTGAACTCAGTTATCGCGTTCAGTTTAATTGGTGTGGCGTGTCATTACCTGCCTTTTAGCCTTTCCACAACTACTTGTAAATTAGGGACGGCTTCGAGACCTATCTGATGCAGCTAAGCATAATCAACTACCCAAGCATGAAGAAAAACCAGCCTAGTGCGAGTCGGACTCGCGCACGAAGGGTTCCGTACCATTATCGCAAAAACGACAAAAGATCACGTTTTTTGAATGGGAGCCCCACCTAAATAGTTACTTTATTCTGTTTTCAATATTTGTTGTTATAGCGGCAACAGTACAATATCTAGCTATCATGGTTCATGAGATACAGCTTGGTAACAGACAGACAGACGGACAGTGGAATCTTAGTAATAGGGTCCCGTTTTTACGCTTTGAGTACGGAACCCTAAAAATAAAAATGATGTGATGAACGCTGTGTTAGTAACTTTTAATAAAGGTTACGGAATACCTACTACCTCTTTCTGTATTCTTAGATAATCGATCTGAACAATCCTGATATCCTTGAACCAGTTGAAGCTGATGTCCAGAGCGCAGTACGTCTTCTTGTAGTTGAGGAATGTCACCAGCGAGGAGTTGTTCGTCTCCATCGCCCTCTGGAAGTTGTCGCAGGGGAGGTACTTGTTGCCTGGAGATTTGAGGGTAGGATTAAATGGACAATTGAAGCATCAAGATTATGATTAAAATATTAATTAAAAATCGAAAACAAAAGGTGTAGGTAAAGTCTGTCACAGTAGTAATTATACTTATTTCCTATATAACGAACAGAAAACATAGAAACAGCCCCAGATTTAACAAAATTGTATGCTTTGGCTCAAAATTACTAAGTCTCTAAACCACCCAAAGGTTGACTAGTACAAAATAGCTAATGTCCGCCTTTGTACACTATAAATAAACACTCAAATCAAATCTTCTTATAATTCAAAGCTTATCCATCATATCGTGATTTTGTACCGACAGACACAGCATTGGAAGACCTCCCACAACTTGGACCGTTAACCCAGTAAAGGCTGCAAGAATCCGCTGCACGCGAGACGCACAGTACGGTCAATAAGCCGACGATTGAGAGAGGCCTAAGTACAGCTGTGGACTACATTCAGCTGAAATATGTTCCTTCGTACCTGATAAGTCCACAGAGATCTTCCGGTTGCTATGCACCAGACTCAGCGGGAACTCGGTCAGATTGTTAGCAGAGGCGTCCAGCACACTCAGGTTGAACAGGTAGGCGAAGGGGCGCTGTATCGAGGGCTGCAGCTTTGCACTCGTCAAGTTATTGTTGGAAATGTTCAGGCACGCCACTGAAGAGTATTTAGGAAACTGGCCTGAGAGGGAAGAGGATTTCATTTATTTATTTGATAAATATACTATTCACACAAATATGGTTTGCTACACATAAGTACAAGCTGAAGACGGAGCTGCGCAAAATACCTACATGCTTTGCTTTAATTAAAATACAAATTACAAAATACTGTATTTTAACTTTGTTTAAATACTATTTAAAAATTACAAAATATAGTCAGGTGTTATTCTTATTACTGTTGGTCATGACAAGATGCTTGACAATTTGACGTAGGTACAGTACCTAGCCGCGACTTACAAATTGTAGGTTCGAGCCCAGGCAGGCGCTTTATTTTGTGTAAATTATTTCATCACCACTGCTCTCAAAACGGTGAAGGAAAACATCGTAAGGAAACCGGCATGTCTTAGAACCAAAAATTCGAAGACATGTGACATGATCCACCAACCCGCATTGGGCCCACCCATTTGGGAAAATACGTAGGTAAATGAAATAGGTACAAATACGTATTTTGTATTTGTAATTCAATAACTTTTTAAGCATGTAATTTGTATTTCAAACACCTGACGCTGAGATATTTTGTAGTTAGAATTTCAAATACCTATAATATGGCTTCAAAATACATTTGAACATAAATACATTTAGCGATCATATTAATAGGCGCTTTCTGCAGAAAATAGCGCTCGATAGCTTTCGTAAGCAAAATGGTGATCGCTAAATATCTAAATTTTTAAAGTAAGCATCACTGCACCTATGTAGGTACTGTATCATCATCATCATCAGCCTATTAATGTTCCCACTGCTGGGACACAGGCCTCCTCTTTGTAAGAGAGGGAATGGGTCTTAATCCACCACGCGGGCCTAGTGCGGTTTGGTGGATGTCACATGTCTTCGATTTCTTGATTCTTGAACATGCTGGTATCCTCACGATGTTTTCTTTCACTGGCGCCTGCCTGATTTCGAACCTACGACACGTAAGTCTGTCACCACTGCTCTCGTACTCTCTACTTATTTAAATTTCAAGTAATTCAAATACTGCCCAACCCTTGCTGTAGATTAGGTACCTATAATATAACATCAGTACGCCTTTGTGCCCCAAAGGTTTAAGGCACTAAGAATTCTTGTCACCATAATAATAAGGTTAGAAATTGCGCAACAGAGATGATTGTTAAAAGCAAGCTTTTGCCTATTAGTGGAACACAGGGGTTTTCTAAAACTTTGTGACATACTTACGAGGACCTTTGTCGCTTGTGCCGTTACTTTCCGTTCTCGAGACTTAGTTAGGCGGGGAAAAGAAAGAAATGGTTAAAATGGAACAATTCTTACAACAGCTGTTATAGATGGTAGTTATTAAGGATTAAGGTGACTATACACTAGAGCATTTCCATGTAATGTAACGTATCTTGCGAATTTTGGACGCTGTGTTCGACGTAATGCTCACAGCGAGTGAGCATTTACCTGTAACATTTCTGTGTACCTTGCGTTCAGTATTGACCTCACTCGCGTGATGTTCGATGTGTGGTTCGAGTAAATTTGAAAATAGCGAATGCTCGATGTTCTGTTACAAGTAAATGCTCTAGTCTATGTTCACCTTTAGGTAGTGTACGTGCACTCGTGCAGGGTCTTTCCGCACAATACTAATGTGAAGACATAATATACAAGGCGTTACCAATCCAGGTATGAAGCGAATACGGAAAGTGTGAGAGAGAAATAGCGGCAAAATCTGTTCGGCAGGCTTATTACGTATATTTTGCAAGAGCAAAGTGATAGCGATCAAACGCTTTATGTCATAAAAGACCGGAATGACCTGCAATGTAGGTATGGTAGGCCATACACAATCGTTTGCTAATCGCTCGCAGTTTGTCAAAAAAAAAAACGCCAACAACTCTAAAACTTTTGTATTGAAGAGCAATGATTGTGCAAAAATCGCTATCGTTTTGCTTTTGCAAAAGATACGTAATAAGCATGTAATAAGCCTGCGGGCCACGTGGCGTCGCGTCGCCGGCCGCGTTTTCATTACTACGATCAACAGAAGAGAAACAGATATTGACCGCACACTAACTTTATTAAATATATATTTTTTTTTAGGTATGTATCATATAAAATATGTATATTTTAAGCAATTTAAAACTATATATTTTTTTTGTTAAATTTGTTGTTGCCACGATTTAAACAATGCACCTGCCATGTTTTGTCTTCACCACCCTTGGTTGACTGGTAGAGAATGCCTAAGGCATTAAGTCTACCATTATACCTTTGTGCATGAAGTTTAAATAAATAACTTTGACTCATTCTCGAGATTGGTTAATTTAGTGAGGGTGTTGTCCATTCTCAAGTCTAAGAAAACAAACTCAAAGTGTTCTTACCAACAATCTTGTCGATATTTCCGTCAGTGAAGGCCATGGAGGCGAGTCTTCGAAACATCGCCTGCGACACGTCCAGCTCATCGATGGACGCGTTCAAGACGTGCAGGTATGTGGTGTTCTGGGTTACTGGAAAAGAAGGTAAAGTGGTAAGAAAATATCGCTGGTTTACGGGCAGGTAAGATGTGGAATTCCCTGGCAGAGTTTTTGTTTCTTAATAGCTACAACCTAGGGGTCTTTAAGTCAAGAGTGAATAGGTTACTTCTATGCAAGCGTGCTTCACCGTCGACCACATTAAAGTCCACCCCTTAAAGTATGATTCCCGGCATAAAAACTATCCTGTCCTTGCCAGGGTCTCAAAATTACCTCCATACCAAATTTTATCTAATTCGGTCCTACGGTCTAAGCGTGATAAGGTAACAGACAGACAGACAGAGTTACTTTCGCATTTACAATATTAGTATTTCATTTTTCATTATCAGCCTTTTACTGTTCCCACTGCTGGGACACAGGCCTCTTCTCTGTGAGAGGGGATGGGCCGTAATCCACCAGGCAGGCCCAGTGCGGGTTGGTGGATGTCACATGTCTTCGATTTTTTGGTTCCAGGACATGCCGGTTTCCTCACGATGTTTTCCTTCACCGTTTTGATAGCACTGGTGATGAAATAATTTACACAAAGTAGAGTGGCTGCCTGGGTTCGAACCCACGACCTACAATTTGTTAATCGCGACCGATACCACTGGACCAGCAGTGCTCACTAAAGTGTATTATATACTCAATATTAGTATATTATGGATGAACTATACCTACAAATAAAATAAACAAAGCAACAGTATTTTCTTTCTTTGTTAATATTTTAAAGTCCTGTAAATCAAAATAAGGATAAATACATTCGCTTCGCCGCAGTCGGGTAAAGTCTCGCGAACCTACTAACCATCTACTTACCTATATGTATCAGGGCATAGCCAGTTAATTGATCATTAAATACAGGGCCTAAGGCTTAGGGCCAATTTCTTAGTCCTAAGAACTAATAAGCCCGTAGTTTTGCATGCCTACCTAATTGACACGCAGAATCAATTATATTTCACTTTTTATACATAAAAGTATAATAAGGTACCCGCCAAGTAACAATAAAATAAAGGTCACTGATCCGACTGGTACCTTACGTAACTTGAGAACATGATTTTATGTTTATTGAGATATTTTGATAATTTTGGTCTCAAATGAAACGTATAGGCGTAGAACCATTTTATTCGTTTAAATCATGTAAATCGGTCCACGCGTTTATAAGGTATTAACTCATTACTGAATGCAAAGTGAAAGGGTCACGGACTCACGGACGCCCCTTACCGCGATACGTTTGTTTTGATCGTTTTAGTGACACTACCTTTAGATTTGTTTCGTATCGTTTTGGAATATTGGAATACATTGGTATTAATTTATTTGTTATTTTGCGGTGACTTTAGTTATATTTATGTTTAGCTTGCCTCAGAGTCTGACTTATCTGGAGTGGCTACTGATAGATAACCTTTGTTTCTATATAATGATGTTTGTTTTCAATAACGAGGCGGTGGTAATAGTTTATCGTCCATTTTATCGACACATTGGGTAAGAGTCAAGTCTGGTGCTGTATTATTTTAGACTTTAAAACGGCTTTTTAGGGTTCCGTACGCACGGGCACGGGGAAGCGCTTGCCGTCTCCCTAGACATCTCGAAGGCTTTTGATAGGGTCTGGCACGTAAGCCTTATTGGTAAGCTTCCTTCATTCGGTTTGCCCGGTGGTCTGTGTGATTGGATTGCAGACTTCCTGAGAGATCGGTCCATTCGAGTGGTTATCGATGGCTGCTCGTCGGACCACTTGGATATTAATGCTGGGGTCCCTCAGGGGTCGGTACTCTCAGCAACTTTATTCTTGCTGCACATTAACGATCTGATAAAACCCTTGATTAACGTAAGAATCATCAAAATACGTCAATCGATTCAATGATATTTCCACTTAAATATAATCTCATTTTTGATACGGAAGAAAACAAAAGAAAATTATCTAGAACCTTAAAAAAGTACTTTCAACATAATTTATGTATGTCGTTCCTGTATTTTTTCAACTCAATGAGGAAAATTATAATTGAGGTAAAGAAAGAAAAGCAAGCGTAGTTATGTTTTGTTTTAATTTATATGACATAGAAAAACATCATGCCTGTTTTCGTCGCAAGGTAGGCAGAGGTTTACCGTGCAACCTCATATCGTCAGTGGCACCGAGTTGCCACTAAGAATTTTCCTACACAAAAAACAACAAACTACTTTACCGAATTTGGACACCAAGGTAAGCACGTGGAACTAGAGACCACTAAACCAAGATGGCAATTCATATGTAGTGGCATATATATCCAAATTGGATTCTACTAAGCAATAGAGCTTGCCTATAAATAGCGGTAACTACATTCATTAACATAATAATTAACTGCAGTTTTCTATTTTTAACTTACTATGCTAATTGTAAGGTAATGGCAGTTTGATTAAAACAATTGCTTTGTGACCTATTAACTTTTATATAACAATCAATGGAGTAGGTAAACTGTGGCAAAGTACAACGCCACCAACGTTAATATAAGTCTTATTTTGTTTAATTTTAAGGTGTTTTTGTTTTGAATGCCAATAAACACAATTTTCTTTCTTTCTTTCTTCTTTCTTCTGAGACTGCCCAATACGAAATGGTGGTTATAATTAAAGGTACGAGTATTTAAATGACGAATTATAACTTAAGTTTCAAGACAAAACAGCAGTAAAGACTGACTGACAACGTATGCTAATCGGGTTATGTTAGCCAGAAGAACTAGCTTATTACAGGCGGTATACATGCACTTAACAACGTAATTAACATAATAATTCACTGCTTTTTTTCTATTTTTAAATAACTATGCTAATTGCGGGGCAATGAAAGACAAGACAAAGACAAAGATATTTTATTTCAAGTAGGCCACCAAGCGGCTCTTTTGAACGTTAGGTACATTAAAATTTACAAGTTATAACAGTTGATTCTACCGTGCATTCGGAAAGTAGCTTGTTATGGAGAAGAATGCACAAGAAACTCCATACTTACTCTTTTAAAGAAAATGTTTTTTTACAATATTTAGTTACATAAGTACATACATTAATAAATTCATATATGTGAGGACAATGCACCCAGAATAGCACTACACACAAACTACGTACAGGCATAAAGTAATTAGCACTCACACATGTACTGTGCAGTTATATAATAGATGCTAGAAAAGCATTAACATACGAAGCAGTTAAGTTATGACCAATCCCAACTGACGGCGTCCGTTCACGAACATGACGCATGAATGGCACCACCCAGCTCAACCATCATGAAGGGAACCGGATGATCCAACACACGCGCCACCATCAGAGAGACATTTGAGAGAGCATGACACACTCAACTGCCAGGGCACACACAAGTCAACGAACGACACACAGGTTAATGTTAGATTTACAGTTGGGTACATAGTACTCACACACGTGCCGTGCAGTTATACAATACTAAGGAAATTGAGTTTATACAATATCAATATATTCATTCAGTCTACAGCAGTTCCAACAATACTTCAAAACAATAATGTTCTGCATATCACTTGTTTTTGCGCCCTAGTGGATGTTGAGCAGGAATAGCATTTAGCCAAGCATTTTTATCAGTGATGTAATCCCCCAACTTATAATATGCCAGCCTGCATAGTGTGCGTTTTATACAAGTTTTAAATTTCGTCTCGTTCAGCTCAAGAATGTGGGGAGGAATTTTATTGTAACATTTTGTACAGTACCCCATGAAAGATGAAGCTACTTTTGCCAGTCTGAAACTTGGTTGAACTAATTGGTCCCTATTTCTAGTAACGTAATTATGTCTGTCGCCGTTTTTACTAAAAAGATGTAAATTCTTTCTCACGTACATGATGTTTTCATAAATATATTGACAAGGAACCGTCATGATGTTAATGTCCTTAAACAGTTCCCTTAGAGAATCACAATGGCGGTGTGACTAAATCAATTGCTTCATGTCCTATTACTTTACTAGCAATGGGGTAAATGCGGAAAAGTACAACGCAGGTGTAACCGCAGATGTTAAGGCTATCACGTCTTCTGTCCATCTTATGATGAGCCGTCATCACCACAGCCTTTCTAAAATGATTAATTTGTGTGATTGTTGGTGATGTATAAAAACATTAAACGCTCCAAAATCACTCTAAGGCTCTAGACAAGATGTCACCAAATGGCGGACCGCGGTCCGGATCCAAACCGCCCGACCTATTTTGTATGGACCTTCAGTAAACAGTACAATAAAATTTACTTATTTTACTTGAGTACGTAATCCACAGCAACATGTACTCTCTGTATCATTGTAAATGGAGCAACGAAGCTGTAAATGTTCATCTCACGAGTAATAAAGCTACTCCCCCGGATGGAAATTATATATTTCCAAGAAAACACAAAAATACGGCAGTTTCTATTCAAGAGTTTCAATTAAAAAAAAGTAAATATAGTGCTCGCCAAACTTCTGGGTCGCCCTGAAGTTGGCTTTCCGATGCGCAAGGCACGAAACGATGCTATTTTTGTATGAGGTTTACTACTGCGCAGCCATTGTGGCCAACTTCAGGGCGGACAAGAAGTTTGGCGAGAACTATACACGTGACGATGTAAATAATACCTACCTGGCTTTAAATCTTACGTACCGATGGTCATATTATTTTTAAGAAACGGAGCCCAAATGAAAGGAATTGGTGAGCACTGCTCTCGAGACAAAGTGTCAACAGCGATGTTTATTGACGAAATACCAAAATGGATTATTATCGAAATGTCATTTGTTGGAGACCCCAATTAATTTTGGCATGTTGCTATTGTTTTAGTTGTTAGAATACCACTTATCTAAGGCCTCTGGCAGGACTATTGTTGAAGTTGGCTTCTATTCTGACCAAATTCAGATACCAGCTTAAAATTCCAACTACTGTAGGAGGTGCTAGGTAGCAGTTTTCATTTATAGCAATAACCTAGACGTTCCTTCGACACCATGCTTCATCTAACAGAACTTACAGGACCACGTGAAAAGAGACCGTAAGGCGAGTTAGAAAAGCATCAGTGATTGGACAAAATACATCGTGATCATGACCGAAGCAGCCAGCTCTGTCAAGAGCGATGCAAAAAAGAAAGAAGACGCTTCATAGTTACAGGTACCCATTTAGCCACGAGTTAAAACTGTCATAAATTGTCATGCCACAAGTCATAACTGTCATGAATTGCATGCCACAAGTCATAACTGTCATAAATTGTCATGCCACAAGTCATAACTGTCATGAATTGCATGCCACAAGTCATAACTGTCATAAATTGTCATGCCACAAGTCATAACTGTGATAAATTGTCATGCCACAAGTCAAGTATAAAATTTCTAACTTCTAAATAATACCTACCAGGCAAACGTGCCTCAGGTTATATTTACTAGGATAATAAACTGCAATAATGTGTTTGTATGAGTAGTAGACACTCAACGACTAATGGCTTATTCAGGCTTATTGAATTAATGGCGTTGTCAATTAAACAATAATTTATACCTATTCGTTTGTGAACTGGCGTAGCTATTAATAAACTAAGTTAATTATAAATATGGCATCGGAACCTAACGTACTCGTATTATTTTCTGTAAGTTTCCTGTAAAATGCGAACTGCTACAAAACATTTCCATAATTGTTTTTATTTCCAATTTGTGTACTGCAGCATCAATTTGCCTGAATTGACGATGTATTGTGGTTTAATAACGATTGCATTTTAAATAAATTTATTTTTTATTTTACTGTCGTGGTTAATTGAGTTCTTTGAACATGTTGGAAGTAGAAGTAACGTTCAAATTAAATTATCGAGGTTTGTCCTCGATAAATTAAGAGTTTGTTCAATCTCAAATTAAAACTTGATGTTTTTCCAACTACGGCGAAGCAAAAAGGAAAAAACACCGGCCAAGTGCCAAAAATCAAGTTTGTTGTATGGGAGCCCCACTTAAATATTTATTTTATACTATTTTTAGTATTTGTTGTTATAGCGGCAACAGAAATACATCATCTGTGAAAATTTCAACTGTCTAGTTCGCCATTCATGAGATACAGCCAGGTGACAGACGGACAGACAGATAGACGAATCGCGGAGTCTTAGTAATAGGGTCCCGTTTTTACCCATTGTTCCGTACCTAAAGGGTAAACGGAACCCTAAAAAGGAAGGAGGAGGAATGTTTTTGGCAGGTATGTATGTATGTCCCTCTGTTCCCTCATACTTCTAAACTACTTAGTTATCATAATTTGACAAGTGAGGTGTCGTTGGAAGCGTCTTGTTTGTCCGCGGCGCTGGTTATAGATAGGCTATGTGACGTCACATTAAATTGTAGGGGCACGAAGTCAAGAACAAAAAAAAAAATTTTGCTCCTCTCCATCATGTCTGGTATCATTGAACAGGAATTTTATAATGAAGGTAGGGTTTGTTACATCATATTTTTGTCAAGCGTACGTTTGCAATGGTATATCCCTTCACAAACCCTAAACAGAAAAAAATGTGATGTGGCTCTACAAAACCCTAAAATACATACATAGGTATATATAGGTTATGGTATAGATACTCACTGGCAGAAGCCAGGGCCTCCTTCAGGCGGGCGCTGTCCAGGTCACAGCAGAAGACAGACATGCTGCCCACCTTGGTGCAGTTCCCCTCAGCTGGACACTTGGAGCGCGGCATGTGGAAACACTTGCCCATGTTCAGGTGCTGGTTGATGGGCTCTGGCTTCTCCGTTGAGACTGGCGGTTGCTGCTGGAAATAAAGTTGATTTTTGTCAAATCATGTAGGATTGTATTTCTATCCTAATATTACGGGCCCAGTACGACATACAAGTTGGTATGTCGTGGGTTTGAACCCAGGCAGGCGCTTTACTTTATGTAAATTATTTCGTCACCACTGCTCTCAAAACAGTGAAGAAAAACATCGTGAGGAAAGCGGCATGTCCTAGAAATAAAAATTTTAGGACATGTGACATCCACTAACCCACCCACCCTATCCTACCCTCTCACAGAGAGGTGGTATGCAATGGAAACATTAAAAGGCTGATGAGTGTTGATGATGATCCTACAATTATAAAAAGTTTTATAATAATTATTAAAATTAAAGAGGTTTATTTAATTATATAGCAATCTCTGGAAGTACTGCAGTTTTTTAGTCGTAAGCTTTTTATCCCCGAAAAATGCACGGTTCTTGTTGGTATGCGCGAAACCGCGGGGCAAACCTACTTACGTTACATACAATTTTGTCGGTGCAAAGTTTCCACTGCTGGAACACAGGTCTCCTTTCTGTGCAAGAGACTGGGCCCAATGCGAGCTGTTGGAAGCCACATGTCAAGCATGATGTTTTCGTTGTTCTACAAAATGCCGATTACCTCAAGGTGCTTTTTTTTTCAACGTTTTCATAGCCTTGACGTACACTTGTGGTTTATTCATGAACTTAGAGAAAATGTTTGCTTAAACTACACAATGGAAAAATACTTCAAAGTTTGAAGCAAAGAAAAACACAAACATATCCCAGCCATTGTTTCTATAAATAACTTAACAGTTAATTGACACAATAACAAAAAATCATAATATTGACTTATGTAAATGAACTAGTTATGCTAATATGCGAAGATAAAAGTATTCGCGTATGCTAATTTTAATTGACACATTACTGGGCTATAAATCTTCGCATATATTAACAGTTATCAAACTGATCACGTAATTTATTTTGCAGAAATACTGTTTCAGCAAATTCAGTTAACCAACAGAACACTATAGCTTATATCTTGGATGAATTTTAGAACCATCATCATCTTATCAACCGATGACGTATACCTACTGCTGATCGTATTATGCCTCCCCCAAGTACTTATCGCTAGATCGACTGGTCCTGTGCGTTTTAACAACCAGCGGATTGCCGCAGCCTTTACCCAGGTCTTTGTTCCACCTTGTAATAGGCCTTCCAAAGCAGTTTTGTAACTATATTTAAAAAAATATTACGTAGTGTAATGAATGGTGACAGGTAACAAAAAGAGCCTCCATAAGTGGCGATCGTGTTTGTGCCTAGCCTTCTTGAATAGAGGTTAGTGGCCAAATGGGTATTAGGTTTCTTGAGTGAAAATTTTCACAATAGCAGCGATGAGTGGCGGTACTTTGATTACCCTCTACGACTAGCGATTCTTAAAATAGCCTCCATAAGTGGCGATGATAGATACTATATGTATTAGGCAACTTGAGTGGAGGTTCTTACCACCTCCTTGAGCGGACAATACTTAAAATAGCTGCCGTGAGTGATGATACTAAAAATAGCCTCCATAAGTGGCGATAGATACTTCTATATCAATACATATAATAAATCTGTAGAAAAATATTTTTTGTACATCGAAAAAAAATCCAAAAAAAATAGCCAGGGTGTTAAAGGATAACCAACAGAATCCATTTCTAGCATTTTTGGAATTTTTGTCTGTTTGTCTGTTTGTCTGTTTATCTGTTTGTCTGTTTGTCTGTTTATTTGTGCACGCATCACGTAAAATGTACGAAACCAATGTAGATAACTTTTATACATAAAAATTGTGCGTATCTTGAAGAATTACTTAGTTTTTGTTTCATCGCAATCGGTTCACTCTATCAAAAGTTAGATGAATTTAAAGTGTTCAAGAAGTAAAATTATCACAGCTCACCCAATTCAGTTACTGGGACAGTTGAACTCGCTATTCGATAGATGGCGTTGTGCATTTAAAGTCATTTTCTGAATCGCGGTGTTAATATTTAACGCGAAAGATTGACCCTAGAAAAAAAAAATGGAATGTGGTATGTATATTTATAACCGATTTCACAAAAAGGAGGAGGTTTTATGTTCGACATTATGTTTTTTTTTTGTGTATGATCACCGTCAATTGTGGACCGATTTCAAAAAATCTTTTTTTGTTTGATATAGTATGTTCCGAAATTGGTTCCATTATAATTTGGTGTAGGACTGACGAAGCAATTCGAAGATATACAACAGAACTCTTCAATAAATAACGGCAAATCTCTCGGGATTGCTGCAATTGCATGTCTGTTTGTTGTTTATACCATTTCATAACATAACATCACGCCAGTACGCTCTTAAGGGGTACGCAGATCTCTCATTTCATCGGTTATGTTCAAGTTTCATGATATTTGGGTAATATATTCTGGCGTTATACAAGTAGGTAACTTACTAAACAACTTGCCTATTAGGTAGGTACAACTAAAAAGTGAAAAATAAAAAAATCTTTTTACAGAAAAATACTACCGACTTCCAAATAAAACTACAAAGTGAAAAATAACTTTATTTTTGGAAGTCGGTGTCCATAACGCAATAAATTGGTACCTACGAAAGACACCGACTTCCAAAAATAAAGTTATTTTTCACTTTGTAGTTTTATTTGGAAGTCGGTAGTATTTTTTTGTAAAAAGTTTTTTTGAGTATGTGGAGTAGGCAGGCAGGCTGGTAGGTATGGTAGGGTTGGCAGGCAGATAACGGGAGCGAAGCCGCGGGCACAGCTAGTATATAATAAGTTGCGTGTCCGGCTAGCCATCTTGTCTGCTGCGTCATATTTGTACAAGGTTTGAACTTCTTCATTAATAATAATGAAAACTAAATCCTACATCAAAATGTTACTTATAAAACAATGAATCGATTTAATTAATCCAATAATTATTTTAAATGTTGCGGTAACCCTAATTTTTTTCCTTTTTCAATTCGGATACTTAACATAAGTTTAGGACAATTTCTAAAACCGTTTTTTACATTATCACGGATAGGACGGCTGAATCTCAGAAAGGAAAATCGGTTGGTGTGATATTAGGAGCGAGAAGACGATCTATTTGGTTAGTTATAACCGCAGGCGTACTACAGAAGAGAAGTTATATTCTTACTTCTCTGTTCTGCGCGAGAGCTTGCTCGAATTCGTCGACCCTCATCTCGATAAGAGGCACGTGCATCAGGAGGTACAGCGTCAGGACCCATAGTGACACCTGCAAACAAAAGAGAATACACTTGTAGTTTTATAGACAGAAGACCGTTGGCGCTAATGATTCTTGGATGGGTGATCGATCTTTACAAGGCGATGCGAATCGAGACCCAACAATTGCAATTACAAGCCTCAGTTTTAGCTATCAGGATCTCCCGCCAACGTAAATCTCCCGACGGCTTGATGGGGTCTTAGTTCATATCGCACAGTCGTGGAGCCCTACATACATACATGTACGCCTTTTTCCCATGGGAGTAGGCAGAAACTACAAATCGCTCCCATCATTAGGTACCTACATATCTACTTCTTTTGCTTCGTGTAGGACCAGTAAGTTGATCAAACACCTAAGGGCGGTTACGCACTACACGTCCGTGTCCGTGATTTGAGTTCCGAGTTCAAAATAATCTGAATTATGACAGATTATGAAGGATAGAGTTCGAATGTAGTGCGGAAGCTTCACGGACACGGATCATTAGTGCGTAACCCTTAGTCTAGCTAGATGATTCCCGGAAAGCTGAATTGGTGAAAATACTCTTTTCGAAAGAGTCCAACAATTTTTGGCAATACCATTATCACTTACGCAATTAGGCGGCTGATTTTATGTTATATAGCCATCAACTGTTACAATCTTAGCAATTTAGCATGGATAGATGGCTAGTAGACTACATCATGATTCCTCGACGAAGCAACTAGCAAAATATAAATGCTACCGACGCGCGTCGTACACAAATGTAGGTACAATCGCACATAGTACCTACGTAGATTTTATCAGTATCTAAACACCTGTAACAGAATCCTTTCCAACTAAACCTTGAGGTTTTCCTACACGATTTGCGCGAGGATGCAATAACACCGCATTACATAAAGATTTATAAATACACTGTTTATGACAGACAAGCGAAGTTTACTTGTGGCCCGCATTGTGGTTACATCGCGCCATGTGGCTCTGATTCGGGCCATGTGTGTGGTTTATACCAATCGCTAATGTGGAGTAGGTCTAGCTACCTATTAGCGAGATTCACAGCTGCAGAAACATTTTATACGATGAGAGTACTTCTAAACACGATCGTTTTGGTAAGAATTACTTATATGAGAACTACTAGACTAGCTTATGTCGTGGCAAACTGTTAAAAGGTGTGACCGTGCCAATAACTGACCATCTTGAACTTCTTGGCGTAACGTTGACATCGACTCTCAATTTTACCCATAAATTGAGGCAAAGGCTGCAGCTGCCAAAAAGCTGGGGATCCTTGCAAAGGTGAGAAGGTACTTCACGCCAGAACAGCTGCTCAGCTTGTATCAACAGCAAGTTTGATCATGCATGGAGTACTGTTCTCATCTCTGAGACGGATCTGCCAAATACCAGCTTGATGCACTAGAGTCGATAGAAAAGCGGGCCAAGTCTTGAACATCGTCGCCGAGTTGCCAGCTTGTCGGTTTTTTGTCGATTACATTTCGGGGAGAGTGCGATGAAATTGCATGATCTTATTCCACCCAGCCCGTTTCATCATCCGACTACCACAACGGCGTTGCGACTTAGGTACATGGTGGACATCCCACCCAACAACAATCTAGGGGTCTGATAGGTTACTTCTAGTTAAACGTGTTCCATCGTCGACCACATAATCGCTTACCATCGGGTGAGATAGTGGTCAAGTGCGAGCCTATATTAGATAAAAAAGAGCCAGCTTGGTGGTTGGTAGAGGGGCTAACTGCCCAAGCGAAAATCAAAAGGATTTTAAATACTTACAGAGAACCACTGCTCAAAATCGAGCTACTTGAGTTGAAAAACGAAAATGCGACAATGATGCCACGGTCAATTTTCATAGATATTTATCTATTGTTCAGAAATATTTCTGTAGAAATAGATCGTTTACTCTTTTCTATAGCTTGATTCCAGAAAGAAGAGCTAAGAGAGAAATAACCCCATTTCTGCATCATTCTCTCTGTATAAACTTCAAATATGTAGTCCCATTTATTGTCTCACCATGTATTGTGACAAAACTAAATATTCCGGTAAATCCCGGCTCACGGTCCGGATTTCTTACAAGTAAGATTTCCATAAAAAGTTGAAAACCATCAACAATTACACATATTATCATAATCACACAGCACATAATTGATCGCTACTTACATCATTACCTATTAACTACACTGTCGTACGCATGAGAACATACCTACAGACGGACTGACCAATTATCTAATAGGTTGTTTCCTCATAAGAACAGGCCAGAAATAATATTCTGGGATTAACCAGTCTAATTTGCTGGAATATGGACGATATTTAGGACAATGGAATAATGTTTCGAGGATTTGGAAGCTAAGTAGGTAATTCAAGATATCAGGCGAACATAGGCCTGACTCGCCATGAAAATAAGCAACTGGGTAATCGATCCGAAAGGGTATCCCATTTGGACAAGATCATCTTGCGGCATGCATATAAAAATTTGGATGGATGGAGAGGGAGAGGCAGGCCAAGGAAAAGATGGATGCACTGTGTGATGAGTGATATGAAAGAAAATGAAGTCAGTGATAGCGTGGCAAGGAACAGGACGGTATGGAAGAAGAAAACCTGTTGCACCGACACCAAGTAACATGGGACAAGGGTAGGTAGATGATGATGATGATCTTGCAGCATATTTGTGGCTATTATCCTACTGCCTAACAGTTATATTATGCTAGTAATATAAATTGAAAGTCTGTTTGTTTCGGACGCCTCAACGGATTTTGGCTGAACGGACTTCGACGTATGATAATTTTTACGGCAGTACGCTTTCCTGAGATAACTTTCGAATTCTCTGGCGACCCTGGCTAAGGCTATTTTGCCGTATAAGTACGAAACGTAATCTGACGTTGCACAGTTATATTTTTCGGAGTGTCATATAGCTTCCGTCATTTTTTAACAAAAACTTATCAACCGCATAATATTATGAACACGCTGTGTCATCACGTCATTATCTTATCAGCTCGGCCAGTATCACCAAATATTGGGAGCAGTTGATCCAGGGGATTATGTCTCAAGCAACTTCACAGACTATCTATCAGTGGGTAGGTAGTCTGATAGGAATGTCCTAAAAACGACAAGGCAAAACCTCTAGATAAAATACTCAGATTGAAATACTACTGGCTGTAAAGATTTGTGGCTTTCTTTAAAAGGTGCGTAAACAATCCATCCATTCAAAGATTCTTTATATTGTAAAATATTTGAATAGTGCAAGCTAAGCTGATAGAATGTTTATTGCCCATATTATATATCCTACGAGTATAGACATCGTAAAGCATAGTATGGCACCTCACCTCACTTGATGAGCGATTCATTTCACTAAATGAACTGCTCATGCCATCACTAGCTAGACCAAGGAGATAATCTCTTTGGGAAATTCAGTTTCCCAAAGAGATTATCTCCTTGCTTATCATATACATAATATAGTCCTCCTGGCCGAATTCCGGCCACAGCTGCCAATCTCAATGGAGAATCGGAGACTAGCCATCGCCAATCTCAATTAAGACTAACCATCGGCGCGGGCGATATAGTGCACAAGTGTGTGCGCTAACACTTTCTGTTCTCTCACTCTCCTGAGGTCGCGGGTTCATTCACATAAGTATGCTACTAAAAGCTTTAATATTTGTTTATCATTCCACCAAGTAGGGACAGAAGCATACCTACCTTGCAATTTAGTTAAGTACTTACGAAATAACTGAGTACAATTTATATACTTTTTGACCCCGGAAAACGAGTGTAGGCCATTCGTTTCCAAGGTAACTGACACTACTTGAACTTTTAAATACGTTGCAGGAAGATAATACAGTTATATATTCCTCATGGCGAGTCGCTTTTTTGACAACTTCGAGCGAAGTGAGCTCGAAAATTTCACCAAGTTTTTTTGCAACATTATGTATGTTATGTTATTTATCGGTGGGTTTGCAACAAAAACCAATAACAATCGACAGCAAAGCTAACTTTAAAATTTTGGCACCACAACACGAATAAGTTAGGTTTTCTGATGAAATGAAAAGGGCTGTTAGTGCAGTTTGGCCGCCCCTCATTTATGCCGCTCTGGGCATTTTCCCGGCTCACCCTTTCCTAGATCAGGACCTAATAAATCAAAGTTATTTTTCGTTACCCCCGCTACTCTAAAACCTGCCTAGACTTTGACTAAATATGTTGGGGCCGGCCTCCAATCTAACTAGATGCAGCTGAGTACCAGTGTTTTACATGGAGCAACTGCCAATCTGACCTCTATTCACGTTCATTTTAACAAAAATAAAGCGGCAAAATTGAAAACAGGCATAAAAAAGAATTCATTTAAAAATAATTTTATAGAACAAGCTGTTTTCTTATTCTTCTCAGCAAACCCTTTGATTTGATACCCAATCATGGCAGTGCACAAAAAATAACTAATCCGCTATCTTGGGCCGTCCGCCATATTGGATTTAGAATGACGTCATTTAGCTAACCATGCATTGTCATTCAAACTAAACGTGTATGCAAAATTTCATCTTAATCAGTAGAGGTTAACTGCTTTAAAATTCTGTTGCAAGATTTGATCCGAACACACTTACATACATACATACACATCATCATCACACATCATCAGCCTATTAATGTTCCCACTGCTGGGACACAGGCCTCCTCTCTATGAGAGGGGATGGGCCGTAATCCAGACCACCACGCGGGCCCAGTGCGGGTTGGTGGATGTCACATGTCTTCGAATTTTTGGTTCTAGGACATGCCGGTTTCCTCACGATGTTTTCCTTCACCGTTTTTGAGAGCAGTGGTGATGAAATAATTTACACAAAGTAAAACGCCTGCCTGGGTTCGAACCCACGACCTACAACTTGTAAGTCGCGGCCGATACCACTGGGCCACCAGCTCTCTACATACATACATACATACATTGCAAGTTAAATAAAAACTTGTAAAAAACTCAAAAGCGACAATGATATCCATTTCTTTCCAAGCACAAAAACCTAATAAACACAGTATGTTACTAAAATAGACGAAGGACAAAAAGCATATTCTTAGGCGAGGATAATAATAACAATATTAGCATATAAATGACATTTATATGTCACGTCACTAATATTATAAATTATAATACATAAAGTGCTGAATAAAGCGCAAGTGGCAACATCAGCTCCAAATGCCGATAACTAACTAAATGTATCATACTGCATGCACATAATTATCGGGTGACCAAAGGACTAGCTGTGACTGCAGATGCGACAGTAAAGACTAGCAGGCGACAAGCTTTAGAAAGAAAGAAGAGTATGAGTTGAGTTACTTACAACTACAAGTAAAATTAAACCCCGCCTCCACCCCGACACATTTTTATTTCATGCTACATAATTTATCTAGCTTCGATAGACAATCTATTGAACACGTAAGTTATGGCACGATATCCTGCGAAAACACCCCGATTCAAACAGTAAATCGCCCATAACTTTTGAACGGCTGAATCGATTTTCATCAAACAAATTACTATGTTGAGAGTGTTCTTAGCTATGTTGGATGAAAATCGATTCACTTGGTTCATCCGTTTAGGAGCTATGATGCCACAGACAGATACACAAACACACGTCGTTTTCCGTCGGGAGTTGAAAATTCAAAACAACCAAATTATGCATCAAGCCAGATTCGATAATGTTATTAAGTTTACCGACGTACGTTGAAAATTAATACAGATAAAAAACCAGCCAAGTGCAAGTCGGACTCGCGCACGAAGTGTTCCGTACCATTATTGCTAAAAACGGCAAAAAAATCTCGGTTGTCGTATGGGAGCCCCACTTAAATATTTATGTTATTCTGTTTTTAGTATTTGTTGTTATAGCGGCAAAATTTTCACATCATCTGTGAAAATTTCAACTGTCTAGCTATCACCGTTCATGAGATACAGCCTGGTGACAGACGGACAGACAGACAGATAGACAGACGGATCGCGGAGTCTTAGTAATTGGGTCCCGTTTTTACCATTTGGGTACGGAACACTAAAAAGATCAAAGTAAGAGGTAAGTTTCAAGTTTGGCGATAATTATTAGTATCGACACTTTTTCTCAAACGAGTTTCGAAAACAACCAAGTACGTAAACTAAATAGATTCGGCAATTTCTTTTGCAGAACTTTGAGAGTTTGTGCTAAATTAATTTAAGTATTTTCTTGTTTTCTCTTCTATTTAACTCTGCGCCTTCTCTTGCCCATACCTTATTGTAGAAACTTGTCTGTAATCATAAGCAAACTCAAACCCAATATTTGCCTCCTGTCCACTCTGCAAACATCTCTGTTCTATACCAAAGGTATGCACCACAGTTCTTTGCCACGCCTCAACTATAAATAGTCCGCGTGTATGTAGGCATCGCTTATGTACATGTACGTACTTACAATGTATGCTTGCTTTTGCCAGGAGAGGTTACAGAGGTTCATGATGGTAAACAGATATTTTGAAATGACTAGGTTATACAACCTTTGGTTTCCGTGCAATCGATTCAAGAAAGTTTTCTTTTAATTTGCCAGAAAATTAAATTAAAGGCGTAAGTATAGTTCCAAGTTCTATTTCAGTACAATTTATGAAGAAGAATCGCTAAGACCTTTTGAAAAGACAGATGTTACAGACGGGTGGTTTTTATGAAGCCTCTGGCAGACACAGGTTTTTTTTTTTTAACACTAATCCCGCCAAAAAATTTGGCGCCTATTCTGGTGCTCTACTTCTCTCATTCATGTTCTCGCTTATATGCCTCTCGCACTTTCATCCTTCATACTATATCTTTCTATCATCCATCATCTTTCATTCTGTGGGTGGGACTCCCACTTTACTTAATCTGGTCTATGGTTCTGGATCTGGTCTATACTTTATTTATTAATCAATTTAGGTAAATAAAACATGGTGCTAATATTCTTACAATTGTAGCAGTGCAAAAAGTGCTTATCACAGATGGTTAAAAATAAAATTGTATAATAAAACATAAACCCGGTACAGTTATCACAAAAATTATATCATCATTAGGGATAAAACATAAAAAGGTGCTGATTAACAATAAGATAGAATATTAGGGTTTAAGCAGACACAGGTTTAGTAAGACATAAGTAATAATTGAACCAGAAGATGGTTAGGACGGAAAGACAAAGTTTTCAGCAAAACTCTGGATGTACGTAAGTTTTTAAATGGATAGTCTAGTCTTCATAAGGATAGTAGTAGGTACATATAATCGAGTGATCATGTATGTCATAAATACCAAAATAAAATAACGTGCCATCGCTGGAAGCAATCACTGCCGTACATATAAACATACGTCAGATTACTGGCACACTCATGTACATCTCTAATTTTATTACTTACGGTTACCACATGCCACACTATATTAAAGAGGAAAACACGAATACATAGGTACGTAATTGGTACCTGAAGACTGACTTCGGACCCTTCCTATCCTATAAATTTAAAAGATCTATTCAAGAACAAGCATGTGGGGTGTGCACCTTTATGTTATTTTTTTTAATCGATCCTGCAATTCACTCTAAAATTATCTGCAAAATCAATTCGATGATTTATAAATAGCTTGATTGATAAATCTAACTTTGAATCACGTGGAAAATTTTGATTCATTCATAGTTAATGGTTATATGTGGGATTTTGGCTGAAAGCAAGCATGGGCCCAATGCTCGAATCAGGAATGAAGATATCCGCAGAGGAACCAGGGTAACCGACATAGCTTGTAGAATTGGCGAACTAAAGTGGCAGTGGGCAGTTCACATTGCTTGCGGAACGGATAGTCGATGGGGCTGAAAAGTTCTGGAGTGTCGACTGCGAACCGTCAAACAAAGCGTTGGAAGACCTCCGTCTAGGTAGACCGGCGACTTGGGAATCCACAGGCAGGATGCGAAACGAACAGGATCGACAGGTACATCGGTGTGAAGACACTTGTAGGGAGCCAATATTCAGCAGTGGACGTCTTTCGGCTGAAATGATGCTGATGAAGTTTTATTTCCATCTTGTTTTTAGAGTACTAAATGGCAGATGAAATAGCAATCAAATAACGTAGTCATTATGTAATAATAACTACGGTTTCTTCGATTACAAGAGTTCTAATTATTCAAATAGCAGCGGTAGTAAGTACCGGTGCCGCGGTGTAGATAATAAATACCGTGACAGCTGCCGGTAATTATCTGTAGGTAATAGTGCATTCACATGTGTTCAATTTAATTACAAACATATGGGTTTCCTCACGATTTCCACAACAAGTACATTGTATAGGTTATGTACTTAGAAATAAATACTTGCATAAAGTATGGAGCACATGTGTTCAATTGATGAAAATTGTCATCATCTGCCCAGCCTTTTCAAAACTATGTTATTGTCGGTATTTCAGTCCAGCCGAATGCTGCTGAATACAATTTTTTTTTTATGACGGAGCAACTGCTTATCTAACCTCCACAAATTCACAACCAAGTTACTAGGTAGCTTACTTAGACCCTCGTTATCACCTAATAACTGAGTAGAGACTGTACGAAAGCCTTTGGTAACACTAGAATCATTTATCAAAGACTATAAAGCATTTTTATTACAACAATAGACTAATATTCTAGCAGCCCAGAATCTGGATGTAAGCCCATCTGCCCATGCAAAATCTCCTGAAGGGAATGGTCTCGCTCAGCTACTATTACGTAAAACTAAAAATGTTTAACAAAAAGATCAAACCGACTTCAAACATATTTTCATAGCCAAAATACATCTAATAACTATTCCAATAAGCCCAATTACGACTAGGATGCATTGTGTTATTTCGCAGTTCCAGTGCCTACCTTCCGGATTCATCATTAGATCAGTTCGATACTAGTATTTTCATAAGTACTATTTGTTATCTTATACCCGTGACGTATTTAACATTAAGGAGTTCCAGTGGCCATCTGTGGTCTTCTTCATTAGTTCCACTTCCCGATATTCATGAGCTGATCAAGGTACACCTACAGAAACAACTCTAAATTATACGTATAACTGTGACCGTTGAGGAATTTAAGGTGTTTTCAACAAATGACCATGTACACGCGTCGTCGATGGCATGTCCAATTGTTTGACAGCATGCTGTGCATACAGATGGGAATTCAATATGGTAGACGTATGCATTGTAATGTACAAATACTTTGGTACTTGAGAAGTTGAGAGTTAACACGCAATCGGGTTATAGAGAACCAGTATGCATGATACTCAGAATGCATAAGGCACGGTAACTAATATTCCAGTTAAATAAGTGACAATGTTTGGAAGAGAGCCTTTAAAGACGAAGACATAACTGTCTAGAGTAGCCCATAAGTAAACCATGGCTAGGCAAATCAGAAGGGTTTGTTTACACTGTTGCTGGCTTGCAAATGTCACAATCCTAAGAATACTGCAACTTTTGAAAAGTGCTTATCTCAAGTCTCTGTCGAACAACCGATTCAGCCGACATTATTTTTAAATTTTATTCTCATCTTTAAACAACTAGCTTTATAAAATACAAATGTAACTTTTAAATTGCCCTAATCTCGAAGTAGGTAGTAAAGATCAGTAAACATAGCCAGAGATCGCCTTTTCATCCCTGACTGTAACTCAAAATAATAGCTGGGGCATTAAAATCCATAAACCAAGGCTTTATTCCATTCTATTACAAAAAACTAATACCACTGGTATTTGTTCAACTCATATTTTTATACCGTTCGGATACCACTCTTTAAATAATTAAATTTAATGTGCGAACGAATACAACAACTTGAATTTGGTACAGTCAGCATAATCAAACCTAATCAAATGAATAGGTTTTCTGATATTTTTATGTGATCGTCATATAATACTATAACACTAACTATTGTTTTACTAATTGGATAGTGAACCTTTTAATATAAATTAAGAGTTAATTTTCTGAGATATTTTGTAATATTTGACTGTAAGAAAATTGTTCTTGTTTTGATGTCACATCACATCACATCATCAGCCTATTAATGTTTCCACTGCTGGGACACAGGCCGCCTCTCTGTGAGAAGGAATGGGCCGTAATCCACCACGCGGGCCCAGTAAGGGTTGGTGGATATCACATGTCTTCGAATTGTTGATTCTAGGACGATGTTTTCCTTCACCGTTTTGACAGCAGTGGTGATGAAATAATTTACACAAAGTAAAGCGCCTACCTGGGCTCGAACGAACTAGGGTTGCCAGATGGTCGGGATTCGTCTGGATTTTCCCGACATTTAAAATGATCTCCAGACTCTCGAGAAAACTCAAAGTTACCAGATAAGCAGCTATTCCGAAAGTTCTATAGGTACAAAATAAAATTTTTTAGAGACTGATCTTTGAAGTAAATTCTTTGAATTTAATATTTTAAGAATACTACTAAAGGGTCCAAATTAATGGACTCAGTAAGTTAGGATGCCAAATACATGAGGTAACCTAAAAATTAAGTGTACTTAAATTAGTTATGTTTCTGCAATATTTAGTCTTTTTGTAGCCTACCTATGAATTTAAAAATAAACTTTGATTCTCCCGACAGAAACTCCAAAATCCCGACATTTTAACATTTTCTCCATATTTTTATGTCTTCCGATCTGGCAACCCTAGCTCGAACCCACGACCTACAACTTGTAAGTCGCGGACGATATCACTGGGCCACCACTGCTCGTCAATGATGATGATGTTTTGATGTAGTTGCAAAAAATATTATTCAGGTACAACGAGGAACTAAAATTTATAATTAAGTTGATTATTAGTCATATTTTATTATTGAACTAGACGTTTGCTAACAAATTATTTTTTATTGGATGTAACTGATTTTTTTTTCAAATTAAAGGTCTTGTAATTACATACACATATATTTTACTGACTGTATCTTTGTACTTGTTTTGGTATTCGTTTAAACCATGGTATCCTTCGGAATACAAAAGAAATATGATTTTAAACAAACACCAGTGGTATTAGGTTTTGGTATTAGAACGGAATAAATCAAACCAAGACTTAAAACTAAATAAAATCTTAGCAATTATACACAACATTCAAATGACTTTATCAGTTTGTTATGTTAGCTCTGTAAAGTGATTGCACTGTTCAAACCAAACGAAAAACCTTGAAACCCCAGTATTTATGTTGAGATAACGAATACTCACTTAAAATAGAACATCTTGCTCAAATTATGTTTGTTCTAATTATATAAAAGTTAATAAAACTTATTATCTCTGAATTAAATTGTTAGACAAACCAGGTTTTTTACGTCATTGTACATACATTTTGTAAGATTTTTGAATAATTGGAGTTGCCTATATTATAATTAGGCAATGCAGAAAAAACAAACAATTTATAAGTAAGACAATGTACAAACACATACAGCTATTTTTGTACCAGCTTGAGAGAAATATCAAAATTAACCAGCACCAGTGGTGTCTCATCCCATAAAAAAAACCGTGTCGACGTACTATACTGATTATTCTGATTATTTTTTGTACATCGATCGCGTTCGGTTCCATTCCGTTCCGTTCCATGGATATAGATGGTGATCTATCTATTGCCGTGGAACGGAACCGAACGCGATCGATTTACAAAAAATAATCGGTATAATCAGATGAAAAACGCTAGTTACGTCGGCACGGTTTCTTTGTATGGGATGAGGCAACTGTATGCTAGTATTATGTTATCTGTGGCAGCACTAATGATGGATACCTAAATGATTTTGCAGCAACGCTGATGTCGCCCGAATTGTCCAACTAAACAGTTATTTTATTGCAATACCCATAATTATATATAAATATTAATATACATAAAATGTTGTTTAAAAGGAAAGAATCCGAAGTTCTGTCAAATAGTATGATATGTCGCACTTATGTAGTTCTTTATTCAATTAGGCTATTAAGCGGCACTTTTGAACGTCAAAAATTTAAATTTGAAAGTAATAATAATTGATTATACCGTCCGTTCGGAAAACTGTTTATTATGGAGAAGAACAAGAAACTCCACATCCATCCGAATGCTAAGCTACAATTTTATTCACCTTCTAAGCAAGCAGCTACAGTAAGCAAACCAATTCTTCACAGCTATACGAGCTACTTATAACGACCGCTCCCTAGGAGTTCAAACAAGTGAATTGATCATAACGTCACGGGGCGGGCGACCAATTGTGACTGGGGTGTGGTTTTTGGACAATACTGGAATATACCGAGACAGTGTGCTCGTATATCGACATGACATTACGGCTAGGGGGAAGGCAAATTCGAGGTGTAATAGGAGGGGAGTCTACTGTCACTAATCTAGATCCAAACACCGGTCTGCTACTGAATAATAAAGTACGTAAGAGAAAACCGAATAGCAGTTGAGCCGAACCCGGCATCGACTCCAAGTGGCTTACGAATCATAAACCTTCATTTTGAAGAATACATTTGTTCTTTAGGGTACACTAGTCGACGGCACGAACTATTTTGTGCGCGGTGTTAAAATGCATTTTATATCAACCGACAACACGTGCGGAAGAGATAGATGCTGTGATGAGCAGTAAGAAGCTAGTTCGCGTACGAATACACGCTTTTGCAAATTTGTAGCGAAATGGATAATGATTTAGGACGAAACGGAACGCAGAAATTTTATAAACAGACCTTTGGCAGTCTAGATATCATGAAAAACGACTAAATCTATCTGTTCAAAATAAAATTATTTCCATTGTTGAACTACTAATCTATCCCTGTATGGAGGCCGTTTGGCAATTTTCCGTCTCCTTTTGGTATTTATTTGCGCCCAAAAATGCGTTAAAATTTGTGTCGAAATGTGGTACTTTCGACGCTCATAACTTTCAAATATTTTCTTTTTTTACTTTTTTGCTTCCATACAGGGCTAGATAATGATGAGACAAATTGATATCACTTTTTATTTTGAACGTACATGGTCAAAAAGTGGAATAATCCCTAGACTACGTTTGTATGGAAGAATTTTCGACTAGTGTAACCTTAAAATTACAAACCTACCAAACTGCGAGGCAGTTTATCGGCGGGATTAGCGCTCGTATAACAATTGATTAACACTTAAAGGTATACAAACAACAAAATTCAGTGGCAAAGCGGGCTACCGCCGCACATTTACATCGAGCACTGATAATAACTTCTACTAACTTAGCTGGCCGAGGAGCCAGTTCGAAATCATCGAGACTAACCAAGAGGCACTGGTACTGCCGGTCTTTGGTGTGGAATTCATCATTGACGCTCTCAGTTTTACTTATCAGTTATCACAACTAAAAAGTGTTATTCTAGAACCGGCCAAGTGCGAGTCGGACTCGCGCACGGAGGGTTCCGACTTCCGTACCATTATCGCAAAAACGGCAAAAAAATCACGTTTTTCTGTATGGGAATACAGCAAAACGTGTTTTTTTTGCCCCACTTAAGTATTGATTTTATTCTGTTTGTTGTTATAGCGGCAACAGAAATACATCATCTGTAAAAAATTCAACTGTCTAGCTATCACGGTTCTTGAGATACAGCCTGGTGACAGACAGACATACAGACAGACGGACCGCGGAGTCTTAGTAATAGGGTCCCGTTTTTACCCTTTGGGTACGGAACCCTAAAAAATACAACCGTCTTCGAAATAAAAACACTACAAAGTTGGTGTTTCTGGATTTGTTTATTCGTTTTTGACACGTTTTTGTTTTCTTATATTCAACTAACCAGTGAGATGAGTGTATCATCTTTAACTGCACAACTTCGATCCTATCCAAACGAAGAAAATAGCATGCTAAAAAGACCTTAAAATGTCCGACATCCTTGCCACAATGACTAACCGGCCGGCACACCCACTCTCAAAATCACCTTCAATTGGCGAACTCAACGCCTCAACAAGGTACAAAGAAAAAAAAACAAATAATAACCGGCCAGTTTGTACGGTACATAAAGACTCTGAGCGCATAAAATCTTTGGCCGCATACCTCTTTATAAAAAACTCTTTAATCATAAAAAAGTAAACTAAAAACTTTGCTCTGGCAACTGGACAGTTGAATGGGTTGATAAAAACATGAGAAGGTCATCACCCTCAGATCGTGAGACTGATAGCAAGATTTTGTATGAGTGATTAGATTTAGTAGTTGCTATGGGCTTGGCTTCCGCTCTGTTATCTGTTCTGGGCTATGCGTCGAGTAGTGAAGATGCAAGGATGGGTTTAAGAACCAATTTAGTGGACAAGGGTAATGTAGATCTTGGCAGAGGTCCAAGATAATAGTGATGCCAATTCTTGTTTTTCTTTTGATTACAGTAACACTGAAGAAAAAAACTTGTGCTGCCGTTGTGAGACTGTCAACTATACGGGCAATTTGTAATTAACTAGGTAGGAATGTATTATTTACACCGTAGGAATGAAAATATTCTTTATTCGTCAGCATCATTCTCCTGCCGTTATACCAATTTATTTTGGGTCAGCACTGCAAGTCTTCTCCTTCCATTTATGTCACATTATTAAGTGTAGAGGCCTATGGAGTTCCTAGAGGCGGCTTAATTAACTCTGACACCAGAGGTGGCCACACCTCACACGAAAGAAGAAGAAACGTAGTGAAAAAATTCTTTATTTTCATTATTTTTAACCGAATCTAAAAAATGGAGGAGGTTCTTAATTCGTCGGTTATTTTTTACCGGTTACTCAAAGACGCCTGGACCGATTTGGAAAATTGAAGGAACTCCTCAAATATTATAGGCAAACACATAGCGATTTTGGTATTTTCATCAACAAAGCAATCATTTGCACTCAGAAAGTATCATTCGGTGAAGTGGAACTGATGAAGAAGACCACAGATGGCCACTGGAACTCCTTAATGTTAATATGTTAAGGGTATAAGATATCTCGAATATTAATCTGACTATGATGAAGTAAATACTTATAAATAAATGATACTGATGAAAATGGTACCATCGAACTGATCTGATGATGAAACCGGAAGGTAAGCACTGCTGTAGCTCCGAAATTAAACAATGTATCCTAGTCGTGTTTGGGCTTATTGGAACCGTCATGAGATATACTTTGGCTATAAATGTTTTTCATGGTAGATACCTCACCAAAACTAAAAAAAGATAAATATAAAACCTTTTTAGGAAAAAAAACAAACCGACTTCCAAAACAAACCTACAAAGCGAAAAATTACTTTCTTTTCCGAAGTCGCTGTCGAAAAACGGAAAACAATAGGAACAAAAGACACCGACTTCGGAAAAGAAAGTTCTATTTCGCTTTGTAGTGTTTTGTTTTCGAAGTCTGTATGATTTTTTGTTTAAAAGTTTTCTAGGTTTCTTAAGGAAATCATCGCTGTGGCTAACATAGCTAGCGTAGTAACACTAGTTAGGGTTTGGGGTTTATAGTAAAACAACCAGATTTATCAGTAAGCCACTAGACTAACGTCCAGACACCGCTGTGTGTGACAACCTAATACTGAGAGACGTAAGTATTCAAGCTGGCATGTTTATTTAGAGAGGATACCACAATCGCTATTTATAGATTTTAGATATAAATCGAATTCAATTCAATAAACAGAAATCCCGACACACTTCCTCACTTATAATTCAGAGTGGATAGTGGTTGAACCACAGCTTTACAACGAGATCTTATAAATATTACGTAGACTGACGAAACATAAACTTGTTTCTGTTTTGAAAGACAAAAAATATTAATTACTGCATTTGGGGCAGAGAAGAAACACACACATATGTGACGTTAACACACATAATGAAATATTACTTCATGATAAGATGCTTTTTCTCTCTAGTAATCAGAAAAACTGAGAGAGACCCTTAAACTGCCACTGCATCAGTGGACATGTGACATGGAGTAATGTTGTCATGTTGTGAGAAAACTTTTTGACATGAAATTTGCTGTCTTTAAGGGCAAGAAGAACCCAAAATTTGTATTAAAAGATGTTGTGGCTACGCAGTTGGGTCTGCTGCCATGTGATTTGGAGGAATGAATGCTATAAGGATAGTTTAAACTATAATCAGCAGTGGGTGTCTACTAGAGCAGATGAAGACTAAACAAACAATGTATTCAACAAAAAAAGGGGGAGGGAGTGCCGAGATGAAAATAATGGCGAATTGGGGACTTGTCAAGAAGAAGGTCATGCTGCGCTTGCCCCGAATTGCATTTAACACAGAGGGAAGAGTACGGTGCGAGTTCTGGTGCTTGGTAGTAGACTCGCTACTTACCAAACTCAATACCGGACTATTCTACACAGTAGACTATGCAGATGACATAGCTATAATGGTTAATGGTGAATTCGCGAACATAGTCTCTGGATTATTACAACAGTCATTGAGGACGACAGAGGAATGGTGTACAAAGAACCACCTCTCTATCAATCCAAGCAAAGCAGTCATTATCCCATTCACGAGGAAGAGACAACTAGGAAACCTAGGAGAGCCCTCCCTCAGTGGAATAAAGCTGCTCTGGCCCACCGAAGTTAAATATCAGGGTGTAACGCTTGATAAAGAACTCAGAAGTTGTTAGAAAGATTCGTAATTTAACTGATATAGAGACAGCCCGTTTAGTATACTTTAGCTATTTTCATAGTGTAATGTCGTACGGTATTCTGTTGTGGGGAAACGCCGCCGACATCCAGACTATCTTTGTTTTGCAGAAAAGAGCTGTTCGTTCAATTTATAAATTAAGCCCGAGACACTCTCTCAGAGAGAAATTTAAGGAGATTAATGTAATGACTGTGCATTCTCAGTATATTTATGAAAATCTTTTGTATGCCCATAAAAATATAAAATTGTTTAAAAATACAGTGATATCCATAACATAAATACTAGAAACAAACACAAATTTGTAGTACCAACAACAAGGCTCAAGAAAATAGGTGGCTCGTTTAGATGTCAATGTGTGCGCTTTTATAATAAGCTTCCGAGCCACGTACAAGTTCTAAGTCTTAATAAATTCAAATCATTAATTAAACGTAAGTTGTGCCAGAAAGCATTTTATACCATTCAAGATTACGTTGAGGACAAAAAGGCTTGGGATTGAGCTGCTCCAATTAAGAATTAATTTTGATTTTTTTATATTTTCCACCGTGAATTTTGTTTTATTATTTATTTATTTTTTGGTTTTCTTGCAATGACAAGAATATTTACTTTTTAAAGTATTATATTATTTTATTTTAATTATTGTGAATGTAAAGACTATGTGGACCATTTTTTTGTTGTTTTTATTTTTAATTTATCTTAGTTTTTAATCGTGGTCTGGCAGTTTGAGTAGTTTATGCGGCCTACCCGAATGTCCTTTCTTTGGTATTGTTCGTCGAATCGTTGAGCTCCTTAAATTCTGTGTTGAGCTGCTCGGTTATTGACAAATGCGTGCACTGACTGGACAGGTCCACTGAATCTGGCTGGTTCTTTCCTCAAAAGACCATTTCAGACATCAATCTACATGGTCTTCACATGATCTAACCAAGATTTTTGTTTTGTCTGGACTTTAAAAGAGACTGTGACCTCTGAGTTTGTTTCGGCCTTTCTTCTCAGAGTAGTCAGATAGGAAACGCCGACCTCATCTAGTTTTAAAAATATGATCGACATGTAAAAGTGTTTGTACAAACCAACTTACAGAAATAAAATCATTTATCAGGTCGAAAACTCATGTGGCAAATATTACGAAGTATAAGGCCCTACGGGTGTTCGGCATGTGTCGTTCCACCTACGGTAAAACTTGGGGGCTAAAGCCCAAAGTGATACAATGACTGTACTGGACAATGATAATACCTATTATCACATACAGCAGCATAGTTTGGTGGCCAAGAACAAAGCTTGCCTCGTGCAAAGCGCCACTCACCAGGCTACAAAGAACAGGGTGTCACGGAATCACGGGTGCTTTCAGTACAACACTTACGGCAGCGATTGAGAGATACCTCAATATCCCTTCTCTGCATATGATGGTTGAACTCGAGGCAAGGAAGACATTACATCGTCTTGCTGTTGCTGGACTATGGAATGCCTCTGAGCCAAAGACTAACCATACAAAATTCGATGGAAATGGAGATCTGGATCGGGTAAAAAGTATGATATCCGATAAAATGCAAACTATGTTTGTGTTTGAAAGGTCTTTCAAGGTCCAAATCCTAACAATAAAGGACTGGACGAAGGAAAATAACAGATAAAACGCCTTTTTTCTGTTCTGTGTTTAAAACAATAATGGTTATACAAAAATACTAATTCGATATATTGTTCCTTACTGTGTCTATATTAGGCAAATGAATGAATAAATTATAATAATAATATATCCTTATTCCTCGTATCGATGGTTTCAAAATGTAATGTGTTTTGACGAGAATTCAGCCACGACGCGCGCTGACCGCTTTATCATTTGCCTTACAATACAAAGGTTTTTAAGAGTCCACTCCTAGTGTTGTTAGACAGACAACGACAAGAGGTGAGGCATTATGATAAATTAAAAAAATAAGTACTTTTCTTTTGTACCTACCGCGACGCGAGTAGTACTCGCGTCGCGGTAGGTACAAAAGAAAAGTAGAAATAGGTCTCTGCTAGATCTTGATCAAAAACGGTGAAGGTTGTTTTTTACCCATTTTTCCGTTCTGCCTTTATCATTAATCCATTGAAATAATTATCTGATTAAAATACTGACTGTACCTACTTTCACCTTCATTTTCCTCAAATGACTAACTCAACAAAAAAACAACTGCGGACACTGTTTCAACTAAACTACGCAATAAAAACTGTGTCATCATTACTAACTACCTATTTATTCTGGAAACAATACACTGAATTATTATGTATTTATTAGACGCGCTAACATATCATTATCTCGTACAATAACTCTGTGTGAAGCTATTATTAGATCCATGTGTGAATATTGTTAACAGAACTGTTTAATGTTATAAAGTAGGTTGTTTTCTGTTTGTTAAATACTAGATTTTTCTGCGGCTTTGCTCCCGAGGTCGATTATACCGCAGCACTGGTTATATTTTCGGGACAAAAACAATAAAAAGTGAAAAATAACTTTCTTTACAATGCATGTCCTCGAAAAGAGCGTTTTCCAAGCAGCCAAACTGTGCGGAAAGTGTCACTTTTTTTGACTAGTGCTTTTTACTTTCCTGTACTTTTTTAATTTTTAACTCCAACGTGGCTGACGTTTTTACGACGCCGCATAGAGTTTTTATTATTTGAGAAAAGTTAAAAAAATTGTTAGGTACAGATTATCAATTCATATAACAGGTAAAACAAAACTAATACATACTTCATTTAAGGCGTTTTCAATTACTCTAGATTTAGATTTTGATCAATAAATTAATTTTAAATATTCATTAAATATGTTTGGCAGAATGAATATTTTGCTCGTGCCTTTTTGCGTTACGACGTGACAGCTATTTGCACATGCGCAGTAAAAGTTAATCTGTGGATATGCTGAGCGCCCTTGAATAAACCTGCCATTTTATTAAGTTCTTGCTTGGGTCAGATATATTTTTTTATTTCCTCGCACAATGCATAGTAAAATGTTGTATGATACACGTGCGTAAGATGATTGCCGACTTGTGTCGATTTATCCACTCACTCGTTTCGCTCGCTCGTGAATAAAATACCACTCATCGGAAATCACCTACTTTCCGCACTTGTAGCATAAATAACTATTTCGGTGTCTTTGGTAACATTGTTTTTCGTTTTTGACACAGACTTCTGAAAAGAAAGTTATTTTTCGCTTTGTAGTGTTTTGTTTTGGCACAATGCATAGTAAAATGTTGTATGATACACGTGCGTAAGATGATTGCCGACTCGTGTCGATTTATCCACTCACTCGTTTCGCTCGCTCGTGAATAAAATACCTCTCATCGGAAATCACCTACTTTCCGCACTTGTAGCATAAATAACTATTTCGGTGTCTTTGGTAACATTGTTTTTCGTTTTTGACACAGACTTCTGAAAAGAAAGTTATTTTTCGCTTTGTAGTGTTTTGTTTTGGCACAATGCATAGTAAAATGTTGTATGATACACGTGCGTAAGATGATTGCCGACTCGTGTCGATTTATCCACTCACTCGTTTCGCTCGCTCGTGAATAAAATACCACTCATCGGAAATCACCTACTTTCCGCACTTGTAGCATAAATAACTATTTCGGTGTCTTTGGTAACATTGTTTTTTCGTTTTTGACACAGACTTCTGAAAAGAAAGTTATTTTTCGCTTTGTAGTGTTTTGTTTTGGCAGTCTTTAAGTTAACTTCGTTAAGTTCTTTAAGTAACTAGTAGTTTTTAAGTTAAGGATAACTTAAAAACTACTAGTCAGATCTTGATCAAATGTAAATGGCACCACATGAAAATCGGTTCATAATTGGCGGAGAAGTCACGAGAAAACATACAAAAACATACAGTTGAATTGAAAACCTCCTCTTTTAGAAGTTAGTTGAAAAATAGCCTATACCAATCAGCAGTAGTATAGCTCTCTAGTCATCAGCAGTAGTAAAAAAACCGCACCCAAAATGAAAATATATTTTTGGGGGCTGAGTCACCCACGTCCGTAGGAGTGTACCCTATTCCGATACCCTACACGTGGTCCCCGGGTGGTGCAAATCAGGTGACAAAAACTGGTGGTAGGCTTCGGCCGAAGGCTTGCGACCACCCACCGGGCAAAGACGTACCGCCAAGCGGCTTAGCCGTGTTCCGGTACGATGCTCGGTGTAGCCACAAGAGGAGTTGGGTCGAGATAGCTGTTCCACTGCAGGCTGACCAGCCTGACGCGCGCTGGTATGGGCGTATCGGGAGACTGGTCTCGGAGGGTAGCGGGATCCGAGGCACGGTGCGCCGCTGGCCGACCGCAGGTAGTTGGGGGCCCAAGTAGTGTGCCAGCCACACATGAAAGGCTGCCCCGCCAACTGTCGAAAAATCCCGGGATGCGCCATCGTGCTGGTTGGCGACCAGATGGGGAGGGCCCGATGGACATTCCGGGGGGGCTCGGGCGTCCCCGCAGTCTCCGGTCTAGTGCCCCAATGATGCTGTCCTTTCAGTGCGTGTCTGAAGGTTAGCAGCGTGGAACCTCGTCTCACTTCCAACTCCTCTCCTCCATTCACTCTTCAAAATAATGCCAAGGAAAAGGAAGAATACGAGATTTAAACAGCGGCTGCACTCCCTCCACCACAAAGTGCACCTCACCAACATTCGAGGTCTGCACTCAAATCTCTCTGCAGTCCACTACCACCTGGAGACTGAGAAACCAGCGCTGCTTTTCCTTACGGAGACGCAGATAGCGAGTCCGTCAGACGTGTCGTACTTATCTTACCCAGGGTTTACCCTGGAGCACAGTTTTAAACCGCGTGCGGGTGTGTGTATGTACGCCCGTGACGACACTTGCTATCGGCGTCTCCGTAACCTTGAGGACTCCAATTTCACAACGCTCTGGGTTCTGGCGGACACAGGTCTGGATAAAATTATCTACGCCTGTGTCTACCGTTCGCACAGCGGAGATCAGGAGACAACCAGGCTCACAGAGTACCTCAGTGATGCGGCTGATGCGGCTCAGCAGCGGTACCCATCCGCCCAATTAGTGTTACTGGGGGATTTTAATGCCCACCATCAGAAGTGGCTCTTCCCATACCAGTGCACTGACCATGCTGGACGGGAGATGCGTAAGCTTTCGCTAGCGCTAAACCTCACCCAGCTGGTCCAGGGAGCAACGAGGGTACCGGATGTTGATTCGCACACAGCAAATTGCTTGGACCTTCTGCTGACAACAGATCCAGACAGATACTCTGTGTCGATAGGTTCACCCTTAGGTAGTTCCGACCACTGTCTGGTGAAGTCTGTATCCGTCTATTCCCCGCCCGATCCCAGCCCAAGAGGCACCCGGCGGGTTTGGCGGTACAAGTCAGCAGATTGGGATGGTATGCGATCTTTCTTCGCATGCTATCCTTGGCAGCCTACTTGCTTTTCTTCGACTGATCCATCGTCGTGCGCGGACGCCGTGACGGATGTGTTGCGTCAGGGAATGGAGTACTACATTCCGTTCTCTGACGTATCAATGTCTGGCGAGGACCGGCCATGGTTTGGCGCCGAATGTAAGCGCGCCGACGCGCTTAAACATGGGGCGTACCTGGCTTGGGTCGACGCTCGATCGCGTAAGGCGAGTGACGTGGGTCTGAAGAAGAGGGCCTTCAACAGGGCTGCCAAGTCCTGCAAGTTAGTGTTGCGAAGGGCTCGGTTCGACCACATTGGCCGAATAGGGACCAAACTTGCTTCTTACCCAGCAGGTAGTAAAGCGTTTTGGTCTCTGGCTAAGTCGGTCGAGTCGAACTTCTGCCGTCCCTCACTACCACCACTGCTAAAACCCGATGGGTCGCTGGCCCACTCCGCTGAGGATAAGGCAAATTTATTTGCCTCTCTTTTTGCGGAATCTTCACGTCTGAATCCTGGTGACGCGCGGCCCCCTCCTTCTCCTGATGGATGCGAGACGAGTATGTCGGACATTCGTATCCATCAAAAGGACGTCTGTACGGTGCTACGCAACCTCGACGTGAACAAGGCTAGCGGACTGACGGAATACCAGCAATTGTTCTTAGAACCTGTGCGCCTGAACTGTCTCCGATCTTGACACGCCTATTCCGCCTTTCGTATAGGACTGGAAAAGTGCCGAATGCTTGGAAGCAGGCTAACGTACAGCCCGTGCCCAAGAAGGGCAGCCGAGCTGACCCGGCCAACTACAGACCCATATCTGTAACCTCCATACTCTGTAAGAGTATGGAACGCGTACTCAATATTAAGCTCCTGGCATACCTAGAAACTAACGATATCCTGAGTGACCGCCAATACGGCTTCCGCCGAAATCGGTCTACTGGGGATCTTCTAGCGTATGCCATTCACATCTGGAGTGAGGCCATCGAGAGGCATGGGGAAGCGCTTGCCGTCTCCCTCGACATCTCGAAGACTTTTGATAGGGTCTGGCACGAAAGCCTTATTGGTAAGCTTCCTTCATTCGGTTTGCCCGGTGGTCTGTGTGATTGGATTGCAGACTTCCTGAGAGATCGGTCCATTCGAGTGGTTATCGATGGCTGCTCGTCGGACCACTTGGATATTAATGCCGGTGTCCCTCAGGGGTCAGTACTCTCAGCAACTTTATTCTTGCTGCACATTAACGATCTGCTAAAACCCGGTACCTTTGGGTATGCAGACGACAGCACTGTTGCTGAGAGATACTTGTCCAACGCTCGTACTACCGGGCCTCAGGTCCAGTCTCTCCGGGAGGCCATGGTGGAGCGCTTAAACCTGTCCTTGCAGGCAGTTTCCGAATGGGGCGATGCCAATCTGGTCAGGTTTAATGCTGCTAAAACCCAGGCGTGTCTTTTTTTCGCTAAAAGAGTCAATTTCACCCGGCTCCAACTTTCCGAAGTGTGACCGTGCCAATAACTGACCATCTTGAGCTGCTTGGCGTTACTTTGACATCGACTCTCAATTTTGGCCCTTACATTGAGGCAAAGGCTCAGCTGGCTGCCAAGAAGCTGGGGATCCTTGCAAAGGTGAGAAGGTACTTCACGCCAGAACAGCTGCTCAGCTTGTATCAAGCGCAAGTTCGATCATGCATGGAGTACTGTTCTCATCTCTGGGACGGCTCTGCCAAATACCAACTTGATGCACTAGAGTCGATCGAAAAGCGGGCCAAGAGGCTCATCGGCGATGAGGCATTGGTTAAGACAAAACTCCAGAGCCTTGAACATCGTCGCCGAGTTGCCGGCTTGTCGGTTTTTTATCGATTACATTTCGGGGAATGTGCGATGGAATTGCATAATCTAATTCCGCCCAGCCCATTTCATCATCGGACTACCAGACGTACGGCGATGCGCCATCGGTACATGGTGGGCATCCCACCCATACGCACTAAACGTTTTGAAAATACTTTTATTATGCGTACAGCTAAGGAGTGGAATTCCCTGCCGGAGTCTGTGTTTCCCGATAGCTACAACCTGGGGGTCTTTAAGTCAAGAGTGAATAGGTTACTTCTAGGCAAGCGTGCTCCATCATCGACCACATCATCGCTTACCATCAGGTGAGATGGTGGTCAAGCGCGAGCCTATATAAGATAAAAAAAAAAAATAAAAAAAAAAAATTGGTGAGCCCGATCTAGCGTATGCGAATAGGTGATAAAAATAAAATTTTGAATACATAACTTTATAAATAGATGTACCTATATAACACGAGGTAAACGAGTAAACAAAGTAGTAAAGTATATAATTGGTTGTTACAGCTAATTATGTACTGAGCACTTTACATAATAACTCTGTTATATACGTACTTATGACCCCTTGTGGTCTATTCGCTGACTAAAATATTAATGTTATAAATAGGGTTTTTCCTCCTAATTGTATATCCATGTTAACCTATAAATCTATAGATCTGTTTTCCTAGAAACGATAGGATATAAAGATAAAATAAGATTTGCTACCACGTTCTCTAGTATACAAAATTTGAGTTAAACATCTGCTAAGTGAGAATTGCTAAACACCGTCGAGATTTTATAAAATGGCCTTCCTTTTATCAACGCCCGTTGTAGGCTTGGGGGCTTATACCATGCAGTGGTGTTCTAGTTCTCAGGATAAGAGAGTAATCTTGGGGTTTAGAAAAAGTGACCATCAGCGATAAAGGTTGACAACCTCCAAAATGTTTGGGACTACCTACATAACATTTTGGCATCTCATTTTGGAGTTTTTGTCCATCATTATTTCTGATATAATTTTAATGCCTTGCCTGTCGCGTATTCGATTCCCGCACGGAACAAATTTTTGTATATCCTACCGATAGTTTTTTTTTATTTATTTTTTCAAAAAACATGTATACAATTACATTAATTGTGTACGGAAATGGCCGCATTAGTGAGACTGTGTCGCAGCCATTAATGCCCACCTCCAGAAGGGAGAAATACCAACAAAAATTAATTAACATTAAAAATCAATCACCTATTAAGAATTAAAATTTTAAAAAAAATTGTTCTAGGTCTGCCTGTATGTGAGTTTGAATGTCTATGAACCCCATTTTGTCTAGAGCCCTGGGCTATTTCTATTCATCTCTAATTGTAGCTCATACCGACAGACAAGCTCTCTGAACCTAGAGAACAAAACAGAATAAACACTAATCATACACTTCCTAATAAGCAGCCAACTCCCATTAATAAGATAAATACTGAATAGGTCAAGAAACTAAATGGTAACTACGCCATAATAATAGTCGTAATAGCTACAGTTTGAACCCGATCGTGACCTCAATCTCGTCTGATGGAAAGTGGAGGATGTGGTCTGCGATAGAATGAGTGAGCCATAAAGATGCCTTTTTAATTGACTGCGGCGAAGCCAATAGGTTGCTTATGATTTCAATCGGTATGTATTTACTATTCATTTGAAAGCTGACGACAGGTAATATTTCCAAAAAGAGCAATATACGTATATTATTACGCAATTCCTTCAATCGACTTGTAACTTGTTGACTCAGCCACAATCAATCATATTTCGTAATAGCCCGCCCTTAGTCAAGATGTTGTATGTTTTATCTATAAGTAACCCACATCTTGGGACTTCGGAAACAGCGAAACTACCAGAGGTTTCGTAGACCCCAATATGTACTTTCAGAGATCTACTTGTCCCGTTTCGGCCATGGTCACAATATTGAGGATATGTCGTCTTATACCCGTATACTTAACACGATAAACTGGAATCAATTGATCCATGACTGGCTTACTCTGTATCGTAGGTTCGATACCCGCACTGAGTCAAAATATTTGTACCATGTACAAGATCGATTGTAAGAATCTTTTTGTCGGAGGTTTATACCTGTAAAATCATCAAATATTTAAATAAATTCTATATACCTGTTTGCCGCCTTGAAGAAGTGTGGACTGCATGGTAAATACCCTACTCCACGAGTGACTTAATTTTCGTAGAATGGCAAATTGTTTAAACAATTTTTTTTCTAGGTACTAATTATTCATTAACAGACAGAAGTGTTGTTCGGGAATTTGCGCCAATTCTTCCCAGGGGTGGTGACGGGTTGGCGTTTTGGGGAACTATCTTCTAGACGTTCCCAGAGTGCTGGCTCTCAGCCTAATTTGAATAAATGACTTATGATTTTGTTTTTGTTTTAGGGCCCTTCAATTTAAACGTTTGGTGGGGGACTGCTGCGGCGCCGTAGCGGTGCGTTTGTCGTACTGCGCATGACCAGTTATTTTTTTCTATATGATTTATGCACACACTTAGTCGTCTTGCTGTCGTGCGCAGCACCGACGCTGTACCGCACACTTTTGTATAAATTCAACAGGCAAACGCATCGCTCGGCACCGCAGCAGTCCCCTAACCTAACCTAACGTCTAAATTGAAAGAGCCCTTAGCCTTCACTGTTTCAGTGATGCGCAAAGGCTTCCCCCAAAACCTATTCCAGGTATTCCGTTCCTAATTTCTATAACATAATCTCCATGTCTTAAAATTACACTTTATTTTAATATGACCTAAACAACGCTAAAACACAAAAAATGCATTGCATTGCACTATTTTTACTACGTGAATATAATGACAAACTCAGCACTGTGGCTGTTACTTTGAACCCAGTAGGTAGCTATCTCGGTTTCCACCGGAGGGCTGAGGTTAGCTTGACGCAACGAAACGTGAACGCGCCAGTTTAGGTTAGGGTCAGTCACCGCGCCCTGAAGACCTCATTATGGTAATTAAACGTAAACGTAGACGTTTGCGTAAAGGTAATAAGTTGGCACAAATATAGTTTACTGTTGATATGTTGCCATTTTCCTTATGCAGTTAGAATTAAACAACTTTATATATGGAACAAGAATATTTATACATACACAAACTCACGACTTTTTCCTATTTGGGTGGGCGAGCTACAGAAAATCACCAGCTACGATCCTGACATATTCGTATTGATACGGAAAATTTAAGTATCAAGAATGCTGAATTGCAGATAGCACAAAATATCTATGCCGCGCGCCGTCACAACTGAGCTGAATGCCTAGGGAAGTTCATATAATGGACAAAGACAATTTAAAGAAAGTTGAAATAAGCTCAAAAACCACTAATGACTACTACTATGCTATGGAGGATTTACTAAATCCCAGAGGCTCTTGATAAAGGGCTCTATCAATTTACACGTTTGTTGCGAGACTGCTGCTGTTGAGATGGATGTGCGGCGTGACGAGATTGGATAGTGTGAGAAATTATTATAGTATTGGAGGAAGTTTGAAATTTCTAATCAACTTTTCTGTCACTGGCACCACCAGTGACAGAAAAGTTGATTAGAAACCGTTTGTCCTGGTATGGTCATGTGATTAGGAGGGATGAAACGCATGTTAATTAAAGAGTTATGAATGGTTGGATGCAGACAGGACAGTATGGAAGAAGAAAACGTGTTGCGCCGATACAAGTAAAAAAAAGTAAGTAAAAAAAAACGCTCTTGGTGTATAAATTGTATGAAACAAATCAACTGGTCGTGATCAGTTGATCCGACCAGAGACACTGCGGCGCCGCAGCAAACGTGTAAATTGAAACAGCCCAAAGAGTCATCTGATGACACCGATGGCGATGGTTGCAGTGCCTAAATCAATCAATCTGCCTAGCCTTTTCCTAACTATATTGGGGTCGGCTTCCAGTCTTACCGGATTCAGCTGAGTACTAGTGTTTTACATGAAGCGACTGCCTATCTGACCTCCACAACCCAGTAACTGGGTAACACGGTACCCCTTGTCAAAACTGGTGTCAGATCTCAAGCTTCTGACTACCCGTAACGACTGTCAAAGATCTTCAAATGTCAGCCGGGACCAACGCCCTAACGTGCTTTCAGAGGCACGGAGGAAACTCGGTATGTTGAAATGATCATCCATCCACGGACCGGCCTCGTCAAGCGTTGCTTAACCTTGATGATCGACCAGTGCGGCTGTTATTAGATAGCCATGAGCTCCTCAGCCAAAATGTAAGCCATTATTTTAATAACATGTTTCGGATCGCTATCGCAACGCTTTCGTTGATAGCAAGTCATTGGTCTGTCTATAGCCTCAGGACACTGTTGACTATCTAAAATTCTAAAACAGTTAAAGTTATACCTACTTTAAAAGGAAAACAGTTACAACGCTAGATACTTTATCATAGTGATTACTGTAATAAAGTCTATATTCCGTTATACTGTATCTAATGGACATGCCAAGCCATTGACCAAGCGCTAAAACGACACCAAATATTTGAAAATTGAAGTATTTTGTATGAGATTTTGGCCCACTTCATAAGTCATTGCAATTCATAAAAGGCCGCAACCTAAATACATCTTGTCTTTCAGTTAATGCTGCTACGGTCAGGAAAGCAGCTCAGGAATTCTCAACTGTAGTCGAGAGAGTTATAGTTCTATTACCTATGGGTATGTGATCGGGATATCTTCGTTTGTGGCCAATGCATCTCCACTTACAACGCTTGATCAGGCGGTTGATCGGGCTATTTTGTCATTTCTTCAGCAGTTCTACTTTAGAGATGGTCTCGGACCAGTAAATTCCGAGGATGCAACGAATACAGCGGTTGAAGAAGAGTTGAATATGGCGTGAGATATAATTTATGATCTTTATAAGACCTTTAAGGGCTGAAAACTGTCACCGGATTGCAAGCTATTGAAGTGGTGATACAAATTTAGTAAACGATACAGTAAAAGTCAAAGCAGAAGGCTCAGAGAAAAAGAGAAGGTGGGATGATCCATATTCTCAAAAGACTGGTCCGAAATCATAGAAGACCTGGCAAAGTGGTAGGTGGGAGACCTTTGACTTCCAATAGGACAGTAAAGCCTCATAAGAAAGGGTTCCTCGCCTTTCATGAGGAAACCTGATGAATACACGTGCGTTCTCAGTATGAGAAGAGATCTTTGCCCTGCAGTGCGATAGGAACAAGCTGGTTTTATTATTATTCTCTCTTGCTAGCTATTACAATAACATCTCTATATCATCAGATCATCATTATTGTTTAACCTTATCATAAAGATTGAATTATATCGTGAGTGCTAACTAAGTTTATTGTGTTAGCGGCACGCGCCGACCTCTTTAATTAACGGTTCAGGCGCACGCGTATCTGTTCAGAATGAAGCCGCTTTACTGTTAACTCGTAGCACAAATGTTTGTTAATATGTGTTATGTCTATACTATGATCGTTTGTCACCTTAATCTTCTATGCTACTCTTGTTAGCTCTCCGTTAAGTCATTTTTCTTTTGGACCAAAATAGTATTATGTGGGAATCCAATCTCGACCTCAATTTTGGTAATTACTCGTTCTACATTCGCCTTTCATAGTCATCATGTGTTTATATGCATGTGCAATTGTGCATGACCATGTGTTTTGTTATCTTGTTCTCCCAATTGATGAAGAAATGTTGCATTGCCAGGAGAAACATTTTCCTGTACCCACTTCTTGTATCTGAATCAGCCATCTCTTCAGTAGTCACTAAGGAGGTGAACATCATCAATACCTTCACATGATTGTAAAATATTGTGATATACTAATTATGTAAATCGGTGGTTATGATTGAATTATGTCATTCCATATGATGTATATCTAGCGACTCGTGCGCAGAACGCCCGTTTAATTGATGTCTCACGAGTCACGCTCAAGCGCATCTCGTTTATTATACAATTTGTTTACTTCATTTATTACGAGGTTGTCAGGTGAGAAATGACAGAAGAACTTAAATTGTATCCCAAATAAATTGAGCAAGAAAATAATTATGATGTTAAGTCAGAAATAGTGGCTACTTCGAGATATGGTTTCTAAGATTTGGATCGGCTTTCGAGAAATAGCAAAACGTCCTAGCATCACCTCTCACGGAGTCTTATCATATGTCTAGCCTTTTCTAAATCATGTTGAGATCTACTTCCAGTCAAACCTCCTAACTGACCTCCAAAAACACAGTTACTGGGTAGGTAACACGGCAGACCTTGTCAAGACCCGTTGCCAGACTTTCGAGCTTCTGACTCCCCGTAACAACTGTCTAATATCTAAAATGTCAGTCTGGACCAATATTCTATTTAAATGCAACTCATCTCCATTTCTGCTGTTTTTTTAATTAATAGACTTTTGTTGCCGATTGTTCCACTATTAGTTTAGCTAGAGGCCTATGCCCATTGTCCAGCAGCCTATTGTTATATTAATTAAATTTTATAATGAAATTGTGCGCCATTTTACCGTTTTAATTGATGCTGGATATATAGCGCTAGTTGTTATACGAGTACCTACTGCCGCCACTGGTAAAATATTTAGATTGGTTAGTTTTTAAATTAATATGTTTGGAACAAAGGCATGAATAAAAGCTCCAATAGTTTGGTTCTGATTAATTCTTCTAAGAATAGATATACATAACGCATGCGTATAAAACCTTAAATATTGGCCTTTAATTTTTTTCAGTTTTACTTGTTTCCTCTGTCCAAATTTACAAATTAGCCATCAGAATCAAGAAACAGGAGAGGAATTATCCTCTCCGAATTGATCCGTCTTTAACCACATTTTGTGTGAAATAGTCCAGCAGCCGAATTGCGTAAGTATATTATCCAAAGCAAAAGAATCGATTCCTTCCCAAAAACGATTTTTCGTATCAATATGCACTACGTAAAGTCGGTTTTGGGAAAGAATCAATTCTTTTGCTTTGGATAATATACTTACGCAATTCGGCTGCAGATGTCTACGTGGATGCACAATTTTCAACAGATATATGAAAAATACTAGCAATTCAAATACTTACGTAGGTGAATTTTCCTTGCTTTCGAGCAGCATACATTTTCTTGGGAGCGTAGAAGTAGAAAGTGAACAGGTTTCGTATTTTCTAAATAAATAAGTGTTTGCAACAGAACGAATACGCAACGTTTGTGTAACAGCTAGCCGGGCTGTGAGAGATAAGTATAGTAACATAGATGACTAATATAAAAGAAAATTGCGCAGACCCCAAGTAGCACGGGACAAGGCAGATGATACGATGATGATTATATCGTAAGATATGATGCTTTTATCTTCTAGATAAATATACTAGGATAGCTCTGTCCACCACTTCTGGTGCGCTGGTTATAGAAGTAGGAATTATCTCAAGTAGATGTCAGAGGTTATCTTAATGTACCATCACGACAAACACGCATCTTTCTGCGGATATAGGGACTTAAGCTAAAGCTTTTTGGGGGAGCTGGGGCCCGATAAGGCCAAGATAGATATCTTGGCCTTATCGGCTATACTAGGAGGCACGACAAATGATTGAAGGTTAATATTATAAATATAGACGTTCCAATTAGAATTTCATATCCTTAAAAAAATAAACAGCTCTCTAAGATCAAGTTCATCGCAACACACATAAACATGAACATCTTACTTACAGCTGCTGAATCAAAACTCGATACTTCTACTTCTTATTGGCAAATGCGTGCACTGACTGGACAGGTCCACTCTATCTGGCTGGTTCTTGCCTCAAAAGAGCATTTCAGACATCAATCTACATGGTCTTCACATGATCTAACCAAGATTTTTTTGTCTGGACTTTAAAAGAGACTGTGACCTCTGAGTTTGTTTCGGCCTTTCTTCTCAGAGTAGTCATATAGGAAACGCCGACCTCATCTAGTTTTAAAAATATGATCGACATGTAAAAATGTTTGTACAAACCAACTTACAGAAATAAAATCATTTATCAAGATGACCAATTTTTCTAGTTAATGTTATTCACGGTTAAATAGGGTGTGATGCGTGCATGCAACGCGTGTGTTCTTATCAGCAGCAATAACGCGGAACAAGTCTGATAAAATCCCACATTTTAGTGTTAAATTATGCTTTTTAGAGTTCCAAAGACAACAAGGAACCATATAGTTTCGCTCTGTCCGTCTGTCCGTTCGCAGCTTAGCTCAGAGAATCTAAGTTCTAGAAAGCTATAATTTGGCATATATTGTATACATATTAATAATTCCGACAAAGTGGTAAAATAAAATCAAGTTTTTTTTTTGTTTTTACTCCTATAGACGTAAAGTGGGGATGTTTTTTTTTCTCGTCTATCCCATGGTGTGGGGTATCGTTGGGTAGGCAATTCAAAAATATTATGGGTTTGTCAAAACCATTTTTCGATTCAGAGATCCGTTTGCGTAAAATTAAGCTTTGAATTGCAAATTTATGTTAGAGTCAAGTGTCCTTCATATGTGAAAAATTCGCGGCAGTAGTAAATATAACGAAATTAAAAGGAAAACTATCACAGATAAGTATGCTTTACAAGTTTACGAGTAATAGTCGACCAACGGTAAAAAAATTGTACAAATGCCATTGAATAATTACTTAAATAACGTTGTTAGCTGTGTAAAACAGATAGTAAATATATGCTTATGAACCATGTAAAAATATACAAAAATGAAATCATAACATCCTTAATAATAATGATTTCTAAATTAATAATGTTTAAGCTTGAATAACGCATTGGAGTGGCCGGAGTCGTTGGCAGTACCGGTCCGTAGTCCATACGGCACATGCGCGCGAGGGAGTTTATTTTGTGTTAGTCCAGAAGTATTTTCGTCGTTTTGTAATCTAAAGTCAAATTAGATTCGATTGCCAAGTAAATTACTTATTTTCTTTTTTCGATATCCATCTATAAAGTCAATATTCGACCCGACTACATCACTAATTGAGTAGCGTAAAACTTTCCAGAACGAAATAGTGAATACCGCAGATTAGAGGTGAATACATACGATTTTTTTTCAAATTCCGAAAGAGAAATAAACAAGGAGCGTGCGCCCGAAGATCCAGGAACGAACCATACTTTTCCCCGTGGCTCTAACGCGCGCTCGTATCGCCTCCTTTCGCAATTCGCACCCGCGGTTTTAATAAAATAGATAATATTTTTCTAACTTCAGTTGCGAAGTTGGATTTTATAACTCCTTCTTCAGTTACCAGTTAGTCCTTCTTTAGTTTAAGTCAAGAGTGAATAGGTTACTTCTAGGCAAGCGTGCTTCACCGTAGACCACATCATCGCTTACCATCAGGCGAGATAGTGGTCAAACGCGAGCATATAGATTAAAAAAAACATCATCCTATGTGGGCCCGTTTTTAAACGTTGTGTACCGTTGAAACCGTTTTAATGTTCACGTAACAACAACAAAACCCTCTTCTTAGTCTAGTTTATTATGCATCTTCGGAACCCTATTACTGCGCGTGGCCCGACACGCACTTGGCCGGTTTTTTGCTAGTATTGTAATGATCCACACACGTGAAGGTAAAATATTATTGAAATTTGCATCTTTTGGACCTTAGTATGGCTTTATATCAAATATTAAAGACGGCAATATATATTATGTGGGTAACTCTGGCGATAGAACATCAATGGACTGTTTAAAAAAAGAAATGTCTGAAAGCCAACTACTGAAATGTCTAAAAATATAAGAAAATTGTAATAAAAAGGGCAAGACAATTTTGATGAAGAGTAGATGATGGGTTGAAACTTGAAATATGTAGGCTAAGAAACAAATGAAAACATACGATTTAATGAGCACTTTCCGGGAGCAATCCATCTTTTGCAGGTTAGGCAAAAACCAAACAAATATTTTTAATAAAGAGACATTATATTGTATTCAAGCATTAACATTAAAATTGGTAACTACAAATAATGACCTATTCAGTACAGCCCTGTATGTCACATCACAGCTCATCCCGGTTATATATAGACGATTTATAGTGAAATTACGTCATCAGCCAATGTTGACGAGTGTCGGTCAGAGCGTCGCGATTCATTCACATATTTGGTTGTTAGTTGTTTTATTTAATTATCCTGTTAGTTACTTTAAACGAATAACAGGGCTTTTAGAAGAGAAAGACGTTGTAAACGCAAAGATAAGGTAAGATTCGGAATTAGGTAGATTCTGTGTATATCTCTCTAGATACTTTAGACTATTATATTCAGCCCAGCTAAGTAAGCTAGATAGAACATAACAAGCATAGATAAATGAAGTTCAAGTAATAATTAAATCTAATGGGATGTTAGAACGATATAACAATTAATAACAGAACTCATATAAGTGAAAAACGTTGTAAACGTAAAGAAAGACTGAGATTCTGAAGTGAGATAATTTAGTTTAAAAGTAATGATGATGATGAAGAAGGAGACAAATATATGCAGACACAACTGAGCAAGCTGGAAGATGACCAAATCCTAGAGAGACGAAGTACAAATAATGATGAGATGTGGACACCTATAGGAAGAGACGTTTAGAATAAGATGGAACGACAAAGAATAATATGCAACGTTTAGGTTTTTCCAAATTTATTTTTCTATTTTATACGGGGCGTACCAGACTACAGAAATTGAATAAAACACGACATGAATAAAGCATTAGGCAAGCTTTACAGGTAGATAAAAGCATTGTGTATTTTGAATTCAAATAAAAAAATGGTTTTCTAAAAAGGACCATTGAATAGATCAGTTTATGACTTATTAGTCTAATTTATTTATCCATGAAGCCTGTTGGTGGATAGAGGAAGAGAGAAGCTAAAGAATAGTTGGATGGATCGCGTAAACTGTAAGGAGTGATAAGAAAGGAATGGGAGTGAATGATAGCGCGATAGTTGACAGGGATGATGCAAGAAGTAAAGATGTTGTGCAGAGCCTAAGTAACAAGGCACAAGTACAGGAAGGTGATGATGACCCGTCTATTTATTATCCAATTATAACGGAATATCTTGCATCTTGAAAAAGGACTTGGTAGTTATCACAAATCCACAAATATAGTCACAAAGTGGCATTGTATCTTAAAATTACGTTGAACACTCAAATTATAAATGTCATGTCTAGTTAATTGTCATTACTTCTTTATCTAAAGTAGCCAAATCACTAATTGATGTGGCTAAAATCTTCTGACGATTAAGTCCCTTAATTACACTAGCTAAATATGCTACCGCTTTATCCTGCGGGTTCGCTCTCTTGGCCTATCTACACTAACCGAGTATATTAGGAGTAGCCCATGGCACTCAGCAACAGTGTAGCTTTGTATCAGTAAATAATTATTGGATCAGTAGTTCTTAAGACTACCTCCTACAAACAGTCAATATTACTTCTATAGCATTACTTTGGATTCAAGTCTCTGTGGCTCACAGAAAATTATTATTTCATTTCAAGTTGCACAATACTAATTCTTACACCAAAATGGACCTCACTTCTCATTAAACTTAAAATATAGTTGCTGACAGCAATCCGCCTGTTTCCCAGGTCACAAATATCCTAGTTAACTTGTTCTTGAGGCGTTTGTGGGAGCATTATCTTATTAGTAAAGATGCCGGAGGAGGCCAGTTAACCAGCGGATATGTTCTTAGAGCCGACCTTGTTCCCGTCCCATATGGCAGGCACAACGACTTGGTGACTATTTGTCTTATTATGATGAATAACTGGATTTTTCTTATTGTTGAGTATGAATCATTTAGTGGTTTCTTATAGTGGTGTAAGTTTGAGGTTTAAATGAGGAAGCGTTGTTAATTTAATTGTATATTTCTCTTAGACTGTGTAAACTTCTTGCAATATTCTGGGCTGAACGGAAATATTGCTAATGGAATGTTGATTATAGTGCTTTAATTCTGGTATTCTTTAAACTGCTCTCTAAAAGCGAATTGTGTGCTTTCTCCTCCAGTGTGCATGAAAACCTGATCAATTGGAACAGCTGATTTTCTCATGATTTTCTGCACACTTAGCTTCGTATATTCACACATTACATCTTTAAACAACATATCGCAAACGACAGGCTTTGAATATCGAATGCCTCTAGCTAAAATCTAGCCAGACTCAGACACATTGTGTTATGTATCTCCCACCTTTTGTTTTGACTTTGCTCAAGTGTATTGTAGAAATTCTCAGAAATGGCTTCTGATAAAGAACAAAAGATAAAAATAAAAATCTTTACGTCTATATAAATAGCTATGCACTCTCGCCTAGTTAGCAGTCTAGACGAATGTCTACAGCTGTAGGCATTCTTAGAGACAATATCTAGCAAAATCAAGTAGGAGTTATGAGAATATTTCAAGGGACCTACAATTTTTATATCACATAAAAAAAATCCTAAATAGATCGAATGGATGAAGAAGATTGAAATAACTAAGGAATACATTGACACCTCATACTTAGAGCTTCACAATTCCTTATTCATACATACAGAGTGGGAGCTGGTAAGGTTTTTGAGCAAGCATATTCAAGGCGAAAATTTGATGGCCGGGAAGGTGCGGCTTGCTAAGAGAACACCGAGAGAGTCAGTGGAAAACTTTCAGTTTACCAAACATTACACAGAACGCGCAGGGATGTTCATTTTTACTTGATAGGGTGCGGTTTGACGCAAAATGACATAAATATAAATAGGGGTCACTGGGTCGGCTTAGAGGTCAATTCCTCCGTCAACCAAGCGATAAAATAAAAATGAACAGCCCTGGACGTTCAGTGTTCTCATTAAAATGCCTTAAGTGGACCCCTGACCAAAGGCTCCTATATAAAACTTTTCAGATAATATGAACGTTGCTCTCTCAGCAAGCCGCACCTAGTCAGCTATCAACTTTTCGCCCTGATTCAGTAGTACTTATATTGCAATTTGCGACGCAAGCGCCACCTGATATTACACGTGGATGGGCAATAACAATGGCTCCCACATTGTGCTACACGCTGATAACGACGACAAGACATATCTTTGTTATTGCTTAGTCCCAGGTGTAAGTGAACTGGACTGTAATGGCGATTTTTCCAGTTGAGTAGAATATTTTGAAAATTTAAATTTATCTCAAAATAGTATAAAATGAATTTGTGAAATTTTTGAAGGTTTGAACAGTCAATATTATACCAAAGTGTATTGAGATGTTTTACTAGGAGACTACTACGAGAGACCTTTTGTAGAAAAGGGAGATAAACATGGGAGGTCCCAATATGAACCTTGGGGTACTCCTTGAGTGCAGTAACATTGCAGCACTATCGAACGTAATAAAAAGAGTCTTTCTTTAAAACAATCGTCTGTTTATAGGATTACTAATAGATGTAAGTGAAGCTTTAAAACCTAGTAGGAAATAAAGAATATTGTGAGTTATTGATTCGGAAGCTTAGCCAGAATCTAAACAACCATCATTTAAATTTACCTTTATTTGGAAGATTTTATAAAAATCCTTTATAAAAAAGATAAAAAATGTCTAATACTCAGTAGTCAGTACCAAATCAAACTAGGTTTTTTATCTAGGGTCTTATTTGGGATTTACCTGCTTTCTGACGTGTGTGATTTTTTGCATATGCCGAGAAATTACGATGTAAGCAGTACTACTACTAACAATTTTTCCTTATCGTACACTTTTTATTTTGACATCGTTACTTTCAATGTTTGACGAAAACCAAAAATTGAGGCAAAGAATTACGTATCTTGGAGATGCGTTTGATATGTCAATAAATGCATTAGCATTAATTATAGCAAAATAATGAATGCCCAGTTTCCCATATTGTTAGTTATTCTACTTGAAATCTACTGTTGAGCATGCAATCCTGGGTTCGATTCTCGGGCCAAACAAAGTGTTATTGGGTTTTTCCATCTGAAATTTATCTGTAACAGTCCAGAGTTTGTATTTGTGCCTGGTTGATGGGAATAGGCTGCCCCCTCTTTACATGTGACTTGAATACTTAAATGACGAAATATGGGTGTACCTACTAAAGCTGTACCTCTGCCCAACTCTTCAGGGAATACAGGCGTATGTTATGATTTTCTTATCGAAATATTTACCATAATTATATTAACCAACGTCAAATTTGTTTAATTGTTATCTAAATTATTATAGGTATTATTATTTTAAAGTTTTAAATCCATTGATCATTCGCTACATCGAATGATAAAATTAAAGTGTTATTTTGGCTCTCTGCCAGTTCTTTGTTTGTCGGTTACAAGGAAAAATATTTGATAACACTTATTTATATTTACATTATCTCGTTGAAAAGTATCTCAAAATTCTCAATAGTAATAAATTGACAGACAGTAAACATTTTCGTTTAATACTCGACAGAAAATAATTAAGTTAATAATGATATTGAAAATTACTTACGTTAAATAAAGAAAATCTCCCGTTGAACATTTTCACAAGAAAACTCACTGTTATTTATAAACACAGCACATAAGCCGTAGAAAATCACAAACTTTCGTTCAATATTGGAATCTAAAAAATGTGCCGTTTCCGCGCCATCGCACGGCCGAACGCATTCTACACTTGCACAATAAAAAAACTCCCGAACACTCTGCTCCACGTAAAAATGAGTTTCAATTCACTTCACACATTACTAACAGCGAACATGCAGCGATTCTAATTTCGAACGACATCAACTTGGCAAAACTACACACAAAAGTAAACTATTCAGTTACATATTTCTAACTATAAGCATAGCGCGATATCGCTTCGCGGTTGAGGATAAGGATGGAACACAAAACGCGGCCCTTTTACAACGTGTTGGAAAGAGACGGTTGTATTTTCTTAGCACTGCGTTAGTATCCGGTATTCCCGTTCGAGATTTTTGTGTAGAGAGGTGTACTGTGTAGGTTTGATAACGTCCACGCCGTCGGCCGTCGCCGTGGTCAGTGCGTCGGAACTCCCGACTGACCTTTATAGGATAATACTTCAGTTAACTTCACAAACTGATCGTAAAGCCCTCCATTGTCAGCAACAATGCCGCTTAAATGATCAGTTTATTAAAATAAAGGTCGTGTTTTACCAGCCGAGGTAACTGGACAACAAAAAGGTGAAAGTGAAATAAAAGAATGGACCTCTTTGAATTCCGCGCCTAGTTGGTACTCGGTAGATGTTTGTCCCTAGAAACGGGAACATCGTTGATGCATTGTTTAACAATGTTATCAGATAACGTGCTTAATATAGCGCTGTAGGTAAAAACATATAAATAAATGTTTGCACAGAAAGGAGACGTTATATTAAAAACAGTTGATGTAACATTAGTGCGTCACTTGATATTTTCCAAGTATCTTTCTATGTAGGTTGTTAGCAGAAGTTTTGCTAGGTCATCATATAGTTCTACCGATAGGTATGCTTAGGGCTATTAACCTGTCATTGCATAGGTATTTCTCTACTTGTAAGATGCAATGAATGCACTCTTAGATATTATTTTGATTGAGCTATAAGGCCATCCAGTAAAGTCTAGTGTAAACGAGAGTGTAAAGTGTTGAAAAGTCGTTTTAGCTTAGGCTCCAACTTCTCAATTCTTGTTCACACAGTTTCATACAGATAAAAGGCATATGCACGACTACACACACACATTACAACAAAACATCACCTCTAAACAAAACATCACTTCCGTTCGTTAGCTTAGCCATAATACGTCAGCCATTCATAATTATAAATAAAGCTACCTAATTTAAAAACAATACAAACTTAACTACCAAAATAGGTAGGTACCTACGTCAGAAATGATTCAATGACGTAGGGACGTCATTGAATCATTTCTACGAGGAATATTATCTTTCCTTTACCTATCATGAATCATGACCAACACTGATATCCACAACCGTTGCTAAAAAGTTGTTGCGCCGATCCCAAGTAACAACTTTTTAGCAACGGTGGTGGGAAGGATAAGGATAATAGGAAGATGATGATGATCTTTTACACAATCCATATATCGCTTATGGGGTATATATATATTTGCATTCATTTATTCAAATAATATTAATAATGCTGGGATCTTGACCGTACTTCCGGGATTGTCCTGATAGCCTTCGTATACCTGTCCACTCCTCAAGCAGCTTCGTATATGTTGCCCCCTTGGCGCTACGTTTATGGGGGCCCATTAATTGAGTGTGCAAGTCACCCCCTGCCATTTTATAGCCATGTAGTTCAACAGTGGTCGGGCAGGGGCCAATATTCATTCTATAGTTTCAGGCAATCGATCCACTAAACCTCCCAAACCCATAGCCCAACATATTTGTCTCCATATTTCAAAATAGTCCTCGACCAACCAGGGTTTGTCCTTGGGTGCATTTACGTAGTGCATAGAGGGATAATCATCGGTAGGTGTCACATAATTATCAGTATCTGGGCGACCGAGCTCTGCTCGGGTGAAAATAGAGAAAACGACGTTTTCTAAAACTGAAACCTAGCTAGATCGTTTTATCGCCCCCGAAACCCCCTGCGTACTAAATTTCATGAGCCGTTTCCGAGATTCAGATTATATATATACATACATGCAAGAATTGCTCGTTTAAAGGTATTATTATTAGATAGATAGATTAGATAGAAGTTACATGTGTAACAAGGCCTCTGTAAGTTGGCTTTTAAGCCATTCAAAGGACTCTCTCGGGATTCTGAGGTCCCGACCTCAGGCCTCCAGATCATCTGTCATATGAACCGATAATGCTGTCGCCTAGTGTCGCCAAATCTATCGGCCATGAGCAGGTCCTGAGTTTCTCGCATTCAGAGGGTTCCCGAGGCTTTTAAAAGCCACGGTCGCTTGTTATTAGTTTAAAAATGCCTTGTATGATATTAGGGACGTGGCTGCCATCAACCGAGCACAAATCCATTCACTAAACTGATACTATAATTTTCCCTAATACACTCCCCATCGACACACTATCCTGGACCTTATGGTCAGCAGCTACCGTGTGCTTTGGGTTAGTTGTTTGTTTATATTTGCAAAAGATAATATCTGGAAGTAGGCACTGATTGGATTCTGAAAATTGTTATAAAAACCTAGACTGTCGCTGAGTGCCAAAGAGTTCTTGCCGATAAAATGGTACGATCTCAGATCCCAGTAAGATAAGCTAGCGAAACGAAGCTGCTGGAAATGGCTAGTTTAACACGATTACAACTTTAGCAACATTTATAAAAGTCGAAAGATACAATAGTGTTCAATCAGTGGGCTTATTCCGAGTTTTTACTGATGCTCGTTCGCGTTAACGTAAACGACCTCTTACGTAAATTTCTATACAAAAATAAAGAGATTTCTCCTTTACTATCAGCAGAGCGCTTATCCCGTTTACAATAAAAATTGACGTTAACGTTAACGCGATCCATCGTAAGACAAAACTTGCACTAAACCTAAAAATACTGATAAGTGTAAACTGATTTACTGAATGAAAAGCTACGCGCTATGTGCTACGCTCTGTAGGTACCAAAGTTTGAAGCGCCTTATAAAACCGTTTATGTCAGCTTTCTTACGACAAAGTGCTATCGTTTCAGCGTAGGCGTCGGCGGTAAGTGCGGTAACAAGATACTAAACAAGCATTGTAAGTAGTAAGTTGTGTACAATAGGGGAGCGTAAATCTAACCTTGTAGTGGAAAAGCGGTGACTTTTTTTAGGCTTTTGATGCTTTTCAATTTGTTTCCATACTCTTTGTAAATAATTTTCTGTTCGGAGGACTCCGGGAAATCGCCTTGCTGACGTTATTTTATACTAGATAAAAATATACCGTTTATAAAATACTATGAAATGGCGACAGGTCACTGGAACAACTTGTGACCCACGGATGCCCCTCAAGTTAAAGGGGAAAATCGTAAAAGTAGTACCGCTCTAAAATTGGATTACGGGCTGAGACAGCAGCGCAGCGCAGCTCTCGTAGCAAAACACAGGCCGTTGAAAGAAATATACGGAATCCTATCGTCGGCTTCTATCAACTGATATCTATAGACAAGGAAATGGACAATCAAAAATCTAAGTCAAGGGTCTGAAATATCAGAATATATCAAGAATAATTAATAATGAACTACGTTAAGTTAGATACCAGTTTTCATAATATAACACTTTACTTGTCACCAGCCTTTTTCAAACAAGAGGTTGCACTTGGACCAGATAAACTGGTGATGGTTAGACCCAGCTTGACCATCCTGCACGCCATTTTAAATAATATCGACTCTTTTCATATTTTCAGGTCGCTAAGAGAGTCTGCAAACCGTGATACTCTAAAAATGGTTTATCTAGCATTGTGTCAGTCGATCCTGGGCTATTGCATTTCCGTGTGGGGCGGTGCTGCAAAGACTAAATTTCTGAGCGTGCCCAGAGGGTCATACTTAAAGTTATGACTCGGAAACCATTTAGATACCCAACATCGGAGTTATACGCGGACTGCAAAGTGCTAACAGTTCGACAACTCTTCGTGCTTAAATCCACCATCAGAACTCACTCCAAAATACCCACCACTGACACTATCAAACGGAGTATGGCACTGAGTGGCTACTACACCAGGACTATTCCTACACCGAATCGTTACTCACCTACATCTCTTAGAAAAATACCCACAAACTCCATCTTCATTGACAACTTCGTCTTCATTGACTCACTACTCAACCTACACACACCTTACTTTTATATAATTATTAATTAATCTTATTTTTAAATTGTTTAATAATAATACATTGTGATAGAATGACCATGTTGTACCTTTTGTGTCATATTATGTATGCAAATACTTACCCGAATACTGTCTCTCAAGATACAGCCTCCCCTAGTTTGAGAGGCAGGGTTCATTAACCAATGGTTACAATGTAGTTCCTACAATATACCTGTATACTTATGTGAACAGTTATTATTGTAACCTTTTTTTGTACCAATAAACATTTTATTATTATTATTATTTTAACAGCTGATGATAAGGTTTGTAGCACAATGCTACACTACATTAGTCTAAAATATGGAGTCGAAAATCTTCTCAACATCATTGTCCACTGGTATTGTGCCCAAAAGACTGGCAGCATTGCCACTTTGTATGCAATGGCAATGCTTATCCTCTGAACAAAGTAAAAGCTAACCCTTGGGTAACGCGAAATGTCAAGTCAACTAGGCGTTTGGACTCGAAACCCACGGACCAAGAGTTTCAACCCCAAACGGCTCGAAAACATAACTACAGATGAGGATAGTATATTTATATTCTCTGCGGCCGCAGCGGCAGCGCCAGCACAGCACAAAGAACTCGTCGTGTTGTACTGGCTGCCACTGCTCTAATCTTGCGCAAGAGTATCGACACAAGTAGCGTCTCACACTAAAGGAGGATATGGAGGATACTCCATGGAAACAAAGACATCCCGTTCGGCGACGATGGCAAAAGAACCGGCCGTATTAGAACCCCAGTTCTAATACGGCCGGAACGCTGCCGGTGACGAGAGCACGTCGGATGATGTCGTTTATGTTTGCGTGCCGCGCTATGCGACCCGCACTTTGGCTGCATGTCAGACCGTTGGGACCGAAGCTGTTGACAACTTCGCCACAGTGGCAACGTTGAGGAGAACAACAGGGAGCACCAAGACGTAAGGAAGCACCGAGGCGGAAAGTAGTGCCGTCAAACAATGTTTGACGACGGTAGTGCGTGATGCCAGAGGCCCGACTCCCACTCGCTAAGCTTGTTTGTACTTTTATAAATATTAAGTAGATGCACCTTCTACTACGTTCCATAAAATAAACGGCCAAGTGCAAGTCGGACTCGCGCACAAAGGGTTCCGCACCATTATCGCAAAAAAACGGCAAAAAAATCACGTTTGTTGTATGGCAGCCCCACATAAATATTTATTTTATTCTGTTTTTAGTATTTTTTGTTATAGCGGCAACAGAAATACATCATCTGTAAAAATTTCAACTGCCTAGCTGTCACGGTTCATGAGATACAGCCTGGTGACAGACGGACAGACAGACGGATCGCGGAGTCTTAGTAATAGGGTCCCGTTTTACCCTTTGGGTACAGAACCCTAAAAATGTATACCTTTAAGAACGCACCAACACACATAAAAAAAAACACAGGTTGCACTTTTAATACGAGTGCCTACGACCAAAACCATGTCCCATCGTTTTACGGTCCAAACCGTATAAAATTGCCAGAAACGTGTGCCAAGTGAGTATTGGACTTCGCACATTTAGGGTTCCGTACCAAACCTCAAGATTAAAAAAATAATAGAAAAATTTTGGGAATTTCAAAGAAAAAGCCGATTTATCAATATATTGGTATTTGTTACTAAAATATACGTAATAATAAACACTATCACCAAATTTGAAGTTTATAGGCCAATGGGAAGTTAAAAAATTCTTCGAATCAAAATTTTGTAAAAAATACTGACTTTGGTGGCTTCTCATTCCTTTGCTTTCCAATATTTTTTTTAAACTAAAATACTGTATTTATCTACTCAACGAGCTCTAAACAACGCAACATTTGTTTTTGCTGTATTGGAGCCCGCATTAAAAATATTATAAAATATTTATTGTCAATTTGTATGGCTTCGGGTCAACAAGATGATTATACTTTGAAAATTTTAAGACTGTAGCTTCAACCGTTTGGCTGTAAAACTTGTGTGACAGACGACGGACAGACAGACACGTGAGTGACAGCAATATAGCTCTATTTGGGTTTTGGACTCATCGGGTACGGAACCCTAAAAAATAAGCGGACAGTTTTATTACAATATGTCTGATATTAAAAATGTACATATTAGGTTTCGTAATTTTATTATAAAAAAGTTAGTTTTCTGACATTTTGCGCACCACATGTGGCCGGAGCGCATTTTCAAAAATGACAAAATATAACCGACCTGCCCCATAGCGGCCTAGGTTTTTTTTTAAATCTTGTATATGGTTGCCGAGATTACCACAAGATCAGACAGTTTACATTTTAAAAGTTACCTGTAACTCTAAAAACGAAAAGAACGTTTCGGAGTCGCCCGGCAAACGCGCGGTCTTTGTTACGCTCCTACCTCCTACCTCCTACCCCTCGCCAAACGCCCCAGCAGGTAGTTCTGATCGTTTGTAACGGCGAACACTCACTTTATTATGTTGCCACGCGATGTGCGGTGTAGTTTGAAAAATGGTTTAATATTGAAAGTTTTTTATTTAAAACGTTGCCCCACACTAGGAATTTCTTCCTGTATCGTGGGTGCGTTTACAAACATATAAACTCACATCCACAAACACCCAGAGCCGGAACAACTATCTGTAGCTCATACAAATATTTGTTCCGTGCGGGAATCGAACCCGCGACACGCATCGCAGCAGTCAATCGCAACACCACTGCGCCAACCGTGCGCCCGTTGTTTGATTAGTAAGGTGCTGCTAGTATTATATTATCTGTGGTTAGGTGCGACACAAAAGCCTGATGTAATATTTTTCTAAGTCTAGGCAACAATTTTCCTCATGTCCAATAGTCTTCAGACAGAAAGCCGTGTTGCCGGTAAAAAAATTCTACACGTTCAAAATGGTTTTAACACATAAATTGCTCACCTTCTTTAGAATAATTTATTCTAATCAACTGACTAATGTTCACTAGAAAACATGATTTTCAGATGGTTTTCAGAGTCCTGTCCGTTAGTCCATATGAATTTTTATAGTCACTAAGGGCACAGGTAAGAATTGACTGAGTATTTTCTTAAAAACCAAGACTAGAGAGCAAAAGTTCTCTACGTAATATCTCTTTCAATGTAACGTCTCGTAGAGTCTTTTCTTGGTCGCCTTGGAAACCACTGATGTCCTCTATCCACCCCCAGCAGTAGTAGGGACTCCCGTTGCCACACTAAACTCTCATTTGGTCCGTTGGGTATGGGGGTACTGGCTAAAATAGCCAGCCTAGCTCCGTCCAAAAGCACCGAAACTTCCTGGGGACTTCACAGGCTTCACGGAGCGACCTCAATGTTCCGAGGCTTTCTTCGCGTTGAGATGAGGTCTCGCATTCCAGGATTACGCAGGCGGCTGATTCTTCGGTGTTAAAACAGCTCCTGCAAAGTGGGCTGTCTGTGGCGTCTATGTTGAAAAGATGTTTGTTAAGAAGGATGTGGCCCTATGATTATTTTTAGGTTATTTCTACTTAGGCAGAGCAGTTTTTTAGTTAGACGCGCGTATACATTTAGGAAAGCCATTTTTGACTGTCTGTTGCCCGTGACCATCTGTTATTCCGCTATGCACCTTGATCCACTGGAGGGTATTTCGATTGAATTCGATATACTCTCCAGGGCGAGCTGGCACTCAAAGATTAGTTTGTTGTTAGTTAGTTTGTTTTCTAAAGTTTTAAGCACAGCCAGACTATCAGATAGGAATCTGATACCGTAGTTCTGGATGCCTAAACCCTTTATGATGAATGGATGGATGTTGCGGCTTGTGTTAAAGCGACACATTCACATTGAAAGATCGAACTGTGTGTGCCGAGCGGTATGTGAAAGTTAATGTTGAGGTCAAGGGAGTGTACGCCTGCACCCGAACCATGTATGTTTTTGAGTCATCTGTGTAGTGTAGATTCGTACTTCATTGGCTCCTGACTGATCCCTTTCTTCCTCTATCGTTTGCATGTTGAAGTTCTTGTTGAACATAAGTGGTTTTTGTGTTCGGTCACCCGGGGCAGCGATGAGGGGTTGATACTCAATCGCCCAGTCCAGGATTTTAGCATGTGTACTGGTGACCTTTTTTTTCAGATGCATTAGCCTGATGGCAGCTAGCGCCACCTCTTGCTGTATGCACAGGTCAACGGGAGTTATTTGTAGGGCTATCTCCATGACTGATGTTGGGGTGCTGTTGCAGTCAGTGATAGCTGAACAGGCATGTCGGTGGAACCGTTGGAGTCTGTTGATGGTGGTCGAGAGTTCTGTCCTCTTCCCCTAAACCAGAGAGCCATAAGCCAACATCGGTCTGATCACCGCTGTGTATAGACAAAGAGTAATCCTTGGAGAGAGCCCCCATGTTTTTCCTAACATTTTCTTACATTGGTCGAGTGCGACTGTGCATTTGTTGAGTATGTAGACTAAAATCTTGTACCAAAGTAATTTGCTATCAAGGATCACACAAACACAGGAACACTCAAATACTGAGGGTATTTGACCTCTAAGTGTTATTTCTATGTTGAAAAGTTTAGTTACGTTTTTAAGGACACATATACAACAGAACACTTCAATAAATGACGGCAAATCTCTCGGGATTTCTGCGATCGCATGTCTGTTTATTGTTTATACCATAAATGTATGTTCCAAAAACGTCCATTTCACAGATAAGTTGGTAGGAGTGTACTCGTCTGCTTGTGTTGTTCGAATAACGACTTAAAATTACATTATCATGATGTCTCTATTGAGTAACTTATTAAAAGTGAAAATAATCGTCCTTTTGGAACTAAATCAAAGTTTAAAGAGTATTGCTAGAGATTAATTCTCGAATGCCAACGTAAGTGTAACCTAAACTATAATCTATACCAATATTATAAAGAAGAAAGATTTTTTTGTTTGTACTGAATATGCTCCGAAACTCCTGGACCGATTTGAAAAATTCTTTCACCAATAGAACTACTTTATTCCTGAGTGACAAAGGCTATTTTTTAATCTCGAAAATTAGTCCTGTGGGGTGGACCACGGGAGCGAAGCCGCTGGCGATAGCTAGTCAATTTATATTTTATTTTTTTGCCATTATAAAACTTTTTAATTTACTTCTTTATATTTATAGTTGGGACATTCCCACCGCACTATTCCCAAACCACTGCAACTCCTGAAAGCCAGAATCAACAGTGGCGACCACCAGAAAAGCGCCGAGGCAATGAAGCTCGACGAAGTCCCGGAGAATGAATTTAACAGTCTTGGATCCCGCAACGAAATTAATCAGAAAAGAATAACGGAGGAGTAGGAAAAAGTACAAATTTCTACTTCCCTCCATATCAAGCAGGAGACAAAACAAACAAGGCCAATAGGCACAAAGAGTCGTTTACAACTGGGATAAGCCCAGTTGCCTAGCACCACGGATAAAAATTTGCATTAATATTAATGGATTCTACATTGTGAGCTGCTATATTTGTTTCCAGTAATAGGTATGGCAAAAACGTTTGAACCCACGGAAATTTGTTCTAGTTTCCAGAAGGTCCGTATAGTAAAAAACTCCTGGTGCAGCCTGTACATTATTCAACATCAAATTGCGTTCATTCTGCCAAAGAATACACTTCCATAAGATATGATGTGCAGACTGTACATATTCGCAGTCAGACGTAGAACACTGACATAAAGGTGAGGCAACGAGCTTGAAGGGAAATAATTTACTTTCAAAGTTACCATGCCCTGTGAGAAATTGGGCAACACTGTGATCCACCTCCAGCCACATCCTGGCTAGCCGTACGCCGGCGAACGGATGGAAAGAATTGGTGGAGGTGTCGGCCCTTGATGGAATTATCCCACCTACATTGCCATTCGTATAAAAGTTCCTCCCAGACGTCAATATGTGGTTTAAATAATCTAGAGATTTTCTCACGGTCAGTCCGCGTTAAAAAGTCCGCGTCCATGGTCTCTCGTGAGGAATAGTACATTGCAGCTCGTTGCTGCACTTCAAGATCGACCGGAAGTACGCCAGCAAGTACCGGTAAGGCTTCAGTACTAACCGTCCTGTATGCTTTGCATAAGAATATCAAAGCCAACGCTGGCTTTGAACTAATTTATTTTTTATTTGTCGTACCGCCCCTATTGTGGCCCTATCAGCCTAAACAGGCGGCCCATAGCACATACAACCCTAGTAAGTAGCCCCATAAATATTCTTTAAGGTTAAAAAAGACAGACCCCACGTAGATTTAGATATTCTCGTTAAGGCATAGAAGTTCTTTTTGCCTTTTCTCCGACTATTTTAACCACTCTGCTCGACAAGATTTTGACACATGACATACCAGCTGAGTCGACAGGTTGTTGCAAATTACGTCATGAAACTCGGGTATTTACTTGAACTCTCAACATTTGAGTTTATTCAGAAAAATAAGTTTACGCAGCTATTTTACACAGTAAATTTGTAAAAAATATCTTTATTTACATGTTGAGGTCGATTAAATCGCGTCAGTCTAGTGCAAAATGTGTACAAAATACGAATTACTATACTTTTCCAAACGGTAGACAATTTAGATTTGCTCAAAATATATGCATAAACAACCTTTTCGCTTGCTGAAAAGATGCAAAACGACAAAATAAAGATATACACATTTTATTAGCGTCCTTAGGTACCCAATTTTTCATAAAATAGTTCATAAAAAAACAAGCCAATATCTGGAAAAAATTGCTTAAAAATTGGATGCAACCTTGCATCATGACATTTCTTTGGTGTTGTTTCCCGTCTCATAATCGATAAAAATTGCATTCAGCCTAATCGATTACGTGTATCAAACGATGATTTTAAATTATTTTGATCGACTCGGTTCATTTAAATAAATGAGTGATTATCAAAAATGTATTGTTTTAAAATTAGAACAAATTCTTTTATAGGCATAAAATACAATAACAACTTATAGTAATAACTATACATAAATGCTTTCATAATGTTATCACCACTGTACCACCAGTATTTTGAGAATAAATATCGGATTCGCGGCTAATTTCGCGCCGAATGATCATTACGTAAAAGAATTCAAAATTCAAATTCGGAATGTGGTCGGTATTCAAAATATTTTATCGGATACTATTTAGTATAAAAGAGAGTTTTAATCATTTTAGAAGGTTTTTATAAAGAATGACCAGTATAAACACGAGTATATCTACGTATGATAAGTAGGCGTAGGGAGGAACTGGTACACTTGCGCGGATCCTTACGAAGCCAGCTGTTATGGCATGGTTGTCAATCGAGAAAGGGCTGATAATTAAAATCTAAGATGTCGACCATACAATTTATCGTAATGGAAGTCATGAACATGATTTTCGAGGGTGGTGATCCATACGTGCCAAGCTGCATTACGACAACTTAATATATACATAAGTTACGGGCTGGCACATTCTCTTAATTCATAAATTAAAGATGGCGGTTATTCAAAGCTATTTATTATATTAGCTATGTTCTAAAGGATTTTCTGACTCCTGGGGTGCTATTACCGCAAATTTTTAATCCAAGATGGGAGCTATTTCAGGTTGTTTATTTTTCTATAATTTCGATTTTAAAGCTCGAATTTGTTATTAGCGACCCAGAAAACTATGAAAATGACACCTATGACGAAAAGTTAACAAATTTTCGTCGTCGCCATTTTGGATTTTCATTTTACACCCATATTCATTATTTAGATTCTCGTTAGGAGGAGCTCGTGGCTAAATAATAACAGCCGCACGGGTCGATCATCAAGGTTAAGCAACACTTGACGAGGTCGGTCCGTGGATGGGTGACCATTTCAATATACCTAGTTTCCTCGGTGCCTCGGAAAGCACGTTAAGCCGTTGGTCCCGGTTGTCATTTGAAGATTTTTGACAGTCGTTACGGGTAGTCAGAAGCTTGAGATCTGACACCAGTCTAGCCAAGAGGTATTGTGTTACCCAGTTACTGGGTTGTGGAGGTCAGATAGGCAGTTGCTCCATGTAAAACACTGATACTTAGCTGAATCCGGTAAGACTGGAAGCCGACTCCAATATTGTTGGGAAAAGGCTAGGCAGATGATGATGATTCGTTGTTTAGATACACGGAAACCAAGAAAATGAAGCCCAAAAAAAGAAAAAATAACCACCTTTTGTCGGAAAAACCATTAAAATTGCCCAATAATGAAAATCAAGTTATCGTCAGCGCCATTTTAGATTTCCATTTTCAGCTTAGTTGGTTGACAACCATGCCATAACTCACACATCTCTCAAAATACGCACAAGGTTAGTAACATTAATTGTTTTGGGGAATGCAGAAGTTAATACAAACCAAACTTATGTTTTTAAACCGAAAACAAACATCTAAAAACCGGCCAAGTGCGAGTCGGACTCGCGCACAAAGGGTTCCGTATCATTAGCCCAAAATACGGCAAAAATCGCGTTTGCTGTATGGGAGCCCCACTTAAATATTTATTTTATTCTGTTTTTAGTATTTTTATAGTTATTTAGTAGTTATAGCGGCAACAGAAATACATCATCTGTGAAAATTTCAACTGTCTAGCTATTACAGTTCATGAGATACAGCCTGGTGATAGACAGACAGAAGGACCGTGAAGTCTAAGTAATAGGGTCCCGTTTTTACCCTTTGGGTACGGAACCCTAAAAAGTATCTATAGTAGGTAACCAATGATCATAACATTACAACAGACTCGACTGAATTCAAAACCTAAACATACCATACTCAACTCATTACTCAATATATAATATAATAATAATACCAGCCTATAACTGTCCCACTGCAGGGTAAAGGCCTCTTCTCATACAGAGAAGGCACGAGCATTGATCACCACGCTTGCTCAATGCGGGTTGGCGATTTGAGACTATAATCTCAAATCGCCAACCCGCATTATATAAGACCAGGTTTCTTTATGATGTTTTCTTTCACCTTTGTCAACGATATCCAAGATATACATAGAAAGTACATAAATTAATTTGAAACAGACACATTGGTACTTGCCTGGATTTGAACCTTATGCCCTTTGGCAAAACGAGGACTTTAGCCACTGCGCCACCACGACACTCATTACAAAATAACAAATAATCATAAAATGGTTGGTACCCCGAAACTAAGTTTATCTACGCTTGCGTCACATACTTTCATAAAAATATACTAGGCGCTCTGTATACTTCTGACAAACATTAAAAGTCAATCATTATTATTTTTATACAAAATATTTTTGAATAGCGAGCGCATTCCGAATTTAAATTTTGAATCAGATAGAAAATTCGGCGCCAAATTATCCACGGTTCGATGAATTTGTTTAGTTGGTTTTAGATAAATAATGTCCAAAAATCTATTAAGATTACTTTAAGAAATTATTAACAGTAATTATTTTAAGTACTTATTGTATTTCATGCCTAAAACAGGTTTATTTTAATTTATAAGAATCGATTTGGGATAATCTGTCATTAATCGAGGCGATATTATAAACAAAAATCGATTGCTAAAATCGTTTTGCCACACCACTATTACATTAAAAAAAAACAATATCAATGACGAATTGGAAGTTTTAAAAACAAAGCAGTGGTAATGAATTTTACGTGTTATTGGACCGGTGTTTGTTAATTACGTTATGATCTCGGCTTCTTCTTGTTGTTTATTATATTTAGAGACATAATTGTCATATTTTTAATCATTTTTACATACAATATCACCCATATTTGTGTTAAATAAAAATGTAAACAAACACGATTGGCACGAAACATCGACTTTGGATAATCGTAAGATGAATCTGAAATAAATGATTTATTATTATTATTATTATTATTATAATAAATAATTTCATTACCACTAATTATTTAGTTTGAAATATGGATGAATTCGTCAAACAATTAAACGATGAGCAAACCACTAACCCTGCAGTGGAGTTTCGGTATCCCAAATATGCATGTTTTATGTTTTTTAGCCTCGACCACCTCTGTCATCAAAATGGCGATTAACACACTTGTATTTAACAAAGGTAAATGAATAAACTTGCGCGCTTAATCTAAAAAAAATATTGGCGCTAACATGTAAGCTTTTTATCCAACTGTTTTAATTAACGCCCCCAAATGAGTTTCTTTAAGTATCTTAATCAATAATTACGTAATTAATTATGTCGTATGACGTAAATCTGAGGACCGAAATGGGTCGCGGCTGAGCCAGCGGAGGTATGCTTGTCCCGCAACATAAGATCTGGGGGTTGACCATAAGCTCGTAGAGGAGCGGTATCAATTTGAAATCGAGGGTGACCATAAGCTCTTAGAGCGGTATCAATTTGAGATAGAATAAGGGACAGATGTATATAACTTGTATACATCTGTCACATACTCGAGCTTATGGTCACCCCCCAGTTCAGAATACAAGTAATTGACCAATGTCCAGTATTGTTTAAAGCAGCTACAATACTAACTCGCTCTGACACTTAAAATAACAATTGTGCAGTCCTTCACAAGCACAGCACTACTCAGCAAGAGCACTATTTATCGTATACATTTGATGCACTTCAAAAACGAACCGCCACTGATTTTAACTGCCACCGTCATCACATACATATATATTTTTTCTTGTTATTTTTTTAATGATATTATAACAAAGTCTTCATGTTCCTTTTAGATAGTTATTTGTTTTATAAGAAAAACAACTTTATTTCACTCTACGGTTTTCTCCTCATCGCCAATGTAAAATATGCACATTTATCAATATTGATAGTCGACTCGCTTGTACTGTGTTAAATTCTTTAACAAAATACCTTGTGATATATTAAAACTAAATGCAAGTAAATTTAAAAGTTTAGTTAAAAGCACACTTTGTAAACAAGCTAATTACAAACTAGATGATTATATTTAAGATAAGAATGCTTGGGAACATGATGGTCCTGCTCCATTATCAATATAAGCGTTACTATAATTATGAATATAATACAAATGGTTAATTTGTATTATATTCATTTTTTTTTTCTATTATTTTTGTTTAAAAAATTATGAATCGCACACTGTTCCGTTGTTGTTGAATTAGGTAATTTTACCTATGTATGCAATATTTGTAAGTATATGAGAACCATTTTCCTATTTATCAAGTGAAGGGTTTACCTGTTAGTGCTTGTAATGCTTTATACCTATATGTAGTATAATAGTGCTAGGTGCATCGTCCTCACGTACATGAATTTATTAATGTATGTACTTTAATATTGTAAAACATTTTCTTTTTTAAAAGAGTAAGTATGTAGTTTCTTGAGCATTCTTCTCCATAACAAGCTACTTTTCCGAATGTTTATTACTTGTAAATTTAAATTGTTAACGTTAAAAAACGCCGCTTAATGGCCTAATTGAATAAATACATTTGACTTTGACTTTATTTGTCATATTATTAAAACAAATTCCAATGGTTGCAAATCTTACCCTGACTTGACGATGAGGTTCGGTTAATTTTTTTTTTGCCAGTTTTATAATTATAGATCCCAGTTGCATGTAGTAAATGTCTTCGGACAGTGGTAAGCAAAATGCCATATTTTATAGCACCAGATCGGTTGGTTGTAAAAGAATCCGTGGATTGGCTATTCACAATATCACGATGACGGCTGGATTGATTTGTGTAATCAATCGGACGTGGCCCTTGGCTGTTACACTTTACTTCACCAGTTTCTTGATACCGTCGCACCCATAATTTTAATAAATTCATGTACGTGAGGACGATGCACCTAGCACTACTATACTACATATAGGTATAAAGTATTACAAGCATTAACAGGTAAAACCCTTCACTTGATAAATAGGTCACATGGTTCTTACATACTTACTGATATTGCATACATAGGTAAATTACCTAATTCAACAACAACGGAACAGTGTGCGAGTCAAAATTTTTTTAACAAAAATAATAGAAAATAATAAAAATATTTAATTTGTATTATAATTATGAATATAATACAAATTAACCAGTTTGATTTTGTCTACACTAAGGATTGCCCTATGGAGTAGGACCAGCATGTTTCCAAGCATTGATATTGTTTCCAAGCATATCAATCCAGCCGTCATCGTGATATTGTGAATAGAAAAACCTAGAGTCCTCAAGGTTTCGGAGACGCCGATAACAGATGTCGTCTCGGGCGTCCATGCATACACCCGCGCGTTGTTTAAAATTGTGCTCCAGGGTATACCCTGGGTATGTTAGGTACGATACGTCTGACGGACATCTGAACTTATTTATTTATTTTATTATTAATGTACACACAGAAAATACATACAGAAAACACATCATGACAATGGAGTACAAAGGTACTGCTTATTTCTTGAGAAATTTCTACCAGCAGACCCGCGAAAAGGAGAAATGAAGAAGAAATGTAGACAAATAGTGTGTGAGAACAGGCAGAGAAGAAAAGTGAACGACTAACCTATGATATAAAAACATATAAATATATATAAACATACACAGTGTAAGTGATACTAAATACTTAAATAAATACATAACTCTAAAATATATAGTAAATAAATATATACTAAATATATATAAATATACTTAAGTATAAAGATCAGATTTGAGAGGAAAGATAATGCTCTTTTAATCGTTTTTTAAAAAGCGATATAGTGTCGAGATCTCTGATGCTAGGCGGAAGTGAGTTCCACAATCTTACAGCATGGACAGAGAAGGAATAGGAATAATAGCTGGTTTTATGAGGATGGGATTTAAGGAGGGATCTAAGATGTGACCTGCATAATGTATCTCTAGGGCGGGCGTAAGAAAATCGCTCACGCAGGTAGGAAGAATAAGACGGGTTGTGTAAGATGTTGAAGAGGAGACATAAAATCCGAGTTTTTCTGCGAAGACGGATTGGGAGCCACTTGAGTTCCTTGCGAAGGTGAGAAACATGGTCATACTTACGTAGACCATAAACAAAGCGAATGCATAAGTTTTTCAGGCGCTCAAGCTTGTTTAATAGCTCCTCTGTAGCATCCAGGTAGCAGGCATCGGCATAATCTATAATCGGCTGAATAAGTGTTTGCGCTAAAGAAATCTTTGTCTTTAAGGGCAATAGACTCTGAAGGCACTTCAGCGAATGGAATGAAAAATGAACCTTACGACTAACTTCGTTGACCTGAGCATGCCACGAAAGATTAGAGTCAATGATTACCCCCAGATCTTTTGCGGTTTCGGTAAAGTCTATGCGAACACCGTCGAGATATAGAGGCATCAAAGAAGTAACGTTAGCCGCATTGCGAACGAATTTGCTGCCTATGACCATGGCCTGCGATTTACTTGGGTTAATTTGTAGCCCAAATGACTTAGCCCATGAGCTGATAGATGCCAGGTCTCGATTCATGGCCGCAATAGCAGAACCAGCGTCGTCTGAAGTAAAATGTCGATACAGCTGCAAGTCATCTGCATATAGATGGAAACTAGATGAGATTACTCTGGTGACAAAGTTAATGAAGATTGAAAAAAGAAGAGGCGAGAGAACGCTACCCTGAGGAACCCCCTCAGTGAGGCTACACCAATCAGAGAAGGACTCATCAAGGCGAACACACTGAGAACGTCCCCGAAGATAAGAATTGAACCATGCTAAAGCGGAAGAAGAGAAATTGATGGATTCCAGAACACCGAGTAAAATGTCGAAATCCACTGAGTTGAAGGCACTGCTAAAGTCAAGCAATACAAGTACAGTAATGGACTTATTCTCCATAGCCCAGCGGACATCGTCAGTCACTTTTATAAGTGCAGAAACAGTGCTGTGACCCGAACGAAAACCGGATTGAAAGGGAGATATTAAAGAGTTTGACGTCAAGAAATATGATACTTGTCTATGGACTAAGTGTTCGAAGACTTTTGAGAGAAATGGAAGAATATAAATAGGTCTGAAGTGAGTTAATAAAGAAGGATTGTTGGTTTTAGGTAAGGGTATGATGTAAGCCGGCTTCCAGACCGTCGGAAAAGAGCAAGAGGTAAACGAGTGATTGAAAATGTGAGTTAGAACAGGAAGCAATGATGGGAGGATAACAGTAATCATTCTGGCACATAACTTATCGTTACCGACTGCTGAAGAAGTTATTGCCAAAACAGACTTCTTAACGTCATCCTCGGTAACATCACTAAGGTTGAAGGACGGACATTGTGGCACCGGCAAACTGGCAAGTCGCTCCTAAGTTGCTGCAGTTGGTGGGTGGTCGCCAGCCATTGGCGGAAGCCTACCACCAGTTTTTTTTTTTGAAAGAAAGAAAGAAAACTTTTTTGTCACCTGATTAGCACCACCCGGGGACCACGTATAGGGTATCGTATGAGGTACTTTCCTACGGACGTGGGTGACTCGGCCCCCTAAAAGTGTAGTAGAAATAAATGAATTACTTACTTTCATTAATGATAGGCATAAAAACTAGTATCCAACTCTAAAAAAATATATATATCTTGGTTGTTGACCACGACCTTTTAATACACGTCAAAGTCGCTTAAATAAATAAATATACTCTTTCCAAAGAGTATATTTTACATTTCATGCTGAAATAACTAGGAAAGGAAAATACTAATGCGATTTTGCCCTTTTACTTCCATGAAATTGAATAATATTACATATTAAACACATTATTCATTATTCCAGGCATATAGTACAAAAGTTCTTGACTGAGTATATATTATTCTCGGCATTCTTGAACAAAAGTTCTTGCACAAACTAATTCAGAGCATAACCCTGAATTAAACCAGATATTTTTCATCTAGAGTCGTAGGAATTTAATCTCAGCTTAAACAATGTATGGGCTTCTGCCATTTTCCTTTACTTTCATTTAGTTTTAATATATCACAAGGTATTTTGTTATAGAATTTTACACAGTGAAAGATGAGTGTACTTTACCTAGTCTATAAGATGGTTGATATAACTTATCTTTATTTCTCGTTATTACAATTGTGTGGAATGGAATGACATCAAGATTAGAAGTTATAGAAAATAAAGGTTACCCTCTCCGTTATAGGTATAGGTCACAAAAACAATTAACTATAAAAAACTTAACTGTAGCTTGTGGGGTCAGGGGTGTGACCATAAGCTCTTAGAGCGGTATCAATTTGATATCGAATAAGGGACAGATGTATTTGACTTGTATACATCTGTCACTTACTCGATCTCAAATTGATACCGCTCTAAGAGCTTATTATGGTCACACCCCTGACCCCACAAGCTACAGTTAAGTTTTTTATAGTTAATTGTTTTTGTAAACAGTTTTGAAAATTTTCAAGAGATGTATATTGTTGTTCTGTTTGTTTCAAACGTGAGGAACATGTTGGTTCTGTTTTGAAATATTCAAAACTATATCAGTTTTTTCAGTTAATAAATATTTGTTAATCTAAATTGGATTACTATATTAAATTAATACCATAAGAATAATAAATAATACTGTCTTGTTTTTTTTTGTTCTCGATACCGATGGGCTACTATTTTTTATATTTTCAAATGTTTTTCATTTTTGTAATTTTTTGTTTTATGAAAATATTTAAAAATGTAACAAATAAATGGAGTAAAGGACATAATAAATAATACTACGTATATAAGTAGGGATTGCAAAATCCGTTTTTTTTTTAAATCCGGATTTCAGTGTTCTCGTCCGATTGAAATCCGCATTTCGGTTTTAACGAATTATGAGTTTTTTTTGTTGACAGGCTCGCGCTTGACCACTATCTAAGTTTAAGTGTTTTAAGTTGATTTGATAAAACTGAAATAAAATAGCACAAATTATTTATAATAGGGTGCACGGTTGGCGCAGTGGTTGAGCGATTGACTGCTGCGCTGCGTGTCGCGGGTTCGATTCCCGCACGGAACAATTATTTGTATGATCTACAAATAGTTGTTCCGGCCTTGGGTGTTTGTGTATGTGAGTTTATATGTTTGTAAACGCACCCACGATACAGGAGAAATTCCTAGTGTGGGGCAACGTTTTTTAAAAAATAAATAAATAAAATAATAATTAAATAAATAATCTGCATGTTCTATTCGATCAATTACGACTAGGGATTGCAATCCGGATTATTCGAAACTCGATAACAACAGAAAACGCCGGCTTTTCATGACATTTTTAAATCCGGATTTTAAGACTGAAATCCGGTTATTTCGGATTTATTTCAAAACTTATTTTAACGGATAATATTTGTATTTATCCACAAATTTTCATTTTAAGTAATCGGTTCGGTAGATCGATATTAACTATTCTAATGCGCAAATGAAAATAATATTAGAATTGATAGGCTTAGGTTTTATTTTTATTCTATAGCTCAACTGGATGACCAAAAGAGCTTTTGCTACTGCTGGCATGTTCTGTAATAAAATAAGACCGCACCTTAACAATGAGACACGTGACGCGATCATGTGGGAAGCGCTTGCCGACTCCCTGGACATCTCGAAGGCTTTTGACAGGGTCTGGCATGAAAGCTTTATTGGTAAGCTTCCTTCATTCGGTCTGCTCAGTGGTCTGTGCGATTGGATTGCAGACTTCCTAAGGGACCGGTCCATCCGAGTGGTTATTGATGGCCGCTCGTCTGACCAACTGGATATTAATGCCGGGGTTCCTCTTATTTTATATTTCTATTCCATCTAATCAGTCGGTCATATCATAATAGTAATATGTATTTTAATCAGTCTTCTTTAAAAAACGAGGCTTTAATTTTTGTTTTTACTATTTTTTGTCTTGCGCTTGACCACTATCTCACCTGATGGTAAGCGATGTCGACGATGAAGCACGCTTGCCAAGAAGAAACCTATTCACTCTTGATTGTTTATTTTAGAGATGCCCAGGTAGTAGCTATCAGGATATACAGAATCCAGCAGGGAATTCTCCTCTTTTGCTGTGTGCACAATAAAAGTATTCCCAAAACGTTTGGTGCGTATTGGGTGGGATGTCCACCATGTACCGATGACGCATTGCCGTACGTCTTGTAGTTCGATGATGGAACGGGCTAGGAGAAATCAGTTCATGCAACTCCAACGCACACTCCCCGAAATGTAACCGAAAAAAACCAACAGGCTGCCAACTCGCCCAGTATCTATATAATCGCCGAATAGCCTCTTGGCCCATTTTTCGATTGACTCAAGTGCATCCAGCTGGTATTTGGCAGATCCGTCCCGGAGATGAGATCAGTACTCCATGCATGATCTAACTTGCGCTTGATACAAATTTTAAAGAGCAACTGTTCTGGGGATAAGTACCGTCTTATCTTCGCAAGGATCCCCAACTTTTTGGCAGCTAGCTGAGCTTTTGCCTCAATAAATGGACCAAAATTGAGGGTCGATTCAACGTAACGCCAAGAAGCTCAAGTCGGTCCGTTATCGGCACGGTCACACCTCGGAAAGAAGGAGCCGGGTGGATCTGGCTCCTTTTATAGGAAAAAAAGACACGCCTGGGTCAGCTTTGAACAGCAGCATTAAACCTGACCAGATTGGCATTGCCCCATTCGGAGACTGCCTTCAAGGACAGATTCAAGCGCCTCTCGGAGAGACCGGATCTGAGGCCCAGTAGCGCGCGCGTCGGACACGTATCTCTCAGCAACAGTGCTGTCGTATACCCAAAGGTTTTAGCAGATCGTTTATGTAAAACAAGAACAATGTTGCTGAGAGTACCGACCGCTGAGGAACCCCGGCATTAATATCCAGTTGTATCAGACGAGCGGCCCAATAACCACTCGGATGGACCGGTCCCTCAGGAAGTCTGTAATCCGATTGGATTGCTGACTTCCTGAGGGACCTGATGTCAGTGGTCTGTGCGATTGCACAGACCACTCGGCAGACTGAATGAAGGAAGCTTACCAATAAGGCTTTCATGCCAGACCCTGTCAAAAGCCTTCGAATTGTCCAGGGAGACGGCAAGCGCTTGTCACATGATCGCGTCAAGTGTCTCATTGTTAAAGTGCGGTCTTATTTTATTACAGAACATGCCAGCAGTAGAAGAAGGTATTTTGGTCATCCAGTTGATCTATAGAATAAAAATAAAACCTAAGCCTACCAATTCAAATATTATTAGGATTTGCGCATTAAAACAGTTAATATCGATCTACCGATAACTTAAAATGAAAATTTGTGGATAGATGCAAATATTATTTAATTTCCAAGAATACGGATTGCAATCCCTATATATAAGTGAATCTCCTTTATTTTGAAAGTCCGCCTTTTAAGCACCTTTCATACCTAGTGTATAATAAAAATAAAAATCATCCACCCGCTGTAGAGTTGCTTATAATGAATATGCTGATGTTGGTTAGCGCATGACAATTTTGTATCAATAGCATAAAAAAATATTGTTTAATGGGTATCTTGCACGCTTACTTGTGGAATCGATGTCAATAACTACAGAAAACTAACTTCATTGTGGTCAAATAGATGACGCGCACGCGGCGCACGTAAAAGTCGTAGTATATCCTCTTGCCCATAGATGTCACTTGTTATACACTTCTAGGGGGTGAAGATTCTCTGCAGCTGTATGTACTAGAAAAACATAAACATCCGAAGCAGTTAAGTTATGACCAATCCCAACTGACGGCGCCCGCTAACGAACATGACGCAAGAATCTGCATCACCCAGCTCAACCATCATGAAGGGAACCAAATGATCCAACACACTGCCACCATCAGAGAGACATTTGAAAGAGCATGACACACTCAACTGCCATGCAGGGCACACCTAAGTCAACGAACGACACTTAGGTACAGTAAATGGTAGATTTACAGTTGGGTACATAGTACTCAAACACGTGCTTTGCAGTTATAAAATACTAAAAGAAATGGAGTTTGTACAATACAAACATATTCATACTTCAGCAGGTCCAACAATACTTCAAAACAATAATGTTCTGCATAGCACTTGTTTTTGCGCCCTAGGCGCCTAGGTTGTGGAGCAGGACTAGCATTGAGCCAAGCATTTTTATCAGTGATGTAATCCCCCAACTTATAATATGCCTGCCTGCATAATGTGCGTTTTATACAAATTTTAAATTTTGTGTCATTCAGTTCTAGAATGTGGGGAGGAATTTTATTGTAACATTTTGTACAGTACCCCATGAAAGATGATGCTATTTTAGTCAGTCTGAAACCTGGTTGAACTAATTGGTCCCTATTTCTAGTAACGTAATTATGTTTGTCGCCGTTTTTACTAAAAAGGTGTAAATTCTTTCTCACGTACATGATTTTTTCTATGCTATAACACTATTACTATATATTACTATAATGTTATAAAGAGGAAAGATGTTTTTGTTTGTTTGTTTGTACCGAATAGGCTCCGAAACACCTGGACCGATTTGAAAATTCTTTCACCAATAGAAAACTACATTATTCCTGAGTGACAGGCTATTTTTTAATCCCGATATTGGGTCCTGTGGGTAAATATATTGACAAGGAACCGTCATGATGTTAATTTCCTTGAACAGGGGGGTGACCATAAGCTCTTAGAGCGGTATCAATTTGAGATCGAATAAGGGACAGATGTATCTGACTTGTATACAGAGAAAGAATTTACACCGTTTTAGTAAAAACGGCGACAAACATAATTACGTTACTAGAAATAGGGACCAATTAGTTCAACCAGGTTTCAGACTGACTAAAATAGCATCATCTTTCATGGGGTACTGTACAAAATGTTACAATAAAATTCCTCCCCACATTCTAGAACTGAATGACACAAAATTTAAAATTTGTATAAAACGCACATTATGCAGGCAGGCATATTATAAGTTGGGGGATTACATCACTGATAAAAATGCTTGGCTCAATGCTAGTCCTGCTCCACAACCTAGGCGCCTAGGGCGCAAAAACAAGTGCTATGCAGAACATTATTGTTTTGAAGTATTGTTGGACCTGCTGAAGTATGAATATGTTTGTATTGTACAAACTCCATTTCTTTTAGTATTTTATAACTGCAAAGCACGTGTTTGAGTACTATGTACCCAACTGTAAATCTACCATTTACTGTACCTAAGTGTCGTTCGTTGACTTAGGTGTGCCCTGCATGGCAGTTGAGTGTGTCATGCTGTTTCAAATGTCTCTCTGATGGTGGCAGTGTGTTGGATCATTTGGTTCCCTTCATGATGGTTGAGCTGAGTGATGCCGTTTCTTGCGTCATGTTCGATAACGGGCGGCGTCAGTTGGGATTGGTCATAACTTAACTGCTTCGGATGTTTATGTTTTTCTAGTACATACAGCTGCAGAGAAACTTCACCCCCTAGAAGTGTATAACAAGCGACATATATGGACAGGAGGATATACGACGAATTTTACGCACCATCTATGTGACCACAATGAAGTTAGTTTTCTGTAGTTATTGACATCGATTCCACAAGTAAGTGTGCAAGATACCCATTTAACAATATTTTATTATGTTATTGATACAAAATTGTCATGCGCTAACCGCTAACCAACATCAGCATATTAAGGCAGCACTACAGCGGGTGTATGATTTTTTTATTTTTATTATACACTAGGTATAATAAAAATAAAAATCTGGTGCTTAAAAGGCGGTCTTTCAAAATAAAGGAGATTCACTTATATAGAGGGATTGCAATCCGGATTCTTCGAAATTAAATAAAATTTGCATCTTTCCACAAATTTTCATTTTAAGTTATCGGTAGATCGATATTAACTGTTCTAATGCGCAAATCCGAATAATATTTGAATTGGTAGGCTTAGGTTTTATTTTTATTCTATAGATCAACTGGATGACCAAAACACCTTTTTCTACTGCTGTCATGTTCTGCGATAAAATAAGACCGCACCTTAACAATGAGACACTTGACGCGATCATGTGGCAAGCGCATGCCGTCTCCCTGGACACTTCGAAGACTTTTGACAGGGTCTGGCATGAAAGCCTTATTGGTAAGCTTCCTTCATTCGGTCTGCCCAGTGGTCTGTGCGATTGGATTGCAGACTTCCTAAGGGACCAGTCCATCCGAGTGGTTATTGATGGCCGCTCGTCTGACCAACTTAAAATAACTGGATTTCAGTCTTAAAATCCGGATTCAAAAATGTCATGAAAAGCCGGCTTTTTCTGTTGTTTTCGAATTTCGAAGAATCCGGATTGCAATCCCTAGTCGTAATTGATCGAATAGAATATATAGATTATAAATAATTTGTGCTATTTTATTTCAGTTTTATCAAATCAACTTAAAACACTTAAACTTAGATAGTGGTCAAGCGCGAGCCTCTCAACAAAAAAAAAACTCATAATTCGTGAAAACCGGCTAATGTGGATTTCAATCGGACGAGAACCCTGAAATCCGGATTTTAAAAAAACCGGCTTTTGCGAACCCTACTTATATACGTAGTATTATTTAATATGTCCTTTATTTAATTTCTTTCTCATTTGTTACATTTTTAAATATATTTTTATAAAACAAAAAAAACAAAAATGAAAAACATTTGAAAATTTAAAAAATAGTAGCCCATCGGTATCGGGAACAAAAAAAACAAAACAGTATTATTTATTATTCTTATGGTATCTATACTAATATTTTAAAGCTGAAGAGTGTGTTTGTTTGTTTTTTTGTTTGTTTGTTTGAACGCGCTAATCTCAGGAACTACTGGTTGGAATTGAAAAATTCTTTTGTGTTGGATAGTCCATTTATCGAGGAAGGTTATAGGCTATATAACATCACGCTACAACCAATAGGAGCCGAGCATAAATGAAAAATGTTGCAAAAACGGGCAAAAATATTCCTTTTTGAGAGCTTTTGTTGCGTGCGCTGCGTAAACGGTTTAAGTTACGCAAATATAATGTATGATGGAATTGTTCTTCTTTAAAAGTTCAAAAAAAAAGTCCGCGGCAGCATATGTCTACCTTTTAAGATTGACTCACAATAGCAGCTTTTATGTTCTAAATTTTAATTAGATCGCCGCCGCCGGTAGAAACAAAAGTTTACAGGTTACATTCGTATAGTACTAAGGGTAGGTAGGGTAGGGTAGGATAGGTGTAGGGTAGGTGTAGGGTAGGTGTAGGGTAGGTGTAGGGTACGAAACACCTGGACCGATTTGAAAATTCTTTCACCAATAGAAAACTACATTATTCCTGAGTGACAGGCTATTTTTTAATCCCGATATTAGGTCCTGTGGGTGAATATATTGACAAGGAACCGTCATGATGTTAATTGCCTTGAACAGGGGGGTGACCATAAGCTCTTAGAGCGGTATCAATTTGAGATCGAATAAGGGACAGATGTATCTGACTTGTATACATCTGTCACTTACTCGATCTCAAATTGATACCGCTCTAAGAGCTTATGGTCACCCCCCAGTTCCCTTAGAGCAGTGTTTCTCAACCTTTTTCATGACGCTACCCCCGTTGTATAAAAAATATTTCGCGACCCCGACACTTCGCTTTTTTTCAACCGACTGCAAAAATGAAAAGGTTCTCAATTCGACTGTATGTTTAATTTATTTTTTGTATGATTGTTCCACAATAACTCTGCCGATTGTGGACCGATTTTGAAAATTCCTTTTGTGTTTGAAAGGGTATACTCCCGAGGTGGTCCCCAATGGGAACACCTTGGGAGTATACCCTTTCAAACACAGCTGGCTGCCAAAAAGTTGGGGATCCTTGCGAAGGTGAGAAAGTACTTCACGCCGGAACAGCTGCTCAACTTGTATCAAGCGCAAGTTCGATCATGCATGGAGTACTGTTTTCATCTCTGGGATGGATCTGCCAAATACCAGCTTGATGCACTGGAGTCGATCGAAAAGCGGGCCAAGAGGCTCATCGGCGATGAAGCACTGGTCAAGACAAAGCTCCAGAGCCTTGAACATCGTCGTCGAGTTGCCAGTTTGTCGGTTTTTTATCGGTTACATTTCGGCGAGTGTGCGATGGAATTGCATGATCTAATTCCACCTAGCCCGTTTCATCATCGGACTACCAGACGTACGGCGATGCGTCATCGGTACATGGTGGACATCCCACCTATACGCACCAAACGTTTTGGGAACACTTTTATTGTGCGTACAGCTAAGGAGTGGAATTCCCTGCCGGAGTCTGTGTTTCCCGACAGCTACAATCTAGGGGTCTTTAAGTCAAGAGTGAATAGGTTTTTTCTAGGCAAGCGTGATTCACCGTCGACCACATCATCGCTTTCCATCAGGTGAGATAGTGGTCAAGCGCGAGCCTATAGGATATAAAAAAAAAAAAAACATTTTTCTCCTTTTCATCAGATCCTGACTTAGTATCAACATACTAAGTCAGAATCTGACTTAGTATCAATATACTAAGTCAGAATCTGATGTGATCCCAAGGAAATCAAGGAAACTCCTCAAATATTGTAGGCATACATATAGCGATTTTGGTATTATATATTTTTCAACAACAATGCAATTATTTGCACTCAGAATCATTTTGTGAAGTGGAACTGATGAAAAAAGGCCACAGATGGCCACTGGAAATCCTTAATGATAAGTCTGTCACGAGTATAAGATACCTCGAATAACTCATAAATAAATGGTACTGATAAAAAAGGTACCATTGAACTGATCAGATGATGATGCTGGAAGGTAGGCACTGGAACTCCGAAATAAAACAATATATCCTAGTCGTGTTTGGGCTTATTGGAATTTTCATGAGATGTTCTTTGAAAGAAGAATTGTGTATTACTTCTCAGTGCAAGAGATATCGGAGAACACTGGGCAAAGGTGGATCATTAATCTGCTTTTAAATGAGGCAAATGCAGCCATAAATGAGGCAAATTTGGCAACCAAGCTCAAAGTTTTTGGTCTCTGATGGCATTATCTTCCGATGGGATGATGCACTTGGAATTCAAATCTGCCAATATGGATTCCTTTTGGTTAAAAAGAAAAACATAATACCCAGAATTAATAAAACAGGGTTTGAAGTGTTTGATAGATTGAATTGAAAGTTTGTGATTGAAAAGCTAGCAAATAAATCGCTTAAATTTGGGAGACGATTTAATACTCAATCTAGCAAAAACAGATCCGTTTTTGGAGAAATTTATTAGTCACAAACAAGCGCAACCTTCGCAGGACAAGTACTCATAGGTTATTTTTTGTTAATTTGTATTAACATACAAATGTTTATATCCTTTAGTTAACATTTTATTAATAAATCTATATTTTTTAACTTTTTTTTTACCCCCATGGGGTTGCGACCCACAGGTTGAAAACACTGCCTTAGAGAATCGTGCCGGCAAAGATTGTATATCGCTTTGATGGCTCGTTTTTGCAGAATAAAAATTGACTCAATGTCTGCAGCCCTTCCCCATAGTAGAAACGGTAAGACATTATACTATGAAAGTAACTAAAATAGACAAGCCTCGCGGTATCTACATCAGTAATTTGACGATTTTTTCTAACATCATAAGCTGCCGAACTTAGCCGCCCTGCAAGTGATATTAAATGAGGACCCCATTGTAACCTTTTTAATCCCGAAATTGGGTCCTGTGGGGTGGTCCACGGGAGTGAAGCCGCGGGCAACAGCTAGTTATAAATATATTGACAAGGAACCGTCATGATGTTAATGTCCTTGAACAGTTCCCTTAGAGAATCGCGCCGGCGAAGATTGTATATCGCTCGGATAGCTCGTTTTTGCAGAATAAAAATTGACTCAATGTCTGCAGCCCTTCCCCATAGTAAGATACGGTAAGACTACTATGAAAGTAACTAAAATAGACCTGCCTCGCGGTATCTACATCAGTAAATTGACGAATTTATCTAACATCATAAGCTGCCGAACTTAGCCGCCCTGCAAGTGATATTAAGTGTGGACCCCATTGTAACCTTGAGTCTGGGGAGATCAACAGGAAAACCTTTTTATTGAGGCATTCTAGCTTCTCCTTGCCTAATATAATGTCACAATCAGTACTTTTGACATTTGGCAAGGCAAATTTTACGCACTTAGTTTTTATACCATTTAAAACAAAATTATTGGCAGTGAACCAATCCTGAACCTGCTGTAGTACGTTATTTACGTGGTCAAACTGACAAATACGTCTATTTATTAAAAAAATTAAAGATGTGTCATCAGCAAAAAACACCATGTTAAGTTTGTTTTCCAATAAACAGAGTAAATCGTCTATGTATATTAAAAATAAGAAAGGACCTAAAATTGAGCCCTGGGGAACCCCCTTTTTCAAACGTGAAAATCCGACGATTCACACCGTTTATTTGAACTAATTGCTGTCTATCATTCAAATAAGATTATAGTAAACTTAACGGTGATTGGCCTAGCCCGTAATGCTAAAGTTTCAGAAGTAATGTTCCATGATTAACGCAATCAAACGCCTTCGATAGGTCCCAGAAGATACCTATGGCATCTTGTGCCTCTTTCCACGCATTAAATACGTTTTTTAATAGGGTGACACCAGCGTCAATTTTACAACGCCCTTTGGTGAAACCATACTGTTTATAATGATCTTGCATTATAAACAGTTATTCGTATTAAAATGAATGAGCATTGGATTTAGCATTTACCTTGCTGTAAAACTGGCAACACTGGATACTGGGCTATATATTATTTGTGTCTTTACTGTCCCCGGATTTAAAAAGTGGTATAACCTTACTATATTTCATTAGATCCGGAAAGACTCCTTGATCCACACACAAGTTGAAAATTGAAGCTAAGTACGGCGCTATAGTCTGAATAATGGAGGTTCAAGCTTTGATGAACATTCCCCATAGATTTTCGGTCGGTTTGATCTTGATTTGCTTAAAAGGCCGTGCCCGAGAAGGGCAGTCGAGCTGACCCGGCCAACTACAGACCCATATCTGTAACCTACATACTCTGTAAGAGTATGGAACGTGTACTCAATATTAGAAGATCTGGTCATAAAGATATATGCAAGAAAAATGTGTATAATATGTGTATATTGATTTATAATAACATACCAAATGAATTAAAATTATTGCAGGGTAATGTTTTTAAAATCAAATTGACAGATTGGCTACAAAATAGTTGCTTCTATAGTCTGAAGGAATTTATAGAGCATAGACATAATTATTGTTAAGAATATAAATAATGAATAATTTATTTATTAAATGAGTAATATTTGACATGATAATTGTAATAACATTCATCAATATATATTGATTAATGGTTAAATCAGCATTGTAAACAAACATTTTTATTTGATTGACATAAAAATGTTATTTAATTTATTTTTATAATTTCAGTTGTTAACATTTTAATGTTTTTGATGACATTTTTAATTTTGATGATGGACATGTTATTTTTTTTTTTTATTATTATTGTCGAGTTTATAATCTGACGATTGAAAGTATTGGAATTTTAGTTATTGACATTAAATATATTTGATTGACATTTAATTTTAATTATTGACATTTTAATTTTCAAATTGTAGGTATAATCAGACAATTGAAAGTATGGGAATGCATCAATGTTGTTTTGGTTTGGTCTGGTTATTTTTTTAAATCTAATTTTTACAATTGTGTTTTGGGTATGATGTCTAAAAACTTATTGAAAGTAATTTGCACGCTTGCTTGCAGGCAGAATACAATAACTTTTAGGCTTTAAGATCTTTCCTTGTTAAACAATGTATTTTCTGGCAAATAAATATTATGATTTGATTATCTTTTTTTTTTTGTAACTCACAAAACTGATGTACAATCGAGTATGCAAAAAAATAATTTACAACAAAATAAGTCTGATAGACACCTACTAGATGTGAACCTTACATGCACATTATAAAAAACACTTATTATTTAAAAATTATATCAAGAATTCAAGAAAAATTAAAAAATAAATTTTTAACCTCTAATAGATCATATAGAGTATAAAAAAAAAAAAAATAACAAGAAATCAAAAATTAAAACAAAATTAAATCATAAATAAAATTAAAATCAAATTACAATTGATTCCAATCACAGCAAAGTAGAGAGTTGAGTTAAACTTAATCAAAAATAAATCAAACTGAAACAAATTATAAATCAAAATAAAATCAAACAAATTCAAAAATTAATTAAATTAAATAAAAATAAATAAAAACCAAATTATAATAATATCTAATAACTAAAACAAAATTAAATTAAAATAAAACAAACTAAAATGAAATAATCAAACAAATAAATCCCTGAGTTTGCTTCTCACTGTGGCTACGGAACCAGCAAAGAAATCTATTTCGCTACGATTACCATTGGCAAGAGATAGCATGCGGCATAAGGGTGAAAAACTACCTATATTAGTACGACTATGAGGTAGGTCGAAAGTTCTTCGGTTAATTAAGCGGCTACCACTTCGTGGGATACTAATATTTACTTTCGTCAAGAGCTCGAGGGAATCTATTAGACCATTAATTATTTAAAAAGAAACATACAATCTAATGATTTCCTACGAGCACCTAGAGATTGCAAACAAAATGCAATCTCTAGGACTCGTGCTATAGGAATTCAGACTACGACATCTATTATCTGCGTTACATAGGTGATAAAGAAATCGTTTTTGAACGCGCTCTATCCATCTGAGTGTACCTGATAATGTGGGTTCCATACCGCACAACAATACTCCAGAATACTGCGAATAACGCTGTTGTAGATGGTAATAGTCAGGATTGATTCTCTAAAAATTTAATAGTTTAGATGCTCGACTAATTATTTGGTCGTAATGACCTCTAAAACTTAAACTGCTATCTACTATAACTCCAAGGTCCCTAATAGTATCGACTTCTTGGAGGGGGCTATTATTAATTGTATAATAAGTTTGACATGTTTTCCTTTTTCTGCAAAATTTAATGTAATAACACTTGCTTTCATTTAAATACATTTTATTTTGTAAGCACCAGTTGTTAACGCTATTTATATCTTGCTGAAGCTGAGTAATGTCAGACTCGTTGTGTATGGTTCGATATAGCTTTAAGTCATCAGAAAAAAGTTTATATTCCGAATTAATTTTGCGGCCCAAATCATTTATGAAAACTAAGAAAAATAAAGGCCCTAAGTGTGACCCTTGAGGCACGCCTGATGGTATATAGCACTTTTTGGATTTAAAACCCTTAAGATACACCAGTTGCGTTCGATTCCTTAGGTACGATTCGCACCAACGCAGTAATGACCCATGAACACCCATACTTTCCAATTTAGCAATAAGTAAGACGTGGTCTACTAGATCAAAGGCTTTTTTAAAGTCAGTGTATATTGCATGAACTACACTACCATCGTCTAATGCAGATGATATATATGAAACATACTCAACTAGATTAGTCAATGTTGATTTTTTGGGGCGAAAACCGTGCTGGTTATCATCTAGAACATGCTTAGAATGAGAAAAAAAAATTCTATGAACAAGTGATTCAATAACTTTACCACATGCGGAAAGAATTGAAACCGGTCTGTAATTTACAACATCATCCACACTACCAGATTTAAAAATTGGCGTGATGTGCGCTATTTTCCATTGATCAGAAAAAATGCCCTGGGACAAAGAATAGTTAAAAATTGAAGTCACAGGATCAGCCAGGTTCGCTGCACACTTTCCAAGGAAGAGAGAAGGGATTGAATCAGGCCCTGGACCTTTATCACATTCCAAGTTAGCCAAGTAATCAAAAACTTCTTTAACTTGAAGTTCGCAGTGGCTGAAAATGTTGTTGTTTCCGGGAGTGGATTCAATTGGAGCTAATGAGTGAATGTTACTGCTTACTCCATATATGGACTGAAAGTTTTCGGAAAACAAATCACTAATTTCCTGACCGCCTCTGACAACCCTAGCGTTGTTTAAAGTAATTTTGTTAGAAATATAATTGTCACATAACCGTTTATTTTTTAAGTACTTCTAGACATGCTTAGGATTGGTGCGCAGATGTTCGGCTATATTCATCTTAAAGTTTGCATAACAGTCATGTGTTAACTTACTGCAACGCGTTCTTAGGCATTCAAACGTAATTTTATCTCTAGGGTTGCCGCATTTTTATATAACTTATGATAATTAGCTTTCTCCTTAATGACTTTTATTTAAACTTGGGTATACCAAACAGGATAGCGTTCATCTCGTGGTTTAGTAATTGGAGTATGCTGTTTTATAATAAGCATGAGTATGTCATAGAATTTCTGCAGCATCTCGTTAATACTATTTATAGCATTCCATTCACTAGACCAAGAAATCTTCGCAAGCTCAGCGTTAAACACTTCGTAATTGCAAAGGTAAAAGTTCAAGTACGGAACTTTTTTTTGTGTTAGATGTTTGCCATGATTGGTTGTAAACGAAATCTCTAGTGCTGGATGATGAGGATCAGTCTGTATAAGTGGACCTAAGGCCTGAGTTACCAGTACAGTGTTATTACTACTACTTAGGACTAGATCTAAAACTCTATTTGAAGCATTGACTATTGTGTTGCATTGATGGAGATCATTAAAGGCTAACATATCTATTAACATGTTTTCCTGACTACCGCTTGACCCTTTGGGGACCAAAAAACCAGTATCCGCATTATATTCCCAAGATATACTACCCATATTAAAATCACCGATTAGTAGGTTGATTGAATTCATTTTACTCTTTTTGTTTATGACTTCTGTAAAGTTTCTAAATAGTTCATCGATATAATCTTGTTTGGTTGGAGGTGGGATATAAACGGCACAAACATTAATATTTAAAACACTCTCACATTTGATTGTGATCCAAAATTCCTCGCAACGGGACTCCCAGCTTAATCTCCGTGACACCTCATATTTGTCCAGAATTGCAATAAAGACCCCTCCACCATCCCTTTTTAGGGTTCCGTACCCAAAGGGTAAAAACGGGACCCTATTACTGAGACTTCACGATCCGTCTGTCTGTCTGTCTGTCCGTCTGTCACCAGGCTGTATCTCATGAACCGTGATAGCTAGACAGTTGAAATTTTCTCAGATGATGTATTTCTATTGCCGCTATAACAAAAAATACTAAAAACAGAATAAAATTAATATTTAAGGGGGGCTCTCATACAACAAACGTGATTTTTTTACCGTTTTTTGCTCGATATTAATAACGGCAACAGGTAGACGCTTGAAATATGCACAGAATATTTAGTTGTATATTCACTTCAAAAACAAAAATTATGAAATTAAAATAAAATAAATTAAGGGGGGCTCCCATACAACAAACGTGATTTTTTTGCCGTTTTTTGCGCCTAAACACTTTGTATCTGTTATCCAAAATTTCATGGTCAAACACCGTATCATTAAGCCAGCTTTCGGTGTCGATTATTAAATCATAATTAAAATTCAAAAATGCTGTATAGAAATCCTCTCGTCTTGGTTCGTAAGCCTCTTACATTTTGATAATATACTTCGAAACTGAATTTGAATTCTAATTACACAAAAAGCGTGCTAAATATGCTAACAATTTAGTTTAAAAGCTACAAAGATGCCAGACGTTCAAATTTTTTTACGAGCTGAGATTTGGTTGTTACATCTTTTCTCACAAATATGCGACCATTCCGAACCCATACAAAGTTGTATTTCCTTTCCTTAGCAGCGATTCTTGTCGGTGCATGTAGTTTTTTATTGGCCATATTCAGATTTTCCGTTACAAAAATTCTCCCCACCAATGCCAATGTGGCTGCAGTTTAACTTCTCCGACTCATTCTTCTTATTGAAGTTTCTGACTGCAGCAAGAAGATTATCGCGAACGCGAGGACTGATCAGCTTGACGACTATACTACGCGGACGATTCGTTTCTGCATTCAATTTGGCAACGCTATGAAATGACTGGATTTCACTATCGTGAAGTTCATTTCCTACAACTCTACCCAACTGTTGCACGACCGCTAAAAGGTTTTCAGTCTTGTGTTTAGGCGCGCACTGTATCTCAATATTACTCTCACGGGCCAATTGATCTATTTGGTGCAATTTAGTGTCTAATTCCCTCACTTGGGCACCCAACATGGCGTTGTTTTTGAGGAGTTCAGCACTACAGTTGTTTTAGTTAGCATTCAAATCGGCTTGATCATCATAAGCATCGGAGAGAAAAGCCACAGTCTTCTTAAACTCTTCTAAGTCTTGGTACATTGTTGAAAATCTCGAGGTTAGGTCACTTACATCCCTTTGGACCGTAGCTAGAGTGTTTTAAAATTTTGCTAGTGAGGCCTGCTGACTATCAAACTTATCGTTCATTTCCTGGCGTAACTTACGAATTTCTGCGAGTATCGTGTCTTGCAAGTTGACCTCAGCACCAATTTGTGCCACTCTGGGCGTAATTGGTGACTTCTCAGCTGGTGTAAGTCTCTGACTAACTTTTGGCTTATTTTGGCTAATGCTAGGCGGTCCCGATTTAGGAGAAAGCGCTGGAACCGGTTCAGGAGCCACGTGACCAGTGTGACCCTTAGCGTGTCGGCCAGAGACGCAGATTGGACAAGTCCATATGGACCTAGGTGTTGATGCTTCATCGTACTTAACACATTCCAAATGGTACTGGAGGGTACATTTGCTTAAACAGCATTTAATTCTCTTCTGTGTTGAAGGAGATTGGTAACAAGCATTGATTTAGTACTGGCCATTGCAATAATTTGACGCTGTCACTCATCTATAACTGTCGTAATGTGTATATATTTTTCTTTCTCATAATAATTAAACTGTTAAAACAACGTTTCTTTCTTAATTCCACTGCGCGGATCACTGTATCAGCTACAGAAACATACTCCGACATGTGTAACGAGAATAGTAGCATTACAACCCGCACAGAGCATATTGGACAAAAAAAATATATATATAATAATAAAAATGCAAAAAGCAATCCCTGTTCTGGGGATCGAACTAGAATTCGCACGAGCTACAGTCGTCCTTTAACGAACCTGGCCACAGACACTTAGAAAAAATATTCGAAATGTATGTACCTATTGCTGTGTCGTCGCGCTATCAGCGATCAAGTGACGTCTCGGTTGGTTGAGAAAATTTTTGACTAAACAAAATGTTTTTTCGAAACACCCACTTCCACATTAACTAAAATTTGCAGTCACTTTCTTTGAAATGTTTATTTATTGGTTATGATTAATTACAGCCACCGATTATCAGCCTGCAAACAATATCACTTATGCCACATACACTTGTCTTTAGTATTCACACAATGTTTATATTGTACGGACAGTTCTAACAATATTAATACTTTGCTGCTTACGGAACGACGAAATTTAAGTGTTTACTAATTGACTACCCGTAGTAAAAAGATTTGATTTGATTAAGCTCCTGGCATACCTAGAAGCAAACGATATCCTTACTGGGGATCTTCTAGCGTATGCCATTCACATCTGGAGTGAGGCCATCGAGAGGCACGGCGAAGCGCTTGCCGTCTCCCTAGACATTTCGAAGGATTTTGATAGGGTCTGGCACGAAAGCCTTATTGGTAAGCTTCCTTCATTTGGTTTGCCCGGTGGTCTGTGTGATTTGATTGTAGACTTCCTGAGAGATCGGTCCATTCGAGTGGTTATCGATGACTGCTCGACGGACCACTTGGATATTAATGCCGGGGTCCCTCAGGGGTCGGTATTCTGAGCAACTTTATTCTTGCTGCACATTAACGATCTGCTAAAGTTAGATCGTGCATGGAGTACTGTTCTCATCTCTGGGACGGATCTGCCAAATGCCAGCTTGATGCACTAGAGTCGACTGAAAAGTGGGCCAAGACGCTCATCGGCGATGAGGCACTGGATAAGTCAAAGCTCCAGAGCCTTGAACATCGTCGCCGAGTTGCCAGCTTGTCGGTTTTTTATCGTTTACATTTCGGGGAGTGTGCGATGGAATTGCATGACTTAAGACCGCGCTATCGCATTAGGTATACAACCTGTAATGATAGTTGTAAGGGAGATTTTAATAAATAAATAATAATAAATTAATTCTACCCAGCCCGTTCACCATCGGACTATCAGACTTACGGTGAAGCGTCATCGGTACATGGTGGACATCTCACCCATACGCACTAAATGTATTGACAATACTTTTATTATGCGCACAGCTAAGAAGTGGAATTCCCTGCCGGAGTCTGTGTTTCCCGATAGCTACAATCTAGGGGTCTTTAAATCAAGAGTGAATAGGTTACTTCTAGGCAAGCGTGCTCCACCGTCGATCACATCATCGCTTGCCATCAGGTGAGATATAGTGTTCAATCGCGAGCCAATATAAGAAGAAAAAGCATTTATAGCATTTAGCATGATTAGGTCTATTATAGTTTACAATCCATCCCCAGTATCTATTACTACTATAACCACCCCGGTTTTACCTCGACGCCAGCTTCGAGTCCGTATGTTACTTTCACTGCTTCGAACTGGTCGATACAGCCTCACATCAAATCACAAGGTAGGTACACTTAAAGCCTGAAAAACGTCCTGGAAAACCTATAAAGAACGCAATCACACTTGACACAAATATCATGTACCTATAGAAATTGGGCTAATAAGACGAGTTCTATCCTGATTTTTCACATCTGAAAGTCACTGAGGAAGGCAGGTAAGAATTTCATTGAGATCTTTTTCAAAGACCAACACAACAGAGGAAACTATCTTTAAAAAATAAACTCTTAAAGAGCCTTTTTCAGTGCGGATATTATCTCCTCCGTCCTGGGTTGGGTGGAGGAGTCTGTCTGACAGATAAAACCAGACAGACTTTACCAACAAAAACCACACAGTTGTTCCCTCGCACATTAGGTACAGTCGTCGAGGGCTGCGAGAGCCAATGTGACTCTCAAAACTCTTAATGCCCCGGACAGCCCAGCTCGGACAGTACAGCCTCACAAAAAATTATACAATACACTTGAACGCATAGCCTGAAAACCTCGTAGAAAACCTATAAAGAAGGCAATCACACTTGACACAAATATCGTGTATAGTAATTAGGTGTGCTGGCGTCGATTTCACGCTGCTGGCTTATCCGAGGGGCGGCCGTTAAAGTTTTATCAACATTCGATAAAGTCCGATCGCCGCGCGCGCTATGTGGGTCGCTACTCGCTGGCTACCTGTGCGCTGCGACAAGGCAAGGCGTCATCGTTGTAGCTAGGTCGGAATGTGGGGGTTTGGGGCAATGACTAGGTGGTACCTTTCAGGTAGAATAAAAGATGTCGCATCGACGGTGGCCGTTAGATGCAAACCATCGGGCAGTCAGCATGTATTCCCTTAGGTTAAGACATAGTGTGTGGTGCGGGCAGTAGGTAGACTCGTGAAAATGAAATCACATAAATTATTCGATCACATCATCAGCCTATTAATGTTCCCACTGCTGGGACACAGGCCTCCTCTCTGTGAGAGGGAATGGGCCATAATCCACCACGCGGGCCCAGTGCGGGTTGGTGGATGTCACATGTCTTCGAATTTATGGTTCTAGGACATGCCGGTTTCCTCACGATGTTTTCCTTCACCGTTTTGTGAGCAGTGGTGATGAAATAATTTACACTAAGTAAAGCGCCTGCCTGGGCTCGAACCCACGACCTACAACTTGTAAGTCGCGGCCGATACCACTCGGCCACCACTGCTGCTTTTGTTCGGGCAAATTATTCGATACACTGGGTTTATTCAAATAGTCACAGTTACAATCTTTGCTCACAAATATTACATATCGACAGTGACGATGTCTTAGCTTTGAGGCGGTCAGAACTATACTGCCATCCCAATTACCGCGCGCCACCATTGCGGCTACCAAAAGAACGGCAAAACGTAGTTGTTCTTTGATTCGCCACCACAGGGTGTGTTGTGATTGGTTTTGACGTCCATGCTTTTGACTATACCCGTCAAATATATTAAAGCAATCAATAAGTGCAAATGTACACCTATCTTGCCTCACAAACCTTACTTACTTTGAGTCAAGACGAAACACTAGATGTGTGGTTAATCGTTAGGTTAGGTCCTGCAAGGCTGGCCTGTAAAGCTGATGTCCAAACTCTTTAAAGCCTTTCAAACTTTAGCCTTAAAGTAGGGTTTGACACGTTCTTAACTCCAAATACTCAATTCAGAGACCGGTCCTTTATATCCAAATGGTAGGGTGCTGAATTGCAGAGCGACATCTCATCAGACCCTTTTCAACACTTTACACATGGAACTTGAGGCTGAAATTAATGGTGAGAAGAGTCAAGGTTTTAACCCTTCTCTGGTTAAAACCTAGAATTTAACAAGGAAGTCTATAATATACAATAAGTTTCTAACGATTGAGGATCTGAACAGCGCGCCCTATGCGATGACGTCGCATCAAGCGTGGCATTATGTGCCACTTACGTACTAATCAACCAAACAACTGAAGTCCTGGCGATTAGAAGGAAATCTGGATCCCCAAATAGCTGGCTGCAGCTTTACAATTTTCACAATAGTCACTATGATGCGATTAATATTTAGTTGTTCTTCAGAATTTTATATATTTCCTTACCTTTAACTAAAACATTCTATTTCTGGACAAGCGCGTTAACGAGCAGAGCTATAATCACATCAAATCTGAGCTTTATGTATATATATTTAGTATCTATATATTTTAGAGTTATGTATTTATTTAAGTATATATCACTTACACTGTATGTGTATGTATTTATATCTTAGGTTAGTCGTTCACTTTTCTTCTCTTCCTGTTCTCACACACTATTTGTCTACATTTCTTCTTCATTTCTCCTTTTCGCGGGTCTGCTGGTAGAAATTTCTTAAGAAATAAGCAGTACCTTTGTACTCCTATGTCATGATGTGTTTTCTGTATGTATTTTCAGTGTGTACATTAATAATAAAATAAATAAATCAAACGTTCGAAAATACTTTACACACATTAGCTAATAGAAGAATAGATCAGTCCTTCGAGTCCTGCGTTCTCTTTTGTTTAACTTACCACAGCTAACTTCAGCAGAACCTATACGAGTTACAACAAATGGGTAGGTACTCGTGCTACGCGGGCGGACGTTTCGCGTAGCACGGAATGATTTCGTAGAAGGTATTTTGTAGCAGCTGAATCCGCGCGCAGAAAGTTTTCAGTGACCAATGGAATTAACCTTTCAGATTTATAGATTGTGGTAGGTATACTTTTTATTTTGTTTTGTTCGGGTAAAATAAAACGTAACACAAAGATTCAAGAAATATAAACAAATAATAAAAAGTACAAAAACTACATCTTAGTGAAATGAATTTTATTATTCAAAAAATTCGAGATCGTCATAATAATGAAAAATGATTTTATAGCATTTGCCTTCCTGTATTGTTATTTTTCCTCACCGACAATGTCCCGATCTTCCTTAGCTGTCTTTTCTACCGAGCAAATGACTAATTTTGTGTGGAATCATCATCCTTTTCTGGCCCCACATACTGGCCTGCCCCAAGTGCCCTTACACTTAAATCTTAGAGAACCGAATAAACGCCACTGATGCCGCTGTAAACATTAGCCTTTCTATATATAATGCAACACCTTATTAATTAATTAACGTCTTTACAATTATTTTTGTCATTTTCATAATTAGAAATAGATATAAACCCTTATCTTTTACTACGAGTACCTACATAAGTTCTTCCTTCTAAAATCGATGTGCAGTGAAACATCTCCCCTACTGGGGGTTGACCATAAGCTCTTAGAAAGGTATCAATTTGAGATCGAATAAGGAACAGATGTATCTGACGTGTATACATCTGTCACTAACTCGATCTCAAATTGATACCGCTCTAAGAGCTTATGGTCACATCCCTGAACGCTGCTTTAGGTATACGTCAGCTGTTTTGAAGTTTCCACTGCTTTTATATAGATACTCGCAGGTACTTACATACTCAGGCTTACGGAGACAGCCATTTCAAAAACGTCCAACTCGCATTTAACCCACAACATTACAAAAGTAATAGTAGAAAACTCCTTAAGAACTGTTTCAGAAAACACTTGTGCATACACTACTACGTTTTGAAGCAGTTGTTGTGTGGCGGTCGACGCGTGCGCAGCTCTTCGGCGACACTGTTCAGTGACGTCACATGACAGCGAGACAACCCGAGCGGATTGAGCAAACTATTGTCTGTCAGCAAGTTTGTTCGCCCCGGCTCGAGTCGCCTCGCGTCGTAACTCGACGGAAACCGTGGATCAATTCGGGACGAAGGACGAACGCGGAATCGGCGACACGTGAGTCGCTGTGATTGGTTGATACTTACAACTTTTTTATTTTCATGCTCAGGTAATGGGTTCCTTTTCTGATTTTTTATTTCGGAATATTCCGAGTATTTTTTTTTCTATTACGTGTCTTAATGGTTGTGGAAACTTTTCCCTAGTTACTATTCTGTCTTCGTGTATTAGCCACGGAACTTAAGTGAAATGTGTGGGAATAATGTCAATATCTTGATTAAATACTAACTCAAGGTGATTGGATTATTGCCCACATGTTTCAGTTTTTCAGTTGCCGACCTTTTTTTTGTGAAAAACCAAGTCCATATGTTGCAGTGAGCGGTTTTTTGTTCTTTCTCTATTGTTCGTTTCTTTTAGGCTTTAGCTACGTTAGTAGCCACGTAGTTTATGGGTACTGTAAATAGGTTAATTGCTGTGTCGATATGTTGAACTTGTGGTACTCCTATAGGCTTTGCACATGTGAACCGTATAGTCTACTCTATTCTTAAAGTTCTTACATTATTACCACGCGTGTTTTCCCCGAAAGGCTTAAGCAGACTCGTGTATAAATCACTCCTAACCTAATACACTGACTATTTAATGGCCACTGGCGTAGGTCCTTATTGCAATGAAGCCTTCGCTTTTATTCTATTCTAGAAGAAAGCACAAAAGCTTGAGTTAAGGTGTTAATTTAAAAGATCTGCAAGATCGTCTTCCAGACTGCTTATAACAAAACAACCTCCCGTCCCTAAGACGAACCTATTACCCTAAACCCAAAATCGAATAACTCAACCGTAATCTTTCAATGAAAGTACAAGACTATAGGTTTTCTTTCAGTTTTCAACAGATAGGATTTTCTACTATTGTCCATTCACCATCATAAGTAGGTAACCTATAGATACCCCACATTGAACCTATTCTTACCATGTGCCAAACAAGGCACTTAATCATACCTAAGTAGTGTTCTACAACAGCCAAGTAATAGGCAAAAATATTATCGAGAACGATTTGAAAAATTTAGCTCGGCAACAATGCAATCGTAAATGTTACAATAACTGGATTATGGAGCACCAACGAACCGTTAAAGGGCCTGTAAGTTACTAGGAGAGTAGTACGACTATGTTTTATTACATTTACCAGGTCTACATAACTAGGTCTGTGAATGCTTCACTAGCTTGCTTAGGAAGGTACTCGCTGAAACAGAAGTATTTTAGCTGATTTCAATTGGTCCTGTGACACCCATATTCTAAGTCATGTCCTCCAACTCGAATCATAAAATTTACATGTTTTTATCATTCATCGAGGGTTTTTCCGTTGTCATGGCGAGTCGAGAAGGAACCTCAAACTGACTTGGAATATGGGCCTAAGTCTTTTACAGGATTAGCTTTCGACGTTGTTTTTATTGCCCTGATGTAGCATTCCACTGCAGGGCAAAGGCCTCCCTTCCTTCTATCCATTTTTCTCAATCTGACTCGAATTTCATTTTCCCAATCCTCTAATCACAAATCCATCTTTCCCTTGTGTGTTAATTTTAGTGAAAGCTTTTTCAGTGTCTCATAAAGATTCTTTTAAATTCAGCATCATGTTTATATGTGGTGTCGATTGTCGAATACCTACTGTTCTATATATAGACACTGCTGAATATCTAATGAAACGCATTCCCTCCTCGAAATCCTAGTCGGGATAAAACCTAACTTCACTTAACTAACATAGCAATAGATAAACTTTACGTTACTAAATATAATGTTTAGAAAAAAATATTTATTTTATTGAGTCCGTTGAAAAACGTCGTTTACGTGGGCATTTGTCATGGCTGTATCTTGGCTCCATAACAACCTCGCCTTCGGCTCGATACAAAATATACTATTTCTTCCCACAATATTTAGGAAGTATTAAGGACACGTTAAAGCAGTAATTTCACCCCGACTATTAATAATTTACATATTTACTTGTTGTGGTAATAAATTTCTAATGAATACATGATATTCATGTGTTAGCACTTTGTTTAAACATACGGGTCCCGTTAGAAGCTTGGGGTTTAATAGCTTGACACTATTGTAGACAAAGATGGTGTCGGGTTCTTTGTGGGGGCCGCTTCGTGTGTGGTCAGCTTTAGGCCATGTGTGCACTGGCTCATGTACCTAAGGGTGGATATATATCAAGGGGACACGTCAATCATTTAAGTTATAGTACATAACTGCAGCGGCCAGCAAAAGAGGCATTGATGGACGAACGTGTAAATGTGGGCCGCCGGCCGAGGCAAAGCCGAGGCACACATACCTGGGTATTTTTTTTTTATAAAATCTTTTTCAACACACTTGCTCTTAAAGTGGCTCTAATTTCACCGCAATTAGGCATATAATGATACCTGTAATCAAACTGTGACTTTTTCATTGCTATTATTCACAAGTGAGTTATAGTTTTTTTTTTAATGGTTTCCTGTCTTCATTTTAAATACTTTTAAATTAAACTAATTTTAAAAGTGTTACAAATCAATCCAATGAATTTTAATAAAATAAGTCATTAATTCTAATCCAGTTAAAATTTAAGTATTTTCAATATAATAAAATTGAACACTGTTAATCAATTAAAAGTGTCCCATTCGACATTAATCTCTTTCTATTCCTGTCATGGAAGTAGTACTTACTATATCCATAACATGATATGGGTAGTAATTACTATTTCCATGATATCCATTAAATACATAAAATGTGGTAAAGAAGCTATCTTCTAGTCAAACAATTCAGCAAAATGCTAGAACCTAACATATTGCTTGCTCATTTCATGCAACTTCGTATTCAACTAGATAATTTCAACTTGTACGTGTTTAATAAATAAAACTTGCCCTCAAATATAACTTTTGTTTGTCTGCAATAAAGAAAACTTGAAATTCCCCATTTTGTACGTGGCTAATACGCTATCCGCGAAAAGCTAAACAAAATAAAGTAACCTCATTGTTTTAGTCTATGGCCGATCGCCATTGTTAGATGCGCGCGCATAGGAAAACTGCTTAATTTACCCCGCCATTGCGAAAAAAAATTCACAACTCGTTTTCACTGTTGAAAATGATTTTTTTGTATTATTTTATTCACAAGTGTGTTGAAAAACGTCGTATGATACACGTGTGTATTGATGATTACCGTCTTCAGCTCTCTTAAGACCCTCACCTAAAGGCTCGGGTCTCAATGGCGCCTCAGCGGTAATCACCAACATTACTCACTCGTACCATAATGTACTATTATTCATCTACACAAATTACATCCATCTTAACTATTTATGTTAACAGTTTTTATTACAAAAAAAATAATTTGTGGAAGATATGGAGTCTAAACTAAGCTTAGGCCTGTATTTCAGAACCCCCATTACATCGATTTAAATAGAGATTGTCAACATGGAACTAATGCGAAGGAGTGATGGTGTGTGTGGATGGTGCGTATGTGTGTGTGCGTGTATGTGTGTGTATGCGTGTGTGTGTGTGATATTTACATAGAACGTACAAAACCATAATATTACCTAAATTTGCACCCGCTTCACGATCCCCAGGTAACTTTCACTCCTAGCGTAATTAATCAATTATCAGACAAAGTAAAAAGTTTATATCAATATAAAAAACTAAGAAAAGTAAGAATAGTTAAACAATTGTTATACCCTGCGGCTGCTATTTTGCTACATCAAGTATTTTCTCTTTCTTCATAATTAAGTTTAAGTAACCATTTGATTATTTTGTTTTTGCGTTCAATTTTGTGACATTTCGTTATAATAACAATAATTTTATTTAGCTTATTAAATAATTTGGCTCCACGGAAAGGGAAGAACCTTTGCGCAAAAGAAGTATTTACCGCAGTCGTCTTACATATTGCGTAGTTTCTTCTGGAGAGGGCTATGCGTTTTCTCATTTCTTCGGGTAAGTTGGATCGTTGGAGCATTGCAGTAAGCAGTACGTACAGCTGGCGTACAGTTAGCACTTGCGCTTCCTTATAAAGTGTAGTGCTGGAGAAAAGACGTGGTTTGGATAAACTAACTTTGAGGATCATTCTTTGGGCTCTTTTAACAGTTATCAGCTTATTGATTGAACTAGAGTATTGTGATGCAGTAACAAATTATTGATTGAACTAGAGCGTCATATACCATCCTCTTCGACTATTTCTCAGCTTCACCACGAAGTTCTTTAAAATGTATGTGAGCATCCGTATTCTTTTAGATAAATTGTTAATGTGGCTTTCAAATGAAAAAATTGCGTCTATTTCGATTCTCAGATATTTGCGACATTTAGTAGGAATAATATTAGGACAATTACAGTTTGGAGTTGGAGGAAAGTTACACTTATGCGTATGGATATTATTATTGGTGAGGTTAGAATCTTCTGTTTGATTACGAATAGAGAATAAAATGTATTTCGTTTTGTCTTCATTTTAAGTAAAAGAATTGGATGATAGCCAGTGACACACAGTGTTAAAACCATCCTGTGCGAATTTAAAAAGCTCACTCCAGGAGTCTGCGAAAAAGTTTAGCGCAGTGTCTTCTGCGTATGCGGAGGTGCGACAATTTTTTCTATTTAATTTATTAACAAGAAAATTAACAAGATCAAGAACTGCGTTATCAGTTGAACGGCCAGCTCTAAATCCATATTGCAGATTAGAAAACAAGTAATATTTTTCTAAGTATTTTTTTTTACCTATTATTAATTATGCGTTCAAATATCTTCTATAACGTCGTTAAGATTGCAATTGGCCTATAGTTGTTGACCGTATCCATCTCCCGCCTTATGTATCGGGTGTACCACAGCTATTTTTAATGCCAGGGGAAATACTCCGGAGACAAAACAGCGATTTATTAAGTTAGTAATTACAGGTGTTATAGAAATAGATATCTGTTTCAATACATTAGCACTAATCTGATCCCAGCCAGGCGAACAGTCACTTTTTAACAGTTGAAGTGTTCTTTCAACTTCATCGAAGTCAGTGGAAAGAAGAACGAAAGAGTTTTGCGGTGGCTTAGTGACTTTCTTAACATTTGGAATGCGTGAAGGAATTATGTTTGATAATATTTTACCGATATTGGTGAAGTACTAATTTGTTTTGTTTACTGATTCTTTAGGTTTTTTATCCGTAGTTAATAGTTGCAGTGGTATCTGTGTTTTATTAAAGTTGTTAGTGATTGTTTTTATGTTATACCAGAGCTTTTTAGAATTGTTTTCTGACATTATCAGTTGATCTCTTTCGTATTGTTTTTTTAAGTTTTTTTTTGTAGATTGTTGCAATAGTTTCGGTTTCGCAAGTTCGATATTTTTAATATAATGTCATTATCACATGTTTTTAATTTCTTGTGTATTCTGTCTCTGTTCCAGGTGTGATCAAAGGTTTAATTATTCTTTTATTTCAAGGAATTTGACGTTTTATCTAATTGTTTGTAATTAGTAGTTGTATGAAATTGTTCATAGCGTTATTCAAATTTGGTTCCTGACACACTTTGTCAAAATTAAGGTTATTACATTCAGATTTTAGTTTTTCTATGTCAATTTTATAACTTATTTGCGTCTTTATGGGTTTTGTCTTGACTATTTCGGTTTTTAAACAGAATAAGACTGCTTCATGGTCGGTAATACTAGTACCCAAGGAAAACGTGAACGCATTTAGCCTTGGTTTCAGTATTAAGCATGTCCTACCTCTGGTGGTAGCATTAATGGCAGGGAGAAGTCCATGCAAGGCAATGCAACAAACACAAGTCCGCTCTATTTATTTGGCCGATAAACCACGACAGATATGGATTTTCATACAACTTTTGCCGGCCGCTGCTCGCATGTATTTGGCCAGTACAGCAATTATGATTTTCTTGAAGAAGGTTTGTCAACATAATGCTCAAATTTCCAAGCATGTTTGAGAAAAATAAATTACAATCTATGTCTACTTGATTGAAGACCCAAACAAATATTTGCACTATTATTATATGTATATAATAAACTGCTTGGATTTTAATTAATTTTATTTGACTTTATAAGCCGGGATTGAACAATTATTTTAATAAGATTTGTGAGCTGACTAAAGGAACTATCATTGAAGAATGTTATGATGCGTCATTTGTTAATTAAATTTACTTAGAAGAGTTCATAATCTGAATTGTTTGTACCGCCACACTAGTCAGAGATGCAGGGACTCGACGGATGTCTTTTGCTACATTAATTGTTCAAAAATCCTCTTTTTCAACTTAACCTATGAGTTTGAGACGTGGATCCACGTTCAAAAAAATTCTACACTTGTGTGTCTAGAAGTGGATCCACGTCCAAACCTAACGAACTTTTTAAATGCGGTTTTGTGAATTAAACCTTGTGTTTTTGGGTCTATCTGGAGACGCGTGCGACTTGTGATGGCACACGACGGTAATTATTACGAGCGTGGGCTAAACACACGGAAGGTGAAATGAAACTGCGAAGAAAACTATCCTCTTGGTCACTTCTAATTCTTTCAGGTGGTCGGAGCTGAAATTGGACTAATATTAAATTCAACAAGGTATTGTAGTGTGTCTGACCTTCGAGTAAAATTGAACATCGTTTTAATGCGGGGTTACCTACTTACAGCTGTGATATTTACCAGTAGTTATGTAGGTAACTTTGTTTTAAATGCGTCATCAGAGTGAGAAAGAGGATTAGCTTAACAACAAGCTAAGCTAATCCTCTCTCACTTTTTCGCTTTTGCCGATGCTCAGAACTTGTCTGGTCATACGATCACTCATCATCACATGCCTTTTCAATGTCAGGCGTGTTTCAGAGAGCTTTTGTTCGAGTGAGTTTATTTTATAACTTTACCGAATATGCTCGTTTTCCCCCTGTCAAGCAGAGGGACATCTCTGAGGTCTTTAGGTACCTATAGGACTAGGTACTTAGGTAGATACCAATTCAACCTAATGTTCACATTAAAACCTGTTCTAGTGAGACCTGCAGCTTAATTATTACGCAAGTAAATTCGGCAAGGCAAAAGGTTTGACCGCCATCAATCGACCAATCACAGGCGAGATTAAAGACGTGATGTGGATTTCCTTTTTCACTCAATCCAATTCTAAAGTGACTTGAAAAAGATGATGTTTCATTAAAAAGCTATCCAGATTGAAGAAGCGACGATCTTCACTTCAAAGAAGCGGCCAGTTACAACCGCGGAAGTGGTGGTGGTGATTGAAGTTTCAGGGAACCCTTTTCAGCAATGTAGGTACCTAAGTATCATCGCAGTTTTGCTTAGGAACAACACAAGTTTTAAAACCTTGAAGCAACGAGTAGTAGGTAAGGAAATTACACTTTTCCGTTTACGCAACACAACAAAGTTCAATAAGTATAGAAAAAACGCGAATTTTCTCATGGCGTAAAATTGTCCGCCGCCTTATCAGGGCTATAAAATATTTCATACTCTCAAGTATACTTGCAGTAATAAATTTCAGTGTGATAGTTGGTTGCAATAGCAATAACTATTCTTGTAAGTACATTTGTGTGTGTATTATGTCCAGGCTTTCAAAACTTGGTTGTTGTCAAGAGTCATCACGAATCATTTCGCGCGCAGGTTTGACGATTTCCAGCCTCCCGAACAAGTCAGATTCCGAAAAGGTTTTCGCACCGTAGAGTACATACATACGCTGCGGCAGGTTATACAGAAGACCGAAGAGTATAACCTGCCTCTCTGCTTAGCGTTTTTCGACTACGAGAAAGCCTTCGATTCGATTGAGACTTGGGTTGTACTGCAGTCTCTCCGACGGTGCTAAATTACGCCACGCCACCATGTCAGCCCGATTTCAGGATCAGACCTCGGAACCTATCCTTCTGCAGTGAGGTGTGAGACAGGGAGACGTCATAACTCCGAAACTGTGCACCGTTGCACTGACTGGAGGATGTCTTCAAGCTTCTGGCCTGGAGAGGGCTAGGCATCAACGTCAATGGCGACTACATCACTCATCTTTAATCATAAATTTATTAGATATAAATATATGAGTGAATACGGGGTGTATCTATTTTATCCGTTGATGTATACAACAGTATTTATCTTAGGTATGGTCGGATATAATGAACTGAGGGTCAGGAGGCAACTCACACTTGTTACTTATATCTTTAATATAATTAGGGGGAAGATACACAATGCGGATATATTGCGAAGGGTGGAACTAGTCATGCCAGACGGGTATATGGGTCGTCGTCGCCAGCCACGGTTGCTAGCGGTACCGCGCGCGCGAACTAACTTGCTGCGTGAGGCGCCGCTGACGAGCGCGCTCCGCACTCTTAACCTCATTGCTGATGACGTCGACATGTTCTATTGCTCTTTGGGTGAATCCGAAAGAATAGCTACCTATAGAATTTGTTATGGTAAAAGCAGTGGCACTATTTTATTTGTACTACATTATCGCATTGGGTCTAGCCTGTAAGGATATTGTATGTTTGGAGTGAATAAATAAATAAACCTTCGGTTTGCCGACGATATAGTGGTCATGGCTGAAACTATGGAGGACAAACAAACAAGTACAAAACTAAAGTCATGTTGAATGCCCATGTAACACCTACTCCTATCAATATCGGAGACTCTACACTCGAAGTTTTAGACGGTTATGTCTACCTGGGACAAACGATCCAGTTAGGTAGGTCTAACTTCGAGAAAGAGGACAACCATCGAATCCGACTTGGCTGGGCAGCAATCGAGAAGTTGCGCGGTATCTTCTCATCCAATTTACCGCCGCAGTGTTTCAAGACGAAAGTCTACGAGTATGAGTTGCCAGTGATTACCTACAGGTCATAGACGTGGTCGCTCACAGTGGGCCTCATCAGAAGGGTTAAAGTCACACAAAGGGCAATGGAGAGGGCTATGCTCGGAGTTTCCTTGCGTGATCGAATCAGAAATGAAGACTTCCGCAAGAAAACCAGGTTTACCGAATTAGCCCGAAGAATTACCAAAAGTGAGTGGCAGTGGGCAGGACACATTGCTCGCAGAACGGATGGTTGATGAGGCCACAAAGTATGTAAGCGGCAGCGGTTGCGCACATGAGGCCGAAAAGTTCTGGAGTGGCGACCGCGTGCCAGAAGACGTAGCGTTAGAAGGCCTTCCTATAGGTGGAGCGATGACCTGGTCAAGGCTGTGGGAATCCAGTGGATGCGAAACGCACAGGATCACTCAGTGTGGCGACGCTTGGTATTCCGATTCCCACTGCTGGGACACAGGCCTGCTCTCTGTTAAAGGGAATGGGCTTTAATCCACCACGCGGGCCCAGTGTGGGTTGGTGAACGTCACATGAATTCTTGGTTGCCACAAATTATGATGAAAATTAGCTGACAGATAAATTATCAAACTCACGTTAACTATTAACAGAGTGACAGTACAGTTACGGATGGATACCTCGGACAAATCCTAGCTGAGCCTCCACAGGGATTATTTTGTAGATTTTATTAGAGCTTATTATCGTCCTCCTTTCATACAGAGAAGGTACAAGTATTACTTTGCACTTTTGCCCAAGGCAGGTTTAATATTTCAGGAATATTTATTGAGTTTTATTTGCAGCCCATAAACTAGTGTTATCGCGTACAGATTTGCTGCTAGATGTATTTTAATATCGCGTTGGGCAATGAGGTTTATCTAACATTTATTACTTAGCATCCAGTATACTAAGTAATAAAAGACGCTAGTTCGATAAATATAGAAAAGCTGAATTGTTATGTTTTTCATTGTTATATTTTCTGTACCTACGTCAAAACTGCATCATTTGTCTTGTTGTTGTAAGCGTAAATACTCATCGATCGGCCAGTCTTATTATTTTTTCTACCTTCTAATATATATAGAATTAAGATTCTAAACGCCCGGCGCATACTGGACAGCTAGCATCCGATAATGTAGGGTCTTGCTGACTAATTCTTTCTCCACGATGTCTCAGACTCAAACAATTTTTTTTCTAATAGCATCCAATGTATTCTGACTCTGCCATTATTGAACAAACCAAATCCATTGATTCCATAATTTGAGTATCTCATATCTAGTTTTTGTGTGTGTTTGGTTTGCCATAACAAAACCGGTATTTTTTTTAACCGGCTTGGCCAATTTCACCGTGCAAGCTAAGGTGAAGTCAGCTGTCATTCAGGTAGGCATTGACTGTTCACTTCAATTCAATTGCACGATGAAATTTTTACGGAACCCACCTGCTGCTAGTGTCTATATTGTAAATTTTGTGATAAAAATAAAACGACATTTTTAATTTATCATTTAGGTTTTTATTTTAATAATTCAATAAATTCTACTAACATTACATTTATTGTTCTTAAATTAATAACACTTCGATAGGATCAACTTCGCACTTACAATTATATATTTTTATCTTTTTATACATATTAATTTACTTTTGTGACTTAAAATCTAATAAAATAAATTGCTCATTCACAACGCTAAAGAATTCCATTACTTAAAAGTAAGAATTAGTCGATAAAAATTTCTACTAAAAATATTTAATCGATAAGACATCACACAACTAATTTTTAAAACTAATTTATTATGAATGTTGTAGATTTTAAAGATAAATCGATACAATTTCTAGAGTTCGTAAAATCTCCGTTTGACATTGGGGGTCCTAATAACTGCTTTAGAGTTACCAAAACTATTCGCTAAATAGAATAGAATTCTAAATACTAATAACAATTTAAGCTGTGATTTTACCAAGTAGAAATTATGATCCAAAAGGAAGAAGTAATTCACAATAAAAATATAAAGTATAGTGTAAAAATAAATCAGATCTACCATTGTTATACATAGAATTGAGCTTGAAATAAAACACAGTAAAAATAAATACAATAGCCCTGTACCAAATGCTACATATTTCACAGTTTTTATTATTTCTTATTCGTATTAAAATATTATTACACAACATTATTACAATTCAAAAACTTGCTGAAGCGATATGCATCGTATTTACAAAACTGTTAAAGCTATTTTTGATTGCGTCATTGATATAAAAATAAACTTTTATTTTATTACTATTTCTTATTATATTGATTTGATTGTTATTATTACACCCAGTTTCTGAGAACCTGTTCAATATAAATATGTAACCAGCCAATTTTATGGGAACGTTTTGATTGATTGAATGAAATAAAAATAGACAATAGTATTATAAATTTGAAAGAAATCATTTGTAAATACTTTTCAAAAACTGGGGGTAACCAGATTGATTATAACATTAGCTATTTTATTGGACTAATAAACAAGATAATCGACAATACATTTTATGCTTATTGTTTTAAGTTTTAAAATAGGATGATAGCTACTTTGCAGGTCATCTTTATATTGAATATCTGGTAAGAGGTTAACCAGAATTGCATTGGAAATAATTCTCAAACCTTATTAAATCTCAAAGTAATGCCACTTCTATTCGAGTGACGCAAGATTCAAATTCATGTGTCCGTTTATTATGTTAAAACTAAAGTTTGGTTAACCTTAACACAGTTGTAATTATTAAATTAATGAGGCTGATTGTGTTTTCTATTATAATAAGAATTTAATTACAATCTAAGTTATTTTATTAGGCATTCAGAAAATGTGAACCAGAAGTAGGCAGCACTAGTATTTCACACAAAAACAATTTGGTACTAAGTTTTTAACATGTTTTGTCCAAAAGTATCACGGGGACATGTTATTGTAATCTAGCAATATTTTAAGATATATGTTTGTTTAAATTACTAAGAATCTTTTAATTACCTATGTCCAAACCTCACTAATGAAATTTGTTCCGTGTACATACCCCTTCCACCTTCCATGCTGTGTACCAATATAACTAATTAGAATGTACTACACTTAGCAAGAAATCTTCATTAAAAAATTGATTACATAACGACACAGCGCCACCTACCGGCCGTTATCAGATATCAATTCCACCTAACATTAATTGAAAAATAATTGATTTAACTATAATTACTAGTACAGTAACCCAATACGAACTCTAATTCTCACAACGTAAGGTTCATAATGCATTGTGGCGACTTGATCAGTAATTTCTTGATAGGTATTTGTATATGGAAGGTGTTTTTATTACTGCTTCTTGGAAGGTTGGTTCTGTTTAAATGAAGTTGAACGAAATAAGTGAAAAGTGATTCATTCATCATTATTTTATTTTCATAGCACTTGTTAAATTAGCTAGATAGTCCTTGAAATTTCTCAAACAGCTGAACTCATTTTAATAATTATTAAGTAATACTTAATAATAAACCCATTTTGTTACCAACACGCGTTTTATCCGAACTAATTTCCCTATATACAATAGTTTATTTGAAATAGTGTTTTTAGTAAGCTTAAGTATTACATATTTTAGGTGAAGTTACATTCGGTTTTGTACTAACAATGCCAGATATCGAAGTTCCGGAAATATTTTACCGACGCGTCACAAATTAAAAACAAGCTCATACAGTGATACAATAATTGTCAGTTGAAAATCATTCAATCAATCACAGCAGCTTAGGTTTGGCAATTTGTCATAAATACTTTCATCTCATTTGTTAAATGTCACATGTGTCACATACAAATGTCAAATGGGATAATTCATATAATATTCCGGCAACACTGGTAGCGACTGTGATATTTTGATTTCGATTTTACATGAGATAACAGTTTCATCTCAGTCATTGCTTCTATTTTCTTTACTAGCTGGCATGTAGTTGTGAATTCTTAGTCCAAAGCCGAATAACTCACCAACATTGAACCATATACCTATATAAAACTATACATATACAATTATGTACGGAAAAATATGTGCAATCTGTTAGTTGAACTATCTTATGACGTCACTACCGAACTCTCTCAAATATTGAGTTACAATCCTTACGCTTCACGTAAATATATAGCGCGTGTCATCACCCAGCGATAACAGTACCTTCTGCCGTTATGGACAAAAGGTGATAAACTGGGAGTCGCCAAAGAGAAGTATCCGTAATACCCAACCACCCATACGCACAGAACGTTTTGGAAATATTTTCATTGTGTGTACACCCAAGTAATGGAATTCCCTGCCGGAATTTTGTGTTTCCTGATAGCTACAAACAACCTCTGGGTCTTTAAGTCAAGAGTGAATAGGTTTCTTCTAGGCAAGCGTGCTCCATCATCGACCACATCATCGCTTACCATCAGGTGAGATAGTGATCAAACGCGAGCCTAACAATAAAAAGTATATCTTAAGGATGGTTTATACTGAGGCGAAACCAGAGAAGAACCCAGGACGAGATCGCGTAAAAATTGTTAAAAAGATAAGAAGCAACGCGACAATTCGCACCAGTTTGAACACCTCCACACGATTTAGTTGAGGATGCCCTTCATTTTGGACAGAGATTTAGTTTTATTTTTAATAAAAATGTCACTCAAGAAAACTAGCTGTCATCAACTTGGCTAGCTTCAAATCGACGTCACTAATAAATAATATATGGATTTAACGCTAGCCAGAACGCAGAGAAAACCCAGACACTGCTATAAGCATCTCAATCAATCTGCCTAGCCTTTACCCATGTCGGATTCAGCTGAGTATCAGTATGTTAAAGAAAGAAAGAAAAATATTTATTTGTGACCCGCACAGGAGACACGAGATAAGAAAAACACAAACAGTAATAAAAATAAAAATAAATTACCCCGTGCGAGACCAAAAAGGCTCCTAACTCAGCATGAGCAACGATATCAAAAAGAAAATAACGCTGCGCTGTTACAAGGAACGACTGCCTATCTGACCTCCACAACCCAGTAACTGGTTAACACGATACCCCTTGGCAAGACTGGTGTCCGATTTCAGGCTCCTGACTAACCACAACGACTGTCAAGGTCTTCAAATGACAGCCGGGACCAACGGCTTAACGTGCTTTCCGATGCACGGATGAAACTTGTTATGTAAAGATGGTCACCCATCCACATCCCATTAGCAATGACTTCCTCCGGCGTCTATGGCTTATCAAGAATGGATAAAATGTTTGTAGATTATAATGCTTAAGTTGGATTTAAGATAAGCAATTAGCTATGTGGTCATGAATTAATGTAAAAGAATTTTATGGTTTTATTAAACATTGTTTTCAACGCTGTGTATTTATTTTATCGCTAAGTGAGACACACGCTGGCAGAATTAGGCCAGGAGCTCCAAAACATCGAAAAAAAGCAATGTACAAAAATATTCTTCTTTCCTATTATATTTATACCAGCTAAAAAGGAATGTAATATAAATGAATCAGATATCAGTTTTTTGAAACTCTTATGATATATTTTAACAATTTTTCACTAGCTCCTGGACTAAAAGCCACTTTACTTACACAATTTTGTACCCGACACTTTTGTGTTTCCTTACATATAATTCTGAGCATTTATTTTGGCTACACATATTCATAGATATATCTGTTAATTTAGTACATTTATTTAATGGACGTAGATAACGCATGTTTAGGCATTTACTACTCCTGGCCTATATAATTGAAGGGTTACTTCTTTCTACTCTAACTCCTCTAAGTAATTATGTGGGTTTCGATACCACGAAAGTTTACAAGGACAAGATTCGAATTCACGACCTATCGCCACTTAAACATCTTTATCCAACAATGACGTATTTATAAGATTTCTTATACTAGACAACGTTTAAGTTATGTACTTAGTTCAAGAAAATGTTAAAAATAGTAATATAGTGGCATTGGTCGCCTACAACATTGCCACATAGTTACTGAAATATTGTAATTTCCTACTTCATATATTCGAAGTATATAAACATGCGTTATTTACGATCGATTAAATGTACATACAAACATCTTATTCATATATTCCGCTACTCATTGAAAAATAGACTTTATTTTACTCGTTGAAGATTTCAATTTGTTTGGCTTCATTTATAGTTACGTTTTTATGGCTACGATAATGAAGAATATTTATATAAGAAGTATGATTTGTCACAGTAGGTTGTGGCTTGTTCAGACGGGGCGATTCTTTCATGTAGGTATGATTTTCATGATTGATACGTTTCTTTTTTTTATATTAATTGTACTACGAGATTTATCTACCATTAGTAAACCACTACAATAGAAAGAATTTGCATTGGTTTTTAAAGATTTATGCTACTTTTCCACAAGAGGAGGCCTACAGTTAATTTTATACACTATGAAAAATTTTCCCTTGTCAAGACTCTTACCATTTCAGATTAACTATCTCAGTGTTAAGTAGTTATCGTCAAAACACAAATTATAAGCTATCACAATTTATTTATCTATACAACTTTCTTCAGTCTCCCCGTCTGAACTCGCCTTTATAAAGCCGTTACTTACATGCACACATTAAGTGGTTTCAGGGACGCAATGAGATCGTGTTATATTTATTATGCAATGTATTGAGTGGGCACAGCATTGTGGGCTATGTCTGGGCAAATTAGACAAAAACTTTAAAATTATCTCTTGGAAACTTTTTCGCGTGTTTTACACTTTGCCCAAAAACTAACAACATTGCCCACAGCCGTACGAAATGCCCGCGAAATAATGCGATTGTCTAAGTCTGTACATACCGATGAAACATCATCGATTACAATAAAAATATTACTTTTTTAATCGTATTTTATTTACCACACCCCCTAGAAGAATTGCATTACAAATAAAACAATACAATAGTCTTAGTACTAAAACATTTACTAAACAGCTGGTCTATTCTGTAAAATATCACCGGGAAAACTGAGGTGAACTGAGTTTTCATTCCATTCTAGGGACTGATAGCTCACTTTACTTTTACAGAATAACACTGGAACTATACAAATTCGTAACTATATCAAATCCGACAGCTATTACACGAAATACCTTTGAACTAAATATTAACGTTAACGTAAACGTTTACGTCAACAACATTTCGTTATTATGCTAAGTCTAACACCAAAGATGTTCAAATCACCTGCAGGATGTGTTTGAGTTCGGAACTTTCAGCCATTAGTTCAGCCGTTAAGCCGGGGCTCAGGACAGTCTCGCGAGGGCTGGCGGCGCGTACCTCGCTGGGGTCTCGCATCACCGGGACGGGCAGCTGCTGGCCACTGACTTACCGCTGAGGCAGGAGAAGCCAGAGGTGCCAGACTGCAGGCTTGACATTGAGCCCCTGGGGAAAACGGTGAGGTTAGTGGGCTAGATATTTGGCTTCTTAGTCCCTATTCCATTTACTATACTGTTTGTATAGCACTCAATAGTGTTGTGTCCAGTCAATAAGTTAAAAGAGACAAGTGCCCAAAATTAATATAACTGCATTATTTAGGCAAAATTCATTATCATTGGGCGCATTACGAGCGTTTTGACTTTTTAAATATAGACACACACACAAACAACGTAAGACGTGGTTAATAAATGAGATGAGTGCAGGTTATCTCAGCTCATTGACTGTTCATTCATCAAAACTCTGTAAGATCAGTCTCTCAAACATGCATGCTTGAAGATTAGAAATTGCAAATACTTTTACGAATATCATTGTGGCCCGAGTTGTATTAAGGCCACTGTGGAGTTTAAAAGGTGTAAACCAAACAGTTTTTAAGGTTCGAAAAGTTGATCAATAGACTACCAAATACAGAAGCATTCAAAAGACATTCAAAGCACAAATTCTTAATACCAACTTTGGTTTTTCTTATTTTCATATCCTATATTTTCTTGGCATGTTGATACACGGTCATAATATCATAAATAAATTAAATAAATAGTATCACAACATTAATTGGCGTTGATATGATTTAAAATCTAAAATAAATAAATATACTCTGTGATATGGCTTTTCCTATTATTTAAATCTATGATACTATGTCGAGTTTTTGTTCTCTGGAGAGCTTGCGAGGCTTGACTTGTCCGATGAAGCTGACTTAGCCAAACTGCAGAGTCACAAAAATAAAAAGGCTGTTAAGAGATGCAGGTTTCTACTGTATGATAAAACGGTGATGGACGGATCTTGTGGTGAAATGTGGATATCTCCAGATGAAAGACAAGGTAGTTAACATTATGGTGGAATACATAAGGCGTGAAACTCATAATAAAATCACAAGCAAGGTGCTGAATAGTCTCCATAAAGTACATAGAAATATTCCTCAATACGCTGACTTCGTTTATTTTATATTTACTGTTAAATACGAAGTAAATGTGACAGCAACAGACATTACCAATCAGTGTTGTCGAAAACCATCCTTGAGGGGAAAGGCTAATACAGCCTTTGCCCGTGTTATGTTTATGTTACGATCAAGTTCAACAGTTCGTAGGTCAGGCTTGATTTCTATGGCATGATAGACGGAGCATAATAGTACATTGTGATACAAGGGTGGAAAGTAGGTTATTGCAAACGAGCTGTCATTAACAAGCCCGAGCCGAAGGCGAGGGTTTTTAATGACACGAGTTTGCAATAACCTACACACCCGTGTATCACACGACGTTTTTCAATACAGTTGTGAGAAACAGTAAAAACAAATCAAAGAATTAGATTTGTTTATTCACAAAAAATAAAATTTTCAATATGGCGCGTTTTTGCAACTGGGCATTTTTTTTACAAAGAAAACAGCCTATACAGCCTATTCGATTTTTGACAAACGTTGATGTGAAAATAATTAATTGAAAACTGGTAATTAAATATATTAAACAACTATTAAAAAAAATAATACTAAACTTTTTTAAATTGACTTATGGCGCGTTTTTGCAACTGGTCATTTTTTTTTCAACGAAATTGCCTATACAGCCTATTCGATTTTTGACAAATGTTGATGTGAAAATAATTAAATCAAAACTGGTAATTAAATATATTAAACAACCATTTATAAGACTTTTGAGAATTCAATGCTAAAACGTACGGAATCATTAGTTTTTTCTCGTAGAAAATCTATCCCATTTTATTCTATGTTTGAAAACTCCTTGCTACTAAACTTTTTAAATTGACTTATTAATGTAAAACTAAACTGCAAACATAATGATCGAGCTCGTAAACAAAAGTCACGACCGCGTAACAGAAAGATGCCTATGCGTAAGATTTAACTTTCGAATCATAATTATAGCCTCTGAAAGTACGCCATGTTTAACAAATGTATTGAAAAATAATATTAAGTACACAGGCTGTTACATACTTGTAGTGGTGACTGGTGAGCGTCTCGTGGAAGTACATGAGCTGTGCGGCGCGGTGCGTGCTGTCCAACACGTCGCAGCGCCACTGCAGCACGTAGCTGCCGCACTCCAGCATCACGTGGGAGCCCTGGGTAAAGTCAAGACACCAGGTGACACTAGTAAATCATCAATGTACGCGAATATTCTGTGTCTGTTTACAAGAAAATGATAAGATATTTGTAAAGTACAATCTGTATTTCTAACTATAATTCCAACTAATGTTAAATTAATGGCACACGATAAAATACAGGCCTTATTTAAAGGAAAGTGTTTCTTTACATATTCTACTCACACTTGATGAAATCCAAAAGCCAAGTCCAAAAACCAATTAACAATATATGATATTTTTCCTATTCACAATCTGTATTTCTAACTATAATTCCAACTAACGTTAAATTAATGGCACACGATAAAATACAGGCCTTATTTAAAGGAAAGTGTTTCTTTACATATTCTACTCACACTTGATGAAATCCAAAAGCCAAGTCCAAAAACCAATTAACAATATATGATATTTTTCCTATTCACAATCTGTATTTCTAACTATAATTCCAACTAACGTTAAATTAATGGCACACGATAAAATACAGGCCTTATTTAAAGGAAAGTGTTTCTTTACATATTCTACTCACACTTGATGAAATCCAAAAGCCAAGTCCAAAAACAAATTAACAATATATGATATTTTTCCATTTTTCCTATTCATAGGCTTACACCTGATGGTAAGCGATGATGTGGTCGACGATGTAGCACGCTTGCCTAGAAGTAACTTACGAGTATTTACTAAAAAGACTATGTCTTCGTCGGATTGCGTGACAATCCTACCTGTATGCTCTCTCCATCATGGCACGCCAGGGTATGCTCAACCCTATGGAAGTGCTCCCCCTCTCGCCAGCCCTTCTGCTCCAGTACCGAGCGAGCCTCGTCGCCGCCACCTACGCACAGGGCTGCAATCAATAGCTGGTGTTATGGGCAACATAAAACAAATAAAAAGAAGCAATGAAAAAAAGAAGGGGAAGTTGGATAATAATTTGGGTGGGTTGTAAAATAATAGGTAAACCGAAAATTATAAAACAAAATGGAATAATAAAAATGGCTTGATAAACAATGAGCATATAGATGTGTTTTGTGATGCTTAGTGATTGTCAAAATAAGGAGGTGTATGTTATTTTTTTTTTTTAAAGTAGCTAAGAATAAATTAAAAATTATTTCTGTTGCCTTAAAAAAACATAATCCTCCTTTGGCAGTCGGGTAAATAAATGCATCCATAAGGTGTAAAAGTTCCAGGAATGTCTCGATTACCATTTTTCACAAACGTTTGTTACACCTTTTGCTACTGAATGACTAACTTTGACTAACAACAGAGACAAGGGTCCAGTTAATTCAGGGAAAAGCCGCTGCTAAGGAGCCTGCTGTGCGGTCTGCACAGCAGGCTCCTTAGCAGCGTTAAATATATTCATTATTCAAGATCAATATCCGTCAAAACTTGTGCGTCCAAGGTAATACCTGAGGTGTCTGCTGGAGGATGGTTCAGCTCATGTTCGCTGCGGTACACGGTGAAGGCGATGTCGTGACGAAGCACGTCGAAGTCCCAAGTCAGCACGCTTTGGGGGTCGCGGTTGTGTACTATTATTTCGTGGACCTGTGACAAATCGTAGGTATTTAGGGTATTATATAACTAGAACAGTCGGAAAGAGCCGCTTGTTAAGGTGCTTTAGTTTGTACTTCCAAGATATTTTCGTACTATCAATGAGATCTGATTATTAAATAACAACATTTAAGCATTTTAAATATCTCTTATAGCTATAGACTTATGTGATGCCGTAAATATCTGTCTCCGCAATCATAAAGCACCTCTTCCGAGTTTAAGTTTCTCAGAAACTGACAACACATCAAGACATCTTATTTTTTTGGTACAAACCCACCGCACTATTCCCAAACCACTGCAACTCCTGAAAGTCAGAATCAACAGTGGCGACCACCAGAAAAGCGCCGAGGGAATGAAGCTCGACGAAGTCCCGGAGAATGAATTTAACTGTCTTGGATCCCGCAACGAAATCAATCAGAAAATAATAACGGAGGAGTAGAAAAAAAAAATATCAAGATATCTACAGAAACTGTTTCTGTAGAGGTCTTGAAAAGGCTATTCTACACGGTCATAATAACTGTGCACTTCGTACGTCAAGCGACCCCTTTGCTCTTTGCCCCTTTGGCTCGTGCGCCAATAGCCAGAGAGAACGTCAGAGTGACATTGACAGCTCCAAGTACACAGTTATTTTATGGAAGCACAGTTTATGGTTTCATCAAGGACATAATATGCGTCCCCACCACATAAACCCTCATTTCTCATTCTCGTTCTCATTTGACAAAAAAACTATAATGTCGCCGCAAATGAAGGCCTCGCTACGTCTGATTTTAACATCAACGTCATAAGTTCCAAATTGCAAAAAATTACTCATGCTAGTAAAATTCAACAAGGCATAACACAGAAAATACAAGGTCAAACATACCTGTCCTTTCCCCAAGCTCACAGATCTGTAGATACTATCCTCGCTGAGAGGATCCCCCTCCCGCTCCGTGAAGGCCCCACTTACGTACAGACTCTTGGGCACCAGTCCCCCTTCGTGCACGAAGCTCTGTGGACACCGGGAGTGGTTACAGAGGGTGACGAGAGAGTGGGGAACATGTATGTGAGTGTAGCTTGGTGGTAGCTAGATGATTGTGTTATGGAGTGGCGTTTTGGAGTGTGCCAAGCTTTTCTATTAGAAGAAGTAGATGAGCTGATATTGTTCTTTTTATCGTATTATTCACAAACTCTAGTATTATCTTTGATTGAAAAGGGGTCTCCTATATTTTTTTCGGGAGACCTCATTCATCAAAACGTGTAATTATTATTAACATACAGTTTTTCATTACGGTCTACAGCACAGGAGCCCACTACCAGACCATTTTGATTTAGAGCTGGCAAATCCTCTGCATCACCCAAAGGTCGAAAAGGAAAAAAATGCCTAAGGCATTGTCTGCCTCTGTACGTTTGTGTGCATGAAGTATTAATAAATAAATAAATAACTATGGCAGTTTTTGGAATCAATTTCAGACGAATACAGTTATCGAACATAATTATTATTATTTTAAATGAAAATAAAGAGTGAACTGAAGATGAAGACCTACTAAGACTGGCATAATAGTGTTTGTGATACATTCTTAGTTACAATAGAAAAGAATAGAGACAATGTTGTCGGTGCTGTGGTGATAGATAATACACAGAGATTCTCGTAGCACAAGTGTCACTGACTAATACTGACTAGCACCATGGCAATACACTTGACAGATAGGCAGCCAGACCTCGGTATCCGCGATTGTTTACAATAATTAGGAATTAGCTTGGTTATTTATTATAAGATTTCTTAGGTGATTTTAATGAAGCATTAACGAGTCAAAACTAAGTACAGTACAACTATTTTGTTAATGTCTCTCGGCAATCATCACATTTCCGAATAGAAACGAATGACCATCAACTATTACATTTATCGTATATAATAATTTGAATTCAGAACGAAAAGTAATTTATTGTTGTTTTGTTTAGATTTCCATATGAACTATATAGAGCCACAGATAATATAATACTAGCATACAGATGCCTCATCCCATACAAAGAAACCGTGCCGACATAACTAGCGTTTTTCATCTGATTAATCTTGTTATTTTTGTAAGTACATCAATCGCGTTCGATCCCGTTTCACGGCAATCGATGGTGTTAGCAGCGAATTGCAAGTAAAAGGATTTACTAGGTTCGTGAATATATATTTTTTTAAATACAGTGAAGGTTCGTTTTATAGTGTTTTTTTGCGCGTTTTTACAGATTTTTGCACCAAAATGTGTTACAATGCAAATTTTAACAATCGAGTGGAATGCCTCAGAAATTTAAAAATGCGCCATCTATTGGCATCAATTTTAAATGATCCGATCAAATAATCTTTGAAATGTTAATTAAGAGCCCAATATTTCATAATTTTGTACTTAGGAGAGTTGATTGAACACCAGAAAATGATAATTTTACTTTAAATGTTTTGTGTACATGTCGCGCCATCTAGTGAGATTTATTTGAACCAAATTTTCTTTCTTAACAATGACACCCCGTGATAGAGCTGTAAAACTATTTATCCTTGCGACTTTAACAGCTTACCTCTAATTTTTAAAATAAGTTACATTAATGCCGGTCAAGCTGAAGGGACAGGTCTATAAGACCATCATAAGGCCTGTCCTTACGTACGGCAGTGAGGCGTGGCCGGTGTTGGAGCGACACCGGCAGTTGTTGCATGTCACGGAGATGAACATGCTGCGGTGGATGTGTGGCGTCACGCGGAAAGATCGTGTACGGAATACATACATCCGTGGCAGCCTTCATGTCCGTGACATTGCTGACAAGCTGCAGGAAAGTCGCCTCCACTGGTACGGCCACGTCTTACGACGACCGGCAAGCTACGTGGGAAACAAATGCCTGGACATGACCCTACCTGGCACCAGGAGCAGAGGACGGCCCAAGAAACGCTGGCTTGATGTCGCGCAGGATGACATGCGCGCCAATGGGTTAGTTGCGAGGGATGCCGAAGACCGGGCAAAGTGGAGGAGGAAGAGTAGGAAAGCGGACCCTGGGTTCTCCCGCGCTGGGCGGGATGAGCAACCGGGATAAACGCTAGGTAGAAGAAGAAGAAGAAGAAGTTAAAAGAGTATTAATAACTCAATATACTATCAAGTTGATTGAGAGCGTCCAGACTGCACCAAGTGCAAAGGGCAACTGATAAAAGGCCGACGACTGACGAAACACGAAGTTTGCCGAGGGACATTAAGAAAATAGTTGTACTGCAACTGGTTGCTTTTCGAATCGTAACATTAGATGAATACTAATAGACTCTCCTCCTCTCGTTCAGTCCATCCAAAGGTTGTCTGTAAGAGATTGCCCTGTGCGATAAGACCGCCCATTGTACACTTGTTTTTGTAAATGCTTATCCTGTATGTTTTTTGTGGTGTACAATAAAGTATATTTTTTGTAAATGCTTATCCTGTATGTTTTTTGTGGTGTACAATAAAGTATATAATAATAATAAGGGCTTGATTCAGAAATCAGTACTTCTGGACACGCATCGTATTGTTAGGAGGTTCCTCTCTGGAGCCCTGACCGCAGGTAGCTTGGACCCTATTCCCAATACCGGTGGGCCTCTATTTTTAACACCCGACAGAAAAAGAAAAATAGGGGTGTTATAACACACAGTCAGGTACACACTTCAAACTTAAAAGTTTGACGTATTGACGATTGTGTGTATTTGTGTATCTGTCTGTGGCATCATAGCTCCTAAACGGATGAAACGATTTTTTTTGTATGGTGACTTATCTAGTCTAACTTATTGAGTGTTCTTAACTAAGTTTGGTGAAAATCAGTTAAGCCGTTCAAAAGTTATGAGCGTTTTACTGTTTGAATCGGGGTAATTTCGCAAGATACTCGTAACGTGTCATAATTACGTGTTTAATAGATTGTCGGTGAAAGCGTGTTTGTCACTTTTTTATTTTATTTTTCGAGTCGATGGAGTTTGACACTAGGAATTTCTTCTGTATCGTGGGTGCGTGTACAAACATATAAACTCACAAACACCCAGAGCCTGAACAACTATCTGTAGATCATACAAATATTTGTTCCGTGCGAAAATCGAACCCGCGACACGCAGCGCAGCAGTCAATCGCTCAACCACTGCGCAAACCGTGCGCGCAAAACTAGATATATACTAGACAAAATATGTAGTTTAATAAAAGCACTAAATAAAAATGTGTCCGGGGTTATTCAATTGATTTAATTTAACTTGCTCAAACCGCGTAGATAACTCTTAGCAGTTTAATTTATCAGATTTTCTATTAGACTTTATACATAAGTTAGCAGTTCTATGACACGGATACCGAAGGCCTGCCGCGATACTTATCGCGTACTGAGTCGTAATACTGGTGCGGCACGTTTAGCGACGCGTTTACTATGTCCGACTGCAGCCGCCGAGAATGAAACAATCATACATTAAAAAAATAAGAAATTACTGCCTACATTGTTTCTCAGGAATAGCCTCAAGTGTGTTTTTATTGTTATTTAGGAACATCAATGGAATTGGTATTCATAAGGAACAAGCCTAAGCCGAGCGAAAAGGCTGTGGCTACTAAAGTTTCGTGTGAATAGACCCATAATAGTAGGGATGTTTCCTGGGTAGAATTTAATTCTATTTGCTCCGTCAGTGAGATTATCAAATAATATTGGACACGTATTTTTTGCTTTATCAAATAAATAAAAAAATACAAAGATATAGCGGATCAAAGTTCAGGAGTGGGAGCTTGTGACGTCACACGATATTTCAACGCACTGTATCGTATTTTTTCGTCGGCAAAAGAAAACAAAAAAAATAGGTCTACTACCCTATTGTAAATTGTTATAGAACACTGTACCTAAGTTGTGGCCACTACACAATTACGTCTCACAAAGCTACAAGCCGACGACGGCATAGGAAAAACGAGAAAAATAACAAAACGTCAAGGAAACATCCCGGCTTTTCCCCTGACCGACGTTGCTGTGTTTTCGTAGTGTCGTCGCCATTTAAGAATTAAACTAAACACTAAAAATAACTTGAATTACGTCATCTTCATATGAAAATTTTTGCAGGTAGTCCAGGAGATATAAGTTCCTCTTACCTTGCAGGGTCCTCCGAGGAAGTCAGGTATGAGTTCCTTGGGAATGTAGTCGAGTAGTCCACCTGGTTGCAGGTAGTCCTTGCCGCCGTAGAACAAGAACTTGCTGCGAGTGTTGTCGTCTGGATCGAAAAAAAAACCAGTTATAAAATAACAGAAGCTGATCTGCAATCATCAATATTCCTCTATATGAATGTCGTGCCCACTGCTCATGACATGACTCAAAGTCAATGCCGTGCTTTGGCTTTGATTATTGCAACAAAGGTTAGGATTAATATAGCTACATAGTATTAAAAGAAAAAAACAATAACTCACCAATAAAAGTGCTAACAATAGTCCAGAGTATGGGGAACACTCTCGGCGCTCGCACGATCAGAACCCTCCCCATGGTCTCAGGATAGTTAGCTTCCACGATCTGTACGAAGAAACGGAGAAAATTTGTTTATTTGTTTTTTTTTATCAATTGACGTTTTAACAAATACTATTAAAGTCTCTTAAGTAAAGCGTGTCATCTGCCTAGCCTTTTCCCAACTATATTGGGGTCGGCTTCCAGTCTTACCGGATTCAGCTAAGTACCAGTGTTTTACATGGAGCGACTGCCTATCTGACCTCCACAACCCAATAACTGGGTAACACAGTACCCCTTGGCAAGACTGGTGTCAGATCTCAAGCTTCTGACTTTGAATGACAGACGAGACCAACAGCTTAACGTGCTTTCCGAGGCTCGGAGGAAACTCGGTATGTTGAAATGGTCACCCATCCACGGACCAACCTCGTCAAGCGTTGCTTAACCTTGATGATCGACCCGTGCGGCTGTTATTATTTAGCCACGAGCTCCTCTGCGCTTAAGTAAAGCGTGTGCTACGCTTTAAAGATCCTAAATAAATTCTATATCTATCTAGGTAAATATGACGGAATACCAGCAATTGTTCTTAGAACCTGTGCGCCTGAACTGTCTCCGATCTTGACACGCCTATTCCGCCTTTCGTATAGGGCTGGAAAAGTGCCGAATGCTTGGAAGCAGGCTAACGTACAGCCCGTGCCCAAGAAGGGCAGCCGAGCTGACCCGGCCAACTACAGACCCATATCTGTAACCTCCATACTCTGTAAGAGTATGGAACGCGTACTCAATATTAAGCTCCTGGCATACCTAGAAATAAACGATATCCTGAGTGACCGCCAATACGGCTTCCGCCGAAATCGGTCTACTGGGGATCTTCTAGCGTATGCCATTCACATCTGGAGTGAGGCCATCGAGAGGCATGGGGAAGCGCTTGCCGTCTCCCTCGACATCTCGAAGGCTTTTGATAGGGTCTGGCACGAAAGCCTTATTGGTAAGCTTCCTTCATTCGGTTTGCCCGGTGGTCTGTGTGATTGGATTGCAGACTTCCTGAGAGATCGGTCCATTCGAGTGGTTATCGATGGCTGCTCGTCGGACCACTTGGATATTAATGCCGGTGTCCCTCAGGGGTCAGTACTCTCAGCAACTTTATTCTTGCTGCACATTAACGATCTGCTAAAACCCGGTATCTTTGGGTATGCAGACGACAGCACTGTTGCTGAGAGATACTTGTCCAACGCTCGTACTACCGGGCCTCAGGTCCAGTCTCTCCGGGAGGCCATGGTGGAGCGCTTAAACCTGTCCTTGCAGGCAGTCTCCGAATGGGGCGATGCCAATCTGGTCAGGTTTAATGCTGCTAAAACCCAGGCGTGTCTTTTTTCCGCTAAAAAGAGTCAATTTCACCCGGCTCCAACTTTCCGAAGTGTGACCGTGCCAATAACTGACCATCTTGAGCTGCTTGGCGTTATGTTGACATCAACTCTCAATTTTGGCCCATACATTGAGGCAAAGGCTCAGCTGGCTGCTAAGAAGCTGGGGATCCTTGCAAAGGTGAGAAGGTACTTCACGCCAGAACAGCTGCTCAGCTTGTATCAAGCGCAAGTTCGATCATGCATGGAGTACTGTTCTCATCTCTGGGACGGCTCTGCCAAATACCAACTTGATGCACTAGAGTCGATCGAAAAGCGGGCCAAGAGGCTCATCGGCGATGAGGCATTGGTTAAGACAAAGCTCCAGAGCCTTGAACATCGTCGCCGAGTTGCCGGCTTGTCGGTTTTTTATCGGTTACATTTCGGGGAGTGTGCGATGGAATTGCATAATCTAATTCCGCCCAGCCCATTTCATCATCGGACTACCAGACGTACGGCGATGCGCCATCGGTACATGGTGGACATCCCACCCATACGCACTAAACGTTTTGAAAATACTTTTATTATGCGTACAGCTAAGGAGTGGAATTCCCTGCCGGAGTCTGTGTTTCCCGATAGCTACAACCTGGGGGTCTTTAAGTCAAGAGTGAATAGGTTACTTCTAGGCAAGCGTGCTCCATCATCGACCACATCATCGCTTACCATCAGGTGAGATGGTGTTCAAGCGCGAGCCTATATAAGATAAAAAAAAAAAAAAAAAAAAAAAAAAAGGTATCTGTGCCGCCACCTACGAACTAATGACCTGACGTCATACAAATCTTGGATCGCGCAAGCAGAGTTTTTGGCGTGCTTTGAACGTATACAACAGTCCGTCCGTTGCTCCTACCTTTAGTTGTTGAAGTTCCTACCTTTCTACACTCTGTTCCGCATACCTCCAAACACGGTTTAACCCACTGGGACTGGGTTCTTAAAATTTGAAATTGATATACGTGAACATTTGTCATTGCAGGCTGTCGGCTCTTTAACGGCCTCGCCTGTGGCTTGAGCGTGTATTCCGCTTCGACAGTAATGACAAATATATTGACCTGTATGATGCGCAGCAGCGCGCGCACGCCGGGCCGCCACAGGTGGCGCATGTTGAGTCCGTCCAGGTCCACCAGCAGGCACCACGAGTGCACGGCATGCTCTGACGAGTTGGTGGCCTCTTCCAGAAGTTTTAGACCTTCCTCGCATACGTGAAGTGTCTGAAAAGTGGCAGACAATGATGAGAATTTATATACAAGCTAAGTAAATAATATAATAATATTACCACTAGCAAAGTTACCATAAGTTCAATTTTAACAGTTTCAGAGACCTTAGTGCGAGTTTTTACTCAACATCAATTTGTATTGAAACTGGATAAGCGCCGTCTGGTGACGGTAAGGAGAATCCTCTTTTTTTGTATACATTTTGACATAAGAGATCATTTACGTTATCACGAGTGAGTACGTTAAAAAACTCGGAATATGCACACTGAACAGTGCGTAGTGCGAGTTTTTACTCGTGCTCGATCGCGACATTTTATGGCAACAGGATAAGCGCCCTGACAGTAAGAGGAATGTCTTTTTTTTTTGTTTACAAATTGATATAGGTAAGAGAAAGTTTACGTTAACGCGATCGAGTACTTTAGTGCGAGTTTTTTTACAGATTTACAATAAAATTAGAAAATTGATACTAAGTTCGGAGGGGTGAAACCAGTCTTGAATGACATCAAGGGATATTGCTTGTCTAAAGCTTAACTAGCTAAACTGGTAAAGGGGAATGCCCATTTTGTAAGGGAACTTGGGCCCCTTTGAAAAAATGGGTGTATCTTGATAATTCATCATCATCATTCATCTTTTTGTATATTGTAGAAAAAACACGTTATATTCATAATTAGAAAACATTTTTTATTTATTTTGTGGGGTTCACGAGAAATAACGATGTTTCTGTTCTTGAGATGAACCCTTATTACAATGCAATAAGGTGCATACAAATGTCCAAGTGAAGAAACCTGATCTGTTGTTGTCTGTACATAAATAGTAAAGGACACGGATAGAAAAAAAAACACAAAATATAAATCCTATTTTTGGATAATATTGAAATCGCAGACACGTCACCTCATAAGGGGCCAGTGTATGGGCAATCTCCTTTACCAATAACGAGGAAAACCTCAGCAGGACCAGCATAATCTGCAAATGACGATAGTATTATCTGATGAAATGAGAAAAGGATTGCTCACCAACTTCAAGAGGCCATCCTCTCCGATGGACTTGAGCAGTCCCTTCACGTCCATCTGACCCAGTCGCAGAATGTACAGTGGTCGTCCGTCTGAAATACAAAGCTTGGCTTTAATACCAATTACTAATAGCCGAGCTAAACTATAATGCCGGCTAAACTTGTCAAAAAATTAAAGGCTCGTTTTGACAGCTACAAAATTATTCAATAATAATTAAACTTGACGCTTGCAAATGATACTCGTTGTCATAGTGATTATGAATATGATTTTTCAATTTCTTACGTAGAAAGTTATCGCGGCATGTAAATTGAGAAACGATAACGGATTTCTTAAATTGTGTCGACTTTAGTGATTTTAAAGTCTAAAATTGAAAAGCAAAATTGCTTGAGACGCAAAAATAATGGCGCCTTTGTTGATGAAGACGTTTACCAGCGGCTGGTAGTGGTGTAGTATATAACCCACATTTTAACAGCTTGGTTGTAAGTCCCATGTAATATGAAGTTAGCTTATTGCATTAGCTTCCCTAAACACAGCTAATGGCTCAATATAGTCCGACATGGAGATCAAACCCAGGATTGACGGAAGACGCGCTTCGTACCACTAAATCGACAATGGATTTTAATGCAAAGCACTTTAAGAAATCTTCAAGACCATAGCTTGTCTTCTCACCTTTGTCGTGATGATGCCAGCCTCCAGGGAAGTTCCGCCACACCATGTCAGGGGATCTCATACTCCGAGGGGATGTGATCCAACTGGCGCTCCTTGCGCTAGAGACAAGCTAGTCACTCACCCTTGTCGTGATGATGCCAGCCTCCAGGGAAGTACTGCTTCACAACATCTGGGGTCTCGTACTCCGAGAGGATGCGGTCCACCTGGTGCTTCTTGCGCCACAGGAGAGACTGCGAGAGCATCTCTCGAGCCTTCTCCACGTTGAAGTCCCGAGCGCGTAGGAATCGGAGCAGAGTTGTGTCGCTTGGCACCTGACAGTGGAAAGGAGGGGTTTAGAATACTAGTTTCTGTTTTCTGGGTCTTTATAGAATATATATGTAGATAGAAATAATAATAAATCTGAATTAATAATAATAGATGGGATGTAGAAGGCGGTATAGATAGATTTAGTTAATTTCATCTTTGTTACATACATCATTACGGGATCCCTCAATAATAGTTTGCATAACATTTTAGCATTTTTGTCGACTATTTAATTTAGAATTATTTAAAAATGTGTGGAAAAAAAAAAACAAAAAAAACCCAAACCCAACAACCTCCCCCAACCGCAACCCGCATTTAATCCCATTTAATTAATTAATTAAATTTAATCTAAATTCTTTAATTATCTCCGCATAATTTAGTGCATGCTGTGCTTTTCTGTAAGTGATGAGGCACTTAGACTTAAGTTTGCAATGTACAAATTTATAAAGTAACAGTGTACTCATTGTTGAAAAGCCTTATAATAAATAAATAAATAAATTGTTTGATAATTTATTACAATCAGCATGTTTGTACCAAATTAATATTTGTACGCCGATGACGGCTAGACATAGCGTAATAAAGATATTTGTATTTGCATCTCGTCGGTCATCGGAAATGTAAGAACTGTGTGTTTGCTTTTCATATGACATTTTGTAAGATTTTTTACTTGTATTTAAACAAATTGTTTTGAACTAAGATAAACTGCTCAGTTGTCGTACGGAATCAAAATAATATCAGATGGATTAACCACAATATCCCGTAATTTAACCCTCACGCGATCAGTAGTCAATTGCGCATTGCATCCTATCAATTTTCATAACAAGAAATTGATGCCGATCATGCCCTATGATAGTGCCAATACCAAAAATTAGAAAATATTTACTATCTAAATTCCAAAACCGAGAAAACATTTAAAGATAACCTAAACGAATCATTATTATAAAGGGGTAAAAGAAAATAGTTTTATTTAAAAGTAAAATATTTCTTTGAAAGTATAAATATTAAATGAAATTTTTTATTGGTATAAAAATGTGAACAAACGAAGTGAGGCCGCGCGCTAGATAGAAACACCTGTGTTATATGGTACTACTAATTCAATTACGAAAATTCCTTCACTGACAGACAGTTACACTGACGTAGATAACCATATGCTAGAGTGCAAAGTTCTCTTGGCTATCCCTAGGCCACCAGAACCACAGATAATATAATACTAGCATACCAGAACAAAGACGCAAGAAAATAGCTAGTTGTTAACATTCAATATAAAGACAAGACACATGTGTTTGTGTTCCTCAGTCTTGGCACAGCACACTCAGCTTTATTTCACTTCAACTCGAGTTTACAATTTACTGCCTACATGTGGAATGCCCGAAATTTCCCAGACTCTTTGAACGCGCTCATAAATTTGGGACATTGTAGAATGGAATTTAATTTTGTGTCTTGTTTTTCGCTTTCAATATGCTTGTTATTTTTTATTGAAGTTGGAAAAGGAGTTTATAATAACTCTAGTGTTTGGGCGCTGATGGAAAACTGAATTTGTTTCTCTCATGTCGGTACGTGGTCAAATTACTACGTACATAGCCATTTAGTTAATCAGTCATGTTAGTAACCGGGCTGAGTGCTAGGAATCAGAAAAGTCAGGTCGTGTTTTGATTCTTATCACCATTCTTTACTGTTTAACGCACAAAGCGGCACAAGATTTCCGGTAATCTCTCACAAATATGTCTTTAGTGACTGTAAATTTTTGTCTTCAGTAGACGCATAGGTAATTAAAAAGTAATCAAAAGTCAAATCATAAAAGAACTCCAATTAAAACCTAACTTACCAGCACCAACAAATAAAAAAAACACGCTATTTTATTTATTTTACCATTTTGAGCGAAGGACAATTCCTATATTGTAGAAGAATTCACAAACACAAGTCCGTACAACAAATATGATGTTCGATCAATCCCATGCCTGTGGTATTACTTGAGTACAAAAATCACCCTTAATGCCAAGGCATCAAGGTGCAATCTCATGCATGAAGAACATGCGGAAGACTGTTCAAACCCTTACTTTAGGTACAGTAGTCTTAGTTTCTCTGAACCATCTCCAGTTGCTCACCTTGCCCTTCTGCAGGTCGTTGATCCACTTGCGCAGCTGCAGCAGGCGGGACTCCTGCGTGGGCGTCAGCTCGCCTAGGTAGCGCTTGATGTAGTCACTGTCCAGGGTTTGGTCTGGAAATAAAAGAGAAAGTGGGTGAGATATTGTTGTAGCGTCTGGGTAAAAGAGAAGCAAGCTTCTCATTGGGAGGAGGGTCATCAAAGTGACCAACTGTTTATTATTATTCTTACATTAGGATACTGTTGGGGCTCCCACGTTTCTGTAGTGCATCGGGGATGTTTGCAGAAGCCTAAACAGACAGTTGCCATGCGATAATGCGGAAGAGGACAGCATCCCTGATGCAGAGGATGCTGGGGAGCGCAAACGGTGTCCTAAAGGTTATTGCGGATGAACCAGACTGCCTTCTCCTAGGGTACTGGATCCTCTTACACAGCGGCGGCTCCATTGCAACGGGCAATATGTATATGAACTGATTTGATTATTTATTTATTTTTATTGTGTGGATGGATTATTTTGAGTGGATTATTGTTTTTTAACCGACTTCCCAAAAAGGAGGAAGATTCTCAATTCGACCGTAGGATATAAATATATTTTTATATGTATTCGCGGATAACTTCGTCGTTTAGGAACCGATTTTGATGATTTTTTTTTTGTTGGAAAGTAGATATTCCAAGGGTGATACCATGATAAGGAAACCAGGATCTGACGATGGCATCCCAGAGAAATTGAGGGAACTCCTCAAAAATTATAGGGATACATATAGCAATTTTGGTATTTTTATCAACAATGCAATAATTTACACTCAGAAAGTCATTTGGTGAAATGGAACTGATGAAGAAGACCACAGATGGCCACTGGAACTCTTTAATGCTAAGTATGTCACGGGTATAAGATATATCGAATAGCTAACCGACTATGACGAAACATATACTTATAAATAAATGGTACTGATGAAAATGGTAACATCGAACTTATCTGATGATGAATCGGCTTCATCATCAGATAAGTTCGATGTTACCATTTAGGCAGGCACTGGAACTCCGAAATAAAACATCAAACAAAGGATCCTAGCCGTGTTTGGGCTTATTGGAACCGTCATGAGATTTACTTTGGCTATGAATAATTTTCATGGTATTTGGAGGTACCTACCAAAACTAAGAGATAAATAAAACTTATTAACAAAAAGATCAAACCGACTTACAAAACAAAACACTATAAACAAACATGAAATCTAATGATTTTCTACGTGCACTCAAAGATTTGACCTTATAATGATTCAACCTAGTTACTACAAAGCGAAAAATAACTTAATTTTCCGAAGTCGGTGTCGAAAAACGGAAAACAATAGGTACCAAAGACACCGACTTCGGAAAAGAAAGTTATTTTTCGCTTAGTTCGTTTTGGAAGTTGGTTTGATATTAAATTATGTAAATTTACTAACATAGTCATATATTACTAACAAATTATGGATCAAGGTCCGAAATAAGATTGAATTTAATAGAATTAGGCCAGCATGTCTACAGGCAAGCATCACCTAGAATTGGGTTCTCTTCCAGCAGAGCGATAGAGATATTTCTTCATTAGGACCAGTTCAAATCAAATTTATTGCATCCATAATGTACATACAGATGTTAAATCAAATATAAGTTACAGAAACCACTATGGATTTGGACACAGCAACATTCTATAACTGTTTGACAGTATGATTGCTACACATCAAGACAAGATTTGGAGCAGTGCTCATCATCCCAGTTCATCAATTTGATGATCGCATAGGTTTACTAGACATAAACTGTTTATTCAATTCTTTGGTTAGTCTTCTTGTTACCAGAGGACAACGGATGAGATAATCGGATAAAATAAGAAGCAGATATGATAGCTTCTTACTTCCAAAACAATATATAATTATAATATTAAACTAACACGGAAATTAACAGAGTATAACATGATCTTTAACTAATCCGTCTTGGCAACTCAGCCATAATACCGAGGAAGCCGTACAGACAGACGCACCACTACATAAGTGTAGGAATAAACGATTGAATTTCCAGAAACAATAAATTCTCTCCAGCTTTAGGGATAATATTTCAACGATATTCTGTTTGCTTTAATAACAATGAATATCTTAGATACGACGGACGATACCTTTATGTAAAAAACTAGCTTTTTGTCGCGGCTTCATGTCAGTTGAAACACACTGAAACCGTGCATTTATCCTGGATACAAAGTAGCCAATGACACTCAGTTAAAATGTATTTTTCTATCAGTATCAGAAGTTAGAGATATAATCTACAGTCTCACGTTAGACCACTATCTCGCCTGATGGTAAGCGATGATGTGGTCTATGGTGAAACACGCTTGCCTAGAAGAAACCTTTTTACTCTTGACTTAAAGACCCCAAGGTTGAAGCTATCAGGGCACAAATACCCGGAAGATAATTCCACTCCTTCCTTAGCTGTGCGCACAATGAAAGTATTAGCAAAACGCTGTGTGCGTATGGGAGGGATGTCCACCATGTACCGGTGGCGCATGGCCGTACGTCTTGTAGTCCGATGATGGAAAGGGCTAGGCGAAAATCAAATACACAACACAACAAAACACAAACGTAAATTAAATTGTTAACTGAAGACATGTAGCTGTGCTTATGTGCATCTCTGCTAACTCTTCCAGGAATACATGAGTGATGTTATGAAATTGTTTATTTTCAGATTTCAATCAAATAAAATATAAATACAGTACATTTCGAAATAAAACTTCTGTTTCTGAAAATAATTCGATTAGAGTTACCAGACAGGGGCTGACAGATCGAGCTGACCCTCTCAATCAGAAATAGCTTCACAATTGGATGTTTTACCCCACTTTAGTACACACTTTCAGCGGACCTTTTATTATTTAATTGGAACATAGCGAATTTAGAACCCTGACTGAATAATATTTATTTTTAGGCACAAACATACTAAGCCTTGTGTAATATAATTGTGCTATGTAATACATGATCTGTCTAGCCTTTTCTCAACTATGCTATGTTTGGGTCTGTTTGCAGCTGATTACCAGCATTTTACATGAAACGACTGCCAAAAATTTTTGGGTAAAACAATACCTATCCCTTTATGATAATGGGACTTCAAAAATAAATAGCAAAATGTATGTTCAACCATCTCAGGAAAACAGGTTTGATGCTACAGACTAACAATGTCTTTTTATGTAATATTATACTTCAAAGTCCCATTGCAAGCAGATTTCAGCTAGATCCGACACTTGATTGACAAAGACCCTTTCGAACAGGTGACTTAACTGGGATACAAGGTAAGCCTCCTTCTACCCACTACGCTTTCTAAAGCCTATTATTTTGATACAAGCGACCGTGAACAATCTACTATTATTTTGACTTTTATTATAACAAAATATTTCGTTACAGAGCACTTTTGGTATATTATGTGTATTGTCTGTGGCAATTGTATTAAAAAAAAATCTCGACCTCAGTTACAATTTTGGGAACGTGCCATAAGATCCTTGTGCTGTGCCATATCATAACTTTAAAATTCTATTTACAAAAACTCAATAAACTAAACATGACACAAATGCTGTAATTCTGAGCGTATTCGCAATGGTATGCTTGAATAACATTGAAATCATATTCCAAAAAATTGTGATGCAATACATAAAACAATAGTATGAATTCGGTTGATCGGTAATCAAATATGGTTGCAATTTGATAAGCCTGTCGGTGTTGTTATTATTTCGAATCATGTCGCAAAAATACTACCGAAAAAATAGCGTAATATGCCACAGCTTTCCAAGTTACAAAACCATAATGTCATTAAAGTAATTGCCAAACATGTTCAATGTTTCATCCCTTATTAAAAGATATCCCCAGGCTAAACTATTGGGTTTAATACTTGTTTTAGTTATGGTGTACAATAAAGAATCTAACAATAAAAAAGAGTACCTATATTTAATTCTGTATTGTACTGCATTTAAACAAAATGATAACAAAATTCATGTACAAAGGCGAGCTTAACTCCAAATGGAATTTTCTTCCAGCAAACATTTGAGTGATAGTCGACAGAGATCATAATAGAGGACAGTAATCCAGAGTACGATATATATATATATATATATATAGTAAGGTAAAACTACATAGTTACATAATAATATATAAAAGACCTACGTTCATAAAGATAAATAAAATAAAATCAATTTCTTAATATTTATTAGATATATGTACTTATACTTAATTCATTGCGTTAAAAGGAAATGATCCTTAATGTTCATGTATCTACATATCTTTAATAACATCTACATTGTAAAAATATGTACCTAAATTAAATTGGTAAAGCATTTCAAAATGAAATTTAGTTTCCAACCAATTCAATCTAGCTTTTGTAGTACAAAACAAACGTATCTAAAATGTCCGAATACATTATGTTTATTCAACAAATTATTCTCCGACTAGGATTTACGGGTACCCGGACTTTTTTCATACCCGGGTATCAAGCCAAAGTAGAATTCGTTTTTATGTCATTTATCTTCAGCATTGACCTTAAGAACTTGCACCAGTACAGAGTGCCAAGTTATTCAAACGGCCATGTTGAATTGCGTCCGTTGCAGCAACAGATACGCGTTGCAGTAGCGAGAGGGTCAAGGGCGGGCTGACACGGGCTAGAAACGGGTTGCTACATTTTCCAACAAGCGTGTAACGTGGGTCGATGAGACCTATGTATGTTGGATGTCGGATTTCCCTTGAGGGTTACGGTAGGACATGGGTAATTTAAATTCTTGAGAGATTGCTTGTATGTACGTGTGTTAATTGGTGTTCAGGCTTGAAAAGTTAATATGAATTTCGGTAACTGCGATATAGACTAGTCATTCAGCTTTTATATCTTTATCATACATTACTTTTCCTTCGTTATCGTTCCCGTGGCCCTCAGAGATTATGTACACTTAACCAACGCTACATTTTCAAAATCTGTTTAAGTTCTTCTAGAGATCACAGGCAAATGTTTTTACTTTATTATAATACTAGCTGTCCCACGCGGCTTCGCTCCCGTCAACTGACTTAGTTACGTACCTACCCTATCCTACCTACCCTACTTTACACCTACCCTACACATACCCTACTCCTACCCTACACCTACCCTACATACATGATTGCATAACTGAAACCGTTTACGCAGCGCACGCAACGGAAGCCCTCAAAAAGTAATATTCTTGCCCGTTTTTGCAACATTTTTCATTTATGCTCCGCTCCTATTGGTCGTAGCGTGATGTTATATAGCCTATAACCTTCCTCGATAAATGGACTATCTAACACAAAAAGAATTTTTCAATTCCAACCAGTAGTTCCTGAGATTACCCCCTACATACAAACTTAAAAATTTTACCTCTTTATAATATTAGTATAGACTAGCTGTTGCCCGCGGCTGCGCTCCCGTGGACCACCCCACAGAACCCATTTTCGGGATTAAAAAATAACCTATGTCACTCAGGAATAATGTAGCTTTCTATTGCTGAAAGAATTTTTCAAATCGGTCCAGTAGTTTCTGACCGAATAGGCGGTACAAACAAACAAACAAAAAAATCTTTCCTCTTTATAATATTAGTAGGAGCGTGGGGCTTGTTGTAACAGGGGTAAGTAGTAACAGACCTTTTTCAATAGGAATTTTAAACTTTATTCACGATTTTTTTTTACCTAATCTTAAAATTATAACGCGCTACGCCACTTTATCACAGCCAATGTCCCGCCAGGCGGCGCAGTGAGTGGGTGTGTGCAAGCGCTTCGTTGGTGACAGGTTATCTATAATTTTATTTTCGTAAATTTTTGATTAGCTTTACTATTTTCGACTAATTTGAGCTTTATGTATTTTATTTGATGCTAAAATATAACTATTTATGATGTTGTGTAACAGTTTTCGAGATTACTAAGTTGATTTAATAGTTATCGTGATAAATATTAAGAACTATACCTAGGGGCTAGTTGTAACAAAACCTCGGGGTTTGTTGTAACATGTTACAACTGCTGATTATTGTAAGATGTAAGGTAGAACTAAGAGATAACTACAAGACTTAATTTAGAGGTTTATAATTTAATTTAAGTACTGTGATTATAAAATGCCATGTTGATATATAAGTGCCTATATATGTACATAAGTACAAAATAAGATAGATAGTTAAAAACTTAAATCTTTAATTTGTTGATTATATAAAAAGTATGTTTCAGTTAATTATTCATCAAAAAAAATACATATTATAGAAATAGCTAGTTGATGTGAAAAAATTAAACGATTGAAGGTGTCACATTTTTGTTTTTTATTCTTGTTACTACTTGCCCCAATAGGTGTTACAACTAGCCCCAACCACGGGGTGAGTTGTAACACACCCTTTTTTTAAAAAAAAATTAATTGTGAAAGAGTTACCTGTAGATTTGATATTTTCTCAATTTGACATATTAGAAGAATAGTTAGAGTATCAATCAAAGTTTAGTTAGTGGTAATTTAGTCAATACACTTCAAGATATATAATTATTTGTTAAAATTGTTACAACTAGCCCCTCGCTCCCCTATAGATTATTTTAGTTTCACTGATCATCATCATCATGTAATTTAAAAGTTCCCCACTGCTGGGACACAGACCTCCTATCTGTGAGACGCGGGCCCAGTGTGGGTTGGTGGATGTGACATTTTTTGGTTTTGGACATGCCCGTTTCCTCACGATGTTTTCCTTCACCATTTTGAGAGCAGTGGTGATGAAATAATTTACACAAAGTAAAGCGCCTGCCTGGGTCCGAACCCACGAACTATAGCTTGTAAGTCGCGGCTTGAAAGTCGTTGACCAGCCACTACTTAAATTTAAATAATGTTAAATAATAGATAGATAGAGTGTGTATTAATATTATAAAGAGGAAAGATTTGATTGTTTGTTTGTAATGTAAACTCAAAAACTACTAAACTGATTTTAAAACATTCTTTCACCCATGGCAAGCTACTTTATTTCGGAGTGACATAGGCTATTTTTTTATCCAGAAAACGGGTGGTGGGGGCCAAAGGAGCGAAACTGCGGGAAAACCTAGTACATTATATTTTCACCGTAACTCTACAGAGATAAGCGTCAAACTAAATAATTAATGTGATAGGCGACCGCAACAATTATACAGTTTAAACAAACCACTTAAAAACTTTAAGGTCTAAACCACTGCAACAAATATAAAACAGCCTTGTTCCTACGTGGGCGACCCTCTGACGTCACCGCTATTACGTCACAAACACTATCGCTGGGTGAATGGGGGTGAACGAGACCGAATGGAATGAATGTGAGTGAATTATGAGGATGCTTCTGCTACCCAAACTTCGGGTATGAACGATCATTTTGTTCATAGAATGAACTTTAGTTTTATTTAACTTAGTTTAGTTCGTTCATCAAATAGGCCTGAGGGAATAGTATATTGTGTAAGCTAAAAGGCAGGAGACGGTCAAATTTATCAGGGTAATCTTGTAACCGATCTTGAGGCTGAGGCTGAGACGTTCTCGTATCATTTTGAATGATAACAGTGTGGTATATTTTCTTAGAATTACGTGTCTGAAAGACTGGCTTTTGCGCTAAAGATTTCGTGATTGAAATCTTTACGGTAATTACATTTGTTTGGATACTTATACAAATTTTAAAACATCAAAGTCTTTATGTATTTCTTCTTTCTTTCCTTTGTTTTGTAGTAAATAAGTCTGTCACTACACCACGTAGGTAACTAAGAAACTCCTAGGAATAATAATAAACTATTCATAAATAATTAATCTAATGGTAACCATCGCTACAGCCCACACAAGACCGTCAATATTAAAATAACCTAAAACAAGACCGTCAATATTAAAATAATCTTTAACCTACACAGACTATAGAAAAATCTATGCAAATATAGACGAGAACATAAGTGGTCGTTACCAAGAACGATATGATTGAGAAAAACATCAACAAACAATATTGGCACAAAACTATTCCCGAGACAAAGAGTAAGATTTTCTTTTGAAGATAAATTGCGGTTCTATACAAGAGACAATATTGATGTCAAGTATATAAGGGTATATTTGTACCCTTTTTATTAGTTTCTATAATTCTATTGAGATGTCTTTAATGTTATTTATGTAAATAGACGGATGAGTAACAGATGTTCTTGATAATGATTTCGCGTGTACGGATGGAATTGGAACAAAAAAGGAAAGAATGGTACAAAAACGGAGAGGCCTTGCAGCAACATTATCTTATGTAGGATACAAACTGGCCAAGTGCGAGTCGGACTCGCGCACGAAGGGTTCCGTACCATTATCGCAAAAAACGGCAAAAAAAAACACGTTTGTTGTATGGGAGCCCCCCTTAAATATTAATTTTATTCTGTTTTTAGTATTTGTTCATCATCTGTAAAAATTTCAACTGTCTAGCTATCACGGTTCATGAGATACAGCCTGGTGACAGACGGACTGCGGAGTCTTAGTAATAGGGTCCCGTTTTTACCCTTTGGGTACGGAACCCTAAAAATTATATCAATATCCAAAAATCTTAAATTAATTATTTCACTGACCGACAACACACTGCCTCAATGGGTCTATAAGCATGTTTGCAGTAAAGATTTTTCTAAAACTAGAATCCTTCCTCAGTACCCGTAAAGGCATGATTTTTGAAAATGCATGCCAAGTTAACATTTTCGTGCCGTAACTGCCCCGTAAGTACGTCATCAAAAGTAAACCCACCCCTTTTCAACAACCTACTTTAAGGAGCGTCTGAAGCCCTGTAGGTAGGTATTTGATTGACGACAATCGACACGTGATTCTTGACATGTTGGCAACTTGTTTAGGGCACGCTGCTGAAAGTTGATCGTTACTGTGCGTCACGTTACGTCATTTGACGCACATCATTATCATGAATAATGGTTTTCTAGTAAACACACAAAACCGCTAGAAGGACGGCCTATTTTTTTTAAGGTCTTGTTGAAAACCCATGAGGCTAGAATACCGGCAGAACACGAATTTCTGAACTAAAAAAACTTATAGACAAGTACTTTATAAAAAAAGCTTTTCATCTGACAAGGCTTTTCACAATTTTGGTCGGCTTCCACTCTAGCCGGATTCAGTTGATTGCCAGGATTTTACACGGGGTGACTGCAAAGCTGACTGCCACAACCCAATTACTGGGTATCACGAGACTCCACGGTGAGACCCTTGGCTGGCTAGTAACCAGGCTTCGAAATTCTGACTCTTCTTTCTGATAGGTATATGTAACCGGACCAACCGTTTTATGTGCTTTGCGAGGCTCGGTAACCTGACAAAATTAGCTTAACCCTGAAAATCGTCCCAGGCCAGAATTATTACATAGCCACAAACAAAAAAATAAAACCTATCAATAAAAAACGTCCAAAGACCTCCCCCTCATTACGTCATACTTCATAGCCATTAATCCAGCGATCCATAAGGCTTGCTTCATAAGGAGCCGTTCAGCCGTCCGTCGGGACCCATCAATATAAATTATCGGGACAAGTTTGCATTCCCCTGGCGCTGGGACATCCACCCACGCTGGATTTAGCTAGCAAATTGCTGTTATTAAGTGGTATGGAACCTATATTGGAATGGAGAGTGGGGTTAGTAATATTATGAGTTGAGCAAAAAATAATCTACATTAGTGGTAGCTGTAGTAGATTAAATGAACAGACCACAAGCTTTCAGACCAAATGAAAATGTTTCTACGTAGAATCTAATCACATTTTGGGGACCACAGGCTGTTGTCATCACTTGTTATAATTATAAGTAGACAAAACTACTAACGGTAATCTCTTATAAGGAAAACTTGACTAGTACATAATTTGAGCTAACACAAGGTTAAATTAAAAATATATCATACATAAGGGCCCGTGTTGAATGACGCAAGGGGGCCTGTCTGTCTCCTTGGTAGTTTTTTCGAAGTGAAAACATCTTAACCCGCGTTGAGCTATTTTTGGTAGGGGCAAAACTTATGGGATCGCCTCACCGACGTGATAGAGTGACGTGTTGCTTTTAAAGACTTTGGAATAACTGACTGCTGATATAAACAGGACAAAAGTTTTTAAGTTTTCACTTCTCTCGACAGTCCCCATGATTGCCTTTTTAGGGTTCCGTACCCAAAGGGGTAAAAACGGGACCCTATTACTAAGACTCCGCGATCCGTCTTTCTGTCACCACTCACCAGGCTGTATCTCATGATCCGTGATAGCTAGATAGTTGAAATTTTCACAGATGACGTATTTCTGTTGTCGCTATAACAACAGATACTAAAAATAGAATAAAATTAATACTAAAGTGGGGCTCCCATACAACAAACGTGATTTTTTTGCAGTTTTTTGCGATAATGGTACGGAACCCTTCGTGCGCGAGTCTGACTCGCACTTGGCCGCTTTATTTAACGAATTGAAAAAAATGAGAATGAAAGCGAATTCTGTAGCTGCAGTATTTTCAGCCCAAAAACATTCAACAATTGTTCTAGTACCACTAGCAACACAGCTTCAATCACTCCAATCTTAATTTCGGCGACGTGCATAAGCTTCTAATTCTGAGCCAACTTTGACCACATAATTTCATTAAACACTGCCTACCGAGTCTAATGAATATAAGTTTGGAGGTTCAACCTTGGCCATTACATAGAGCCTTTAGAAGAGAGGTCAGAAAGGCATAAATAAGGCCAGAAAGTTGTTCGGACTACGACTTTGACCCATTTTAGTTGGTCGTTAGAGCGCTATAGGATGACAAGCGGGAAGGCTATAAGTTATGTACTTAGGTGACCTAGATAGCCTCAATTTTTTGGGTTCCGTATCCGAGGGGTCCATACGGAGCCCTGCTGTCACTCACGTGTCTGTCCGTCGTCTGTCACACAGGTTTTCCAGTCAACGGTTGGAGCAAGTCTTCAAATTTCAATTTTTAAAGCCACACAATTTTTTTCTTTTTTTGCGGTTGCTCCCATACAGCTACAGAGGGTCGTGAAAAAAACCTTTTACCTACCTCATCGAGTGGGGTATCGTTGTTTAGAGCTCGTTAGGTAGATAAAGACTGTGTTTTTTATTTGAAAACAAAGGAATGAGAAGGCACCAAAATCAGCTTTTTTATACAAAATTTTGTTCCGAAGAAATTTTTAAATTCCCGTTGACCTATAAACTTGAAATTAGGTGATAATGTTTATTATTATGTATATTTTACCAACAAATACCAATACGTTGATAAATCAGATTTTTCATTGAAATTCCCCCTTTTTTTCTATTACAAGCAACTTGATTTAACGGTTTGCTACCTTAAATGTGCGAAGTCCGACACGCACTTGGCCGGCTTTTTATACCAGTATCAGGTCAATACGGGTGTTATCTCTGTTCGTAAGAATATGTGACAAAGACACGGTTACCTATGTACAAAATATTATCTCACTCTTTGTCACAAACAATGGACCGTGACAAAGCTACAGATTTGCAGAAGATCGGCTTATCTAAGAGATTTTCCACGTCTACAATCTAAGGAACTTTTCATGCGAGTCCTTTGTTGAGACGTGGAGTTACTTCTCTATTATTTTATAAAGGAATCATCGTAAAGAACTATATCCGCTAACTGAATTGAGAAATTTAAGTTGAGTACTTGTCAAAGACTTCTTTCACATGAGAGCTTTAGCAGAAACATAGAACTTCAACGGAGAACTTTAGCAGAACTTTAATATGTTCTCAAATTAAAATTCTGAATTCAGAAACCGGATATATATCTTCCTTGCTTGACCCCAAGTGATGAGTGATCTAATTGCATTGCTTTTGGTTTAAAACAGACAGAATTACAATAACCTCATCAAATTTTATCCTCAAAAAATCTTCTAATATTCGTTATCATCCAAAAATTCATCAGTTAGCCAAACACCAGGTAGTACAGGCCCGTTCCCGTGGTACTCCCCACTTCCTGCCTCCTCCGGGCCCGGCGGAAACCATCTGATCCGCTTGACATCAATAATTCGCGGCTCCCCACTCCGAATGGGGCTTTGTTGTTAGGAAATTGATAAAGATTATTCCTAGGAAGTTGATGTCGGTTCAATGTTGTTTTGGCATGAAAGGAAAACGTTTTAGTAATATTTATACTGACTTCAGAAGTGGGATTGAAATAGGTTTTTCGGGGAACTGCTTTATAATACATTACGCCTGTACTCCTTGCCTGGCCCAGTATTCGGCCACGGCAACTCCGTCTGCTGACGCAGCCAAAGGATAAGGATTTAACTGGCAAGTTTGTCATCGACACGGTAAGAAGGAGAAGTGTATTCCCGAAAACTAATAGGCGTACTATAGTGTACCCACGTTGCTTTGTTTAAGTAATTTATTTTCAGTATTATCTTATTATAACTTAGATGATGGATTCGTTGCGCCGACCCTAAAATATCCTACTACAATTTATGAACGCTAAAGTTTGTGAGGATGGATGTTTGTTACTCTTTTACGCAAAAACTATTACACGGACTTTAGTAAAACTTTGCAGTATTATAGCTTATACATCAGAATAACAAATAGCTTATCTACACTTAATATTATAAAGCTGACGAGTTTGTTTGTTTGAAAGCGCTAATCTCAGAAACTACTGGTTGGAATTAAAAAAATATTTTTATGTTGGATAGTCCATTTATCGAGGAAGGTTATAGGCTATATAAGATCACGCTACGACCAATCGGAGCAAGCATGAATTAAAAATGTTGCAGAAAAGGGAAAAAATATTCCTTTTTGAGAGCTTCCATTGCGTGCGCTGCGTAAACGGTTTAAGTTACGCAAGTATCATGTATGATGGAATTATTCCTCTTTAAAAGTTCTATAAAAAAGTCCGCATATGTCTATCTTTTAAGATTAACTCACTATAACCTATTTTTATGGTAATCAAATGTGTTCATTTGCGAAGGAGTTTTGTCAACATCTATACTAATATTATAAAGCTGAAGAGTTTGTTTATTTGTAGGGTAGGTAGGTAGTGGTAGGCAGATAGATAGCAAGTTGACGAGAGCGAAGCCGCGGGGGTCAGCTAGTCATTTATAAAGATAGAAGTACTAATAGAACGCGGGCGGCGCCACGGGCGGGAGCTAACACTTGGAATAAGGGTAAGACAATGATAAACTTTGATTATTTTTGTTAGTCTATTTTTAAAGATGTGTGTATTGGTTTCCAGAAAGGAAACACCTGGATGACTTTTTAAGAGCTTCCAATAATCAAGTACTCGAGCGCAAACTGAAATCTCCACGCCAAAAATATCTCAAATACTCGACTATAAGAAAAGATAAATCAGAATTTGTTATTAAATTAAAAACATCATTCTTTCCTCAAAAAGAAAAAGATGAATGGGGAAGAAACGTCTTGGAAGCACTTGAAAAGTTTGTTATTAACGAGAGGAGTACTTGCAAATGTTTGGGTGTGGGCTGGCTGTTATAAAATCTACCTCATATTTCTTCAAGTTTACGTAAGACGGCAGGTTGGGTAAAATCTGCGCATTTCAGCTGGTAAACATTTACATGACGTGCTATATTAAACCTTAAAGAAGCTTGAATAGGGTGATAGTGTTTTTAATTTAGTAAGCTAATAGTAGGGGAGCGTAAGAGGCTAAATAGGGATTTACTTGAGCGTCGTGGGGACCTATTGGATTGTGAAAATAGATACTAAAAAGATAAAAAGGTTATATTGATGTATGCCCTTTCAATGGTGGAGGGAGCGTGTAGTGAGAGTGGAATTCCCTGCCGGAATCTGTGTTTCCCGATAGCTACAATCTAGGGGTCTTTAAGTCAAGAGTGAATGGGTTTCTTCTAGGCAAGCGTGCTCCATCGTCGACCACATCATCGCTTACCATCAGGTGAGATAGTGGTCAAGCGCAAGCCTATAGACAATAAAAAAATTAAAAAAAAAGTGAGAAGGGCAGAGAGGCGCGTAGTGCGAAATACATAGTTCTCAGCGGCTGCACGCATGGACGCACCACACTTTATTGATGATTTTAGCTACTTCGGCTTGTGCAAATCGGCAGATTATGTTATTCACGTGATCCTTGAATGATTTCCTTAAAAAACATAACCACCGCGAGCGAGAATGTCCAGGTGGCTTTATTTTTCACAACTTTATGACTCTCCCATTGCCGTACATCACGATCAAATTGTCAGATTATGGAAATGCACACTTTTCTGCATGAAATTAACTCGCCTTAATCTGACGCGCTCGAGTTTTTCTATCAATCGATTTTTTTAACTAATCTGATCGGCTGCCCTAGAAGCACGACCTTATATAAAGGGCTCGTGTATGGTGGTTTTACTCAACAGGGTGCAAGGTTTCCCCCTCAGTAAATACCAAAATCACCGCTAAGGCTCCCCTACTATAAAGAAGTAAGGGTGTTTATCTGGCATTTTTTCGTGGCTAAACTAACGATCTTCTTTCTTCTTGAGATGAAAATGCGATTATTTTCTTCTCTGACAAAACCACGACAGGAAAAATGAACTCGTAGATCTTTTTATAAAAATTAAAGATTCATTGTTAACACGGAAATCTGACGCTTTTTCATGGGACATATCGTGTGTGAGTGATTGTCGTGGTGGTCCAGTGGCTAAGCCTTTTATGCTTGACGACGTGGTTTCAAATCCAGGCAAGTACCAATGTGACTTTTTCAAATTCATATGTACTGTACTTTCTAAGTTTATCTTGGAAATCGCAGGAAACGGTGAAGGAAAACATCGTGAGGTAACCTAGACTTATATAGTTAATGTAAGTCTGAAATAGCCAAGTCAGAGGCCTGTGGGGTTCCCAGACGCGGCTTAATTAACTCTGACACCAGAGGTGGCCACATCTTCAAACGAAAATAAGAAGATGGGATATCGTGTTTCCTGGTTACTGGGTTGTAAATGTCAGATAAACAGTCGCTTCATTGTAAAGTACTGGGATTCAGCTGCTAGACTTAGACTGAAGCAGACTCCAGCATAGTTGAGAAAAGACTAGGCAAGTATATGGATATTGTTATAGCACCCAGAAAGGCACGAGTCCTAGAGTAGAGATATCGGCAAGCGTAGCGTGACACGAGCTTCAGAAAGATGTACGAATGACCTAAAAAAGTGAAGAGGAAGGACTGAATGCGACAGACGAAGGACCGCGTGTTGTGGCGCAGCTTAGGAAACGCCTACGTCCAGCAGAGGAATTCAAAAGACTTGGTTGATTGATTGTCCCCAAAAGCCAACAGTCCTACTCACCCTTTCAAGCACAACGCAGACTAAGATAACAACAGCACATCACATAAAGCGAATCGGAAAACAACACCAGCCTTGAACGAACATCACACAATGGCACACATGTTTTTGTTTGTCTATGGAAAACAGTATGTTAAGCAGTGTATATTGTAGCAGAGCGGCTGTTTTCCTGATCCGGTATATTTGCTCTGTCATGTTGCCTATGAACTAAAGTATTCTGTTGTATATCTGAGGTTCTGAGGTCTGTTTGAGCAAAGGATTTGATAGCATAAGCTCTGATATTACATGTAAGAGGAACTCAAAGATCCCGGTAAGTATATAGACTTTTAGTCGGATATTTTCGCGACAAAAGAAACCCTGCTCGAGGCGAGTCTCTCGTCCAGAACCAAAAACATGTTTTCGTTAAAACGCCTACATTGAAATGGTCATATATTGACGAGCTCAACATTTAAACAAAATATGGTAACAATGGGGTGCACGATAATCCCCCAGCAATGTAGATAGTAGGTAACGATAATTCGATCAAGTAAGGAGCTATTTAATTTGCAACCCATATAAAAAAAACTTTTTTGCAGAAAAATACTACCGACTTCCAAATAAAAACTACGTGAAAAATAATTTTATTTTTGGAAGTCGGTGTCTTTCATAGGTACCATTTATTTGCGTTATGGACACCGACTTCCAAAATTTAAATTATTTTTCACTTTGTAGTTTTAATTTGGAAGTCGGTAGTATTTTTTTGCAAAAAAGTTTTTTTATTTTTCACTTTTTAGTTGTACCTACCTAATAGGCAAGTTGTTTAGATACCTATAACGCCAGAATAGATTACCCAAATACCAAAAAACTTGAACATAAACGGTGAAACGAGAGATCAGTACCCCTTAAGAGCATACTGGCGTGATGTTATGTTATGAAATGGTATAAACAATGAACAGACATGCGATTGCAGCAATCCCGAAAGATTTGCCGACATTTATTGAAGAGTTATGTTGTATATCTCCGAAGTTCTTCATCAGATCTTCGCCTAATTAAAATGGGACCATTTTCGAAACATCCTCTTTCTTACAAAAAAAGAATTTTCAAAATCGGTCCACAATTGACGGAGATATCGGTGAACATACAAAAAAAAAAAAACATACATAATGTCGAACATAGAACTTCCTCCTTTTTGGTAAGTCGGTTAAAAAACAGGATTTACAGTACGACCGATGAGTCGTAGCCCGTCTGAACATAGGCTTTGCGAACTTTTGAGTACACTCGTGAAAAAATCAGCCATTTAGTTTGTTAAGTATGCTCTGCGCAACCACTTGCTCTCCCCCCCCGCCGTGACGCCCGTCGCGAGTAGACGCGTTTTCAAGTGCTCCGTACAAAATAATTATAAAAATTGGTATAATTTACAATAATCAATACAAATCCTATAGTAATCTAAAGTAAAACCAGTGATAAACAAAAGTGCATTAAAACCAATTCCAAATCAAAGCAACAATATCAAAGTGAACAAAAACAATTTTAAAATTTGTCGGTAAAAGTGAATGTTGTGTTGTTGTGCGCGGCGACTGTGACCTTCAAAGCGACAAGGACAGTCCTCGACTCATTCGTCAGTAAAACATAGTAAGCAAAGACCATTTTTGGCTCATATGATATCGAGGACTCTGGCCTCGAGATAACTTGCCGCGCCTGCAACGTACGACGACGCAAGTTCAAACCTCATACCGGCAAGATCTTTTTGGACTCTTTTTCTTCGTTTTTTGAATATTTTATAATTTTTGCAGTAAAAATACGCAAATTTCTTGAGAAAATCTCTGAAAAATATATAAAATATATAACGTCAAGTTACTTCTTTTCATTGGTTTGCCTGGACGGATTGAAATATTCACCATGTCTCTAAAGAAAATCCCACCTGCATCTCCAAAAAAAGGCACAGAGTCAGATGCTTACTTGAGCTCAACGGCAGCCACAGACACTGAAAGTGAAGCGACCAACGTAACCAGCCGCCAGCGACCTCGGAAACGAGGTTACGATGATGAGTTGAACACTTCTATGGAACGAATTAGGCAAATGATTGCCGATTTAAAGGCAGAACAGAACAGCAAATTGGACGAGCTACAAGCCACAATCAACGATATACGAAAACAGAACGCTGGAATCATTGAGTCGGTTGAGGTCCTGTCTAAAGAATATAAAGATCTAAAAGAACAGCTTGAAGATATTGAGAAGGAAAGAAGGGACAACCTTAAATACATGCAGGCCTTAGAGAATAAAATAGATTTTTTAGAGATGTCACAAAAAAGGTCCACCATTGAAATTAAAAATATTCCGCCGAAACCAAGGGAATCGAAACAAGATCTTTTAGATATAATTAATCAAGTTGGTTCGGCGATTAATTATCCTATACAAACCATCAACATAAGAGATATTTTTCGTGTTGGTACTAAGTCAGAAAATAACAAACCTATCATCGTTGAATTTACTTCTGTTCTAACTAAGGAAGGCATACTGGATCACTGCAAAAAATTTAACAACCAGCATAAAAGCAATAAACTAAATACTTCTCATCTACGCTTCAGTGGTCCACCAAAAAGCATATATATCTCGGAACAGCTAACACCCAAAAGCCGAAGACTGTTTTTCCTCGCACGGGACTTCGCGGCCACATTTGAGTACAAGTTCTGCTGGACAGCGGGCGGTAAGGTCTATATTCGCAAAGGGGAAGGAGAGCGTTCAATTCGCATCGAAACAGAGGCTGATTTAAATAAACTGAAATCTGAACTGAAGGCCTGACTAGATATTTTTATGTTTAGTAAGATAGTTTTTATTATTAAGTATAACAGATTTATATTATCTTTTGAATTGTATTCCTTAAAAAAATGTTTTTATTTTAATTTAATAATAACGTTGGTACGGTTTAATAATAATAAAACACACTTCTTACACACCACATATCACAACCAGTCGCAACACTTAAACAACTACACTTTACTAACTCATACTATTTGTTACAATCATACTTTGGCTTTAATTATTCAAATGGAGGCTATGGCGATTTATCAAGGAGAATTTGTCTACAAACTATCTAACACTGTTGAGTACACCTACGCATCTATTAATTCTAGTCATGGATGATTTTACATTAAATCTTAACAACGACTTAGATAATGTCTCTGTGGCACATTCCGCGACATGTGAAATAGAGGACTGTAAGAACTTACTAAAAAACTCTGATACTACACTGAAGGTGTTGACACAGAACATACGGAGTATTCATCGTAACTTACCAAGTTTCCAAACATTGTTAGCTAGATCTAAAGTGGATTGGGATATTGTTGTATTGACTGAGTGCTGGACAACACGTAATTCTAGTATCCCTATCGTTGACGGGTACAAATACTTTTGTACAAACAATAATCAAACACAAAATGAGGGTGTTGTAATTTACTATAAAAACATTTATTCCTACTCAGCCGAAGAACCTGCATTCTCTGATGCAAATATCCTTATACTAAAAATCAACCCGAATACAATTCTGATTGCAATCTATCGCCCTCCAAGCAAAAGAAACATAGAAAATTTCTTAAGCTCACTGAACGATTGTTTGTGTAGGTACTCTTCATTTAAGAATCTGGTCTTGGTTGGAGATATCAATGTTGATATTGCGATTGGTAGTCAAGATCAAAGATCTCCTGCGTATCTTGATACAGTAGCTTTTCATGGTATGCTTCCGGCACACACAATTCCCACTCATAGTCGTACATGCTTAGATCATGTTCTGTTAAAAACCAGATTAACCGCTCATTGCTATGTCGCTCATACATCTATTACCGACCATGACTCAGTTATACTATACCTTGATGCTAATACCAACCAAACTTTATTAAAGACTTTTGAACGCATCGATTCCGTGGGGTTAAATGAGAGTGTCAAAAGTATCGACTTTAGTCCTATTTATAAAATGACAGATGTTGACATGGCTGCGGATTATCTCACGCAATCACTTGCACAAGCCATCAATGATAATACTGTGAAAATTACTAACGCTGGACGGAAAAGGATTCTGAAGCCTTGGATAACAAAAGGACTTCTGAGATGTATGAGGAATCGTGACAAACTTTATATCAAGGCAAAGAAAAATCCAGATAATGAGATTGTGCAGTGCACTTATCGGAGATACAAAATTTATTGTAATAATGTTTTGAAGCGAGTTAAGATTACTTACGAGAAAGATTTGATAAATAAAGCCGGCCAAAATAGCAAAAAAATATGGGAAGCGATTAAAAATATAACGCACACCTCAAAAGTAAAGCACAAAACTACACAATTGATTGACCCTGGTAATCCGCAACTGTCAGTAAACAATGTTAACTCATTTTTCGCAAATGTTGGTAACACGCTAGCTGAAAATATTACATCCAAAAGATCACATGCAACTCACGTCATTACCTCAGCATATACATCGGAGTGCTACGATAAATCAATGGTGTTTTTGCCTACGGATGAATACGAAGTTAAATCGCAAATTGTTAATTTAAGGAATACTTGTGCAGTGGGTGTTGATAAAATTTCAGGAACCTTCTTAAAGCAATACATTGACATCATTGTTCCCCCGCTAACTTTCATTTGTAATTTATCATTTAGTACAGGTGTCTTCCCCTCTGCCTTCAAAAGGTCACAAGTGGTTCCTATTTTCAAGAGTGGGGATAGATCCTGTGTCAACAATTATAGACCGATTTCTATTCTTCCAACTTTGTCTAAAATTCTGGAAAGACTGATGAACAGCAGACTTGTAAATTACCTAGAATCAAACAATCTTTTGTCTTCATCGCAATTTGGTTTTCGTTTACAAAAATCCACATCAGACGCTGTTCATCAATTAACTGAATTTATTATCTCCAATTTAGATGATAAAAAGAAAGTACTGGCTATTTATTTAGACTTAGCTAAAGCATTTGACACAGTGTCTATCCCCATCCTAATTGGAAAACTAGAAAAACTAGGAATTAGGGGGGAGACACGGAATCTATTTGAAGACTTTCTAAGAGGTAGAACGCAGTGTGTAAGGATGGATTGTTGGAGAAGTGAGGAACTACCGATTGATTATGGCGTCCCACAGGGCAGTATCCTTGGCCCGACATTGTTCCTGGTCTACATGAACAACCTGTCTAAGATGGATCTGACCAATGGCAAAATAATCTCATTCGCAGATGATACCGCTTTGCTTTTTTGTGGAGATACGTGGGAAGAAGTATATACACACGCCCAAAATGGGTTTGACCAGGTATCCTGTTGGCTTGAAGAGAACATCCTTACCTTAAATATTGAAAAAACAAAGTACATGACTTATACAATCAGAAATCAAGACCCATTAAACTTCACAATTACTTCGCATAAATGCAAACAACCTTCCACAAATTTATGCTGTTGTCCACAATTATCAAAAACAGATACAATCAAGTACCTAGGTGTTGTTATTGATAGCAAATTAAATTTCCAACCGCACATTGAGGCTTTAGTTCCTAGAATACGTAAACTGATCTATATATTTAAATCTCTCAGACATATCGCAGACACAGCACTTATTAGAATGGTTTATCTGGCGTTGTGTCAATCCTTAATTACCTACTGTATAACTTCCTGGGGTGGCGCGGCTAGAACGCATCTACTAAAGCTGGAGAGAGCTCAGAGAGCGATTTTGAAAGTAAGTTCGTTTCTCCCTATACGTTATCCAACATTTGACCTATACCAACATTGTAAAGTACTCACAGTTCGACAGCTTTTTATTTTAGGTACAGTAATAAAAAAACACTCGGAACTGTCCTATGACTCTAAAGCATTAGCAACTAAAAGAAGAACCACCGCGGTCTGTGTTAGCTCTAGATGTAGGAGTAGTTTAGCACAGAATTTTTACATTTTTCTGGGCCCATATCTATATAATAGAATTAATAAAGAACTCCTAATCTATCCCCTCACCAGGAACGAATGTAAGAAGAAAATCTATGCATGGCTTCAAGGAACTGACTACAGTACTACAGAATCTCTTTTAAAACCCATGAAGTAATATCCCAACAATTGAAGCTTCCACACTCATACTCACATTCACACACACAAACACACTCACACACACACTCAGACACACACATTAATACACATGTATGCACTCGCAAATTCGCACCCATTGTTTGTTTAATTTAACCTACCAACTTAGCACTTTGTTTGTTTATTACGAGTAGTTGTTTATTGATCCTCCTTTATATATTTTTTTTTTTTTTCTTCTTTTTTGTTCTCACATAGTTTAATTTATTTTTAATGTGTTTTGTTTTTATTGCTTATAATTTGCCTTCTCTCTTTAAATACAGTCATTGTTCACAAATTGATTTTCCGACGGAGGGTAAGCCTGGTGATCTGTACTACAGGTTCTACCTAAAACAGACACCAGTCTCTATGTACTGCATATTTGACTCTGTATTGTATCCTGATGATGAGAAATAAAGATATTATTATTATTATTATTATTACTTGGCGCCGGGCCACGCACGACTCTTCGGTCGTACTGTACGAATTAATGTATGTACAAGTGCAATAAAAACGCTGTTTACTAGCCCACATTAATTAGTTTTCCTGTAAGAAAGGAAGGAAACTTCTCTATTTTCTACCTGATTTAATGCGATCACGGGAATAGTGTGCTTATCCCTTCGTTCGTGACGATTATAAAACTCTTCAGTCGAAGCGCAGCTCCGCGCTTGACAAGTTTTTACTTTTACGGGATGAAAAGGAAAAACGTATGGACCGTATATCGTTGTTCAGGTATTATGCTAACTTTCCGCCAAATTCAAGCGAAATTAGTGTGGCAGTTTCGCTTTGAATTTGTAGCAAACACTGCAAACTCTTCTTCCTGCCCTGTTGGGGAGGAAGTTATGCCAAAAAAACTAAAAGTACGTTTACATAAATATTTGCGAGGAAAGAGGGTAAGTATCCAATTAAACACCGAATTCATTTTCTAAATTAAGATTTTTTGTATCCTGAAAAAATTTCTGCAATTTGACCACGGTTTGTCACGTTCTTAACTCTCTTCTGAATATACGTAGCTCGTTTTTTTTATATCTAGAATACACCTTATTTTTAGACAAAACAACTGCATAGACATTTATTTAATAACTACATATTTTTCATTGACCTTTACATAAATGTAGCTAAACATTAGTAAATCCAAAGAATGACGGTCCTTAGTTGACATTTACATCATGTTCTTTTGTTTTCAAACTGTCCTGATTCCATTCTACCCAATTTTAAATCAGTGCTTTTAAACATAAAGGTTCTCCCTTTAGTTTTTGGGTCACGTTCGCCATTTAGAGCGTGTATCTCCACAATGAAAGGTTCAAGACGTATTGTGACGACTACCCGGCTTAAATCCAAAATTTCTTTCAACTTTCACGTTCACCTATTTCTCCGTGCACCGATTTCCTGCATATTGTGCATTCGTTCTACTTTCGAGACTTCATTGTTAAATCGATATCCGGTATATTGGAATGGCCCGTCTCGTAGAGGACGAGATTTTTCAATAATGGATGGCACGTAATTTTATAGCCCTGCTGAACATGAACAATTTAACTCAACCATGAAAATTGCCACAACTTCATAACATCACGCCTGTAATTCCCGAAGTGCCACACAGAGGTGTAAGGTAAGGATAACAAGGGGTGAGCCTATTGCCTCAACCGGGCATAATTCCAGCCTCCGGGTTGCTACTGAGAAATGCCAGATGAAAAACAATAATACTTAGTCCAATCCTGGAATCGAACCCAGGGCTTCCAAGACCAACGAGGTCTTGTACTTCCAGTCCACCACGCTGAAAATTTCGACTAAGCTTACAAAACGGATCAGTGATCGCATCGTATCATTTATGTCACAAAAGCCTTTCATATATCCTAATCCCTTGAGTGCCCTTTACAAAATTGCCCTTTGCTAAAGGTATATCTATCTACCTATTTATTATATCCTTTATCTAGAACCGAGGGAAACATTTACTAAATCTCCTACTTGCCGTCTTTCACTAGGTCGGCTCGTCTATCATTAATCATAACATTCTGCGGGCGTAAGTTACGCCCACCACTTAGGAAAAACAACAGTTGATCTTATTAGTATCTCGGCTTGTTTTCTCATAATACTAATTTAGCAAAGTAAAATAACCTTTGCGGTGAGTTATTTTAACGAGAATATAAGCACTATGACTACGGGTACAGACTAAGCGAACGAGTGAACGAATGCTAACGAATTAGAATCACCTGTGGACACCGCTCACTTTTCGCCTCCTGCCGAGTATTCGTGCACCGAAAACTAAGATGATACTCATTATAAAAAATAAAAACATGGCGATATTTTACTTCAGCTACCTAAATAGGACCTATGGAACTAGGAACTTTATTTCTAACACTCAAGCTGGTCAGCTTGTGTTTGTATTGCCGCGCAGACGTCGCACAGACTGGTAAAACGACCAAAAACATGGCCAAAAATATTTTGTTTGTTTTTCTTTATCAGATAGGTGGCCCATGACGAGAAATGATATTTTTCATAAAAAAATATAATTTTGAAGATATTTGGAGAAGGAGAAAAATAAAAAATATAATTAAATAGGGAGAAATTTTATTGTAGTAACAAAGAATAAAATATACGTTGAAATACAGTGAAACTATATTATTATATACAAAAATAAACAAAAAATCTTTAAAAATTAAATAAAACTAAAATTTTAGGTACAAAAAAACATCATTCATCATCACTTATTGTCTCATCTTCAGGTATAAAAAAAGCTGTTGCTTCTTTAGTGAAAGCCTGTTTATTTTTATTTCTCTTTTTCTCACTTTGTCGGCTACTTATGAAAGGGTCAGATGTCAGAAGAAGCCGGTTCAGCACATCTTCATTGCAGGCTTTTGAAAAGTTCGTCATTTTTTTCAGCAGGGCACTTTGTCATTTCCACTAACTTCTTGTCCAAATCTTGGAAATTTCCGTCAAGCAATCGCTGCGGACTAGCTCTAACTAATTCGTGAAGCTCTTTCCTAGTCATAGATATGACACAATGTAGAGAGTCTGAAACAATCAAAATAATTGTTAGAAAATCGCGGGTAAAGAGACGTTTTCAGAGTTAAAATTATCTTTTATGTGAATATATGTGAATGTTTTTGCTACCTAGTATAATTGCACATATCCTCTAGTTTATTGAAATGTTACTATGATGCAGTTGCGATGAGTTGCACATATTTAAAAACACGAATTTATCAAAAATTTGAGGAAAAATTCAATATTTTTAGGCATGTTGATATAATGCAAAGTAGGTCATGAATAAGCTCTCATAATAAATAAAACGGATCATAGAATGTAGTACATACCTTGATTGATAGAATCCATAGCACTTTTTGTATCTTGAAGCACTTTGCACATAAACTATGGGACGTAGAAATAATGGTTTTTTAGAGTTGCCGTGAACAGAGACGAGTGTTGTCAACAAGCGCTAAGTTCCGACTGCCCGTGTAGCGGACGGGGACTCGGAAGCAGGTAGAGATTTTACCTAGTGACGCGTGGATTATCTACCTTTTATGGGATTAAGTTTGAAGTCTAGTAGACCATTTCGAGAAATTTGATTAATGGCCAGGTTTTGAGTCGTTTTACCAGTCTGTGCGTCGGTAAAACTTATCAACCTCAGTATATATATAACATCATTGGGTAAACAACAAGTAGGTACAACAACACTTGATAGTCACTCGCAGGAGCCAGGATTCGCCGGGTTTCCTAGCTAGTAAGTTCGCATCGCTGGCGTAGTTTAGCTATGCAGTTCGCAGTGTTTACCGAAGTATGAAAAGACGCGGTAGCTACATTTGCGAAGCTAAACGAACTTAGCCTCGTTTCGCTTCATGCCCTGTGTAGCCTACGCTTCAGTGTGTGAAGGCAACCGAGCAGTGATTCTCACTTGTTGGCGTCCGTTCACTTGGTCTATACCCGGAATCACAGTGCTTCCATTCCCGTTCCGCGAACATTGGGTCACGGCTGACATTTTAAACAAAGCGTAGGCGTGTGCCATCTATCCACGAGTTGGTCAGGGACTCGAACCTCGCTGATTAGGGACAGCTATTTATACAGGAGCGTAATGAGCTCCTTTGTTAAGAACCGGGCCGTTCGGGTTCCGCGTTGTTATGTCAGGCGCGTTTGTCCTAATTAAAGTAAAACAGTTGAAGTAATATGTAATTAATTTAGCTAAAATGAGGTTGATGTTTTTTAAAGACTAGCTGTTTTTCCGCTTGTATTAGTTCAAAACCCGTGCAATTTGAGTTGATGGAAAAGGTGAAAATTACGAGATATTTTTTATGAATTTTGGCAAACATGGATCAAACCCCGTACCCTTGAGGCACACATCTGTTTAAAATTAAGTTTTTAGGGTTCCATAGTCAACAAGGAACCCTTATAGTTTCGCCATGTCCGTATGTCTGTCTGTCCGTCCGTAGCTTAGCTCAGAGACTCTTAGTACTAGAAAGCTAAAAAAAAAATATGGTACCTCCTGTACACGTAAAGTGGGTGTGTATTTATATTTCTCGTCTTTCTCATGGTGGGCCATTCAAAAATATTACGTGTCTATGAAAACCATTTTTCGATTAACGAACCGTTGGCGTAAAATTAAGTTTTAAATTTCAAATTTTTGGTACAGTCAAGTGTCCCCCTGCCAGCTGAATGGTTGCTTTTGGATATGTGAAAAATTCACGGCAGTAGTTATTATAACGAAATTAAAAGGAAAACTATCACAGCTAAGTAGGCTTCACAAGTTTACGAGTAATAGTCAACTAACTTATAAAATGTACTTGGAAAAGTAAAAAAAATGTATATTGATAACTGTAATTGACAATAGTTTTCAAATGGCAAAGTTAGTTTTCTCCCTTCCTTAGAGCAATGTTCGGTGCCTTCATTGTTTATGAACGTTAGTAATGTTACCTATTTATTTTGGTGAATGTAGCTGTTTATACAGAACTCACTGTGCGCTAGTCAGACTCGCATTTGGCCGGTTTTAATACAAATACAAATAGATGAAAAGATTTTGTACTGCATGTCTTTTGTTTTTTGTACTTATTGTATTATGGGCCAAAACTTCTTCAATGCCAAAATTTGTCAAATTTTTCAGGCTAGAATAGAATTTGTTAATAATTTAATTTTAAATTCTTTATTCACAAATTGAGGGTGAATATCACCCAATATTACAACATTAAATCACATTACTATGTACCTCACAAACATTATTTTCTTTCTTTATCTCTTCAAAACAAACATACTAAACAATCGTTGGAAGACGGAATAAACCCACGATTCACCCATATGTCCAGGATCGACCAATAGCCCACGAATACCGACCACCAACTTGTATCTAGACAATAAATCAAACTGTCTCGGCTGCATTGAGTCATTTCTGTGGAAGCATGTGTTGTGTGCGTGTCTGTACAAACACCCACGACTTACTCAGGACAGAAGTTTAGTCTGTTGATTCTATTTTGTTTATTAACATTTTCTTTTCCTTTTTGTTTAGACTGTCTGGCGGTTACAGACGTTAGTATTACGCTATTGTTATTTCCGGCGCTGTCCGATTAGTTTCAAACTCAAATAGATTTCGTAGGTTCTAGACTACTCTAGACATAATTCTATAAGCGAATGCTATTAAGAAATATAAGGGTTGATCACGTGACTTTCGATAGCGTTTGGCAATCATATATACTTATTTTTACCATTTTTAGGGTTACGTACCCAAAGGGTAAAAACGGGTCCCTATTACTAAGACTCCACGATCCGTCTGTCTGTCTGTACGTCTGTCACCAGGCTGTATCTTATGAACCGTGATAGCTAGACAGTTGAAATTTCTGTTGCCGCACTATTTTTTTGCCGTTTTTTGCGATAATGGTACGGAACCCTTCGTGCGCGAGTCTAACTCGCACTTGGCCAGTTTTTGTCTACAGCCTCTGATCTCATCGCATGTCGAAACGTAACAGGCAATCCCCAAACAAATACATGGTTTTGTTACAAAGGTTTTTCAAAACGCAGTTTACAAGTATGAGTTTATAGTTGAATTTGCCCAAAAAATACTCATGTGAAGTTTATCTTTTTATGTAATCTGGGTCGGGAAATTCTGTTGCAGTTTAAAAAATATGCTCGATAAGAAGCATGAAAGCCGTAGCATTACGGTGGAGTTAAATATCCTAATACCAGCTGAAAGTGGCTACAACGACCATTTCCATTACACAGGCTGCGAATTTAATCTAAATTTAGTTCATATACTGCTATTTTGTAAAGGTTCAGATTTAATCTAAACTTGAAACAGCCATAATTGTGGATAGGCTGTACGTGTTCATAATGGCTAGTCTAAATAACTACATACCATAGAGCTCGGAACTCCGAATCCGCAGCCCGTTACTCATAACATTAGTGGCAGCGCCATTCAAATAAACATTCCTAAAAATGTCTTTAAAGCCCGTCTCAGTTATATTACCAAAAAATATTGGAGACGTATTTTTATCTCTTGCACGTAATCAAAAAATGACGGCGATACAGTGCATTGAAAGTTCACATGTTGTCACTTTCAAACACTTTTTACTAAGAAGTGACGTCATAAGCGCCGAACTTTGATGCGCTCTATCTTTGGTTGAGGAGTCGTAGTGTGTCAGCAGGGTGGAGACTTAGTTCAGGGTACAGCAGAGGCGTAGGAAAATTAAAGCCGTGGTCTGATTCCAAAATTATAATGAATTGCAAAAAAAAAACTCTATATTTGTATCCATAGTCTGTCAGTCCTGTATGTCATAGACATAGTAAGAAATTTGACGGGCCGTGAATTTCTACTCCTCAACCGGCGAAATACCATTTATGGCTTCTATTTAATTGTTTACTATTGTATCTGTAATTACGCCAGATGAGTGCATTAAGCAGGGAGGAGAGAGCAAAAAAAAACCTTGGTATGCCTATGTCTAGCAGTGTACATCTTCGGCTGAAATGATGATGATGATGAGCAAACATGGACCATTGGCTCAGTTGCCAAAGAAGAAGAAAAAAAAACCGGCCTAGTGCGAGTCGGATTCGCGCACTTAGGGTTCCGTACCATTATCGCAAAAAACGGCAAAAATGTCAACGTTTGTTGTATGGGAGCCCCACTTAAATATTTATTTGACGTACCTATTTGTTGTTATAGCGGCAACAGAAATACATCATCTGTGAAAATTTCAAGTGTCTAGCTATCACGGTTTATGAGATACAGCCTGGTGACAGACAGACAGACAGATGGATCGCGGAGTCATAGTAATAGGGTAGAAACGGGACCCCCGTTTATACCCTTTGAGAACGGAACCCTAAAAAAGAAGACGCTCGCTGACACGCTTGGTAATGTTTGAATTTTTTTGACAATATCATCTCTAACAGTGGCCGCTAAGGCATCTCGTTGCTCTATACCGCAGGCTACTACATTCAGCTGGCTCCAAGTTCACATGTCGCATACAGAGTAGTCATATTACCTTTATTGCGCTTATAAAGCAGTGTAGCGACAAAACTGCGGTTATTCGCAAAGAATTGGCTTCCCCTTTCCTATGTGTGCTGAATATGCTTAACGATGACGTCAATCAAATGTGTAGGAGGATTTCTGTGTTTAACTGCAAGGAACTGGCAATGTTTTAAAAATTGTTATGATAAAGGAAAGTCTCGTCAATTATTTTTCAACCAGAGAGATACTTGATAGTAATAGTTATTTATGCTACAAGTGCGAGAAGTAGGTGATTTCCGATGAGTGGATAAATCGACACGAGTCGGAAATCATCTTACGCACGTGTATCATACAACATTTTACTATGCATTGTGCGAGGAAATAAAAAAATTATCTGAACCAAGCAATAAATTAATAAAAATGGCGCTTGTTCAAGGGCGCTCAGCATATCCACAGATTAACTAATAGTTCATAGTTCCTCGGGCATATCTACTGCGCATGTGCAAATAGCTGTCACATCGTAACGCAAAAAGGCACGAGCAAAATATTAATTATGCCAAACATATTTAATGAATTTTAAAATGATTTTGTTGATCAAAATCTAAATCTAGAGTAATTAAAAACGCCTTAAATGAGGTATTAGTTTTGTTTTACCTTTTATATGAATGATAATCTGAAATTAACTAACTTTTTAAACTTTTCTAAAATAATAAAAACTGTATGCGGCGGGCCGACGTTGTAGTTAAAAATTAAAAAAGTACAGTAAGCAAGTAAAAAGTACTAGTAAGAAAAGTGACACTTGCCGCACAGTTTGTCTGCTTGGAAAACGCTCTTTTCGAGGACATGCATTGTAAAATAGATTGAGGGTTGCCTGGCGATATCTTTCTCAAACATGTAAAAAAAAACTGCAGATTTTTGCGGTGAGATCTCGTACTAATAGCTAAGGTATTTGCCATAAACACGCTGGGTAAATAAATTGATCTTGGCAATAAGCTGATACTAGAATAAAAACAAGCCCACAAACAAGGCTGTCTGGACAAAACAATATTGCCATACTAAACCAAAACAAGGCTCGGGCTATGGTCAGTGCAGACTGGCCGTAGCGATCAATACGTTCTCAATTACTTAAGTGTATTCACAGCGCTGTCCAATAATAATATTGTAGATGGACATGTGATACCCTGCTATCAGTTATGGATGAACAACCTCAGCAACTAACAAAATTATGCTTTTAGAGTAGCAGATTACCTAATAGCTTCAAGTGGTTTATTGCTGCGATAACTCAAGCACTTTAGTCGACATGAATGTGGACTATTTGGAGGATTTTTGATGATATTTTCCTTGAGCTATGACAAAGAGTAAGATCTCTAACCTCCACTTATAAGTTTCCCATTTTCCATCATCTTTGAAATTAAACAATCGGCTCTCACTGGCAGTTTTCAGATTTCATAATAAGTTAAAATACATTTAATCTTACCATCAAGTTCTTTCTTGAACAATTACAAACAATGAAACTAAAAATAAACTCAAAATAAATTAATATATTTACACTTATCTCGTCTGCCAACTCCTGGTAAATAAAACGCCGATAAATAAAATAAAAAACACATCTATCTCCTCCTTCGCCCCCTCCTGCTACTTCCACCTAAAAAGATGGATAAAGGAGTGGACAGCATGAGCATCATCACTATTGCACAAACGAGCACTGTAAGGAGATTATCCCACCTGGTGAAAACTCTCACCATGGGACTCTGGTTTCTAGAGCGGGTTGGAGAACAGAGAGTTCGACACGTCTGTCCCGGTTCTGGCAAGGGATCAGCGAGCGCTGGACTATGTGGCAAATTCGCCCGAGGGCTTGGTAACTGCAGCAATTTTGCCAAAGTTGTGGCAGTCGCATCCTTCGGGTGACATGAAGACTGCGGCGCAACCACTGTTGATTCTAGCAGTTTTGGTTGAGAAGCAGCTGCCGCATTCGTCGGCTGGCATGAAGATTGTGGAGTAACACTAGGGGGCTCTAGCAGTTTTGGCGGAGCTGCAGTCTCTGGTGCAACACATGGCAACTTTAGCAGTATTGGCGGAGGGACAGCTGTCGTTTTCTTCGGATGGCATATACACTCTTCCACAACGCCTGATGACTTTGTCAGTTTTGGCCGAGACGCAGAACTTGCATTCTTCCGAAGGCATACGGTACACCCTGCACGGTCACGCTGTGGTACTTCCAATCGAGATGCAGAAGTCACGTTCGGTGGAATGCTCAGACATTCAGAAACAATCTTCGGAATCCTTGCAGGTAACCGTGGCGCTTTTGCAGCAAGAAGGGGTGTCTCCGGCACTTTCTCAGTAAGGCGCGTTGTCTCTGCCGTCATCTCGGCAAGGCATGATGACTCGGGCACTTTCTCTGCTGAGCGTGGTGACTCTGCCTGTTTCTCCGCAGGGTATAGTGACTCTGGCACTATATCTGCATGATATGGTGACTGTGGCACTATCACCGCATAGTATGGTACCTCTGGTACTTTCTCCGCAGGGTGTAGTGACCCAGGCACTATTTTCACAAGGTCTGGACTTTGTGGTATTTTCGACGAGGGGCCTGGTGAATCCGGAATCGCCGCGGGTCCTGGCGAAACTGCCACTCTCGCCACAGCTCCAGAAGGTGCATTTCGCACCATAAATGATTTTACTGACAAAATCGGGATTGTCTGGCAAAGGTCTGGGCACTCGGGGACTGCTTCCACCGGGAATTCCGCAATGTCTGGCGGATTCGCTGGAAGGTCACACATCTCGCACAGACAGATACACCGGACGGATAGATTAACATTGCTTGGGTGTTCTTGTTTAGAATGCGAAGCAGGTTTGATAAGACCACCTAGGCGTTTCAAAGACGCCTTTGCCACGGGTGAAATGCTTCGGTAAATCGACTGACGTTTAGATATATTCGGTTTTCTGCCACGTTCTCCGGAAGCTCCTGGGGAGAAAAAGGAGATATAAGGGCAGGAAGGGATAAGGTAAAGGATAGGTACTAATGGTTGGAGTGAGCGTATAGACGGATTGGATGGGCTTTTGATTATGTTTTGACTACCTTTTGCCAGCGGCTTCGCCCGCGTGGATGTCGGGAATTTCCCACGGGAACATACCACCGGGAAAGTAGGTAGCCTATGTGCTATTTCTGACTATAGTCTTCAGACTGAAGACTATAGTTTGTAATAGCATTTAGGCTACCTACACACAACGCACTGAGAATACTGACAGCGCCAAATTTCATTCAGAACCGTTCAGCCGTTCTGGCATAATTGAGTAACAAACTTCCATGCATCCATTCATCCATCCATCCAAACTTTCGCATTAATGATATTAGTTAGATAAAGTAGGATAGGATAGGATCACAAGTAGGATTAGGTTGTACCTAATATATTGATGCCAGAAGAAATAAATGTCATCAGCAACACATAGCCCTATTGACATGTTTAGGACTAATAACTGAAATACCTACGAACAAAAAATACCCCTGACGGTACTGGATAAGCAAACACGAAATACTTAGACATGGTAGTATCGATTCAAGGGCCACGGTACTTGATATAGGATAAGTACACCTACTTAACTGAAAGTACATAATCTCGGAAGCCTTACAGGTGTTCCGATAAAATCTACCAGCCCATTCATAAAACTCGACGTGCAAGGAGCGATAAATGTTATTCTTTCAGCAATAAAACGAGACTTGATACGTGGTTGTTTTCTTTTTAAATCAATGGATTGGAACGGCTGGTGTCGAGTGATAAACTGCCTGTAATCCAAAGAGGTTAAGTTATGTTGTTTTATTTCGTGGATCGTCGCGCAAGCAATATCCGCTCGTATGGATGGTCAGAATAAGCAGCAATATTCGGTAGGGATGGAAAAAATCCTCCGTTTTTACATAGCGAAGGGCCTATATGAAGATAACACCGCATAAAAAATTAAGGTGCAGTTGGGTTGACTGACACATTTGTCTTATGCCGAGAAAAACATGCTGTGTTCTATCATCTGTTTAAGACTCAGTGTAGTATAAAAACTATACATTCCAAGACCTGTCTTATGTCTAAATAAAAAACTGCCAATACCATTTTAGACTACTGATATCAAATCAAGTTGTAGGTCGTGGGTTCGAGCCCAGGCAGGCGCTTTACTTTGTGTAAATTATTTCATCACCACTGCTCTCAAAACGGTGAAGGAAAACATCGTGAGGAAACCGGCATGTCCTTGAACCAATAATTCGAAGACATGTGACATCCACCAACCCGCAATGGGCCCGCGTGGTGGATAACGGCCCATTCCCTCTCACAGAGAGGAGGCCTGTGTCCCAGCAGTGGGAACATTAATAGGCTGATGATGTGATGTGTGTGTGTGATGTGATATCAAATAATACTAAAGAAGTTTTATGCTTGTTAGGATTACGGGCCAAACTCGTAACTGCCGGAAATCTGAAGGAAAGAAAGATAGAGGATATTTCAAAGGTCGTTTGGCGGCGATATCTTCCGGAATGCGATGTACATAAATCAAGTAAGGGTGCGAAAACCGTTCGGATTTTGATCATGTTATTTTTTTTTCATGTGTGTGTATGGGTAAAATTGTGGAGAAGTTTTAAGCAACAATGTTGAATTTTTGGAAGAAGAAAACAATAATTTAAATGTAACATAGCATCACGCTTGTTTGCTCCGAAAGGTTAAGCCGAGGTGCATCTGCAGTACACCCTCATGGAATTTGGCCTATTGCGATTAACCGGGCACAAGTCCAAACTCCGGGCTGCTATGCTGTTACTCAGAAACTCCAGGTGGTAAAACCCAATAACATTTTGCCCGACCCAGGAATTGAACCCAAGACCTCATGCCCATTAGTAGCGCTTGCAACCACGAGACCAACGAGACAGTCAATTTATGAGGAAATTACAATGTAAATGTAATCACAATTTACCTATCTGGTTAATGACTAAAACAAGCTACGAGTAGAACAGTTTTATGAGATGCTTAGAAGTCGTAAACCCAGGCCCAACTAGAAGTTGAGTCTTGGAAAGAATCCTAAATAAGAGCACTCAGCATCGTAAATTGTAGTTACTTACACATTATTGTCTAAAGAATAGAGTTATGTAACCCATTTCATAGTGAAATCCACAATGTATAGTCAAACAAGTTGATTCATGATCCCATTCAATTGGCATGGCCTATAATTCGTTCGAAAACTTCACAACATTAAAGTTTTCTTGTCATACCTACCACTCACGGTACACTCAAGCCGTTTTATATTAAAAACTGTAGCAATGTGTGGCATAGGGTCGTACAATTTTGAGCATTGTGCTCATTGCAATAGATTTTAATAGAATTAAAAAAAAAACGGCTAACATGTTTTGGATTTGGAATTAACTGTCATACAGCAGTTATAGCACTTATAGAAAACATATGCGCGTATTTTTAAATTAAATCTAAAAATTGCAAATGACATAACGTCAAGTACCTAGATCTAAAACGGTGGCATGTCATTGAAATGACAGCGAGATGGATAAACTAATAGTCACTTTCTTATTAAATCGATAACATGTTTGTTGCTAAGAAATACATCATCACTATTATCATTCACATCAAAATTTGACCTAATTTTATTAGAATGACTTTAGTAAAATACGCTAAGATTAATTCATGACCCACCCGTCATGAATTAATCTGGCCGACCGTACATAGGGTCGTCCAAAAGTTCGCATAATATTTTAATTAAATAGTAGATATATTATGGAAAATATATCGGGATATTTTGGACCTGCCCGCGCCCTACGTCAGCCTAAAATTTTAATATTCCTGTCGTGTGTCTGATGTCAGCAATCCAATCACAAAATACATGAACAAAATATTCATTTATAAATCGACCCACCCGCAAAACAACGCGAATTTTTCAGGTAGCCACGGAGCTTATTACTCAGAACCTCATTCTGACACGCTCCGTCGTTCGGATAACAAAACCGCCCCGATGTTGACAGAAATAATTTATGAAATCGACCCCTTACTGAGTACTTTAATTAATATTCATTCGTTTGCACAGTATGTTGGAGTAAAATAAAGTTTAACTAGGTTATGACGTATCTGCTGGAAGCCTTGTTGGTAAGGGAGACTGGGGAGACTTGGTTCTACGGGACACTTGGTACATAAAAATTATAAAGCCCCTAAACATCATCGGTTGATTAAAAAAATCAAACCTATCTCTACTATTAGTTCTAGTTCCCCTGCTTTATTACTTTAGTCGAAGTTTAGTTTTACCATTTTAAAATAGTTTTTTTTTTTTTTTTGTGATGGGTTTGCTCTTGACTCTAGTCTAGGTCAAAGGTGACAGAGACAGAGTCTACGATGGAGTGAGCTTACCCAGAAGAAGCCTGTTCACTCTAACTTTGAAGAGATTCGGGTTGAATGCGTTCGGAAACACTGACGCAGGTAGCGAATTCCATTCATTCGCTGTGCGCATTATGAAGGATGTTTGTAAGCGCTTGGTGCGAATTGGTGGAATGGCAACAAGGTAAGGATGATAACTTGTAGTGCGTCTAGATGTCCGATGGTAGAAGGGGGCTGGTGGGATGAGGTCGTGGAGTTCTTCAGCACACTCACCGAAGTACAGTCTGTAGAAGACCGACAAGCAGGCAACCTTGCGGCGATGAGCCAAGCTGTGAAGCCTGGCACCCGCCAGCTCAACGTCACCAATGAGCCTCCTGGCTCTGCGTTCCACCGAGTCAAGCGCGGCAAGCTGATATTTAGCTGAGCCATCCCAAAGGTGGCTGCAATACTCCATGCAGGATCGGACTTGCGCTTTGTATAGGGTTAAAAGCTGTCCAGGCGTAAAGTATCGCTTCACTTTATTAAGGATGTTATTTTAGCTTTATTATTTTTATGAACCAAGTCTTCCGTAGGATCAACTCTCCCCAGTCTCCCCTATAGTGGTCAAGTGTGGCTGATGTGGTTCGGTTGCTGAGTTATTTTTCTCGGTAAGGCAGAGTTCTTGGGTATCGCAAGGTATCGCCAATATATTTTATGAAATAGGAGCTGCCCCTGGGTTGCTATGCTATTAAAAAATCCATCGACCTAGAATCTGTCTAAATTTGTAACCGGTCACAAATCTAAACTGTGCGATGTTACTTAGGCTCGTGCCAACCATTACATATTATGTAAGAGAAAGACCTCTCTTTCTTTCTTTTGTAAAAATAACTGCTGAAACGTGGGTGGATAGGTCTAAACATACTTGAAGGCATTGTTTTGTAACGTCCGTACTTAACTGATTTAATTTTAAAATAACAGAGCAAGGAGAAATTCATTAATTTTAGCTTTAACTGACCAAGTCTTGGTTGGTTCAATATGAAGGTTGTTTTTTTTTTATACCCCAAAAAAGAAACAATCCCAAAGGGTAGGGAATGATGTACCTTACAATCCTAAATACTTGGAATACGTTTTATGATGAGGAAACGTGTTGTGCCGATCTCAAGTAACATGGGGAGATGATATTGAAGTTTCATGTTCTGTTTTTTGTTTTCAATTTCGTACGACTTATTGTCGGGCCTACGTTGTCCCCCATATCCAAGTACTAATGCTGTAACATGGAAACATTGTAAACACAAAACATTTTAAAAAAGTAACCATGGAGTTTCTTGCCGGTTCTTCTCCATAGGAAACGACTAACCCGAACCGTGCACCTTTTGTCGACGTTTTATAAGTGCCCATGTAGGCCTATGTAAAATAAAATAAAAATTGATTTGATTTTGATTTGATTTGACATGTTGAGGATGTTATCTCCTGTGTATCAACCAGCCGACGATCTTATAACATTATACACAAACAAGTCATAATCAAGAACTAAGCAAATCCCCTATATTCAACTTCATAAATGATTAAATCGCATACATTTTGCACCTCTGTCATCTAAATAAGTAACAGACAATGATCCCCGATTTCTGAATTTGAAGTTGAGTATTACTCAAACTCTACTTTAGCTTCAAAACCGTGACACGATGACACGTCCTTAACTCCAAATACTCAATTTAAAACTGGCCCTTAGCTAAACGACACTGGGTGACATTTAATTTGCTGCCAATATTTCAGAGGGTGAAAGTACTTATGAATACAAACAACCTTCACTATGGGAGCGCCCTTGAAACCGCGAAAGAAAACCGCTTTTCAGTTTATGTTGTCACAAAACTCAAACAAAATCATTTGCTACACCAACAAGTACCTACCACTTAAGTTTTAGATAGACAGAATACTATCTTACTTGTGATATATGACTACCCGCAGAAATGTTTTTTTATTCGCTTTTCTCCGCTTTTCTCGTTCACCTGCCCTCGGGCACTTGGCCCGGGAGCTCAAACGCGCACCCGAATTGTCCTTGACCGATTTCCAGCATAAAATAGAGCTGGAATATTCGCCACGCGATTTAGTAATATGGTTTTATCATAAAAGTGCAAATAAACGTTTACTACACCCTTTTTGTGTGCAGAAGCGATTGAGGAAAACGAGGGCCGGGGATTCCTAAGACAAGCCAAATTAGGTTTTATTTAGTGTCCGACCGAAGGTTCGGTTTCGGTTTCGGCCAGTTTCGGTCAAAGAACAGGTTTTGGTCGCAGTTGTGGTTCCTGACAGATAACTATAACACTGAGTGCCTAGTTGCTTAGCTACGGTACTTTTACTGCGTCTAAAGTTGAAGGATTTTACTAATATCGTTTAGTCTTAGAGGATATTAAGAGCTGATTTTTCAACGGTTTAAAAAAAATATAGTGAAATAATTCTGAATTTTTGGCTCACCGATAGCCAAAAATTCAGAATTATTTCACTTTTTTTACATCGTATTTCGGTAATAACTAGATTTTTAATTTGAAATACAAACGTGCCCGGTGTTTAGATTGACTCGGATATCTGGTAAGTTGGGGTCCAAGAGAAATCTATACAGGTTGATTGGCAATTGGGTGCATTCCTTGGAATGGAAGGAAACCTGAGGACCTAACTAGGTTGATTCGGACTATAGCCCTTGATTTTTTTGCCTTTCAATCAACAACTACTTTTGTGAAAAAAATACTTTCTGAGGATCGGATACGTGACCTTAATTTGACGGGACTTAGTCGACATAATCAGGCAAGAACAGCGTATTCTTACCTATAATATAAGGCAGTGAATACGATGCAAGCGACGAGGGCGCGTGGGTGAAGAAGCCAAGGTTAATGCCCCAGAACTGGTGGCATCCGAGGCCTGCTTCATCTGTCTAGACCTTTTCCGTTTGCCTGGTATGAGAAAGTTTGAGGTTATTTTCGGTTATTCGTACGTCAAGTCAATCTGCGTAGCCTTTGCCCAGGGTCGGCTACCAGTGTCACGGGTGCTAAATACCTGTATTCTTGGAGCGACTGTTTATATGACGTACACAACCCAGTAACCCCTTGGCAGGACCAGTTGTCAGAAATATGGACTTCTGATCACCCATCAGAGACCTACAAATGACCGCCGGGACCCAGAGCCCGATCTAACAATTTCGTCACTCCGGACACAAGAAAAATGTTTGCCGCTCCTGTCGCTATTTAAAATGACGCCTTATAAGAAGGTAAATGTTTCAGGATATTATCTATTGAAAAAAAATGCTGTTTTTAACCGTCGGATCAGATACTACCAAAGATTTTTTGCAACATTATGAATGTTGAGTTATTTTACGGTGTGTTTACTACAAGGACCAAGAATAACATTCGACAGCGAAGCGAGCTTGAAAATTTTAGCACCAGACCACGAATAAGTTAGGTTTTCTGATGAAATGAAAAGGGCTGTTAGTATGTTAGTTCGCCGCCCCTCATTTATGCCGCTCTGGGCATTTTCCCGGCTCGCCACCTCCAGATTCAGCCCTGCCAGAACCAACGGCTCAGCGTACTTGCCAAGGCTCGGAGGAGTCTGTCTCGGTATGTATTGAATGGTCACCCGTCCAAAGACTGACCAAATTTAAGAGACGTTTTTTCCAAAGTCATGTTTTTATTGTTAAATCGGTTTTCGAAGGATCCAATCGTTCATGATCATCAGAAAAGTAAAAGATTTGCGTCCAGACTTAAGTAGATTCCTCACAATTAGTAGTTTTTGGTTGAAAGGCAGAACAAATCTAAAACTCATGCTTTATAATTATAAAAGTTATCAGTTTCGATCCTATGTAGGAGTCAGTTGCAAATAAGCTTAAAGTAGTAAATTTCTGTAATATAGAATACACATTGGTGATATTTTCCTTAATTTCGGGAAGATTAAGAATCCTATGCCTTCATGAGAATCAAGGCTCATCATCATTTCAGAAGAAAGACGTTCACTAGTGAACATAGACCTTCCCTAAGTGTCGCCACCATCGAACGGTCCTGTGCGTCTCGCAGTATACCTACGCTTAAATATTGTAGGCAAAATATTGAAACTATTGTAACAATGTTAAATGCTAAGTAGCTTTATTATTTTTATGAACCAAATCTTCCGTAGTATTAAATCTCCCCAGTCTCCTTGTAAGTAACACAAACACCGTATTCGCGCCTCAGCTGTATCGGTGGACCGACGACCTGAAATGGTGGCTGGGACAGACTATTTCCCGACGACCTGAAAAGATGGCTGGGACAGTCTATTTCCCGACAACCTGATAAGGTGGCTGGGACAGACTATATCCCGACGACCTGAAATGGTGGCTGGGACACACTATTTCCCAACGACCTGAAAAGATGGCTGGGACAGTTTATTTCCCGACGACCTGATAAGGTGGCTGGGACAGACTATATCCCGACGAACTGGAAAGGTGGCTGGTACATACTATTTCCCGACGACCTGGAAAGTTGGTTGCGACAGACTATATCCCGACGACCTGAAAGGTGGCTGGTACATACTATTTCCCGACGACCTGAAAAGGTGGCTGGGACAGACTATATCCCGACGACCTGAAAAGGTGGCTGAGACAGACTATATCCCGACGACCTAAAAAGGTGGCTGAGACAAACTGAAATAGAGACTATTTGGCCATCATTAACTGAAAATGTTCATTCGCTTATGTATGTAATTATACCTGAATTATAATACCCCTCCAATCTGTAACTCTTAATTAATAATCTGTGACAGTTTGAATATAACCTTCATTATGACCTATCATAACATTATGCCACAGTCCGCACTAAAGTGGGGCAGCGTTCAAGGTGTAACGTTAATTACATTTTAATTAATTTAGGTACCAGACTAGACAGACAGTCTGTAAAGACTGTGTATTGTTAATTTGTTATACGATTAATATGAGATTATAATAATCTATAAGTTAGTCGAAATTGCATTTTATTAACTACCTATACCAACAACAGGTTCCCAAATATTTAAATAATAAAGTAGGATTTGATTAACGCTTCATAATATTGTATCTCAAACGCAATCTTGATCCGCGGTCTTTGACATGGTGCTTGAAATTCACAGTCGCGAAGGATCAAAGTCAATTTGACCATTCAAAATCCATTTATCATATGTATAAAGTTGAGAGCTAGTAGCTTTTTGAACATCAAAGATTTACATAAAGACCCGTCCCTTAAAGTCCCCGGGACTTTAAGGGACTACCTATCACCATTTACTAGTGTTAATTTTGAACTTCGATCGAACCATCAAACTTTGGGCCGGTTATGAACACTACTACTAACATCAAATTCTTTATTCAGAAATTGCTAGATTTTTCCTTTTCCGCAGTAGAGTAAAAACAAGCGCTTCTTGAAGAAATTCTATAAATGATGAATCCTTTGTGATAAGCATCTCGTTAGTTCCAAGATCACGACGCATCAGGAGAGCCCGCATTTCATTCAAGAACTCTTAGGGTTCCGTCTAAAAATAGAACTCCCACGCAGGAGGGGACGAGATAATATATTACGTGGTGGAAATGAATAAAGTGAGTGTTGAAAAAAATATGAAAAGAGTGATAAAATTTACATTTTTTTTTTATTCTGATCTTAGTGCGATTCTGAGCTGGCACACGAAAAAACTACCTGAAATACATACACATATTATCAGGCCCGTATTTCGCTGAAGGAATGGGCCGAGGACTTCCTAAAATATTATTGGGATAACTTACTTAACTAGGTACTTATAGCATGGCTTTAACATCATAAATTCACATGACATGATGAAGACCTAAAAAGGCGGAATCAAGAAATAAATCCAATTACCACATCAAATACACGCTACAACACCCAATCATATAATATTCCCTTTTAACAACATCTCTTCTTACGTACTTAACCCTAAAAGGTTATGCCAAAAAATATTAAACTCGACAAAAATGACATAGGAACGCGGTCTTTTATGCCAGTCCACATATAAGTTAACTCTCGCGGATGTCATAAATATTCATTATCCTTTAAAGCAAGTTAACCCTTATTCGTATGACGGCGCACTTAGTATTTATGAGATCATTTCGACCTTCGAACTCCGTCCTCGCAAACCTACATTATTTTTGTAGCGATTTTTTAAATACAATGTTATGTTGGCAAAGACTTTCCGGATAATAATTACAGTTTTATTTTAAAATGTTAAGTACATTTTCTTTGTAAAACTGCCTTGTTTTTTAAACAATGGAAAAGGGCACAAAAGAAAATGTTAGATTATGCTAGGGCCGTCAACTAAAGACGATCACTCAATTCCGAATAGATTCATGATAAAGTTATTGTGTAGGTGAACTTTTTTTTTTTGTATTATTATTCGAGATGGGTTTGCTCTTGACTCTAGTCTAGGTCAGAGGTGACAGAGACAAAGTCGACGATGGAGTGAGCTTATCCAGAAGAAGCCTGTTCACTCTAACTTTGAAAAGATTCGGGTTGTATGCGTTCGGAAACACAGACGCAGGTAGTGAGTTCCACTCTTTTGCTGTGCGCATTATGAAGGATGTTTGGAAGCGCTTGGTGCGAATTGGTGGAATAGCAACTAGGTGAGGATGGTAACTTGCAGTGCGTCTAGATGGCCGATGGTAGAAGGGGGCCGGTGGGATGAGGTCGTGGAGTTCATGAGCACACTCGCCAAAATACAGTCTGTAGAAGACCGACAAGCAGGCAACCTTACGGCGATGAGCTAAGCTGTGAAGCTTGGCATCCACCAGTTTGACGTCGCCAATTAGTCTCTTGGCTCTGCGTTCCACCGAGTCAAGCGCGGCAAGCTGAACTTGACAGTTTGGGGAAGGCTAGAACTAAATTGACACCAGAATTTGCCATCTACTATCCTGATTATACATGAGTAATTTTAAGTATGTAACGCTAAGTCCATATTTGAATCAAATTAAGAAGACGACTAGGTCTGAAAACATCATGTAGAACTCCTCCTAGAAAGCGTAGCAACATTCTCTATAACGCCCAAAAGGCCTTCTCCGATTCTTACACATACATAAATAGTTGATGTTGTTAGTTGATCTTGGTAAAGATGAAGCGAATGTAAGTACATTGCGTGTCAAAAAGGGAGCAAACGTAAGAGCAATGCTCGTACTTTGAGCTGTTTCATTTAGCGCTATCGGCACTGGAAATCCAAGTAAAATTTCTAAATATGCCATATTGAGCTGTAAAATAAAAACTATACAAAAAATTATATAGGGGCTCGCGTAATCTAGTGATATTTCTGTCTGTGGATTCCTAGAACAAAACAAAAAACACATTGAATCACTAACCGGCACTAGATGATTTCCGGACGCTGCCAGAATCCTGAGGCGAGAGGCACGGAGAGATCGGTTCGCCCGAGAGCGCGCGCTTAAGGTTTCGGTTGGCCTTCTCCTCGCCCTTTATCCAGGGCTTCAGGTTCCTCACACCGTCTGCGTAGACCTCCTCCATAAATATGTCGATCAGCTCTTTGCCTGGGTAAAACACCATTATATTGTAGTAAAGTTTGCGATCTTGAATTCGCAAAGTAGGACTGGAAGAGTTCTTCATGTTTGACATTTGTTTTGTGTCGTTTCAATATATTTAATGTTTTGTTAATTTAAATCATAGTGATTAATTGTTGTTATCGCTACAAACACTGATTAGTTGTTATTGAAAACTAACTAATACATTCTCATAGCCTGGACAAAACCATCGAAAATGCATAAATAGAGCCGAAACATTAATAATTTTATTGAATCAAACAACTGAAACGGAAAAGACTCTTAATAAATTGGGTGTAAGTTATAGCACAAAAGGATAATGCCGTAAAAACAATACCAACGCCTAAATGATTTTTTCAAATATTTGAAGCAGTTAGTCAGGAATTGCCTTTAATATCCTTCGGATTGCAATAGAAAAATTGTTTTTTTTTTTCGATTTGCCAAAGAATAAGGATCAACTCACCCTTGGCAATGTTTGCAGCATACTGCTTCATGGCGATCTTCTCGACCGTGCTCTCCAGTCCGAAGAAGTTCTTCACGTCGAGGAACGCGCTCAGTTCGAAACACGTCCACTCTGGGTTCTCTGGGTGGACCTAGGAGACAAAATAGACGCTATTAATAGGAGAAAAACTATTAAGGGCCTACATACGCTTTAGTGCCGTAAAACGGCAACTTTCTAAAGCATACTCCTTAGTAACGGCTAGGTTAAAAGGTTTGAAAAAAATATATATTTATAACTGATTCATGTACATAATTTTGAACACAAGGTTTTTACGTGTAACTAATAGTTTTGTTTAAAAAAAATAATTAACAACACGATAATTTTTGCAACTTTTGGAAACTCCTCCAAAACGACTTGGATGTTTTAAAATATTTTTACACAGAAAAATTTGTGGCTGGTATTTCTTCATAACTAACACAGCATATGTAAATCAAATAAAATTTTGCAAACAAAACTGTTCAAAAGGAGGTTCAATTTTGTTTTTTTGTCATCCAGCGGGCGCACGGCCAGTACTGCGTTAGCATTGAGGTGTATATATCGCCTTAAGAGTCGGACTCGCGCATGACCCACCATGCGCGAGTCCGACTCTTACCACTATCGCTAAAAAACGGCAAACAAATCACATTTATTGTATGGGAGCCCCACTTAAATATTTATTTTATTCTGTTTTTAGTATTTTTTGTTATAGCGGCAACAGCAATACATCATCTGTGAAAATTTCAACTGTCTAGCTAGCTGCAGCTGATTATCAAAGGGAGACCTGAATCCAAGAAGTGACAACTTTATAGGCTGATTATGTAAGAAAGATGCTTAAAGTAACTAATTGTCTCTGCTTTTATCCAAAGAGAAGCTCTTTGAAGATTATAAAGCACTTGATGGCTCTGAAATATCATCGTTCGTAATCTCATTAACATCGTCACCTTTCAGCAAGACTTAGAGTATAAAGAACGAAGAAGCCAAAGAGAAATTCTTAGAAACATATTAGTTTCGTTTTATCCACTATTTTTGCCCATCCTGTATATCCAAATTAGGAGACAAAATTGACGATTTGATTGACGAAAAATACGTACAGAAGATAAACCTCCTGTCCATCTTAGCTTTGTATTCAAGGTTAGAGTACTCTAAGAGCACCATTCTATGTGAAATTGGTCCCCCGTGGCCGAGGCATAGAGGCACTTAGCGGTTCGCCTCGCTAAAACACCGTCAGCGATTCTCGTATCATTCGCAATATGCAACATGTGTGGAAACGCTAATTCTGTCGAAATGGTCACGGTACGCAACTATATAAGGTATCTTGGCAGTACGCTTGCTGGCTTTATGCTAATAAGGTAATTTTGTAAGCTTTGGATAAGTACCTACATTTGCAGAAATATTCAATTTGCAAAAGCATGTGTATTTTGGTAGAGTTTTTCAACGGAATCGACTTAAACTAATTTGGCAGAAGTACATACGTGCATTTGTTGAAGTGAATCTCGAGTAGGACAGCAGAAGGCACAGAAAAGGTTATTTTATAGGGCATCATAACAATTATCTAAAAATAATAGAACTAGGTTGTTTATGGAAAATGACAGCAAAGGCCTCTTTTCATACAAAGTCATGTCGAAAAATGAAGTTAAAGATAGATACACGATACAAGGCAAAACAAAGTACCTGAAAATGGAAACTAGAAACGTACATACGTAATACTTGCTTAACTTCTAAGTGCATCCAAGTCCTAGGTGCTTAATAATTACCTAATGACTATTCATAAACGCCACATCTAAGGTAGTTAAATGGAGGATGCAGTTTCAAGCGAACGCATTTGCGGGCCAAAGCTGCAACTCTGCAAATAACGGCACATCTATTTCTAAAGTTGCTTGCTTTATCTTAACACTTAACCACTTCTTCGACTTACGAATAACGTCTTCTTGAAGAAGTTGTAAGGACTTGCAAAGTATACAGGTATATAGAACGACTTGGTTTATCAGCGTTTAGTACCACTTAGTCTCTACGTGGGAGTAAATATGGCTCACCGAGTTATAAAACCTGAAAGAAGGCTTTGACTTTTGAAGTGCATTGCATCTAACTAGGCTCTTTCTAATAAGCTCTATTTACATAAGAAAAATATTACAATTCAGTGAAGTCCCTGAGTGATTAACTTGTGATACAAGAGCCAGTAACGGGCAATCTAAACCACTACAAACCTAGGCTCTTTTTAATAGTCAATGTGCTATTTTATCGCCCAGGCACTATACGAGGATTCGATACCCCCCATTTTGACATTATTTGTATTCATAACCTGAGTTCTGGCAACAGATGACCTTTAATAATAAATTGACCTTGAAGGAGACTGGTTTTACCACAAATACCTAATCATATAACACGATGTGCAGTTTTTTGGTAACACCCAGACAGTCTAGTTTTTTTTTGCTGAATTCATACGAGTATTTTACTGGTCGATGGATATGTGAGAAAAAAGCCTTTGGAATGTTGTGTCTTTATAATTAAGAATCCTGAGTCGAGCTTTACCAGATTAATATTATAAGCGTCGTAATAAATAGAGAAGGAATTAGTTTTTGAGACCTGTGGAGTGTTGAATGTGCTAGCTTGATTTTGATCTGGGAGGTCAAAATCAAGCTAGCACATTCCAAAGCGTCAGTAGGTCTCTTTGTAGAAGAATATGCAAGAAACGCACTCTCTCATCGGACACTCTTTTCTTTCAATAAATTGTAATTCCAAGTATTTGGTTACATCATTCTTGTTGAAAAATTACACATATGTGAGAACGATGTAAAAAAACGTGTACGCGTCTAAGTAGAGTAAAACAAACAACCCCAAAATACAATTGCTAATTAAAAACAGACAGACAGGGTAATTTTGAAACACACAATCACAAGCAATACCTTAATTTTTAGCCACCTTACCAAAAAGGAGGACGTTCTATGTTCGACTTCATGTATGTATTCAATTGTGGACCGATTTTCAAAATTATTTTTTGTTTGAAAGATTATGTTCCGAAATTGGTCCCATTTTAATTTGTTGAAGATCTGATAAAGAACTTCGGAGATATACAACAGAACTCTTCAATAAATAACGCAAATCTCTCGGAATTGCTGCAATCGCATGTCTGTTTGTTGTTTTTACCATTTCATGACATAAAATCACGCTAGTACGCTCTAAAGGGGTACGCAGAAGTGTAAAGTTCACCTTAGTATACTCTCATTTCATCGGTTATGTTCAGTTTCATGATATTCGGGTAATCTATTCTGGCATTATAGGCCTATTAGGTAGGTACAACTAAAAAGTGAAAAATAAAAAATCTTTTTTACAAAAAAATAATAAAACAAAAAAGTGAAAATTTATTTTTGGAAGTCTGTGTCCATAAAGCAAAAAAAAATATACCTAACAAAGACACCGACTTCCAAAAATAAAGTAATTTTTCACTTTGTAGTTTTCTTATTGGAAATGGGTAGAATTTTTTTGTAAAAAAGTTTTGTTATTGACAATTCAGCTTGACTGTGTCTGACTGAAATTTTCCAACATAAGTATTCAGAAGCAATGGAATTAGGAATTGCCTTCAAAATTCTGCCGATTGTGATAGAAAATATAGGTATTACGCTATTGGGCAGCTGGTCAGTATGGGAAAATCCATTTGCGCTAAGGGCTCCCACACATAAACGCGATGCGATACGACGCGATATCTATATATTTAATACGTGCGAGCTCGCAGATATTTGCGATGCGTTGCGAATTCACAGTTATGTCTGGAAGCCCTAAAGCTAGTTTATCAATATTATTTTGTTTGATGATTACTGACTGCAAAACTTTCCAGTCATTTATCAAAATTTCGAAAGTGATCTAAGAATAGATGCTAGAATAATAAGAACTTAGCTACGAATAAACACCTAACAAAACAACAAGAGCCTAAAAACGAAACCTTATCAACAACTGAAACCATTTTCATTGAAGGCAAAGTCGGCAATGGTACTAAAATAACTAATCCATATACACAATGATATAAGTAATACAAGTACATAACAAAGCCAATAACTTTCACCCTTCACGCTCACTATTCAATAGGAGTTGTTCACAATAAGTAGACCTTCGTGATAAATAAAGTACTTCCTGTATCGTGAATGACATAAGCAGTCATCGACGTATGCAACGAGAAGGATGAAGCTGAAACTGGCAGCCAAAACGTAGCAGCCAAAGTACCCAGGGCCGTAAATAATGTGGGGCCCTGTGCAACTTATTTTAAAAATTTTAATTTCTTCCATTAGATGGCATTTTGAGGAAACATTTAGATTAGTAACTTGAAAATTAGGCAATTGACTTTTAGTCCAATTTTCGAAAATTTTATTATTAGCGGATCAGATATTTTTTATGAAACTTGCCACACGCGCGCCTGTTTGAGTGTGTATATGTGTGTGTGGATGTCCTGTATACAAAGGGAGCAGAAAATACAACTACCCATAACATTTTTGAGAAAACTTGAAGAAATTGAAGAATTTGTAGATTTTTCTTATTTCCTAACATCGCGCAACGATGGAAAATTCTATAAATTGCTTGACACACTCTAGTAGATGCCTAGTAAGTATTAAAGCATGATTTAGTAGAGAGCACAACATACAACTATAAAAATTTTATGCAAACTTGAAGAAAATGAAGATTTTGTAGATTTTTCTTATTTCCTAACATCGCGCAGCGATGAAAAATTCTATAAATTGTCTGACACACTCTAGCAGATGCCTAGTAAATATTAAAGCATGATTTAGTCGGGAGCACAAAATACAACTATGAAATTTTTGAGAAAACTTGAAGATTTTGTAGATTTTTCTTATTTCCTAACATCGCGCAACGATGGAAAATTCTATAAATTGTCTGACACACTCTAGTAGACGCCTAGTAAATATTAAAACATGATTTAGTAGGGATCACAGTATATAACTATGACATTTTTGAGAAAACATGAAGATTTTGTAGATTTTTCTTATTTCCTAACATCGCGCAACGATGGAAAATTCTATAAATTGTCTGACACACTCTAGTAGACGCCTAGTAAATATTAAAACATGATTTAGTAGGGATCACAGTATATAACTATGACATTTTTACAGAAACTTGAAGAATTTGTAGATTTTCTTATTTCCTAACATCGCGCAACGATGGAAAATTCTATAAATTGTCTAACACACTCTAGTAGATGCCTAGTAAATATAATAGCATGATTCAGTAGGGAGCACAATATACAACTATGAAATTTTTGAGAAAACATGAAGAAATTGAAGAATTTCTAGATTTTTCTTATTTTATAACATCGCGCAACGATGGAAATTTCTATAAATTGTCTGCCACACTCTAGTAGATGCCTAGTAAATATTAACGCATGATTCAGTAGGGATCACAGTATACAACTATGAAATTTTTGAGAAAGCATGAAGAAATTGAAGAATTTCTAGATTTTTCTTATTTTCTAACATCGCGCAACGATGGAAATTTCTATAAATTGTCTGCCACACTCTAGTAGACGCCTAGTAAATATTTAAGCATGATTTAGTAGGGATCACAGTATATAACTATGACATTTTTACAGAAACTTGAAGAATTTGTAGATTATATTATTTCCTAACATCGCGCAACGATGGAAAATTCTATAAATTGTCTAACACACTAGTAGATGCCTAGTAAATATAAAAGCATGATTCAGTAGGGAGCACAATATACAACTATTAAATTTTTGAGAAAACATGAAGAAATTGAAGAATTTCTAGATTTTTCTTATTTTCTAACATCGCGCAACGATGGAAATTTCTATAAATTGTCTGCCACACTCTAGTAGATGCCTAGTAAATATAAAAGCATGATTCAGTAGGGAGCACAATATACAACTATGAAATTTTTGAGAAAACATGATGAAATTGAAGAATTTCTAGATTTTTCTTATTTTCTAACATCGCGCAACGATGGAAATTTCTATAAATTGTCTGCCACACTCTAGTAGATGCCTAGTAAATATTAAAGCATGATTCAGTAGGGATCACAGTATACAACTATGAAATTTTTGAGAAAACATGAAGAAATTGAAGAATTTCTAGATTTTTCTTATTTTCTAACATCGCGCAACGATGGAAATTTCTATAAATTGTCTGTCACATTCTAGTAGACGCCTAGTAAATATTTAAGCATGATTTAGTAGGGATCACAGTATATAACTATGACATTTTTACAGAAACTTGAAGAATTTGTAGATTTTCTTATTTCCTAACATCACGCAACGATGGAAATTTCTATAAATTGTCTGTCACACTCTAGCAGACGCCTAGTAAATATTTAAGCATGATTTAGTAGGGAGCACAATATACAACTATGACATTTTTGAGAAAACTTGAAGATTTTGTAGATTTTTCTTATTTCCTAACATCGCGCAACGATGGAAAATTCTATAAATGGTCTGACACACTCTAGTAGACGCCTAGTAAATATTAAAGCATGATTTAGTAGGGAGCACAATATACAACTATGAAATTTTTGAGAAAACCTGAAGAATTTCTAGATTTTTCTTATTTTCTAACATCGCGCAACGATGGAAATTTCTATAAATTGTCTGCCACATTCTAGTAGACGCCTAGTAAATATTTAAGCATGATTTAGTAGGGATCACAGTATATAACTATGACATTTTTACAGAAACTTGAAGAATTTGTAGATTTTCTTATTTCCTAACATCACGCAACGATGGAAATTTCTATAAATTGTCTGTCACACTCTAGCAGACGCCTAGTAAATATTTAAGCATGATTTAGTAGGGAGCACAATATACAACTATGACATTTTTGAGAAAACTTGAAGAATTTGTAGATATTTCTTATTTCCTAACATCGCGCAACGATGGAAAATTCTATAAATTGTCTAACACTCTCTAGTAGATGCCTAGTAAATATAAAAGCATGATTCAGTAGGGAGCACAATATACAACTATGAAATTTTTGAGAAAACATGAAGAAATTGAAGAATTTCTAGATTTTTCTTATTTTCTAACATCGCGCAACGATGGCAATTTCTATAAATTGTCTGCCACACTCTAGTAGATGCCTAGTAAATATTAAAGCATGATTCAGTAGGGAGCACAATATACAACTATGAAATTTTTGAGAAAACATCAAGAAATTGAAGAATTTCTAGATTTTTCTTATTTTCTAACATCGCGCAACGATGGCAATTTCTATAAATTGTCTGCCACACTCTAGTAGATGCCTAGTAAATATTAAAGCATGATTCAGTAGGGAGCACAATATACAACTATAAAATTTTTGAGAAAACATCAAGAAATTGAAGAATTTCTAGATTTTTCTTATTTTCTAACATCGCGCAACGATGGAAATTTCTATAAATTGTCTGCCACACTCTAGTAGATGCCTAGTAAATATAAAAGCATGATTCAATAGGGAGCACAATATACAACTATGACATTTTTGAGAAAACTTGAAGATTTTGTAGATTTTTCTTATTTCCTAACATCGCGCAACGATGGAAAATTCTATAAATGGTCTGACACACTCTAGTAGACGCCTAGTAAATATTAAAGCATGATTTAGTAGGGAGCACAATATACAACTATGAAATTTTTGAGAAAACATGAAGAATTTCTAGATTTTTCTTATTTCCTAACATCGCGCAACGATGGAAAATTCTATAAATTGTCTGACACACTCTAGTAGACGCCTAGTAAATATTAAAGCATGATTTAGTAGGGATCACAGTATATAACTATGAAATTTTTACAGAAACTTGAAGAATTTGTATATATACAATATTTTTTTTAATTATTTTGGTAGTAAAAAGTATTAAATAGCTAGTTAAAAATCCTGGCCGTATTTTTTTAATGATTTATTGTAAACGGCCAGCAATAAGGTGATACCATGATAGCAGTTGCATTCCGCAACTTTTAAAAAAAATTGTTGCCTAACAATATTTTTTCTAAAAAAAATTATTAATTTATTATTTTCTCAAATTGTCTTTCGCTGTTAAGTAGAAAAATATTTTTTATATAAATTAAAACATAGCTAATTTCGATACATATGACTAAAATGAGGAATTGCAATATACTTGTAGTGGCCAGACAAGTCTTGTCTGTCTTGGGTTATGTCGCATTGCCGTTGACAATTTATCATAACCCGACCGAAATTAAATTATTAAATCTACGAATTTCTTCAAGTTTCTGTAAATATGTCATAGTTGTATACTGTGATCCCTAATAAATCATGCTTAAATGTTTACTAGGCGTCTGCTAGAGTGTGTCAGACAATTTATAGAATTTTCCATCGTTGCGCGATGTTAGGAAATAAGAAAATCTACAAATTCTTCAAGTTTCTGTAAAAATGTCATAGTTATATACTGTGATCCCTACTAAATTATGCTTTAATATTTAATAGGCATCTGCTAGAGTGTGTCAGACAATTTATAGAATTTTCCATCGTTGCGCGATGTTAGGAAATAAGAAAATCTACAAATTCTTCAAGTTTCTGTAAAAATGTCATAGTTATATACTGTGATCCCTACTAAATCATGCTTAAATATTTACTAGGCGTCTACTAGAGTGTGGCAGACAATTTATAGAAATTTCCATCGTTGCGCGATGTTAGGAAATAAGAAAAATCTACAAATTCTTCAATTTCTTCAAGTTTTCTCAAAAATGTTATGGGTAGTTGTATTTTCTGCTTCCTTAGTATACAGGACATCCACACACACATATACACACTCAAACAGGCGCGCGTGTGGCAAGTTTCATAAAAAATATCTGATCCGCTAATAATTAAATTTTCGAAAATTGGACTAAAAGTCAATTGCCTAATTTTCAAGTTACTAATCTAAATGTTTCCTCAAAATGCCATCTAATGGAAGAAATTAAAATTTTAAAAATAAGTTGCACAGGGCCCCACATTATTTACGGCCCTGGGTACTTTGGCTGCTACGTTTTGGCTGCCAGTTTCAGCTTCATACGAGAAGGACGTAACCATCTTATAAATATGAAAGAAGATCAAATAAGAAAGTTTCTTGATTGACATTTGTTTGATTCATAAAAGATTCCACATCAAAATTATAAGAGTGGGTCACTCAAAATGAATCCTGAATGCTTAAAAGTTTGTTCAGCTACATCTTCCATTTCATTATTTGACTATTTGTGAGGCTAACAACTGAAGAAAAATGGCCCTCTCTTTTGCTTCGCCGTAATCGGATAAAAACTGGGCCATCGCGACCTTTTTGAGGCTCAACTCGATTCGATTTGTATGACACCGATAACGATTTTTACTAAGCGAAATTGCGGGAACGTTCACATGGACGCAATGCAATGCAATTCGACTAATTTGCACCGGAAAATTTCTTGGAAAATAATATGTGCTCGAAATCACCAATCGATGCAATTTATAGCGAACTGAATTGAACCATCTTTTGTAAAATTTGACGTTCAATGTGTGATTAAAGTTCTACTGATGTTGACAATTTTATTTAATCGTGAGTTGTCTGATATTGCGTTTTCTCCATTATATGATCCAAATGGGATTTGATAGCATTGATGTAAGCTATGGACTCATCAGATAACCATTACTTGGATATCGCCTGTATTCCTCGAAGGAGCAACCCACATTTAACCAGCTTCATCATGTTTTTGGGTAAAATTTAATTGTCAGCACTAACCACTACAGTGCCTAAGAGGGCGAGTCATCAATTGGGTACAAATCCAGCCTCCAGCTGCTACTAAGTAATTAAAATTTAGAAACACGTGTACAGAAAATCCTAGCCTATTTTTTCTGTAAATAATTCAGTCTAGACAGTATATTTCCAGCAATCCTCGACGGGGATAATCCATCACAATGTTAATTAAGTGACAAGATTTATTTACATAGCCGATATAAGGCTCTAACAACATCAATAAACCCTCTCATTTTATTATTCCAACGCAATTTTTATGTATTCGTTTTCCATCCTTCTTAGAAGGCACTTGTAAAAACATGAGACATGACATAACATATTTCTCACCCTTTCGTTCACATGAAATACACTATATACAAATAAATAAAATTGAAGTGTCTGTTTGTAATGTAATGTAACAATATCAGTTTTTTACTAAAAGCATTTGAAAGTATGTACGGTACTTATAATAAAAAAAACAGTTGTTAATTTTTATGTCTGTCTGAGAGTCTGTTTGCTCTGGCTAATCTCCGAAACGGCTGGACTGATTTTGACTGGACATTCACTGGCAGGTAACTGATGTTATAAGGAGTAACTAAGACTACTTTTATTTTAAACAAAGAATTAGGGTTCCGCGTAAAAAATAAATCGAATGTTTTATTTTTACAAGCTTTTATTTAACTTGCAATGTATGTATGTATGTGTGTTCGGGTCAAATTTTGCAACCGAATTTTAAAGCAGTTATCCTCCACCGATTAAGATTAAATTTTGAGTACACGTTTAGTTTGGATGACAATGCTTGTTTAGCTAAGTAACGTCATTCCAAATCCAAGATGGCGGACTACTTATTTTTTGTGCAATGCCATGATATAGGTATCAAACGAAAGGGTTTGCTGAGAAGAATACGAAAAAAGCTTAATTTATATAAAGACTTTTAATAAATAATTTATAGTTTTACGAGTTTACACGGACCAAGTAAGGGATAACAGCTAAGTCGACATCATATGACATGACATAACATATTTCGCACCCTCCGTTCGCACATCAACCAATTCATTAGCAACCTTGTCAATACTGATGTTCATAATGTCCCTGACTAGAGTTATTGGACATGAAACCACGATCAGAACAAGATAAATAGGAAAATACACTAATTAAAATGGCATAAAGTGTATTTTCATGTTTTATCGCTATGACCATGCAATCCGCAATTTTCATGCGGCATAGTTGTATGAAAATGGGCTTTATGGTGATGGGAAAGGGTAGGATTTTCTTTGCAAGGATTAAGTCTGTGCAATGCATGGAAGTATAAATTGTTTGCGACGGTAATGATTGTATTTCCCTTGCAATGGGGGATGTGGTTAATTTCTTTGTTTGGTTTTATAGCAAAACGAGGCTTGTTTATAATCCTAGTTTAGTACTAGTGCCACATTACCGTAACCGGTTATTAAGGCGGAGATACCCCTGAGTAGCTGATTTTAAAATGAGAATTACGACCAAACTGCTAGTCGAAATATTTTAGAAAAAATATATTATGTTACATTAGACCATTTTCTTAATAATTTGATCTAAGAAAATTTTGAGTTTTATTCGTATAACATAATATAATTAATTTGTTAAGTTATGTCTAAAACGGACAAAAACACGACAATCGCACCAAAACCGCTGGGCATGAAACTAACACCATCTCAAAGACAATTTAATTATATACATTTTGATCTGAGGTTTTTTTTTAAAGTCATAGAATAATAAGGAAAGTACAAAAAACTACAAAATTTTGGGTCGCGCGGGTATGAAACGCGTGCGCGTTTTGTTCCCTCAAGGTCGTTGATTGGCGTTAGTCGTCGTCTTAATTGCTACTGGAAGAACCCAGCTAACTTGGTGAACTGTATTCAGATGAGGTCGCATTTCAGTCTTAACCGGATTTATCTGACTATCAATATTTTACACGTAGCTAATGAATGACTCCAATAGTAAGATTTGATTTGAGCTTTGTCAATATCTTCAATTTGAAATAAAAATCAAAACAGAATTATAAACTGAACTTTGTACCAGACCCTTAACCTAATAATTAATTAATTTCGACACTAGTACCTTATACATATTCAACAAAAGCAAATGAAGGCAATAACAAACAACAGTCGACTGCGCTTGAATACATTTTAATGTAATAAAAGTGACAATTTACTTTATAAGGTCTCAGCAGACTTTTTTTAATTATTGACCGCTAAGATTTTACGAGCTCCACAGACGGAGCAACTTCAGTTGACACAATTCCAGATTTGTTAACGGTTACCAGTTGCAGTAACAATAAAAAAAGTTCGTCAAAAAATCTAAATACCCGACTGCTTAAGAAGCGAACTAAAAGACTAACAAGAAAATTATGCTGTGCTGTCGGAAGATACATATTCGCGAGCTGGCTGACCAAAACCAGATGCCATTGTATCCTACGTCTGCACTTCGCTTCTTGTTTACGTCTTTTTAGTTCGCTTCTTAAGCAGTCGAGTTTTTAGATCTTTTGAATTAACTTTTTTTTATTAATTTTTAGTTATTTTTTTTTTATTATATACATTTAAACATATAAGTGTTATATATTTTTGAAATCACCTCTTAAAACCCTTTATTTTGATACCCCACAAGATGGGATTGCAAGAAAAAAAATTGAGCCCCCACAATATGGCACCCAAAAGCCGCCATTTTTCTATTTACCTATTTGAATGTAGCCAGTGACACTCGCAAGGTTAAGTCAAATCGATTAACGTAGATTATCAAAATCGGTCAAAAACTGGATCTACCTGTCTGGTGGCCAAAATTTTTATCGCATCTCGGTGCAAAAATATAATTACAACTGACATTGTTAAAAACCGGATCGTGTTGGGGACAGGTTTTGGCACCTGCCGTTCTGAGCTTTTGACACTTTTTGTCAATGTCATCGAATATTGAGAGGTGCTTCGAAAAACCTGTATTTAAAAAAAAAGTAATGACGATGGCAGGTGAACTGTGAGGTTTTAATGGCACGAGAAAACTGGGACGTTGACGGTTTAATCCAGGACAAGCGAGAGGCAACGAACATTTTTAGGCAGATGCGTGAGCGGTGAAAAATGACTGGGACTTTTAGATGGTGGTACGTAAGGGGAGGTCACAAGTTTGTAATCATGGAAATCTTTCGCATATTTTAACTGAACTACGTTGTGGTCTTGTGGCATGGGCTATAGATACCTAATAATCATTAGGCTTAGCACGCACTACGATATTTATTCGCGCGAAAAAAAAAACGTTTTTTAGGCTTAAGGCATAGCACGCACTGCGATTTTTATTACATTTTGAGCGCGATTTTTTTTCCGCAGTGCGTGCGGCTTCATACATTTCCATAGGTCACAGAATGGGCGGAAAAAAAATTCGCGGGAATATAAATCGCAGTGCGTGCTATGCCTTAGTACTATTTGAGCGCGATTTTTTTCCGCAGTGCGTGCAGCTTCATACATTTCCATAGGTCACAGAATGGGCGGAAAAAAATTTGCGCGAGTAAAAATCGCAGTGCGTGCTATGCCTTATTATTTTTTATATCTTGGCCCGGTCAGTTGAGTAGCCATTTCCAAATCGAAAAAAAAAAAAAAACAAATGAAACCAGTATTTTTGTGGCAAGCAAAACTTATCCAAAATTTGGCCTCTACGAGCTACGTAGCAGCAGATATTGCCGAGGGTTGTTTATCGGCAGTCGTAACAACCTACACGGACGGCTTCAGGAGACTCCTATCTATTGCAGAATGTGGCTCGTAGCGCCCAGACCAGTCCAGCCCACGCTACTAGCCAGTTCTTCGCGTGCACACTTTCTACCGTTGCATCACTGCAGATATAATCACTGAAGTATTGGCGTTTCCTTTAGTGCCCCTTCCTTCGTGTTGCAAGAAGTATGTATTATTAAACAAATTGCCCGAAAATTGCCAGCTTCCCTCAATTTGGTAACGAATATCAGGCGATAAGTTTGTTTGTGTATCAAATGGTCGTGTGATTGATGGATGCGTGAGGAGGTGAAGCTCTTGCTTATGGCTGAGTACCTATGCAGAATTAATAAAACAAGCTGTACCTGCGGGTGCTCCCGCCCGCGCTACTTCTCTTAGCTCGCCACTTAAGGGTCGTTCCGTGATGTTAAATAGTCTATAGAGGGATGTGGAACAGGATGTAAAGTCATAAATGCCCCTACAAGCCTATGTCCTCCCTCAAGAATTGGGGTATGAAGTTTTTCCGATGCGATTAACGCGTTGAAACAAAAATACACTTTTTCAGGTTTATCATATTAGTATCTACATATAGAAGTAGATATATTAAGATATGTTATTGCATTCCACTTCCACCAGCAATCCAAGATACCATGGAATGTAGAATTAGCATTTCTATAATCAGAATTCATGTAAACAGCGCGCTGTTTTCAACGAAAATACCTTAGACAAACATCTGGAACCAAATAGATCAAGACTAGAGAAATCATTGGAACGCTGGCAACTAAACTCATTAGCATGACGCATAAGATGTGAGAATATAGACTACAGCTGCTAATTAAAATGTTGCTAGTTCGAACAAACAGTCGTCCAAAAATGACCCTTGAACTAGCTGGAATTTAGACGAAGTTGCTGATAAATGAGATGAAACCTACTTATTTTGTGAATTGATTAAAAATAACACTTACAAGTCAATCTTTTCTGTCAATTTGAACTAGGTGAGGCCGAGGTTTCCTAGCGAACTACTCTGAGAAGAAAAGAAGGAACAATCAGAGAACAAAGTGTCTTTAAAGTTCATACAACCCGTAATAGTCAAAACCAAATGAGAACAAAAAAAACAGCAAACAAACAAATCTTAAACAAAAAATAAAAAAAGCAGATTTGAATGGATATGTCCAGACAGTGCAAGCATTTGTCAGTTATCATGGTCAAGTCGGAAGTGGAACTAAACGATCCGCCGAACAATACCAAAGTAAGGACATTTGGTTGGGCCGTATAAAGTACCCGACACAAACTGTCGGATAATCATGAAATCTAATTCTGATCCGGCTGATACTAAATATGGCCGAATTGAAAATCGGGTATCAAAATAAGAATCGAAAACTAATAGTGTGTCTTCAAAGATAACACACCTTTCTCCTGATGCAACAACAGCGCCAAAAAAGAAAGAAAACCATCAGCTCTTAAAACAATATGATTCAAAAACATAAAAATAGCAGACAAGCTGGTTGCGACTCAAACAAATGGTACTAAATACAATTACATTTTCCAGCGAATTTTCTAAGACCCTCATCAAAAAGACAGACTACTAGATGTATAAAAAACTCAATTTATCGTAAAAGGTCTTACAACAAAACCATATTCGGTTAGTAACCAAAAACATATTATTTAAAAGGGTCTCTTGGTTGAAAACAAAAACTGTGGTGGATATGGTAACACTTGGCTGTGTTTTTTACCGACTTAAAAAAAATTGAGGTAATCAATTCGACACGTATGCATGTAATATTGTTGGAATTGCCCAATATTCACATACCTGGTATTTTTCAAAACAACAAATGATTCAATTTCAAAACCTGTATTTCTACCATTATTGAGCTAAGTACCACTTAAGCACTTAGTTCCAGAACTGGAACTAAGTAGTTTTAATAAATAAAAAATTAGGTCAGCAAAATTTTAAAACGTCAAATCGATATCATTTATAACGAAGCCATCGTGCTTCTCTATGTTTCATCGTAGGTGCGCTTCGAAGAATACTTTAGGTGCGCTTCAAGGTGGGTGCGCTTCGAGGAATACTTTAGGTGCGCTTCAAGGTGGGTGCGCTTCGAGGAATACTTTAGGTGCGCTTCAAGGTGGGTGCGCTTCGAAGAATACTTTAGGTGCGCTTCAAGGTGGGTGCGCTTCGAGGAATACTTTACGTGCGCTTCAAGGTGGGTGCGCTTCGAGGAATACTTTACGTGCGCTTCAAGGTGGGTGCGCTTCGAGGAGTACCAATTTTTACCCGAGTGCCGAAGGAATGTGTGTGCCGAATGTGTTTTTGTAGATAGGCTCACGCTAGAGTACTATCTCACCTGAGAATATCCTGATGTACTTGTAATTCTTGTTTTTTTTATAGAAGTAGTGGATACTCACATAATATTTACATTTCTCGACGACTCCAAGCCTGCTGGCGAAGGTCTCGTTGGTGGCTTCGATCTCCAAGACCCTCTTCTTCAGATCCAGGCTGTTCTTCTGGATGAAGTAGACGTAGTCTACGCCAACCATCTAGAAGACACAGGAATTATACAAGATTAATTAATATACCCGGGCGAAGAATGTCTAGAAGAACTTGGGAGGGGCCTTTGCTCAGTTGTAAGACAGCAAAGGCTAGAAAAAAAAACCGACTTCCAAAACTACACACTACAAAGTTTTCTACAAAGCGAAAAATAACTTTCTTTTTTTTGAACTTTGGCTTCCAAAAAAAGGTTTTGTAGTGTTTTGTTTTGGAAGTCGGATTATTTTTTTTTGTTAAAAAGCTTTTTTATTTTTCTCTTTTTTATTTTGATACCTAATATTACCATGAAAATACGCATTTTCAAGGATAACTTAAAAACTACTCGTCAGATATTGATCGAATTCGATCACATGAGAAGCACCAGCTTTCAAATAAAAAAAGAATAAATAAAATCTGTTCATAATTGGCGGAATAATCGCGTAACAAACATTAAAAAATATACAGTTGAATGGAGAACCTCCTCCTTTTTGAAGTCGGTTGAAAAAATCAGCTTTTACAAGCGGCTTCGCCCGCATGTAAGTCGAAAGTTATCCCACGGGAACGGACTACCAGAATAAAAAGTACTTAATCTATGTCCTTTGTTCAGCTGTTGAGGCGTAATACATGAACCGTGATAGCTAGACAGTTGAAATTTTCACAGATGATGTTATTTCTTTTGCCGCTATAACAACAAATACTAAAAACAGAATAAAATAAATAAGTAAGTGGGGCTCCCACTTAAATGTTTATTTTATTGCCCAATATTTTGTTCTTCAGAAAGGGCGTTCTGTAGTTTCTGCCTACCCCCATGGGAAAAAGGCGTGATATGTATTTTTTTTTAGTTCATACAAACCTTGTCCTGATAATAACAAAATCAATATTTTGCCAAATAGGTGCAGCCGTTCTAAAGTGTGCGCTTACTCGGAAATTGACTTTTATTTATATAGATAGTAGGATCTTGTGGTGATCCACTATCTATATAACCACACAAATACTCTATCTGTAATGTCCCAGTGCTGGGTAGAAACCTTCCCCTCTATTTAGCTATTTATTATTCGATATTTCCACCCTCTCTATATTTTCATTAAACGGTTTGGTAATTCATGGCAGCTTAATTTGAATCTAGTCAACCAAGGTGACGATTATGCAATTATCGCGGGAAAAAATCAGAACACAGCCGAGATTCAATTTGCGTTCGGTCGAGACCGAACCGAGTTTATCACAGTTTAAAGTAAAAATCTGAAAAATATGAATATCACCATACCAAATGTTACTGAAGTATAGCAGATAGATTCAACCTTCAGATAAGTCTGAGCTCAACAATATGAGTACCATGTGTGACGACTATTGAACCAATCAAATACAGGTAACATAAAATCACATCAAGCTTGCATTTCCCATAGGATTACATAGAAGTGTAGGTACCTATAATACCCACACATTTCACCAGTTATGTTTGGGCCCCAAGTAAGAGGGGGCAAGCTTAATGCCGTCAGCCCGACACATATCCAGAAGGCTGCATTTTTTTTTTCGTCAGTATCGTCTGCAGTAACTCTTGCAATCACTAGACAAATGAGATTGACACACACACCGATCACAATGATCACACTCACGATCGATCCGACACATCGATCTTTATAACACTTAACTACGGTCTAAATGTTGAGACGTGTGTAGAAGAACGTACCTTCTTAAGAAGATAAGGGGCTTCTACATTGAGCTGGCACCGCCTCGTCGTGTCTCGACGTGTATCTTCTTCTGACCAGTTGTCGTCTGTGATGACACACTCCACCACCACCGGTATCTGGGGGCAGCTGGGGAACCGCTTCTCGTATGCCTGGGAATAAGAAAAGAGAGAGAAAGTTTATTAATAGACATTCTTAATTGTAACTTAAAGGTTAATTAATTGTGCAATGGTTATGTATCATTATCACATTTTAATTTAAGGCATAATATTCCCCAATGTTTTTTTTTATTAGTACTGGCCGTGCGCCCGCTCGGAGCCAGAATATCAATATAGAACCTCCTTTTGGACAATTTTGTTTACATATGCTATTTCAGTTATGATGAAATTCTAGCCATCAATTTTTCTGTGTAAAAATATTTTTAATCATACAAGTCGTTTTGGAGGCGTATCCAAAAGTATCGAGAAAATATCGTGTTGTTAATTATTTTTTAAAACAAAACTATCAGTTACACGAAATAAAGCCATGTTTCACAAATAATGTACACAAAGCAAATCAGATAGGTTTACAGGGCACACCAACATAGATATTGGTGTGCGTAAAATCAACTAATGTATTACTTCGCCCATTTATTATTGTTTGCTTCACACTATACGAGTATGAAGCAAAGATTATGAAGCATAACTGGTCCCGAGGCATAGGTGTATAAGCATTCGCCTGGTAAATTAAATGTCTTAGGATCGAGTCTCGCCGCCACCAACTTTTTGCATTATTATAATTTTTTTTTAATTTTGTTGAATTATTCGAGAAAATTTTAGGAAGTAAAAAATTCAGAGGAAGAAGGAATCAACAATATTGATTGGCTAGGTTTTTTTAAATTATAATTACAAATTATAAAGTTTTGTGCATGACAAATATTCCAAGTCGGACAAGAATTAAAGTTATTTTCACAATCAAGTGGGTAATTTATTTATTAGTGATATGAATAAAAATGTTAGTAAGATATATATAAAGATACAGGTATCCTAAATTGTAATCTCACTAACAATAACATCACTTGCATAAAATAAATTTAACTACCCTCTGATAATTTTATGAATAAACTAATATGATTTGTCATTTTTAGAAGGTAGACAATTAATATATGCCAACTCAAATGTAAAGAAGACTTGCTAATAGTTTAGCAATTAATTGAAGAAACAAATGTAAAATATTTTATTAAAACATACAAAAAATTATTTGCCGCGTAGTCCGATTCGATCTTATGGCGCCAGGGCGTAAGATATAATATACCGCACGTTCGACTAATGCGCCACGGAGACGATTGTTATATTAGCTAAATTTATGCTTCATATTCTCCGCAACATTAAAGTGACAAGAAATTGCAAGTGTTTGCGTGGACAACGGATTATTGTGAACTATTAGATTATTACACTAATAAATAGGCGAAGTAATACACCCGTTGATTCTACGCACACGAAACATCTATGTTGGTGTGCCCTGTAAACCTATCTGATTTGCTTTGTGTACATGAATCAATAACATTTTATTTTCAAACCTTTTGATCTAGCCGTTACTAAGGTGTATGCTTTTTTAGAAAGTAACCGTTTTATGCCAGTAATGCGGTGGCCGGCCCTTAATAATTAAAATTAAGAAGAGAACTATTGTTGAGCTAGGTTTTCTCCTCACTCCTTAAGTTTGAACGTTATTCGAGGACTTAAATGAGGCAAACATTGGGCAGTCGTTACAAACTGGACGTATAAAATATGTGATACGAAGAAAAATTTATGCAATATCTAGATACAGTGTAAGAATCTTTTCTAAAAATAGCGCCTTCTCAAACATTAGCATATTCTTTCTAGGTGAAAATATAACCTGGCATCATTAATTAACGTCTCCCAAGCCCCACTTTTGCGTCCCTAAATTACCATTTCTATGCGCGATAAATATCTAAACACTCGTTTTCGTGTCCAAATTCCTGATTCACGGCTTACAATTCGTGCCGATGGCCCAAATTACTGTTTTAGTTATTAACATAGTTACAGCAAAAACCGTTTGGATTTGGTTGGACGTTTGGCAAATTATAATGGTCGAAAACAATGTGAAATGGGCCACGAAAAGGGATCTAAACGGAAAATTCTCGAATACCGAAATCAGCGAAGTTGGTAGCATTAATCAAATACAAATGTTGATGAATACTTGACATTGAAGGACCGGAGAAATTTCAACAGAAAGTTCGCGTAATTTCCAATTCGGGGCTTATTTTCAGACCATTTATCTCACGTTAGAATGAGATTTTCTTTTCTCGGGCTTTTTACGAAAATGTTTCTTTTCTAAAAAACACGACAAAGACATCACTGACAGCATATAATATTAAATGGACTTGGATGGGAAATAGCTATGAAAAGAACCTTTATTTTTAAAATGATTAAACCGGGTAATTTATAAATTCTAGCAGCTAGGATAACGAAGCTAATATTTGCATTAGCCATGAAACTCCAATCAAACTGTATTTTTTTTTTATAAAATTAAATTTTAATTGAACGTAAGTCTCTTAAAACTTTTCACATTTTGTTACAGAAGTATGGGGAGCGGAAGATAATTATTGATGGCTGATATTAAATGTCTAGATTAGGGCGAGACATGTGACTGGTCACGTTGCTACTTCTACATGTGTCGAAGGCACGTGGCAAAACACAATCCAGAAGTTTGGCGTTTTATTGAATAGATCAACGTGAACGTGTTCAGATTTATCCAGGTTTCATCGTAAATCACGCGAAGCGTTTCTCTGCGAATACATATAATACTAAACTTTCCTCTCTGTAATATATTTAGACAAAGCTCAACCAAGTATGAATTTTCTCTGTAAACTGTTAAGGTATCCCACAGGGATCTATGTTTAGCCCAAAACTAATGCAAAACTTTCGCTTTTGTTTAACTTCAAAATCAATATGGTTTTATTCACAAGACCTTTACGTAAGTTCTCAATAACATGGCATCTTCGATTAATAATTTTTACGATGTATTGTTGCTTTTCTCAATAGGATTTTGATTTCTTAGCGACAATAATAGCTCAGTCGTGTTACGTACCGTCTGGGTTTATGGCCTGTAAACCTTTGAAAGATTTTCTCACGTGGTATTAGGGACGGTGTTATGGAATATGTTTGTGGTTTTCTTTTTGGGTTATATTTGCCTTATTGTATTGTTTTGCAATTTTATTATCGCTTGAGTCGATCGACTAAAAATAATCCCGAGTACATGAGCAATAAATTTTCACTATGATTGTAAGAACCCTACTTGCAAATATAGAAGACGTAAACGTTTGCTGTTTGAAGTTTCTGGTGACTAGTATTCAAGTGGCCAGTCGGCTGATAACAATCTAGGTTTTATGATTTCACTTTCAAAAATGGATTGACCTAACCATTAAATACCTACTTAATAAGTAACTATTGTTACAAAACCGACAGCTGGTTCAAGTTCAAGAATATATCCAAAAATTATAGAAAATCCTTACACGAACCTTCCGATAAATTTTATATTACATTCGTCGCACATATAAATATTTTATTAGGAATGTGACCTACACGCGTAGCTTTTTCGATACGACGATTATTAAATGTCAAGAAGTGTTGCTTACCTAAATGTTTTTTTGCACGTAACATATTTCTGAGTTCAGAATCGTGACTTGATTTATTTTTACCGAGACCGAGACCGAGACCTTTTGCTAGATAAGTTCGGTGTGATAGATGAAAGTCACAACTCACGTGAATGATCTTAAGCATAGCATATTTTGGTGTATGGCAATACCAAGAATAACCTTCATTTCGGCCTTCACGGCAGCTCAAATCCTGAAGTAAATCAAATTCTATAAATATGCTCTGCCACAGCTCGACTCGATATAACTGTCATCACTACCTACACCAACAAAGATAAAGAGCGTGAACCTGCTAAATAGCTACGATCCAAATATCGTAATGCTACATATAATACATAGTTGAACCTACGCGAGCGATAAAGTTAAGTTGTGCACATATGGGACCATTAGCCATTCATTTCTGTACATGGGCTTCCTAATAGGCATCCTTCCATAAACTATCATCATAGAAACAATCTACTATCTAGCTTCCACTACTTTCCCCCTACGACTCGATGATCACGCATTTGCTCATGCGTATAGTTTTGGTATTAACCTCAAGACGCCCTTTACAGAACACTTTGTTGGATCTATTATTCCTCGGGATGTACAAGGCAATTGACAACGGCATGCAAGCGTAATCAAACGCGTGGGAGGATCAAAAAGTGTTCAAAAAGCTGAAGGGACGGGAGTGTACAGGGGTGAAAATACAATACTTTGAAAAGGCGATAAATCTTTTACAATGCATGTCCCCGAAAAGAGCGCCAAACTGTGCGGAAAGTGTCACTTTTTTTACTAGTGCTTTTTACTTTCCTGTACTTTTTTAATTTAACTCCAACGTCAACCCGCCGCATAGAGTTTTTATTATTTGAGAAAAGTTTTAAAAATTTGTTTGTACAGATTATCATTCATATAAAAGGTAAAACAAAACTAATACTTCATTTAAGGCGTTTTTAATTACTCTAGATTTCGATTTTGATCGATAAATTAATTTCAAATATTCATTAAATATGTTTGGCAGAATGAATATTTTGCTCGTGCCTTTTTGCGTTACGACGTGACAGCTATTTGCACATGCGCAGTAGATATGCCCGAGGAACTATGAACTTAGGTAATCTGTGGATATGCTGAGCGCCCTTGAATAAGCGCCATTTTATAAATTTCTTGCTTGGTTCAGATATATTTTTTTATTTCCTCGCACAATGCATAGTAAAATGTTCTATGATACACGTGCGTAAGATGATTTCCAAAATCACCTACTTTCCGCACTTGTAGCATAAATAAATATTCTCTCTTCCTTCAAGTAAATCGCGAACGTACATGCGAAGGATATTGCCTTTTAAAAATAACTGACAAAAATGCAACATTGAAGAGAAATCCAATTTCTTGACAATATAGGAGCGTATCGCAGTAAAATTCCAATTTCTCGAATCCTTTAAAATGTTAACAGAGTGTTGGCCTTTTATAGTTTCAGAATAAAATAATCGTGGAGATAAAGCGTGTGAATAATCAGAGCACGATTTATGCGTTCTGTGGTGTTTATCTTCAGCTTTCAGTTCGCTTAATCTAAATACTTCTGGATTGGTACTCGTATTTCACTTTATTTTAACCTTACTTGTCACTAGCGCAATTTCTTCACTACATCTGACAGACATTTCCTCGCAAGTATGCCTGCAGCCTTACAAGCAATATGCCCGCGAATAACGCTGTGTTTACCTTTGTATAGAAGGAATACTAATCTTTGAGCCGGGAGCAACTGGGAGGAATCCTTATACAATACGATAGTCGTGACGAAGGCAAGTCGAGCAAATAAATATTAAATATTTGCTTTTCGATATATAACATAGTTCATTATATATACATAGTGGGATAGTTCGAACAAAGCTATCTGATATTCTTATAAGCTTGTGATAGTTATCTTATCTCGATGTTATCTCTGTTATCTTACTATATTTTATGACGTATGGAGATAAAAGCTTATTTGTCAAAAACGGTTAATATATGGATAGAATCTAGCAAACTAGATACCACTACCACTTGTAAACTGAATGCGAAACATGTCTCGGCATAATTGGTTGATAAGCTTGCATCAGCATTCATCGAATGGCTTTCGATATACGTCACGATAAGTAGCATAACCTATATTATATCAATATCAATAGTTACTGAACGATTAAGGATCGTTGACGGAACCAGAAGTAATTGAACAGGGACTTAGATCGGCTCTCAGATGGCGTCTGAACGTTCCCTTTGAGTGGTTGTTCCACTGACCCAAAGGCCTAACTAGCGATTCTATTGAACTCCACATTTGAAAGCAAAGCACAAAAAAGAAGTTAGAGGAGGAACAAAGTTTAAAACTTTCGACTTCAGCCGCCGTCCGAAAAGGCAAGTAAAATAAGTCTAATTAAATGAGGTTGAAGACTCGAGAGCGTGCCCAAAACTAATTACGCTACAATCTGACTTTTAAGAAGTTTTCAAAAGTAGAAGAATAAGAGAACTAATTGACAATTTCCTGACCTACTTAAGTAGAAAACGTCACACGAACTTAGTGCTAGGTCAAGGACTGAAGCACTGGCTGCAGTACTAATGACACTGAAACCGATATAGCAAGACAATCTGTTGTTTGAAGCTGAAATACACGAGAGTCCCCAGTACAATTTTATAACGGTACAATGCGCAGTAAAAGAGGACGACATAATATAGCCTCCCTTTTGTTATTAAGACAATACGGTCCGTATTATCAATACGCTTTGCGTTGGATGTGCTGTTCAGAGTACAAGTGACGTCAGTTGTACAGTTTCAAGTTATAGGACAACATCAACAGAAGGTAGAATAGTTAAAAAAACAAAACAAGGTCACTGGGACAAATTTAAAATGGACTGGTGGAACTGAGAGGTTTTAGTCGGTATAAGTCCGACATAACCGGACCCTCTCCCCAGAAGGAGGGTATTCATGAGGCTTTCCTCACAAGCAAACTCGCAGTTGATTGTAATTTAAGATGAAGACCCGCGTAAATCTGAATGTACTTACAGCAAAAAAATCAAACATGTCTATTACTTATGAATGAAATCTTATCATCAATCAAACTACTTATCAAATTCAATGAGCAAGATTTCATTAAAACCGTTACGTTACCTACGTATGTCTGACTATTGTGTGAGCATCTCGCAAGTTCTTGTCAAGCAAGTTCTCCATGCCAACAACGTTTGAGACAATGTGCCATTACAATCGAGAGACGTCATCTAACATGTCGGCGTCTTCGAACGAATCAACTATTGTTGCAACTGTCAGTCTGTCAATAACGTGTTGGCGAAGACTTTGCCTTTCCATGTTGGTTAACTAATATTACAGTTTATAAGCAAATAATTTGCTTGCGCAATGAACAGTTAAAAGCGTCTAGACTTATTTTAATTAAGTCGCGAATCGATCAAAACGACAATCGCGTTTAGTCTAGTTTTCTCTATGCTCGGAAATTGCGCTTCTGCGTCCATTGAAAATACAAACGCGACTACATCGGTATTGTCGAGCGTTAACATCGATAAAACTGCCAATATCAATTGACCTTGTGCCGAGCTGTGTCACGATGTCACGATGCAATCGTCCACATAGCACAAATATAAATCGTTTCTATTCGATAGACCCTTATTATAATTACTAATTACTAACGTTTTTTCGCATTTATCACCTATTCAATTATTTTTATCGATGTAAATTAACGGCATTTGTTTTAGTTTCAGTTTTGTTAACAATAGAAGCTGATTGATGGGACATTAATCATCGTGATTGTTACGACTTGCTGTAAAGTGACCACTTTAAAATATTGGACTCATTTACGGTGGCACCATATTAAAATTAACTATCTACTATTTGTTTAATGGCTCCTTGTTAATCAAAGGGTTTGCAGCATTATTGGTAAGAGGTTCATACAAATAGAACCTCAAGAATATCAAAACGAAAATTATATGCCGGGAATCCGGGTGTTAGGACCCGGAAAAGGAGAAAGTGACGTGGAAACCCATAATGTCATTAGTCAACCCAAGCGTAGCATTCCACAAAGTACTTGACATGGAATAATGGAAAGCAGTAATAAGGAAATTCAGCTGGGTACTCGGTATTCTGTGTGAGACTGAGTGACTGACAAATTTTATCCGTTGCTCAAGTTCAGCTGAAGAATTTCCACACATTCTCGCTCTTAGATTTTTCTCAGGACTATATTTCGTATTCATAAAGCAACATACTTTCTCACGAATAACTTGGACGATTCGAGTGACCTTTGGGACATAAAAGAAGCCAGTTCTAAAAATCAAAGCTATTTCTAATCCATAAATCGCGAACAGATCCGTTTATCGCTAGAATAATTCCCAGCCAATAAAAAACAACGCAATCCTCGTGAATGTACGAAATACGAATTTCGAATTCCCGACGGAGCTCGAACGCGCTCGTGTTGTAACATAACGATTTTATATCCGTTCGGACACCGTCGACCGACGCTCGGCGAAGGGCGTTCGTTCGTTCCATTTTCAAATTCAAATTTCAACCAACGTATCCACTTGATTCGGAAGTATGATTGGCTGATGAATATTTTATTGATTACAACAGCTGATTCTTTTGTGCAGAAATGAGTTTTTTTTAGGGAAGATATTCTGGTAGTCTTGCATCATCTATGCCATGTCTTGAATTCATTTCAGGCTCCATTGCGTAAAAATATAAACAAAGTCTTGTGAATACATACGGCGAATGTTTATAATACGAACGAACATAATTAATTGTTATTTGTGTGATTGATTATGTATTTTTGATCATATTTTGGTGGTTTTCCCTTAATAGGATAATTAGAATGCCCTCTATATAGGCGTCTAACAGGAAAATTTACAAAACTGATGATTATGGATTGTTCAGATAACGCATACAAATGAGATACAATACATGTGCATTTTTACTGTTGACTCTACAGACTGAATATTTAAATTGTATAAACTGTTGGAAATTAAAATGAACGGCGCAGAGTAACGGTATCTGAATATTATGCCTTTGTGGAGATTAGCGAATTGTTTAGCGTATCAGCTACTTTGATCAGTTCACGCTACGATGACTTTTTGGAACTTAAACCTATCGATATCCGAATTTCAACAGTGCAAACTTAAATAGTATCATTGACTGTAAATCTGAAACAGTGAGGCTCGTTTATCCTTACTTTTTCAAAGTAACAGTGACATGTGAAAGGTTTAACGAGCTTTTTTATTTGACTGACTTAATAATAAGCCAGCGAATTGTTGACCGCAGTTTATGAACCGATACTCCTAAAAATTAGGGCTGAATATGAATACTATAATTGCCAATAGGATTTTCCTTACTCAATTATCAATCTGCTACAAATTACTAGGAAACATAAAACGAACAATTATGTAAATTGGTTTCAAGAGCTATTAAACGACGTTAAAATGAAGAACAAAAGAAGATATTCTTTATTAGCTATCATTACACTAATTAACTTTGGAGTGGGATATCCTTGACCGTCTTCACCTGAAGTGGAATCGATTTTATGAAAATATGTAATTTTATCGCCTTAAAATATTATCAAGTTGTATACTTGAAGTGGGAAAAACGGCACGTGTCATGTTGATGACTCACGTCATCAGCATAATTGTGTAACTTCAAAGAATATCGCGTGCTTTGCTTGCATTCATTGATTCTTAAGCTCAAAAATATATTTACTCGACAGCGTAAAACTCTCAATGAATATTGTGTTGTTAAAATGAAAGGGAGCGGGCGAGTTTCGAGATGTCAAAACAATTACGCAATTAGGGTGCAGTTTATAATAAAAAAGGAACTTGAAAAAGCAAGTGTCGCTATATAGAGTTTGAGTTCCATGTAAATGTACCGTCGGTTTATTGACACTTGTTAGTTTCAGAAATTCGCTGGCATTTTGGCAACAGGATAAACATCGTTACTGAAGAGGACGGCGAACATCGAAGTGCCTCAAATGGAAGAACTAACGAGCAGAAGATCGTGGGCACAGGAGAACGATTTGATGAGAGCAATCCCACCGATTACGATTACTCGACACAATTGCCGGCAGTGCGAAACGTGACAGAGAGGCTATGCGGGCAATTGATTCAAGCGGTGTGCAATAATTCATACATAACAATACGCCTGTATTTGCGGCAGGGTTAGGCAGGGGTGCACCTACAGCATGGCCACATTTCGCCAATGATATTTTTTCAGCAGTAGCGCTTGCAACCGCTAGACCAAAGAAACAGTCATGTCGTTAACAATAAATCATACTTGTACGAAAATGGAATAAAGAAAAACAAACACTTATCCTTCTACGCACTAAGCTTTAAATGCGAATAGAGCAACAACCAACTGTCCACTTTGATCAACGTAAGGAAACAGAAGCCATTACATTTAATCACCAAGTACTTAATACAGTAATAAAACACAGTGACATGACGCTTGTAATTGTCAAACGTTAATAGCTCAATTTAGAAGCACGCAACCGCAAGGTCACGTGTTCCGACTAAGTGTCGCAATGAACCTGTACTTCATGCAAATAACTTGACTTTGAGGTAACTTCCGAGCAAACCATCTCCAGTGTCATCATCATCATTTCAGCCGAAAGACGTCCACTACTGGACATAGGCCTCCCCCAAGTGTCGCCACATTGACCAGTTCCGTGCGTCTCGCATCCAGCGGATTCCCACAACATTAACCAGGTAATCCGTCCACCTAGTGGAAGGCCTTTCAACGCAGCGTCTTCCTTGCCACGTAACCCCTCCAGAACTTTTCGGCCGCATTGACCATCTGTTTTTCGAGTAATGTGCCCACTTCCATTTAAATTGCTACCTAGTCTTAAAATGGTTTTTGTTTTTATATTTGGAATATCTAGTGTCACCACGTCAGTGTCGCTGCTCGCTGCGTTTAAATGGTGTCCCATACATTTTCATAGAGCCTAATACTATCAGTCTGACGTCGCATCACTAACGAAAGGAGATGAAAATTTGACGACGGAGCCGCTTTGCTCGTAAGTCTACCTTTCCTCGGCAAATAAGTGACTTCTAGGAAAACTTAGCATTTTAACGGCTTTCTCGAGAGAAACGCGAATTCTGAATAGCACTGCCATCAAACTTGAACATTATTTATCTCGTCTGCTCTCCGGTCGTCTCCAAGATCTCCGATTATTACTTTTCAGTACATAAATTGGCATTTATAAGGGAACTTTGTCGAATGGAATGACTCTCCCAGGAATATATTTTCTAAGACGCAATTCTATAAGTACTAAAAGTTTTATTACTGGACAGGCAGTCTTTACCCGTATCCTTAACATGACCTTGTTTTATTAGGATAATTATAAGGGCCACACATAATAAAGTTTTAATCTGAAGTCTTCATATCCCTCTGATTTCTTTTGCCTAGTTAGCATCAATTTTGGCAAGGTTCACATCCATCCATCATCCATCCTAGCAATACGAAGCTAATAAAAATAGGAGTCTCGTCACGCAGAGAAGAACTCCTAATTTAGATTTTTAAGCGTGAAATTAAATAAAGCGGCTGTAAAATAACCCCAAAATAATTTATCTAAAACGCGATAACTCGCATATTATTCTTCATTCAAGCCTAAAAAATCATGTTTTACATAACGTGCGTGATCCACGTTTATAATAACAAAAATGGTCTTATGTAATTCATCTCTTATTTTATTACGGCAGACACGCACGACGTTCGTTCAATAGCTTCATTCATTCGTGTTTTCTGTAGAGTTCACCTTGACGACATTATTCCTCTTAGGTAATTGCGAAGTTTAATTTATTCAGTCTAATCCTCCAAGATCGTGGGGTACGTAAACAACTCCAGGTTATTTATAGACAGCAACGGATTAAAGGGAATTAATTTAGATAAATCCCTCTTGAATATTCTGTAGGAAGTTTGCGAATACTATAGGGACTACAGTTCACACGGAAGTTTTCAAGATCAATCCAAACATAAGTTGTTGTCAAGGGCTGTGACGCCTGTGACCAAGTTTCGGTTCGAGTCGTTCTTAAGATTGTGAAAGACGTTAAAAGTTTAACTTGTCAACGAAGTTCTGAATAGGCACCAAACCGCCAAATCAAATCAAATAAAATGAAATCTCTCAGAGATGCGATTAGTGCTTTTAATGTAGTTTTTCCAACATTAATTACGTAGAAAGCATACCCTCTCTGGGAATTAGTGAAAACTGCTCATTAAGTATTGCCGGGCAAAGAGCTTATCTCGCGGCTCCGTGCAGACTCAACTCGGGAATGCGGGTTGGAGTAGCGCTCGAGGAGATAAATCTTTTAAACTGAGAGGTTCTAGCTATGTAGGTGACCTTGCTCAAATGTTTTTATTAATTAGAACGACTGGAAACATCCTCTTTTATTAGAATATAGCTCATTAGAAATATCCGCACTATGTCAGAACAACATGACTTTACTTAACAAGATAATTTTTTTATTAATTTAATTTTTTTATTTTAGTACATGGATGACTTACAACCAGGGACTGAAAGCGGTTACGGTTAAAGGTTAAGATACCTCAAAAAAATATCGGTACCGGTTTAAAATAAAGGTTGAGCTATACCGATACCTTTATAAATAAAGGTTGGGCTATACCGTTATTTAACCTTTACACTATTTCGGTACCGAAAAAGATGCGAGACGGCGCGGTGCGGGTACGCGGGGTTGCAGAGCACGTACAATTTGTTTGCTCTACCTACTCTTTTACTCAACTCTTTGTTCGTTGCCGACTGTGTGCCGCGCAATATGTTTTTATTTTATATATATTTAATTAATTGTATTTCAAACATTAGACCATACAAATTTAATACGCATTATCTTTTTTTTTTATATTACATAAATTATCTTATACTATCCCACTGGTGGACAGATACTTCCCTCAAATCCTTAAATTAATTAATTAATTAAAAAAACATAAATAAAGGGAGACCCTAGATTATATCATAGAAAAAGAAATAATACTTTGTATAGAAACGAAACTCCTGCTTCGGACACATTCAAAATCTCATTAATAGCCTACTACAGTTTTGGGGCGCCCGTAGTTTTAAGGGCGTTTGCTACTCCGTATCACCTACGGACGGATGATTCGTTCGGGGCCCGAACTAAAAATGTGTACGTTACCCCAACAGGAAAGTGACTCCTAGAGTGATATGAGTGGAATGTATAATTATTGCGTAATCTGCTAGAGTAACGTTTTGCAGAATTGTGTATCTCTAAAACCATTGTATGTGCGCCTGTAGAATAAACATATACGAGTAGCTCTTGATATGTGCGTATTTGTGCCGGAATAAGATTTAAGAAAATATTTATAATTTGCAAGTAATTGCGCTTTTTTGAAAACCCCAAAAAAATTCGCCTAAATGAGAAAACGTATAAGCTCGCTGAAAACTGTATTCAGTCCATCTCGACGCTTGTATTAACCATAAAAAATTTCAAAAGTATACATGCTTGCGTTATTGAATAATATTGCTAAAAGTCGAAACGACGGCCTCATAACTTTGACGGAAAATTACAAGAAACCGGCTCAACCCAAGATAGGTAGGTGTAAACCACAAGTAAGTCATCATCATCTCAGCCGAAAGACGTCCACTGCTGGACATAGGTCTCCCCCAGGCGTCGCCACATTGACCGATCCCGTGCATCTCGATCCAGCGCCTTTCCGCAACCTTAACCAGGTCATCGGTCCACCTAGTGGGAGGCCTTCCAACGTATCGTCTTCCGGTTTGCGGTCGCCATTCCAGAACTTTTCGGCCCCATCGGCCATCCGTTCTGCGAGCAATGCGCCCTGCCCACTGCCACTTAAGTTTGGCAAATCTTCGGGCTATGTCGGTAACCCTGGTTCTCATGCGGATCTCCACATTTCTGATTCTATTACACAAGGAAACGCCGAGCAAAGCCCTCTCCATTGCCCTTTGAGTGACTGTTAGCTTTCTGATAAGGCCCATTGTAAGCGACCACGTCTCAGAGCCATTTGTCATCACTGGCAACACACACTGGTCATAGACTTTCGTCTTGAGACACTGTGGTAAGTTGGACGAGAAGATACCGCGCAACTTCCCGAACGCTGCCCAGCCGAGTCGAATTCGACGGTTGACCTCTTTCTCGAAGTTGGCCCTACCCAATTGGATCGTTTGTCCCAGGTAGACATAGTCGCCCACACCTTCGAGTGTAGAGTCTCCGACCTTGATAGGAGTGGGTGTTACATGGGCATTCACCATGACCTTGGTTTTGTCCACGTTCATTTTAAGACCCACTCTTTCGGAAGCTCTACTGACGTCATCGAGCATTTTACTGAGGCTCTCCATGGTCTCAGCCATGACCACTATGTCGTCGGCAAACCGAAGGTGAGTGATGTACTCGCCATTAACGTTGATGCCAAGCCCTCTCCAATCCAGAACCTTGAAGACATCCTCCAGCGCAGCAGTGAACAGTTTCGGAGAAATGACGTCTCACTGTCTCACGCCGCGCTGGAGAAGGATTGGTTTCGAGGTCTGATCCTGAAGATGGACTGACATGGTGGCGTTTTTAAGACTACAACACCTCAATGTACCCGTAGTCGATTTCGCACCGTTGGAGAGACTGCAGTACAGCCCAAGTCTCGATCGAATCGAAGGCTTTCTCGTAGTCCACAAACGCTAAACAGAGAGGCAGGTTATACTCTTCGGTCTTCTGTATAACCTGCTGCAGCGTATGTATGTGGTCTACGGTGCTAAAGCCTTTTCGGAATCCGGCTTGTTCGGGAGGCTGGAAATCGTCAAACCTGCGCGCGAGACGATTCGTGATGACTCTTGCACTGTCGCCATTCTTGAAGAAGAGTACCACCACACCCCTGCACCATGCCTGTGGCGTTTTTCCCTCGAATATCACGGATTCAAACAGCTTCTGAAGGGCCTTAAGGACCGGTTTTCTACCCGCCTTCAGGAGTTCAGCCGTGATTCCGTCATCACCCGGCGCCTTGTTGTTTTTAAGCTGTTTCAGAGCCATCCTAATCTCGTACAGGCTGACGTCCGGAATATCTTCGGCACACAGTACAAGTGCGTTTAGTCAAAATTATATAGTGAAAATATTCAGCTTGGAATGTTTCGCATTAAGTAAATTTTAATTTAATTGTATTCTTCTTTAATCTTAAATTTTGATTTTGTAAAGAGACCTACTTCACACAAATTATTTCATAGTTTATGTAAAATGGGTGATCTGTAACACAGGGCCTTACCTATCTCAGACACCCTTCTCCATACAAGGTTATGTATTATGATAGTCACTGTGTTTTGTATGTCGAGGTAAATAAAGAATTATCATTTTTATTATAAACAAAAAACTAAACATGTAAACAACGGCTGGTTATCCGACCAAACTCGAATGACTACGAAAAAGCGACGGATTCATACATATCGATGACCTTCTTAATTGGACGTATTAAACCTAAGCTGCTGTGCGTACAGTCGCGTTCAAACGTTTGTTGGACGTTTTTATGCATTTTTAGACATTAAATGCATCTTATGACCATAACAAATGAAAGAGCTTGTTGGTGTAGAAATTATTATTTTTATTCTCTAATTTTGATTCTTAAAGTAATTATGGGATCAAAATACAAACCTATTGATATTAGGGAATGTTCTATTAATGATGAAAAACTCAATGTTAATTTCTCTAACCTTCGGTTTAAATCAATGTATGTAATGTATGTTTTTTTTACTGTTGTGTTAATTGGTTTTTATTTATAAACTGTATCTGTAGGTTCTTTTTTGTAGTAGGTATTCATTGGGAACCGATCACCAATCCGATTTTTTTTGTTCGAATTTCATTTTACCGAAAAATATTGACCGACGTCTTTTTTGCCATGTGCATTATTTGACATATTTTCATTTCATCGAAGGCTCTTTTGAGTTTTTTTCATTTGCCATATTTTCTCCACACCGAAACAACATTTTCCGGAATATTATTTGGTCACAAATATACACCGTGAAATTTAAGTGGTTGTTTTCCCGCGGCAGAACGACTTGCCTTTAGGAGTACTTTCGAAGCATAGAGTTAAAGTAAAAAAATAACGATGTTTTTATTTTAAAATAATTTGAAAAATATTCATCAACTCGAAAAAGTGAGTAACAATAGTAACTTGTAGGTACTAGGTACTACTCGCGTCACCACCGTATTATTCACCGTAGTACCTAGTACCTACAAGTTAGGTAGGCTAAGTGTAATTTTGGTAAAAAGTTTTTCGACCAAATGAAACGTCGGAGTAACCAAAAAAATCGAATTGAAAATAGGTCAACTGAGACAGTGGCAGACGTGACTTCGATGAAGTAAAAAAAAACGAAACGATAATAGTTGAAAAGTTTTAGGGGAACTGAAATTCGGTCAAACGTTTTTCGAACTTATGATAGGTAACCTGTATCTAGGGTAGGTAGGTAGTAGTTTAGAGACACACAATTCTGCAAAACGTTAGGTACTCCAGAAGGAAATGCAATATCTAGAAAACGTGATGACGCACCAATTACATTTTAGGCGCACATTCTTGCACAACTATAAGTTCTTTGCCCATGCATAATATTTCTCATTCCGGTCATTCGTTTAGATTTTTTTGCGAGAACAGCGTTACTCCAGCAGGAATCGTATTTGTCAAAAACAACGACAGACACGCACTATTTTTTTGTGTAGCGCACATTCACAGCAGATTACGCTTTAATTATACGTTCCACTCATATCACTCTAGGAGTCACTTTCCTGTTGGGATAACGTACACTATTTTGTAAGGTTACAAAAATTTGCTAACTTTGTTGGTCTCTAATAAGTTATAATAATGTAACCTAATGAAACTTCACAGACTTGTAGGTACTTAAGTTCGCGTAATTATGCTTAACATTTTTCCACAACACCAGTCAGATAAGAAGAACGAAAGAAAACAGAGAAACGTAAGAAAACCTTAGGTAGGTAATCAGCTTAGTCCGGCCACAATCGTGTCCTTCCGATCGGAAATAAAAACAATACCGACTGAGTTATAATAACACGACAGGTCGACAGACAGAGTGGCGAGGCGGTGCGTCAAAGAAAACCCCTATTTAGTAAGGGTTAGGTACCGCTACCGATAAATTTATAAAGGTTAAGGTACTTCTACCGAAATATACCGGTAAGCATTTCCAACCTTAAAATTCCGCTACTGAAAAAAATAACGATATCAAAATATTTCGGTAACCATTATTTAACGGTATGACGTCATACCGAAATTTAAAGGTACCTTAATTTTTGGGTAATTCAGTCCCTGCTTACAACTGATAAATACAGACAAAAAGGAAACCATAGTCAATAGAAAGCCAATTACAAATCCTCACGTATAGACTGAGAATAATAATTTTAATAAATCGATCCTTTTTTGAGTAGCTTTACAAAAAAAATATTCCACCCAAATCTCCTTCAAACCAGACACCGAAAGCCCTTGTTTTTGCCGCTCACAAAGATATACGCATTTATCCACAAAAACGGGGATCTGTCAGCGATATTACGTAAAACGGGCTTGCCCTTGACTTCCCCAGCATTCGGATTTACTATCCGTATTATTTGGCAATACTAATCCCTGGTTCTGCAGCTTATGCGGCTGAAGACTGACGTCATCTGGATGATCAATATCTGCGCTTGGATGAGTAAAGGTTAAGGTAGGGTCGGAAAAATTTGGCTATTTGGAATTTTTCTTGTGTAATGTAAGAAATGAGACATTCTTGTGAAGATAGAAATGTCTTTTATAAAGGCGAACGACGATAATATCGAATGAAATGAAAGAGATAAACACAAAGCCAAAGATTGTATTGACTATAAAAAGTAATCCGGCTCGAAGGACCATGTGAGAAAGAAAAACGGATAAAAAGGATGAACTACATTCAATAACATAACACCACGCCTATATTCCCCGAAGGGTGTGCAGAGTACACCTATGTACACCCACATTTCGCTAGTTATGTTGAAGTCCCATGTAATAGGGGGCGGGCCTATTGCCATCAACATGTGGGTACAAATCTAGAGTCCGGACTGCTACTAAGAAATTTCAAATAGACCAGTAGAAATCGACACAAAAAAAGGTTAAAATCGCAAAGCATAATGTGGTTCTGGATTTTTAGTATGTGGTATGAGCCAGTAAGTGTAGTGTTAATCCAAATTTGCAAATTCGAAAAATGTATGCTCGCTGCGCACCACGCGAAAATCTTTTTTTTATAATCTATAGGCTCGCGTTTGACCACTATCTCGCCTGATGTTAAGCGATGACGTGGTCTACGGTGAAGCACGCTTGCCTAGAAGAAACCTATTCACTCTTGACTTAAAGACCCCAAGGTTGTAGCTATCAGGGAACAAAGACTCCGGAAGGGAATTGCACTCCTTAACTGTGCGCACAATGAAAATATTGGCAAAACGTTTTATGCGTATGGGAGGGATGTCCACCATGTACCGATGGCGCTTCGCCGTACGTCTTGTAGTCCGATGATGGAAAGGGCTAGGCGGAATCAAATTGTGCAGTTCCGTCGCACACTCCCCGAAATGTAACCAATAAAAAACCGACAGGCGAAATCTAAAAGTTTAAAATCTTAAGTCATTAACTATGCGTTTTTCGACGAACAAAATACCGTACATTTTTAAAGTTTATCATATTTGGCGATTTTAGTGTCGATTTCTACCGGGCTGAAATCGAAAAATCCAATAATACGATGCCCGACTGGGGCATCTAACCCAGGACTTCATGCTCAGCAGTAGCGTTTGCGACCACTAGACCAACAATTTCAATACAAACAATCCCATGAAATCCATTTAAATGCTAAACTTAACAAAGCTAGCAACGGTGTCGCTCAAACATTATCATGTCATCATTATTGTTGACGTCTGCAACACGTTTATTGACACTTGCAAGATCCATTGTTTCGACTAATTAGTTACTGCACGTGTTATTGCTATTGATTATATATAAGTAACCAATGAATCATCATTTCATTAATATTTTTTTCACTTATCATTACAGCCGAATGACGTACACTGATGACCAAAGGGCTGCCCCAAGCGTCGCTACATTGACTGATCCCGTAAGTCTCATCCAGTGGATTCCTGCAACCTTAGATCATCGGATCATCATTTGAATAATGAAAGATATTTAGACTAAAGTTCGTCACCGCACGATTCGTCAGTTTGGATTTTGGAAGCATACGAAATCTGATCTTCCAGAACATCAACAATTTTTAGGGTTCCGTAACCAAAGGGTAAAAACGGGACCTCATTACTAAGACTCCGCGGTCCGTCTGTCTGTCTGTCACCAGGCTGTATCTCATGAACCGTGATAGCTAGACAGTTGAATTTCACAGATGATGTATTTCAGTTGCCGCTATCGCTATAACAACAAATAATAAAAACAAAATAAAATTTAAGTGGGGCTCCCATACAACAAACGTGATTTTTTTGCGATAATGGTACGGAACCCTTCGTGCGCGATTCTGACTTGCACTTGGCCGGTTTTTTTTAATAAAACTGAAGGAAGGTTTTGCCTTTTGTGGAATACAGACGTGTTGTTGTTATGCTTTCTTGTTACAACTCCAGGGATTTTCAAAATTGCACGATGCGGAACAGGGTGTAGTCTCCCAAATCTGCCTTGAAAAGGGAAGATCCACTGACCAGACAGGTGTCTGGTCCGTGCACATCCATCAGCCCATCAGTGCAACTAAGGAATCCAATCCCACATCAAAACCGCGGATCCCGCGTTTGCAGGATTGGAATCCCTAGCGGCAACGGTTGTTGTCGGACATATGTGTTCAAATCACACCGAAAATTCTGCTTGCACCATGCAGGATTTTTGTGATTTAGTTCGTAAGTGGCTTCATAGATGTCGCTACATGTGTGACATTTTAATAAGTTCATCAATTACTAATTGCACTTTCCACATCACGTCTGCTCAGAGATATATAACATGAGAGTCATATCTAATGCTACGCAGAATCCGACCTACATATCTTGAGATAGTTAGGGTCAATGATAAAATTTAACCGGTCGCATACCAAACGTGACAAGCGAATGTTCTGTATCAAATGATGAACTATTGTTTGTAATTGTTATCAACTCTGAACTTAGTCAAAAAGAGTGATAAGGTTGAACATATATTTGAATAAGACGAAGCGAACTTTATTAAAACAGAATTATAGATGATTTAAAATGACAAGAAGTTCTAATGAATTTAGAAGTCTTTAAAAGCCTTTGCAAAACCTGGACCTCAGTTAAGCCTTTGAGCCCTTAAGTACTTAATTCTAAGCCCTTAATTCTAATTATGAAAGACAAAACACAGCACTAATTTCATGTTTGTAAAATTTATCTGTCTTATCATCAGTAGAATTTCTCAGAACAAGGAGTAATCTAAGCAAGAGGATCTTTACAAATTTCCAAAGATTATCTGCCCGAAAAAATTCCACTCAATAAAGAAAATTAAGTTTGGCACGGTAAGGCAATTTATAGAGCAATATAATCGTGAATCTTTAATAACTTTCATCAGTGTACATATTATACAGCCTATTTATAGAATTCCGGAAAGGTCGGGCTAAGACTGCCTCAAGGGGATTAAGTGCCTCAAAGTACCTGCCTAAGTCAACAGCTTTGATTAATATTGTACATGAAATATATCCTCACCCTTTAGTATCAATTTCCAAGTCTTGCCTCATACTTAATTTCCTTTGCAAGGGTATCTTCAGTTAATTAGGGTCATCGCTGCAAACATTATGGAAATTCAAGCGGATAATTCAAATTAAAAGCAATTTTAAGTATCTGAGCATATTTTCATCCAACAGTTTAGAGATCGACTACTCGAGTGACTCATGAAATTCCAAAACGGATTTGAAATTCTTCTGAAGAAACTCTTCGAATAATATTCGGATTATATCAAATGCTTTCCTCAATTTTAGGCCGGCAACGACTTTAATTGCCTTAATAGGGTCAACTGTAGGAAACTGTTAATTAGCTTTTCGTTCTATAAGTGCGACTTTTGAGTAATGTTCTATAAGTACTTGATCTGCGGCTCTAAACAAGTGACTTCTATCAACCAAAGGATCGCGGTATCGAATGGTGAAACGTCAAAAATGTATCAAAATGTCACGTGCCCTTACATTTTTGCATTTCGACTGTCGCCGTCGCTGATAGAATGACCTTTATCTAGAGCCTCTGGTAACCATGGTGAAAGGAGTTGCGATTCAGCTCCTTACACAACAAAGTCAAAAACTTCAATACAAACCAGTTACCTGCCTCAGGCAACGACTAAATGTCCAAATAAAACTTTTAAGTAGGATACCCAAGTACCTACTTAAACTTCAAGAAGCGCACGTAAAAAAAAGGAAATAACAACGCAACTACTTCACTCAGATATGGCATTTATTCTCGAAAACTTGAAGCGAAACTTTGCCAAGAATTTGGCATATCTGCAATACGTGGAATCTAGTAATAGTTTGCGAAAGATCTTCGATTGCATGCCTCGGAGATGGGAGTATTTAAAATGAACAAAAAACTCTTCATCAAATCAAATAATATAAAATGAAAGAAAGGTGAAAATTGTACTATTTCTTAACTATATCTCAGTCTACACGAAAATCTTACAAACTCCAGCATTTCCGTCAGTATTGCTGACATCGCTTACACCATACGTTTCACATAGCCAGGATACCGGTGCTAACCAGATTGCAATATGCGAAACCGGTCCTAGCCGGTTTGAGAAGACGCTTTGCAACGTTATGGGACTAATAAAGTAAACCTAGCCATTTCAAGAAACATTAACCTGAGTGTTGTCTTTAAACTAAAGATACAACGTACAACAGTTGTAATGAAGATATTAAAGTGGGTGGAATAAAGAAGACAATGTATATCGTTGTAAATACGACACAGAATGAGGAAAAAAGGTCGCCTTGTTGGAAAAAGTATTAAATGTCCGGCCAGAACTTGTCTCAATAGATACGTGCTAAGATAACAGATTTAATACTGAGCTAGTTCAAATGTTTGCTTGTTCAAAAGTTAATAACTCAGAGCCAACAAGTGAGTGCACCATTCATAAACAGTTTGTTTACTGTACATCTTGTCGTTGCGGAAGTAAACACTGTCTTAGGAAATAGAACGACAAAGACAGCTTCATTCTTTGGTCCTTGGAGATAAGAAAAACAACTGGTTAAATCCAAAACTAAATACGATGTTTACCGAGCGGAGTAAGGTTATATTTAAGAACAAAATATGTAGATAATTAATTTCAGAAGGTTAGGAAGAAAACATCGCTCGTAACTTAAAGAAACAGATATATATAAATACCTAGATATGGAGAATTTGAAGCTGATGGTAGTGAACTAAAGAAAATTGATCATTAAATGAAAGAGAAACATCCAAGGTTAACCTGCCTAGCACCTGAGGTTATTTGAACAACCCACCCGAAACATTACGACGAAGAAACAACAAACACATACATGAAGACTCAATATCAAGGTAATGCAGATATATTTAGAAGAGCAAAACATCGACCTGCGCAAACGCAACACTGTTTATTTGTACGGCAAACTCTGGATTATATATTCGCTAAGTTATCTGACGGGTAGCTTGACCATAATGTCTTTTGCGGTGGGTCTGGGATACGTGATTGGATATTTATCGTCTTTATTGTTTATTATATTTATCTACAGATTACCCCGGACTCACGCAGGACCACCTGGATTTTGCTTCTTTGTTTCAAAGTCTACGAACTATAGACTCTTTTACCTTTGATACTATCTGAGTTAGTGCTCGTACAAGATTAACTCTGACAGTTATGGGAATTGACCTTTACAAGTTAGGAAGTAACGGTGAGCATTCTATATGGATGATACGTCCGTATTGTTACGCAGATAGGACTTTAACGCAGAGCTCTCATGCCATGCATATTTATCACATCCAATTTAGATTACTGATCTGCATACTGACTAAAGACCATTTAAATTGATTTGCATCCCAATAGCTTCGCACATAAAGATCATTTTGTTTGATCACGATTTCAATTCGAAATCAGTTTCCTGTTCAGTCAGATTTCCGGCAGATATTTTGTTTTTATGAATTGGATATTTTTAAATCAAACGTTTTTATTACAATACTGGTTTACGTCCGGAAGGTTGACCACAATAATTAACTTTTTTTATTGTTTTTTTATTATGATATGCTTTTACGTGAAATGCCTGTTGTGAGGAGTTAGTTGAAAGCTGACTTTTTCTGAATGCTAATGTTCTTTTACTAGCATTCAGAAAAAAGAAAGAAAGCCTGACTGGAACCCGATTACAACTTGAAAATTAGTGAATAATGAGTTGTGTTTGACAATAATACATTTTCTAAGACTAAACTGAGAAGATCTTATCGATAAATCAGACACTACAAAATACCTATCTACCGTGAAACCTGCTAGACATAAACGCTTTATGAATATAGGACACGGACGTGAACCGAATGCCATACCCTAGCATAATAAATGACACCGCGAAATTCTTGCCCGTTTTAGTGAACATAGCTGCGAAAATAATTATAATGAAAATAAACATGAAGCGACGTGTTGAAGCGTTAATGAAAACACGTGTAAATGAATGAAACTGTTTACAATACTCAATAGGTGGGCCGGTCGCGTGTGATAACACGCCTGGAGAATTTAATTAAGTTTTAAGCTGCTTACATACATATAATTACTATGCTGCCCAGTTAAAAAAACTCAAAACAGATGAGACTGAATACACTACTTTACATAAAGCATTATGCGTTATTGCTTTTATTGGTGCTGGGATACAGATCTCCTCTCCGTGAGAAGTAGTGAGGTGTAAGGCCCACGCGAGCCAAGTATGATGTTACATATCCTCGAAATATTGGTTCTAGGATACGCCGGTTTTGGGTCGCGGATAAAGAAAAAGAGTTACCGCGGCCCTGGCACATGCAACTGAAGGAACACGGGTGGGTTTTAGTCAGTAAAAGTCTGATACGCCCTCCCGCTCCACCCAGAGCGGGAGAAGCCATTGGATGACTTAGCACAAAAAAAAAACAAAAAAAGGATACGCCGGTTTCCATAAAGCGTGAGCTATTATTACTCTAGAACTGTATTTGGCAAAGTCGGACAGTGTCAGAGATCGATATCTTAACCAGACACTTGATACTGCGACAAACGTCTTCTTGTTACGAAAAGTGTTTATTAAACTCAGTGATAGTGAGTAACATTGCTTGACTAAAATAGCTGCTCTTAGGACAAGTTCCACAAAACTCTGTGTAGAATATGAAGGCCATGAGATGTAAGTACTGCAGTAAAAATGCCAACATTATCATCCACACATGTGTTACACAAACGCACTTTTCTGGAGTAAGGTCATCGGCCAACTCTTCCGCATAGTGTCGCCGTCCTTGTTATCAGCTGCTATAGTGACACTGTCTAATGTCTATTTCACTGCGTCGACAAGGACTTTTATTTTCGTCTACTTTTGAGTCAATGTTTTTACGGAACTAGACATATTTTATGTCTGTCTGCCACTTTAATTGCTTTGTGATTCATATACCCTTTCTATTTATAAAAATCTCTAAGCGGTTTAGCGGTTTGTTTCAAATTTTCTATAGAGAATTTGAATTTAGAAACTCCTAGTTAACTAGTCGCTAAACAACTCAGATTTAATATAGGTAAATAAACTACTTTCAATCGGTTCGACTATTTATCATCTTGCTTTAATTTATCAATCGATATTTACGATGATACGGTTAGCATGAGAGTCAATTGCACGCCATTTTAACACGCTTTTATTAGCTTGGTTTGTATCTATGTATCAATTTAACGGAATCTTTGAACGTGATTTTCACCCCCTTGTAAAGGTCGGATTGATTTGCACACATATCAAGGACCGATGACAATGCAATAATTTAGTCAAAAGTCAAAGTCAAATATATTTATTCAACTAGGCCAATAAGCGGCACTTTTGAAAGTCAAACAAAAATTAAAATTTACATGTAATAAAAGTTGATTCTACCGTGCGCGTTTAAATTGTTTGTCCCATTAGCCTTACCAAGACCTTCAGGATTAGCGACTTTTTAGTTCAATTTACCAATAAAGCGCGTTTTTTTAGTTTTTAGAACTACAATTTATTATTAGAGTACCCTATATTCTCTTTTGAAGTTTCGTTCACCGAATAGTGATTACACTGGAAACCGACAGGATTTTGAAGTCATCATCGGCATAATACTGCAAGATTAAATGGAAACATTATTGAAAGGATTGCAAGGTTAATGCAACTTGTACGGAGACCTAGGTAGACATGTCACATTTGAATTTATTTCACGTATTCAAGGCGTTTCATTGACAAAACGAATGAAAGCGATGACTCCTCTCTCGAACAATGCTCGCCTTGTCGATTCACTTCCGCAAGAAATATTTTGTCGCAACATTTTATCACTCTGACAGACCAAAACTAGTTGATAGGTCATGACATGGCCAGCTTTTTAAATAGTCAGTGACCTTTTCCACTTGAGCGACCACAGGCGAGCGCAGATGGCTCTCGGCCTAACTTAGATATGCTTAGTAAACAACGCGGCAACGGGGGCTAAGTGGGTCGCGCTGGAACCCAGCTTAGGACTTAGGACAAATAGGGGTCCGAAAATGGTACGAATTTTGTGACAAAGTTCTCGGATTAGGATGACCGAAAATTACTTTCATAAATGTGGAATAGAGGTCTTTGACCCGCAGTGGGACATAGGTACACTACGGCATGTAATAATAAAGTGTAAGCCTATCCTATATGCTATGGGTTTTTCTATGTATTGTTTTCAAGCTGCAAACCACAAATTATTGACTCGCAAATGTAGGAATATTCGCAAATACAACTAAATAAGGAAACTAAATATGTTTGCGACAGCAAGCAAAACATATGAGTAACGCCACTGCACGTGTCGGGAGGCGTGTAATTAATCTAATGAACATTTAATAACTAACTGCATAATTAGGTGTGATTCATTTCACACAGATCCAATTTATTAGGTATTAGTATCAACTTGAAGTGAAGTATAATCTATACTAATATTATAAAGAGGTAAACTTTGTGAATTGTGAGTTTGTGATGTTGTAAGGGGTAATCTCTGGATCTACTTCAAAAATTGCAATAATGTAACCCAAAGTAGCAAAATGTTGCATATAAAATTCAATCTTTGGCGTGCGCTGAGAAAACTACTGATGATACATAAAAAATATGTACTACACGATTAGGTAGGTTAGGGTAGGTAAGGTAGGGTAGGGTAGGTAAGGTAGGGTAGGGTAGGTGGGTAGAGTAGGTATGGTAGGTAGGTAGCCAATTGACGGGAGCTAAGCCCCGGGGGTCAGCTAGTAGTATATAAGTTTGACATGTTTAAGACACATGCATATTATATTGCGGGTACGACTATATACGACGATGTTTTTTTATTTATTTATTTATTTTAGTACATGGAAGACTTACAGCTAATAAACACAGACAAAAAGTAAACCATAGTCAACAGAAAGCCAATTACAAATCCTCACGTATAGACTTATAATAATAATTTTAGTGTGAGCACAAAAACAAAAATCTCACCGCTTTAATTATAGTAAGAAGCAATATTAGCAAATATTTGGTTTGCAATTATATGACAGTTAAGAAAGAAAATAACAAATTAACAAAAACAGAAACAAACAATATAACCTACCGCTACTTGAAAAATTTGAGGCTTAAGCACCTTCTGGCTGAATTTACACTGATTGTGAATGGATCCAAATTATATTCCTTGCACATATCATTGAAGTCTCTGCTTGCGCGCACAATATAACTGTTCTGCCTATAATTCGAAGAAGTATGAGGTACACGTATGGGTGGATTAAACCGAAATATTTTACATGGCACATTGAAATAGAATTTTGACAATAACTCGGGGTTATCAATGTTGTTATTGAGGATTTTCAACAAGAATAAACAGTCAGCAATCTTACGTCGATCTACCATAGGAAGAAGGTGATACTTCTTACAGAGTCCAAGATAATTAGTTGACTGATATGGAATCTTTTGATGAAAGCAGAGATATTTTATGAAACGTCTTTGGATGTTTTCAATGCGGTCAATGTATTTATGATAACGTGGATTCCATATCTGAGACGCATACTCTAGCTGACTTCTTACAAAAGTGCAATACAATATTTTAAGTGTTTTAGCATCTGTAAAACACTTAGAGAGACGCATTACAAACCCAAGAAGTTTAGAAGCTTTTTTGACAATTGCATCAATGTGTGTGTCAAAGTTTTAGCGGACTTTGCCCTTGAGTTTCATTATTGCATTGCCTAGATGTTCCCGATCTACATCTATAAATTTGTATGGTTACACGTGTCTCAATTTCTCTCAGGATGCTGTACCTTTGACAAATCATAGCAGCGATTCTGGTCTTCTGGTGCGTTTGAATTATTGATATACTGATTCTTCACAATAGTCCGTCGCAACCGTAACACTTCAAACAATCTCTATGTTCCTAGAGCAGTGAATGTTTAGAAGATTTTCCCTACGGAAGAGCAAACGTCAAATGCCAAGAATCAGCTTACACAGCTTTTTGTGGGCGGAATTACACCCCTTAGCCAGAACACTCCGGCAGTATGAATGTACACAAGAGTAGATGCAAAATGAAACGTATTAGATAAGACTTTTTACGAGGACAATTTTGTAGAAACGTTTGGTCAGGAATCGACTTTTTTAATGTGTCTTTATCATTACTGTTAGGCTCACGTTTGACCAGTATCTCAGCTGATGGTAAGCAATGATGTGGTCGACGATGAAGCACACATGCAAGAAGTAACCTTGACTCAGGACCGCTGGCACACACCCTGTGTTATCTAACTAACTTAGAGTTGGTAGCTAACAAAGGCCCTAAGGCGCAGGCCACATAGAAATGGCGTCGGGCGCGGACATAGAGCAGGCGGTTTCCTATTCCAGTCAAAATTCATACAAAATGCATGAAAGTAAAGCGCAATTTAGGACATACGGTATGTCGTTGCTCGGACGTAGATAGACGCGCCATTTCGGCGCCCGACCTGATCAAATTGCGCTTTATTTCCATGCATTTTGTATGAAATTTTAATGGAATAGGAAGCCGCCCGTGCCATGTCCGCACCCGACGTCATTTCTATGTGGCCTGCGCCTTATGTATGACATATTCTAATTTACTTAACTCTGAGTTAAGTTTTGGCGCAAGTGGGACGTAAAGTGTAAGAGTCCTATTGCCTCTAGGTTTTAACTATCAAGAAACCGAGCCAAGATACCTACATTTCCAATCAAACAAGACATACATGACCAAGATTCCAATCTTTTGTTATGATTAAATACTACAATTATGATACTTACAATAAAATATTTTATATCAATTTGTGGTTCATCGCCCGGTATTTAGGACACCAAACATTTGTGTGTATTACAATACAATAACGTTTTGAGGGCACAAGTTTAATCTCGTTAATACCGCTTTAAAAATAAAATGCCTTTTATGTAAATGAGAGTAAACAGATATCGCTTTATTTTTACGGGTTCTTGGATTGGTCCATTTTTTATGAATTGTTAATTTATGTCTTCGCAGTTAGGCGGTGGAGGGGTAGTCCCGACAGGCCAAGGAGAAGATGGCGGATGTTTCCCGGGCAGAAAAAAAATCTATTTCCGTCAGTGAATATATCAAATAATATGGGACCCGTATTTTTTGCTTTATCAAATAAATAATAATTGTGAAAGATAAAGCGCATCAAAGTTCAGGAGTGGGGGCTTGTGAGTGTCACGTCACTCTGTCAGTATAAACACCGTGACGTCACACGATAATTCAACGCACTGTGTATCGTCGTATTTTTATGTTTACGTGGCAAAAGAAGAACTTTGTCTGGTCCTTAAAAATTACTGTGACCTCTGAGTTTGTTTCGGCGTTTCTTCTCAAGAGTAGTCAGATAGGAAACGCCGACCTCCGAAGCATCCGAAACTTTAAAAAATATGATCGACATGACATGTACGTTTTGATGTTTGTACAAATAAACCAACTTCAAGTTATAAAATCATTTATCAAAGGTCAAATGAGAACCGTAAGTTTGTTTATGTCCTAAATAAACAAGTGCGAGTCGGACTCACGAAGGGTTCCGTACCATTATCGCAAAAAACGGCAAAAAAATCACGTTTGTTGTATGGGCCCACTTAAATATTTATTTTATTCTGTTGTTAGTATTTGTTGGTATAGCGGCAACAGAAACACATCATCTGTGAAAATTTCAACTGTCTAGCTATCACGGTTCATGAAATACAGCCTGGTGACAGACGGACCGCGGAGTCTTAGTAAAATTTTTAAAAGAGTAACCATGTAGTTTCTTGCCGGTTCTTCTCCATAGGAAACGACTAAACCGAACCGTGTACCTTTTGTCGACATTTAATAAGTGCCCTTGTAGGCCTATGTAAAATAAAATTAAAAAAAAAACGATTTTGATTTTAATAGGGTCTCGTTTTTACCCTTTGGGTACGGAACCCTAAAAATATGTGACATTCCATATTATTTCATTACCAACTTGTCTGTCTGCGCGGCAATCGCTTAGCTAATGAGTTATTTACTAACTTCCTGCCCAGCTGATAATTATGACAGCAACTAATTTATGTAGCGTCACGGCCTAAATGCCACTGACAAGATAGCTCATACCTGATACACGCGGCGCAGCAATGCATTTGATACAAATATTATGGCGGATTACTAAAACACTGAAGAATTAAAGAACTGCTGAGCAGAGATAGAAGTTCGACCAATAAAAAGAGCGGTTTAGATCTGAGTCTCAAACAAAAATGGCTAACAAACGTTTGCGTCTGCAAAGACTCTTGTAACAACTCAAGCTTACTGTTAATTATAATAAATGCCTCTGTTCTCCTAGTGTTACCATCCATCTCCGTTCTCAATATTCCTCTTCTTACCAACCATTGTAGGGTAACGATCCTAAGGGTGCTATTCCCTTAGCATCTGGTGTTGACTGAGGTCACATTACCGGAGGGTACAGACAAGACGGACGCCTACGCTGTGTGCGAGTGTGCCTAAGGGTACCACAAGTTATTCCAACCGTGTTCCAACGAAATAGACGTCCTACTTAAAAAGTATTCAAGGTATACTGAATAACAATAACAAGGGGTCAACAGAACTGAAAAACAACCAGAATAAAGAGATCAACAAACTCTCGCGACAAAAACAGTCAACTTGGAAATAGCTGTATTTTCCTCCTATTTCATTCAAGATCAAATTTAATCAGATTAATATGACATCTGCTATAGAACGATGACTTGAAATTACCTTCAGTTAGATATCATCTATGCACTTGAGACTTATTGGTTTTTACGTCCCCATTGACCTAAGGTCGCAGGTTCGATGCCTGCGTTTGGGTTGGGATGTCAATTTATGAGGGTAAATCCATTAGCAGGTATGAAGAAGCTGTATTATCAACGATTGAATTAATTTACTTAATTAAACGATCACGGGTAGTTTTAATCAGATACGCTGCACGAATTTATGCTAAGTAGGTTATTGATACGATAAAGCCAAGTATCCACTAGGCAACATTTGATGCGCAACATGTTCCTCATCTTGATGATCGGCAATGAGGAACTTTTGTTTAGTAACGTTGCTTGTCTCGCCGTGTCCTGTTGCGCGCCAGCTGACAACGTCGCGTCGTCGCCGAACATGTAGAGCGTCACGTGTGCGCGTCAAATGTTGCCTAGTTGATACGAGGCATAATTCTGCATGTTGACGTCAAGTTTATGAAGGGACAAGTGAAAAGACTCTTTTAACGACATGTTTAAGAAGGGACAAGTGAAAAGACTCTTTTAACGACATGTTTATGAAGGGTCAAGTGAAAAGTCTCTTTTAGCGTCATGTTTAAGAAGGGACAAGTGAAAAGACTCTTTTAACGTCATTTTTAAGAAGGGACAAGTGAAAAGACTCTTTTCTATTGCAATTAATTGACAAAGTTATCGAAGATACTGCCTGAAGGAACGGTCTACAATAGTGTTAATATCACCAAACCATACTGCCAACCAATTAGCGGTTTCGGAGTTCGGACACAACGGCAAACATGAAGAGGGTCAAATAACCCTGGGTAAAAACCCATAAGCACTGTTTCATAGCTCTTAGAACACAGATACAATGGATGAACTGAAATGCTTTGTAACTGAAGAATCGTCTAGTACATTGATCAATATTGGCATTATTTAGACCAAGTGGTATTTATTCGAGTGTCGAGAAAACAGCTCAGAAACGGTCATCAAAGACTGAGAAACTACCTTCCGGGTGTTGCTGAAAACCATTTTTATTGTATTCTATAAGTTAGCCTACACTGTCCCACTGCTGGGCAAACGATTCTCTCATATCCTGCCAGAACACTCCAGATATTCTTATCCTGAGCCACCAATAAAACAATGTTATAAATGCGAAAGTAACTCTCGTCTTTCTGAAACGTTTTCGCGCCTAAACCGATGAACCCATTTTGATGAATTTTGATATGCCTGCCAAGATCCAATCTATATCAATAGATTTGATCAATAGATTGAAGACATTGGATAAGTATTATCCAGGGAGTACGTTCCCTTGGGATTATTACTGACAGACACGCAGGCGAAGCCGCGGACAGAAGTCTACTATAAAATTAAGGAACTATACAAGCCGCATACAGGCCGATAGTTTGGTCGGATTGAAAATTAAGTTCTAACCAAACTTCTTGGCCGCCCTGAAGTTGGCTTTCCGATGCGCAAATCACGGATCGGTGCTGTTTTTGTATGAGGTTTACTACTGCGCAGCCATTGTTGCCAACTTCAGGGCGGCCAAGAAGTTTGGCGAGAACTACAGCTGTAGTTTGCGAGGGCTGCAAGGACATGTTGCGCTAACAAAACTGCAGGTTTTGTTGAAACAAACGGTTAGCTAGAAATGAAACAGTAACAGTGTTGCTCTATCTACGCATTATGCATGAATGCGGCACTTTTGAGCACTGCAGGCTTCAAAATGAAACATTCGCCCCAGAAACAAAGCGCATGACTCACGATTTCCATGTCCGAAACCACAGCCAAACAAATCATTCAGATCATCGACCGTAGCGTGACTGAAATACTTCACTATCACTCAAAAACCTTCCTTAACACTTAGGAAATACAGTTGAAGAACGAATGATACTAAACTTAATTATAAAATGAACTCAAACAATCGGTCATGGCAAGAGAAACCCACTAATTTTGCAGGTATGATTGAGATTAAACCCTATTGTATAGTGAGAGCGATTGTTTTAGTTTGATTCGTTGTTGCTACCCCTTTGAGACGAAATTATTCCTATTAAATATTAAGAAAGTTAGTGGGCCTTCGTTACTGTTGACAAGTAGATTTGAGTTCTGCTAAAATATGTAACGTATCATTAAGGCTGTAATCCCTCAAGGGATAGGGAGAGGTGTATTTTATACTCCCATTTGGCCAGGTATATGGATGTTTTTAGAAGATCTCTGAAATACTGTCTCAGTCAGGATACCGTCGCTAGGAGTACTGTAGCCTAATTTCGTAAGTGACTTCGGCAGGGCAAAGGGAACCACTCCTTGAAAGAGTAAGACACATTTCCTTTAAATGTTTTCGGTATTGCGTAAATAATTTGGAAAGGGTACGTCCTCCACCTCCACCCTATGAGTTGAATTGGATTACGTATCTTCTATTAGAAGGATCAGATTCAGTGACTCACAGTTCTAAGAATAGAATGGTGGCCCATTTCTCCAAAAGGTAACGAGCGTGAGGTGGAAAAGCGACTTTCTTACTTATTACATAGATCTTATACTTATAAAAACCTAATCGACTGTCCCAAGGATCCTGATTAACAACGGTCAGTCCATATTATCTTCGGAAAACTAAAATATCTGTCTTTATGTGGATGAAATTAGAATAATTTTCAACCGACTTCTAAAAGGAGGAGGCTCTCAATTCGACTGTTTTTGTATGTTTGTCACGATTACGCCGGCAATTATGAACCGATTTTGTTGTTTATTTTTTTTATTTGAAATCTGGTGCTTCTCATGTGGTCGATCAAGACTTGACCAGTAGTTTTAAGTTATATCTAATATAAGATATCAAGACAAGTGATACACGTGCGATCATCTTACGCACGTGTATCATACAACATTTTACTATGCATTGTGCGACGAAATAAAAAAATGTATCTGAACCAAGCACGAAATTAATAAAATGGCGCTTATTCAAGGGCGCTCAGCATATCCACAGATTAACTAATAGTTCATAGTTCCTCGGGCATATCTACTGCGCATGTGCAAATAGATGTCACGTCGTAACGCAAAAGGGCACGAGCAAAATATTCATTCTGCCAAACATATTTAATGAATATTTAAAATTAATTTATTGATCAAAATCTAAATCTAGAATAATTAAAAACGCCTTAAATGAAGTACTAGTTTTGTATTACCTTTTATATGAATTATAATCTGTACTAAACTAATTTTTTAAACTTTTCTCAAATAATAAAAACTCTATGCGGCGGGCTGACGTTGGAGTTAAAAATTAAAAAAGTACAGGAAAGTAAAAAGCACTAGTAAAAAAAGTGACACTTTCCGCACAGTTTGACTGCTTGGAAAACGCTCTTTTCGAGGACATGCATTGTAAAATATTTTCTTTTATTTTTCGCTTTGTAGTATTTGTTTTGGAAGTCGGTTTAACTTTTTTGTTAAAAAGATTTTTACTTTGTCGTATCGATGATTCCACATGAAACGTGTGTTGACTTAGAATTACTGAATTACTGTTGTATTTTGCAGAATTTAGTCACGTCGACAGCGTTAGCATTTTCATCGTCTTTCAGGATGCAAGTGGTGTTGCTCAGAGAGCACGATTAGAAGTGAGGGGCGGAGCTCCGCAATCGCATTGTGTTTGGGACTATTGGGACATGATCCCAATCATTTCCCAATAAACGAAGATCAGCAATCGCAATATACCACATTGGAGTACGCCCATCTGACTTAGTTTGTTTCACTAAGGTGAGAAATAACTAGCAATAGCTTTTCTCTACTTGATTCGCAATATTGCTATGTACATTATATCACATGATAACATTTATCTATTGCTAATAAATAATTAAGATCTGTCTCCATAGATCACAGTTCAGTAATTAAGATTAATTAAGATTCTGTGTTATCAAGTCGGTAAGAATTTGCAATTGAATAATTAAAATACATTATTGTTATTAATAATTTAATACGTTCAGTAGGATTTTTTCTTTGTGACAGTTCAACAAAGAAAGCTTTTAATTATTACTTCATAATTATAATTACCAACAGGACGAAAAACCAAAGACTAAACTAAGTATTCAAATATTTGATAAATAAATTTATGGATGAAGTATGAATGAATGAATGAATGTGATTCTTCTTTCTTTTACTCCCGTTTCTTTAAAGAAATTACATAGCGACGATTTATACAAGTGATACGAGTAGATGTTGAAAATAAATTAAAGAAATTACAGCAGGTAACGCGTTTCACAATTTCTCACATTAATTTTCGTTCAACATACTGTGCCTTAAGCTTCCTCAGTGCCTCACCTGATTTTCTTCACTCATAATAAAACTCACGGTCGAGTCGAAGAAGAAAAATATCGAATTACCGTTTCGTAGCTTACAAAACACGAGTGGATAAGTTTACCACGTAAAAACTTTTGATTGGCTTGCCTTCAGCCACAGCTTAAGGCCCTTACTCCGTTTTAGTGCCGTAAAAAGGTTACTTTCTATATAAAAATAATTTTATTGGTACATGCACATTATTTGTAAAGCATGTTTTTAGGGTTCCGTACCCAAAGGGTAAAAACGGGACCCTATTACTAAGACTCCACGATCCGTCTGTCTGTCGATAATGGTACAGAACTCTTCGTGCGCGAATCCGACTCGCACTTGGCCGTTTTTTTCCTATGGTTTAAAAAAAAATTACAACACATTATTTTTTCGCTACTTTTACATAAACCTCCAAAACGATTAAAATATTAGATGTTTTAAAATATTTTACACGAAAAATTGATGGTTAGAATTCCTTCTTAACCTACATAAGATAATATATTATGTAAATCAAAAAATATTTTGCAAAAAAAACGGTCCAAAAGGGGGTCCAATATTGATGTTCTAACTCCGAGCGGACGCACGGCCAGTACCGCGTTAACATTGAGGAATATATACACCAGTTATCTGATCTCCTTGATTGCGGTTAAAACGAAAGCAACCACGATTTCTTACATAATATCTATTCTGGATAAAAGAGCTTCGCACTTTGGAGACATGTCTTCTTGTTTTGCGCTGCGCTGAAAACATAGCGTATTCATTTGATTGGAATTGGAAAACAATCTTGAGTCAACCCATGCAAGCTTAAGAAATAAACAATTGAAGATACAACTGTGATTATTACTAATCCACGTTGTGGAACATAGCAGTAAGCTGACGCACTCTCTTTCGTAAGTTTTGGTATCTTAATCGGTAACCAAAACGCTGCGGTAAGCGGTGCCGGATACAACATAATTGTATGAATAACTTTAGAACTGGTATTAAGTCCCGTCGCGCGTCGCAGTATGCGTCAGCGGTGAGGAGGATTATTTATCCGGCACTGCATACCCCAGCGTTGTGCGTTCCGATCAAGAGACAAAAGCTATAGAAAGATAGTCTGTGTCCACCACACTTTAAGCTGGTTTGGTTCATCCTAACAATATTATAAATGCGAATGTGAATTTGTATGTTACGCTTTTACGCCTTAACGTCTGGACGGATTTGGATGAAACTTGGCATATAAATAGACCAGAACCTGGACTAGGACATAGGACACTTTTCATCTCGGTAAAATGTTACCTTGCGATAATAAAATACTTTTGACGCGGGCGAAGAAGCTAGAATTACGCTATACTCTGCAATACATTTTCAATAAAATACTTATAACTAAGTAAACAAATATTCCACAGCTGTAATTATCACGTACGATACGCGATCACGCGGGTTCGCACGTGTCGAGTACATAAGCATAACGTTTGTATGAATAACTGTGCGAATCGTTTAGCATTGTTATTCCCGTACTATCAAAACATCATAATGCGCCATTTTAAGACGATTTGGTGTGGTTTATCTCAGATTATATCGTGGAATTGGAGCTGTAAAGTGTGAAAATTGGTCTCGAATGCCTTGTATTTCGTGAATGATTTCAGCGGTTATGGCACGAAGGTTGATCATTTTCTCATAACCTCTTTTATCATGTATTACATTTTGTAATAGGTGATTAAAATGTATTATGATTACATTTGTCATTCAGCTCTTTGTTTAGGTCACTTTTCTTTTTGACCTCATCCTTGCGTCGTTCTCCCAATGCTAGGGGTCGTGTGTTCATGAACTTTCTCCTGTATTATGTACCTCCACTGGCGCCTACTTTCAGCACCATGCACGGCTTCCGAGGTTTTAATGTTCAGCGACGTTCAGATTTTGGTCTGACCAGCGTATAGGGCTCCTGCCTTTGGGTCGTTTTCCCTCGAATTACCAGTGACAATTACCTTAAGTAGTCTGCGGATGATATTGCCATAGAAGTTGAATATCTTGCGGAGGCACACATTCGATAATCTTGGCCTTTTTTTTTACATTGAGTTCCTGCATTATTAAGATACTAGCTGTGCCCGCGGCTTCGCTCCCGTCATCTGCCTGCCAACCCTACCATACTTACCAGCCTGCCTGCCTACTCCACATACTCAAAAAACTTTTTACAAAAAAATACTACCGACTTCCAAATAAAACTACAAAGTGAAAAATAACTTTATTTTTGGAAGTCGGTGTCTTTCGTAGGTACCAATTTATTGCGTTATGGACACCGACTTCCAAAAATAAAGTTATTTTTCACCTAGTAGTTTTATTTGGAAGTCGGTAGTATTTTTTTGTAAAAAGTTTTTTTATTTTTCACTTTTTAGTTGTACCTACCTAATAGGCAAGTTGTTTAGTAAGTTACCTACTCGTATAACGCCAGAATATATTACCCTAATATCATGAAACTTGAACATAACCGGTGAAATGAGAGATCTGCGTACCCCTTAAGAGCGTACTGGCGTGATGTTATGTTATGAAATGGTATAAACAACAAACAGACATGCGATTGCAGCAATCCCGAGAGATTTGCCGTTATTTATTGAAGAGTTCTGTTGTATATCTTCGAATTGCTTCGTCAGTCCTACACCAAATTAAAATGGGACCAATTTCGGAACATACACTTTCAAACAAAAAAAGATTTTTTGACAACGTTCCACAACTGACGGAGATATCGGTGAACACTGAACTTACACAAAAAAAAATAATAACCTACATAATGTCGAACATAGAACCTCCTCTTGAAGTCGGTTAAAAATTATACGTACTACTTACCAATTATTTTTTTCTGGGGTCATTCTTTCACGTAAAATCTTAACACCGCGATTCAGATAATGACTTTAAATGCACAACGCCATCTATCGAATAGCGAGTTCAACTGTCCGAGTAACCGAATTGCGTGAGCTGTGATAATTTTACTTCTTGAACACTTTAAATTCATCTAACTTTTGATAGAGTGAACCGATTGCGATGAAACAAAAACTAAGTAATTCTTCAAGATACGCACAATTTTTATGTATAAAAGTTATCTACATTGGTTTCGTACATTTCACGTGATGCGTGCACAAATAAACAGACAAACAGACAAACAGATAAACAGACAAACAGACAAAAATGCCAAAAATGCTAGAAATGGGTTCTGTTGGTTATCCTTTAACACCCTGGCTATTTTTTTTGGAATTTTTTTCGATGTACAAAAAATATTTTTCTACAGATTTATTATATGTATTGATTCAGGAGACTCGCAGCATCCTTCTGTAGCACCACATTTCAAAAGCCCCAATGCGCTTGTGATCAACGGCCTGAGTCCACGTCTCCGCTCCGTACATGAATACGGAGAACACAAGGGGATTTGACTAGACAGTTTGGTCTTTTTTAGGGTTCCGTACCCAAAGGGTAAAAACGGGACCCTATTACTAAGACTCCGCGATCCGTCTGTCTGTCTGTCTGTCCGTCTGTCACCAGGCTGTATCTCATGATCCGTGATAGCTAGACAGCTGAAATTTTCACAGATTATGTATTTCTGTTGCCGCTATAACAACAAATACTAAAAACCGAATAAAATAAATATTTAAGTGGGGCTCCCATACAACAAACGTGAATTTTTTGCCGTTTTTGCGATGATGGTACGGAACCCTTCGTGCGCGAGTCCGGCTCGCACTTGGCCGGTTTTTGTGATGTTTCGGTCCTTCCATATTCTTTCTGACACCAGCACCCAAATTACGTAACTTCAAATAATGGGCACGGGTGCTTTGCTTGGATTCATAGCTATAATATGTTCAAAAATCCGTCTAATCGACACAGTCAAAAACTCAATGAGTTGTAAAAATGAAAGGTAACGCGCGTGCTTCGTGCTGTCAAAACAATTACGCTATTAGGATGCAGGACGGCACAGAAAAACTAAGATAGCCATGATCATGAGTAAACAAATCGTTTGATTCACCCATCTCGATATATCGACCCGGAATCGAAGCTATCTGCCAGCTATCACTAAGTGGCAATTAAAGAGACATATACACTGATTAGAGACTGATAACTATAAAATATACTAGATATAGCTTGGTAAATAATAATTATGGCCGAAGTAATTAATTCTAGCTTAATCTGATATCCGAAATTGGTTGCAGTTCTGACGAAGATTAAGTATTGCCAATGCGCAAATAACTTTATCGCTTACTCAATTCGTAAAATGATAAATTTAATTGTGTATTCTGAAATCATTGCGATAATATTGGTTGGCAAATAATAAATAGGTACTTTACAGTAGCAAACTGCGGTATTATTGGCTAAAAGGTTAAATGCGCATTGCCGTAGTCAACAAACCGTGATTATTTTTTTCGCTTTAATATCTCTTTCATACATTGCAGAACGATACGCCATCGCTTCTGGTTTTCCCACGATTAGCAGTCGTTATGGGTCATCAGAAATTCAGAAGCGAGTTTTCTTAGAACTTTATAATGTGAACCGTGATTTAAAAAGCAAGAAAAATAACATAGTTAAACATAACATCACGCCAGTAATCCTCGACGGGTTAGGTAGAGTAGAGGTGCACCTAAGAACACCCACATTCCTAAGTCGTATGTAGTAGGGCGCGACCCTATTGGCATCTATTGGAAAAACCCGATAACACATTGTCCGACCCAGGAATCGAACGCAGGACCTCATACTCTAGGCGGGAGGAAACGCCCGGGTGTCACCATTGTGTGGATCGCCCGGAGGACACGTTGGAGCATACGGTGGAGGTCTGCCCTGCTTGGGCTGGGCACCGCCGTGTCCTCGTGGAGGTGATCGGCGGTGGCAACCTCTCGCGTCCGGCCCTGGTTCAGGCCATGTTACGGAGCGAGAGGGTATGGGAAGCTGTCTCCTCCTTCTGCGCAGCAGTAATGCTCGCGAAAGGAGTAGGCGGGACGCGAGGGAGACGCCCTCACGCCCCTAGCCACCGCAGGAGACGCCCTGGGAGTCGGGAGTCGCAAGCCGATTCCCGGCCACCGTAGGCGCGGGCTTGCGGACGGCGAGTAATGGGTAGCTCGCCGTCCGATACAGGCCCGAGTCGACGGCGCGTTATGTTCCACGCGCGCCTCAAAGAGATATCAGCAGAACTGACAAGGTCCGCGTGGGCCGATGCCTGTCGCGGATAAATTTGAAAAAGAGCTACCGCGGTCCTGGCTCAAGCAACTGAAGGAACACGGGTGGGTTTTAGTCAGTTTAAAGTCTGACACGCCCTCCCGCCTCACCCAGAGCGGGAGAAGTCATAGGATGATTTCCCAACCTCAGGAGTAGCGCTTGCGACTATTAGACCAACAAGGAGGTCTAAAAAAATACACCTGTCAATTGAAAAACCTCTTATCATTAACAAATCTGTCTTCATAATCCAGTTCTTAATATTATGATAACATTCACGTGTAGTTAATAGTAGGTATTTGCACATTGATAACGCTATCTCATAAGCCGTGTGACAGTCTGCAACGGTATCAATGCACATTTAGCATTCCGAGCATGGCGGGTGAAAAGGCTCCGATAATGGCCCCCGCACAAATGCAGTGCCTGAAGGTATTGTGCCGGTTAATAGATCCTCGGTATTGCGGGTAGAATATAACTGAGATTTGTTATGAATATAATGGTTTGAACTTCGTGGTGGAATTTAGCACAGTCATAGCGGGTAAGATAAAAACTAATGTCGTAAATGCGAAGTAGGGAATGACTTTTGATGGTAAGACCTAGCTGATTTTAAAACTAAAGTTTAGTCTCGAAACAAACTTAGTGATATAGGGGTCAGGCGCAAGCCTAACAATAAAAATAAAATAAAATAATCTAAAATATGGATGTGGGTGCTAATTAAACAAATTGTGTTATTGGATGTATCCATCTGGAATTCCTCAGTAGCAGCCCGGAGTCATGGCAATAGGCTAGGCACTTAATACATGGGACTAAGGCCTTTTCCTGGCGGCGCGATGCAATTCGATTTAAATCACACTCATAAGTGATTTTTACTGAGATAAATTGCAACTATGTTCACATGGACGCAATCCGATGCAATTCGACTGATACGCACTTGAATTTTTCTGAAAATACGTGCGCGTTATCGCCTATCGTCGCAATTTAAATAACATCGCGCCATTAGGAAAGGGTCTTCAACGTAACTGGCGAATGTGGGTATACTACAGCCGGGCGAGCACGGCCTATGTGATAGGCTTGAGTCACGAATTTTATCACGGTTTTTGCTCCCAAACTGTGATGAAAATGTGTGACTGAAGGCTGTCACAGTAGGCCGTGCTCGCCCGGCTGGTGCACCTCCGCCCAACCCTTCGGGGAATACAGGCATGTAATGTTTATGTACCTATTATTTAATTGAACAATAAGATTGTATTTTCTAGCTTCGTTTCCGCCAGTTATGTGTATGAGATACCTACTGTATGGATGCCACCAGGTGTGATATCGGTTAACCAGTAGGCACCAACAATGATGTGTAGACTCCACTACTTTGCATACAATAGGTAGGTACGTGTTCATAAAGGTAGACAAGCAGTAAAAGCAAAGCTTATCTATGTTTGTTTACATGTAGGTAGGTAGTTAGTTAACGTCGTCGGATGAAACTCTTATTTTTCGTCTTGATGTTTCTTTATTCTTGATTTAAATTTTCTTCGATCAATTTTCAGCCACTTCGATAACTTTAGCGCTGGCCTCCCAAAGGTCTCACATGGTGTAGGTGCAAGAGTCTTTAAGATTTCGGGACTAGGCCAATGCGCCTCCAGTGGAGTTGGGCCGGACATCGGTCTCGCCACATTTTGACCAATATTGGTTGCCAACATTGGACCAAACAACTCTCTCTTCAAATTCGCGAGAAACACCTGAATGAGGGACAAACTGAACCAAGGAGTATGGCAGAAGAAAGGAGGCCTGTATGCAGTGGATGATTCCGGGTTCATCTTTCAAGGTGATGATATTTTATTGTCATCGGGCATGTCCGAAACATCGCAAAACTTTCGTCGTCCCACACGTCCACAAATCAAACGTAGCTTCCGGAAATTGTTTATCTGATTAAAAATAGTAATTCGGAATTCGGATACAAATGGCTAAGCAATTTTTTCCTCAATAACGTAAATAGGTAATATTAAATAATAAATAAAATATTAATAATTGTATTTGTGTAACCATAGTCTATTTTTTCAATTACAAACAAGGTCCAGGAAAATTATGGTCAACTGTTAGTAGTTTGTAGTTACTCGGAGCTAAATATTATTGTCCTAAATAATATAATGTGTCAGGTATTTAAAACATGAGTGGATACTTGTGTACAAATAACTATTTAATGTTAAATGTCGCGTATAATTTAACTGATGACGTCCATTTTCTTTGTCTCCAAATCACGTCACGAAAACAACACAACTAGGAATGCAAATAGACTAATAAAAACCTCAGAGATAATAATTTCGTATGAGATATCATGCATTACTGTTGGTTTAGCCTTGGGGTCGCCATTTCTCATATTCGGAGCCGAAATCTGCGAAATTTTCAACAGATTATGGGTAAAGGACATGCTCCTTGTGACAACAGTTTAATTTCGACGGCGCCTTTGATTTGCAGCAAGAGCGATTTTATCGTAGTTTAAGTTTGATGTGGTTATATGTACCTAGTCTGCATAGAAATATTTACCCTTTTTTACGGCAGTTTGATGCCTGGGCAATAATGTACAGGATTTATTGATACTAAAATGTTCATTGTGGTATATCCAGTGTTCATTGAATTAAGTGCGTTTATTTGCATAGAATTGATGTTGTTTTTTGTAATTTTCTAGTATTTTCTTGATTTCGGCTTGGGTTACCAATTTGCTGATTGGCAATATTTTTAGCCTCAGCTCTCGTAAAAAACTTTCACTGTTATTAAATTCTTTGGACTGAAAGGTGCCCACTATAATTACGTAAAACAAAAATTCTATGTTTTATTTCAGCAAGCAGCCTTGTTAGTCATTACATATGTACTGGCATATTATTATGTTATTCAAGACACTTACATAAGACTATCACAAGTTACAGACATTCCACTAACCAGAGCAGAGTAAAAGCATTCTAGACTAGCATCTTGGACTCACATTGTACATTAGATTCTTAAGAGGAAATATGGGCAGAGAGCGCCGACTGAATTTCCTTAGTAAAAAGTCATAATTCGAGGTTTGGCTCTCATCAATTTCCTCCTCCAATATGGGACCAATTTAAAAGATATTCCATAAACTGAAAACGAAAGATATATACTATGCCCCTATGTTTTCCTTTTTGATGATACATTATCTTCAGAAGTACTAGGGCCCTCAAAAAATGCTCAAAATTGCGCTGTCAACATAGGCTTAGTGTACAAAATTGACAAATATTAATGAATAAAGGAAAACATATGGGCATAGTATATCTTATTTTTCCAGTTTATGGAATATCTTTTAAATTGGTCCAATAATGGAAGAGGAAATATACGAGAGCCAAAACTCGAATTATGACTTTTTACTAAAGAAATTCAGTTGGCACTCTCTGCCCATATTTCCTCTTAATGTTATCTATAAATGAAATCCTATTCTTTATATACTTAGCCTATGTGGTCTCACTACTGGGCAAAGAGCAGGCTAATATTATACAATGAAAAAAAAGAAAACCATTACCATAAAAATAATTTGTGTGAATGACTTTTGGACTGGGATACCAATACCATTCCCTGGCATCTATTGATAAGTCTTGTAGTCTGTCCAAGGCATAACCTGTTATCCAGTAACACTAACAGTAATTGGATTGTGGAGGTAAGAAAAATGCTGAATTTGAGCAGCATCCATTTTATTGAAAGCTGTCTCCAACATAGTTGGGAAACTATGCAGGTTGATTGGTGTTTTGGGTAGTTTTATTACCCCTATTCTTTTTTATATTATCTTGAAGAACATAACTAACAGTAGTCTAGAAAAGGTAACGAGATAGAACACTGTAAGTAAGCAGTCCATTGATAAAATAACAGATAAGTGTTAATGATAACGGGATTATGTTTTGAAATATAATTTTACAGTATTTTATTTGTCAACAACATTGACAAACAAAATACTACTATAAATCCTGGTATAGGTAATTTTTACCTTATTGATATGGAAAATAATGGCAATCTAAAACCTAACTCTTTCAATTAAAAGTAATTCATGAAGTGTCACTGGTGGGGTGCCAACTGAAAATTAGGTCTCTGTGTTTAAGGTCCATCAAATGCTGTGTTGTTCAGTATGGGCATGCTTAACACAATTTTTGATTATACTTTATTTTACTATTCTTCTCCATTCCTTTGTGATTGTTGCTGTTGTGTTGTGAGTGTGTCTTATGATGTAAAATATATTATTACAAGCAGTCATAAGCCGTCACTGTCGTGTAAAGGCTAGATTGATGAAAATGACTTAAGATTTACCTCTGTCCTGCAAAAAATAACTTATTACTATAAATTGAAGACTAATAACAGAATGTTATTCAAGTTATAGTCAAGTCAGTAGTAGGTACTAATCATAAGTACTTACTGAACTCATTTTTCCTTGTACTACAAGGATGTACCTTGTCTTCTGAGCCTTTTAATTACCTATACCACTGCATTTCTACAATAAATAAATATGAATTTGTTAAAATGGTATTTGTAGTTGAATATTTTAAACAAAACTGTATTATTACAGTCATAAGCATAGTAATAAAGCATTAAAGCTACTAAAACAGATTCCAGTTGGAAAGACAAAATTCACTTTTTTTATCAGCTGATGACCATTGCACAAATATTTTCAAGTAAGAATATTTTCTCAACTCTAGGCTTTGTCAATTTATCAATGAAAACACTTGAGGCTAAGCAAATATTTTGGAGGTGAACATTGCACAACACAGCAGTCAAGTAATTGTCAAACCATGTTGACCAAACACTTCGGCGACCCCGAATAGGAAAGTTTTATCGATACTTATTCAGTCTGACCTTGTCACCGCAGCATGTTACTGTCAATATCTCAACAATTATCACCCCCATCATAATAAATTACTGTTTAATACTCACGGCCATCACCATCTCGAAGGTGTGCTTGTGCACCCTTACTGGATGCTGGTACTCCTGTACCATTTTTCACACTTTTTAAACACACGAAACAAAATAAAGGAATACAAGGATTTCACAAATTATTCAATATCAACAGTTTCACAAAATAGTCATGCTGCTCGAACTCCTTTCACTCGCGATCAGTACGACAACAATAAATTCGTACGTCGAGTCAGAATTACACTGTGACGTGAACTTGAAATAAAATTCACGGATTGAAACAAAATGGAATGTTTGCTCTGAAGTTAGTTGCGTGTCAGATTGTAGACAGTAGACAGACAGCTCTATTGTTGCAAGTACAAAATATTCGTTTCATCCGCTGACAGACCCATAGTGTTGTTGGATGAGATGGTAAAACTCTATGAAAGAATTATTGCAGACCGCCTCGTCCAGCAAATATTTGTTCCGTGCGGGACTCGAACCCGCGACACGCAGTGCAGCAGTCAATTACTCAACCACAGCGCCAACCGTGCAGGCGGAGCACTCCTCCGTGTTATTCGAGTCATTTGTTACGTCAACGACACGCTGGTTATGGCAAGGGGGAAATAGCTTGGGCTCCCTTTGTTTCCACAGGCCCCGAAGAGCACCACCTCCGGGATCTTACATGGTAGGAGGTGTCGAGTCGACGATAAACTAGGTACTTCATCCTCGTTTTTTTCTACTTCGGTTCTTCAGGTACCTGGGACTCGTCCTCCGGCGGACAGGCCGTATCTTGCGTAAGCTAGCGCAGGGCATGCCAATTGTGAAGGAGTGGCTGAGGTGAAGGTCATTCATGAGGATTTCAACAAGATAAAATGAAAATTTGCAACATATTTTGTTCGAAAACAATGTTATTTTCTTAACGCCACGTCAACTGTAAAATTACGATTTCTATTTTGCATGCATTGTTTTCGTAATACTCACAATATTTTGATTATAAAAACATCGTCAAAAGCAAGCGCTTTTAAATTTAACTATTCTTCTTCTTCTTCTTCTTCTCGTAACGATAAACTCAAATTAATTTATGGTCTCAACTATTATCAAATTTTGTCTGACCATTATGGAGACCTAGACAGCTCTGTCATCCGCCACGTTCAGATCCTGAAAGGTGCAGGTGGCTAGGCACGAAGGGTAGACAAGGAGGTGGGGCATATCCTGCGAGGGGGCCCCACACTTGTACTGTGTTTGGGATGGGACTATGAAACTATTAATAATAACTTAACTTTAAAAAAAAAACTGAAGTTTGACAAATTAATGAGAATGAATTGATGTTTCATGATTAATTTATTCAGATGGTAATTCAGTTTTGGTAGTAACTAATCAAATATTATAAGAATTTAAATGGAAAATACTAGAATATAAATCCTATGTAGAAATCATTTTTTATCTGGACCGTACCAATGGCTTCATTTCAATGTTGCTATACATAAAAAAATACAAATTTGCAAAATAAAACTTATAAGTTCCTTGCTAACTCTTGCCGCTCGTTGATTGTTCGGTTCTAAATTAAATTAACTTGAAAGTGAAATTATCAGTGTCTAATAAAGTTCATTAGAATCCACATTTAAAATAATTATCAGTACAATAACCAAACAAAATAATCATTTCCGCAGGTCATTTTCCACGTATTTCGCAGCTAACTTCAAGACAGTGAGTAAGCGGGCCTTGACGAAGCGCGAATGTCGCTTTCTATTATTTGAAGATTATTTCTTCTGAATTTAAAACGCAAACCAAAATTCTGGCAAAATTGTGCGCGTTCGTGCCCGATGTCTAGTGCTGAAGTCGCCGATAATTCCGTTGACCCCCCGGCGAAAAAGCGGAAACTAAATACAGGAGAATCACGTTCCAACAACTCGGCAATGGCGAACAATGGGACGCGTGTGGAAGATGAGATTGACGAGGCTCTGTACTCGCGACAGCTGTACGTGCTGGGTCATGATGCCATGCGGCGGATGGCCAGCTCGGATGTGCTTATTTCGGGACTCGGGGGTCTCGGTTTGGAGGTAGCGAAAAACGTGATCCTCAGCGGAGTGAAGTCGGTGACTCTTCATGACGAACGGAATTGCACGATTGCTGACTTGTCGTCGCAGTTCTACTTGAACGAGCAGTCAATTGGTCAGAATCGTGCTCTGGTGTCATGCGAACAGCTGTCAGAGCTGAACCATTACGTGCCTACGACGGTGCACACTGGCCCGCTTACTGAGGACTTCCTGCGCAAGTTCAGCGTGGTGGTGCTCACCGGTGCCTCCTGGAACGAGCAGGAGCGAGTGGCGGCCATCACGCACGCCAACAACATCGCTCTCGTCATAGCAGATACTAGAGGACTCTTCTCCAGAGTCTTCTGTGATTTTGGACCTGAGTTCACAGTAGTAGATGTGACTGGAGAGAACCCTGTGTCAGCCATGATTGCTGACATCACACATGAGTATGAGGCAGTTGTCACCTGCCTTGATGACACCCGTCATGGTTTGGAAGATGGTGACTATGTCACTTTTAGTGAGGTTTGTATTTCTCGTATTTCACAACTAGATGTAATTTTTATCAAGTATCAAAGTTTTTGACAATCATGTTTAGTGTGAGTTATATTACTCATGAAGTAAACAACATAGCACTTTATTAACTATGATTGATTAATAACTGTAGAACCAAGTCAAGCCATGTCAATGTCATGGTGTTATCCCCATGGGGGCTATCACTGAACTTCCCTGACCTTTATTTAAGATCAAATATTTTGAATATCAACCAGATACTCAGTTTATGCCGATGACATGCTGTCATGTATAAAATAAACTTTGATGACTACATGTTCATCTGACTCAATAGAAGTTTCCATGCGGACGATGACATTATCTACATCAGTTTCTTTAAATCTTTAAACTGACTCTTCTATTTTTTAGGATAGATAGAGGCATTCTGATTCTTGAGGAACCATGATTTTTTTATTATTATTGATAGGCTAGTGTTTGTACCATCTCACTTGGTGTTAAACAATGATTTGTTCATCAATGGAGCATGCTTGGCCAGAATTGAATTGAATAATTTATGATTGTGTAGCATATCAGAAGGTGAATCTAACTGGACAAGGATTATCTCTCATAAGAGTAAGGCAGAGATTAGCCAGTTATGTTAAAGTCCAATGCAATAGAGGCCCGGTTATTGCCATCAACCAGGCACAAATCTAGACTAAGCTGCTACTGAGATATTCAAGATGCAAAAACTCTTCCCAACTGGATATCAAACCTAGGAGCTGATGATCAATAATTTTAACATTAGAACAGCTTACCAAAGATACAGGTTTTCGTTTTGGAAATACTTTCATTATGCGTACAGCTAAGGAGTGGAATTCCCTGCCGGAGTCTGTGTTTCCAGATAGCTACAACCTCGGGGTCTTTAAGTCAAGAGTGAATAGGTTACTTCTAGGCAAGCGTGTAACACCGTCGACCACATCATCGCTTACCATCAGGTGAGATAGTGGTCAAGCGCGAGCCTACCTATAAAAAAAAAAAAAAAAAAAAACAGGATAATTGAAAATGGTGTAGACAAAACCTTATAGAAGTAGTTGCCATGGTAATATTGCCTGACTTGATGTCATGTTGCAACTGCATAATGATATTTTATCCTGTCACCTGCTAATTAGCAGACACAATAGAAATTTCCATTTTCTTGCGCCGTTTCGGGTATTTTGACAGATAAGGGGAATTGCAGTTGTTCTTGAAATGTTTGCAATTACATCAAGTAGCACAGCTTTGAAGCAAGCAAAGTAATTAAATGTGGCTGAAATGCAAAACATTACTTTTATTGCATGTTGTTTATTTTATAAGGTTGTTTTAAATCGACTTTTTTATTTAACTGTATATACCCACGTAAAAATCCTGTAAGAATATGACTGCATATACATATAGGAATTTTATCTGGTGGGTAACAATAACAAATTAGATTGCCATAATAAACAAAAAAAAGTGGTATTTGTTTTCTATAAACATTATACCTTCACTTTACAGGTCCAAGGCATGACTGAACTGAATGGCTGTGAGCCCCGCAAGATCAAAGTACTCGGTCCATACACTTTCAGCATCGGCGACACTACCACTTGCTCCAAATACGTCCGTGGAGGCATTGTCACACAAGTGAAGATGCCCAAGAAAATCCAGTTCAAGCCTCTCAAGGAATCCTTCGCCAACCCAGAATTCCTTATTGCAGATTTCGGAAAGTTTGACTACCCTCAGCAGTTGCATGTTGCATTTGCTGCTCTCTACAAGTTTGAGGAGAGTGAAGGCCGTCTGCCAAAGCCCTGGTGTGATACCGATGTCATCAAGTTCATGGACTATGTTGATAAAGTGTGTGTATGTGATGACTTCAAAAATGGAGACATGGAAGTCAACTCTGAATTGCTGAATACTTTTTGCAAGGTTTGTATTTTAGTTTCAATGCTTGTAAATATCTTTGTTAAGTATCTCTCACATCTTCAATAAGATATTGTTATTGGACATAGGCCTTCCCTAAATTCTGCTATGTCAATCAGTCCTTTGCTTCTCGCATCAGACATTTTCTATTATTTATTTATCTAACACTACACACACACAAGCATACATATTTCACTGGGAATCTTTCAGCTGAAAAGATGATGAAATCATTAACTAAAATTACAATATTCCACCACCAGGTGTCTTCTGGCGACTTGAACCCCATGAACGCAGCCATTGGAGGTGTGGTAGCCCAAGAAGTCATGAAGGCTTGTTCCGGCAAGTTCCACCCCATCATGCAGTGGCTCTACCTAGATGCCATCGAGTGTCTTCCTAAGGAACGTGCTTTATTGAACGAGGAGAACTGCAAGCCGACTGGATCCAGATATGATGGTCAAGTGGCTGTGTTCGGCAAACACTTCCAGAAGAGACTGGGTGAACTGAAGTACTTTATTGTTGGTGAGTACTGAAGTTCTTATCTCTCTCTTCGCTTCCGCTTAACTATTGTTTTTAGGAATATGAGATAAAAAGAGTTAAAAACCATATTCTAACTACTTGAATAATTAGGATTACAAGTATGTTATGCTACTTAGGTAAGAAATAACTGCTTTACAGGAGGTTCTGTATGGCTAGAAAAATATAGTGGCCCAGGACAATAAAATTATATCAGTTGCGATTCTAGATTTTTAGCAATGCATGAATCTTTTCTATGATTAAATTTCTATTTTAACATTCACACAACCAACTCAGTGGGTATATGACTAGATGAATCAAAAGGAATATGTAAGGACCGTAGCAGGTGGGGATCTGTAGGTTCTGCCTGCTACCATGAGAAAAAAATTGTGTAGTGACCAACTCTTCTGTTTCCTCATATTTCCATCGTAAAACCTCATTTATTACAACGACTGTTCTTTTCACATCTATTTATCAATAATACAGACATTTTGCGAGCAGATAAGTTATGCCAAAAGGTTGTTAACCCGTTTGGTGTTAAAGACATTTTTATTGTCGTTATCTGTTTGTTATGCTATCGGTTCTTATCTAAAGAACTCATAAAGAATATAAACATTATAGGGAACTTCATAAAGGAAACTTGCTTGATACACTTTTGGATACGTCGCTCTTTTTCGTGCCCAATTCGCCCTTGACGACTGTCAATGCCATACTTACTTACATATTCGATATAAATGTGTATTTTTTTGCGTGGCGAAAATTTATAAATATATACGATATTTTTCCTCTACAACAACTATAAATTTACTAGATTTATCCCAAGGGATAAAGTACTCTATGGCACTCAACAATACTGTAGTTTTTTATCTGTAAGTAAATTGAATAATGGCGCGAAGCAATTTAAATTGCTTCGACAGGCGATATCGCGCATGTATTTTCTAATGAAATTCAACCGCCTTGGTCGAAATGCAACGCATTGCATCCATGTGAACATAGTTGCAATTTCACTTAGTAAAAATCGCTTATCAGCGCGATAGATATCGAATCGCGTCGAGCTATCAGCAAGGTCGGAGCATTACTTTTCATTTTATAAAACAAACAAACAATCTTACTTAAACTAAAGGTAGTAGTTAGTAAAGGTCTACTATTTTTCCAACATACTATTTTTATCTGTAAATGTATTAAGTACCGGAAAAAACGTGAACAAAGACTACTACGTAATTACTTAGCTATTTTTTCTAGGTCTGTTGTCTGCTTGGCAACCTGATATACATGACTCACTATCTTGTTTTCCTGCTTTATTAAAAAGCATAGTTAATTAATTAGAATTGATAGAAAATTTATACTGTGAATCACTGTGTACATTTTATGACTTCATCAGTTTGCGCCTGCCATGTTATCTTTTTACCAACCTCTTGACTGGTAGTGAATGTCTCTAAGGCATTAAGTCCGCCTTTGTACCTTTGTGCATGCAGTTTATATAAATAAATCACCATTGGTAGCTTCGCTCCATTGCTGAGTATATGCCTCCTTCCGTATGTGCTATGCTGCTTCTGGACAAATCATGTCTGTACAATCTATTTGTCATGCAATTGGCGTTATAATCGCAGATATAATAACACACTTGTATGTACCGAAGGCATAAGCAGAGGTGCACATACATTTCGCCTTTATGTTTAAGGCACATATACCCCACAGTAGCTGATTTTAAAACGAAAATCACGTCTAAATGGCTAGACGTAATTTTAATGTCATAGAATAATAAGGAAAGTACAAAAAACAAATGCTCGCGCGGATGTGAAACGATTGCGGGTTTGTATCCTCAAGGTCGTTGGCGGCTTTCGTCATCTTAAGTCAATGTAATGGAGGGCGAGCATATCACAATTCCAGACTCCAGGTTCTGTTGAGAAATGCCAGAATCGGAGATATAAAGGGCATATCATTCGCTAAGTTTTGAGTTATAGTTGTCAAAAAATAAAAGGCCCGTTTTGACAGCTATAAAAATACTTAATAATGATTAAACTTGATGCTTGCGAATGATAGATAGATAGATAGTCCTGGATTAGGACATATGATAAGGACTTTTTATCGCGAGACTATGTTCGCTTGGGATAATTGTCGACTCACGTGGGTGATGCCTTTGGCTCCGCGCAGACAGAACGGAGCGCAGTGGAGAGGATTTTATTAATGCACTTGAAAATAAACTTAAAATTATTACAATACTAGCTGTTGCCCGCGGCGTCGCTCCCGTGGACCCAGTTTTAGGATTCAAAAATAGCCTATGTCACTCCGGAATAATGTAGCTTTCTATTGGTGAAAGTATTTTCAAATCGGTCCAGTAGTTTCGGAGCCTATTCGGTACAAACAAACAAACAAAAAAATCTTTCCTCTTTATAATATTAAATAATATAGTATAGAAAGTGCATAAATGCTTGAACCTGACAAAAAATGCTCGCGCGTCCTCGAAGGTACGCGGGCGCCAGCTCGAGCATACGCGATCCGTAAAGAAAATGCCCGAGACCGCGCGGGGATTATTCCTCTCTGTCTGCGCTGACCCTAAGCTAGTTGCTAATAAGGCAATTAGCAATTGCGCTGAGCACTTTCTGACGTAGCCATAGTCAGAATAGTCCCGGGCCGTCTATTTATGTGAGTAAACGGTGACACTCCTGACACGCTTGGCTTGCGTGGAAAGTCTTGACATCTTGACAATGCATCGGCATTGGTCTATTGGTCTATAGGGCATCTACGGTACTTTCACAGTTATTATGTCTTGTGACTGGGACTGTAGCACCATAATTTTGTAATATTTTATTTTGTCTTTTGACAATTCAAAAGTGCCTGTAACTGGCCTACTTGAAATAAAGTGCTTTGACTTTGACTCTATTTGAAATAACATTCAAAATTTTAACAATCCCTTTTTACAGCCTGTTCAACCAATTTTGACGTCTATTGTGATGAGGCAACTGTATTAAACAGTTGGTATTGGTAACAGGTTTATTTCATCTGTATGTTTACGGAATATAACTCAAAATTGCCACTGAGGCGCCTCGTTGCTCTGTAGTTGGCCGTAAATGTCACTGTAAAACAAAAAGATTGCCCATTATTCTAACAAGTAACTACCTTTTATATTGATTGGTTTCATTAAGGGCGAGTATCATACTATTCTGAGGTATCGAGGTCGTTTAATCGATTTTGAGAAACTGTTCATTACATTCTACTAATTTGTTTGTCGTCCATTTTTTTAGAATTCTAGACCGATGATAGACATAATTACACTTAGCTACTGAAAAAAATCCCTCTGTGACGGAAATTGCGTCTAATTTGCAAATTGTGATAAGGCCTTATCAAAGTTAATTCAATACAAGTCGCGGAGATAGTGCGTTAGAAATGTTCTACGTGTATTAATCGCAGTGAAAGACTTATCTTTACAAATTAACGAAAATGGGTAGAAAGAAGTAAGGGGAAGGGTCAGGATCGGCGGAGGCGCGATGCAATTTACGAGTAAGTTGCGTCGATAGTGATACCGCGCACATATTTTCTACGAAAATTTCAAGTTCGATCGAATTGCATCGTATCGAGTCGAGTATGTGAATTTTGCTTAGCAAAAAGCGCATATCGGTGTGATATAAGTCGCATCGCGTCGGGCCATCAGAGTGTCGTTTGCACACAGTTGACCACAGATTTGATTCTGCGATATTGATTTCTCATTATGACTGAGATTTTATGCTTGATTGCGAGTTACAGTTGTAAGTTGTTTGTATGGTATGTGATGTATTTATTTATTAAAACATCACGCAACATACAGATACATATACGGACTTAATACCTCAGGCATTCTCTACCTACCAGTCAACCAAGTCGGTCCGATGTATGCAGATGCTTCTCGTTAGGGATTGTACTACCCATAAAAAGCGAAAACATATTGATTTTTGCGTCACTTTATAAACTTATTTTTATGGGAGATTTTTCTTTGTAATCCTCACGAGCTTTATGGCAATTGTCAGCAATAATGGAATTTAAAGAATACAAATTTTGAAAAGTGGTTGACTTGCCAAAATGTTTTCTGGAAGTTTCCATGTAACAAATAAGATTTTTTTATACGGTTTTCTCCAAGTTTCTGAACAGGCAACTAGCTACATCTTGCTGACTGCTAATGGATCGACTTCTGGACAGTTCAAAAATACCATTAAATTACTTAAGAGTTTTCAATAACTTTACGTCTTTAACTCCTAGGTGCTGGCGCCATCGGCTGCGAACTTCTGAAGAACTTTGCCATGATCGGCGTGGGCGCAAACGGCGGCCAGGTCACCGTCACGGACATGGACTTCATCGAGAAGTCCAACCTCAACCGACAGTTCCTCTTCAGGCCTTATGATGTGCAGAAACCCAAGTCTAGTACTGCCGCTAAGGTAAGATTACAGAAGTCTCACTTATCCGGCACTTCAGTATTTCGGCACATGCAGTAGTTCGGCACTTTCCACCCGCGTCTTCTCCACAGTACCATACATACCTTATGTAATTAGCTCATTATGATAGCTTTATTTTATTTACTACTAGCTTCTGCCCGCGGCTTCGCCGGTGTTCAAAGTTCAACAAAATAATGCTCCGATCGCCTAAACTTAGAAGATTCTCTGAAAATTTCATTAATATCCAGTAAAGCCGTTTTGGAGTCTATAAGGAACATACATACATACTTTCTCTTTTGTATATATAGATTATACTTTTTTTATTGATTTTATTTATCTTGATTTTTCTATACAATCAAGTCATCCGAACATGCCAATAATCCGGTAGCCCTTGGTTTTCAATAGTGCCGGATTAGTAAGACTACTTATTAAGGTCTTTGGTGTTCAGGGGCCTTAGTCCCTTTTCACACGCCCCGGTTTCCGTCACTTACTCTGACGTGTTTAAACTGTCGTGGTTTCACTGTGAGAGAGAAGCTTTACAGGATGAAGCGCACTTTCACTTTTTCACAGCAGAATCATGATGGCGTTGATAAAGTACAGACCCTGATTACCATCTTTTGGAAAACCTATGCAAATTTTTAGTTTGACATGTGTTCTATTTTTTTCTGTATTTAGATTTGTTGCGCGACCTTGTGTACCTGAATCTGCTTGAATTTGCTCTCTCTCTGCTTTAATATATTTCAGATTTCTACCTCTAATACAATATGTTAAATTAAGGGTACACTAGTCGAAAATTCTTCCATACAAACGTAGTCTAGGGATTATTCCTCTGTTTGACGATGTACGTTCAAAATAAAAAGTGATATCAATTTGTCTCATCATTATCTAGCCCTGTATGGAAGAAAAAAGTAAAAAAAGAAAATTTTTGAAAGTTATGAGCGTCGAAAGTTCCACATTTAGACACTAATTTTAACGCATCTTTGGGCACGAATAAATACCATAAGAAGACGGAAAATTGCAAAACGGCCTCCATACAGGGTTAGATTAGTAGTTCAACAATGCAAATAATTTTATTTTGAACAGATAGATTTAGTCGTTTTTTCATGATATCCAGACTCCCAAGGTCTGTTTATAAAATTTCGTGCGCTCGGTTTCGTCCTAAATCATTATCCATTTCGCTACAAATTTGCAAAAGTGTGTATTCATACGCGAACTAGCTTCCTACTGCTCATCACAGCATCTATCTCTTTCGCACGTGTTGTCGGTTGATATAAAATGCATTTTAACCCCGCGCACAAAATAGTTCGTGCCGTCGACTAGTGTACCCTTAAGCAATTAATTTATTTTCAATGTCTCACTGTTTACGGCATGTATGTGGCAACACAATATAGTCACAGTGCTTTGGTGTGTATAAGGAAGTAAACAGGAGTTTTTTAGTGCTGAACTATTCAGCACGAAGATCATAATAAAATAAAATAAAAGATATAATCATTCTGAGAGGGATATAATCTCTTTCTTTGTTTTACTAACGCTCACGTGGCTGATGTAATTTTCAGTCTTCAACTACGTCTCAGTCAAAACCAATACTCCTAACACATTAAAATTCTCACACACGTTTAAACCTTTAAACCTTTGGGCACGCCTGATCTCCCGTTCTTCTCCGGTGGTGTCGGATTGCCGTACCATCAGACTGTGGAAGTGAAGGAACTGAATGTGCTCTTTTTAACACGCTTTTATTAGCTTGGTATGTATGTATCTATGTATCAATGTAACAATGTATCAATGTAACGGAATCTGAACGTGATTTTCACCCACTTCAAAACGTTGGATTGATTTGAAACTTTGCACACTTATCAAGGACCGATGACAATGCAATAATTTAAACAGTTTGTCCCATTATCCTTACCATTAAAGCGTGTTTTTTAGTTTTTAGAACTACAATTTATTATTTTCGCATACACTTGTGCAGTATAATATCTCCCGCGCCGATGGCTAGTCTCTACTGAGATTGCCATGGCTGAAATTCGGTCTGGAGGACTAATACTGTTTATTAACATTCTCAATTTAATTTCCAGGTCATCAAACGCATGAACCCAGACGTGAACGTGGTCGCCCAGGAGAACCGCGTGTGCCCCGAGACCGAGTCTGTGTACGACGACGCATTCTTCGAGGCCCTGGACGGCGTCGCCAATGCTTTGGACAATGTTGACGCGCGTATCTACATGGATAGGCGTTGCGTTTACTACAGGAAACCGCTGCTGGAAAGCGGTACACTTGGCACTAAGGGAAATACCCAGGTTCGTTAAAGCATCATTTTATTTGCTGTTTTATAAGTTCCAGTAATAAATAATACATGTCTTCAACATGTTCTGGGTGATGTACAAGGTGACCAATGAGTAACCTCAGGAGGTTTGCGGTGTCCGCCAGTCTTCTGTAAATTGTTAGCTGTCGCGTTTTCTGCGACAATGTATTTTCCTGCGACCTTATTGACGCGGCAGTGTCAAGAAAATGTAAAAAAAAATCTTAACTGTTTACAAAATTGCGATGCGTCGTCGAATAATCACAACTGTACTTCACAGGTGGTAGTCCCATTCCTGACTGAATCCTACAGCTCATCCCAAGACCCCCCAGAGAAGAGCATCCCGATCTGTACGCTGAAGAACTTCCCGAACGCCATCGAGCACACGCTGCAGTGGGCGCGCGACGAGTTCGAGGGGCTGTTCCGTCAGGCTGCGGAGCATGCCGCCCAGTACCTGAGGGACCCTCACTTCTTGGACAGGACCCTGAAGCTGCCTGGCAGCCAGCCTCTGGATGCTATTGAGAGCGTCAGGGTAAGAATTGTTTTTGTTGGCGACATTACTATTTAGCGAAATTTTTAATTTGGAGACTAACTTATTACTTAGCGGCGAAAAGCTCAACAAACAAAGAGTTGGTAAATTCATAATCGGACCAGTTTTAGTATAAGGAGATGTTGGGCGGTGCGGACCGCACTAGATTTAAACATATTATGGCGTTGTATGAGAGAGTACGTAGAAGCGACGCACCGCGAGACGCTCCTACCTATCTCAAATCTAGCAAAGCTCGCAACAGTAAATAATTCTTCAAATCTGAATACAGCAGCACTAAATAATGGCAGAAACAAATCTACCACTAAACAAAAGAGTTGTTTGTTGCTTTGCTATCAAGAGTTACTTGTTTTTCTACTTGCGTGTCGATGACAAAAACAGACTCTTCTTAGGTAAATCCCTTACCTGGCCCAGTATTGGGCCATGGCAGCACCTGAATTGTTGGTCAATATTCTCTGTTGCTTTTCCAGAACGCGATCCAAGAGCGTCCCCTAACGTTCGACGACTGCGTGACGTGGGCGCGCCTGCACTGGGAGGCACAGTACAGTAACCAGATCAAGCAGCTGCTGTACAACTTCCCGCCCGACCAGCAGACCACCAGCGGAGCGCCCTTCTGGTCCGGCCCCAAGCGCTGCCCCGAGCCGCTGGACTTCGACCCGGCGGACGAGCTGCACCTGGACTACGTGGTGGCGGCCGCTAACCTCCGGGCGCACGTGTACGGCATGGAGCCCTGCGTGGATAGGGAGAGGATCGCCAAGGTGGCTTGTAGTATTCAGGTGAGAAAACATGCTTATAAAGTGAATCAATATATTCCGTAGCAATAAAATAATCCGCGTTTGCAATTTAGACAAATTTTGGCAAGAACAAAATTTTTTTATGCCAAACTTTGGTGGTCTTTTTTTACTATTTTTGTTCTAATATTTTGTGGTTGTTACTGTAGTATTATGTCTGTGAGTGTTTTTAAACGTTTTCTATATATTCTTAATATCCACGCAAAAGTTCAGTTTGTGGTTCCAATTTGTTTTTTTTAATAGTACTTGTAGTAATAGTCATTCTGAAAGCAACTTTACTTACACTATTATAAACGCAATACTAATAATTTACAGGTACCAGAGTTCAGTCCGAAATCTGGCGTAAAGATCGCAGTAACCGACGCTCAGCTGCAGCAGAACAACGACGACATGGATCACGACAGAGTCAAGAACATGATCGTGGAGCTGCCGTCGCCCGCCAAGCTCGGCTCGCTCAAGATCACGCCGCTCGATTTCGAGAAGGACGACGACACCAACTTCCACATGGACTTCATCGTGGCCGCCTCCAACCTGCGCGCCGCCAACTACAAGATCCCTCCCGCCGACCGTCACCGCTCCAAGCTCATCGCCGGCAAGATCATCCCTGCCATCGCCACCACAACGTCGGTGGTGGCCGGCATGGTCTGCCTGGAGCTGTACAAGCTCGCGCAAGGCTTCAACACCCTCGAAGTCTTCAAGAATGGATTTGTCAACCTCGCTCTCCCCTTCTTCGGCTTCTCAGAACCCATAGCGGCCCCCACTAACACGTACTACGACAAGAAATGGACACTCTGGGACCGCTTCGAGGTCAAGGGCGAGGTCACGCTGCAACAGTTCCTAGACTACTTCAAGAACGAGCACAAGTTGGAGATTACGATGCTGTCGCAGGGCGTGTGCATGCTGTACTCGTTCTTCATGCCGGCCGCCAAGCGCGCCGAGCGGCTGGAGCTGCCCATGTCCGAGGTGGTGATGAAGGTGTCGAAGAAGAAGCTGGAGCCGCACGTCAAGGCGCTGGTGTTCGAGCTGTGCTGCAACGACGAGGACGGCAACGACGTAGAGGTGCCGTACGTGAAGTACACGCTGCCCTAGGGCTCCGGGCCGGGCTCGCATGTCACCCCCCATGTACACTGTCGTCGCCGATGTGGTCAACGCGTGAACGTTACAGCATAATAGTTACCATTGTCGGAGATGGTTGTTATCACATCGGGAGGCCGACTGGCCGAGAGACGCTCGCGAGTGTCGGACGATATCGATACGAGATGTACAGATAGTGTTTACATGTGTGACGTTTTATTTTGTGCTTCAGAACACGCTTTTGTCTACTTATTGATTCATATATTTATAGTAGTTTATAATTAATTGCTCACGTCTCATCAAACGCGCTAGCATTTATTATTTTTTATTTGTCTCGTGATACCACAATAGTTTTTACACAAAATTTATTGGATATTTTTAAAGTTGAAATCAGATGGGTCTGTATATGGAAAGAAATAAATAAACTTTGAGCAAATCTTTTGTTTTATTGTAGGATATTTAGATTTCCTGTAACACAAGGCAGGACTTGCTAGTCGGCGTCAACGACATCCTGATGGATATGGGATGAATGCTGCTTAGATCGCGTGGCGAACTCAAGCGTGCTGCGTATTACGGGGTTGAGAACTATTTGGTGAAGTAACTCGCGCTAGGTCAGACAATGTGCGTGACTACCGACCCGACGCCAATCGCTTCCATATTTGGTAAATAATTACTACTCAATTGGTACCAATTAGTACTCTAACGACAAAATTGGTACCTTAGTAGTTATCGAGAAAATCGACTTTGAAGGTGGTCCTACGATGAATGCTGCTTAGATCGCGTGACGAACTCAAGCGTGCTGCGTATTACGGGGTTGGGAACTATTTGGTGAAGTAACTCGCGCTAGGTAAGACAATGTGCGTGACTACCGCCCCGACGCCAATCGCTTCCATATTTGGTAAATAATTTCTACTCAATTGGTACCAATTAGTACTCTAACGACAAAATTGGTACCTTAGTAGTTTTCGAGACAATCGACTTTGAAGGTGGTCCTGGGGTGAATGCTGCTTAGATCGCGTGGCGAACTCAAGCGTGCTGCGTATTACGGGGTTGAGAACTATTTGGTGAAGTAACTCGCGCTAGGTCAGACAATGTGCGTGACTACCGCCCCGACGCCAATCGCTTCCATATTTGGTAAATAATTACTACTCAATTGGTACCAATTAGTACTCTAACGACAAAATTGGTACCTTAGTAGTTATCGAGAAAATCGACTTTGAAGGTGGTCCTGCGGTAGTCACGTTCCATTCAGCAGGACCACCATGAGCGCCGAAAAAGGTGGCATGCTACAGCTATTCTAATTATACAAATAATTACTACCCATAAATGTGATTCATTTCATAAAAAAACAGAACTGAAACATTTGTATTTAAATGTTGATTCCAAGTTTGAAGAGCCTGTCGCTATTCTCAAACCTACATAGAAAATTACTACCCCGCAAGATAAAATTAGTACCCAAAATTCACAAACGGATTTTTTTGCTGGTACTCTACGATTGGCGTCGGGGTCCGGCAGTAGTCACGAACATCAGACTGACTAACACCCAGTTTCTGGAACGAAAATCAACATCTACACAAACTTTTGATAGCAAATACCCAAAAGCATGTCAACTGTTGGCACTGGGTGAGTCACCCAATCGCAACATTTGCTTGAGTTGATAACTCAGATTGACAGAGTTATCAACTCAAGCAGACCACTTGATAACTACATGTTTATTTTTGACACGATGTTTCCAGAAACCCGAGTGTTTTAATTATTAGGATCAGAAGGCATAAAAACGACATATGCTTTTTAATATTTATTGCGTATAAATGTATGCATGAAAATACAGTAGAATAATCTCACTAGGTCGACGGAAACCATCTTTGGAAAATTGTAAATGAATCAATTGTGACTCCGATGACAATATAATAATTATAATAAAATAGTAGTAGTAAGCGTTCAATATTTTTGGTACATATTTTTGACATTTGACGCTCTTTTTGACTGAACGTATAATTTTAAGGAGCATGCACACAGTACTTGCTGCCTCGAGGCGTAATAAGCCCCATTGAATATATATTATAGCTAAGCTTTTAATACTAAAATGTTTTTGTGACAACAGTATTTTAAATGAATTAGTAAATTAATACATAAAGTGTGTTTATTCATATAATCATCATTTTATAAATGCAGTTAATAATATTAGTAACAGAGAAAAACAAAGAAGAAATAGTTATCTAGATCTGTTAAAAGACTGACTAGAGGTGCAGAGAGTTAGCACATACAACCATGTTAAATAATACCGGCCACAGTTTTCAGGAGCGTCGCCAAACTGATATGAATAAACCGATAGTTAAAATTAAGCTTGAGATTAAAGAGAAACAGGGCAATTAAATTAATTACTAAACTGCACATTGATAAGGTACCGCTATAATGAAAGACAGTGTATGTTATAACGATTCAACATACAAGACTTATAGATTGACGTTTTCGTATTATGCGTTACAAAGAGCTAAAATTTAGTTTCGCAATTTTTTTCTAAATCTGTATACGATTATAGTCAAATTATATCGATAAATATCCTGAATTTTGGAAGCACTTTTGTAATAGTTGATTATTCATTAAAATCTTCGTAACGCTAACACGACTGAAATCAAGAGTACTTAACATGGAAGGCAAATTGCCTATCACTATTATTTCCGAGGTTATTGCTGTACTAAAATCTTACCTAATATTTTAAAGGCGATACAAAATGTTAAATTTCAAACTATGTGTGTGTATTTACACATTTACATTAGCCACTAAGAAACTGACATACAAAGACCACGTTACATAACAAGGCATAACGGCTAATGTAAACGGGTCTTAAGGCGTGAGGGTTCTAATTCTAAACTAGCATTTTAGAGATATTACACCATGTGTACAATTTCTTAAAATCTAATGATTAAAAACTTACGATAACTTTTGGATTTATCGCACATACAAAGGCCTCTTTTCAACTTTTATTTGGTTACCCTTTCTTAATTATTTTACGTTTATTGTTTTAAAATACTGGCAACTTGTTTAAACTGCTGTTTACGCACCAAAAATAAATTATTTCCAGCTATTATTTTAGGTCGTTTTGAAACTTGGATGGGATTTTCCACGCCCTATTTATAAATAGGCATATAGTTGGGGAATGAGTTAGCGGGGACGTAAATAAGTTTTGTCTTGGCGGCACCCTATCCTCTCCTTCACCACTCCTCAAGAAAAACCCGCATATTTTTTTATACACTAGTTTCTAAACTACTTATTTCTTAAGCTCGGCCATCGTGCCGCTTTGACCGCATTATTTTCGTTCCTAATCTGTGACTGTATCTGTATACCCAATAAACGGAGAATAATTTGCAAACATACATAAGAAATACATACAATTTATACCTATATCGAAATACACTTACATGTAAATAGTGGCCACAATTTAGTTAATTGTCTACTAATTTAAAATTAGCTGTTCCAAGTTCTTCACTAAAAGCGGCTTATCCACATTATTCGAGGAGATATCAAGCGACCTAGGTCGAGTTACTGGAACGAAAATTAAATATGACAAATTGTCAAGCTCGATTGGTTGAATGAAATGTCAAAAGCTAATAGAACAGAATAATAGCTTGTTTTATATTAATATTACAATAATTTCCGTTTCAGAAACTGGGGGTAAAGTGGGTTTTTTTTTTTTTAAACCTAGTTTACATAGGTGCAAATATAGGCGCTTTGGAAGCTTCCCAAACGGAATAATACATTACAACCATAATTTATGACTTAAATGCTAACCATAAATAATTTTGTTATACAAATACCTACGTTTGAACTTGCTTCGGTGTTTTAGAAAGACATTTTCGTCCGAAGTTTCAAAGACAGAGGAATTAATTAAATAAAATATAGTTCAAAATTTTAAATGCACTTTAAGCTATACTAAAGCACGATTTAGTCGTTGCATTGAAACATTACCAAAGAGAGCACTTTAAAGGCGGATTACATAATATTAATGATTTAAAAAAGCTTGCCAATCGTTAACTATAATAATTATATTTGTCTTTTTCAATTAATCATTATTAATATCTGCTCATAAACAAGCATTCAAACTAAGCTCGAGCATGTATCCCTTCTCCTCATAAAAAAATAATATTAAAAAGAGAGAACACCTAAATAACAACAATAATTTTGTTCATTCGAAATCATTGCAATTTTATCGAAATAAAAAAATCATTAATTATATGATAACGTACTTAACTAAAGAAGCGTTACATATACAGGTTGATCGAAAACCGTTTTAAAACTAGAGAATTAAATATGACAAGTTTGTTCACAAGCCTTCTGTGGACAAAGAAGAAAAGCTGAAGTAATATGGGTCACACTGCGTTGCCCATAACGAAATTTTACTGAATAATTTTGGTACCAGAATCACATGGGAGTATAGAATTAGAATTCAAATATCGTGTACACTAGGCTTAAAACTCAGTATAATATTAGATACGGTGCGTTTAGGGCTCGATAATGTTTGTCTATATATGAATAAAGGTTATTCAGATAGCGCCGTGTGAATGGTTTACAGTGTAGATATCGCAAAGTTTACAGCCCAGTTTCGTGGCGCTTTGCCCAGCAGTGGGCAAAGAAGCGCGGCAGACAGCTGGGCGGCGTGGGCGAGGGTCAGCGCCAGGGGCGACGGTGCGGGCTGGCCATGTGGCGGGACACCGATCCTCCGGAGCCCTTGTCGTCGCTAAAGGTCTCTGTGAGGCAGTGAATTTTTTTGTAAGAAATGACCTTATGCACGCTGTCTTTTCAGTGGTCTTACAAACGACATGGGAATAGATATAGCGTTGATAAATGTGAAACAAGAAAATATCTAATCAGGTAGGCAGGCAAGGCATAAAGTCCGCATCTGTACATTTGTGTGCGTAAAGGGTTAAATAAACAGTTTATAAAGCCACTAAAAAGTCAACGTCCTGTATCAGAAATAGTGGATTCTTTGTTTTCGTTTTTGCAGAACACGTTCATAATTTACATTTAATGGAAGTCTTTGAGAATTTTGTGTGTTATGAGATATGACAACAATAACAGAATAGTAAGTACAAACTGTCTCTTTGAAGATGATATACATAAAATAAGCATCACATTTAAACATTCATGCGACCTTAAGAAGTTATTACCGTGCTAACGAAAGACTACAACAAAATAGATGACGAAAACTGACATGTAGTAAGGAACAAGAAAAATGGCAATACCATTTAGTGACCTGGCAATAAATACTTTATAGAAATGTGGCAAAAAGCACATGCAACATTTTGGAAAAAGCAGAATTTTAAGCGGCGTACAATTGTAAGTATAAAAAAATATTGAGTGACTGATCTTCAGGCTTTTTCTAGAGCTGTTGGTGCATGCCTCTGGACAAAAGAAAGATGGCAACATTATGTGCTTAGTGTTACCATAATTAGACTGCGTCATCAGCGAGGCCGTGGTTGGTCGCTTGGCCCGCGCGGGAAACGCCCCGGTGTGGCTTTGTGACATTACATCCCTGTTTTAGTATAGCTTTGTTATATGAAGTTTCATATTGTTGATATTTCTAGATGAATAAACATTAAGTTTTTTATTGAGAGAAAAGTAGTGATGACATAATAATTATTTTTCTATGACGTATGAAGATTATTTTATAAGGCATTCAAAAAAATCTCATTGATAATTTGAGAGTGAGAATTTGCTCCATTCAGATTCAGGTTTGAACCCTTCACCTAAGACCCAACACCCTTCAACTTGGCAGAATAAACCTCATCTTGAATAACCCAGCCGACTCCTACGTTTTTTTGCATTCACTAAAATATGCGTATCCAGATACGTTCTCAAATTAGTGCCCACTTGTTAAATTAAAGTGTTGCAAACAAAGTCCTACACAAAATAATATTTGAATGAGAACCTATTAAAATTAATTTAAATTCTTTGGAACTTCGAACCAATCATAGATCACTATTTTGAGTACACACTAGATACGCCTTAGCCATCTAAAAGTCTTACGTTTGTCTGTAAGAGTTGCTGAGTTGTCGCGCGGCGAGCGAGCGCCGTCGCTCTCTGTCGGCGGCGATCATCGCGCTACGTTCGGCCGCCGTGCTCGCCACGAACGTGTCGTGCAGGGAGTAGCATGCTGCGGTGATCTGCGAAATATCATCATGTTTTAACGGCTAGGTCAGCAGTTTACATAAAGTACGCCACTTGTGGCATGGCTCATCGAATCTATGAAAAAAAATTGTTACTTTAATGTCGTCTGTGTCGCGCTAGTGAATAGTAAACATTACACCAAGATACTACAAAGACTTACAATAACCAGTAAAATGATAGTCAAAATTAGTGAATAGTAAGATATCTCATACTTACATAAATAAAAAAATATAAACTAAATCGTATCATTAATATTTTATTTACGATGGTAAATCACAAATCTTTCCAGTCTTCAACCCAAAACCAGTGCACCCTGAACAGTCACACGAAGCGTACCTGCTGGATCAGCCGTCGATGCAGGTCTACATCAGCTCCCCGAATGCCCTCCCGGTCTTGATGCAGCTGCAAGGCGCACAGCAAAGCATCCTTGATAGTCTGCACGGTCGCCTGCACCCGGTCCGTTCTCATCAGACGACGGACCAGGTACCCCTTGGCCAGAGCCACTATTTTGGTCGCAGCAGCACGCTGATACGGACAGTACATAAAATTGTATAGCAAATCATGCTGAAGAGGTATGGGGAAAAGGAAAGAGGAAGAAGGATTTGCCGTAAGACAGGAATTTTAAGGTTCTGGGTTAGCAGGAATAGAAGGCACTAAAACAAGTGAAAAGGAAATACAAAGTAGAAACGAATCTTTTATAAAAGAAAATCATATAAGAAAGCACAGGAAAGTCATCGAGATAACCAAACATGAAACGCAATAAAATTTGACTTAAGGAAATTTATGGGGACATAAATAATTAAGAGTGGCCAAGGATCGAGTGCAAAAACAATAATAAGCTCAAGGAAACAAAATAATAACAAATAGACAAACAGGAAACACAAAGCAACTCATTAATGTTCATATTTTTAACTCTACAAATGTGCGCTCAAATAAGATTTTATACCATTCCCCCTCTAAAAAGCTTATTTTATTCACTGAAAACAGTGCAGCACTTTTACTCACTGTTTTGGTGTTTAAATTTAGAACACACCAATATATATTCCTCCGTCTAAATGCTATACAACCTCTTTGCGCATAAAATACTCGATTCAAACTCCAACAAACTGCTTGTGCAAAGAAAATAATAACAAATACCAAACTCCATCATCGATTTAATTTTGAGTTTGTTTATATTTAGGATTTTAATTTTGATTTTAGTCTAGGATGTTTACTGAATACTTATTTGGATTGTAATTCTAATATTAATTGCATTGGTGTTTAATTAATTATAATTATGTAACGTAACAGGTGGTTACTGGCCACTAAAATACAGGTGCAGTTACAGTTGTTTTATCTCACGAAAGCGGGTGACCCATAGTTGTGTGTGTAAGTGTACATGCACACTGTCTTTGCGTGCGTAAGCTTGGGAGCGCGCAGTCGTGGCCGAGTCGCCGGCCGAGTCAGTAGTGCTTATTGGTTCGCGCCAAAATTATTTATCGAATACCGTCAGCATGGAAGGTACGAAGAAAAGTTGTTCGTAGTGAGGTAAGGCAAATTAATGTTCATGTTTGTTAAATAATTATGTTGTATGTATTGAATTAATGTATTAGTTAGTTTTTAATAAGAACATATTAAAAGAGATTTTAATAATGTATTGTTTATTTTAGGCTCGTCAAATGATTGCAAATATTTATAATTTTCTCAAAGAACAATATGAATTCACGGAACTTCATCGAGAACCAAATTGTGATTTATCACATTTGCGTAATATTACAAAACGCACTGCAGCAGCGACGGGGGTAAGTGAAAGAACAGTGCAAAAAATATTAAAAGAAGGAAGAGATGTCGCAAGTACATCTTCGAATTTTATGTCACCCATGAAAAACCGAAGAAAGAGAGAAAATAAAGTAGATATTGATGGATTTACAGCTGACATTGTACGGAGCACAATACAATTTTTTTATATCATACAAAAACAAATTCCAACATTGCCAAAACTAAGGTCAGTCTTGAATGAAAAAGTTGGTTTCGATGGATGTCTCGCAACGCTAAGGAAGTTACTAAATAAATTGGGCTACAAGTGGCGTTAAACCGATAACAATAGGAAAGTATTTGTTGAACGGCATGATATCCAGATGCGGAGACTAAAATACTTAAAAAAAATAACCGAATACCTCTCAATCACTTACAAAATCGATGACCACATAAAAAGTAAAGGATTTGAAGTATTACGACTCCCTCCTTACCACCCTGAGCTTAATGCCATAGAGAACATCTGGGGGTTGCTTAAAAACTACATTGCTCTAAGAAACGTTGAACAAAATAATACCAACACAGAAAAACTGATTCAAGAGAGTATTACAAAAATAACAAGTAAGACATGGCGTAATACTTGCTATAGTGTTATTATAAAAGAAATTGAATTTGTGAAATATTTTGACACTGATTCAGAATTAATAATAAACTTACAAGATGACAGTGAAGAAGAAACTGACTCTGAAGAAGAGTCTAGTTACGATTCTACTTGAACTAATAATTTAAATAAAATATTAATTGTAAAATATAATTGTAAAATATTGCTAAAATTAAATATTTCTTGAATACTAGTTTCATTTTATTGTACCATGTCTTATCTATACATAGAAAAAAATCTAATAACTTTATTATTTTGTTCATTAGCTATGAGCTTGCTAACGCTACCTGTAGTTACGCACACAAGAGCGCGTGTCTATACGAGTTACAACTACAAGTATGGGTCACCCGCTTTCGTGAGATAAAACAACTGTACGTAATTCTGCTTCAAAATTTAAACCCTGAGGTTTCACATTTTTTGTAAATTTTCAAGGTTATAAACCATTTATTTATTATCATTCCTTGTGCGTTTCGCTTAAATCTTTCTTTTTCTCGTAGTCATGGTATAAAATATAGTATGCAACTCTTGAATAAAACGAATTTATATTGAGGGCCATGAATCACTCGCGTCGCTCAGGATTCTAACACTTGAATCACTCACTATGCTCGTGATTCAATCATCATCAATCACTCCCTACGGTCGTGATCCAATTGTTAGAATCCTTCACTTGTTCGTGATTCATCTATGGCCCTCGCTTTAAATCCGTCCTTTATTCACTAGTTGCATAATATACTATTATTCTGAATAGATAATTTACATAAATAATTACTATCATTTAAAAAACCAATACAAAAAATAATATGTAAGTATAGAATTTAATTTCAATACATAAATATGTTACCTCTCTTGGCGTTGCTTGCTGGACTCTAAATTTTGATTTGGATACCAGTGACTTCGAGCTATTTATTGAATTATGTATCGTCCTTTCCACATTTCGGATGGCATTGTCAGCAGAAATAGAGTGGATCGCCTTAATTTCTTTACCATAGGTATGGCTGGTAATAACACTGTTATTTTCTTCAGCATAAAAATTGCCATCATCATTGTCAGAAGGAAATGTAACATTCAAATCGGCCATCGTGTCGTTCGTTCGATCGGTTAGCATCGGCTCGTAATCGCGATCAGTTGATGCACTTGTCTCATAGTTCAGACGTCGGGAGGTCGGCGTGTTTCGCTGAGGAGGCGACGGCGTGTTTCTCTGAGGCGGCCCCGGGACAGGGGAATGAGTGCGGGTCCTGGACCCCTCTGGTTGCGTCCTTGGGGACATAATCTTAGTCCCATTCTGACTATGAGCTTTAATCGACTGCTTCTTGATGCTCCCAGTAATATCCCTACTTTTCTTCAACACACTATCACAATGGCTTATGTAGTTGTTAGTATTGGTCAACGTGCTAGAAACGGGACTTTCGAGACTACTTTGATCAGGTGATTTGTAGTTGATCAGCTGACTGAGACTGACTGGACCTCTCCCATTTTCCTGGCACTGTTCTAGATGTTTGTCACCCCACGCCTCTTTTACCTCTATCGGAGACGTGGGACAAATAATCTTCAGCTGCTTGAAGAGCAAGGTGTTCTGCTCTTCGAAGACCTGCTGAAGAAGCATCTGTTCCCTTTTCTGCTTTTCCACTAAAGTTGCCATTTGTATCAATTGTTGATTTTGTATCTTTTCATAAAGTTCCCTAACACGAGCTGCCGGGTCTTCAGATTCTGATATTAACGGAGGAGACGAGTGACTTTGAGGCACTATATCAAGTTTCGTTGGTGGTTTAGGTGATCCTGGATCTTTTATGAGAGTACGGGTGTTGGTGTTTCGGACAGGACTGACGGATTTCCTAGTTTTCGGAACTGGTTCAGACTTGGCTAGAGGATCTGAATTAGACATTGGATTAGGTTTTATCAATGGTTTGACGGCGCGTTTAGTTTTTTCGGGGGCAACGCACTTTGCCCGACTCAGTGGTGCGGACGCTTTGGGTTGTTGCTTCACAACAGTTTTGGTAGAAGCGTTCCAATTAAGCTTATTTGCCTTATTCTGCTTCAGTTCCATTGCCATGGATGACCATTTTACCTTGGCAGTCTCCAGGTCCCAACTCCTTCGCTTCTTAGTTGGGCTTAGACTTGATAGCGATTCGCTCATCGAAATACAACTCATCTCAACACCAGTGTTCAATGATTGCACTTCTAGATGTGCCAAGAGTTGAGGACTGGGGTTGAGCAGTGTATAAGATCGTTGGCGTGCTAGAGGCAGAGCATTATGCAAGTCCTTGAGACTGTCTCTGTGCAAGTCATTAAGGGACCCTGTGAAGCTTTTGGAACTGAGAGAGGTGGGGCCATCTTGACAAAGAGATATATTGTCAGCAAAAGGATCTGTTAAATTGCTATGAAGATCGAAGTTAGCAACTTCTGCATCAGCACCTTTTTGTTTTTTGCGTTGCGTTTCTGTTATAACTTCTTTTTCTGTTATTACTTTTCGAGTAAATGTGTGTCTTGTTGTGCAGTTGTAATCTCTTTCCGGAAGATCCGTTTGAGGTGAGTGTGGAGGCGTCTTTTTAACAATGTCGACAACTTGTTTTCCAGATTCATTGTTGATACTTAGACTGAGATCTATAATGAGTTTCGGAGAGCTTGACCTAGAGGAAGATTCTATTGATTCAACCAACACATTGGAAGTTATATTGTTACAGTGATCAGTCGCATGAACATTTCTTGGTGATGAACGGTTACGATTTGGTGTTGAAGGAGTATGTCTTTGCGATGAATCTACAGATTTTTTGAGATTTCTGGAATAGTAGCCAGGCTTTCTCTGACCATGGGGTGGTTCATATTCACATTCAGGCAGTTCAGGAGCATCAGTTCTATCCTCGGAATCTGAGTCACTTTCAGCCACATGGGGTTGGAGAAGAGATATGCGCTTGTTTACCTCCTTGGCGAGAAGCTTGTAGTACTGCATTTCTTTGCGACATTCTTTGGATAACTGAAACAAAATTATTTATTTATTTATTATAACCAATTATAAAACCTTTACAGTTTGATCCAATATGATGCTACAAGTTACAAACACACAAAATTAAAATAAGACAACATACACGTTAATAATTAATACATTTATTGATATTTATCACTTGTGTTAGAGATAACAATAGAAGAAAATACAATATATTTATATATGTATTGGTAGGATGCACATGTTGAATACTTTACGCTTGATTGGCATTGGAGTGTTTTTGTTCTTCAATATTTCTTTCAGCAACCAGTAGCGAGCCCAGGTGTTATTTACCCGTATTTGCAATTCATTGTCCATCTGCAAGTTTGGTGCAATTATTTGACCATGGTCATTTACACAGATTTTTTGGTGATGACTATTGGTCATAACCTTTGTTTTGGTTGTGTTTATGGTCAGACCTGCTTTTTGACTCTCTGTTGTCAGTTGTAAAAGCATTTCCTGTAGAGTGACTGGGTCCTCGGCGAACAGTACCAAGTCGTCTGCAAATCGCAGGCGTGACAGCCTACATCCATTAATATTTATTCCCCACCTTTCCCAATCTAGATTTCTGAAAATTTCCTCTAATACAGCCAAAAAAAGTTTGGGAGACAGAGGAACCCCTTGTCTGACTCCTTTTTGGATTTTAAATTCTTCTCCAATTTGTTCTAATTGTACTTTTGCTGTGCTGTTGCTGTATATATACGTCCATACTCTGTAAGAGTATGGAGCGTGTACTCAACACTAAGCTCCTGGCATACCTAGAAACTAACGATATCCTTAGCGACCGCCAATACGGCTTTCGCCGAAATCGGTCTACTGGGGATCTTCTAGCGTATGCCATTCACATATGGAGTGAGGCCATCGAGAGGCATGGGGAAGCGCTTGCCGTCTCCCTCGACATCTCGAAGGCTTTCGATAGGGTCTGGCACGAAAGCCTTATTGGTAAGCTTCCTTCATTCGGTTTGCCCGGTGGTCTGTGTGATTGGATTGCAGACTTCCTGAGAGATCGGTCCATTCGAGTGGTTATCGATGGCTGCTCGTCGGACCAATTGGATATTAATGCCGGGGTCCCTCAGGGGTCCGTACTCTCAGCAACATTGTTCTTGTTGCACATTAACGATCTGCTGAAGCCCGGCACCTTTGGGTATGCAGACGACAGCACTGTTGCTGAGAGATACTTGTCCAACGCGCGTGCTACCGGGCCTCAGGTCCGGTCTCTCCGGGAGGCCATGGTGGAGCGCTTGAACTTGTCCTTGCAGGCAGTTTCCGAATGGGGCGATGCCAATCTGGTCAGGTTTAATGCTGCTAAAACCCAGGCGTGTCTTTTTTCCGCTAAAAGGAGCCAATTCCACCCGGCTCCTACTTTCCGTGATGTAACCGTGCCAATAACGGACCATCTTGAGCTTCTTGGCGTTACGTTGACATCGACTCTCAATTTTGGGCCATACATTGAGGCAAAGGCTCAGCTGGCTGCCAAAAAGTTGGGGATCCTTGCGAAGGTGAGAAGGTACTTCACGCCGGAACAGCTGCTCAACTTGTATCAAGCGCAAGTTCGATCGTGCATGGAGTACTGTTCTCATCTCTGGGATGGATCTGCCAAATACCAGCTTGATGCACTAGAGTCGATCGAAAAGCGGGCCAAGAAACTCATCGGTAATGAGGCACTGGTCAAGTCAAAGCTCCAGAGCCTTGAACATCGTCGCCGAGTTGCCAGTTTGTCGGTATTTTATCGGTTACATTTCGGGGAGTGTGCGATGGAATTACATGATTTAATTCCGCCCAGCCCGTTCCATCATCGGACTACCAGACGTACGGCGATGCGTCATCGGTACATGGTGGACATCCCACCCATACGCACAAAACGTTTTGGGGACACTTTTATTATGCGTACAGCTAAAGAGTGGAATTCCCTGCCGGAATCTGTGTTTCCCGATAGCTACAATCTAGGGGTCTTTAAGTCAAGAGTGAATAGGTTTCTTCTAGGCAAGCGTGCTCTATCGTCGACCACATCATCGCTTACCATCAGGTGAGATAGTGGTCAAGCGCAAGCCTATTGACAATAAAAAAATTAAAAAAATATATATATTCTTTGTAAGTCTAATGTACTGGTTTTGGTTATTCCTTGATTATCTAAAGCTTTATATATGTAGTTGTGAGATAGGTAATCAAATGCCTTGTTATAATCTACAAAGGAAATATAATATGGTTTTCTGTATTCCTTGTATTTTTCAGTTACTTGTTTTACTACATGCATGTGGTCGACTGTTGAAAAATCAACTCTGAAGCCTGCCTGTTCTCTTGGTTGTTCTGCGTCTAGTCGTTTAGTGAACCTGCCTAAGATCATTTTTGAAAAAAAATTGTATATATGTATTTGTCATGAGGCTGATAGGTCTGTAGTTGTCTTTATCGCCCTTTTTGTGGTTGACTTCGTCCATTGTTCCGGAATAAATTGACTACCTAAGATTTTGTTAAATAGACTGGTAAGTGGTATTAGTATTGCATCCAGTGACGCTTTTAGCATTTCATTGGTTATTCTATCTTCTCCTGGGGCTTTGTCATTCTTTTGTGATAATATGGCTTGCCTCGTTTCGAATTCTAATATGTAAGGTCCCACTTCTTCCTTGTTTGGGTTTTCGATTACTGCTGATAATTCGGATGAACTGTAAAGTCTTCGTCAGATATTAAATTAAATCATAATAATAAAATATAAAAGTTTGTCATATTGAGCCAAATTATTAAAAACTGACCCCCGCGGCTTCGCTCCCGTCAACTGGCTACCTACATCCTACCTACCTACCCTATTATTTTTATTTCCCATAACTACCCTACCCACCTACCCTATCTACTCTACTCTACCTACCCTAACCTTACCTACCCTACCCTATCTACCCTACCCTACCTACCCTTACTACTATACGAATGTAACCTGTAAACTTTTGTTTCTACCGGCGGCGGCTATCTAATTAAAATTTAGAACATAAAAGCTGCTATTGTAAGTCAATCTTAAAAGCTAGACATATGCTGTCGCGGACTTTTTTTTAGAACTTTTAAAGGAGAACAATTCCATCATACATTATATTTGCGTTACTTAAACCGTTTACGCAGCGCACGCAACAAAAGCTCTCAAAAAGGAATATTTTTAGGAACGTTTTTGCAACATTTTTCATTTATGCTCGGCTCCTATTGGTTGAAGCGTGATGTTATATCTATACTAATATTATAAAGAGTCGTTCACTGGTAGAAAGCTACATTATTCCTGAGTGCTATAGGCTATATAACATCACGCTACAACCAATAGGAGCGGAGCATTAATGAAAAATGTTGCAAAAACGGGCAAGAATATTACTTTTTGAGGGCTTCCGTTGCGTGCGCTACGTAAACAGTTTCAGTTATGCAATCATGTATGTAGGGTAGGTAGAGTAGGTAGGGTAGGTGTAGGGTAGGTAAAAAAAATGAGGAGAAATTAAATAAGGGCAAGAATATTACTTTTTGAGGGCTTCCGTTGCGTGCGCTACGTAAACAGTTTCAGTTATGCAATCATGTATGTAGGGTAGGTAGAGTAGGTAGGGTAGGTGTAGGGTACGTAAAAAAAATGAGGAGAAATTAAATAAGGGCCGCATGTTTCTTAACAAATGTATTTTTTTGCCGTGAAATTGTTGAATTTTCGATCACTCAGGAATCGACACTATTTTTATCTATACTATCTATACTAATATTATAAAGAGGTAAAATTTGTAAGTTTGTAAGTTTGTATGTAGGGGGTAATCTCTGGAACTAATGATGCAATTCTAAAAATTTTTTCACTGGTAGAAAGCTACATTATTCCTGAGTGCTATAGGCTATATAACATCACGCTACAACCAATAGGAGCGCAGCATTAGTGAAAAATGTTGCAAAAACGGGCAAGAATATTACTTTTTGAGGACTTCCGTTGCGTGCGCTACGTAAACAGTTTCAGTTATGCAATCATGTATGTAGGGTAGGTAGAGTAGGTAGGGTAGGTGTAGGGTAGGTGTAGGATAGGTAAAAAAAATGAGGAGAAATTAAATAAGGGCCGCATGTTTCTTAACAAATGTATTTTTTTGCCGTGAAATTGTTGAATTTTCAATCACTCAGGAATCGACACTATTTTTATCTATACTAATATTATAAAGAGGTAAAATTTGTAAAAGTAATTTGTAAAAGTTTCAGTTATGCAATCATGTATGTAGGGTAGGTAGAGTAGGTAGGGTAGGTGTAGTGTAGGTGTAGAGTAGTTGTAGGGTAGGTGTAGGGTAGGTGTAGGGTAGGTGTAGGATAGGGTAGATACGTAGCCAGTTGACGGGAGCGAAGCCGCGTGGGACAGCTAGTAATATTATATAAGTATAGATATGTAATAATAATAAAAAAAGTTTAAAAAAAACTATAAAATATGTTAGAATAAAACTATAAAAATGTCAACATAAAAATAACAAAACAAATTAAAAGACCATTTTTATTTTTTTATTATTGTCTATATTGGCTTGCGCTTGACCACTATCTCACCTGATGGTAAGCGATGATGTGGTCGACGATGGAGCACGCTTGCCTAGAAGAAACCCATTCACTCTTGACTTGAAAACCCCTAGATTGTAGCTATCGCGAAACACAGATTCCGGCAGGGCTCCGAAACTACTGGACCGATTTGAAAAATTCTTTCACCAATAGATAGCTACATTATTCCTGAGTGACATAGGCTATTTTTTAATCCCGAAAATGAAGCCGCGGGCAACAGCTAGTATAAAATATAAATTAGTATAAAAATTATTAATATTTTTCATTTAAAAACTCATTTAGATTATAATAAGCCTTATCTGCTAAGAAATCTTTAACTTTTTTTTTAATGCTAGATCATTCAACAACTTCCAGCTTTTAGGAAATTTCTGGAGCCATGCAAAAGACACTTTTATGCATAAGTGCCATTTGTGCTGATGTTGACAAATTTGAGTTTTGTCACATCTGTTTCTGGAAAATTGATCTGCCATGCGAGAAAATAAATGCGGATTAGCTCTCAAGAACATGGCATTTTCTAATATGTAAAGGCAAGAAAATGTATAAAACTTTGAATTTTTTAAAATAAGGCTTGCAGCTCTGAATGGTTTCAAGTTTAAACATCAATTGAATGCACCTCTTTTGGCTTTTGAAGACTAGTTCCCTGTCAGCCGAGTTACCCCAAAAAATGATGCCTTATCTTAAAATAGATTCCATGAGCCCATAGTATGCGGTGAGCAAAGCATCAACCCCAACTACTGCAGCAAGTGTGTACAGAGCATACGCTGAGCTACTCATTTTCTTGTCTTGTCTTGTCTTGCCTCCCAATTTAACTTTTTGTCAATAATTAGTCAGATGCTTATTTAAATATTTGAAATTCTGGCAATAAATGAAGAAAATACTGTAGATTTGTTGACAGGGAAATGTAGACTACCTAATATTAAAAGTGTACTAAAAATAATAACATTTCAGCGAAGGCACAGTAAATGTGGTGAACAAAAATCAATAAAATCAATGGAAATGATCCAAACAAATCCTAATTCATTTAAGATGGTGCAATAAATTTGCTTGCTTGCTTTGGTGGTGCATTTTGCATAATGCAAAAGATAGAGACCCTAGATAGCATAGGTTGGAAAGTTTTAAAGACTGTGTGAAGAGAAAAAATGGAGTCAATGATAGCATGACGGTTGACAGGACTGTATGGAAGAAGAAAATGTGTTGCAGCAGTATTATTTGTGGTTGGCACAAATAATCCTGCTGATTGCCATGGTAAGCCTCCCCCCTCCAGCATAATCTTTCACTACAGACCTTATGAAGTTGACTTACAAGCCATTCTGTTTTTCTTACCAGAATGTTTTCCATTCTGTGCCCTCTCCACCTTCCTACCTTGCCTTACTTCTATAGTAATCTCTGTACATTTGAGATGGTCAGAGGGTCGTGTTAAAATAGTAAGACTTTACTAGCAAGTAGAAGATAACAGAGAATGAACAAGGTCACAATATAACTAATTGATGTACTCACAACTGGCGGAAGGAGCGGCACCCCATTTATTTTCATACAGGACACGTACTGGCCGGCTTGTCGCACACACTTCACATCCCACGGGTCGTTCATCCTTCATACACCCGAGCAATAGCTCCTGTACTCCCTGATGTTCCTCAAATACCGCTAACTCATCAATATCCGATTGCTAACATCTCACAGGAAGTTTCACGGCACTTTTCAGCCTACCTAATGGTAATAAATCACAGATTTTGAACCTTATGGCGAGGGAAATTTAACTTCATTACGCCGACGGAATCGCATCGCAGTGTACACAGCAGTGTACCAGATGTTGTCATGCACGATTACGTCAGTAAATAAGTATTTTAACCGGTCTGATGGCGAACCTTAACTATAATTTATTCTACGGATTGCGGTAAATGTAAAAATATGACATTAAATAAAGTATTATTTGTTTTACAGCTTTTTTTTGGAATATTGATACAGTAATCGGTACTCGAATACCATAATATGATTTGAAAATGATAAGTCTATTCTTAGTTAGTTCCGTTGCTATTGCTACTATAAAAACTCAGATTTTGAGCTTTCAACCAACCACAATATCTTGGTTTTTATCTATTTACTTTAACAGCCAATAGAAGGCAAAAATGAGCAAAACAAACTATGTTCGAGATTGGGAAACAGCCTTGCTTTTAGTTGTCAAACAATCGTATTGTCATGGTTACAAATTAAAAAAAATTCAATGAAATAAAAATAATAAATATAAATTTTTGTAGAGTATATTTTACTTGAGAAGTTAATTTTGAAGTATAATTGCCAAACATGAATTATACTTCAAAATTAACTTAATTGCCAAATATAAATTATTTAGTTAATTATTTTGGAATGAAAGCTCTTGACTCATCTTCGTTTCTGGTTCTTGACGTGACTTGGAACGCGGCGTTTGACAATTGACATTTGGATTTTTGGATTGACACTTGACAGTGAAATTATGAGATGTTAAATTAGTGATCTCTCATTCTCATGTAAATTTTGAATTTATATACAAATTTTCAATGATTTTTCAAAAAAATTGTGTCGTACTTATCGGAAAAAGTAGCAACCTTATATCAGACTCAGTTCCAGATGTTCCAACAGCTTGAATTCAAGAAAATCGACATGTTTAATGCTAGAAATATCTGTCCCGCCGGCAAACAGGCGTTAATTTGTTTTTTTCTTTCCACACTTATTTTTACAACATCATTCTTTTCTGGAAAAGTCCTAGGATTCTCCTCGGAGCTGTGGGCCCTTACATATTGGGGTCCGGCATTATATTTCTGCCTGTTTACGTTCATACTAAGATACTGTTACAAAGGCTTTATTTACGAGGTAACATGCATTTTTATTTGATAAACTGTACACGTTTAAGTTTACGGCTATGTTTACTAAACCTTGCTGCCAGTCTCAATATCTAAGCGCTAGATTTTCAATATAATCTTCTTTAATTTTTTCCTTATTGAATTAACTTGTGTAAGCCAACATGAGTCACAGTTTTAAGAGTCATTATTATATTTAGTATTCTATTTCTGAATTGCGGAATAGCAAAAATAATTCATGACCAAATCTTATATTAACTTTTCACCTGAAAAAATTGTGTCCCACAATTTAAGTTTTCTTACACACACAGGTATCAATAAGATCAGCATTCCTGGGTGCAGCATTCTCCCTGGGTATCTTCCTCTCCACCTTTGACAACGGCTGGCGAGTTTTCGGTCTCTACACTGTGATACTATCCTTCTTCCATTTCTCGGAGTTCATGTCCGTTGCACTCACAAACCCGCGGACACTCAGTGTTAACTCATTCATATTGAATCATAGCGTTCAGTATGGTGTGGCTGCTGTGGCCAGCTGGATAGAATGGGGAGTGGAGTACTATTTCTTCCCTGGTAAGTTAATTATTGTACTTATTTTGAAAGAATTTTTCGTAATTCTTCAATTAAACTGCACATAAAAAGTTACTTACTAAATTCACTAACTTGCTTATACCAAAGACAAAGATATTTTATTTAAAGTAGGCCACCAAGCGGCACTTTTGAACGTTAGGTACATTAAAATTTACAAGTTATAAAAGTTGATTCTACCGTGCATTCGGAAAGTAGCTTGTTACCACAACTGATACCCATGTTAATGGCAGGACTTACTTTACTACATTAATAAGAAACTTGAAAAAGCCACTATCAGCTGCAACTATACAAAAACTGCTTATAATGAATAGTCTGGAAGGACTGGGGATAGGCTTATGCTCAGCAATGGAGAGATAAAAAACAAAATTATAGTCTCCAGATAAAGTTCAACAAAAAAAATCGTTATTCCGTTAAATGCGCACTCAGGCAAACCAACTTGTTTGATTGGCTAGTACTTTTATAATGAAATGAGCTATTCCCATTGAAAGCTTATATCAATACAAGAGAACAAATATGATTTATAATTGATCATTCATGTTATGATAACCCTGCTTGAAACATGCTTTTCATCAGAATATAATACATACCTTTTTTGTTATGGTTACATTTAAAAGCCTGACTTAAATTCAAAAGCCTGACTTACATTCAAAAGCCTGGCGTACATTCAAAAGCCTGGCTTACATTCATAAGCCTAATTTACACTCAGTAGCCTAACTTACATTCAGAAGCCTGGCTTACATTCAAGACCCTAACTTACATTCAGAAGTATGACTTACATTCATAAGCCTGAATTACATTTAGAAGCCTGTTACATTCAGAAGCCTGAGGTACATTCAAAAGCCTGACATACATTTGGAAGCCTTAGCTTAAACTTACCCAACTTACATTCAAAAGCCTGGCGTTCATTCAACCCATCTGTTTGTTTCAGATATGAAGACATACTTCTGGCTGTCATATGTAGGTGTTGTGATGTGCATCGCAGGAGAGCTATTCAGGAAGTTGGCCATGTTCACGGCTAGGACTAACTTTAATCACACAGTAAGTTATTTTATTAATACTTAAAAATGGTATATACCACAGCTATATACCATTTTTAGGGTTCCGAAGTCAACAAGGAACCCTTACAGTCTCGCTCTGTCCGCCAGTCCGTCTGCAGCTTAGCTCATAGACTCTAAGTACTAGAAAGCTATAATTTGGCAAAGATATACATATTAATAATTCCGACAAAGTGGTAAAATAAAACCATGAAAAAAAAAAAATTTTTATTTTTCTATAGGCTCGCGTTTGACCACTATCTCGCCTGATAGTAAGCGATGATGTGGTCGACGGTGAAGCACGCTTGCCTAGAAGTAACCTATTCACTCTTGACTTGAAGACCCCAAGGTTGTAGCTATCAGGAAACAAAGACTCCGGCAGGGAATTCCACTCCTTAGCTGCGCGTACAATGAAAGTATTCGCAAAACGCTTTGTACGTATGGGTGGGATGTCCACCATGTACCGGTGGAACATTGCCGTACGTCTTGCGTCTTCCTCCTATATATATACGTAAAGTGGGGATGTTTCTCTTTTTTCTCGTCAATCCCATGGTGTGGAGTATCATTGGATAGGCCATTCAAAAACATTAAAACCATTTTTCGATTCAGAGATCCGTTTGCGTAAAATTAAGCTTTATATATATATATAATTCATTTATTTTCAGACACAGTAGTCCATAATATTACATTCGCATTACATAGGATAGGATAGGATAGATGGACCCCTTTTCCATACTTAGACTCGCATTTGGTCCGTTGTACGTGCAGGCCTCTGTCTGCAGGCCATGTCTACAGGTTGTTTTCAAGAGTCATCACGAATCGTCTCGCGCGCATGTTTTACGATTTTCAGCCTCCCGAACAAGCCGGATTCCGAAAAGGCTTTAGCACCGTAGACCACATACATACGCTGCAGCAGGTTATACAGGAGACCGAAGAGTACAACCTGCCTCTCTGTTTAGCGTTTGTGGACTACGAGAAAGCCTTCGATTCGATCGAGACTTGGGCTGTACTTCAGTCTCTCCAACGGTGCCAGATCGACTACCGGTACATTGAGGTGTTGAAATGTTTGTACAGAAAAGCCACCATTTTTAAATATTTTTATAAAATAAATTAAAAACATTTAAAAATATAAAAAATAGAGGCCCACCGGTATCGGGAACAGGGTCCAAGCTACCGGCGGTCAGGGCTCCAGAGAGAGGAACCTCCTAACAATGCGAGCCGTGTCCAGCAGTACTGCTTTCTGGATCAGACCCTTGACACAGCCGCCTAACGAGAGCCTCCTAAGGTGTTGGTCGAGGCTCTTGGCTATTAAGCCATTCGCTGACGACTATCGGTACAATGATCGCTGTGTCCACATCCCACATGTCGACAACATCGCGAGCCAAGTCAAGATACTTGATTTGCTTATCTTTCTCGGCTTTCACGAGGTGCCCATCATGCGGGACAGTTATGTCAACAATCATTGCACGCCTCTCGATTCGGTCCACCACCACTATATCAGGCTTATTGGCTACAATAGTCCTGTCAGTGATGATGGACCGATCCTAGTACAAAGTGATATTGCCATTTTCGAGAAAAGGTCGGGCACATAGCTGTAGTACGGTACTTCCGATGCCGCAAGAGTGATGATCCTGGCTACAAGGTTGTGCCTATGCAAGTACTCTTCGTTAGCTAGACGAGAACATCCAGAGATAATGTGGCGGATCGATTCACCCGGGCGGTGACATGCCCGACAGATGTCAACCGTGCCATCCTTCACAATAAATCTCCGGTAGTTATTCGTCATGATAACTTCGTCCATAATTGCACAGACAAAACCTTCGGTTTCCCCAAAGCGGTCACCGAAACGCAGCCAGGCTACGGACGCTGCTTGGTCTACATCGGACCCATGTAGGGCCCGGAAAAAGCGTCCGTGAAGCTCCTTACTCTGCCATACTTCACTGCCGTCGTTAGTGTCAAGCACTACAGGCTTGCGCCAGTTCTCATTCGCCAAGGAGAGCGGGGTGAGTCCCTTGTCCACTGCTACTACATCTCGATGCATACCCACGTCGGTGTGTAGAAAATATTCCCTGAAATTGCATATCTCGCGGTTGTGGAGGTTTTTAGCATTTAAAAAGCCTCGGCCTCCGCACTTCCGCGGGATATACAATGTCATGACCGACGATCGTGGGTGATGCATTCGATATGCAGTCAGCAGTGTACGGACCCGCCTATCCAGGGCGTCGAGTTCCGTTTGAGTCCATTTGAGTATGACTAAAGAGTACATCAATACCGGCACGACCCAACCGTTGAAGGCGCGCACCTTGTTTCCGCCAGAAAGAAGGCTATTGAATACCTTCTTCAGGCGGGCATAGAAGCGTTCCTTCAACGATTGCTTCATGTCAGTAGTGCTGATACCTTACGCTTCCGACATACCCAAATACTTATAGGTTTCGTTTGGAGAGAGGGTCTCAGCTTTATAGAATCCGCGAGTTGAATTCGTACGAATTCCACAATCTCCCCTCGCTTTACATGCATGACCACACATTTGTCCACACCAAACTCCATCCAGATGGCGTTACTATATAACCTGACCACCTCTCTTCATCCGATAGCTTAGCCCTGAATTCTCCAGCAGCATGCTTAGAGGATTCAGGGCTAGGCAAAACCAAAGTGGACTCAAACTATCGCTCTGGAATATACCTCGCTCGATCCTTACAGGTTCGCTATTCCTCTGGATAGCGAAGGACTGTGCTCCATTGCCCCATTCACGACGTCAGGAAGGTGCGTAGAGTTGTATCTATTTTATACAATTCCAGCACCCTCATGAGCCATGTATGAGGCACCGTTATTATTATTATTTATTTATTTTCAGGCAACTAAGGCCCATAGATAAAACACACAAATTAAACATACAAAAATAAACTAATACATAATTACAAATCAACACAAAGTCGATACAAATCTATTTAATACGTTGGGTCGGCGACGTATTGCGCTGAGTCGTGTTTCCACTTTTGTTTTATTTCAAATTTAAGAGTGAAGATAAAGTAGTCTACGAGTATGCAACGGCATATAATTAGGTATTAAAACACTTGCGTGTTAGTATTATCACATTCGGCTTCGCCTCATGTGATAAACCCACGCTCGTGTTTTAATAACCCCTATTATATGACCATTGCATAAATAAACTACTATAATACTGCAATATTGCCATTACGTTATTTTTTACAGAAAGTCTACGATTACAATTCATGTTCCACGTGTCCACCTCTGTTTCGCACACAGTTCTGTTTAAAAAGTGGATTAAGACACATAATGAGAGTATCATTATGTGTCTTAATCCACTTCATACTACACCAGTTGTTGAATCCCTTCTTATTTAATTTTCCGCATCGATCTTCAAAACATCAACCTCCTCTCACAGAGAGGAAGCCTACACGCACAACGGACTAAATGGGAGTCCAAGTGCGGAAAGGGGGGTATATCTATCCTATTCTATCCTTGCACCTTTCCAATTCCCAACAACATTGGGGCAGGCTTCCACTGTAGCTTGGTGCAGCTGTAACTCAGTATTTTAAATGAACCTCCACAACCCAAGTGACCATACCTCTTCGTAAGACCATAAGTAAAATTCTATTTTCTGTATGTTTTTAGGTGCAGTTTGTGAAGCGGGCTGATCATGAGCTGGTGACTCATGGGGTGTACTCCATCTGCAGACACCCCAGCTACGTCGGCTGGTTCTACTGGTCTATTGGCACACAGGTATGCAATATTCTTTTTGGGGTTCCGTACCCAAAGGGTAAAAACGGGATCCTATTACTAAGACTCCGCGATCTGTCTGTCTGTCTGTCACCAGGCTGTATCTCATGAACCGTGATAGCTAGGCAGTTGAAACAGATGCTGTATTTATGTTGCCGCTATAACAACAAATACTAAAAACAGAATAAAATAAATATTTTAGTGGGTCGCTCCCATACAACAAACGTGATTTTTTTGCCGTTTTTTGCGATAATGTTACGGAACCCTTTGTGCGCGAGTCCGACTCGCACTTGGCATTTTAATGCAATTTGATTTTGTAATTCATTTAGTGCATTCCATTAGAGAGATAAAGGTATTTTGGGTTTACTTTGCGTAAAGAATTTCTTATCCAAGGCTTTCTTGGATAAGAATTTCTTTAGGATTCGCTTTTACGAATTTGAACACTACTTATAAGTACCGTACAGGAGGTTTATACTAGGATAGGATAGATGGACCCCTTTTCCGCACTAAGACTCCAATTTGGTCCGTTGTGCGTGCAGGCCTCTTCCCTGTGAGAGGGAATGGGCCGTAATCCACCACGTGGATGGTGAATGTCACATGTCTTCGAATTTTTGGTTCTAAGACATGCCGGTTTCCTCACGATGTTTTCCTTCACCGTTTTGAGTTTGTGTTTAGAGAGCAGTGGTGATGAAATAGTTTACACAAAGTAAAGCGCCTGCCTGGGTTCGAACCCACGACCTACAACTTGTAAGTCGCGGCCGTTACCACTGGGCCACTACTGCTCTATAACGTTTATAATACTAATTTGAAACCTTGTTTCGAAAGTCGAAGTGCGGTCTATGAGTCTCGCTGACAGGCAACATTAATAACTAATAAGATGTTTCTAAGCCACACTAAGTTCAAAATGTATGTAATAGTTATTTATGCTACAAGTGCGGAAAGTAGGTGATTTCCGATGAGTAGTATTTTTATTCACAAGCGAGCGAAGCGAGTGAGTGGATAAATCGACACGAGTCGGAAATCATCTTAAGCACAACATTTTACTATGCATTGTGCGAGGAAATAAAAAAATATATCTGAACCAAGCAAGAAATTAATAAAATGGCGCTTATTCAAGGGCGCTCAGCATATCCACAGATTAACTAATAGTTCATAGTTCCTCGGGCATATCTGCGCATGTGCAAATAGCTGTCACGTCGTAACGCAAAAAGGCACGAGCAAAATATTCATTCTGCTAATGATATTTAATGAATATTTAAACGTTTAAAAGTTAAAAAAATTAGTTAAGTACAGATTATCATTCATATAAAAGGTAAAACAAAACTAATACTTCATATAAGGCGTTTTTAATTACTATAGATTTAGATTTTGATCAATAAATTAATTTTAAATATTCATTAAATATGTTTGGCAGAATGAATATTTTTCTCGCGCCTTTTTGCGTTACGAGGTGACAGCTATTTGCAAATGCGCAGTAAAAGTTAATCTGTGGATATGCTGAGCGCCCTTGAATAAGCCCGCCATTTTATTAATTTCTTGCTTGGTTCAGATATATGTTTTTATTTCTTCGCACAATGCATAGTAAAATGTTGTATGATACTCGTGCGTAAGATGATTTCCTCGTGTCGATTTATCCACTCACTCGCTTCGCTCGCTCGTGAATAAAATACCACTCATCGGAAATCACCTACCTTCCGCACTTGTAGCATAAATAACTATTTCAGTCTAATGTCCATAGTTTTCTGGGCACTGGAGTACACTCGCCCATATGGTAACAAAACAGTTTTTTTTATTGTTTAATGGACCCGCAATCTCCCTTTCTCATCTTCTATCTCTTACTACTTCCAGATAACGCTCCTAAACCCGATCTGCGTGATAATCTACGCGGCAGCCTCGTGGCTGTTCTTCCGAGAGAGGGTGTACGCGGAGGAGCTGACCCTCCTCACGTTCTTCGGGCCGCAGTACGTGGACTACCAGAAGAAGGTCAGCACCGGTCTACCCTTCATCTTGGGCTACATTCCCGAGAACACTGGCCAGCATGTCCGGGATGACCATTGGAGTTATTAAGGTGAGTGGGCCATTTCACAAACAAATATCGAACTTGCACAGGTTGAAATAAGGTTGAAAATACATAACCTGGTTTTAACATGAGGGTGACGGTAGTAGTTTATTTATTTTCAGCTTTATATCAACAACCGAAAAGTTTATATTGGTTTGGCAGTGACAACCGCACTACCCTTCGCTAGGTCCGTACTTATCCTATTTTGCTAAATATATGATTAACAGTGCTGAGATGGTTATTTATATTGGTGCTTGAACATATTTCAAATATTTAAATCATCAATGCGCCTCATGTTTGGACGATAATGTGCGTTTTTTTTTAAATGACCTGTTTAGCAGTAGGCAGAAAGGGCAGGGGTAAATAATATTGGGATAAAACAATTTTATTCTTTTTACAGGTACATACTTTGTTCCTTCAGGGACTCACCACAGCAGGCTCAAGCCAGTTTTCTAGTCTTATTCACTAAGCGAGAGAAATATAACTTTATTTGGTAACAATACTGATGGTTTGGACTAGGAAAACAAAATGGACATTGGATGTTACTCTTTTCGGTTTATAATTCTACCTTATTTTTTGTCGAACAAGAAGACAAATTTCGCAATTCTAAGACATAGGACGCCAGCCAAATTGCGTAACATAAACATTCATGAAATCGATCGTAAACTCTTTCATTTTGACAATTATACAGATTTCATTTCATGTTTTACGCTGTCGAGTGAACGGGTTTTTAAACATACGAATCAATGAATGCAAGCAAAGCATATGCGCGCGCGTTCTTTAAAGTTACGCAATTAGGATGTAGTGGTTTAAACCTCTGAATTGACATTTTCTTTATATTATATACTTTTATAGTGAAATCTTGTACAAGTAACGTAAGCAGTTTTAGCAATAGTTCCATCTACATATATTTTACAAGGTACTCAGGGGAATATTACATATTGAAATAATATTAATAATTCAGCATACTCAATGTAAGTGTTATTATGTATCAAAATATTTGATCAATAATTCATTAAATTATATTAATTAAATACTATTTTCCATTAACGAAATATATTTGTAACCAAAAAGTTTAATGTTTTTTGACTGAAAAGTCACACCGCTAGTGGCGCCATCTATGACGTTGCTTGTCTAAGTTTAAAAAAATTACAGTAAGAAACCCATTGTTTCACCAACTCTTTAACTTATAATGATAAATAATGCATTTAATATGTACTAGTACTTACTTGTAAATGATACTTTTTAAACTTTACAAAAAAATAGCAAGACCTGTTTGATAACTTTACTAAAATAACTTTTAAAACTAAGTATATTTTACTAGAATTTCGCTAGTAACAAAAAATATGTAAATAGATTTTAAAACTTAATATTTTCTAATATTGAATGGCTTATGATGACCGAGGGGTTTCCTTTCGTTCCATGTGAATTTGAAGGAAAAAATCTAAACTCAGTGTACAGAAGCCAAAGACTTACACTTTCCTCGCGTCCGCATGCGAGAGGTAGCCGACTAGGATCGCTACAGAAAACGTATCAAGCGGTTTGAAAAAAAGGTAACGCCCGCATGCGAGATAGTAATTATCAGAGTCATAGTGCAACCATAAACCATTTGATCCTCTGTTCTTAAGTTCCTTTGGAAATCTTTCAGGAGGTGAAAGTACTCTTTAATGCTTTTGCATGAGACCAACCCAAAAATCGCGACAAGTAAATCAAAATTTACCGAGTTGTGAGAGTATAAATATACTGAATACTTTTTTTTCATATTTTAGAGGTGTTTCCATAGTAAATGTTGATTGCAGTAAATAACTTCACGCTGTAAAATGAAAAAATAGATAGAGTCTGGCAAACGAAAGTAGACACTCGAATTATTTGCAAACTTTTTATATGGCAATGCTATACTAATGTCAACCCCAATTTTCCGTATCACTATTTATCTTTTTGTAAAAACATTTTCTCTATTTAATAATTTAAAAAGTTTCATTGTTAATGTAGACAACAATGATTCCTGTGACTCTTATGAATCTTTTCACATGGAAGTCTTAGATTCAGATTTTGATTGATAGTGAATAAACCAAAATTATTATAGATTTCTGTTGCTTTTTTTTATTCAGATTGATATATCTAAAGTATTACCTACCTAAATGTACCTATAGTATTTTTATTCAGACGAAGTAATATAAATAATTCTAAAGTATCAAATTGGGTTATTCCAGGTATTTCATACTAGTTTTTGGGGTTGCTAGCCTGATATTTTTTAAATTTGCCGCGCTTTTTCAGTCTACTTTCGTTTGCCAGACTCTTGTCATTTTTATTATGGTTGCATTCTGCGGACGCGTGAGCTTGGTTTAGAAATAATCTTAACTGTGAGTCTTCGATCAACAATACCAACTAGATGTAGTAGGGTCGGCGCAAGAAATACGTCTCGGTAAATAACAGCTCCCTTGAGACGTGAGCTCTTATTTTGTTCAGTTTGTTATAGTAAGTATTGAAAATGTAGGGTAGTCAGTATATATTCACGCGGACAGAATTTAGCATTGATTTTGTACGTGACCCGTTATCTAGTTGGTTTGTTCATCGACGCTTTGAGCAATGTGATCGTTATAAATGCTTGTATTTGTCAAGGTTGTGAATGTAATGAACAAATGTTAAATCAAATAAATATTTTTAATTATTGTATAAAATTGTAATTATTTGCCCTCTTGCCTACTTTTTCTTCGAATCTATCTCAAAGTACTACATAATGTAAGAAAGAAACCGTTACCTACACGGGTTGCTTTACATAATGTTTTACAAATGTCCGATAACTTTCACGACTGTTTTGAAAACACGACTCTTAAGTACGAGAACTAACAGTAAAGGCCCGACGTCAAGCCTGAGCAGTCAACACTGAAGAAACCTGAAATAAGTCTGAAAAACTGACCATAATCTAAGCAAGATACAGAAAAAGTGATATTGTGATTGACATTCCAAGACTTAATTAGAAAAAGTTTATCTAGTAACTGAGAAAAAAAATTGTAATCAAGAAGTCACCAAAAACAGTTATAATATCCTTATCACACACATGCAAGCACCGTAAAATTCAACAAGTTGAATGACACAAAACTATATTGCTATCAAAATGTCGAGCGTAGCTGTCTTCGTATTTCTATTGGATAATCTAGCAGGTAAACTATATTAACTCCTTTATTCCAAATTATGTACAATTTTTATTTTCAGCCTGAATTGTCCCACTGCAGGGCAAAGGCCTCCCTTTCCTCTTTCCATTTCGCCCGGTTTTGGGCAAGTGTAGACCAGTCCTATCTGTAGGTGTCAAGATCGTTTCGCTATCGCCATGTGGCTGTATATTTGCCGGGACCCACATTGTGGAAGGTTTAGCCCATGAATCGTTCAACATGCCGCAAAAGTGGTCGGTCCAGTCTCATTTAAGCTTGGCTGCTTTTTGAGTGACGCCGGCGATTTGTGTTTTTAAGCGCAGCACTGTATTCCTAATACGGTCAGTTAATCTGACTTCAAGAATGCTGAGCTCCATTGCTCGCTGGCAAACCTCGAGCTTGAAACTCTGCTGAATTGTCAAAGACAAGGTTTGAGAGTTGAGAGCCGTATGTGAGGATAGGGAGAATGCACATGTCCATTATTGTGCGTTTGTGGATGATCTTCTTTCTTCAGAACCTTCATTGACCAATAGCTCTGCCAGGAGTTTTCGGAGCGTCTTGCAACTTTATTCTGTCTCGCCTGGCCAATGTAGTCTGGGACATATGCAATCTTCACACCCCCTATATACACTTGCTGTTGGACGTTGTTAGTCATGAGTTTGGTCTTTATAGTTCTCGCCAACCGAAGCGCAAGTCAAGGATCGGTGCTGTTTGTAAGAGATTTCAGCCAATTTCAGGGCGGCCAAGAAGTTTGGCGAGAACTATACTACTCGGTCAATTAGTGCGCACCTGGCGATGTGACGTCACTTTAACGTTCGACTCTCGCTATTGGCGCACGAGGTGACTTCGGGGCGCCGCGCGGGTTGGTGGGGCTGGAGTCGCAGTTCAACGAGGTGCACAGTTATTTTGACCGAGTAGTATTATCAACATATAGTTTATTTCTGAATGGAGGCATTACTTTATTTACTAGTAGGTACTTACTTTTGGAAAAGTACATAGTACAAATGTTTGAAATGCTAGCGCAAACTGAACCTAATATATAGGGTGAAAAGTTTTTTTGAAAACCAATTATAGACGTATAAGTTTTTTGTTCATTATTGTAAAATAAGACCGTGGTCTTTTGGGACCATGATAGCCTATTTTGAGGTTTTCTTTCTGTAGAAATTTGTTATATGCCTGCAGTATGTGTTGTGGCAAATAAATTTGTTTTCTTTCGATGTCTTCCTTATTATAAAGAAGGTTTTTATCGAAGATATATATCTGACTGATTTAATGCAGGACCTATGGGTATTTTTACCCCACGGTGCTACGGTGTTTTGTTGCCATAGTACTACCATCTACAATACAAAGACCTGTGTGTTTACAAACAATAGAAAAAGCCAGCATAATGTTGATGTGGTTATCGCGGCTTTATATAACAGCTCAAAGCATGTTCTTGAGTTTTAATATTATGCTTGAAACCTAGCAAAATCTCTAGATGAAATTAAGCATGAATGAATTATCTCATTTTAACACGCTTTTTTTTTGCGATCATTTTAGGTTTCAACTACGCCATGAACGAAACTCTATTCCAAAACGCAAGGTTCTCAAATAGCGAAGAGACTCCAGGCATCCAAGACTGTGACCCTTTCACCACCGACCAGATCCTGAGCGCCGTCAGTCAGGACCAGAACCTGGTCATCGTACCATCCTTCAGAGGAGATGTCAGCCGTTCTGACAACGATCAACCCGAAGAACAGACCTCGGAGATGTTAGACAAAGTCTTAGTCGACAATTCTCTGCCTGAACCAGACATTTCGAGATCTTTCGATGAAAATAAATCGAAATTCGACAACGATTTTACTTTATTATCTAGGATTAGTTTTCGCGGCAATACTAAAAAAGTTTACCATGAAGTTAAAAATAGGACTGAAGTTGACTTGCCGAAAGATGCGCCATTTTTGGTCGCCATATTTGAAACGCTTGAGAATGTTACCGCGCAAACCTGCGCTGGAACTCTGTTGACGTCGCGATGGGTGCTGACCGCTGCCAATTGTATTAATGTCTTGAGTAACCTGCATGCCAACAAGTAAGATTTATGTCATCTTTTATTCCTTTAAACTAGCACAGTTCTCAGATGCTTGAACTGAAAAGAGCAATAGGGTCAGCTATTTATTCTGCTTATTGCCTACCAAAGCTGCTTTTGAATTAGTTATTTAACAAAGCTATGCCGTTATGAGGTTCTTGGCATCCTTTATTACACATGGTCAAATTAAAGTAGTTACCAAAATAAGGTAAGGTAATAGGTAAGTAAGCTACAACCTTGGCGACTCCACGATCCGTATGTCTGTCTGTCTGTCCGTCTGTCACCAGGCTGTATCTCATGAACCGTGATAGCTAGACAGTTGAAATTTTCACAGATGATGTATTTATGTTGCCGCTCTAACAACAAATACTAAAAACAGAATAAAATAAATATTTAAGTGGGGCTCCCATACAACAAATGTGTTTTTTTGCCGTTTTTTCGATAATGGTACGAAACCCTTCGTGCGTGAGTCCGACTCGCACTTGGCCAGTTTTTTATATCGACACACATCACGTCTGCTAAGTTTTGTTACCCAATTTAATTTCACCCTGTGTTCTGACGTCTTATTACGTGTTTGCAGCACAAACACGACAAGCTCTAGCCACTACACGATAGTGGCGGAGTCCTCAAACCCTCTCATGGGAGGATCAGCTCACAACGTGACGAGGGTTGTCCTGCACCATGCCACCAACTCCTCACAGTCAGCCTTCGAAGAAGAGAACGGGTCATACTTAGCGCTGATGAGGATTGAGCCGGAGGTAGAAGGTCCTGCCTTGGAGCTAATGAAAGAGGCTGTGGATAAGGGGGACGTTATGGCGTATGGATGGATCTTGTCGAGGGTGAGATGGCATATAACTCAAGACTTTCACATTGAGATTTTTAGAGCAATCAAAACTATTTACGCAATCAAGTACCTACCTACCATATCATACGAAAATTAACACTTAGTGACTGTGATGAAGTGTTTCATACAAATATGAAAGTTATCTTAATAACAGTAAAATTCATTTTCTTGAATGAATGAATGAAGCGCTACTGTTGTCTAGTTGAGTAAAACTAACGTTCGCTATATTATTGGAGCATTACAATTGGTAACGCCACCAGCAGCCGAATTGCGTAAGTATATTATCCAAAGCAAAAGAATCGATTCTTTCCCAAAACCAACTTTACTTAGTGCATATTGATACGAAAAGTCGTTTTTGGGAAGGAATCAATTCTTTTGCTTTGGATAATATACTTACGCAATTCGGCTGCAGAACTTCAACAAAATCTTAAATTCTACTTGTTTATGAAGATCTTACAATTCCAGAACGAATCAGACTCGGAACACGACTCCATGACTTGCTCGTCAGCGTTGAGCCAGATCCTCAGTCCTACGGAGTGCCAGGCCATGTACAGCTACAAAGAAAACGATGTGCTGTGTCTCCGAAGCAAGGATAAGGTCAATGTTACGCAGGTTTGTAATAAGCACTTTAAAGTAACGATATTTTTTCCGAAATACCTTTTCTGCTAGCCATACGTATACGAAAGAATGGAATAGAAAACATTTATTCGACACAGACACAACTGCAACAATCGCTTCAATGAATAATTATGCTTCTAACATCCAGCGGTTACCTACGACCCACATCAGGTCATCGATTCTACTTGTGGGAAGCCTCCAGCCAGGTCCTCTATATGATTTTTCAACGGGATGGGCAAAAAATCGTGGATCAAACGAAACAGGAAATTTTATGTAGTGGACCGAAATCTGTATGAAGCGAGGATTAGTGGTCGGATATGCATCAGGCATGATGTTTTATTATGGTTTCAGCTAAGTACGGGCGGTCCGGTGCTGTATATTCACGACGATAAGGTGAAGATGTTGGCAGTGGTGCAGACTGACGAGGAGGTGTTCGTGTCGTACCCGATCGCGGCGCATCACGACTGGATCCTACACACTATTAGTAATAAATGATATCTTAGTAATCTTGTTTTATTGTGATGTCTGTCCTGTTGGATAGAATTATTATTAAACCAGTAATAATAGGGATGTTTCCTGGGTATAAAAAATTAATGATAATTCTATTTAGTGCGTCAGTGAGATTATCAAATAATATTGGACACGTATTTTTTGCTTTATCAAATAAATAAAACCGGCCAAGTGCGAGTCGGACACGCGCACGAAGGATTCCGTACCATTATGGCGCAACCTAGCTCTTGCTAAATATGTTTTTATGGTTTTTCGTGGCATGCTGAATAATCCACAAATATTGGAATCGTTGGGATTGCTCGTTCCAAACAGGAGGCTACGGTTAGGACCTAGGGAGGGGCTTTTTAAAGTCCCGGCAACCCGTACAAATTTATTAAAGTTTGCACCAGTGATTCGTGCAGTAGGAATACTTAATAGCATCTCTTTGCGTTTGGACATATTTTCTTGCTCTTTGGCGGAATTCCAGAGGGTGACACTTAGTGTGTTGTCCACTGTGTAACTTGTGCTTCTACCCAGACCTGTTACTTGGGACTGCTATTAGCAATTTATGACTACTTTTGTAAGCTTGGGTCTTACCTGTTAAAACAAATGTATGTGTTAATTAATAAATAAATAAATTATCGCAAAAAAACGGCAATAAAATCACGTTTCTTTGTATGGGAGCCCCAGTTAAATATTTATTTTATTCTGTTTTTAGTATTTGTTGTTATAGCGGCAACAGAAATACATTATCTGTGAAAATTTCAACTATCTAGCTATGACGGTTCATGAGATACAGCCTGGTGACAGACAAACAGACGGACAGTGGAGTCTTAGTAATAGGGTCCCGTTTTACCCTTTGGGTACGGAATCCTAAAAATTTACAAAGATAAAGCGCAGTTCAGGAGTGGGAGCTTATGACCTCTCTTTTTCAGTATAAAGTGTAGCACACCGTGATGTCCCACGATAGTTTAACGCACTGCATCGTCGTATTTTTTTGTTTACGTGGCAAAAGAAAAAAAACATGTCCAATATTTTTAGGTTATCTAATTAACGGACTAAATAGATATTTTTGTCAACTACCCTGTTTGAATGGGAGACGACTAAAAGGAAATAAGTAAGGAAAAACACAAAAATAAATATTCGTAGGGGAAGACCTCGCGCGTTCTTTTTTTTTTAGCGTGGAGAAATACTCATGCATACTGCGCTACCACGGGGAGATAGCGCAGTTATGTGGGACTCTAACTCATTAAATCTCCACGGTGTCCTACTGTGCCGCTTATGGCAGGAACGCGGCAGCATACATCCGCGAACCCGCCGCGGCTGTCCGTCACCGGACCCTCCTTTGGGGAGTAACCCCCGTCACTGGCGTACGAGAACACGTTGCACGCCGTGACCACCCCAGGGACCAAACCGGCACATGGGCGCCAGACGACCCCTTGTGTGGCGCCCTTGGTCGCGAGATTACTAAAGTACGACACTTCTGGCTACCCAGCCACAACAACGTTATTAGTTAAATCGCATGCGTGAACAATTTTACAGCACCATCTAGTGACGAATAACTATAGCTAGTTGTTATTCCTCTCACCGCTAGATGGCGTTAGAATTACCCTATGGCAGATAATACTAGCATACCTGTGATAATGTGATCTCAATTCGGTAAGATGTTTTATTTTCACTTACCTGCAGTTGCAGTTGATCAATATTTTTTTTTATTATTTAATTTATTTATTGACACACACACAAGTTACAACAAAGAATCATTTTGCACAACGAGATAATAATGGTAAACTTGTTACAAAATTTAAGTGGCAATGGGCCCCAAACTAGGCACAGCCTGTATCTTGGAGGCCTAGAAATTGAGAGTAGACAGATTGAGTGTACAATGTTACACAGCACAAAGTTACTAGTTGTTAATTTATATACTGTATAATGGCTTATAAATAACATAATATAACTTAATGGCTTCCAAATATTAGTGAACAAGGTGTGCCTCTTTGGTTTGGAAGATGAAAGCACGGCTGCCGAGTGTAGGGTATTAGGTTTGGAAATTGCACGATTCGATAATTATGTAACTTTTTGCCTATGATCTTCAATTTTCTTTCTTTCTTTGTTCTTTATTTATTCGTTCTCTCTTTTTATTTTTATTTCAATTATCAGGACATTCATGACTGACCACTTATCATGATACAACACTGATACCGCAAAAAAATACATATCTAAATCTAATTCATCGAAATTCTTTAACAGAACAAATTGTATTTGTTTAAATTACGAGCAGGTATGCCGCCTCCCTTGAGGTAAGCGAAATACGTCAGAAGTGCTAATGTAAGGCTTCTTGCACGCAAACTAACGTGCATTGCGTAGGGCTTCCAAACACTAGCAGTTTGCATTGCGCTACAAATAAATAATGAACCAAAAGGTGTGGTTGTAGCGGTTTTAATTATAAGATGGGATATACAAGGCAAAGAAAAATATCTACAAAGATAAAGTTTAGATACAGGTAAGTTTACCTTTAAAATACCTACCTCATTGTGGGGTGTAGGTAGTCTAACCATCGACCATGAGACCTAGGTATAACTTATTTACATAAGCGCAATATATTTTTACTAGCTTCTGCCGGCGGCTTTGCCCGCGTATAAGTTGTTTTCTTATCCCAAGGGAACATTATACCGGGATGAAAAGTAGCCTATATGTAGTGTATTGCAGACCAATATCTGTGCCGAATTTGATCCAGATCTGTTCAGCTCTTCTGGCGTCCAAAGTTTCGCCTTTATAATATTAGTTTGATAATTAGGAAGTGTAGCCGTTGGGCATAGGGTTCGGGCCTCTGAGTAAAAGTCCTTGCTAAATTTACACTACTTTAATCACCAAATACACGTACAGAAACAAAAACAAGATAAACATGAAATAATTACTCAAAGTAACCATTAGAGGTCTAAGATGGCCGGCGGTTTCCGAGTGCGGCCTGAAACACGTCGCGTGCACGTTTCGAGGGTAGGCTTAGACTTAGACTGTAAAGAAAGAAATAAAACAGCTCTCTGATTTACATCTGAAACCAGTTATTATTATTATGCAACACAAGCAATATGCAACAAGAGCTATTAGAGTTCCCAGTTCTATCCGAATTGAAAATGTTCTGAATTATGATGGATAGAGATCGGATGCCGTGCGTTAGCTTCTCTTCAACAAGTACTACGGCTAGGTACTTCGGAACCGAAATTTCTCGAATTCGGATCGGCTGCAGCGCGTAACAACCGCCCTATCTCGACTTGGTCATGTAAATGAAAAAAAATCATCACCATCAGCCTTTTAATGTGCCCTCTGCTGGGACACAGGCCTCCTCTCTGTGATAGGGAATGGGCCGGAATCCACCACGCGGGCCCAGTGCGGGTTGGACATGCCTTTCCTGACGATGTTTCCCTTCACTGTTTTGAGAGCAGTGGTGATGAAAGAATTTACACAAAGTAAAGCGCCTGCCTGGGTTCGAACCCACGACATACAACTTGTAAGTCGCGGCCGCTACCACAGGGCCACCTCTGCTCTGAAATGAAAAAAAAAACATAATATAAGTAAAAACTGATGGTCTGTTAAAAGCTTTCTGTCCTTATGTAATCATCAGTGGCTACAGATGTTGGTACAACCTACTTCTACTTAATTCTACAACCTACTTAATTCTATGCAAATATGAATAATAAATTCATCTTCTGTAGAAGTAACGGCGGAATTCGCGATTTGTAAAGAATGTGTAAGCAATGTGTTATTTACCTACTATTTCATTCACAGCATAATTTTGTTATGTAATTTTATGACTTAACTTTCACGCTTCTTTTCCTTTCTTACGCATAATATATACGTAAGGCTGACCGCCGTGACCTCTGGCTGGCAAACAACCAAAATAAACTTTCGGTGAACCAGAATGCTCAATCCGGAGTCAGTTACTTTCTAGTAGGAACGCAATACTAAGATCTCCGAATGTCACTCCTAATTTCTCCTGTGGTAAAGATATTGTCGATCCTCCTTGCTGGTAAGCTGATTGATGAATTCACTTTTGATTATTGGCTCTCCGAGAATCTTGAAAATACATTTGGGACAGACTGGCGACAGAAAACCGGGTTTGTAGTGCAACTGATCTGAGGTGAAGACTTCAGTTTAGACTGTGAGATGCTGAGTATGTTGTTTGTTAATAGATTGTTTCGAATTCGAGTCATAAATGCTGTTCCAAAAGAGCTCACTGAAACCTTAGGCTTCGAAAAATATCAAAAATGTATGGGATTGTGAAGCGCTATAATAGAAATGTCACATGATCAATCCTTACATTTTGGCATTCCTATCGCCGTCATTGCTGACATCCAATTACATTTGTCTAGATTCTCTTCTCTTCATATTCTACATGACAACGGCACGTGTTTCTAATATTATGAAATAACTCATAAAGACTTTAAGACTCAGGTCGGTAGCCCATTGCCTTCGCCCACTAACACGCCAATAAGCCATTTCCTCTGACATTGACACTTACAATATACTCCACAATTCCTCATCTAAGATCTTCATCTAGAGATGTGGCATTAATTTAGTTCCACTTCCCGCTGCTATTGTGAAGAGAGCGGAAAAGTCCGACGAGGAACTTGGATGGTGGATAGCCATCAGATTCATCCTGCAATCTACACCCCGAATGATCGCACATTCCGATTTTTTCGACTGTTCAAACTTTTTAACAGACCGTGTCTAGCTGTCTGTAGTAATTTTCTCTCTACGTTGTCTGATCTATCTAAGTAGGTCACTTATTACTAACAAGCCCTAGACCTATATCGGCGCCCACACGGAAGTCACAACACGCGAGTGAAACCACCTCGATCAGCAGGCACTGACCGCTGTAACGTCACTGGCGAAGAAAGTGCAGCGGTGGGCAGTGGGCACGACACTGGCGCGTCCGAGCCAGCCAGACTCAGCCAGCCAGTCCACGAAAGACGCGCGCGCGGGCCGCACGCTCGCGACATGGCCGAGCGGAACACGCAACACCAATAAAAAGTTTAATTAAAAATACAACATGTCAATCCGACGATTACTAAGTGCCGTGCGCTCTGCGCGAGAAGCCATCACCCGCGGTGCTCCTATGGCGGACGGACTTTTGAAATCCCTGTTATCAGTTGTTGTTATATTCTGCATCGCGGTGTCGTCGCCTCCGTCGGCGTCTGCGAAGCCGTTTGCGTTCAGTTTTCCCGCGGGATGGTCACTGGCTGGCCTGGTGGGGACTGTTGGGGCCAGGTCCGAGGACGCGGAGCGCCGGGAGCCGGCGGCCGGGGCGAAGCCCTACACGGGGCGGCGCGTCGGTAACGACACGCTGCGGATGGTGTACCACCACGACCTGACCGTAGCCGTGGTGGAGCTGGGGCCCAACAAGCTGCTGCTCAACTGCGAACTCATTGAGACACAGTGAGTACCAGCATGCTTCCTTGTTTAGACTTACAGCAGCACTAAGCTGACGATCTGTCAAAACTTTACAGGACTTAAATTAAGCAGCAAAAACCATTTTCCTAATTTTCAAAACAACATCGTGTTCAGGAAAAACGTTTCTTGTATGAAAAGAAAAGTTCGCTTTCAGTGTGAGAGCGTCGACACATGCTAACTAATGCATACTTAATCACAGGCATTTACAGGCCTTCGCTACGTCCGCATGTTCCACGAAACTTAATAAATAACAATTACTTATCGATTCCGGCTACCGCTGTCCACTACAAGCAGGATTTTATATAGGCTTACGGAGCATTAAAAGTTTGCTTTAGCCTCTGCCTTTCCTAGACTCAAATGCTAGCCAGCTGTTCATCTAAACTTTTTAGTACGTTTAGTGCCGTAAAACGGCACTTTACGTACTTTCTAAAGCCTACCTACTCCTTAGTAACGGCAAGATTAAAATATATATTATTGATTCATATACATTATTTTTGAAACATGTTTTTTTCGTATGACTAATAGAAATTCTAATTTGACTACTTAAGCTTTAAAGAAATAATTAACAACACGATATTTTATCGCTTATTTTGCATACTCCATCAAAACGACTTGGATGTTTAAAAATATTTTTATACAGGAAAAAATATGGTTAGAATTTCTTCTTAATCTACATAGGAAGAGCAGTGGTGGCCCAGTGGTATTGGCCGCGACTTACAAGTTGTTGGTCGTGGGTTCAAACCCAGGCAGGCGCTTTACTTTGTGTTAATTATTTCATTACCATCTCAAAACGCTGAAGGAAAACATCGTAAGGACGGCATGTCCTAGAACCAAAACTTCGAAAACATGTGACATTCACCAACCCGCACTGGGCCCACGTGGTGGATTACGGCCCATTCCCTCTCATAGAGAGGAGGCCTGTGTCCCAGCACGAACATTAATAGGCTGATGATGATGATGATATACATAGGAAACGTAAATCAAAAAATATTTTGCAAACAAAAATGTCCAAAAGGAGGTCCAGTATTGAAATTCTCTCCGAGTGGACGCACGGCCAGTACCGCATAAACATTGGGGAATATACTTATGCGCTTTAAAAAGCGGTGATATCGTTTGTTTATACGTATAAGGGGTAATCTCTGGCTCTGATTGTAAAATTCACTTAAGGAAAGCTACACTGTCGCTAAGAGCCAGTTTTTTATCCGTAGTTAACTCAACCAATGGATAATTACTAACCAATGATTTTAAAATTCGCTAAAATGAGTTTCTTCATCAATTGTTAGCATCACAAATGGCCAAATAAGTTGGAGAGTTAATTATTTACCACATTAAAAATAACGATAATGCATTTTAGCGAAATTTAAAACCACTGGCTATATATTTAACCATTGGTTGAGTTAACATGGAACCAAAAAACTGGGCCTTTTTATCCCAATAAAATGCACATCTGTTTTGCAATAGGCCACGGCAGCAAAGTCGAGAGAAATAACTAGTATACCTAACATAAAGAACAAGAACAATTTGATCATTACTGGGTTACTGCCTAGTTTTTGCTGCCCAATTGTCCAATTACTGACAATTTTCAACTAAACAAATAATTTCATCAACAAGATGGAACGCCTGTCCTTTTTACTTTATTTTTATTGAGGAGTCTGTTGCTAGCCAGCTAGTATAGACCAGCAAGTATAGACCGCTTGTGGCCTTTACCTAACCAGTTAACCCTGTTCACTCGCTTCTAGGGATTCATAACCCAATGCACTCACTCTGACAACTAAAAACAAGCCGGTAAATCTATCAGGGGCTTTATGACAGGACAGCACAAAGCTATAAAAATTGTGGGTTTTGTCAATTTGTCCAATGAACTCAAAGCTTTGAAAAGTAAAATAAAAATCGGAGTCGGACTCGCGCACTAAGGGTTCCGTATCATTATCGCAAAAAACGTTAAGGAATCACGTTTTTTGTATGGACGCCCTACTTAAATATTTATTTTATTCTGTTTTTCGTATTTGTTGTTATAGCGGCAACAGAAATACATCATCTGTGAAAATTTCAACTGTCTAGCTATCACGGTTCATGAGATACAGCCTGGTGACAGACGGACTGCGGAGTCTTAGTAATAGGGTCCCGTTTTTACCCTTTGGGTACGGAACCCTAAAAAACAGCTTAATTCTTTACTAACAGGGACAATGATTAAATTAAAACGCAACCAAACAGTTATCCCAGCCGAAAGAAATCTTCTGTTGGACATAGGTAGGTCTCCCCAAGCGGTCCTTAGTGTGCTTCTCGCATCCAGTGAATTTACAATTATACAGAACTAGCTGTTGCCCGCGACTTCGTCTGCGTAGCATTAGTACTTCGAACAGCATTTTCTTTATATCGCGCAATAATATTGTAGGTGTGGGCCGCCTAACTTGAGTAATTATTAGTTCACCATACAAACTTCCACCCCCCTTTCCTTCCCAAGGTCTCAAACTATCTCCATACAAAATTTCATCTAAATCGTTGCAGCGGTTTAAGCGTGAACATAATATTAGTTAGGAATATGTAATATGGAGGCTCTGTTTTGATCAAGATTGATAAGTGTTTGACGCTAACAAAATCCGTTGTTTGATATTACTTTTAGAGCCACGCTAAATTACCCTTCATAAAACTGACGTTCCACTACACTCCTCATAAGAAAAGCGTTTTCCGCCAATCATGAGTAATTAACTTTTTATAGAACGCAAGCTTACACCGGCGAATTATAAACGCCACTTCACAATAAAGGAACTCGGCGCAATCAGTGGTATCGCACACTGGACTGCGTTACCTCTGCATAGCACTAGTCAAACGTTTCTACAGGATCAATATAAAGCCCTAGTTTACAGTTATGATCATTTAAGAAATTTCCGTTACAGTCGGACAGAAACTGCCACATAATGCTTTTAATGGGTTCCGTACCCAAACGGTAAAAACGGGACCCTTTAAGGCTCCGCGGTCCGTGTGTCTGTCCGTCTGTCATAAGGCTGTATCTCATGAACCGTGATACCTAGACAGTTGAAATTTTCACAGATGATGTATTTCTGTTGCCGCTATAATAACAAATACTAAAAACAGAATAAAATAAATATTTAATTGGGGCTCCAATACAACAAACGCGATTTTATTGCCGTTTTTTGCGATAATGGTACGGAACTCTTCGTGCGCGAGTCCGACTCGCACTTGGCCAGTTTTTATATAGTAACTGCATTGCGGTTAAATATCTTGACATTATTATGACAATATCTATAACAAATAGTTCAACCCTTGGTCATAAACATGCTGGTATATTTTGGCTCTCATAAGCACTCATCAGTAAGAGCATTAACCCAGAAGCTGACCTCAAACAAAGATGTCAGGCAAAGGGTTTCTCATAAGAACAGAGCACCTAAAAAAGAAAAGTTTATAAATAGCCTCAAGATATACGTCTATGGCACTTATGGCACCGTTTAGTTTTGCGTAACCAAGGTTACGGATGGTTACGGCAGCCGGTTAGCCACTTAGGTGAGTAACACGGTGCAGCCAGATGACCCTTGCTTTTCCCCCTAGGACTATAAATCTAGATGCCAACGTACTACTTAACCGCTGTGTTGACGGATTTGTTGGGTCTTGTAGCATGTGTGAACTGGCTGATCAACGAGGAAAACGCCTGACCTAAAGCTTTAAGGTAACTTATAGAATATTATGACATTCTGTTTTCAACAGTAGACGACGCGACGGGACTAATTTTATGTTTCTCGTGTTAAAGTTTGTACACAGCCTCGTCGACGACTTTGGCGCAGAATATTTCGCATAGCAAATTCCTCTCTAGAATTTTTCTTCCTTCTTTCAACCATAGTCTTGACCATGAGAAGTCTTATTTAGTATGCCTGAAACTACAAAACATTCAATTTAGACCATGTGTTTTTGAAAATCCGTCGAATGTCGCCTGAGAGACACTACCTTGTATGATAGCGTAAACTTCTACCCTTGCGAAATCCATAGATGTTCTGCAATGATAGTCCTGAACCTCATCAATCAGTATTAGCCTGGCTACATTCGCACATAACGCGATGCTATCCGACCATTTCGTCCGACAACGTGCGCCCGAGTCATTTATCTTTGTCCGTCGATCGCACATCCTTGCGCTTGCCCATTTCATTGTGTACGTCTCGAGAATCGTCGAGACCTGAGACGAGTGGTGTGATGTCGAGAATAAATTCACTAGATGATTTGTTCTAAAATATTTTGGCTATTTCTTGTTCACAAGGGTCCAAAATATTAGCTGTAGTAGTGGATAGGATTTGGAAAAACACAGGTGATACTACTTGTAAAATTCATGGGCTAAACACTATAACAAACGCTGATTTGGATAAAATTGTAAGTTTATCACGCGAGTATTGCATGACCTGGAACATAAGGACCCTTTATATCCAGCGCCAGTACGTTCTCGGTAACTAGTAAGTAAATAAATCTCGTCTTCTTCTCGAGTCGATGAAAACTTTTAAACATTTTGGGCCCATGAGATATATGGCCACGTTAACAGCAGCGTCAGTTGCACAATCAATTTATATTTCACTAATTAGATATGATTGTTTCGACGATGGTTTTGAATTTGATAATCAACCACTAACAGTCTCAAGTTGTCTTCTTATTCATTCCCTGATCTCATTTATTTGTGGTCGGGTCTCCTCACTTTCCTGCGCCAAGCTGCCCCCAACTCTTTCTATATTTCAATATCAGTCACTAACTAACACACAAAGTATGTACCTAAGCGGCGGCTCACTATTTTGAGCTAAAAGGCACTAAAAGTTTCAAGTAGTGTTGAACCTAATTATTTCTGTCCATCAATTGGTAATCCTTGAACTATTTACTAACAATACATAGGACAGGATCCATTAGGCATTCATTATGTTATGTGAAATGCCAATAAGTGATTATCATTAGGATTAGTAACCAAATAATAGTACCTTGATTATATAGTTAGACAGAATGTGTCCCACGGACGGCAATTACGTATTGATTCGATCAAGTAATGATAAAAAATTAATGGAGCATGTGTCACTAATGTTATTACGTGAACAGTAAATCTATGGAGTAATGTGGTTAGAATAATTTATTTATGTATTGAATCGTTTTGCTCCAAGGTCTTGCTTTGTCAAAATGAAGTTTTCTATTTATTTGTTGATTTTTATTCTTTATTGATATGCTTTATATTGAAAGCGATTTTTCATAATACCTATTCATAAAACCATAAATTAAAATTTTATTCTAATGTCCGATAAACAGTGATCTCGATTTGACGCGACTCTAGATGGAAATATCCTGTTTAAAAATCTTTTCCTTTTTTGTTTCACTAGTCGTCCACTTAAAATAAGACTATTCTGATTGCGCAGGTTTTTTTTTCAGGTTTATCACAAAATATGGCGGAATAACCGCATATCATGTCAAGCCAACTTTATTTTGTTTATTGGTGCTGAAAATGTTTTCACACGCACATGAATATTGAAAACTGTTGGATTTGTTGAAAAACAATTGAGTCCGACCAAAGTAAAATCACCGTCATGCCGGATATAATTGAACTGTGAGAACTAAACGTGATCAGACCGTAAGAAAACCAGTTGAAGGGTCTTATGGTCAGATACTCCTGAAACCTTCTGAAAATCCCTCCTAAATTTCTTAATTAATCGGAGTCTCCTTTCACTGCAAAATTCGCTGTTATGTTATGACAACATAGAACATTGGTCCACTATCATCATCTTGTGGTTCATACATCTTTATTAATGTTCACTCCGCGTCACCTCCTTTCTAGCCATATGTTTCAATAAATCCATGTGCAGTGGTATCTCTACTCTTTAAATCCAATAGATAGATAAAATAATATATGCTCTATTCAAATACAATTATAGTACCCACTCCTACATTTTAACAAAGCATATGCATACTGCCTCCTCTCTGTGAGAGCGAATGGGAAAAATTTACCTCGCGGGCCAGGCAACCCGCACGGGTTGGTAAATATCACATGCCTTTGATTTTTTTCGTATTTTTTTTGGTTAGTCACGGTGTTTTCCTTCACCGTTTTGAGAGCAATTTACAAAACCAACATAGATATAGGACCATTATATGATGTCCAAAGTTAAACATAGGTTTGCCAGTGCCCCAAGATTAATGTTGAGCGCAATGCAAGCGGTGTTAGTAGGTCAGAGCATTATCCCGCAAACCCGCCACTCCTCGGCTAGTCTGCTTCGTTTCAAAGACCTCACCGCCGCGCATGTATTGTACGCGTAAGGTCAGCCATGTTTGGATTACGCTGGAAAGTTAACTAGGCTAGGGCAGTATGGGTTGAAGGATCGCTTTGTATGTTGGTGTTAATAGACTGCTCTATAATAGAGCGGGATGATTAAATTATATCACGCATGCACTGCTTGATGAGGTACCTAGGAAGAGGAGCATTTAAATACCTCTACCTCAACTCACATTTCAGCACTTTATGCTCATACAGCCGCAAACTTGTCGACACGGATATCGTATGCCCAATTGGCCAAAACAGCCTCTATATGGAGCTCAGGCACAGCCAGACGGTTTCGTCATCATGGCAGATCCCTTAGAGGACTGGGGGAGGAGCTAGATTGCACTGATGACCAGTGGTACACATTAACCCTGGATCGAAGTGGAGGTCATGCAGATCTTGTATTTGCTCAGTTGCGGGAAGATGCAGGCTGACAGTAACCACTTAGCCCCATATAAAAGAGGGTTAGATTAAGCCATTTATTTTAGGCAGCTGTCTGACAGCAAGCAGTAGCAGTGACAGAAGAAGACAGTGACAGTAACAGTCAAGTACTGCTACTGAACAATTGTGTGAGGAAATGTTATATTAAAATGTTCACATGCTACAACAAGTGTGTTTAACCATCAATGTAATAACGATTGAAATAGTTGTGTTTAATCACTGTAAAATTATAGGCACTTGCCCTGTGCCCGTAATGAACATGTGTATACTTAGGTTTATCGCAAAACTATCGTAAATCATTTTAATAGTGTAAGTTTAGCACTTCATATTAAAAAATGTGTTCAGGTTTGGAAACAGTAATAAAAACGCGATGTTTAACACGTATATATACAGAGATTATAAAAATACAGATTTTTTACAGGAACCTCGCTTTTGGTTCTTGGCAAGGGTATATTATGATACGACGTACGAGTAATGTAGGTACTCATAAATATCAAATTCATAACCTACACGATCTTTATGAAGACAATTAATTAGGCACTTCTTTCTGGGTCTGAAACACCTTGAATTCTTGGAATCGATTTCTTAGGTCAGACGATTCGCATCCGTCCGTTTCTTTGGCTAATTCTGATATTACTCTTATAATTCTGTTACTGTAGGCCCAATGAACTTAACACTTATTTAACTTAGAACTTATTTAATACCACGATGATCGCCAAGCTTGCTTACCGTGAATTCCTGACGTTTTTTTATTTGGTATGGTGACATTAAGTTGACTCTAAGTCTAGGTCAGAGGTAACAGAGACCAAGTCGACGATGGAGTGAGCTTACCCAGAACTTACCCTGTTCACTCACTTTAAAGAGGTTCGGGTTGAATGCGTTCGGAAACACAGACGTAGGCAGCGGGTTCCACTCTTTTGCGCATTATGAAGGATATTTGGAAGCGCTTGGTGCGATTGGTGGAATGGCAACTAGGTAAGGATGGTAACTTGCGTCTAGATGTCCGATGGTAAATGGGGGCTGGTCATGGTGGGATGAGGTCGTGGAGTTCTTGAGCACACTCACCGAAGTACAGTCTGTAGAAGACTGACTAGCTGGCAAGCATACGATTCCCATCAGAGTTATCAAAGAACCTAGTTGGTATTTTCGCAGTGTTTTCATTCCCTGTTGACGGCTGTTGATCTATTTGTCTAGCCTTTCAAACTACTCGTAAATTGAGTTCGGCTTCCCCAGTCCAATCGGAAGCGACTGAATAACACTATAGGACCCTCAAAAACCCACAACCCAGTACCTGGGTAATAGGATATCCCTTGGCGAGACCATTTTCTGGTTTCTGACTATCCGTACTGACAAAGATTTATAAATGACTGGCTGGGACCATCAGCTTAACATTATGCTTGCCGTCTCAAAGTAGTCTCTTTTTTCCTGTCGTATGCGATGGTTTAATAGATGAATTAATTATTAATTCATGAGGCTTAACGACCTTAACCATCCTTTATAGACCTCCAAATTAGACAGGGCAGGTTACATAACGCTGGCTAACTTTGTATATCCTTCTTATCGCAATATGACCTCGATTATAATATGAAGTCTCATGATGAACATGTGACAGAAGTTTTACATCATAGTTGACCTGCCTATGCTAAGTTGTGGTAGTGTTATCCAAATTCAATTCAGTCCTTGTATATTTTCATTTCGAGCTTATCGTTGCTTGAAAACTCGTTAAAGGCAAAAATCCCATAGACTGTGCAATGCAATCCTTTCTACAAAAAAACCATTTTGAAGGAAGCTCCTAACCCTTTGGTGCATGATTATGTTTAAAAAGTTCGTGTGTTAATATTCCTGAATTGTCAAAAGCTTCGCCATTGATAGTATTACACATCATCCAGCTGTACCGTACCTGTATGTTAGGTCATCTCAACCGCTGCGTAGTACACCCGTACCGTACTAGTGACACGGCTCTTTTGTCCGTCTACTCGGCTACGAGTCGTGCTACTCATCCGAAGCCGTGAATACCATGAATGGATAATGAGGGAGACTTCGGACATGCTTTTTATGCTGAATCTTTTGAAGGCGTGTTTTAGCCAAGCTGTAAAGCCTCGTAACTGTAACTGCCTCGTTAGTGTAGTGGTTGCAATGCACTACTGCTGAGCATGAAGAACTGGATTCGAATCTCAGATCGGGCAAATTATTTTTCCATCCAAATGAAACATTACTCAGTAGCAGCCTAGGCTCTGGACATTATCCTGGTATTACAATGTGGCTGTATGATATATCACTGCACCTCTGCCTAACTCTTCCGGGAATACAAGCGTGATGTTTTGTTTATATTATGCTGTACAAACAACTTAGCTAAATACAGGCTGATTATGGCGTTAATGCTTTTGAAAGCACTGAATGCTAGTGGACATACATATATGAACTCTTGCCTTTGCTCCATAGAGGTACTATCCTCACCTGCAACAAGAGGTTGTCCGCAAAGCGGTATGCTGTAACCATTATTGTGGTGCTTGGTAGTAGACTCGCTACTTACCAAACTCAATACCGGACCATTCTACACAGTAGGCTATGCAGATGACATAGCTATAATGGGCAATGGTAAATTCCCGAAAGTGTCTGGATTATTACAACAGCCATTGAGGATGACAGAGGAATGGTGTACAAAGAACCACCTCTCTATCAACCCAAGCAAAGCAGTCATTGTTCCATTCACGAGGAAGAGACAACTAGGAAACCTAGGAGATCTCTCCCTCAATGGAATAAAACTGCTCTGGTCCACCGAAGTTAAATATCTGAGTGTAACGCTTGAACAAGAACTCAGGTGGAAAATATTACGACAAAGGCCTTACGAGTGTTCGGCATGTGTCGGCAAAACTTGGGGGTAAAGCCCAAAGTGATACGATGGCTGTACCGGACAATGATAATACCTATTATCACATACGGCAGCATAGTGTGGTGGCCAAGAACAAACCTTTACATACTCTTTTGGCCTCATTTACGTTCATAATGGTCATACAAGCGCGCCGGGTACTAGTAGAGTTACCAACAAATACTTGCAAATGATTATATTCTGTTGGTCCCTTGGCATAATATCGTTGTCACCTTTCTTTAGACTTCTACAGAAGCCGGCAGGTCAATTTTTAGGGGGTGCATTTTCAAGACCCCGCTTCGATAGTTTTCTTTTGCCCATTCATACACAGAGATAGATCTAAGTTTGTCGTCTCAGAGTAAATAACTTGAGAAGCAAAGAAAAAGCAGAATTGCGAGAGCGAGCGAAGCGAGCTCCAAAATTTTAGCACTTCGCCTCGAATATGCTATGCTCTCTATTATAAGAAGAAGATTTTATTGAAAGTCAGGCACCCACTTGCGCCCATTTGCAGAAGTATGGTTCCATTATTACCGGCACAAAAAACACTATGTCGATATTGTCTTAATAAAGGTGTATGTACACCCATATTGCGCTAGTCAACGAGCGAGCCTATTGGTATTGTTCCTATAACAGGGCACCAAAAATCTTTTCGGTATCTTTTAGTAAGACAATAAAACAATCAATCAAAGCACAATCCAATTACAATGTAATGCGTAGGTTTTGATTGAAACTAATGATTGTTTTGATATCAACAACATATTAACTTTGACATTGTGGGTAGACAACATCAGAGTTCATTAAACTGACGCAGACAAGTTAAATTTAAAAAAATAAGAATCCCCCGACACATTTTTATTTCATGCTACATAATTTATCTAGTAGTAGATACGTTTCGATCGACAATCTATTGAACACTTAAATTATTATGACCCGATATCTTGCGAAACAATCCCGATTCAAACAGTAAAACGCTCATAAGTTTAGTACTGCTGAACTGATTTTCATCAAACACAGCTAAGAACACTCTCGATAAAGACACCTTTCAAACAAAAAAATTAAATCTGAATCGGTTCATCCGTTTAGGAGCAATTATGCCACAGACAGATACACAGGTACACACGTCAAACTTATATTATAACACCCGTCTTTTTCTGTTAAAAACCAATGTGCACAGAACTGATTGAAATGGAATGGTCTTTGATACAAACTGTTGGTGCAAATTCTTTTCTGAAGGAACCCTTTATTTTCTTCCAATGGAGAATTTTAATCTGCCTAGGAGCCTGTGTAAATTTTAAATTGTTCAGAGGAAATTGCCAGTCCCTGAAGTATCATTACAAGAATTTAAATTTTTGCTGTACAGTTTGCAAAATACAAGGTTTTTAAATATTTAAAAACCTCGTCAATTATTATTTTATTCAAAAATTGTAAGCTATAGCACTGAAGTTTGCTGTTAGAGAACCCAATTCTATATTAAGCTCGCCTTTGTTCATAAGCTGGGCTACTACTACTGTAACATTATATTTTAATCCCAGACGGAAAAAGAGGGGTGTTATAAGTGTGTTTGTGTATCTGTCTATGGCATCAGAGCTCCAAAACGGATAAACCGATTTTGATTTCATATTTTTTTTTGTTAGAATCGTGACTTTATCGAGAGTGTTCTTAGCTATGTTTGATGAAAAATTGGTTCAGCCGTTCAAAAGTTATGGGCGTTTTACTGTTGGAATCGGGCGGTTTTGCAAGATATGGTGTCATAATTACGTGTTCAATAAATTGTCGATAGAAGCGTGTCTACTACTAGATAAATTATGTAGGATGAAATAAAAATCTGTCGGAGGATTTTTAAATTTTACTTGTTACTCTATGTTTAAAAATTTTGAAAAATCCCTCGACGGTTAAAAAGTAATTGAAAAAGGATAAAATAATGTAAAAAGCTATAGGCTGCCATTAAGTGTACTAGTTTTATAGTAACGTGAATAATTGGAGGTTTTTTAGCGTTATACTTACACCCGGCCGTGCCCCTACAGTGGGGAACTTTAGAAGTTGATTTGATTATTTACGATGAAATTTAAAATAGTGATAACAGCCCCCGACGGATGTTCTTGGGTGTTTGAACTATTTTATCCTTTTTTAATTACTTTTTAACCGTCGTGGTTTTTCACAAAAAAAATAATTTTGCTTTTATTAACTTTTAGAGAGCATAGATATTATAAAATCGGTCTCTACTATACCGGTTTTAGAGAAAAATGGCAACACGGATTTGCACAAACATCCTCTCACCCTAAACGCATAAATCGTCTCCGTTCCTTCGTGGATAATAAATAAAATGATTTTGATTAGAACAGTTAGATACCCTATCTCCTAAGTAAGGTATATGTTCGTATTCCACGCAACAACCTCGTGTAATATATTTAGAATAATTTGGCCATGACATGCTTCTGAGCTAAAGTTTCATGATCAGTTGAAATCATCATTATCATTCACAATATCGAATAGTATTACGAAAAAAAAAATTTTGGATATATGTACTTCCAAAATTTATTTTAGACGATGATGTTTATGAAAGTTTTCTTTTTATGTTAAAATTAAATATTATGTTATTTAAATGTATGCATGCAATTGGTGAGAAATAAAGGCTATATTCATTTATTTCCTTTATTCAATGTATGCACATATTTTTTACATTTTTAAATATTAGCTTATAAAACTAAATTATTATTATTAAAGAGACGATGAATTGACCACGCATAGATCTAACGTATCATGATATTCATGATGAGCCATGAAGGATGGCTAAAGGCTATTAGCTACACAAACTATTGATGAATCTATTACTGGCAATATATCAAATGGACTGCCGATATTGCTGAGTAATGCCCTTTTGTGATGCTGATTTTGGGATATATCCCTCATATATACCTAAATGATCGAAAGTTTATATTGTACGTATAAAATTAACAGAAGTTCTGAAGTAAAGACAAATCGTCTTGTTCTTGCACCTGTTCTTACCTCTTGGTTCCTACTAACACCATGTCTTGTGCTGCTAAAAGAAAGAAATAAAAACTGAAGAGCTAAGACATATTTTTGACAATTTTACTATATTTGTAGAATGACCCAAGTACTAATATTAATCATTTATACTTAGTGGTATAGACAAACAACTCAGTGTCATTTTCATCATTGAAGCGTAGGTAATTCTTGGTAAACACGGGTCGCGAGTTCGATTCCCAGACAAATTCACACTGGAATATGCTATTTGCAACAGAGAATTTCGATACCAAGACTCTCATACAGTCAAACAGTTTTTCGAATCATCGTGTTTGCGACAACTTCATTCGATATAGCGGTTTTCGAACTGGCGTAGGTACTACTAGTAAAGTTTTTTGAAATAGCGTGCGTCGCAATAACGTCATTCGAAACTTCATAACACTCCCACAAAGTACATGTATGTATCCAAAACTAATGGGTAGCAGCATCTTTCTGTTTGCCAATAGTTTTATTAGCAGTGAAAGTAATTATTGGAAAATTGAGATCACTTATTCCGTATGGGTACCTATTTATTTTAGAGCAAGCTTTTGTTGCCAAAATGGTGTTAACAACTTCTAAATTCGAAATCTTCCGACGTCACCCGAGCATCGCCGAAGTAGCTTATTCTTACCCGTTTAGCAGTCGTCGCGCATGTGTCGGCAATACAGAAGTCATGTCGCAAGGACACACTGACGTGAATTATTTAGTGGAAGCCCTTTTAAAGACAGAACACACTTTCTACGTACAATTAGTGAAAGAGGACGTGACTGGTTTGTTAAAGGTTTTTGAACAAAACTGCGCTTGTTCTGCTTTCTCCGAAAATAATACGTACAGAAAAGGAACTAAATAATTGTGACTGCCTCGTTCGTGTAGTGGTCGCAAGCATGAGGCCCATGGGTTCGATTCCTGGGTCGGGTACTTAACTGGCGAAATGTGGGAGTACTATAGGTGCAACTCTGCTGAACACTTCGTGGAATACAGCCGTGATGTTATGTTATGAATTAAATATTTTTTTTAGGTTTATTTGATATTAGTCGGGCACTAATCCAGATTCTGCGATGCTACTTGACTCAGAACCTACCGAAAATACCTAGAAATATCTAAATGATAAAAATTATCAAAACACATTATTATGCAAAATTCGACTTACTTACGTCGGATTACGTCAAAACACTTTCTCTACCCTTGACCACTTAGCGTTCAGACACGGACACTGGTTACAACATGTTGAGTCAGACGGTCAGACGTCACCGCTGCCGACGACAGATTAAAATAATAACGAATTTTATTCATTAACTTTGCTGCGCCGGCTTCATCGTCATCATCGTCATTTCAGCTAAACATTACTCGTCCACTGCTGGCACAGACAAACATTGGTCTCCCATAAACATCGGCTGCGTTTGCTTAAAAGTCGGAATTATCCCAAGGGCAAAGGTTAAAGAATCCTATGTCCTTTGTCAAGGTCCCAACTATCTCTAAGTATATCAAAATTTGTCAAAGCTGACCGAACAGATGGTGCCACTTAACTAAAGAGTTAACAGACAGACAGAGTAGTACGAATTCTACCATTTATATTCAAATATACACACAATATTTTTATAAAATAAATTGATTTGTTAATGAATTAGGTAATTTATTCAAAAGACATCAACGCGTTTCTTAACTTTTGTGTGTGCTACAAACAAATACCTATTCCGAAATCGATGTTTTTAGGTAAAAAATTTGTAATAAGTTAAAGGTCATTGTTTGCCTATTGTTTAGAAAATCAGTGCTAATTGTTGTCTGTACCGTACTAGAATTACCTAACTCCTGAATTTCACAATCGTCGCCTCGAATTTATAATTAATTAAAATTGTCACAGTAGGAAGATAGATACTCGTAGCGAATGGAAGTATTAAAGCTGATTGCAGAGCAAGATCTGAAAATAAGTTGGTGTATACTTATCTTGCATAGCTGAGGAAATTTTTTATACATACTAGTATCAGACCGCAAACTATGTAAACTAATCGGTGTAGTTGCCATAAACCCGACACCAATCTAAGAACCAGACGTACTGAGTAATCCCTAATGAAAAATTTCGACCAGACTAGTATTATATACTACTAGCTGACCCCCGCAGCTTCGCACCCTGCCTAACCTGCTTACCCTGCCTACCCTGCTTACCCTGTCCAGGGTAAACAAAACTTTTTATACAACTGTATTACCTAGGTGTCAAATAATAGGGTATAGACCAAGCATCATTAATCATAGCCTAGACCTATACATAATGGTCGACTGACCATCGATACGTCACCTGTGACCCTGACATTGAAGCTTCCATTAAACTTTAAAAGACTGGGAACGTTTCCTATCGCCGCCATTTTACCTAGAAACAATCGATAGTTATATAGGCTCTGTCGTTAAAACCGTCGAAATAAAAATGGGCACATCTACCCGTTTAGGCAAAATAGAGTTATTTACTAAATCAATCTGCCTAGCCTTTTTCCAACTATATTGGAGGTTGGCTTCCAGTATTTTAAAAGGTACTACTGCCTATAACCCAGTAACTGGGTAACAAGGTAGCCCTTGGCAAGACTGGCGTCAGGTTTTGTGGCTACTGACTATCCGTAACGTCTGTCAAAATTGTAAAAATGACAGTCGGGCCCGGAACCAACAGCTTAACCTGTTTTCCGAGTTACAAGTAGTAGTCTAGCATCTTGTCATATATTTTTAATTGGAAAATTATTAACCGAGGGAAAAATATACTGAATGGGCGACTATTATACTAAGTAAGTAACTATTTATCCGGTTTGAGTAATACCTTTTAGGAGATTTTTGTGAGCTGCGGTAATAATATTGTTACATACTTTAATTGTATTTGGGGTTCTATTTTAGCATATTATTCTTTTGAAAATAGCTGAACAACTATCGAGGCGACATCACTGTGTAGTGCGGGAGTTCGGGTTTATTCGTGTCCAAGAGCGAGCGAAGCGAGCTCGGGAACTTAGCGCACCCCGACACGGATAGCTTAGGTTCGAAGGGGATGACGAGAGCTGAAGTGAGCGAGCAAAGCGAGCGAACTTAGCTCCCGTCATCTCCTTCATGTTAGGTTACTTTAGACCCTGCAGACAGAAAAAGGAGCCCTGTCGACAAACTTATATTTTCAAGTCGCTGTTTTAAACATTTGTATTCGCCCACTGTTTGTCGCCCACTTAGTATTTCAGTAAGCCATATTCAGTATTTTTTACACCTTAATTTGATTTTTTTTTCGCTCGTTTAAATACTATCCTTTTTAATTTACCTCGAGCTTCCTTGTTACACAAATTAAACAAGTAAAAAGTCTAGTGCCGTCGATCAAATGTTCAATATTTAGATCTTTTATTATTTTTCTACATTTTATGTTTCGTCAGATGCACACTTTTAGCTTATGGCGCCGTCATTAGACGTGGTTGCGTGTTCGATGATATTGGAAAGATATTTGATAATATGTACGATTATTATTTAGATTGGTTTTTTGTTTTCAGAACTTCGATAGGTTAAGGGTAGATGTAAATCGCAGATGGAACCATAATTGCTGATTGATCGAATTTTCTTTGATTGTAAGACTAAGATACCTGTCAAATCGTCGCCGAAGAGCGAAAAGCGAGTAGGTAGAGCTAGCAGCTAGCGAGTAGAGTTTTTCTTTGATAGCTCTTGTTTTGCGCTGCGAGTGCTGCGACAAACTAGTGCAGAGAGAGATCTCGCTGGCTGGAACATTCGCTAATTATCCATGTATTATGAAACATAGGCAGAAAATATTGAATATTAATTTTAAATTAATAAATAATTTAAAAAATATATAAATTAGATAATTTATATAAATAATAATTAATTTATAATTATTTTTTTTTAATTTTTTTTTTATTGGGGTAGGCATTGGTGGGATTTGGTGCCTTTGGCTTGATCTGATCGGATATCATGTATGATGTTCGACAAGTTTTAAGAGTCTCTCATTGAATCTGAAGACTGGTACCTTCAGGCATTTTTATCATTGAAAGTGTAGGTATTAGCTAATGCTTGACAAAATATTTGAAAATTTTGAGCTAGGCCGTACAAAAGCATTGACTATATGACATCGTCGATTTCGGTAAGACAAGGAATCAGGCTTTCGGAATTTCAGTTCCGATACGACAATTGCAACAACCTAGACAGGGCCTACAGACTTGGATGGCTTTAAATTCATTGGATCAGCCTGAAAGGGTAAATATATTAATTTTCCTTGTATAGCTAGTAGCTTAGGTTTTTCATCATTTATTCACTCACGGAACTGCTTTATAAATATGGATGCCAAGAAGTAGCTTAGTTGCTTAGTAAGGTACTCATAATAAATCACGGGTGGCGACACATGTATGTAAATGATGTATAACTTGTTTTCGTGGACGAGACGGGAATGGCTAAGTTCACGTGAATCAACTAATGTTACCCAATGCCTTATATGCCTTAGGCAAATGAGATGGAACGGCCGTGAATGTAGGCCTAGGAGTTACGGAATTATGTTGTTTATTGACTATTCAATCAGGTAATCTATTAGCTAGTTTTCCTACTGAATAAAAACATAAAACTAACATTCGCGGACACAGTGAGTTTCGTGTGTCGGGAACAGAAACGAGTTGCGAGTCTTGTGAGTGACATTAGTAGCGGTACTGAGTGCAAAAACGAACAAGAAACAGGCCGGGTAGACCGATTTGTCTCCTCATAAACACTCACCCGCAATAACTTCAGTTTATCCGTGATCATGGTGCTTGCAACAGCAGCGAAATAACGGAAAATCAAAATCAAAATCAAATATTTTTATTTTACATAGGCCTACATGGGCACTTATAAAACGTCGACAAAAGGTGCACGGTTCGGGTTAGTCGTTTCCTATGGAGAAGAACCGGCAAGAAACTCCATGGTTACTCTTTTAAATTGTTTTGTTTACAATATTTCCATGTTACAGCATTAGTACTTGGATATGGGGGGACAACGTAGGCCCGACAATAAGTCGTACGAAATAAAAAAAAAAATAATAATGCACGAAATAAAAAGTTAACAAATGTTAACAATCATCTAGAAAACTAGAAAGCCTACAATGTTCACACATTCACAATAGGTAAAAGAATCTATACAAAGGTAAAAAAAAAAAAAAAAAAAACCACAACACTAAATTTAACATGTCGCCATGCCGTTTATGAGTTACCAGGGAAGCCGCATGCGCAGAGGGTGTCAAAGCCAAATTTTTTATCTTCAACGTAGTCCTTGATTTTATAATATGCTTTTTTAACAAGGACACGTTTGATGTAGTTTTTGAACTTTCCATCGGTCAGTTCTATAACTGACTTAGGCAACTTGTTATAAAAGCGTATACTGTTTAGAAACTCGTAACAAACAGTAAACATGGTAAATATCCCGTTTCCAATGGCAATGTTAGTGTTAGTGACCATGACAGTTTAAAAACTTATAAAAGCTTAAAATCCTAGTCAATGACAGTCTAGTGTCTCTATCCCATTTACAAACTATACTACTCCACTGTATTCAGTGTCAGCGGACCAGACTAAGTTTCTTTCCTGGCAATGTGTCTAAACATGACATGGACCCCTCGAAAGTTGGGATCTGCATTATTTTTCTATCTTGACGATGCCAGTGCCTATTACCACCCAGTTTATCTTAGACAAATAATATCTCTGGAAAGGCAAAAGGTCCAAGTTTAAAAGCTGATATGATGATTAAATTACTCCCTCCCTACTTCTGGATCCAGTCCAACAGTGTCTACAATTGTTTATGTAATGTACTATCAACATGTTTTCGTCTGTGGTTTACTTCTTAGCTCGAAACATTACTATACACTATTGTGTGATTGTGTAGTTTTATAAACTGGACAACTAATCTAGAGCAATTCTGAAGGTCAGACTGTAAAGTGAGTAACTGGTGGACTTTCATAACATTTTGGCCAATCTAGCTCCTGAAAAATTTGTCAAATTAGTAAGCCACAATTCTTCAACCAACTCTTATGTACCACTTTATAAAAGTATTTCAAGTTTAGATATTATTTTGATTTATCTAATTAACTTCTATAAAATTGCATCATCTTCATCATATTTCATTTTGTTAAAGATATGATGTGACGAGCCTAAATAAATTGGATACGTAGGTTACCTAAAGGCAAGAAAACCATGATTCTCATCTTCACGTATGATAATATGATGTTATCTGGCCCAAAACACTGGTACTTACTACAACTACATTAGAAACGCTATTTCTAATGTATTTGTTTTCTTCTCATCATCTGCCTAGCCTTTTTCCCAACTATATTGGAGTCGGCTTCCAGTCTTACCGGATTCAGCTAAGTACCAGTGTTTTACATGGAGCGACTGCCTATTTGACCTCCACAACCCAGTAACTGCAGGGTAACACGGTACCCCTTGGCAAGACTGGTTCAGATCTCAAGCTTCTGACTACCTGTAACGACTGTCAAAGATCTTCAAATGAAAGCCGGGACCAACGGCTTAACTGCTGTTGAAATGGTCACCCATCCACTGACCGACCTCGTCAAGCGTTGCTTAACCTTGATGATCGACCCGTGCGGCTGTTATTATTTAGCCACGAGCTCCTCTATCTTTCGTTTTCTTGAGTTTTCTTCTATCTTCTCTAATTTCCAAGATATAATCGCCAAACAATAGTACATCGCAAACAATATTATCTCATCAAGTCATCAGTATTACACTCATTGTGTGGTTTTCACGACCATCGACAATAAGATAAACCGCAGATTGACGTGTTCTCACATAATTTGAAAATGGAACAATGAGCAGCCATAATGTTGCGTGCGCGCAACTTATGAGATGATCACGGGTTTAAATGGCAAATTATTATCATTAGATGCTGTTTTGATTACTGTAGTATAAGATGCTTTTGTCATTTTATTTTATTTAGAGGGAGTTTATGAAGTAGAAAAATATCATAATATCATATAGAGACTGGAAGCTGACCCCAGTATAACTTGTTAAGAGGAAAGGCGGATGACGATGTTTGTAAAGATAAAATAATATTAGGTTTGTTACCTAAAACAACCGAAGGTTTGTATTTGCCCCGTTTAAGGGTACACACTAGTCGACGGCACAAACTATTTTGTGCGCGGTGTTAAAATGCATTTTATATTCACCGACAACACGTGCGAAAGAGATAGATGCTGTGATGAGCAGTAAGAAGCTAGTTCGCGTACGAATACACACTTTTGCAAATTTGTAGCGAAATAGATAATGATTTAGGACGAAACCGAGCGCGCGAAGTTTTATAAACAGACCTTTGGCAGTCTAGATATCATGAAAAAACTACTAAATCTATCTGTTCAAAATAAAATTATATGCATTGTTAAACTACTAATCTATCCCTGTATGGAGGCCGTTTTGCAATTTTCCGTCTTTTTATGGTATTTATTTGCGCCCAAAAATGCGTTAAAATTAGTGTCGAAATGTGGAACGTTCGGCGCTCATAACTTTCAAATATTTTCTTTTTTTACTTTTTCGCTTCCATACAGGGCTAGATAATGATGAGACAAATTGATATCACTTTTTATTTTTAACGTACATCATCAAATAGTGGAATAATCCCTAGACTACGATTGTATGAAAAAAAATTCGACTAGTGTAACCTTAAGTACTAACACTAGAGATAAACTACTCCCTTCTAGGACCATGCCGGCAATTTGCTCTACAATGCGAATTCAGGCAGTTCATTGACCAGTTCATTCCATTATATTATTATCCCATCATTCATCCATTAATCCATTAGATACACATCTATCTAGTGGACATTAGGGTTTTTTCCACAAACGATATGTTTGGTATATTCGAAGTATTTAAACCAAATCTATTTTGTATCCAAGGTAAAGATCATAATACCAATATTTGCAAAACAAGATACTTAAGAACTCGTTCAAACGTTTTTTGCAACATGTTTGTCTCCATACCATTTGCTTTCGCTTTCTCTGCCAGTTTTGGTTTCATCATACCTACACTACATACATGCTATGTGATTTACATAATAAAAGTAAGCTGAGACTGAATTGTAATTAATTGCTTTCTAGATTAACATTATATATGCGTATATTTCTGTTTAGACGATTTTTTGTACGAAAACAATTAAGAAGATTATAAATTTTTATTTATAAAGATTTGTATGTGTTCTTTATGGATGCAATCAAGATTTAAGAGAGAATGAGAGACTTTTTGGAAAAGTAAGAGTAAGTGAGGGAGAAGATGGCGCGATGAGCTCGATTCCTGTTGGGCTGGCCTGGCCCGCACTAGCAGAAGACAGAATTGTGTGGAAAAGAGAGAGAGAGTTGCCCAGTTGTGAGGTGAAATAGGCTACCTAGATAGAAAGTATAAAGTGCACATTAACATAGGGTTCCGGAACCGCTGCATAATGAGAAAAAATAGGTAGACCAAAACTTTTTCGAAAAGGAGATTTAAGACACTCTATATCTGAAGGTTCCTTCTCCAAATAACAAAACGAAGTCGTTATCCACGTCTGTCGACGTCATTTCTGTTTCTCCACTACTTCTTCTAAACCACGCAACGGCTTTTGATATGGTTTTCACCATAGATTTTGTATGTTTTCGCTAGTACATACTTACTATATCTATGGTTTTCACTTATAGAAAGAGCAATAAACGAGGAAAGTTTATTGTATATTATTCGCCATGTGCGAAGCCGGGGCGGAACGCCAGTAATAAATAAATTAAATATTAGTATGAGCCAAAATTATCACCACTAACCCACCAATTCATTCAAACCAAAGAATACATTCGCGAGACCATTGACAAACGAAATCTCTACAAATAGCGGCGGTACACCGGTACATTGTGAGGTGTTGGCTGTCGCTCGAGCACAGTGAGCAGTGCCAGTGAGCACAATACACAATAGACGATACTTTATCTGACACGGGAGTGTGCTGTGCATGTTGCCACGCAACGCAATTGTATATCACGCCACTTGCTAGCAGGTAGGCAGCACGTAAAGAGGTTGGACCTCTACGAGAGATTAGAATGACTTACTTTAAGTCCGGCGCATCTTAAGCAGTTAACCCTATGTCTACTACACCTTCAGAAGTTTAACCCACTACTACAAGGTTAGGATAGAAGTAAATAATTTCGTGTTTAGGTAAAGGCGACCTTGATTCTGTCTTTTCAACTTCTAAAATCTGTTCAGATTCTAAAGAGTAAGTATTCTATTTTTAACCGACTTCAAAAAATGAAGGAGGTTTCTCAATTCGATCGTACATATTTTTTCATTACTCATACTCTGAAAGTAGGTCTTAAGTTGCCTGAGGAGCGGGTTGAAAGTGATACTTTTCAGCCCTAGGGAGAATCGCTTTCAACTGACAGCTGTCAAATTATTTTAAAAAAGAACTAGTTCCTTTTCACATATCTATTGAACCATGTTCCAACTTTCTATACAACCACGAAGTAAAATTGAAATAACTTAAAGTTAAGTATTGATTAAAGAATATATATTTTTTAAATAACTTTATTATAATTTAGTTTCAACAATTTCTTTAAAATAACTTAGATTTGGGCAAAATATTTACCATTTTTTCAATGATGAAAATAAGAAATAATGGCTGAATAGCAGGCCGGCCACAGAAAAAAAACAAACAAAATAGGCGGGAAAGCGGCAATCATTTTTTCTTTAGCTAATTCATGTTTTTATTTTTATTTCCTTGTATTTGTAATGAAAAGCACAGTGTTTACCTCGGGTTAAAGACTTATTTAGTCCCTCGAACTATTGGCGCCCACACTTGGTTCCGGGCGCCAAACCCCGTCTCGGGACTAAATAAGTTACTTTCACCCCTAGGATAACAATGTACTATTTTCTTTCTGCCTATTATTGTGGATTTAGTTTTATCGTTCAGTGTCAGATGCTGTTTGTTTATTCAGTTAGTGAGATTTAACAGCCGATCTCTGCGATCTGGGCATGAAATTCTTAAATTGTCCCATTGTCAGACCTTTATTGGGTGTCTGATTAGATTACCTACGTAGTTATTGACTGTCACAGTTGTTTCTTCGTGGACAATCAAATCCGACAGTTAACGATGTAATAATCCATCTATTTGAGCACTGAGTTACTGACTGACTATAGTAGAGCAAGCATATGCATAATCGCCCAATCCACGCGTTAACTCTGACCCATTTTAAAAAGATTAGCTTGTCATTCATGATTATAATCTTGACTGGCCATCCAGGGAGCGCCGGGACATGCCACGGCATCATCACTAGGGGTGGGCATAACAATGAATGCGTCACTTTTGTACATGAGCACCTCAGTAGTAATACGTCACCGTCACTTCGACGTGCATTAACTATGAAATAGGAGTCGGTTGTATGTTGTTCCGATTTTAAATGACTGTCACGCCACTGGACTGATGTTGGTCAGGAATGTAGCCTGGTTTACGATTGGCAGTATTGCCTTACCTTTATCATAGATACATTCGTCCTTTGCAAGCAGAACCGTGTCTTAAATAATCTTATCTTATTTTGACATTAATTTTGGCTGAGATGATATTGCCATTTGAATTTGAACTTTTTTTTAAGAACTATAATTGGCCTTCTCTTTAAAATCAGATGCAGTTAAGGATTACGTTTAAATCTGAATCTTATCTGGATCAATGTAGAGATCATAGCTATGAGGTCCTGTCAATAGATGTTCTCATGTGAAAACAAGAATGCTTTAAGTTGGACTATTACGTATCTAAATAGACGACATTGCTGCTATCTCGGGTACAACCTGGGTAACGGAGGCACAAGAGCGAGCCTAGGGGATTGGCACAAGAAAAATAAGATTTTTTCCCAGCAGGGACGTAATCGGGATTATGATTATCTCATTTGGAAAATATTCATAGCACACGTGTGGCCAAAATTCTCTCACTCATTCCAACATTTAAATCGAGGGCATAAGCAACAGGCTCATTCAATAAGACCAAGTATACGTTGGTGTGTAGTAAACGGCGTAGGTCACACTCGCAACTCGCACCAATCGTTGTAAGTGACACCAAACACCACACAACTGGAGCCATCAATAATATCAGATGTTCTTTTGTTTTCCAACGCTGAAGTAGGCCCAACATACTATAGATGAGCTCTTGTGACTGAAATTACATTCTATCAGCGACAACGATTGTCGAACAAGTAAAATTTAAAGGCTCACGACACATTTTTATTTCATGCTACAAAAAAAAAAATGTACATAATTTATCTAGTAGTAGACACGCGTCGATCGACAATCTATTGAACACGTAATTATGAGTAATTATGACACGATATCTTGAGAAAACACCCCGATTTAAACAGTAAAACGGCCATAACTTTTGAACGGCTTAACGGATTTCATCAAACATAGCTAAGAACATGCCCGATAAAGTCAACTTTCAAACAAAAAAAACTAAATCAAAATGGGTTCATCCGTTTAGGAGCTATGATGATGCCTCAGATAGATACACATATACACAGGTATAGTAGGTACTCGCCAAACTTCTGGGCCGCCCTGAAGTTGGCTTTCCGATGCGCAAGTCACGGATCGGTGCTGTTTTTGTATGAGGTTTACTACTGCGCACCCATTGTAGCCAACTTCAGGGCGGCCAAGAAGTTTGGCGAGAACTATACACTCGTCAAACTTATAACACGCCTCTTTTTCCGTTCGGGATTAAAAACAAAATGGCCATTTGACATTTGACATTTCGATACCACTTGTGTATATGCCTCGTTAGTCTAGTCATCTAGTGGTCCCAAACGCATGCGCAAGTGCTGAGCATGTGGTCCAAAGTCGATACCCGGGTTGAGTGAAGTTCGGGCCCTTGGACTTGTGCCTGGTTGATGGTTATAAATAAGGCTATTACACGGGGTTTAAAACTTAACAGGCAAAATATGGATATACTGTTAGCTTCTCCCCTGCCTAACCCGCCAAGGAAAGCAGGCATGATGTTATATTTGTCAATCACATGCATTCTTGTCTAACGCCTCAGTGATTACTTTCTTCGCTCTTTGATCTGTCATAATCAGAATTAACAATTCAGAGCTCTTCATTGCATAAAACTATGAAGATTTCAATCTTTAAGGGTACACTAGTCGACGGCACGAACTATTTTGTGCGCGGGGTCATAATGCATTTTATATCAACCGACAACACGTGCGGAAGAGATAGATGCTGTGATGAGCAGTAGGAAGCTAGTTCGCGTGCGAATACACACTTTTACAAATTTGTAGCGAAATGGATAATGATTTAGGACGAAACCGAGCGCGCGAAATTGTATAAACAGACCTTTGGCAGTCTAGATATCATGAAAAAACTACGAAATTTATCTGTTCAAAATTAAATTATTTGCATTGTTGAACAACTTATCTATCCCTGTATGGTGGCCGTTTTGCAATTTTCCGTCTTCTTATGGTTTTTATTCGCGCCCAAAAATGCGTTAAAATTTGTGTCGAAATGTGGAACTTTCGACGCTCATAACTTTCAAACACTTTTTAACCGACTTTCGAAAAAGGAGGAGGTTCTATGTTCGACTTCTTGTATGTTTTTTTTTTTTTTTTTTTTTGTGTATGTTCACCGATATCTCCGTCAACTGTGGACCGATTTTTAAAATTCTTTTTTTGTTGGAAAGAGTATGTTCCGAAATTGGTCCCATTTTAATTTGGTGAAGATCTGATGAAGAACTTCGAAGATATACAACAGAACTCTTCAATAAATAACGGCAAATCTCTCGGGACTGCTGAAATCGCAAGTCTGTTTATTGTTTATACCATTTCATAACATAACATCACGCCAGTATGCTCTTAAAGGGTAAGCAGATCTCTCATTTGATCGGTTTTGTTCAAGTTTCATGATATTCGGGTAATCTATTCTGGCGTTATAGGAAACTTACTAAACAACTTGCCTATTAGGTAGGTACAACTAAAAAGTGAAAAATAAAAAAACTTTTTTACAAAAAAATACTACCGACTTCCAAATAAGAAAACTACAAAGTGAAAAATAACTTTATTTTTGGAAGTCGGTGTCCATAACGAAAAAAAATGGTACCTACGAAAGACACCGACTTCCAAAAATAAAGTTATTTTTCACTTTGTAGTTTTCTTATTTGGAAGTCGGTAGTATTTTTTTGTAAAAAAGTTTTTTTTCTTTTTTACTCTTTTGTTTCCATACAGGGCTAGATAATGATGAGACAAATTGATATCACTTTTTATTTTGAACGTACATCGTCAAACAGTGCAATAATCCCTAGACTACGTTTGTATGGAAGAATTTTCGACTAGTGTAACCTTAACGATTAAATAAACATCATCAAACATCGTAGCATGAACAATTTCTCGCAGAAGTATCTCCGAGTCTTACAAAGATTCTTCTGCGTCATAGACAGTGCCAAACGCCGCACATTTACAGACTTTATTATACTAGTAAGGGAACTCGATTTTGTAGTATTGTTGTATACCAGATCTGTGTAGATTAAGTAGTAAAGGAAGTTTTAAGTCTGATCCGGTCTGCGGCCGGTTTTATCCTCTCAATTAACTTGATGTTGAAGGACATTACCTAGGAATTACCATCGATGGTGTAACAAACCGGTCCGACTTTTCTTGGTATGACTGGTTTTTCTCTTGATTTTACGCTTGCTGTTGGTTATGGTTGTGGTATTTATTCCACCCTTAATTCCTAAGAAATCTCAACAAATTGCCAGAAAATCATCAATACCTACAAGTGAAATGGCAAGCAGTGGTAAACTGAAAAATATACAACCGACTTCCAAATAAAAAATACTCAAAGTGAATAATAACTTCAAATTCGGCAGTTTGCAATATTTTATAGTGTATACACTTTGTAGTGTTTTTATTTGGATGTCGGTTGTATTTTTTTGTAAAAAAGTTTTATATTTTTCACTTTTTAGTGGTACATAATGGACAAGTTCTATAGTAAGGTGGCTATTTACTCTATTTTGCGGACATTATATTCTAAATATAACGACACTTTTTGACAGCAAGCTAACTAAATCCCATACGTAAACGAGTAAAAATAGAAACATATCGAGCAGTTAGCAGGGTATCTCTAATAGGAGCCGCTTTCTCCGTCCGCACGTCTTCCGGAGCCCCCAGCTCATGGCCACTAGGGCACTGCAATTTAACTATTACCTACACTACTGACATTGAGTAGCTATGCAAGCTCTTTCTTTACACGAACATGTTTGTCCTATTACCCTTTTCCTTGAGTGGGGAATCCTCATGGGTACCATCCGTCTGGGGAATGGAGGGTTATGTCGGACTGTAACCGACTAAAACCCCACAGTTCCTACCGCTACCATGCGTCGGGGGCCCGGCAGCCTTACTGCGCAAGTGAATTCGGCAAGGCGAAGGGTTTGACCGCTATCAAATCGACCAATCACATGCGAGATGAATGACGCGATGTGGATTACCGTCAGTGTGATTGGTCGACTGATAGCGGCCAAACCCTTGCCGGGTTACAGTTATATTCGCGCGCACCTGTCCTATTGCCCCAGAACCTAGTATCCCATACCAATCAGTCAAAAGAGCCAAAGTTGTAGGTGCATCCGCAGATGCTAGCACACAGAGGTGTGAAAGCTTTCTCTCATCATTCTGATTTTGTAAGTTTTTAGCTTGTTCCCGCGGCTTTACTCCCGTGCATTCAGACAAAAAGTGAATTATGGCACACAGAAATATTGCGAGCGTAGTGGATCAGTACTCCTAGAGATACTTCCTCCAAGGAATCAAACATATGTTTTTGATGCCTACTCCCGAATTTGTATTTCCCCGATTAGACTGAAAACCTTGAAGGCCCATTGCCCCCAATTAAGTATTTTTTACTGATCCAGCAAGCCAACTTATGATCCTCACCATTGTGATTAGAAACCCAGTGGCCAAACCTTGTCAAACGAAGCATGTCGGTCTACTAGTCAACTTCTAACAAAGCTACACCTCATTGGCCGCTTCTTACTACCACATTCATTCGCTTCACCAATCAATCGCCCCATTCATGATGATTGATTCGGTAATTGAATGATGCGAACTATGCGAAGCAATCAGTGAAAGTTTGGTACCTATACGTTAAATTCCACACGGATATAGATCGACAGAATGAAAGTGTAAGTGATACTTGATCGTGATAGCAATATTTCATCAGGCTGATGGTAATTGAAAACCAGTTCCGTTAACTTTTTTGTCCTGGTTTTCATTTTAGTTTTGAATAAAGTATAAAGTGCAGTTTAAATTACATTAAAGCCAGTGTTCAGAAGAATTGTAGCAACTGATGTCTAATTACAATATTGATTGATATTTTTGGGTGCCAAATTTGCCATAACATAGCTCGGTTATGCTAGTTTATTATCTGTGGCTCGGTCAAGATAACTGAGCACCTGAAATGTCAAACGACACCACTCCCAAGTACCCGAGCCTCTCCCCGCCCGAGCCTCGTGAGCCAATAGCGAGAGTTGAACGTCAGAGTGACATTGACATTTCGGGTGCTCAGTTATCTTGACCGAGCTATACATTAGATGTGACAGAAAATTGCCATAATAGTTTTGTCCAAGATACAAAACGGGGGCAAGAGAGAGTAGAGAGGTAGAGGACGACCTCCGTCTACGTGGTGGACTAGCATGACGAAACTTCTACTAAAGTAAGAACTGCCTGGCCCGACAACCCAAGGCAGATTAATCCTGGCGCCAGAAAATTAAGAAAGCCGACTCCACCTAAAGTGGGACAGTGTAAAAAGATGAAGAAGACAAAACGGGGGACATGTAGTCCATCAAAGTCCTGATGAAATTGGGTCAAAATAGCTCATAATAAATAAATAGTACCTACTACATTGAAACAAAGTAGATATACTAGTACAAATAAGGGGTTTTAATATTTACACCTTTGCCCCAGAATAACGTAGAGAATTATATTATTTATCCATTTATCATTAATAATTTAATGATAAATGGATTCCTCTACAGTTAATAAGCTCGATAATAAGTGACCTTTTCCGCGGCCAACTTAACGATTTGTGTGGGATTAACACAGGTGGTACCGACATTAACTATGGATGCTCGTGGAAGCCTTATTCTTGAACCCTTTCAAGGACAGTGGCATTTTTCGATCGAAACTTCATTAAAAAACCGGCCAAGTGCGAGTCGGACTCGCGCACGAAGGGTTCCGTACCATTATCGCAAAAAACGGCATAAAAATCACGTTTATTGTATGGGAGCCCCACATAAATATTTGTTTTAGTCTGTTTTTAGTATTTGTTGTTATAGCGGCAATAGAAATACATCATCTGTGAAAATTTCAACTGTCTAGCTTTCACGGCTCATGAGATACAGCCTGGTGACAGACAGACAGCTGACAGATAGACGGACCGCGGCATCTTAGTAATAGGGTCCCGTTTTTACCCTTTGGGTACGGAACCCAGAAAACCAATAGTTTGGTAATATCACTTTAGTCATACACCATACCTTAATTTTTCCCGCCAAACTAATGAATCAACGCATTAAAAAGCCTCGGATTTTACAAATGTTCATAAACGTTTACCGGTAATAACCACATTTCAAAAGGTGGACTGCCTAAATAATTGTTTACAACCCTGTACCAATTGTATGCCTAGTATATCACGGATCTGTCTGTAACAGATATATAGAACTTCTACGTACCTGACAGGCCTACAACCTTGGAGAGTACATCAGCCAATCTCAGCGTCCATTTAGTGGAGTCAATGACATTACACAACCGAGTCTCAAATCTCGGCCAGATTTTACAACTTGCCCAGTTCTAGAAGTGTCAAGTGTCTAGGCAGATGTAGCGGGTGAGGGGGGGTGCCGTGCTTCGTCCCGGGGGAGGAGACCTGATTGGATCATTGAGCAATTGTGATAGATCCGCGTTATGCCATAGTGTGTCATGCACTTAAGAGTTGTGACGGTGTTGAATCTTGAATGACTTGTGCAATGTCGGTTTTTACGCGCGTAGTATTCGAAAGTTCTAAACAATGAATGGCCGTAAAGTCGACGATTTAAATCATATTGTATTTACCTAAATCTTTTGATTCTTATTGCTTAATACTGTTTTAAATCGAATAGTCATTGCATCTCATTTAAATCTAATGGCATGCAAATGGTTAAAAGCTTTATTTTTATTTGCTTTATTGTTTTTTATTTATTTATACCATTGTCTATAATAATATCTACATACGGCAATGACTATTGTGTGGTATATCCGCTTATGGTCATTAGAACGTGCATAATATTTGAATCAACCTTGCATTACGTTCTAATGTTTCATTGCAATCTTGTGAGGCTTTTAATGTAAATGTAAAAAATAAAAATGTAGTAGTTATGCAAGTCGTTGATCGAATCGGTTAAATGATAATCGTGAGTGGATAATTAAGTTAAAACCTTAATTATCTCCTCACGATGTCATTACAATTTATAAGTTAATGATTGTAAACTTGTAAGGTAATAACCACCGTATCCAGAACGCACTTATACTTGATGACGTGAAAATCATACAATACAAATAATAACATTAACATTAAAAGCGGCATATTTACCATGTTTACTGTTTTATTGGTTGCGCGTTCCCGACCGTACCGACCGACCGACCGACCGTTCTGTCTGTTTGTTGTTAGTGACCATGACAGTTTAAAAACTTATATAATACAAATAATAACCAACTGCATTCCTAATGTCCTCTTAAACCTTTTAAAACAGTGAAGTCAATCTGTATTACTTTTTAATTGTAATACAGGACAATTTTATGCATGCCTTATTTCGAAGAGCTAGCAGTTCGTTGGCTAAAAACTACATTCAAACCACTGAGATAATTTTCAAAATATTTGCGCCATAGTTAAAACACTTCTTTGTCATCGATTTTGTATGTCAATGAATACATAAATTATCAGCAAGATGTTCACAAACTAATAAAATGCACGCCGAGTCGCCGCTGCCGATGCGTCTGCGAAGTCATGCGTAAAACCTACATAAGTTTAACCAAATAGATCCTATTCCTAAGCACGTATATAAACAGATTGCTCTCTCGTGAATGTGACCGTCCTTATTCCAGCTACACGTGTGGTACTGACGAGTACAGAGTCGTTATCTCGTATAACAACAAAACAACAATAACATGATAATAACACAGTTGGTGACGCGTCTGTCTGTCTAGCTGTCCAGTTCCTGTAGGCATTAAGTGTGCTTATCATTTTGTTACGTCTACACGGATCAGGTTACGGAAATGAAGGATGATTTAGCAAATAAAGCAGACAGTAGTCTAGGAAATTCGGGAAAAGGTTTTGGTGTTTAAAAAATAAATAAACATTACCTATGCTGAGTGATGATGACTGTTTTCCGCAGATGTGTCGCATATTTTACATAATATAAGATTTTTTTTTTCGTTTTTTGTGATATGCGTTGCACCTGGTACAAAAAACGTTTTTTTTTCGTTTTTAGGGTTCCGTACCCAAAGGGTAAAAACGGGACCCTATTACTAATACTACAATCCGTCAACAAACGTGATTTGACTGCCTTTTTTTTTGCGATAATGGTACGGAACCCTTCGTGCGCGAGTCCGACTCGGACTTGGCCGGTTTTATATTTCTTCTTCGATAAACGTCGTTTAATCGTAGACTCTTACAAAATTGGTCAGTATCACTGATTTGTCCATTCGCTTTTTGGGCGTCGACTTGTAAAGGTTTTGTATGTGATTGTACATCTTACAAAGACATAATTTAGAACGTGCTGTCCTTGAACCTTCATTTAGTTTAAGACGAAAATTTTCCTTTCTACAACGAATGTGAGAAATTATTTTAAACATAACTTCACGCCTATGTTCTCCGACTCCTACAATTTATTACAGTATTTTTAGTGCAGCATATATCCTGCCATTTCCTACAATCCATCAAATTTCTCGTTAATCTTCCAACCAGGAAGACCTACAGTAACAAGATATGTGTTTTTGATGAACTGCCTACCTTCTGCCTACGACAAAATCCGACTTCTTCTTCTCGAGTCAATGGATAACTCTTTATATATGTATTTTTGGGCCCAGTAGGTGGCCACACCGATGGCGGCGTCAGTGGTGAGCATGAAGTCTTCGAAAATGCAGGTATATGGGTACATGCGACACTCCAGCATGTGTGCCATATTCTGCAAAGGAGCATCGCAGGCACACTGGGTATCAAACGGGTCTACAAAACCCCATTTTGCCAAATTGTGTTTGCGACAACCTACCTGGGTACGCAATCGATTGAGTGCTTTCTCTATAGGTGATTGCAGTCTGCAGTTCACGTCCAAGTGGCAGGTGTTTCTGGGCTCCTCGTGCAAATATGGGAGTGGCGCGAGGAGCTGAAACGCCGAAGCGTAACTCCGTTGCCACGACAAATCGCGGCTCGGCGGACAGAGCTCCGGCAGGATCTCAATGTGACATGGAGAGAGCGACTGTCGCCACCCAGCGCTGGGCGCGCCACTATTGCGGCGATAAGACCCCTCTTTAAGGAAGGCGTCCTCACCGGACACGGCTGTTTCGGAAGGTTCCTTTTCAGGATAAGGCGGGAGGAAACGTCAGGGTGTCACCTTGTGTGGATCGCCTGGAGGACACGGTAGAGCATACGGTGGAGGTCTGCCCCGCTTGGGCGGAGCACCGCAGTGTCCTCGTGGAGGCGATCGGTGGTGGCGATTTCTAGCGTCCGGCCCTGATTCAGGTCATGGTACGGAGCGAGAGGGCATGGGAAGCTGACACTTCCTTCTGCGAAGCAGTAATGCTCGCGGAGACGCTCCCATATAGCCACCGTAGGTGCGGGCTTGCGGACGGCGAGTAATGGGTAGCTCGCCGTTCGCTAAGGACCAGGCCCGAGTCAACGGCGCCCAGTGTTCCACGCGCGCCTCAAAGAGATGTTGGCAAAAACTGACCGGGTCCGCTAAGGCCGATGCCTGTCTGGGTCGCAGATAAATTTGAATCTGGGTTTTTCCACAAGATATCATGTCATAATTACGTGTTTCGATAGATTGTTGATTGAAGCGTGTCTACTACTAGGTTTCGGGCATTTAATATGCGAAAAATAAAACGGAAAATTCTTATCAAAATAAACTATGATTAAGTCTATAAATTAAACTAAATTATTATAATTTTGACTGAATCTGGTTTGACCTTTATATTGTATATTTTTTATTTACGACAGCTTAACACCTTGACTCTATGAGTGCAATGGTCAGAAAAAACTTAACAGAGCCGAGGCCAAACTTAATCCACACTCCACACGTAGTAATTATTAGTTCACTTTAATTCCTTTCTCTACTTCTTAGAAAAAAAAACAGTTCCGACTCGCCAAAGACGTAAACATATTGCAATGCGAGCTCATTACAGAATAGTTTTCCTGTAAACAAGCAAAACACAGCAGCAAAGCATCAACTGCTGTCAACGAACTTGAATAAAGGATATACCCAGTAAAGTAAGAAGTATTTAAGAATGTGCCTTCAAGTTTGTGATTTTTTAAACTTTACATTTGTCATCTGACCTCAATCTCTCGCACTAACCAATTACTCCGTTTTATTGCTCACTAGTTGGCGTCACTGTTGAATAAGGTCCTTATTAATATATCTGTTAAACGTTGTTATCACGCGCACGGAAGCAAAATTTGGGGTTATTGGACGATTCGCACGAATTTACCTCGCCCGGAACGTGCGAATTAGTTCGTAGTATTCCTAGTTTCTAATAAAATATCTATTAACTTTGATTAATTCTTCATATTATTTCCGAGACCGCTAATAAATAAAAAAGTACAGTCGTGCTCACCCGGAGCACGACTGTACTTTTTTATTTATTTTTCTCTAAAATAAAATTTGTGCCATTTGCCTACTACATAATTTTGCAGTGGTCGATTCGCACACCGATAAATTCACTTCGTGTGAATCGCCACAGAAAAAATAATATTCTTAAAAGGGGTCGATTCGCACGTTTCGGGCGAGTTAAATTCGTGCGAATCAAAATCAAAATCAAAATCAAAAGTCATTTATTCAAACTAGGCTGAGAATCAGCACTTTCCGAACGTCAAAATTACATAAGACAGTCCCCCAAAAACGCCCGCCCTTCACCACTTCCTAGTGCTTTTGCTGGGAAGAAGAAGTGGCGCAACAAACTCCCCAGCAGGAATCGTCCAATAACCCAAAATTTGAATTAAAATAAAATCCAATGCCGTAGAAGTGCTATTAAATACAATCGCTAGGTTATGTGCTATTACATCGTGTAGGTATGCCGCAGTTCTGCGCAGCCCCTTTTTTTCAAAAAAAGTAAAGTATGTTATCCACATTTTCCCAAACATAAAACTCTATTAAAGCAGTGGTTGGTAAGTTGGTCCCGTACCTTTAAATATCGGCCATATTTGGAAAATATTCACAGCAATAACGCGATAGCCCTTATTAGCAATGTTCTCTATAGATAATTTCGGTTGGCGCAGTGGTCGAGCGATTGACTGCTGCGCTGCGTGTCGCGGGTTCGATTCCCGCACGGAACAAATATTTTGTATGATCTACAAATAGTTGTTCCGGCTCTGGGTGTTTGTGTATGTGAGTTTATATGTTTGTAAACGCACCCACGATACAGGAGAAATTCCTAGTGTGGGGCAACGTTTTTAAAAATAAAAATAAAATATAAAAAAAATTAAGAAACTGTTTTCTTTAACACGTGCAAAAAATTTCAGAGATTTTTTATAAATAAGACTGTAAATGTAAACTTGCTGGTTAACCTAGCTAACCACTTATTTATTTTATTATGATTAAATATTCACGTAACATACCAGAAGTCCAACTTGTTACAAAAAGTAACACTGTAAGTGCACACGACAGAAAAAACGTAACAGAGGCAAGGCCAAAATCACGTACTTAGTTATTGATCACTATAATTCCGTTCTCTATTTCTTAGTACACAAACAGTTCCGGCTCGCCAAATAAGTAAAAAGATTGGTATGCAACTTCGTTAAAAGTTTTCCTGTATAAACAGCGATAACAATGCATTAACTGTTGTCAACTTACTTATATAAACGAAATACCCCGTAAATAAATATTTTCTACTTTTTAAATGGATATATTTTGTGGAACGGGAGAATTCTTTAGGTTCGTGACTTCTTAAAAACATCTCGTCATATAATTCTTCTCACTATACTTAATTTTAAAAAAAAGAAAACTTGAATGCTGAGGTTGGTGATTAGTTAGCCTCACTAACCACTTATTTACTTTATATTTTTTTAAATATTCATGTAATACACCAGAAGCCCAACTTATTACAAAAAGCCATTAACCCAAACACTTCATCTCGGCTAGTGGACTTGCGCAATACAATGTAGCACAAGGATGCGTCTGCACATAGCAGCCTGCCAGGTCAACTGTAGCAGTCACTGCGCTTACAAACGACGGGTAATTGGGCTGTTGCATGGATGATAGTTAAATGTGGTGACTATCTGGATTAGTCATAATACCACAAGGTCGAACAAAAACTGAATGAGCTATGTTAGGTTTGATTAAGTTCGCGGTGGGGCCGCAGGAAGGGTGGAGTGTCGGTATAGCGTTGGCCGCTCTCCCTATACCCTGCGGCCGAAAAGTGGTAGGTGGCGGAGCCACTGTCCTGACTCACTGACTGAGGGTCCCATACACGGGATCGTCTGGCGCCCATATGCGTTTGGTCCCTGGGGTGGACACGGCGTGCAACGTGTTTTGGTGCGCCGGTGCGCGGTGATGGGGGTTACTCCCGGGTCACTTTGAGGGTCCGGTGACGGACAGCCGCGGTGGGTTCGCGGATGTATGCTTACGCGTGCCCGTGTTCCCGCCATAAGCGGCACAGGAGGACACTGTGGAGTTTTAATGGGTTGGAGTCCCCCCACATAACTGCGCTATCTTCCCGTGGTAGTACAGTATGCATGAGCATTTCACAAAGCAAAAAAAAAAAAGAGAAACAAGGTTTGGTTAAGTTGTTTGTTACCTGCTCCTGGGGCGGATGTGATTGGGCGCGATTGTGTGCGGGCCTGCGGGGGCACCCCAGCATGAAGTGACGGGAGATACAGCCTGTGGTTTTATTCCGTAGGAGTCTGACAGTACCCTCCATCTGCCTCGAAATTGAGAGCATTCATGAGGATTGCCCGACGTGAAAAAGCAGCTTGTTTGTACCTAATTTAATGTTCTGAATATTTGCGATGCTGAATGAGCACTATATTATACGCAGATGAAATCCTATTAGATGTCGCACTGCGTATGAGGAATTTAGGATGAGGCTAAAGACGGATGAATTATTTACTATTGGGTTATTAGACAATCACTGCGATATACACTAATGAGTTCCCCGCGAATAGAAGCCAAGTTGCTCGTCCTCACCAAAACAAGTAATGAGTTTTCACAACATTATTTCGATCTCTTATAATATAAATCTCTAATCAATATACAGACGTCACATGGCCTATTAGAATCGTTGCACAGGGCACACTAGCTTACAAATTGCGTATAATTGGTGTCAATATAATGTGACTGCAAGGTCAAGCAGAAAATGGTATGATAAACCATGAACAAAATTATTCAGCAGATATTCCATCAATTTTTTTATTAACACTGGGCTTGCTTTGACAACTGTCTCACTGGGTAAGCGTGTTGTATAAAATGTGTTGCAGATTAACAATGGCAGATAATACGTGTAATAGGCTGTTCTGGAATGAATAATAGAAAACCTACTGCTTTAAACAGCGTCCATTTTTTTAAATTTATCTTCCTGAACTGTCCCACTCCTAGGCAGTCCTCCCCCATTCCTTCCATTTCTCTCTGTGGAAGCCATCCAAGGCGTCCCGCCATCTTCTCGGTCTGAAGCGACCCCGTCTACCTGCGTCTCCAAGTTAATTCATAAACTCTGGGTTAGCGTTAAAACGTCGATGATGAAGATAATGAAGCTATAGCAACAGCAGGCAGTATAATAATGGATGCAACTAAAATAGTGTTGTGACAAAACAAAACATCCGGTGGCATCCGGTGGCTGAGGCAATACGAGTGGCAGCGATGCGAAATACTCGTAACTTTTTATTAGGTAACTATTTCATTTTCAAGGTCAATTTGGAGATTCGATCATTATCATTAGGCTTAATATGTGGCTTTCGATCTTCGATTATATTTGATTCTGAAAGCGTTCGTAAAATATCTCGTACATATAAAACGATAAGTTAAAGTTATTAGATAAATTTAGTTAGTTAAACTGAATTGTCGAGTTTATCCCCAGGGACATTTAGGAATAAGCCTCTCTTAACAATCCAAACTTTCAAATACTGCCACAAACCTCACACCTTATTAATTTTTGCGTAAGAGTTGTTAACTAAATCAACGTTATTGTATCTTTCTCTTGTTAGTCGCGCCAATGTCAAGACCGTAACAAATCATAATGTTATCCGTTTATCCACACCGCCACGGTTGCCACAATAGAAATACCACAGGCATTACAGAAGTCCCACGAGCGTACTACTAGTCGACTCGATTAATTAACAATCTGTTATACCTACATGTGCCGACCGAGCCTTTTGACTAACTTCCAGACTAACGGGATGCAGAGTCAGACCAAGCGTTGCTTAACCTTTAAAACAACCCGTGTAGCCGTTATAATTTATTAATATTTAGACCTCGTGGTCACGAGCTCCTAGTTTCCGTCCGTAGTCAGAGATATCTACTAGTTGAAGTGAAAATGACCATTGTAATTCATCAGATTTTGCCTAAATACTGCGATATTTCTATTGTTGTTACTCCAGCCAGACCCACTAATATGGGACCGTTTACAAGACGGCCCAATGACGCTTTATTCACAAATGTAATGATAAGGTGTCAATGAGCCTACTGCCCCATCTCGTTTCATGTGTGTATAGTTGCCAAGCGTCACCTGGATTGAGGTGAAAACTAACAAGGCGTATAGAAAGCGGCGCGCGCGCAGTTTCCACATGCGCGGGAGCATCGTGAGAGCCACAAATCCCACAATAAGTTTCGCTTGAAGCTAGCCTTTGACATGGAAAGCTATTCATTTGATTGCTAATTGAATTAACTTTCCAATGGATAATGGATTTGCGCGAAAATCTCACCATAGGATTGACAAATGGCTTTTTAAGTGCCTACTATCCTTTCAAATAAAATAATAGTTCGTAAAAAAATAAGTTAATAACGAGGTAACGTGTTCCACAGTTTCCTCAAATCTGTAACTTGCGGAATTAAAATCCATTGGTTTTAGTACAAAAACATGTCGGAAATACAACTGGCGTGTGGTGCGCACGCGCACCCAAGTGCATCGATTAGTTATCGTACGATGGTACGATATTCCGTGTTCATGACTATGTATATGAGTAGCAATTAGTAGCATAGCAATCATTCAAGCTTTCAACTTACATCACGACAATGCTACCCGAAACGTAAGGCAAAGCAGAGCCACAATCGTACAACATTTTGTTGACTATCTTAAATTCCAATATCAAAAATCATAATGTACACTCTTTTGCAATAAAAACAGGCACCTTTTTTTTTTTTTATTTGTGATGGGTTTGCTCTTGACTCTAGTCTAGGTCAAAGGTGACAGAGACAGAGTCGACGATGGAGTGAGCTTACCCAGAAGAAGCCTGTTCACCCTAACTTTGAAGAGATTCGGGTTGAATGCGTTCGGAAACACTGACGCAGGTAGCGAGTTCCATTCATTCGCTGTGCGCATTATGAAGGATGTTTGGAAGCGTTTGGTGCGAATTGGTGGAATGGCAACAAGGTAAGGATGATAACTTGCAGTACGTCTAGATGTCCGATGGTAGAAGGGGGCTGGTGGGATGAGGTCGTGGAGTTCTTCAGCACACTCACCGAAGTACAGTCTGTAGAAGACCGACAAGCAGGCAACCAGGCACCTAAGGAAATTTACATTCTAAGGTCGATTTGAGTTAATTAAATGAAATTTAATTATTTGACGTAGTCTGTAGGTATACTTATAATCGTGTAAATAAATATGCGTGAAGAGAATTCTGGGAATTAAAAATCGAATCATTCTTTAAAACCGATGTACACGGCCAAATAAGAAGTGGTCGGCAATAAAGACAAGAAGATGTTTTTACTTTTCTTAATTAAATAAAGTTACAAATGTAAACCTAATAACGGAGTGTGACCTCCTCTTGCCAAAATCAAAGCTTGAATCTTTCTGGGCATGCTATCCAGGATGTATTTAATAACGTTTTGAGGAATACGTTCTCACTCTTCTGCAATGACTCTTTTTAGCTCCCTGATATTTTGTGGAGCAGGTTGCACTGATCTTACCCGTCTCTTTAGAACATCCCAGACATGCTCAATTGGATTCAGGTCAGGACTTCGAGCTGAATCCAAACGTGCAGTCAATGCGGGTTGTGCATATGGAATTAGGACTTCCAACTAACTCCGCACGCTCCGTCGAATTAATTGCTGCCCAAAACATAAAGGAGCCTCCGCCATGAGGAGTGATTTCTTCGAAACAGGTATTTAATGTAAAAAGAAAGATTAAAAAGTTTAATTTGCAGAAAATCTCCAAAAAGTTTTAAAATTTTAGTAATCAGTAAAAAATCGTTTCAGCAATTCGCGCCATTAGAATAATCAATATTTTTCATTCGTTAATTTCAAATTTTAAATTTGGAATGTAAATAATCATGCTAGGATGCTTCAAATAACATGACATCGTCAAATTAATAAAACCTCTTTCTTGTTCTTCTTCATTGAAGTAGAGAAAAAATCTAAAGTGCCCGTTTTTTTTTACAAAAAAGTTTAGTTTGTGATATAATTTTAATGCATAAAGCTATCGGTTGCCTCGTCACCTACGCGGTCTACGAAGGTAATCAAACTTTTTAATCAATCCTCGGGTTTTTATAATGTTAGTGCAGAGTGCAGATGCGAGAGACGAAAAACTTCTAATATACATTTTACTTCTTTGGCCAAAACACCCAATTCCTACTATAAACACCTAGCATAAACACTAAACTCCATTCACATTGCCGGCAAACACGTTCAACAAGTCAACAACCAGCCCTTCACCTACACGTGCCCAAAACGTATATTACCTACCGAACGGTTTTAAACCTATGATAAGTAATTCAATTTGCCGGAGATCCAGCGCAAATGGTTGCCGCCGCCGCCCCGCGGGGGACAGAGAGCGAAGCCTTTTCAGTGTTAACTAACTGCTTTATTGTTTTATTTATAATTTTCGTCGTTCATGCGTTATTGCTTACCAAGCGCAGCGTTATTCATCCTACGGATAGTACTTGCGATATAAATTACACACCTTCTCCTTGCTCCATCTTGTTTGACTCTCCTGTTCTAAAGGCTTCTTCTCCATTCCTTCCATCTTTCGCAAGCCTGCGCTTCCTCCTTCTAGTTTTGATTGACGGCGGTAAAAGTGACCAAAGGTGACAGGGAGACCAAAGGTGCCATACACGGGGTCGTGTTCCCGCCATAAGCGGCACAGGAGGACACCGTGAAGTTTTAGTGGGTTGGAGACCCACTTAACTGCGCTATCTCCCCGTGGTAGCGCAGTATGCATGAGCATTTCACCAGGTTAAAAATAAAGTCTAGCCAACTCCTTCGAATCGTTGAAATTACTCGTATAGTTCAGTTAGATCAATTCTTCAGATGCTTTAACTATTATGATTTCTTTGTTGCAAAAATCAATATTTTGTCCTATAACAGTTCATTAATTTAAATTCGCAGCAGCAGAAATGCTGCAGTGATTGCATTATTTGCAAATTAAAGACCTATGTCCAATTTTTGCGGTTGCTATTTTTAATTATTGTTACACCTACCAATGTTCTAGATAAGGTAGCAACTAAAAAAATCCATAAACCACTAGAATTACTTCAGGCCCAGTTTTTTGATCCGTAGTTAATTTAACCAATGGTTAAATAAGCTAACCATGTAACCATCAATGGTTTCAAATTTCGGTAAAACGCGTATATCCATTAATTTATTGTCTAACAAATGATCGAATAATTAATTCTACAATTTATTTCACCATTTGTGATGGCAAAAATCTTACATAATATTATAAATGCGCATGTTTGGATGAATGTGTGTGTGGAAGTAGTATATTTGTTACTCAATGACGCCAGAACGGCTGAACGGATCTGGATGGAATTTGACACTGAGATAGATTATGGTCTGGAATAGCACATAGGCTTATTTACTTTTCACACGGGCGATGCCGCTGGCAGAAGCTAGTTGGTGAATAAACGCGTTTTACTGAAATTTAAAACCGATGGTTAGCATATTTAACCATTGGTTGAGTTAACTAACTATCAAAAAAAAACTGGGCCAGTGACACCAGACAAACACTTTTAACCAAATCCCGATATCCCTACAGCGCCAAATCCTCGCATCTTTCTAGAACTCCTCCCGTCTAAATCCAGGCAGATCTACCGCCACGTGACCGTCTCCGCCTAGTCATCTGCAGCACAATGGAGCCGGCGCGGCCATAATGTGGACAATGGCGCGCTTATTGATATGTCCTGGTATGCACGACGATCGCACGGCTATTTCCCTTGCCTGAATTTAGGTATGCCTCGCTGGCGGTAGGAGGAGTGGCGTGATCGTGTAGGTGTCTTTATTACCTTTGCGGGGTAAGGTCTAAGGTATTTTGTTAGACATTGCACAACATTTTTACTTATCTATTATCTTAGGCAGAATATTGATACATTAGTTAGAGGAGAAGCGTTGCCGTGGTACCGAATACTGAGCCAGACAAGGAATTTAACTAAAGAGTTTTTGTTGTCATTGACACAAGTAGAAGTTAGAGAAAAGATCTACATAACGATCTAGGTAACAGAAACAGCTGTCTCTATTTCAATGTACATTTCATGAAGTATTTCGACTGTGTTTATTCCACCAGTTAGCATAATTGTTATTCTGGACTAAAACGCCGGTGATTATAACAGACGAGGTACGAGGTTGGTTCTCAATAATAGTTACTCGTACCGAGGCACAATATTGTGCTACATTAAAGAAAACACATAACGTAGATCGTTCTGTGATGCTAACAGGACAGACTGTCTCTATTTTTGTGTGCACCCGAGCCATCCGGAAACGTATCTCTTTCGCTGTATTTCTTTCCGCTGTATCTTTCTGTTAGGCCGGTAAAATTACAGACGTGAGAGCTTTCTGAACAGTTTTATTCACAGTTCATTGACTTGGATCAATAACAATAAACATTGATCACGCTCAGTTAGCTACGTACATAGAGATTCGCGCGTAATAGGGCCAAGGGCCGACCTCTAAGGACCTTGACTTAAACGTCATAGACGGACTAGGTCAACATCCCAGTTATAGGCCATAGACTGCTTACGTAATGTCCTGTCAGTGACACTGACCACCAATGGTTAGTGGTAAGTAGTCTAACCACTTTCTCCGCGCGACCCAGCGAACCAGTCCTGAACTCCGGAGTGGTGGCACGTCCCGGTGCGAGGATTTCCTTCGTTTAATTACGGAAGCGTAATTGATTTCTTGTAATTGAGGAAGTGGCAATCGATATTCTAGCGACGATTGCACATTTGTAATTGAGTTTTTGTGAGAATAAGTAGTATGTGACATTCATTCCCAATTAGGTAAACAACTTAATTCTTAATCAGTTTACGACTAATTTGTCCGATTGTCACTACTCAACCCTCTCATTTATTTTTCGCAGGACGTCGATAGGCGATAACGCGCACGTATTTTCTACTAGCTGTTCCCCGCGGCTTCGCACCCGTGGGGACCCGTTATTCCCCGACAGGACCCGTTTTCGGGATTAAAAATTAGCCTTTGTCACTCAGGAATAATGTAGCTTTCTATTATTGAAACATTTTTGTAAATCGGTTCAGTAGTTTCGGAGCCCATTCGGTACAAACAAACTGAAAATTTTCAAGTGCTTTTCGGTCGAATTGCATCGCGTCCCCACTTGTACGTATTGCATCGCATTGCATTCACACTTAATGATGTGCTTTCCGAGGCACGTAAGTCAGTAAGTCATGTCCATTACTTTACTTTTAGTAAAAATCGAATCGAATCGCGTCAGCCATCAGGAAGGTCACTTAGTGTTGCGTCGTACAGTCGTACTTATAGCAGATAAACTCTTGCCACAGATAATGTAATACTAGCATACAGATGTATCATCCCATACAAAGAAACCGTGCCGACATACTGTACTGATTATACTGATTATTTTTTGTATATCGATCGCGTTCGGTTCCGTTCCACGGAAATAGATGGTGATCTATATATCGCCGTGGAACGGAACCGAACGCGATCGATTTACAAAAAATAATCGGTATAATCAGATGAAAATCGCTAGTTACGTCGACACGGTTTCTTTGTATCGGAAGAGGCATCTGTATGCTAGTATTATATTATCTGTGCTCTTGCTTTCTAAGCTTACCTTTACCTCCCATGCTCACCATTCATCTCTTGTTTCCAGCGACGAGGACGACACAGCTCGTCTGCTGCGGCAGCTGAGCAGGATCAACAGGCCCTTCGGCGTCACCTTCCCGCAGATGGTTAAACTCATGTCCCAGTGCCAGCAGGTAAACACGTCGTGATAATATATCACAGAGCTTTAGATGTACAAGGAAATAAAAACCCGGGGGAAAGCGCGCCTTTTTCCGCTTGCTTTCACTTCCTTGCCATTGGATTAGAATAAATAATTCTGTACCTACTGTAAACACGGGGCGTAAATAATTTAATTAAACAGGCAACAGTCACACATTTCTTGTATTCAACTATACTATAAGTAATGTAGTAGTACGTTGCATACGAAGAAACACAATTTAAATCCAGACTGTCACTTTCAGATCTATACTAATTACAGTACTTAAGGTTACACTAGTCGATAATTCTTTCATACAAATGTAGTCTAGGGATTACTCCACTGTTTGACGATGTACGTTCAAAATAAAAAAATGATATAAATTTGTCTTATCATTATAAAATGTATATCATTATAAAATAAAATTATCTAGTCCTATAAGGAAAAAAATTAATAAAAAAAATTAAAGTTATGAGCTTCAAAAGTTCCGTATTTCAACACTAATTTTAACTCATCTTTGGGCGGCAATAAATACCATAACAAAAAGGAAAAAGGCAAAACGGCCACCATACAGGGATAGATAAGTAGTTACATTTAGTCGTTTAATCATAATATCTGGACTCCCAAGGGTCTGTTAATAAAATTTCGCGCGCTCGTTTTCGTCCTAAAGCATCATCCATTTTGCTACAAACTTGCGAAAGTGCTAATTCGTACACGAACTAGCTTCTTACTGATCATCACAGCATCTATCTCTTTCGCACGTGTTGTCGAATGAGATAGCATGCGTTTTAACCCCGAGCACAAAAAAGTTCGTGCCGTCGACTAAGGGAACCTTAATATACGTGACATTCATGACTTCACGGCGAATTTCATATAGCGCATGGTGGAAAAAGAAAATTCAAAGTACCTACAGGGGGGTGACCATAAGCTCATAGAGCGGTATCAATTTGAGATCGAATAAGGGACAGATGTATCTGACTTGTATACATCTGTCACTTACTCGATATCAAATTGATACCGCTCTAAGAGCTTATGGTCACCCCCCAGTTCTCGCCAAACTTCTGGGCCGCCCTGAAGTATGCTTTCTGATGCGCTAGGCACGGATCGGTGCTGTTTTTGTATGAGATTTACTACTGCGCAGCCACTTCAGGGCTGCCACGAAGTTTGGCGAGAACTAGAACTTCATAGCAGATTTTATAAACCTGCTTATTTTTTACGGTGGCGGTGGTTGGGTGGGCAACATACGCGTTCGCGTGTGGTTCATGGGATTTTCCGAGAACCACACGAGATTGACTTCGATTGTGCTTATAACCTTTCCAAGAACTTCAGCCAAACCTACAAAAAATGATCCATTTTTTATTATTTACCTATCCATTAGGATGTTTCTACTAACATTTTTCACGAAGAAAATAACTATAAATTGTTATTTTCTCTGCCAACCACCGCGGCACCGTCCACCGATCACTGAATGATTGCCAGTTATATCTATAGCTTGTGTTGCTTGTTAGTTAGATCATGTAACCCAATGATAGTATAATAAGAAATTAAAATATTATAAGTACCTACTTAAGTAAATAGTGTAAAACACCTATTTTTTAAAAAGAGTAATTATGGAGTTTCTTGTGCGTTCTTCTCCATAACAACATTTCGAAAATGAAATGCACGGTAGAATCAATCTTCATTATTTATAAATTTAAATTTTTAATTGTTTGACGTTCAAAAGTGGCCTAATTAAAATAAATATATTTGACTTTGACTTTGATCGTTTCTATGATTCCCACTAGCATCTGTTTGCAAAAACTATTGGCATTTAAATGCCCTCTCCTAACATGTATTTCTTAACAATGAATACTTATGCTACATTTTTTTACCACGTTGCCCTCACATTCGTCCTTAACCCGAAATTATTGAGCTGTCAAACAATCAATGTTGAGCATTATATTTATTGTTATCTTGCATATTTTTTTATTGCCCATAATTATGGCCAAGCGCGGTTACCTTATGTCGTGTCGAAACATTCATGGGCTATCTGATACATCCACGTACGATCAGATTGAAATTGTGATCTATTCAACACGCATGTCATGCACGCGAGTGTGTTATATAAATACGCAATTAATAGCAATTTCTATGTTGTATCGTGGTTATATCAGTGAATATCAGAAAAGTTAAAAACTGATTTCCTCTTTCAATATTCTGCAGACTAGTAACGCCACCTAGCGGCGAGTAGCTTACACTTTAAAGAGAACACTAAAATTAACTTCCTTTCTTATTCCTTTGCCATACAACAGATTTATCTGGACATCCTTGTCAATAATTAATTAGTATTTGGACAGTAGGTTAAATGAGGATTCTCTATGAACCGCGCAGATTAACATTCATAAGGAGTCTCATTTTTACCCAATAATTAATCTATTCCAGGTGGCAGGTGTAGAAGTTTTCGACGAGGGTGGGAACACCCCCACCACTGGCAGCAGTGGCGGTGGCTGGCAGGAGACTGGCGGAGCGCGGGCCAGGCTGGACGCCGGCGGGGCGCATGCGGGTCTGCTGGGAGGAAGTCCACTCACGCTGCTACAGGGGATCATACCAGGTAAATATAGATAGCTAGTTATTGTAAGTAGTGTTCACATCTTACTGGTGTGATGTTTGGGCATTCTCTGCGAACATTGACGGCATGGCATTAGATGAGCATCACTTGAGCAGTTCAGCTTGACCGTCGTAGAAAACGGACGTCAACTGAATACTAATTTTGGCCATTATAATCTTTATAGGTACGAAGTGGTGCGGCACGGGTGACATAGCAGCAGACTATCACGATCTGGGCGCAGATAGACGCCTGGACCGCTGCTGCCGAACACACGACCTCTGTCCGACCAAGGTCCGCGCCTTCTCCAACCGCTACAACCTCACCAACAACTCGCTCTACAGCAAGTCGCACTGTACCTGCGACGACATGCTCTTCGACTGCCTCAAGACCACCAACACGTCCGCCTCGCACCTCATGGGACACATCTACTTTAACCTCGTCCAAGTGCCCTGCCTCGAAGACGTTGACGACGAGCGACGGTTTCGGAATGCAAAGCTTGGCTTCTAACTCCATGTAGCGGAGAATAGCGGAATTAAACTCATCAGCGCCATCTAGTAGTCACGATAGTGTGTCATGCATGCACAGATTTTTTTGATGCTGTAAATTTTGCATTTTACTAATATTCGTATTATTCTCTGATTGAGATTGTAAATAATGATTAAATTTTAATAATGTTCTAAAACATTAGACATCAAGCTGTGATACGTCTGTGCCTTTAAATGTACTAGAGAGTATTTTTGTTAGAGGATGGCGCTATACAAATAAAAAACATTGTTTTAAATAGATAATAAGATATTTATTTATTGTTACAAACACTCATGACAATGATGCAGATTATCAATCTATTGTTATAAATAGTAACAATAGTTTACAATTTGTTCACGAAGATAGTAATGTAGAAAAATAAATGTGAATTATAGTTCATACCAAATAAAATTATTTATTTTAAATCGTGTGTGTATTGTTTTATTTTTAAACACAACCAGGCCGGACCGGCATCGAACCTGCGACCACTAGACCACGGAGGCTTTTGAACAATTACACAAAATATATTGCGACATTGTCGACCGACCTATGGAGGAAAATTTGAGAGAATATAGGTTGCAGTGACCAGAGTGATCACAAAGCATGTTCGAGTAATAACAACCTGCCCTGAAAAGGTTTGGTTTACTGACCATTCATAAAGAAATGTAGTCTGGCTTATAATAATAATCGAGCGCACGGTTGGCGCAGTGGTTGAGTGATTGACTGCTGCGCTGCGTGTCACGGGTTCGATGCCCGCACGGAACAAATATTTGTATGACCTACAGATAGTTGTACCGGCTCTGGGTGTTTGTGTATATGAGTTAACATGTTTGTAAACGCACACAATACAGGAGAAATTCCTAGTGCGGGGCAAAGTTAAAAACTTTGCTAACTTTGTTTAACTTTGCTTTTCTTGACTTTCACTTATTATGAAGTAAAGTAATAATTAAAATTGATGCTTGCGAAAGATACTTGTTGTTATAGTGTATGGGTGTATGGGTAAAAACAAAAAACAACAACCCATCAATGTCCTTTTTTCGATTTCCCTTATTTTTTTCAATTCTGCAAGTTACATTAGTCAGACTTTATGAGTTATTTTGTTTAGCTTTTTTCTAAATAAGCTCGAAAATGTTAGGCAAGTAAGGTGCTGATTTGCAAATAATTTATTTAAAGGCAAATAACTTCTATAATTCATAAAAGAGCTTGATATCTGCGACAGCTGCCAGTAACAATACAGTAACAATAGCGCTTGACAGGCTAACAATAACGTATACGTCAGTTTGACATATATCGTAGAGATCAGGCTATCTTGTATGAAGTATAGTGAGGGTTGAAGGTCTACCCTGCTCCATCCTGCATGTGTTGGCATACTGAACTGACCGCAACACATTTTAATTTCCATTGCTAACCATGTCCCTGAGTCGGGTTTCATTTTGATACCCCAAGGATCTCATAATACATTTAAAACAATTTAAGAAAAATATAAAGGAGTTTAGACATAAATGTGGGCCCATACTAAACGTGGGCCCAGGCCGTCGTATTTAATGTCACCCAACAGGCCCAACACCAAAAACCGGTCAATTGCGTATCGGACTCGCACACGAAGGGTTCCGTACCATTATCGCAAAAAAACGAGTTTGTTGTATGGGTGCCCCACTTAAATTATTATTTTATACTGTTTTTAGTATTTGTTGCTATAGCAACAACAAAAAAACTTACAGTGCCAAACCTGGTGACCGACAGACAGACAGACCAACAGACAGACAGGCAGACCGCGGAGTCTTAGTAATAGGGTCCCGTTTTTACCCTTTGGATATGGAACCCTAAAAATTAAATGTTTTGTAATAAATATGAACGCAGCTTAGATTTATATTTACATTCAGAATGCAACTTTTATTTTTTAAACTGTCAACACAATAAAAACGTCAAATGAGAAACGTCAAATAATTTCAGTGATTTCATCTTTTTCTCTGCAATATTCATATTTTTTAAACTTTAGAAGTTGTAAATCTGTGCAATAATGCGAATAATTCGAAGACTACTATTATTTTAGCAATAATTAGAGTTAATGGACATCCAGTCCACGATGTCAAGTGATACAACAGAGACTGCGAAAGGTGTGTTATTTTCTTCAATTGTTTGTTAATTTAGGCTATAATGCCTTCCGTAGAGGCACTGTATGGTGTTTCTGTTTCAAGTGGAGGCCGCGGGAGAGTGCAACGGCCCGGCCCCGGACCAAGCGAGACGGGTACTCGAAGAAGAATTTAATGTTCAGCGAGCGAAAATGAAAGAGTTGTTCTTGCAAAAAGAAGGTTCGTTGTCTGTTATCAGCAGTGTAGGCCGTGCGGAGTATCGTAGGCTTGGTTCTGGTTTGTTTAAATGCATGAAATTACAATTATTCACGTGATAACATTGTTTTTGTTGTGGTTGTACTTATGTCAAAGTTATTCAAACTGAATCTTAGATAGTAGAGTACCTTTGTTCTGCTAATTGGTTGCCTGGTGGTTGACATCCATATAAGTTATGTTAACTTTGTCCTTGTTTTCACCTGTCTCTGCTGCTACACAAACTGGTTTGCTCAAAACATCAGGTAGTGGCCATTCTTGCAACATTCATTATCTGCATATTAGTTTTCTGAATGCATTATTTTTGCATGTTTACCTCCTTACAGTAAACAACTTTTTGTCACATAAATATAATAACTTCACCTTGATGAATGTTTTTGTTACTTTTCTAAAATAATAAATAAAATAAAGAATAGTTTTCCATCTACATATTCAATTTTTATAGTGCCATGTTTACTATTACTTCACTTTTACGGTTGGCTGAGTGGTTGACTGATTGACTGCTGCGCTGCATGTCGCGGGTTCGATTCCCACACAGAACAAATATTTGTATGACAGACTACAGTTAGTTGTTCCGGTTCTGGGTGTTTGTGTATGTGAGTTTATATGTTTGTAAACAAACCCACAATACAGGAAGAAATTCCTAGTGTGGGGTAACATTATTTTTAAGAAGAAAAAAAATTTAAAAATGCATTAAAAAATATCTATGGTTAGGTACGATACAGTAGGTCACTTTTTAAGTTTGTTGGCAGGTGATGGTTTATCATGTGATTGACTTCTATATCTTGATGTTGAGCTGATTATGCTAACATTTAACCAGAATTACAAACACAATTTATAGTCTTATTAAATAAATTAATTAAATCTTTTGTCAACTTAACACTTGCTAAAACTTTGTTTATTTGTGTCGTCACATAAAAAATATTTTTGTTATTTTTTATTGCCTGTCAACCACATCATATCAAATTTTATTGACAGCAGTTGTGCTAATAAGACAAAACAAGAATCAATTGGATTAAGGACACCTGTATAGTCCCTGGCATGTAACTTGGCTAGGTTTTTGCTTAGTGGGGGTTAGTTCGCATATAGTAGCTCACTCCATCGTTGACTTTGTCTCTGTCACCTCTGACCTAGACTAGAGTCGAAAACAAAGCCATCCCAAATAAAAAAGCGCGTGAACTGACCAACCTCCTTGTAGAGCGAACGGAACGTAGACATAACGCGATTGGTCACTCGATCCTCCAAAAACAACTCTTGCCAAGTTACGCGCTGACAACTATACGCTTGAAGAAATTTCTATTACTTTTAAATCAAAATAACTATTCAGAATAAAAGCAATGATATTCAGTGTCATTCTATGCCATTTATTATTGTTATGTGACTCATTAGCACTTATAGTGAAGTTATTTAGAGCCACTTAGAACTCTAGTTCATACTTAACAGAACACATGTTATTGTTTTAATTTAACTACATTTTGCAGTAATTGTGGTGGTTGGTTAGTAGAATGTATCTTGGGAATTCATAATTATCTAGTATATCCTGGGCTGTGGTGTCTCATCCCATACAAAGAAACCGTGCCGACGTTCTATACTGATTATTCTGATTATTTTTTGTACATCGATCTCGTTCGGTCCCGTTCCGTTCCATTCCACGGATATAGATGGTGATCTATCTACCGCAGTGGAACGGAACCGAACACGATCGATTTACAAAAAATAATCGGTATAATCAGATGAAAAACGCTAGTTACGTCGGCACGGTTTCTTTGTATGGGATGAGGCATCTGTATGCTAGTATTATATTATCTGTGTCCTGGGTAAGGAAGGTAAAGGGTAAAGATTGAATATAAATTCCATATTAGTGTAGCAGACTTGCTGTAATCAAATTATTTTGTTGCATTGGAATTTAGGTGCATGGTTCTCATTTGAGATTTCCTTTGACACATTCATTCCACCAACAAATTTACACTCTTAACCCTCATTTAACCATAATTAAAGTTTACAAACTCTCCTCCTCTTTGCAGAGGACATGAGGAAGATGATCCATGACAAGGAGCAGCTGGAATCCGAAGTCCTTGGGCTCCGGGCGGAGCTGCAGCAGCTGCAGACCCTCAGTGAGAACCAGAAGTCTGAGATACAGAGTTTACAGATGCTTGTTAGTGGTAGGTAACCAAGCTAAATAGCGAAAAAGTATTGTAAATGTACTGTAGCAAATTGATTATTAAATGACAATTTGTATAATAAACATCCTAAAATGTATGGGCAATGGAATTTGATTCTCAAGTTAGAGGTAAAGTTGGTTTGTCCAAACTTTGATAATTATAATATCAGATTCTGAATTTAAATATACCTTCCTAATTATATTAAACCATAAGTTAATAAATAGTTTACCATATTACCCAATATTTGGTTGGTGGTAAACAATTGGAACAATTTTGTCAAAACATAAATAAATTAAAACAATGAATATGAAAAAGTGTAAAGGATACTGTCCTGATTGTGAATCAACTGATTGTAATGTTTATTAAAACATACTAAAAATGTGTAAATAAGATTAATTAATTAGCTTGATGGGAAGTCATGTAGAACTTTTTACTGTTATCAAATTGAATTCATTAGTCAACCAGATACTATTACGTTCCTCTGGTTTCACTTGTGGCACAAATATAATATGCCTAGTTGAAACTCACTTGGTTCGAGGTGCAAAATAATTTGAAGGGATTAATTGGTGAATAACTTTTTCTTATGCAAATTAACTTGAATACTAAATATAAATATTTATGGTACATACCAACACACAAACTAACATTACTATGTATAGCTACAAATCATAGTAATTAAAAAATATTCATTATAAACCATTATGTGCACTTTGTTATGAACTCAGACTGAAAAATGTTTCAGAACTTTTGTTTAGGATGGGGCACCAGAGGTATTTTTTAAAAGCGGATTAATAGTAATGATAAAGTTTTCTTAAAAAAATGGTTCAGCTTGTTTTAGTCAGAATAAAATTAAAAAAATAAGATTTTTATATTGTAAGACAAAAGTGACTTAGCTAAATGGCTAATCAAATGTTTAATATTGCCAACAGAAACAGTGGAAGTCTCGTCTTCAGGGACAGAAGAAGTAAGAAGATTGCGAGCCAGGAACATGGAGTTAGAGCAACACCTGACGCAAATGAGACAAGTCGCACAACAGCAGGTGAGCTCAGAAACTTACGATTACTAAAAAATAAATAGATTTAGAATGAATAAAATGCGTAGCATGAATACCGTAGGATCGAAAAAAAAGAAAAAGAGACATTGTAGATCTCTAAAAAATGTGAGCGCAACGAAAAAGAAACCGGATCACATTTCGGTTCCGTACCAGACCGTAAATTAAGTAAGGTGTAATGGAAAAAATGAGGGAAACGAACGGAAAGGGTCAAAGAAAAATCTGATTTATCAATATATTAGAATTTGTTAGTAAAACATACGTAAACATTATCACTAAATTTGAAGTTCATAGTTAGGTAAATATTAGATAATTATGTTTTGTTGTTCTAAGTTTGTGTTGCAATTTTATTTGTAAAGTTAATACATTGTAAATCCGTAATTGGCTATAATAGTAGTACAATAAGTGTGTTAAGGTATTTTTAAGAGCTGTGGATTTTGTGATTAATAAATACATAGGTCAATAGGAAGTTAGAAAATTCATAAGAACAAATTTTTATAAAAAAATCTGACTTTGGTGGCTTCTCATTCCTTTGTTTCCGAATATTTTTTAAAACAAAAAACATAGTATTTATCTACTTAACGAGCTCTCCCCACTCGAAAGGGGAATAGATTTATTTATCCGCGCGCCCGTTTTTTTTCCCCTTAAAAACATTTTGAAAATTTGTATGGCTTTGGGTAAACAAGATACTGTGATTTGAAGACTATAGCTCCAACCATTTGAATGTAAAACCCGTATGACAGTCGACGTCGAAGTTTCAGCTTGGTCTCTAAGATGGAAACCCTTATGCGATGCTTGAAGTATTGCCGACGAACCTTACGAGTTACGTCGTTGATATTGAAATACGTTCTATATCAGACTAAGCTGATTTTTCAGGAGAGACATAAATCATTTTATTGTCGTAACTATTACTTGTATTGATTATATTTTTAAACTACATTTTCAATAAAGATGTTTTTCATCATATTTGACAACAAAATAGTAATATAATACTGCCGTTCAGAGATTCAGTGATATAGAACTTATGGCATTTCAGTTTTAGTCTAATAATTTTATTTCAGTGACGACATAGGACATCAATATACATATAATAAATCTGTAGAAATGTAATTTTTATACATCGAAAATAAATCCAAAAAAAATAGCCAGGGTGTTAAAAGATAACCAACAGAACCATTTTGCATTTTTGGAATTTTTGTCTGTTTATTTGTGTACGCATCACGTGAAATGTACGAAACCAATGTAAATAACTTGTATACATAAAAATTGTGCGTAACTTGGAGAATCACTTAGTTTTTGTTTCATCGCAATCGGTTCACTCTATCAAAAGTTAGATGAATTTAAAGTGTTCAAGAAGTAAAATTATAACAACACACGCAATTGCGATACTCGGACAGTTGAACTCGATATTCGATAGATGGCGTTGTGCATTTGAAGTAATTTTTTGAATGGCGATGTTCAAATTCTCCGCGAAAGAATGATGACTAAAGAAAAAAAATTGGTAGGTAGGTAAGTAGGGTAGGCAGTCAGGTAAGTAGAGTAGGGTTGGCAGACAGATGACGGGAGCGAAGCCGCGGGCACAGCTAGTTTTTGTAATAAATATATACTGGTTATCCGAAAGTTTTTCTGGCAAAATTAAAACATATCTGGAATCAAAACGTTTTAAATCGTCTATAATCCGACATAGAACATATTGCAATACCAAAATGAGTGTTTTTGTCACGTGACCTATTGCATCTGTTTCGTACCAAGCGCTCTGATTGGCTGTTGACATAGAACGTTTAACAGATGCGTTCAGAATTAAAATGTCAAGTAATTTTGAAGAAATACAAAAAAATCATAAAATTTTAACATAGAATGTATTGCAATATCCACGACAATAAGTGGCGGTGACCACTTCAGATGGGCTGCTTGCTAGAAAATTACCCAATAGCATCGTTATCTGCCTAAGTAGCCACTTCCCAAAGCTTGTCGTATGCACCAATGTAAATATCAAGGAGCGACTGACTATTTTGCTAACACAACCCAGTAACGGCATGTTAGAATAAAAACAAAACGATTTTAAAATTGTTGACGGTTGTACAAATTCCAAAATGTGTCTGGTATGAATTCTATTGGTTGACCTCAGCAGACATCAGCAGTGTTGTTCTTTATCATTTGAAGGTAGCCCGTGTTTACTTATCTTCGCTTCGGGCGAACACGCTGTGTACATAGCTGGCTACAGGCTGTTTTAACTAGAGCAAGCTGTAATACAACGTAGTTTGAAAAATTCATATGAATGCAAACATAACCAATCGTTATTGTACAAATATAAAATAATAGCTTCTGCAGTTTCGCCCGGGTGATAATTGGATTATTATGCCAAGGGAACTTACTACCGGGATATGTGTATTCGTAAGTTACCTCAAAATCTGTTCAGCGGTTTAGACATGAAAAGGTATCAGACAAACTTTGGCATTCGTAACTTAAGTATATTCTCGTGAGTTTAACTTTTTTAATTACGGTCTGCGCGAACGCCACCTCACACTCATTCACTATCTTCTTCACCCTCTTGCCCTTATCCCATGTTACATGACGGCGCAACACGTTTTCTTCTTTCATTACCGTCCTGTGCCCTGTCACGATATCACTGACTCCTTTATCTTTCATATCCCTTTCCACACAGACCATCCATCTTTTCTTTGGCCCTCCCTCTCCATCCATTCACATTTATATTCATAACTTTTTTAGTAACATGCGTTTCATCCCACCTCATCACATGACCATACAACAAACGGTTTCCCTTCAACTCTTCTGTAATTGGCGGCACCTTCAAATTTCCTCTAATATACTCATTTCTCACTTTATTCATTCTCGTCACTTCGCACATCCATCTCAACATTCAACACTCATTCACTATCCATAAGGATAAAATATAAAATAAATGGACAACAAGGAAAGATCATTTTTGAACTATAAAATGCACCTTGTATAAGCTTAAATTGCTAAACATACGTTTAGAAAATCGTTTGGCGCACACACTTAAATCGAACTCTGCACGATACTTCATCCATACATAAAATTAAGCTAACCGGTTCGGCTAAGTAAAGTAACTTAGATATAACTTACTCAGTATTACTTACAGAACAATTTTGTGCGTTTATCGCTACATTAACATATCGGTGGATCCATGCGGTGAAGCGAGTGTGGAATTATAATACTTACTTGGAAAATGCTTGTAAAGTGTAACTTAGAAATCGTTAGTGTGTGTTCAGCTGTGTTGCGTAAATGATATTAGTTTTTGTGTTTTTCAAAATGTGTCTGTTTTGTTTTGCAATATTGGAACATGGATTGAATAGGAAAAGTGCTTTATAAAACTCAGAACCTATAACGATAAAGTGTATATCTATTACATTCCTACATATGACATCACCAGATTCCCTGCATCACGGAATCCTTGCAATTTTCGACTTATTTAAACATAACTGGGGAAATTTGAGTGCACTTAACCTTTGCCTTACCCTTCATCGAATACAGGCGTGATATTATGTTTATATTGTTATTTATTCATAGGTATACTTTACCTAAAACTCGTTAAATATCCCTTATATTTTGAGAATAGAATAAAATATAATAGATTTATTTTCTAAAATAGGCTTATTTATTACTCCAGTTTGAGTCAGTATATCTTTACAAACTGTACTGAAAATACTCACCAAATTACATCATCAATTTTTTCGTGTCGATGACACGACGGTCATTCAAATTTAGTTGGCCCTTAACTTGCCACTTCCACGGTATCTTCGGTATAGCGCATAGATCACTTTCATTGCCTATTTTAGGCACAGCATGATAAATGCTTCCAACTCTTACCCCAAATGCAAATAATACCTACTCCCTTCAACTGTGGGATAGAACCACCCAATCCCGCGCCCCAAGCGAATCAATTGCAAGTAAAAGCCACACCACTTGGGAGTCTGGATCCTACCGTCCTACCCACTCCCTAGTAACATAACTCATAATGGACGTGAGCTACCTAGTAAACGCTCGCGCTGTGTGGCAGGAGGTGTCGCTGGCGCCCGCCAACATCGTGCGCTCGCTCGCCAGGAAGTTAGGCGCCGAGGCCGAGGAGCAGCAGCCTAGGAAAGTACGTGTAACGTAACGTTTTATCATTTATCAGCTATGAACAGAATGTTAAAATTACCTAGAATATAAGTTGAAAAAAAATTGCTTGAAATTATTTGACAGTTTAGTTATCAGGGGCTTATCCTTTTTTTGCGGGGAAATCAAAATGGATACCCTGTGTCGGGAGAGAACTGGAGGGTGACCATAAGCTCTTAGAGTAAGGTTATTTTGAGATCGCATAAGTGACTGATGTATACAAGTCATATAAATCTGTCCCTTACACACACTCAAAATAACCTTACTCTAAGAGCCTATGGTCACCCCCCTGAAGGTTATGTTGGACTAGTACCGACTCAATCCCCACAGTTCCTACCACTACCATGAGTCGAGGGCATATCCTGAAGTGTTAAAACAGGCAGTCTTCATTCAATATCTGCTGTTTTTGCGTTTTTATAAAGCACGAGTAAGTGATTGAAACTGACTGCATTGGTAAAGATTATTAGTTGCAGACAAGACATAGTGGTAGCGAGTTCAAAATTACATAGTCCAAAAAAGACTCCAAATATTACAACTTTGTTTTGTTGTTATACACAAAACTTCGAGCAATCGGAGTGCGCTATACAAACAATTAGAACTAACTTACTTTCCTCGATATAGGAAGAAGAACTGCTGCGGTCCATCATACAGCCACTGGAAATGGAGATCACAGCACTCAAGGGAAAACTTCGGGAAACGGACGCACAGCTACAAGATGCTATGGCGGTAAGTAACCAGTCTTTGCTTTATTACCTTTATACGATGACCATCTCTCTTGCCAGCTGGCTGACAAGCCAGACATGGGAAATATTGATATTAGTATTGAAATTTGCTTGAACTTCAAAGCTGGTCTAGCAGGCCTCTCTTGGTTTTGACTTCTGGACTTTTAATGTTGTGACCAAGTTCTATGTTTTCTTTTTGTTATAGAAAGCGAAAGCATCAGCCGTTGCTACCTCAAGCGGAGACGCTAAACCAGAAACAGGTTCGAACTTATCCTATCATCTATCATCATCTTTATATAGGTTATGGTTTAATTGAAATAATATAAATTATCGTGTAAACATTGTATATTTGTAGAGACAAACAGGCAATGTGACATGTGTGCCAACTATGAGAAGCAATTGGTCCACGAACAGACGAAGGCGGAGCAGTCCAGAGACCGCGCCAACATGAAGGAATTAGCGCTTAAACAGGTGGGTTCCATCAATTATAATATATGTACTGTAAAGAGAACCTTAATGACTTTATATAGAACTCAGTTTTGATTGCAATTGATATGGTTTGATGAATTTTTCAGATGGTAATGTATATCATTAATAACTTACCTTTGATTTCTTTGCATTATTGTGAACAATGTTTTACTTTTGTACCATAAATTTTCATTATTCAGTCCTGAACATCTGGTTGAAATTAAAAATACTTAAAATAAACTGGTAAAGGGCACAGTGAAACTGGTGAATATCTCACTTCCCTCAAAGCAACCAGCCGAGAAAGCAGCTTCAGCCTTAAGGCTTTTCATCATCTTCTTGCCCTCGTCCCATGTTACTTGAGGTCGGCGCAACACATTTTCTTCTCCCATAGCGCCCTATCCCCCGTTACGCTATCACTGACTCCCTTTTCTTTCATAGCCTTTTGAGCTACAATAATAAATTCCTGCTAGCGGACGAGTGACGCAATAGAGACGAGAATCTATCTCCCTTCTGTCTTACAAAATGGACTATTTAAATTGTTCCCTATCCAGGCGACAGAAGAGCTGGAAGGCGTGCGCTCTCTACACGACGAGACGGTCCGCTCGTGGCACGCGGAGCGCCAGGCCTCGTTCCAGCAGTTAGAAGGTCTGCAGGCCGCCGTGAAGGATGCGCACGAAGCGCTGGAGCGCCAGGCCGCGCAGGCCGAGGCCGCCTCGCAGCGGGCGCTGCACAACGTCACCGAGTTGACTGTGGATAGGGAGACGTTACAGAAGAAACTTGACAGGTTTGTGGGGGCAACTAAACATTCTAGATGACCAGCTGTTTCTTGTAACAGATAACAGACTTATAAAAATCTAGATGAGCTGGCTTTTTAAGAGATTGGCCCGCGATCACAGCAGACTATGAGACGTGGAAGGAGGGAAGAGACGCCTTTGCTCAGCTGTGGGACAATGTAGGCTCATAACAACAATCGGTAAGCCGATTGACAAATTCTTGAAAACCAACTTGGAAATCGAACTCGAGACTCCACATCCAAAATCAGTCAGATCCCCAACATGTTTTAATAATCTTTAATAACGTTTATGGTTTTATAATGTGCTTTTTCCCCAACAGTTTAGAAAGAGACAATGCGATGTTGATCGGCCAATACACGAAGAGAGCAGCCGAGATACAGAACGAAATCATAGACTTACCCGACAGTGTAGAGGCAAGTATTGCGTTTTTATTTCATCTAGCAACAGGATTCTCACACAAATGTTGCCAACAACATGTTTTATACACAAAAATTGTAGCTGAAACAAAATTGTGCTTTTTCCCCCATGGCTATATGATTCTAGTCTGTCCTATGTTTCAAACAAGTCACATTTTTTTTCTGTTTTGAGTTGAACTAAAAATCTTTTTGTTATTACCTCAGGAACTCCAAGAGCACACTCTAAGACTCCGGGAACAACTAATCTTCTGCCAGATAGGCAGAGAAGAAGCTGCAGACGCAGAGAGAGAGCTGCGAGCGCAGCTGCTGGAGCAGGGCAGCTTGTTCCACAGCCAGGAGGTCGAGCTCAACAACCTGCGAGCACAGCTCAAGCAGGCTAGGTGCGTAGCAATAGCGAACTTACTTACTTCTATATTTTCATGCCATAGTGTGCAACATCCTGAGATTCCGTCGCACGCACCGTGAGAGGAACACAACTCTGCCAAAACCAAAATCATAGACATTATTTAGACAGGTGCTAAACTTAATTGGGATTGGGTCGGACTTGTTTGCCGCAAATGCTGAGTTAATAACCCTTTCGGTATGGACACGTTCAGCGCAGTTTGTCTTTGTACTTCATTTTTGACTTTTACTCGTATGTTTGTTGCTGTTGTGTTGTGTCTGTAGCGAATAAGATACAAGTTAATGCACTTTCGATGCCAAGAATTTTATAACTACTTGTGTCTCTAGACATGGGGGTTACCATAAGCTCTTAGAGCGGTATCAATTTGAGATCGAGTAAGTGACAGATGTATACAAGTCATATACATCTGTCCCTTATTCGATCTGCGATCTACGATCTGCGCTGCTGGCGAAGACATTTTGAGAAGGCAGTTACTTTTATTCGCTAAGAGATGGCGCTACCGACTTCCTATACCGGCCAAGAGGTTACACTACTGGCTTCTTCTATGCACTAAGAGTTGGTGTCAAGAGATGGCGGTACTAGCCTCGCCTAATCGCCAAGAGTTGGCACTACTAATTTTCTCTACTGGCCAAAAGATGCCGCTACTAACCTCCTTCGTTTTCCAAGAGATGGCGCTATATATTTTTTTTTACCGGCTAAAAGATGGCGCTACTTTGTTTTGTAACAATAGATATATAATTTGACCATTTTAATGTTTCAGAGACGAAGTAGACAGACTACAAACGGAACACGAGCAGATGAAAGAACTTGGTGACAAGCTCCGTCACTCTAACGACATGATCGAGAGTCTGCTAGAAGACAAGAAGCGGCTGCAGAACTCTCTGCATGAGGTGCGCTCGCGGGTGTCCGTGCTGCAGCAGGAGTTGGACAACAGTGAGAAAGTGCAGCAGGACTTTGTGCGGCTGTCGCAGTCGCTGCAGGTACACACAACTTACTAACTGTAGTCAATGGCCAAGAGAAACTTAAAATGTAACTTTCAAAGTACTCTTGAAATACAGGGTGTTTGGAAGGGAGCTGTACATACGCCTAGGGTAGAAACTAGGGATAGTCTGCTACCTACCCCCGCCCATTATATTGACCTTGGCCTCAAGGTTTTTTTTTAATTTATTATTATTTTTTATTTGACTTTTTTATGATTTTTTGACTAAAACTACCTGTAGCTCAAAATCTATCCATGGGACCGGTCGGCTAATGGTCTTGTTTTAATCGTTAGAGTCTTAGGGTCCTGCAAAAAATTATTTTACACCAGAAAATTGTGGAGAAGAAAAGTTATGGGGCCTGAAGTACCGTAGTAAGGTAAAGAAATAATTTTAAGGGCAACTTTCTATGGGGTTTAAAAAAAAACTAACAGGGTTGGAGTTCTTCTGATTTTTTTAAAACATCCTCAGTCCATGCCCTTTCTAACGATATGCTAAAAGTGTAATTATCACTTTTAGTTTTAAAGTTATTAATTAATTTCCGCAACTAGGGCACTTCAAGCAAAAATTTCAACTAATGAAAATTAAATGTGTTCGATCGTAAAAGGATGGCAAATGAAACAAAAAATTTGGTAATGACTAATGTCATTAAATTACAAATTTTAATTAATTACTAATTTTAATTAATTACAAATTTTGTTCAAATTGATGACCATTGACCTGTAAACATGCTCGGCACCTCTTCCTCATCTCCACGGTCACCGTTCTAAGCAGCAGTTCCTCGCGCATTGTATCGAATGCGGCGTGGATCCTGTTAATTAGAACCTCCCTTGTTGGTACTTCTTCTGCGTACACCAACTCTTTCGCCCTTCCCCAGACGTAGAAGTCGAGTGGGGTAAGGTCAGGCGACCTTGGGGGCCAGGGAATTGGCCCACCCCGACCAATCCAAGAATTAGGAAAGCAGTCGTCCAGAAGCTCCCTCACTGCTAGCCTCCAATGAGCAGGACAGCCGTCGTGCTGGAAGACTATGGGCCGATCTTCGTCAAACACTTCTTCCGCTAAATCAGGCAAATCGTTTTCGAGGAAATCTAAGTAGTTTTGCCCGTTTAGGTTGTCTGGCAAAAAGTGCGGCCCTATCAACCGATTACCGATGACGCCTGCCCATACGTTCACGGAGAACCTTCGTTGAAAACCTACGTAATTTACAATTCCTTCCTTGTCAAACTTGGACTCGTCAGTCCAGAGAATACTCCGTAAAAAATTAATATCTTCCACGTCCGTATGGAGCAAGTGGCGGCAAAACTCCACCCTTCTTGCATAGTCGTTATCCTCTAAGCCTAAAACAATAAAAATATCAACGTTAGCGGTTTCCTTATGAATTAGTAGCTATGTAACATTGATTGCTATCTCTGTCTTTCCATTTCTCTCTCTCTCACACACATGCTCATGTTAATTTAAAAATTGCCTATGAAATTCACATGCTAGTTCATTACATAAGAGCTAAAAACAAAAACTTTATGTAAAAAATTACCTTGAACAGGGGTGTAGTGGAAAGGATGACGTCCATTTTCGCGAAGAACCGACCAGACTTTCCACACGCTTAAACCAAGCGTCCGGGCTACGGTTCTTACGCTTCTGGTCGGATCTTCCTCAAATTCAGCCAATATGCGTTCTTCCGCAGCCAAATTTGGTTGAAATCTGTTCACGGCTGGTTCCCGGAAATTTAAATTTCCGGTTTCTCGCAGACGCCGATAAGTTGAGCCAAACGTTTGGTGGTTAGGCACTCGCCGGTTAGGATACCGTTCTTGATAAATCCTCCGTGCCTCGCGCCCATTGCAATTAGCCATTCCATACACCACCAGCATGTCGGTGTACTCTTCACTGGTAAATCCAGCCATTTTGCCAACAACAAGGTAACAAATAACAAAACTTAACAAAAACGAAGTAATAACAAACTCAACAAAATTAACGAAAACAGTGGAGCGTCGTAACGGCAAGTACGTAAGTTAGCTAAGATGGGTAAATCTCGACTGACTAACAAAGACCCCAACGAGTTACCTGCCCGGCCCCGTCGACCCAAGAGCGAAAGAGACATGACATGACATGTTTTGTCTCTTACATGTTGCTCTCGTGTAAGAGTGAGACAACAAATTTGCCAACTGTAGGCCAAACTGGTTTAAATTCTGGAAATTACATTTGTCTTACAAATGTCGACTCGTGGTGGTAAAAGTGCCCTAGTTGCGGAAATTAATTAATAACTTTAAAACTAAAAGTGATAAATACACTTTTAGCATATCGTTAGAAAGGGCATGGACTGAGGATGTTTTAAAAAAATCAGAAGAACTCCAACCCTGTTAGTTTTTTTTAAACCCCATAGAAAGTTGCCCTTAAAATTATTTCTTTACCTTACTATGGTACTTCAGGCCCCATAACTTTTCTTCTCCACAATTTTCTGGTGTAAAATAATTTTTTGCAGGACCCTAAGACTCTAACGATTAAAACAAGACCATTAGCCGACCGGTCCCATGGATAGATTTTGAGCTACAGGTAGTTTTAGTCAAAAAATCACAAAAAAGTCAAATAAAAAATAAAAATAAATTAAAAAAAAACCTTGAGGCCAAGGTCAATATAATGGGCGGGGGTAGGTAGCAGACTATCCCTAGTTTCTACTCTAGGCGTATGTACAGCTCCCTTCCAAACATCCTGTATATCAAAATCATGGGTACATCCAAGAATAGGTGTAGACCGCCATAGTAACGAGAATGTGCGTGGTTGTGTTCTCAAGGTGTTGATTCATGCGCGACAGATTGAGCTAATATGTAAGCGGCACTGCGTGGGTCTGTCCGTCATGTCGCCGTCGGCTCGGTAACTCGGAGGGCTTGTGTGAGGAACCTCGGTGACGGCGGAACTGGTGCCATGCGCGCTTGATGATAAGCGATGATGCGCTCGACGATGAAGCACGCTTGCCTAGAAATAGCCTATTCACTTTTGACTTAAAGACCCCAGGACTTAGCTATCGGGCAACACAGACTCCGGCAGGGAATTCCACTCCTTAGCTGTACACATAATAAAAGTATTCCCAAAACGCTTAGTGTGTATGGATGAGATGACTACCATGTACCGATGGCGTATCATCGTATGTCTGGTAGTAGTAATAGTTGACACAAGAGACTGCTGTCCTAGATCATACAAATATTTACAAAGTTTGTATAAAGGAAGCTAGTATTGTAATTATTTAGTTAGTTGAGTTGAGTGTGCTGGTGTTGCACTTGCAGGTGCAGCTGCAGCGCATCCGTGAGGCCGACACCGAGGTGCGCTGGCAGCACGAGGACGACGTGCACGACTGCCCCTCCTGCCACACGCATCTGCCTAGTAATAAGAAGAAGGTAACATCATTCATAAACCCTACTATATTGTACACGCGTGTATGTGTGTGTATCATAGGTGCGCCTTAGGGGGTCACCAATTATTTGCATTTGGGGTCCGTTTTTTTAAATAATTTGACCAGTAAAGTAATATTTTTCGTGGTCCATAAGGTTTAATGCCGCCTACCCGGACACCCCGGTCTTTACATCGTCACGTGTATTAACTTTGTTAAAATTGAAATAATAAACTTCAATATGTAATTAATTAGATACAATATCCAATAAGATTTTGATGAGATGATTCGTCGTGAAGACAAAGCGTGGGATAAATTATTACATTACGCAAAATAAGTAAATTATATTGTACTGTTTATATAAGATCCACATAAAAAAGGTCGGCGGTCCGGGCCCGGACCGCGGTCCGCCATTTGATATCCCCTTTTTTTTTGTTCCGGGGTGGTAAATCCTCATAGGATGTCCTCCGCCCTGGGAGGGCGCGGAGTTGTCTGTCAGACTCATACTGACTAAAAACCACCCCGTGTTTCCATCTCACACCTACGCCGGAGGTCGCGGCAACAACGACACTTCCGCAACCCCCGGCTAGTGCCGGCTCGCCTCTGCGGATCGCGGTCCGCAGACTGGGAAGCTGCGTTGACGGCGCCCCAGCCGCAACCCAATAACTTGGGCGCCAGCCGCCGGAAGTGGGGGCCGAAATCCCACCGGCTATCGAGCACGAATCCTATGTACTTCATGGTAGATTCGACAACGAGATCGAGTCCCCCCGACAACGATGTAGGCACCGGGCGGTGGCGCCCGTCGGGGGCCATGAAAAATCATGGCCTCCAACTTGTTGAGAGCCACCTCCAAGCCAAGGCGCCGTATGCGGCTCACCACCCGTCAGACCGCAGCCGTCGCCAGCAACGCTGCCTCCCTGTATGAACTCCCCCGGGCGGTGACCAGCGTATCGTCCGCGTAACACGTCAGGTCTACGCCCGGTTGGAGTTCGTTCCTCAGCACCCAGTCGTACCCGACGTTCTATAGGGGCGGGCCCAAGACCGAGCCTTGTGGAACACCGCACGATATGCGGTGCTGGTTCCCAACGCCATCACGTTCCACGTAGGTGACACACCTCTCCGACAAATAAGCCCCGACAATGCGGCGGAGGTACGGAGGCACTCGATGATACCGCAGTGCCTCCCGAACACAAATCCAGGGCAGGGTGTTGTAGGCGTTGGAAATGTCCAAGCACACCGCCAACATCACACCACCCCGGGACACCGCTTCCTCCGCCAGGACTCTCATCTGCGATATTGCGTGGATGGTAGAGCGCCCATGCCGAAAGCCGAACTGCCTTTCGTTCAGGTCCGGCCCCTCTCTGTACAAGTGGCTGACGAAGCGGACAGCGATAATCCGCTCGAACAGCTTAACCACCTCGTCCAGTAGCACTATGCGCCGGTACGCGGGCGGCGAGTCCGCAGGCCGCTCCGCCTTCCTGAGCAGGACCAGACGACCAGATTGCCACAAAGTATGAAATTGGCCCCGTTCAAGTCACGCTGTGAAGAGTTCTCTCAGCCAGGGTTCTAGCTCTTTCAGAACGAGGGCTAGCACGTGGGCGTGGATCCCGTCGAGCCCCGGAGCCAAATTCTTGGCCCGGAGTCGCATCACGGCCGCCCCCATCTCTGCCTGTGTCATCTCTGGGACGCTGATGGCGTCTGTAGACTCTGCGGCCGTGGGCAAAGCCATCGGCGCGGCGGGATGTGCTCCGCTCTCGGCGGGAAGAGGGCTGAGACTACCTCCTCCAGCAGCTCAGATTGGAGACTCTCCGTAAGTAGAGGCGCGGCGGCTCGAAGTTTCCCTCGAACCGCTCGCGCCCCCACAGATCCCCGTCTAGAGTCTCCAACATCTCCTCCCTAGCTCGCTTCTTCGCCTCGGTGATGGCCAGCAGGATTCTCCGTCGTGCGAATGACAAAGAAATGAAAAGACAAAGATGGCCTCCTCGAGAAGGTGTCTGTCGATGCGCTTGCGCACCCAGCGCGGACCGTCCCTTCGCGGGGCTAGCGAACAGCAGCCGCCGGCGGTCTGGGTGGAGACGTCGAAACAGATATATCTGTGATCCGATAACGTCTCCGGCGACATGCCAGTCGCGGACACGGCTCGCGACAGCTGGGAAGCGAACGATACGTCCACTATTGAACCGCCCCGCTGCCGCACGCACGTGTGTACCGAGCCCCGGTTTAGGATGACCAGGCCAGTGCAGCACTGGTGACTGCCCACTCTTCCAGCACCTCTCCCCTAGCATCGGTTACCGGAGATCCCCTAACAACAGCATAGGGCGAGGGTGGAGTCAGCCTACGACGGCATCCAACTTGACACGGAAACTCTCGAAGTCGGCGAGACCAAACCTTCGGCGAATGCAGGTATAGTTTTATGTATGTAGTACAGCACACTGATCGACACGTTACAGATCCACTGCCGCCACTGCGGGCGCATCTTCTGCAGCAGCTGCCTGCCGCACTCGGTGCCGGCCGGGCCGCGCGGCCTGCCCGCCCGCGTGTGCTCCGTGTGCCGCACTCTGCTGCAGCCGCACGCCGCGCCCTACTTCAGCACCGACCCGCCCAGGTCGCCTGACTAGGTAGACCCAGTTCCATCACTAACCAGGCACACCACTCCAGCAGAAGCCTTGGATGCCACCCCAACTGGATATCACGGTCTTCAGACATCAACACTGCTGCCCCATAGCGCCCAGACCACTCGGTTAGGGTTTAAGATTTATCACTACCCAAGCACATGGGCCTAGTTGGGCTCCTACGCCTTGGATGCCACCCCAGCTTGTTATCGCGGCTTCCGACACCACCAACACCCCGGTTGACCGAATAGCCGCAGGAACCTGAAGCTTCGCTAACCAAGTACACCGGACGCTGTGGTCTTCATACATAAAATCTACTGACATAAACACCTATATCGCCTGATAACCACCCCAACAAGACACCATGGGCTTCCAACATCAACACTGCTTGCTCCCAAGGCACTGGTGGCAACAATGGCACTCCCAAGGGCCAAGCTACCGGCCGCATCAGCTGGATACCGTGATCGTCAAACATTGTCGATGTTTGCTACTCAGGTCAAACGAAATTTCGAGTCGTTACCTGGGGCTGTGAGAGGGGACGGAGTAATTTCTCTTGTATTGTTCAGTATCACTCTCACAGTAGAACCATCATACTTTTGACAGGTGATAGTAAGGCCATGGACACACCTTCCTCAACAGTACCACAAACGCCTAACTAGCCCAATAACAAAAAAAGTGATCGTCTAAGCTGAAATAGCGTACCACTACTTTAAGTAAAACGTGGCAATCCTTACAATGGTGCAAATAAAGATATTGAAAGACACGTGATTTCAGTTTGGACAATCTCTATTCTCTACACTACTTGATATCAGTCAGAATGTATCCAGACTTCATGATTCGCATAGATTGACTCCTAAATGATGATTATCTAATTTACCCAGACAGGAGTTTTCGTTTCTGGCTCTGCCAAGATCATTATATCAAACATGAACATTTATTGTGTAGATATACTTATCACGGGCATTCTACAAACTGGGGAAACATTAGAATTCTGCTTATCCACCCATTCACTTATCATAATTTCGGCAGTTTGCCATGCATAAGGTTCAAAATGCAATAAAAAGTGGCTTTTCATACCTTTATCCCTCCAACGACGCACAACTGTGCTAAAGTACCTTACACGAAACAAGGAATTCTGTTCACCTCATAGGGTAATAGCGTCAGTATAAGTAGAACAAGCGTAGCTAGAAGATAGTTTTGTGTTAAATTATTTTGATGTTGATGTCTGGTTGACAGAATTGAGAGAAGGGTGATCAACAGCCTTTATGGACAGTGATCAATGGTTTAATACTCCAGTAACGAATAAGCAAGAAAAAGTGCTATAAATTGGTCATTTTACCTACAAGTATAGTCCCCAGCATGTAACTTGACAAGGTTTTGGCGTAGCGTGGGTGAGTTCGCGCACAGTGCGTGAACTGACAAACCGCCATATAGGGCGAACGGAATGTGGACGCTCGGCCATTGGTCAGTCGATCCTTGTGTCAACTGAGCCAATCGCGCTCGAGGAACGTGCTAAACGTTCCCCGCGTCCCGCGCGGGTAACCAAAGAGACCTAAAAAACGACTTGTGCCTTGACCGCCTCTTGCTAAGTTACGTGCCGAAAACTATGTGTATCTTGTGGGTTTATTTAGTCCTAAATAGAATTTTCAAAAAAACACCACGCACATTCAGAATAAATTCGGTTGCAGACCAATGGCTAAATTTATGTTAGCTTGGTTCGAAGCTAGGATAATTTTTACCCGACTGCCAAAGGAGGGTAATGTGTTTATTCATAATTCACACGTATGTTAAATTACGTCAGCTGTGCGCAATAAACAAATTTAGCTTAGCTCAAGACGTCTGCAACCAGGGCAAATTTGAAAGTTCTAAAAAGTTCTATATGGATCGTTAATCTCAGGATGTATTAAGCCGGCAAAGAAAGTTAGACAACTGTGAGTCATATGCCTTATCTGTGCCCGAAATGTTTGCTTATGACGTCGCGACACGATTGACAGTTATTTAATTGACTTTGTCGGCTAGTATAATAACGGTCGGTTACAGACCAAGAGCTAAACTAAGTGAGTTTATGTTAGCTCTCATAGCATAGCTGAGGTAATTCTTCAGTATAGTTGACATAGTTTGTGGTCAGCATTTGTGTAAATATAAAAATTAAGTCAACTATGCGTGCTAAGCTTAAACTTAGTTAAGCTTTTGGTCTGCAACCGGGCTTAATCCATTGAGTGTTTAAGACGTGGATTCACGCGAGACAATGGCTTTTCTATTGTTTCGGTAATTACGGACACACGACCGGTTCAAGGTTAAAGCACACCGAGAGAGCCGAAGCGAACCGATTAACAGAAGACGCGCAAATTCACGAATATCCTTGAGAATTTGATCGCTTCGTTCTCGGTTGTGGAAATAGGGGTCAATATACTATGCGCATTTTTGACCGACGCGTCGCTTCGCTTCGACTCTGTATCGGTGTGCTAACACTCCAAGGCTGTTGATTGATTGTCCGCGGGAAGTGAGTGCGACCGGCCGATGCAGCCGTGCAGTGATAACGCGCCGGCACTTGATAGGGAAATTGTGACACCTAGCGATAGCGTAGCATAAGAGTTGTAATATAAAGATATTTTATTGTAAATAAAAGAGCTCCATATTAACTGGCTTTGTTTTATTTTTGTAGGTGTGTAACCTAACAGGTGGGGTTTTGATTGAGTAAACTCAGTAAATAAAAATAGATAGCGAATAATACTTATGCGGTCAGGGAACCCCGTCGGGAACAAAGTTTCACACGCATTTTTTTACTCCGAATATAGATACACAGACACACTAGAAAATGAGAGCGTGTGGTGTGCGTAGATGCCTGCTCTAAGAAGGATACACTGAGAGTCATTAGTCCGTAGCCGCTGCGTCGTCGCAACGGTTGAACGCTTTGTATGCCTCGTCGTCGCAACGGTTGAACGCTTTGTATGCCTCGTCGTCGCAAAGGTTGAACGCTTTGTATGCCTCGTCGTCGCAACGCAAAAGGGCGACGCTCGTCTCCGCAGCGCAGCGTCTCAGTGTGGATTTCAGATTCGACAATTGTTCGGAACAAACACTGTCCGTCGTCGCACCAGAGCTCCGACAGCGCAGCGCATCACCCTCGCCCCGCTTCCTCTATCGTCCGTCGCTCCGTTGAAAAACGTCACGTGCGACGACGCAAGGCATAATGTGGCAAGTCACTATAATTATAATTATGTAAAACGAAGCAGCGTTGGCGCAACGCAGCGCACTAATGAGGCCTAAGCCTAACGCAAAAATCTTACGTGACGTTACATTTTATCCAGAATAAATAAATATATTTATTTGAACTAGGCCATTAAGCGGCACTTTTCAACGTCAACAATTAAAATTTACAAGTTATAAAAATTGATTCCCCACTTAATTTTTTGACGTGACAACGACTAATAAATCGATGAACGCCGGCTGCACGTACGAAAAAGTATAACTCAATGTAACGTTACGCTCATTGTAACGTTACAATGACGTTAATTGTATCGTTATATATGTGACGTTGTCACGTTAAACTATCGTCCGAAAACCGACTTTACAGACAACCAATTTTTTCCAAAAAGTTTCTAGATGTCATTCTTTATTCAAAATTTTTCGAGGGCGCAGTCACGGGGTCTCATCTCTCACCAGATGGCGCGACATGTAAAATTAACATTTTCTGGAATTGAACATAAAAATTGTATGTTCTTGTCACTGACCTCTATAATACAAGTACGCTGGACTTCATATTATCGATGACAAAATGAAGACATTTGATTTTCGTCATTTTGGCGCTGATAGCAACGTGACTTAACGTGAGAGTCCATGGAATTGATATTAGAGATGGGACACAGGCTTCGGTAAAAAAATACGTGAGAATAATTTAATAAGTAAGAGAAAAAAATACCTAGTTATTTTTATTGTAATTCATTTTTAAGTAATAGAAAGATTGCTTTAAAGGTTAACTGAAAAATATTTTCAGTCGTATTGCAAGCTATATACTAGTGAATAGCGTGCTGCTAAAGTTATAGCGTATTACTGTCAGATTAGTGAGATTTAAATATGGGGATAGGCTAACAACTTATCCTTAAAACTAGTATATTTGAGCGAGTATCTCCTTGCTCAAGTACACAAGTTAGTTAATAGGTCGGATTCACTCGGTTAGCGCCCATCGGATTCGTAAAGGGAACATCATTCATAGAACAAATATTTTTTCAATACAGTTGTTAAACATGGCGTACTTTCAGTGTCTATAATTATGATTCGAAAGTTAAATCTTACGCATAGGCATCTTTCTGTTACGCGGTCGTGACTTTTGTTTACGAGCTCGATCATTATGTTTGCAGTTTAGTTTTAAATTTGTAAGTCAATTTACAAAAGTTTAGTAGCAAGGAGTTTTCAAACATAGAATAAAATGGGATAGATTTTCTACGAGGAAAAATGAATGATTCCGTACGTTTTAGCATTGAATTCTCAAAAGTCTTTTAAATGGTTGTTTAATATATTTAATTACCAGTTTTAATTTAATTATTTTCACATCAACATTTTTGTCAAAAATCGAATAGGCTGTATAGGCCGTTTTCGTTGAAAAAAAAAAATGTCCGGTTGCGAAAACGCGAATTCAATTTAAAAAAGTTTAGTAGCAAGGAGTTTTCATACATAGAATAAAATGGGATACGATTTTATACGAGCAAAAATTAATGATTCCGTACGTTTTAGCATTGAATTCTCATTTTATTTTTTAAATAGTTGTTTAATATATTTAATTACCAGTTTTAAGTTAATTATTTTCACATCAACGTTTGTCAAAAATCGAATAGGCTGTATAGGCTGTTTTCTTTGTAAAAAAATAAGTCCAGTTGCAAAAACGCGCCATATTGAAAATTTTATTTTTTGTGAATATAGAATCTAATTCTTTGATTTGTTTTTACTGTTTCTCACTACTGTATTGAAAAACGTCGTGTGATACACGGGTGTGTAGGTTATTGCAAACTCGTGTCATTAAAAACCCTCGCCTTCGGCTCGGGCTTGTTAATGACAACTCGTTTGCAATAACCTACTTTCCACCCTTGTATCACAATGTACTATTGCGTACGTATTTCTCGCTCTCATCGCTGAGATACTGTCTCTGTAGAGTTAAGGTGCAAATAAGAGTGACATCGCATTCCAGCGAGGTGTAGGTCAACGAGGTCTTAGTTTCAACTCTGTTTCAGATGCAGATATAAATTGTTTGACTTCAAAACATCATCATCATCAATATACATATAATAAAACTGTAGAAAAGTAATTTTTGTACAACGAAAATATTTCCAAAAAAAATAGCCAGGGTGTTAAAGGATAACCAACAGAACCTATTTCCAGCATTTTTGGAATTTTTGTCTGTTTATTTGTGCACGCATCACGTGAAATGTACGAAACCAATGTAGATAACTTTTACACATAAAAATTGTGCGTAAATTGAAGAATTACTTAGTTTTTGCTTCATCGCAATCGGTTTACTCTATGAAAAGTTACATGCATTTAAAGTGTTCAAGAAGTAAAATTATCACAACACACGCAATTCAGATACTCGGACAGTTGAACTCAATATTCGATAGATGGCGTTGTGCATTTGAAATCTAATGACTATAGAAAAAAAATTGGTAAGTAGGGTAGGGTTGGCAGACAGATGACGGGAGCGAAGCCGCGGGCAAAAATATTTTGTTAATAAAATTATAATTATCGTGATATTAATCCAGAATTAATTCCAGGCACAGGAACGAGGTGATTGATACAAGAGAGGGCCTCTGTGCTCAGCAGCGGGCGAAGTCGGACTGTGGAATTGTGGATGATCATGATGATGATTCCAGAATTTACACATTGCTTTTGAACATATTATTACTGATTATTAGGCATTCATAAAACATTCATTACCAATACCATTATGAGATATTTAGTTACAACATACTACGCGGAGTCAATACAGTAGATGAGTGATACGCCTTGCCAAGTCTACTATTTTGATATTAGTGTAATTAAAAAATACCACTAATACTGATACCTATATTAGTTACAATATTATAATATTTCCAGGCGAATATATTAGTATTACCTAATCTTGAGAAATATCGGTATTAACCTATCTCTAAATGTGTCAATTTTAGTTCCTGAGACCCTCGAGCGGGGGTCTATGAATCGGCAAAAATATCAACTGTCATTTCAACTAATCTATACTAATATTATAAAGAGGTAAAATTTGTAAGTTTGTATGTAGGGGGTAATCTCTGGAACTAATGATCCAATTCTAAAAATTTTTTCACTGGTAGAAAGCTACATTATTCCTGAGTGCTATAGGCTATATAACATCACGCTACGACCAATAGGAGCGGAGCATAAATGAAAAATGTTGCAAAAACGGGCAAGGATATTACTTTTTGAGGGCTTCCGTTGCGTAAAAGGTTTCAGTTATGCAATCATGTTTGTAGGGTAAGTGTAGAGTAGGTACGTAGCCAGTTGACGGGAGCGTAGCCGCGTGGGACAGCTAGTAAAGAGTAAAATAATAAATATGGCAGCGTAATTGTATGTGAGATCTTGTTTAATCAACTCTCCTAAGTACAAAATTATGGAATATTGGGCTCTTAATTCGCATTTCAAAGATCATTTAAAATTGATGTCAATAGATGGCGCATTTTTTTATTCCTGAGGCATTCCACCCGATTGTTAAAATTTGCATTGTAACACATTTTGGTGCAAAAAAATACTATAAAACGAACCTTCGATGTATTTAAAGAAAAAAATATTCACGAACCTAGTAAACCCTTTTACTTGCAAGTCGCTGCTAACACCAACTATTGCCGTGAAACGGGATCGAACGCGTTTGATGTACTTACAAAAATGCTTTAGTCATTGCTCTGAGAATCAGATGAAAAACGCTAGTTACGTCGGCACGGTTTCTTTGTATGGGATGAGGCATTTGTATGCTAGTATTATATTATCGGTTAGTGTTATATTATTGTTTTGGGGTGGGTATGGGATCTACCTCCTAGCGGTCCATCCCGGGCAACGGCACCACAGGCCTGTGGTATCGCTGAACGATCCACGTCGGTGTGTGGGAATGCCAGTGCCTTTGGGAGAGAAGTACGATGTCAGTTGCGCTGTTCAGAACCGGTCTGGGTCTCTGGGAAAAACTTGCCGGGTAACTCATTTTGGAGGGTAGCGGGATCCGAAGCACGGTGCCAGCAGTTGGCCGACCGCAGTCAGTAGGGGGCCCAAGTAGCACGCCAGCCACTTGCCAAAGGCTGCCCCGCCAACTCGCGAAAAATCCCGGTATGCTCCACCGTGCCAGCTGGCGACTGGATGGGAGGACCCGGTGGCCATATCCGGGGGGGTTCGGGCGTCCCCGCAGTCTCCAAATGAGTTCCCCATAGGTTGGGTTATCTCTAGTGTTCCACTTGGTTCACTGAGCAGCGTCTCGACAGTTCAACTTCTTCCCCAGCAAACTCTAAACAAACAAGACAAAAGCAAAGAAGAATATGGTGAAACAACGGCTGCACTTCCTCCCACTAAAAGTGCACCGATCTGGTCCACCACCACCTTGAGACCGAGAAGCCGCACCTGTTTTTCCTAACGGAGACGAAGATAACAAGGGTTGTTATCTTCGTCGGACGTGGCGTACCTCAACTACCCGGGTTACTCTCTTGAACACAAGTTCAAGAAGCAAGCTGGGGTCTGTGTGTACGTCCGCGATGACATTTGTTGTCGTCGTCTTCGTTGCTTTGAGAAATCGGGTTTTCTGGTTTATGGCTACTTGTGGACACTGGCGTGGAGAAGTCTCTCTACATCGGCGTCTACCGATCGCACGCTGGTGACCAGGAGACGACAGCGCTCTTTAATTGTCTCGTGGAATCGGCTGACATGGCCCAGCAACGGTACCCAACAGCGAAGCTTAATTTTCTGGGGGACTTTAACGCCCATCATAAGGAGTGGTTGTACCCGTACCGGAAAACTGACCATGCCGGGTTAAAGGCGCGCAAGTTTTCTCTATCGCTAGATTTAACCCAGCGGGTGAATGTGGCAACGCGGGTACCGGATGTAGACGGCCATACACCCAATTGCTTAGACCTTCTGCTGACAACCGATCCGGACAGTCATTCGGTATCGGTCTCAGCCCCGCTGGGAACGTCTGACCACTGTCTGGTGAAATCCGTGTCGACTTGCTCTCCTCCAGATGAGAGTCCTAGAGGCACGAGGCGAGTATGGCGATACGAGTCAGCAGACTGGGATGAGATGCGGCACTTTTTTGCGTCTTATCCTGGGCGGCATGTGTGCTTCTCCTCGGGTGACCCCTCGAGCTGTGCGGATGCGGTTGCAGATGTGATTTGGCAGGGAATGGAGTATTTCATTCCATTCTCCGACATTCCGCTCGGTCACAAAGCCCGACCTTGGCCCACGTTGAGGTCCGAAAAGAGTCTGCTACCAAGCCTGGGTCAGGGCCCGCGACCGCAAAGTTATAGCGCGTAGGGTTCGCGCGAGGAAAAGAGCTTTTAATTCTGCCGCCAAATTCTGCAAGCGGGTTTTGCGTCGAGCAGTTTTAAGTTAATTATTTTCACATCAACGTTTGTCAAAAATCGAATAGGCTGTATAGGCTGTTTTCTTTGTAAAAAAATAAGTCCAGTTGCAAAAACGCGCCATATTGAAAATTTTATTTTTTGTGAATATAGAATCTAATTCTTTGATTTGTTTTTACTGTTTCTCACTACTGTATTGAAAAACGTCGTGTGATACACGGGTGTGTAGGTTATTGCAAACTCGTGTCATTAAAAACCCTCGCCTTCGGCTCGGGCTTGTTAATGACAACTCGTTTGCAATAACCTACTTTCCACCCTTGTATCACAATGTACTATTGCGTACGTATTTCTCGCTCTCATCGCTGAGATACTGTCTCTGTAGAGTTAAGGTGCAAATAAGAGTGACATCGCATTCCAGCGAGGTGTAGGTCAACGAGGTCTTAGTTTCAACTCTGTTTCAGATGCAGATATAAATTGTTTGACTTCAAAACATCATCATCATCAATATACATATAATAAAACTGTAGAAAAGTAATTTTTGTACAACGAAAATATTTCCAAAAAAAATAGCCAGGGTGTTAAAGGATAACCAACAGAACCTATTTCCAGCATTTTTGGAATTTTTGTCTGTTTATTTGTGCACGCATCACGTGAAATGTACGAAACCAATGTAGATAACTTTTACACATAAAAATTGTGCGTAAATTGAAGAATTACTTAGTTTTTGCTTCATCGCAATCGGTTTACTCTATGAAAAGTTACATGCATTTAAAGTGTTCAAGAAGTAAAATTATCACAACACACGCAATTCAGATACTCGGACAGTTGAACTCAATATTCGATAGATGGCGTTGTGCATTTGAAATCTAATGACTATAGAAAAAAAATTGGTAAGTAGGGTAGGGTTGGCAGACAGATGACGGGAGCGAAGCCGCGGGCAAAAATATTTTGTTAATAAAATTATAATTATCGTGATATTAATCCAGAATTAATTCCAGGCACAGGAACGAGGTGATTGATACAAGAGAGGGCCTCTGTGCTCAGCAGCGGGCGAAGTCGGACTGTGGAATTGTGGATGATCATGATGATGATTCCAGAATTTACACATTGCTTTTGAACATATTATTACTGATTATTAGGCATTCATAAAACATTCATTACCAATACCATTATGAGATATTTAGTTACAACATACTACGCGGAGTCAATACAGTAGATGAGTGATACGCCTTGCCAAGTCTACTATTTTGATATTAGTGTAATTAAAAAATACCACTAATACTGATACCTATATTAGTTACAATATTATAATATTTCCAGGCGAATATATTAGTATTACCTAATCTTGAGAAATATCGGTATTAACCTATCTCTAAATGTGTCAATTTTAGTTCCTGAGACCCTCGAGCGGGGGTCTATGAATCGGCAAAAATATCAACTGTCATTTCAACTAATCTATACTAATATTATAAAGAGGTAAAATTTGTAAGTTTGTATGTAGGGGGTAATCTCTGGAACTAATGATCCAATTCTAAAAATTTTTTCACTGGTAGAAAGCTACATTATTCCTGAGTGCTATAGGCTATATAACATCACGCTACGACCAATAGGAGCGGAGCATAAATGAAAAATGTTGCAAAAACGGGCAAGGATATTACTTTTTGAGGGCTTCCGTTGCGTAAAAGGTTTCAGTTATGCAATCATGTTTGTAGGGTAAGTGTAGAGTAGGTACGTAGCCAGTTGACGGGAGCGTAGCCGCGTGGGACAGCTAGTAAAGAGTAAAATAATAAATATGGCAGCGTAATTGTATGTGAGATCTTGTTTAATCAACTCTCCTAAGTACAAAATTATGGAATATTGGGCTCTTAATTCGCATTTCAAAGATCATTTAAAATTGATGTCAATAGATGGCGCATTTTTTTATTCCTGAGGCATTCCACCCGATTGTTAAAATTTGCATTGTAACACATTTTGGTGCAAAAAAATACTATAAAACGAACCTTCGATGTATTTAAAGAAAAAAATATTCACGAACCTAGTAAACCCTTTTACTTGCAAGTCGCTGCTAACACCAACTATTGCCGTGAAACGGGATCGAACGCGTTTGATGTACTTACAAAAATGCTTTAGTCATTGCTCTGAGAATCAGATGAAAAACGCTAGTTACGTCGGCACGGTTTCTTTGTATGGGATGAGGCATTTGTATGCTAGTATTATATTATCGGTTAGTGTTATATTATTGTTTTGGGGTGGGTATGGGATCTACCTCCTAGCGGTCCATCCCGGGCAACGGCACCACAGGCCTGTGGTATCGCTGAACGATCCACGTCGGTGTGTGGGAATGCCAGTGCCTTTGGGAGAGAAGTACGATGTCAGTTGCGCTGTTCAGAACCGGTCTGGGTCTCTGGGAAAAACTTGCCGGGTAACTCATTTTGGAGGGTAGCGGGATCCGAAGCACGGTGCCAGCAGTTGGCCGACCGCAGTCAGTAGGGGGCCCAAGTAGCACGCCAGCCACTTGCCAAAGGCTGCCCCGCCAACTCGCGAAAAATCCCGGTATGCTCCACCGTGCCAGCTGGCGACTGGATGGGAGGACCCGGTGGCCATATCCGGGGGGGTTCGGGCGTCCCCGCAGTCTCCAAATGAGTTCCCCATAGGTTGGGTTATCTCTAGTGTTCCACTTGGTTCACTGAGCAGCGTCTCGACAGTTCAACTTCTTCCCCAGCAAACTCTAAACAAACAAGACAAAAGCAAAGAAGAATATGGTGAAACAACGGCTGCACTTCCTCCCACTAAAAGTGCACCGATCCGGTCCACCACCACCTTGAGACCGAGAAGCCGCACCTGTTTTTCCTAACGGAGACGAAGATAACAAGGGTTGTTATCTTCGTCGGACGTGGCGTACCTCAACTACCCGGGTTACTCTCTTGAACACAAGTTCAAGAAGCAAGCTGGGGTCTGTGTGTACGTCCGCGATGACATTTGTTGTCGTCGTCTTCGTTGCTTTGAGAAATCGGGTTTTCTGGTTTATGGCTACTTGTGGACACTGGCGTGGAGAAGTCTCTCTACATCGGCGTCTACCGATCGCACGCTGGTGACCAGGAGACGACAGCGCTCTTTAATTGTCTCGTGGAATCGGCTGACATGGCCCAGCAACGGTACCCAACAGCGAAGCTTAATTTTCTGGGGGACTTTAACGCCCATCATAAGGAGTGGTTGTACCCGTACCGGAAAACTGACCATGCCGGGTTAAAGGCGCGCAAGTTTTCTCTATCGCTAGATTTAACCCAGCGGGTGAATGTGGCAACGCGGGTACCGGATGTAGACGGCCATACACCCAATTGCTTAGACCTTCTGCTGACAACCGATCCGGACAGTCATTCGGTATCGGTCTCAGCCCCGCTGGGAACGTCTGACCACTGTCTGGTGAAATCCGTGTCGACTTGCTCTCCTCCAGATGAGAGTCCTAGAGGCACGAGGCGAGTATGGCGATACGAGTCAGCAGACTGGGATGAGATGCGGCACTTTTTTGCGTCTTATCCTGGGCGGCATGTGTGCTTCTCCTCGGGTGACCCCTCGAGCTGTGCGGATGCGGTTGCAGATGTGATTTGGCAGGGAATGGAGTATTTCATTCCATTCTCCGACATTCCGCTCGGTCACAAAGCCCGACCTTGGCCCACGTTGAGGTCCGAAAAGAGTCTGCTACCAAGCCTGGGTCAGGGCCCGCGACCGCAAAGTTATAGCGCGTAGGGTTCGCGCGAGGAAAAGAGCTTTTAATTCTGCCGCCAAATTCTGCAAGCGGGTTTTGCGTCGAGCACGTTTTGGCCATATCGGACGTATTGGGGCCAAGCTGGCATCGCACCCTCCGGGTAGTAAACAGTTCTGGTCCCTGTCTAAAGCGGTATTGAACCGAATTTCTGTCGTCCTACTTTACCTCCAATGCTGAAACCTGATGGGTCGCTGGCTCACTCTGCGTGTGAAAGCAAATTTATTTGCATCTCTCTTTGCTAGCAATTCACGCTCCAAGCAACCACCTACTGTACCTCATTGTGACTCTTCGATATCGGAGATTGCTGTGCACACTAAAGAGGTCCGGAGAGTATTGTGCAGTCTAGACGTGAACAAGGCCAGCGGGCCTGACGGCATTCCAGCACGAGTGCTTAGGCTGTGTGCGCCTGAACTGTCTCCTGTGTTGACGCGCTTGTTCCGCCTCTCTCTTGTTAAAAGAACGGTTCCAAAATCCTGGAAGCTTGCAGATGTGCAACCAGTGCCCAAAAAAGGCAACCGTGCAGACCCTGCCCACTACCGTCCGATCGCCATTACCTCCATTCTGTGCAAAGTTATGGAAAGGGTACTGGACAGTAAGTTGCTGACCTACCTTGAAGACAATAATCTCCTCAGTGACCGTCAATGTGGCTTTCGCCGGGGACGGTCAACTGGCGACCTTGTGTACGTCACGCACTGCTGGGGCGAAGCCATCGAGAGACACGGCGAAGCACTTGCTGTATCGCTTGATATATCGAAGGCCTTCGACAGGGTCTGGCACGCGAGTCTACTCAGTAAGCTTCCTGCTTATGTCATCCCCGCTGGTTTTTGTAGCTGGATATCAGACTTCCTTAGCGAACGGTCGATCCGAGTAGTCATTGACGGCTGCTCTTCAGACCTTATGGCTATTGATGCCGGAGTTCCTCAGGGGTCTGTTCTCTCTGCAACTCTTTTCCTGCTGCACATCAATGACCTACTTCAGCCTGGTATTGTTGGGTACGCAGATGACAGTACTGTTTCAGAGAGATACTTGTCCAGCGCAAAAACCAGCGTGGATGAAGTTCTTTCCTTGAGAGAGGCTATGGTGGAGCGGAAAGATTTGACCTTAAGCCTTGTCTCCCAGTGGGGTGATGACAATCTGGTCTCCTTTAACGCCACCAAAACACAGGCGTGTCTTTTTACCGCAATAAGGCGTATTTTCAATCAAACTTCTACTTTTCGGGGTGCGTCTGTTCCTGTGACTGATCGGCTCGAGCATGGAGGATGGCATGGAGTTGACATCCAGTCTCAACTTCGGCGCCTCCATTGAGTACAAAGCCCAAATTGCGGCCAAAAAACTGGGCATCTTTAATAGAGTGAAGTGATACTTTACGCCTGGACAGCTTTTAACCCTATACAAAGCGTAAGTCTGATCCTGCATGGAGTATTGCAGCCACCTTTGGGATGGCTCAGCTAAGTATCAGCTTGCCGCGCTTGACTCGGTGGAACGCAGAGCCAAGAGGCTCATTGGCGACGTTGAGCTGGCGGATGCCAAGCTACACAGCTTGGCTCATCGCCGCAAAGTTGCCTGCTTGTCGGTCTTCTACAGACTGTACTTCGGTGAGTGTGCTCAGGAACTCCACGACCTCATCCCACCAGCCCCCTTCTACCATCGGACATCTAGACGCACTGCAAGTTATCATCCTTACCTTGTTGCCATTCCACCAATTTGCACCAAGCGCTTCCAAACATCCTTCATAATGCGCACAGCGAATGAATGGAACTCACTACCTGCGTCAGTGTTTCCGAACGCATTCAACCCGAATCTCTTCAAAGTTAGAGTGAACAGGCTTCTTCTGGGTAAGCTCACTCCATCGTAGACTCTGTCTCTGTCACCTATGACCTAGAACTAGAGTCAAGAGCAAACCCATTACAAATAAAAAAAATAAAAATCTGTTGCGCAGTTATAGAAGATCGCACCGAGCGCATAAGGCTGCGTTTTCACTAAAGATGTGCGAGATAGCTGGGTGGTGCGAGGATGCGTAGCGCGGCTGTGAAACGGTGCGAGGATGTATAGCGGTCCAGTGTTGCCGTTCGACTAAAGGAGAAGTCGCTAGTAATCTGAGAAATTTCGCTAGATATGGGCCTAGGCATCAACGTCAATGGCGAGTACATCACTCACCTTCGGTTTGCCGACGACATAGTGTTCATCGCTGAGACCATGGAGAGCCTCAGTACAATGCTCGATGACCTCAGTAGAGCTTCTGAAAGAGTGGGTCTGAAAATGAACATAGACAAAACCAAGGTGATGTTGAATGCCCATGTTACACCCACTTCTATCAAGGTTGGAGACTACACTCGAAGTTGTGGACGACTATGTCTACCTGGGACAAGCGATCCAGTTGGGTAGGGCCAACTTCGAGAAAGGGGTCAACCGTCGAATCAGACTCGGCAGGGCAGCGTTCGGGAAGTTGCGCGGTGGCTTTGTAATTGTTGCGTTGTGTCTATGTCGAATTAATGTTTTCTATTCTATTATTCTCGTCCAACTTACCAGTGTCTCAAGACAAAAGTCTATGACCAGCGTCTATTGCCAGTGATGACATATGGCTCTGAGACGTGGTCGCTTACAATGGGCCTCATCAGAAAGCTTACAGGTCACTCAAAGGGCAATGGAGAGGGCTATGCTCGGCGTTTGCTTGCGTGATTGAATCAGAAAAGTAGATATCCGTAAGAGAACCAGGGTTACCGACATAGCCCGAAGAATTGCCAAACATAAGTGGCAGTGGGCAGGGCACATTGCTCGCAGAACGGATGGCCGATGGGGCAGAAAGGTTCTAGAGTGGCGACCGCGAACCGGAAGACCCTGCGTTGGAAGGCCTCCCACCAGGTGGACCGATGACCTGGTGAAGGTAGCGGGGATCCGCTGGTTGCGAGACGCACGGGACCGGTCAATGTGGCGCCGCTTGGGGGAGGCCTATGTCCAGCAGTTGACGTCTTTCGGCTGATATGATGATGGGCAAATATATTGTCCTTAAGATCCGCTAGATGTCCCTAGACTGTTTGAATATGCAAATATCTTTTTATTAAACAAAAAATCAGCAAATCCTTTTATTAGCAATTATATTAAGCAATAATAAAAAAAGCTAAAGAAAAACATGTTTATTAAACCAATTCAGTATAAACACTGATATCATTGAATTTATAATCAGTTACAATTACATAAAAGCTATGTATAAGTACTTATACCTACATTTCAAAATCAAAAGAATTACAATTGGTTATTCAGATAAAATATCACTGGCACTTAAAAGTTGAAACCTCAATATCTTCACCAGCTGCTTTAAGCCTTGGTTTGCCCTATGGTTCAAAAGTCGCTGAATTATTTTTTGTCGCTAACCACTCATGAAATCCGCTAGAACAAGCGACAAAGTCGCTAGAACAGCAACACTGCTCGCGCAGCATACATACCTCGCACCCATACTTCTATTGTTTTGTATGTACAAAAACCCCGCGCGGCTGAGCCATTTCCACTAGAGCTGCGCTGAGAGAGGCTAGGTAAATGAAGTCACATTCCTCGCACATCTCTGGTAGGCAGCACGCAGCCTAAAAACTTAGTTACGGCACTGGTTTTGGCTGATGGTAATAGACTAGCCGCCTATTACATGGGACTTCAAAAACTGGCGAATGGGTGAACCTCTGCCCATAATTTGGGAATACAGGCGTGATGTTATGTAAAAAGGAAGAGGGAAGGGAAACGTTAAAAGGCATATTCAAAGAAAACACATTATTATTGTATCCTTAAAACTAATATATAATGAAACCGCTAATCGTAGCGAAGACATGTGACAGTGAGGAATGAAGTAAACATCAATATAAAAATATGTCAACTATTTTAGTAATGTTATTATCTAGTCAGGGTAGGTCTCCAGGCTGAGGGTCATCACGTCGCTCACCAGGCAGTCTGCCGGCTGGAACGGGGAAAATCAATGTTTATTGTGGTGTTTAGTAAAAATGGAGGGATAGATATGCAGGGGTGAATCGGTGCGAAATTTTGAAAAGGATTTCTACGTAGAACTGCCAATAATGACCCTGGAAAAGCCTTACGGGCAACAAAGACGGAATACACCCTCAACTAGACACAGGGGGGTGACCATAAGCTCTTAGAGCGGTATCAATTTGATATCGAATAAGGGACAGATGTATTTGACTTGTATACATCTGTCACTTACTCAATCTCGAATTGATACCGCTCTAAGAGCTTATGGTCACCCCCCTGGTCTCCTTATTACTACAGCCACTGTTCTTGCTTCCATGTTGAGAGACGGATGACTCGGGGCAGATGTGTAGTCACGTGTTGGAACACTTGCTCAGTCCGGCACGTTCCCCGCCACAGGCCCTGTCACTGTCACCCACACATGCTCTAGCTCGGCGCCTCGGGACTGTCAAGTGTTACCTGCACGTATCGGTACGCTGTAGCTGTGGCCACTGCCCAGTATAGTATCTCACCTCAGAACAGATTCCCACCAGCGCGTCGGCACAGCCGTAGAACTCCTCCTTGAGTGAGATGACGATGGTCTGTAGGTTGCCCTTCTTGGAGCGGATGTACGAGGCCACCTTGCCTATGTTCGTGTTGTCCAGGGCGGCGTCGATCTCGTCGAGCAGGAAGAACGGCGCGGGCTGGTAGCTGGAACATGACAGATACTTACATTAGTCTAGGCAAGCTACTATAGTTACAATAGTATAATTGTAGTTATTTTTTTTCATAAAAACTTTGCTCCACACTAGGAATGCCTCCTGTATCGTGGCTGCGTTTACAAACATATAAACTCACAACATCCAGAGCCGGAATAAATATCTGTAGGTCATACAAATATTTGTTCCGTGCGGGAATCGAGCCCGCGACACGCAGCGCAGCAGTCAATGGCTCAACCACAGCGCCAACCGTGCGCCCATATTATTCCATTGTAGATCCTTGGTTGCGTTGCAGTTGAATTATTGTAATTAGAAAGACCGAAATGATTAAAGCATTGCCTCTTTCAGGAATACGTTCACACTAACAGGCTGGCCACAAGTTTAAGCAAACCGTTGCCGCACCGTGGCCAGCCCGTACGGTGGGTAGCGTGTGTAGTCGCAGCCGCTGAGCGGTAATGTTATTTGTACAATTCGCTTCAGTGCTCTTCTATTTCGCTGATATTCATAGGACACTATACTTACGATTACCCAAAAATTCAATGATTAAGTTTTCCTCAAAAATACACAGCACGTTCGTACGATTCTTTCGATTTATCAGGATTGTGATGAAAACAATCCAAATTATATTTCACATCCTTCCCATACTTCTACGTCCCATACTTCTTCGACAACGGGCGTATAAAAGGAACAAAGTCAAAGTCAAAGCACTTTATTTCAAGTAGGCCAGTTACAGGCATTTTTGAATTGGCAAAAGACAAAATAAAATATTACAAAATTATGGTGCTACAGTGCAGATGCCCATTCCAAGGCGTAGATCTCTATGGAGAAGAACGGGCAAGAAACTCCATGGACACTCTTTTTCAATTAGGTAATTATTACAAATCATTTGTTACATCATTCATGTTGAGATTACACATTATGTGAGAACGATGTAGAAAGTTAAAAGTGTCCATAGTAAATATAAAAAGACAATTCAGAAATAAAATTAGAATCAATTAAAATAAACCATGGCAGCTAAGAGATGACCAGTCCCAACCGACAGCGCCCGTTCACGAACATGACACATGTATCAGCACCATTCAGCTCAACCATTTTGAAGGGAGCTAAATGATCCGACACACGCGCCACCATCGGCGAGACATTTGAGTGGGCATGACATACTCTCAACCACCGGAGTCATTCAAGTCAATAGAAGACGTAGGTATCTAGACAATGATAGCTCTGAAGTACATGGTACTCACACAATGCTGGCTATGCTGCTATATAATACTAGAAAGATTAACTCTATATAATGCAAAGATAGTAGCAATCTTCATCAGCTCCGACAATAACAGTAAACGATACCTACGACAGTCTTACCAAAAATTTGGTACGCAAAACTAGTGATGCACCATATTCTATGACCAAATCTGTTATGGATAAAACTAGAAACCTACATACAATTATACAAAGAGAGACATTAAATTAAATAGTTTATTATTTGTTAAATTAATTGTGAAACGAATATTGATTTGTATAGTGGTTGAAAATGATTAGTATAGTGGTGATTTTTATTGCACAAAAAATAGGTGAAAATTTTTTTCTCTTACGGAGAAAAGGCCTCTGTTCCAGCAGTGGAAATATTGTAGACTGATTTTTGTATTTTATAGATAATTATTTTGATTTTAGAATTTAGGTATTTTTTCTATTGATTATTTTTTTTTATTACATCATTCATGTTATTTAATATTATGAAACAACCGCCGAAAATATATGTTATCTTTAGAATTTTGTTTTTAGTTTTTGCATTTTATGTTATTACTGTATAATTAATAATAAAAGTAGCTAACATTAATAAATAAAAATATTAAGTACACTAACAATTTAAAAAAATATTGATACCTTCGTGGTTTTATTTAAACCTCTCCCATCCCTAGTTCGGTGAAATGACGTTGGTAAGGACCAATCAGAGCGCAGTCGTCCCGTGCCTCATACCTCAGCTAGTTGACAGAATTATTTTGATGTATTCGATCAAGCTTTAGGCGTCTAGAGGCTGTATAGTCGATGACTCTATATAATGCAAAGATAGTAGCAATCCTCATCAGCTCCGACAATAACAGTAAACGATACCTACGACAGTCTTACCAAAAAATAAAATTTAAAAAATACACATAAAAACGAAATTAAAAAATAATAATATTTAAATAATCATTAATAGAATAGTATGCCTTAGAACAGAGATTAGCTTTTACTTTTGCTTTAAATGCGTTAAATGGCAAATCTAGAAAAGAAGACGGTAACTTGTTGTAAAAAGTTATACCAACCCCAACGAATGAACTATGCACCTTATGAAGTCGATGAAAGGGAGCTCGAACAGTTTAGCATACCTGTGTATCGCGAAGAGTAACGCCAGCGCAGCCACAGTCTTCTCCCCGCCGGACAGGTTGGACATCGGCTGGAACCGCTTGCCCGGAGCCACGCAGTTGTAGTTGATGCCGTCCAGGTAAGGCTCCTCAGGATTCTCCGGACCTAAGAATGCCTGTGCTGACTGGTTCATGGCTAGAGCCTGGCAAATAAATAATTTCGAGGATTAAAATTGTTGTTAATTTCGATAAAACCATTACGCAACGTTAACGCGATATTTATTAATATCAGATGTAAAGGCATACACATATATACGTGGTTTTACATAAGCGGTTTTTTAAGTAAAAAATAATTAATTACCTTGTAGATTGCATCAATTTCATTAGCGACGTGCTCGAAACATTCTATGAACTTGTCGTGACGCTCCTTTTTCACCTGAAAAATTAATATCAGTAATTATTAACACACAAAATCATAACATTTGTTAATAGAAATCGCTCAGCCCTTTTAATTGACTTCAAAAGAGGAGATCATGTAAATTTAGTTAGTGTTAACCTTTTCAAAAGCTAGTTTAGCTTTGTGTGCTCGCTTCCTGGCGGCCACGAAGGCTTCGTTGGTAGCGTTCACTTTCTCTCGCACCTCGTTCAGCTTCTGCATCGCCTGGAAAACACATACAACTTATTGTATTCATTGCAACATATAAACATGTGTTGTTGATGTGCCATATTTAAATAAATATTCAAGTGTTTCTGTTGTGCGCTAATTTGTAACGGTAACTGTCCTAATTTTAAATCTCTCTATGACACTGTGGTTTGCTGTTAGATAACCTAATTATGGATTAGGCTCGCCTTTGTGCAAAGTTTTTGTTTGTTTTGTGTATGATAAAAAATTTCATCATCAGTCTTTTAATGTTCCCAATGCTGGGACACACGTAACCTCTCCCTATGAAAGGGGGACTTTATCCACCACGCGGGCCCAGTGCAGTTTGGTAGTATGTGAATGTCTTCGATTTTTTGGTTCTAGGACATGCCAGTTTCCTCACGATGTTTTCCGTGTGTGTGATGATTACACAAAGTATATTGCCTGTCGTCGATCGTACCCAGTAAGTCGGGGCCGTTGCCACTGGGCCACCACTGGTCCACATACAATAAATAAGTTACCCTCATGTTAGGAGCCTGTATCTTGTCGACGGTGTTCTGCAGAGAGTTGATGGCCTTCTGAAGTTTGTCTCCCTTGCGCTTGATCTCATCAGCCTCTTCTAGCTCCTTCAGGTTTTCTGATAGCGACGAGTAGTCTACGCGGATCCTGACGAATGGACGAAATGCCAGATTACATATGATTTCATATTTTTTAACTTTTTTTTTTCTTTTTTTTTTATTCTTAGATACTTCTCTAGGTTTATAAATCTACTATTAATTGTGGGCGTAGGTAACAACTTTATAAAGAAAAAGTACCAAATAATTATGCATGAATACTTTATTCATGGCTAGATGTAGAAAAAGACAGAAAAAATATAAGTTAGAAGGCTTCCTCTTTTGCCCTGCAGTGGGACACAACAGGCTCATAATAATGTATTTTTTTTTATATTCCAGACGCTAATGTTTAAAAATATAACAATCATAAAGAACGAGTAAACGGAAAAGAAAACATCTGATTGCCATTAAACTACGCGAGGATCAGAATTTCTGATAGTATAACGACGTTAAAATCTGCTCTTGAATTTACAACTTTCTGGTGTTCAAGCTAAAACTACAACAAGAAGTTCATTAGGAATGTGTGTCTGTCTGTATATGATCCATACATTTTTGTTTAATCCATATAATGAAAGAGTGACAATATATTTACCTGGAATCTTTACGATACTGCTGCGTGGTGGACATAGAGGAGGGTTCTGACTCTCCGTCCGCCGTATCCTCCAGATTACCCTCCAGCAGAGGGATTATTATATCGTCGATCTGTTATGAGAACAATCATTATAGAATAATCTAAAATGGTTGTATTTAACCAGCATAAAAAAAGTATACAATAGTAATGTGAAGAAAGAGACTGTTAACCTGGCTTCGATTAAATTAGTGAAAATAATTGGGTCGAAATCCAGTAAGACTGGAGGACGACCCCAACCTAGTTGGAAAAAAAGCTAGACATATAAAATTAGCCTAAGAAGGCAACAAAGCGAACGCAGTTTAGGTTATGCATTTCCAATTTTATTTCAACAAGCACAAGGTCGTAATTTGTCTTTTTGCCAACCGCGCTGCTATTTGGTATATACCTTGCACTGGCGGAGTATGTTGTGTCGGTCGCTACGCTTACTCTCGATGCGTGCTTCTATGCTGGCAGTCTGCTTCTGGATGCTCTGGATTTCCTTCTGGACGCTCGTCAGGTCTTTTCGTGCCTGTGAACAGTGAATTAGTCAGTAATGTCCATGGTAAGGAATAATAAGGAAAACTTCGCAAATGCGTGCATGAATGATCATGGCGTTTATCTCCTGGCGCTGCTTGTAACTATGTTAGGCTCAAAGATTTAAATAAACGCGTTACGGCTTCTTTCAAACAGGCCACAACGGGAATTTGTGTTGTGGCTTTTCCAATATTCGACCACATTGTGATGTGGCAGTGAAGCTAAAACGTGTTCTGAGTCATAACGAAGTGTACAAATTCCCCGTGCTCAGAACGAGAAACCTTTTTTTTTATATGTACAAGGGGGGTCATGAAATCCCTAAAAACTTAACACCGCGATGTAGCGGAGAGCCAAAAATGTACACCGCCATCTATTGGTTTGATGCGAATTTAATAACAAAACAAAAGTGACCTTTCTTGATGTTAGAATCTTAACATTGATTTCGTTATGACTCGGAACACGTTCTGGCTTATTTAACCAAAACCACATCAAAACGCGAATTTGCGACGGACGTAATGGCGCAGATGACAATTTGCAATTTTTTTTGTCTTGGAAATAATTTTCATGGATTTCGGGGTTGATTATAGACCAAAATCAAGGTTAAAAAAAGAAGAAATTTTACAAACTTTTCGTCATGGGTATCGTTTTTGTGGTTTTTAGGGTCGTCTATTACGAATATGGTGTCAAACCAATATGGCGAAAAGAAAATAATATAAGAAAATTTGGCAACATTTCATCATGGGTGTCGTTTTCGTGGTTTTTGGGGTCGCCTATTACGAATATGTGGTCAAAAGAAAAATCAAGATGGCGCCCACGAAAATTTGCCAACCTTTCAGCATTTGAAAGAAGCCATAACGCGTACTGGGCAATTTTTTTGCTCAATGTGCTTTTTTGCTCAATGAGCCTAACAACTACATACATACCTTGTTCACAGCTTCATCAGCGTTCTCCTGCCTGCTGCGCGCGGCCGCGCGGTCTGCCTTGAAGGCGTCACAGCGGCGCAGGTCGGCGTCTATCTCCTGGCGCTGCTTGGCTTCTGCCTGCCTGCCGCCTTCCAGCTCGTCTTCTGCATCTTGTACTGCTCGCTCCCAGCGGGTTACGTTCTCTATAAATCGAGGATGAAGATGAAAAAAATAAAAGAATAGTAAGATAGAATAGAATAGAATAAATTTATTTGATAAGGTTACATTCAAGTGGATTGAATTCCTAGACCTCACACTAGGATTCCCTGTGTCGTGAGATCCAGGCTCCAATATTGCATTAAATATCACTCGATGTAATATTAAAACGTTTGTTTTGTTTAGAACCAATATTGAAAATGAAATAATTTTGGTCACCTAGATCATTCAACAACTACATACGGGTGTATGTGCAGCGGTTCAACGTACAGCCGGCATGTATTAGGGCTGAATGTCAAGCAATCATACGTACTCTGCGTGTCCCTCGAGCGCTCGAACTCCAGGTTGGAGGTGATGCGGTCGATGTGCGCGTCGAACTCCATGCGGCGCTTGGCGCGCTCCTGCTGCGCGCGCAGCTCGCGCTCTTCGTACTGCCTAAGGGCACCAAACACCATGTTTATTTACTTGTCAAAAAGGGTGTAGTATGGTCGACGTTCTGATTGCTTTATCACACTAAACTTGATTATCACTTAAACGACCAAGGTCTTTTTAGGGTTCCGTACCCAAAGGGTAAAAACGGGACCCTATTACTGAGACGCCGCGGTCCGTCTGTCTGTCTGTTTGTCACCAGGCTGTATCTCATGAACCGTGTTAGCTAGACAGCAAATTTTCACCGATGACGTATTTCTGTTGCAGCTATAAGAAAAAATACTGAAAACAGAATAAAATAAATATTCAAGTGGGGCTCCCATTCAACAAACGTGATTTTTCTGCCGTTGTTTTGCGATAATGGTACGGAACCCTTCGTGCGCGAGTCCGACTCGCACTTGGCCGGTTTTTTATATAAATAGGCTCGCGTTTGACTAGTATCTCACCTGATGGAAGCGCCAGTCGTCCGTCTGCCAGACTAAATAAGTCTATACAGATTTTTTCATAGATGTGTTTCAAAAATGTTCTACTATGTTCTGCTTTTGACGGATATTTTTAGTCAAAACTTATCTATCTCGCACAAACTTTTTCAACGTGTAGAGAAAGAGACAAGGATCGCATACAGTCACTCAGAAAGACTCTGAGCTCAACCATTGTTGGTGTAAAATTCGTCAAAGCAGTCCGCGTTCCGAGCGACTCGCTGTCTATCAGAGCCGTTACATAGTGTTTTTTTTTTAATATAAAATTAGTTTTGTTGGTGTCGTGTCTTTTGCGGCGCCACCACAAAAGGATCGTTATGTATTGGACTGGTTTTAATAGCTTGATTGCGTATTTGGCATAAATACCGGCAGAAATGCGTATTTCAACGAACATCGTCCTCCATTGTTCGCGCCATCCCGACATGGTGAGTGTTTTTTTTTCTTTTTGATAAAAATATTAATTATGCCTAATGCTTGTCAAACTGTCGTTATTAACAATACTATGTTAATTAACAACGTCTCTAATGTATTTGATTTAAGTGATAACATCAGAAATTTGAATTGAAAACGAAAACATGCGACCCGAACCGTACTTATTCAGTGTGGTGAACAAAACAAGAAAAGTAACAGATGTTCGACTAACATGGATAATAAGACTTTTGTGGATTTCAATGTAAATATTTTAAGGCGACTGGTTTTTTTTGTAAATTTTGTTTTTTTTAAATTTCTTATTAATTTTTTTGAGTGCATCTTGCATTGGATTTTTTTTTGGCATGGTTCATAATTCAAGTTCCGATGTAAAAACATTGAGCCGTATCCACACTATGTTAGTGTTATGTACGGAATAGGGGTAGCAGAATAATACAACCGGTATAACACAAGAATGTATATTCGACTCGCGCAGCAGTCGTTTGCACAAGTATATATACCTATGAATATTATGTAGGTACCCACATAACATTCCTCCACCTTTAATCAGAAGTACTTCTTATAATCTACAGTAGTTCTGTTCCGTTTCGACCGAGCATCTGGCTCAGGTTCGATAGAGGGAACTGCCGGAATCACTTCCTCTTCAGCGGAATCGTCGCCGAGTACAAGCGCTGATGCCGGCGCTTCAGAGTCCACAGGTGCCTCGTCCACAGAGACTTCAGGTAGCTGCTGCCCGGAGCTCGTCGAGTGTGAGGGTATTACAAACGCGGGAACGATCTCCTCGCATGGCCCATCTTCCCTCCCTCTATATTTCAGCAACTGATTAGTGTGCCTTTTGATAGTAATTTCTGATGCACACAGTTTCACTAAATACACTGCTTTTCCTATTTTTTTAGTGATAATACCACGTGACCAATATTGTTTTTGCTGGCTATAAAGTTTAACCAAGACTTGGTCACCTACATTAAATAAAAGTTTGCGGGTACCACGGTAATTGTTAATCTGCGAACACTGATTTTCTTTTACCACTGTGTCGAGTGCTGTGTCGGATGGCGATGTGGTATGCGGTGTCAGGAGATCTAGTCTACATCTCAAATTATGACCGAACAATACTTCAGCCGGTGATCTGTTTGTGGTCGTATGTTTGGAATTTCTGTACCTCAGTAGGAATTCTGATAGTTTTATATTTAAATCTCTCAAATTTGTACCTGATAATAAGTAAGATTTAATTGCTTTTTTAATAATTTTTACATAACTCTCCGCTTGTCCATTGCTTGCCGGATTATATGTCGGTGAAGTTATGTGACTGATGTTATTTCGTGTACAGAATTGGTTAAACTCGTACGATACAAAAGAAGTACCGTTATCTGAGCAAATCGTATCAAATAAACCAAATCGTGACATTACTTCGCAAAGTTTTTCAATAACCACTCGCGAAGTGTAACCCGACGAAACATCAAAACACTCTACCCATTTGGAATATGCATCTACAATTATTAAAAATGTTTTGCCGCTAATTGGTCCTAAAAAATCAATGTGCACACGGTGCCACGGCTGGGCTGGAAACGGCCACGGAGTGAGGGGAGATCGCGGGGGCGCGGCGCGCTGCGACGCACACACGGTGCCGCCGATGTGTTGTTCGATAGCCACCGACATACCTGGCCACCAAAATCTATTGCGTGCCTCTTCTTTCACTTTAGAAATGCCTAAGTGTCCTGAGTGCAGCTCGGTTAATACTTTATGTCGTAGACTTTGAGGAATAACCAATCTATGACCTCTCATCAGACAACTATTTTCTACTGATAATTCTAACTGGTGGCTAAAATAATCCTTCAATAACGGGTTACTAATTTTACTCGGCCAACCATTTGTCAAATAGTTGATGACGGTTATAATAACATTATCTGTTTTTACCGCATCTTGGATATCTGTCAGTGACAAAAATCTCTCACCTTCGTAAACAAAACGCACATAACTAGATTTATCTATTAGTGACTCATCACGCTCCCGCTCCGAGCGTGTGACGTTTGTTTTTAAATTATCGGGTACTGATCGACTTAAGAAATCTGCACAATTATGAGCACTGCTTACATATTCTATTTTATAATTGTATGCAGATAGGAAAATTGCATATCGCTGTAAACGATTTGCTGATATCTCGGGAATGCCCTTTTCTGGATTAAAAATCGAAACCAGGGGTTTATGGTCTGTTCTTAAAATAAAAGGTTTGGTTCTACCATATAAATATTGGTGAAACCTTCTTATACCAAATATTATTGCAGTTGCTTCTTTTTGGATTTGGCTATAGTGTTTTTCCGCTGCATTTAGAGATCGAGAAATATAAGAAATAGGTTTTTCTACACCACCTTCGACCTGTGATAACACGGCGCCTAACCCGGTCGGTGATGCGTCTACCGTAACTATTAGCGATGCTTCTGGATTGAAATGTGCTAAGGTGGTCTCAGATACCAATTCGCGTTTTATATTTGACACTGCTTCGTCATGTCTCTTAGTCCATGACCAAGGCTCATTCTTTTTTAACAACTCATGCAGTGGACTTAAAATCGATGATGCGTTTTTAATGAAATTTCGGTAATAGTTCACCATACCTAGAAATGATTTTAATTCTGATGTATTGGTAGGTACCCGACTTTGCAAAATAGATTTAATTTTCTCCGGTGATTTATGTAATCCATTTCTATCAATGATAAAACCCAAATAGGTTACGGATTCCTGAAAGAAGGTGCATTTATCTAAATTTAATACCAGGCCAGCTTCCTGTAACCTACGGAAGACTTCATTCAACCTACTAATCATCTGTTTTTTGTCCTGCCCGCATATTAAAATATCGTCAAGGAACAATAAAGTACCATTTAAACCTGATAGCAGCGCTTCCATGTTTCGCTGAAAAATGGCCGGTGCACTAGCTAGGCCAAACACTAAGCGAGTATACTTAAACAAACCTTTATGCGTGTTTATGCAAGTGAGCATTTGTGACTTCTCATTTAGACACAACTGATTGTACGCATGCGAAAGGTCTAATTTACTAAAGTACTTGCCGCCATGTAGTTTTGAAAACAGCTCGTCATACCTAGGTAATGGATATTTATCGACAAGTAACTGTTTATTAATAGTCACGGAATAGTCGGCACAGAGACGTATAGAACCGTCTCGCTTTAATACTGGTACTACTGGACTGGCATACTCCGCGTATTTCACGGGTACTAATACACCTAAATCTACGAGACGGTTAAGTTCCTTTTCCACACTATCCCGAATCGCAAAGGGTAAAGGTCTCGCTTTAAAAAAAATCGGTTTTGAGTCTGGTTTTAATGCTAAATCTACCTTTACGCCTTTTAAACAACCTAATTTGTTTCCAAATAACAGTGGGTACTTGGAAAAACTACCCGATAAAAAATCGTTACAGTTATTTATCGAACATATTTGCAAGCAAAACCGTGAAAAAAAATCTCTGCCTAATAAGGGAGGCCCTCCATTCCGTACAACATAAACATCTATTATGCATGACTTTTCGTTATACGTGAACAATAGTTTTATTTTACCTGCAATATGTAACCTATCGCCGTTGTAACTATGCAAAATGATATCACTGGCTTCTAACGTTATGGTTTTAAAATGTTTAAGGTACGTTTGCTCAGAAATAACGGTAACTGATGAGCCCGTATCTATTTCAAAAGTTATTTCGATACCATTGACACAAACAGATTCCCGCATCGGTTCGCCGCGAATGGAGCGAATATTACAGCATTCATGTTTACCATCATCGCTAGCATCCTCATAGCACTCGACATAGTGTTGTTTATCCACTTTTTTGCACATCCGTTTAAGATGACCTTGAAGGCCGCACTTTTTGCACTTATACCGCGCAAACCGACACGACGATGCTTGATGGTCTGTATACCCGCAGGCGGTGCACCCGCTACCGCTACTGCCGAAGCCGCGAGCGCGCTCGGCGTTATTTGCGGGTCTCGCCGCTCCCTGCCTACGCCACGGCGCGATGCTCCCGCGCGCTGCGCCAGGCTGCGTTGCTGAGTCTGAGTCCATCTTCAACACTTGAAATGGTGTACCCCCGTCCGGCTGCCGTGTAGTTTCTTGTGCCCCCATGCGAGCACTGCGTACGCCTTCTGCTATTTCCAAGGCCTTGCTCAGCGTCAACTAGATTAGGTAGATAGGCGTAGCTGAATACCTTTCAGCAAACGTACACGTTCTCAACGTAAAATGTCCGTCCAACAATTTAACTACCTCGTCATAGCTTAAGGTACCGACCTTCTGCGGTAAAGCTAGATCGCGTATCAATTTGTAGCTTGATTCCGAGCAGTTACTTAGTAAAATAGCTCTACGTTTGCAACCGGCTTTATCTGCATCTACCCCAATTTCATTTGCCAGAAACCACTGCTCGAGTCTTTCCTTGTATAGCTGCCACTCTTGGTTTTCGTAGTTGAACACTGTCAAGGTGCCGACTGAAGTGGATACTCTCGCCATTTTTAAGATAAAGTGCGCGTGTCTCGTACTTTTTCCTCGTCGCCAACTGTTATGTACGGAATAGGGGTAGCAGAATAATACAACCGGTATAACACAAGAATGTATATTCGACTCGCGCAGCAGTCGTTTGCACAAGTATATATACCTATGAATATTATGTAGGTACCCACATAACAGTTAGCATGTACTTGTTTGTTTTTGCCGTTAATTTGTTAATTTTGCTGGTTGATTTGTGAAATGTTTTGTTTCTGTTAGGCAACATGCCCTTGGGTTGTGTTTTTGCTTTAGTAATTAATATCATCAATTGTGTAAAAAGATTTCAAATAAATGCAATAGTACTGTTATCTAAATTATGGCAAGGCTAAGGGAAAATTTCGCTTATGCTGATTTCACTGTAGATATATTACAAGGCAAATCTGCACTAATCCATTTTAAATAAAATAGCTTATTTCATAATGATTCTAACAACACAAGTTTCATGTATGGCTCCCATACAAACTTTAGATATATCGGCGTTGTCGCATGACGTCACCCAAATGCTTCCCAGGCCGCCACAGATGCGCAATTTTGCGAAAATGAGCGCGACAGTCGACCGGATTCACTTTTTTGTATAAACGAACGACGAATCATTAGATTTTTCGACAACATCAATGGGAATAGCCAAATGTATGGTTATCCAGAATGTAGATTACCGTATATTAGCGACGCCGATGTCCCGACAGAAGCCGCGGAACACGACGTCCTCCACGTTGTTCATGTTCTCCTTGACCTCCTGGATCTTGAGGTCGCGCGCGTGGATGGTGCGCTCTATGTCTTCTACTTGTGGCTGCAATCAAACAACGACTTTATTTCTAAACACATAAGTTCCAAACTAATATTTGCACAGAGTATAATCACACAAATTCTAAAGGCTTCGAGGCTTATAAGTATGCTCAGAAGCTCTAGACAAAATGTCATTGTTAATTTAGCAATAATGATACTTACACCAAACATTTCAACCTTCCTTTCGAACTCGGCTAGTTCTGCGTCCAAGGCTTTGATTTGTTTTAACTGCAAATCAAACAAGTCATCATTAAACAATCAATACAACCTAACTTTTTAGATTTGGGAATCATCGAAATTGTCTTATAGAAATGTCACTCGAAGATTTTGAAGTGAAAGCTTATTTAAGCCCATTGTGTACGTATTTTTTAGGTCCCTGTAAGGAGGAAAAAAGAAAAGAAAAAAAAAGAAAGGAGTAAAAAGAAAAGAAAAGAAAAGAAAGAATTTCTCTAAAATCTTTATTAAAGATGTCTGAAAATCCTGAGCTGCCGATTGTAACTTTTGGTACGTAGTGATCACATAACCTACCGTAGTATCCCTGTCGGTGATGGCGTACTTGAGGCGGGACTCCAGGCCGCGTATCTGTGAGTCCACGGTGGTCAGCTCCGACTCCTTGCGAGACTTCTTCATGGACTCACGGAGTTCCTCTGTCAGTTTTTCCTGTAAGTTTAAGAGGTATAAGTATGCTAATATTTTGAATACCTAGCTGTTTACAAAGTTTGGTACATATAGCGACAATTTGTCCCCGCTTTACATTCGCAGCATAACTTAGGCACACGTTCTTGAACCAGCTTTTAAAATTTAAACTTAAGGCAAAATAATTAAAGGTCTTTGCACCAAACTTCCGGACAACAGTCGTTTTTCTGCAGCGTTTACGCTGTGTATCCGTAAGATTAACATTTATGCTGTAGCAACGCCTAAGCCACCATTCTTACGTAGGGTTATAAAACAATTATCACATACCTTCTTAGATTTGAGCTGTGAGAGATGCTTCTCGTCCCATCGCTTGGCCTTCCGCGCCAAATCTAGCGAACCTCCAGAGATGATGCCTGACTTCTGGTAGAATGTGCCGTCTAACGCCAAGGCCTAAAAAATTAAGAACAACATAAAATAAGATGTATTTTGGAAGCTGTCACAATTGCTTAAGATCTGAGGGGCAGAGTTTACAAATCGAGACTGAGATTAGAATGCGAACGAATATAATAATAAATCTCAATTTATCAAAAAACCCACTAATTCATCTACACTTTTGACAAGTTTATGTTATTACTTACTGACAGGAGGTTGCATTTCGGACAGATTTGAAGTTTTTTAAGTACAAGAAATGGCCTTTAGGTGTAAGGCAAAAGACACAAAACCCGTCCACGGCTAGTCAGGAACAACTTTATAGATTTCTCCTTTCTTAAAAAGGCATTATTTCGTTTCATACGTCAAAGAAGACATAATATTTTTGATAGTCACATCATATCTGCTGTTCTTGGCCCTGTCGAGGTCGTAGGCGACGCGGGACGCATCCTCCGGGGTCTCGCAGACCAGCGCGTTGTTGGTGACGAACAGAACCGCGCGGTGGATGGCGGGCGGCTCGTAGCGCAGCACGTCGAACAGGAGCTTCACGTTCTTGGGCTCTTTGATATCCCTACGAGATAATACTATATGTTTAACTAATGTTTGGGTCTGTCGTCGTACTGAGCGTCTGCCAGCGGCAGCCTTGACGCGACAGCGACATATAGACAACGTAAATGCAAACGCTAGGCGTCAGCGTGAATACTTAGTATAAACATGGACTACGACGGAAAAATACAACTGTTAGCTTTATTGCTAAATGTCTAAAATACACGAGTTTCTCTGACCCAAATCAATGGTAGAAAACGAAAAACTATTTTGACAAAATTTTGCATTCGTTGGTGTAGGTAGGATAAAGGTCCGACCGCACTAGGCGTAACTACGCGACGCCACAAAATATATTTTGTAGGAAATTGTATGAGATGAAGTGTCGCATCGCGTAGTTCCGCTGCCGCGTAGTGCGGTTTATCTCATACAATTTCAAACAAAGTATATTTGGTCGTATCGCGTCGCGTGGCTCCGCTGACCTTAACCTGTTTGTTAGTAAGACTCACCTCAATCTTTCCCGAAGTGGTTTGGCCTGGATATAGTCCAAAGGCAGAAAAGTTTCTGGCTCCAACATCCTCTCTTTTAGCACCTAAAAATAAGTAAATATTACAAATCTGGGCTTTCCTTGGCTCAGATTTTCAGACCCTACGGCACCCTATTTTCAGATTCCCAGAACAGAATAAAAGTAGAAGCTCACAACATGGTCATGCTCATACCTGAATGCACCTCCTGGCGGTCTTCTCGGTATCGACGACGATGGCTTCCATGTATTTGCCCAACACTTTGGTGATGGCCACGTTGTAGCGCTTGTGCGTGGGCTGACACATGTTGATCATGCGGTCATACTGTGTACAACAAATATTTGTTCAAATATAGCAAGCGATTTGTGATTTATTTTGGTTTATAAACTGTCGGTAATTTAACACCGTTAACCGACCCGAATACTGCTAGTAATTCACGTCGAAAATGTAATGTATGTATCTAGTAATCAGTTATTGTGGATAAGTTGATATTGTTATTATTTAGAATTGTAGGTAGTCCAGTTGATGTAACTTTTCATCAGTCATTATACCTGTGCCTCTAAGTTGCTGCGTATTTTATTTAACCTAAGAATTCTTCAGAAAGTAATGTAGTTTTCTATATAAAATAAATAATGCATCAGGTTGAATCTGCTTCAATGAAAGGGTAAAGTCAGACTTACATATAATGGGCTGTTAGAATAGAATAGAATAGAATGCATTTATTTGCCAGAATATTGTACAAAGCTGTTAGGTGAATTATATATTACGATCATAATATTCTGCCGTTTCCGGCGTACAAATATGGTTTGTAAAATTATGGGTCATCATTACATTGAAATTTAGTCATTTAACATTGGAATTAGAATTACAAATAATTTAAATAAATTGAGCAATAGTAGTAAAAGAGATTAATTATATAAGTCAAAATTCAATGAAGTCAAGGAGGTAAAATATGATTTATAGACAATAATGTCAAATATTTATGTAAATTTTTCATTCATAAAATCTTCAGTTGAGTAATAACATTTGCTTAAAAGAAAGTTAAATAATTTAAATTTAAATGTTCTAAAGCTGAGAGTTTTGAAGCCATCAGGTAATTTGTTATTAACAGTAATGGACATGCAGTATACACCATCAGAAAACAACTTAACTCTACGCCTAGGAACATTAAGCATATGCACTCTGCGACTGGGTCTGGATACAACATCGTTATGCAAGTCAAATTCATTTCTGTTTTGGTGTACAAAGATACAAATTTCAAAAATGTGTAGTGCCGGCAGTGGCAGTATTTTAAGTTTTTTAAATAGTGGAACACAACTGTCCAGTGGGTGCGCTCCACAAATTGAGCGTACACATTTTTTCTGAGCTCGAAACACTCTATTAAGGTCAACAGAATTACCCCATATTATAATGCCGTAGCGCAAGACTGATGAGACATAGCCATGGTATGCACACAGTGCCGCATTAACACTAGCCACACGTGTTAGTCTATATAAAACGAATACAATGTTGACCTACTTTGTAATGAAATCACATTTATTTTTATAATTAGATCTTATAAAACACATTTAAATTCATGTTTTTAAAACTGCACTGGCATTACCTAACTAACTGATGCCTGAATAGAAATGCCGAAACAAACTCATAGTCTCTTTAAGTCTCGACTGTGGTAATTTCCTTTAATTGATCTTATCTATTAGTATAACTCACCACGCCGGGTATGTCTCTCTTGAAGCTCTCGACGATCTCCTGCTTCTTCCTGCGCCTGGCTTCTTCGTGCTTGTCAACCCTGGCATCTCCCAGCGCAGCGGCCACTTCCTCCAGTTGTGACTGCAGCTCTGCTGCACGGCCGCGGCATTCACCGACATCAGCCTGGAAAATTTAAAGAAATTGTCAAGGGTTCTTGGGATTGTTCTTTTTAATACTGCATGAAATGTGGCAATGCAAATGACAAGCTAGTCGCTGTGTCGTGCCTGTAGAACACGTCGCGATGAAGTGTCGCGGCACTCCGAAATCAAGTGTCGTGAGTGACATAATAAAATGAAATGGTATGGAGTGTCTATGTCCGACACTCCCAAATGGACTGTTGTGAATATCAGACAATTCGAGAGTATCTTGATTATCTTTCTCTAATTTACCTGAAAATTTGATATTGATTTTCGATTACGAAATGAATTTAATTTTTTTTACGGGAAATATATCGGGCCTCAAACCTTTGCCCTGCAGTGGGACACAGTATAGTATAAAGTACTCTTCGTGTTTACCTGCAGCTCAGCGCGCAATCTTCTCTGCTCTTCTAGAGCTTGCTCTGAACTCTTGATGTGCTCGTTCAGCTTGTCCACACGCTTCGTGGCTTCGTTCCTCTCGTGACCCTGTGTGATACAACGTTATCTTTACTGAACAGAATTAAGAAGAGAAGATATCCAAGTTCAATTTTAGGTAGCGTTTTGTTTTTATAATAATAATATCCTTTATTGTACCCAAAACATATATAGGACAGCTAATGTACAAAGGCGAGCTGAACCCATAATTGAGTTTATTTTAACATCTTGGGAATGAATAAACATTCAACTAATTTTATTAATGAATATAATTGGTTGTTCCCATTTTGGTCAGCTAATGAGAACCGAAATTCCCATTAGAGAATTCCAAGACATTCCCAAGACTTATTTTAACATGGACATCTACAATTTGGGGGCTAATGATATGCATAATGATAATGATATTTGTATACTACATTTTCTTGTTTATTTTGCAGTAGGGTTAGGAGTTCTGTTACCTTCTGTCGATGTTTGTTCTCGAACTCGCCCTTCCTGCGGTTCTCGTTGTCCAGTCTGTCTTGATCCGCCTTCTGCTCCCTGTTGACTGAGTCCAGCTCCTGTAAGTACCGCGCCGCCTGGCGAGACGCCTCCATCTTCAACTCCTCGTATTCACGGATCTAGATAAACAAAACCATCATTTTATTACAAAAACATCTATGAGACTGTAAGTTGCTGGTAGAAGTTGAGAGTTCAAAATTAAACGCAGTAAATAATCAACCGTAAACCAGCCGGGGCCTGTAATACACTTCTGTCTCTCTGGGTGATACATGTTTGCCCTTATTTTGAGAACTTATTTCCTCTATCTGCCAATACACAAACATTCACTGATAAAATCAGTTTATGAAGCTACTAAAGACCAATTTCGACAAAAAATACTGTTACCATTCGAGTTGTTTTCTAATACTGCAACAAAACTGGGTTTTTTGAATCAGTTACTAACAAATGCAAACAGTGCACATGGTTCTAGAACTTCTGGTTTCTGGAAAAAAACATTGAAAGTTATTTTTGGTTTACCTGTGCCTCTTCGAGATGCACATCAGCCCTTCCGGTGTGGGTGGTGCCAAGAGTGGAACGTTCCCACTGCGCCTTCTCGTCCTCGATCTGGCGCAGCTCGTCCTCCAGCTTCTTGATGTCCGCCTGGTGCGCCTCATGGGCCTTGCGAGCCTGCTCTAAAGTCTTGAGGGCACTCTCTAGCTTCTTCTGAGTGTGGGTCACGCGCTCCTTTGCTTTTATGAACGTTGGACGCTTCTTTGAGATTTCGGCTTCCTGTTGAAGGAATTGAAATAGTATTAAATATCTAATCAGAAGAATTAATTTCAGTTCCTGAGCGTGTTAATGTAATATTACGTAGATAGGCTAAAGAAAATATGCATGTTTTTTTTTTACTCTGTCAACTTAAGAAGAAATTGTAATTGGCTTGTTGGTGTCTGCAAATCTACGTCCAAGCGCGTATTTTGCGTACGGTAAAAGACTGGCATTCTTATAACTCGCACATCAAATTCTACTAATGTTATGTAAAACTGCTTCAAAGACATCACATGATAAATTTTACATACAAGAAGAGATGATAATTTTACACCGGCTTAACATGCCAAGAACGAAAGCAGCTCTTTGCTAATGTTAAAGTATAGCTGAAACTCAAAATTATAATAGCAATACCCATTTTCGGACATCGCTAAAAATATCTAAAAGTCAGTATGCCCCACTCACCACTTCTCTGATCTCCTGCTCAATCTTGGCAGTCTCTCTCTGCACTGTACCCGCTTCCTTCTTTTTCTCTTTGAGTGCTTCTTCCAGCTTCTGCCTCTTCTTCTCCACCTTGGTCACCTCCGACTGCTTGTGCTGAAGATCCTCCTCCATGGATTGGATCTCTTTCTCGTTGTGGTACAAGTGGTAGAGTTGGAGCTCGATTTTTTGTTCTTGCTAAAAGGGAGGACAACCGATATAAATAAAATTATGACCTAGCTAGTTTGAAGACTTTCAAGACTCAAGAATGAAATGGGCACAAAACTAACTTCTAAACTTGTTTTTTTGTAAGCCTATTATTTTAAGCATAAGTCTGAAATCACCAAGACTATTGATTAATGTTCGTGTCTACTCTGAACGACAAGAGGCCTTTGCCCTACTAAGGCACAGTAATCTTTATTTTTACTTTGTTTAGTAAATATCTCGGGACCCTGGTCTCAGACCTTTCAAAGGCATACAAGAAGTCCAAGACAATTTGACAGTCATGGCGGTTTTTTAGGGTCCCGTACCTAAAAAGGAAAAAACGATAGGATCACTGTTGTTGACCTTTTTTCTCAGGAACGCGTGGAGGCAATTTTTTTTTTAATTCAAACTTTTAAGCCAACGCAATCAAAAGATACAGCCGTTTATGCTGCAAATTTCCGCAAATTTTCGACACTCGCAAGGGAATCAAAACCTACAGGGTACTTCCCGTGAACTCAGAATCTTGAAATTTGGTACGAAGCAACGTCTTATAGCACGGATAAAGGAAAAATTGCGAAAACCGTAAATTTTTAGTTACATCATATAATAAAAATATTTTAATAATTTTAAACTTACTACCCCTTTCCTCGTGAAAGCGTAGAGGTATTAAATTGAAATTCATATCAAATACTCAGGTCTATAAGACCTTTAAGCTGAGCTTTGTACGGAACCCTCGGTGCGCGAGTCCGACTCGCGCTTGACCGGTTTTTATTCTATGGCAAGACAGTTTATTTAGCTCTATACTGTAACTTCTGGTTGTATGACATGTAGAAGTTACATATTTTCTCATAAATTTGTACTTTCCATAATGTCGGCGGCTCATTTCCTGCCACGGCCATCGGCGGTTTAGTTACCGACGCTAGTTTACCACCAACACAACTACAGAAACCTTCAACGGGCTAGAAAAATAGAGCCTTTTCTATTTAATCTCCTGGACTCACATTGCTACTCTAAACTACACCACACCACGCAACGTAACGTGACGCCGACACTTCGTATGCACTAGTTTTTACTATTTAATAAAATATTTACTTCTCATACATGCTTGGAAATTTGAACATTATTTTGACAAACTTCTTCGAGATAAATCGAAATTGCTGTACTGGCCATATACATGCGAGCAGCGGCCGGCAAAAGTTGTATGAAAATCCATATCTGTCGTGTTTAGCGGCCAAATAAATTACATAGAAAACTCATATCTGTCGTGTAATTTCAAAATGGAACGCTCTTTTACTCCGAAACACGGTAACCAAGGAGGTAACTTATCAAAGGTTTTATTTAAATTTCGAACTGGCTTGCATATGGAAAGTTGTTATAGAAAAAAAAAATAACACTTTAACACGGGAATAATTATTGTTGTTCGTTGTTCGTCATTGATTTCGAAAAGTAATTGTATTGACTGGCCGCTGCAGTAATGTACAATTTATGTATATTAAACTCACCAGTTCCTCCTTCAAGCGGGTGTACTTCTCAGCCTCTTCCTTCTCAAACTTGGCTTCTTTCCTCTCGGCGGCAACTCCCTTCTTCTTCTGATAAGAGAACTGTGCCTCCTCGTCAGCGCGGTTCACTTCCGCACGGCAATGTTCGTACTGTTCTTTGAGGACGCCAGATCTGGTGAGAATAAGTCATTAAAAAACCTCGAAAAATAAACCTTTTCAAAAAGAGTTTAAGTAATTAATTATTATCGTCATTATCCACAGCCCAACTTCACCCACTGCTGGGTAGGCCCAGCACTGCACTACAGCCTCTCTCATAGATGAGTCTCCAATCTGTGCTAGCCTCATCCACAGCCTTACTGCGTAATGAATTCGGCAAGGCAAAGGGCATAGAGTATGAAATATCACCAATCACATCGTCGTCTGCCTAGCCTTTTTCCCAACTATATTGGGGTCGGCTTCCAGTCTTACCGTAATCAGCTGAGTACCAGTGTTTTACATGGAGCGACTGCCTATCTGACCTCCACAACCCAGTAACTGGGTAAAACGGTACCCCTTGGCAAGACTGGTGTCAGATCTCATGCGAGATGAAAGACGTGATGTGGATTTCCGTCTATGTGACTGGTCGATTTATCATACTCTTTGCTAAATAAGCAAAGAGTATGATAAATCGACCTTGCCGAATTCATTACGCAATAAGGCTGCAGGTTCTACCCGCGATGACACACTTGTCGGAAATACATTGAAATACCGCTTGTTTTGGTTTGTTGTAAAATAGCAAAATTAACTTTTTCTATGGAAGTAGGGATAGTTTTTAGGATTCCATTCCCGCATTCCCGAAGGGTCCTAACAGAGCACTATTGCTGTCACTCACGTGTCCGTCTGTCTGTCTGTGAATATATTCTACATTTGGTACGGAACCCTAAATGTGCAAAGTCCGACACGCACTTCACTTGGCCGGTTTTTTTGGAAAGTTGCGATGCACAATGAAACTGAAATATCCCATATATTTCAAGTCGAAGACACTTACGCAAACAATAAATGTACGAATAATTTAGTGAACTATATTCGAAGACAATGATCATGAGTAGATACTGGACACAGGACCTTTAATAAGCACCTTTTTGTCATAGGAATCACAAACAGCCCAATCTGCAGCAGAGCATGCACGGCGGAAGATGAGACAGCAGCACACCTGCTCCTAAGCTGCCCTGTAATCGCCAGTTATAGGGCCAAATACTTCGGTGACCCAGGTACCCTACAGGAGACAGTCGGCAACTCCAAGGCGCTGCTGGCCTTCCTCGAGGAGCTGCTGTTGATCGAATGAAGAAATTGAATCCCACCCATACGCAAAATACGCGGTTGGTAGTGGAGTTGCGGACGCCAGACCATCGAAACTAAACTAAAAAATAGTTTAGACAGCAGAGCCAGTATTCCACTTACCCACTGATCTCCTCAAACAGTGCGGTCCTCTCCTTAGGATTCTTCATGGCGATGCTCTCGACGGCTCCCTGGAACACCAGGAAGTTCTTGGCCTTCACGTTGATGCCCAACTTCTCCAGTTCACTTAGGTACAGGGATGTGTTTACAGACTGTTGATAAATTAATGGTAATATGTTAGGTATATTATGTATCATCTAGTTGTAATATTGTGTGTTATTCTGTTGTAAACAAGTTTTTTGAACATAATATTTTATTGCTTTTTATTAATACAACAATGAACCCAGACACGCTGATGCTATCTTACATGGTTGAGGAGTTACAATGGCCATCTTCCGGCTCCATCATGTGATCAGCTGCATAGTACCCAATTATATAAATACTAGCTGACCACCGCGGCTTCGCCCCCGTCAATTGGCTACCTACCTACCATCTACCTACCAACCAATTCACTTGCCCTACCATCCTGCCTACCCTACCTTACCCTACCTACCTACCATTGTTAAATAAGAGTTAATTCTACAATACGAATGTAACCAATTTTTTTTTCTACCGGTGTGGCGTTTTAATTAAATTTTAGAACCCAAAAGCCGCTATTGTGACTTAACTATGATAGTTAGATATATTCTCTCACAGACTTTTGTAATGAGTACTTTAATCATATAGTACATAATTTTTCCGTACCCAAAGGGTAAAAACCGGACTCTATTACCAAGACTCCGCGGTCCGTCTGTCACCAGGCTGTATGTCATGAACCGTGATAGCTAGACAGTTGAAATTTTCACAGATGATGTATTTCTATTGCCGCTATAACAACAAATACTAAACCAGAATAAAATAAATATTTAAGTGCAGCTCCCATAAAACAAACGTGTTTCTTTTTTTGCGATAATGGTACGGAACCCTTTGTGCGAGAGTCCGACTCGCACTTGGCCGGTTTTTTATGTATCGTCAATAGTTTTCTCAAAATAATGAATTTTATAAGCAAAAGTTAGCTATTTTGGGTTACATTCTTACATTATTGCCAATTTAATGAGGATCTCAATTTTTTTTAAATAAAATTATAGCCTATGTTACTCCGAAATAATGTAGCTTTCTATAGGTGAAAGAATTTTTTAAAACGGCCCAGTTGTTTCGGGGCCTATTCGGTACAAACAAACAAAAATCTTTCCTCTTTATAATATTAGTATAAGTTCACAAAGTTACATAAGAGCAACATACCACCAAATTTCAACTTAAATGGATGCCAGGAATTAAAAAAGGGATTCCTAGTTACTGGACACACATACAAAAGCAAGGTAATATAAGCTTGTACCCATGCCAAAGTCAAACAATGAACATAGTAAAGAGCCACCAAAATAAAAGGTATTCTATGTCCTAAAACAGCTCATTCACAAACATACGGACTTTCTCATTTATAATATATCCCAAGAGAACATTATACCAGGTTGAAAACTATGCGCTATTCCAGACTATAATCTATCTCTGTGCCAAATTTTATCCAGATCCTTTCAGCTATTCTGGCCTGATTGAGTAACAAACATACACACGCATCCATCCAAACTTTCACATTTATAATATTAGCAAGATTTTATAAACAGCTTCAAAGTATTGGCATGACAGTAACCAAATGTGAGGCTTCTTCTTCTGCCAGCTCTTGTCTCATGTTACTGTGGTTGACTCAAAATGTTTTCTTTTTCCATTTTGCTGCCATGCCACACCATTCACTCTCTTTTCTTTCATATCATCTCTCAAACAACAAACCCTTCAAATATGAGACTATAAACCTCAAACTTAACCAGCAGCCATACTGAAGAAGAACAACAAACTATAACATAGAATGGAACTGACATGCCCATCAATTTTGTGCTCTGATGACTGTCCAATGACTGATCTCTGGAACTGCTTCTCTGTTAGATCTTCAAGCACAAATGTGGCTGTCACTGATGCACTGCAACACAAAAAAATTATCTTGTACTACATTCAATATCCATTTTAAGATTTAAGTAAAGTACTGTTGTGGTCATATAATTAGGAACTACTGATACCGAAGTCACTTTTGGATAAAGATGTCACGGCCGCTGGACAAATAATTGAACGCAAATAAAATGTTTGCTATTTTGAATTTCGGAAACTAATGTTTATTTTTCCCTCGTAGTAGTAGTAGTAGGGACTCCCTTTTCCGCACTTGAGACTCCCATTTGGTCCGTTATGCGTGGGGGTACTGGCTAACATAGCCAGCCTAGCTCTGTCCAAAAGCACAGAAGCTTCCTGGGACCTTCACAGGCTTCACGGAGCGACCTCACATTTCCGAGGATTTCTTCGCGTTGAGATGTCACGGCCTCGCATTCCAGGATTACGTGGGCGGCTGATTCTTCGGCGTTAAAACAGCCCCTGCAAAGTGGGCTGTCCGTGGCACCTATGTTGAATAGATGTTTGTTAAGAAGGGTGTGGCCCGTTATTGTCCCTATAATTATTTTGAGGTTATTTCTACTCAGGCTAGGGTGTTTTTTTTAGTAAGACGCGGGTGTACGTTTGGCAAAGCCATTTTTGACTGTCTACAGTCTGTTGCCCGTGACCATTTGTTATTGTGTAGTTCTGTTGATCTTTGACGAATCCACGCACAAAATTGCGTGAAAGGCAGGGGATAAGTGGGTACGGGCCTAGCATTAACATCTCGGAACTCATTTTCGCAAGTTCATCTGCGGCATCATTGCCTAGGGATCCACGATGCCCCCTGATCCACTGGAGGGTGATTCGATTGAATTTCGGTATTCTCTCCAGGTCGAGATGGCACTCAAAGATAAGTTTGTTGTTAGTTAGTTTGTTATCTTTGAGCACAGCCAGATTATCAGATAGGAATCTGATACCGTAGTTCTGGATGCCTAAACGCTTTTCGGTTTTTGCGGCTTGTGTTAAGGCGACACATTCACATTGAAATATCGAACTGTGTGTGCCTAGCGGTATGTGAAAGTTAATGTTGAGGTCAAGGGAGTGTACACCAGTACCAGAACTGAATTTTGTTTTCGAGCCATCTGTGTAGATTTGTAACTTACGTATTTTTTTCCTCGTATTCTATGGTTACTTTCTCTTACTTTATTCAGTCAAAATTGCATAATTATTTTTAAATCATGGGTAAAAAGAAAACTTGTGATTCATCAATCTGAAATACAATTATGAAACTGTATGAACATGATTGGTCATATTTATAGATTGCTGATCATTTTAAGTGCTCCAAAACTAAGATAATAACGCTAATGTTCTCCGAAAACCAAAATCTGCAAAAATTACGCCGCATGAAGATACTGTAATTTTTAGTTCAGTGAAAGCTGATCCATTTAAGGGTTCTGAAGTTTTTTAGCAAAGGAGGAGTTTTTAAACTTAAAATACGAAGATGCTTAACGGATGCAAAGCTATTTGGCAGAATCGCCTGGAGAGTACCACTTCTCAAGAAGGTGCACCGAAAAGCAAGATTACATTTTTCCTAGAATGTGTGGCGACTGGACAACAAGTCAATGGAATAACATATTATTTACTGATGAAACGAGATAAATAAACTAGCTTCTGATGGAAATCAGTATGTACATCAAGCGGTTGTAGGCATTGAATCCTAAGTTAACAAAAAAGTAGTCAAGCATGGAGGTGGAAACATAAAACTTTGGGGATGTGTCTCAGGGCAAGGTGTTGGGCCGGTTAAAAAGATTGAAGGCATGTTAATTTTCAATACAGGAAAATATTGAAGGAGACTGTTTCCTTACGCTGAGGAGATGTTGCCTGTAGTCTGGTCATTTCAACATAATAATGACCCTAAACACACAGCTGTCAGTGAACAATTTTCTTAGTGATAGAAATCTGTTCACTGACCTCTTAGATCTAAATCAGATCATAAATCATTGGCGAGAAGAAAAGAAGAGTGTGGCTACTAAAAGGGCGACCAATTTGAATGATCTGTATGATGCCTTTATCAAATTTTGTAACACAATTTCTGTTGAAACGTCTAAAACGTGCAGTTATTGTAAGCAAAGGTCATCCTACAACATATCAATATACAGTTTTGTAAGCAGTGGTGAATCCTATTTAAAAAGTATTGTTTATTTCTTAAAATAATTTCTTATACCATTTTTAAGTGAAGTTATTTTAGCCATTCCTAATTATCTGGACACATAGCTGTGTGCAAGTTCCGAATAGGTAGTTCAAATGGGCCATTGTTAAATTACTAATAGAAGTTCAACTATTTTGCATATATTGTACTAGCTGTCCCACGCGGCTTCGCTCCCGTCAACTGGCTACGTACCTACCCTACACCTACCCTACACCTACCCCAGCGCATGCAACAAAAGCTCTCAAAAAGTTATATTTTTGCCCGTTTTTGCAACATTTTTCATTTATGCTCGGCTCCTATTGGTTGTAGCGTGATGTTATATAGCCTATAACCTTCCTCGATAAATGGACTATCCAACACAAAAATAAATTTTCAATTCCAACTAGTAGTTCCTGAGATTAGCGCGTTCAAACAAACAAACAAACAAACAAACAAACTCTTCAGCTTTATAATATTAGTATAGATGTAGTATTAAATAGAGCTTATCTTTCTATTAAAATAGCTGTCTATTTATGGTTTAAAGTTTTTATCAGTAAGTTGGTACAAAGGTTACAAACACTTATTTAACCAAAAAAAAGTACAACAACAGACGTACATAATTATATGGCCACAACTGTATGTAATGATATGCAATTCTAAAGAGTTCAATTTAAAACCATATCTTAAAAGAAACAAATAGTCTTACCATCTAGACACAGGTTTGTTTATGGAGGCCCCGTGTATCAGATCACTGAGACGTTTCACACGGAGCAATGATGTCTTCTCACCCATCACGAAACTCACGGCGTCCATAAAGTTGGACTTGCCTGTTGAAGAATATGACCATTTCAGTCTTATTGTTGTAAGACCAGTTACAGAGGTCACAAATTTTAACCATTTTGGAGGTAACAAGTACCGTAAGTTACATTATGCAGATAAATGATGTACAAAAGCCTTTTGTAACTGACACAAATTATACAAGGCAATCTTTACACGTGTAGTCAAATACTCTTAAACTCTAGAGACGATCCTTACCTGATCCGTTGGGACCTACCACCGCCGTGAACGATTCCATGGGGCCTATGCGGTGGTGTCCCCGATAGGACTTGAAGTTTTCCATATCAATATACTTGAGAAACGCCGGCATATTGGCTGCTGTTTAATACTTTTACACAACCATTCGAAATTAAAAGAAATAAATCACTTAAATAAAATATTAGCGCCAAACATCGTCACATCAACAAAGCTTGCTGTCAAAAACAAGTGAAGTGTCAACTCAAACAGTGTCATGTCAGCCATTTTTTTTTTTAATTTATTTATCGGCTATGAATACAAGTCTTTAAAGCCTAAATTAACTATTTTAAAAACAAATCCATATTAAAATTTTTCTACAGTATTATAACAATGAGTTTATACAAAGGTTTAAAATACATTAATACAAAGATTCTGATAAAATTGTTTGCAAATCGTTGGGCATGTCCTTAACGCATACACTTTGTAACTCTGACACTACCGTCTGGGGTACAAGAAAGAAACCGTAAACCGTAGGCCCTTTTATTCGATTGTAAGGTTGGAACTAAGAACGATAGATCATGTTAATATCATGGTGGCCCAGTGGCTAAGACTTCGCCTCTCGTGCTTGAGGTCGTGGGTTCAAATCCAAGCAAGTACCAATGTGACTTTTTCAATTCATAAGTACTCTTTAAGTTTATCACAGTACTCTTTAAGTTTATCTTGAACATCGCTAACAACGGTATAACATCGTGAGGAAACCTGGACTTATAAAAGATGTCAAAAAATAAAAGGCCCGTTTGGCAGCTATAAAAATACCTAATAATAATTAAACTTGATGCTTGCGAATGATACTCGTTGTTATAGTATAAGGGTAACATAGAATTATGAATTTGATTTTTCAATTTCTAGAAAGTTATCGTGGCATATAAAATGAGAAACGTCAACGGACTTCTTAGATTGTGACAACTTTTAGTTAGTATTTTAATTTTGTGCTCCATTGATGTAATTGCTGCAAGGCACTCCAGTAAACAAAACAAAAAAAAATATGTTGAATTTTTGTTATACATGTGCCATTGGCTTTATTGTTCAAGTTCAAAACGGCAAAAATGCTAAACCTGAAACGCGCTGTAATACTGTTATCTGTGTTCCTGTTGTGAAACGTCAAACAAAACATCAGACGTATACCAGGTGTATATTTTTTTATGTTATTTATTGACTTCCTTCCTTCATTGTATTTGTAAAATATTTTAATCGATTATGGGTGATTCTGCGGTTTGAAATTTATTACCGCTGTAACTATGGCAGGTGACCACAGTCCCGGCAGTACTATCGACTTAACTGATCCTGAAGAAGTAGTTTTAATGGATCCTATCGACCACGAGCGCTGTCGTTACCCGTTCTGTATTGTTTGGACGCCTATACCCGTGCTAACGTGAGTATTATTACCTTGATTACCGTATTAACGATTCTCAACTAACTTTGAAGCCCTTCAAAACGTGCGCTAAATAACCGGTTCTATTATACTGTGACTGTGAGGCCGATGATGATACGACATTTCTTTTATTAGTTTGTTCATCATTATAAAATTAAGTATAACTTTAGTTTATAGTTAATTTATAAATACAAACTAAACTTTGGTCATCACAGGCTTAAATGTATTATCTGCTAGCTTCTGCCAGCGGTTTCGCCCGCGTGAATGCCGAAAATTATCTCAAGGGAACATATTCCCGGGACAAAAAGTATCCTGAATGTGAGTGAAGCAAAAGAAGTATGTATTGTAACAGGTGGCATTCTGTAGTTTCTGCCTACCCCCATGGGAAAAAGGCGTGAGTTTATGTATGTATGTAAAGTATCCTATATGCTATTCCAGACTTTAATCTATCCAAACATACATCCATCCAAACTTTCGCATTTATAATATTATATAATAAGAAGTAAGATGCAACACATTAATCATACGCCTACAGCTATACTAGTTTGAATATTGCTAAAATAAATTGGAGGAAGTCTTGTTCAAGATTTACATAGATTACTATTCTTGTAGATGTAGGCCCTCCAGTTAAATATAATGATCGGGATCCATAATTAAAAGTTGTTTAAATCATTCACACACTTATTCATTATTAAAACAATACCCTTTATATAAAAACCTACATTATTATTACTCTAAAACATTAAAATGATACACTAAACAAAACCATCTTCACTCAAAGCAACTTTCTAAAACGAGTGACATTCAATTTTCTTACATTGGAATTGTCAAACCTCTAAGGCTCTGAATTTGAAATCAACTTACTTTTAAAACATGCTATAACCAGAGACAATTAAAATCACCCATAACAACTATAAGATAAAGATAGTGCAACTATCTATTGCTTGCACATATCAACTACCTGTGACCTGTAAAGTTACACATGTATATAAATAAACTACATATTTAGATAGAAAATTTTAGTATTGTAGTATTAATACTAAAAAACAAATTAAGAATAACTTGTTGATGAAAAAGTTATAATAGTATTAATGTTGTGATAAGTTCTAAAGTTATTTGTGTTAATGAATAACAAATGGGATTATAGTAATTTTCAAAACCAGTTTTCCTTTTATTAATAGGTGGATTCAATAACAACTTATTAACCTTTTGAACGCCAATGTCGGCTATAGCCGACATGAGCAAGCGTGCCCTGTGCGCCAACGACGGCTATACTCGACAAAAAACAGGTCGCAGAAAAATACTTGGCGTACAGGGCATAGGAATACCGATATGGCGTGGCGGTGAAAAGGTTAATAAATATGATTGAACTATAAAATAGATCAGAACAATAAGGCAAAATAATTTAATTACTGTATTTTTCAGATGGATATTTCCATTCCTTGGTCACATGGGCATCTGCATGTCATCCGGAATAATCAGGGACTTTGCTGGACCATACTTTGTGTCTGAAGATTTGATGGCATTTGGGAATCCCACAAAGTACTGGCAGTTGAATCCGCAAAAGGCTGCAAATGGACAAGCAGGATGGGATGCCGCTGTTTATGAGGCCTCCGAGATTTATAAAAAGAGAATGGTACTTAAGACTGCAAAGTATTTTTATTTATTTTAGTGTAAAAAAACTATAGAACTGACAAGCCACTTACCAATTATTCTGTATAAACAAATTAGTCAAATATTTAATTTTCAGCATATTTTGTTCTATGACAACTGCCATTCGCACGTGGCCACAGCTCTCAACATCATGAGCTACGACGGCTGTAAGAACTGGAACATGGTGAAACTCGCCTTCTTCATGATACCATACTCGCAATACATCAGGTAATCTTATCACTGAAGATAGTTACTTGCATAGAAGAACTTGTGGCCAAATAATAAGCCACATGGTGAGACCAACCTCTACAAGGTTAAGCAATCCTTGTAGAGGTTGGTCGAGACTGCTTTGTGCCTCGGAAAGCACATTAAGCTGTTAATCCCAGCTGTCATTAAAAGATCTTAGACAGTAATCAGAAGCACTAGTCAAATGTGATACCAGCAGCCTTATTGCATAGGACAAAGAGTATGAACAATCAACCAATCACATAGATGGAAATCCGCATCGCATTTTTCATCTTGCATGTTCATACTCTTTGCCCTTCGCCTTGCCGAATTCATTACGCAATAAGGTTGCAGTCTTACTAATGGGTATCATGTTACTCAGTTACTGGGTTGTGGATATAGTCAGTTAGACAGTCAGTTCTTGTAAAATACTGGTATTCAGCTGATTCTGGTTAGACCAACATAGTTGTATAGTCGGGAAAAGGCTTTTTTGTAAAGTAGTATTAAGTTTATGAATTTGAATAAAAAAAAGTATAATTAATTGTCAGTATGTATTATTTTGATTATTTTTTTTCTAAGCATATAAATTTTTCATTTCAGTTTCGGAGCTTTCTTGAAGACTTGGCTACCATTCCTGATAATAGTAGCATTTATAGTTGGCTTGGCAGCGATGATATAAATTATGGTACATATACTGTATTCAGAATAATGGACAAGTTAAGAATCCATGTTTTCTCTTGTGGACTCCTTAATTCAAGACTATGTGGTGGAAATGATGGTGCTGGTTGTGTGATGATGGGAGAGGGATAGTGGACTCATGTGATGTGCGGGATGGAGTGGTTCCACATGTATAACCAAATTTACTAGTTATTATTTAGGATAATGTGGTACTTTGAGTAAGCTACATGTCTGTTTGTGCTACATCTTTGATAATTAATATTATGTATTATTGTTACTTATTCTAATTTTATGCTAAATGTTGCAATGTGACTCTATTGATAGGTATGTTAGGAAGCACCTGTGGTACATTAGTCAGAGATTTTTGTTTTGGCCAAATCTTATTAAATTATTGTATCTTATCAGAATAATTCTTTTTTGCTTTTATCTATTGAACTAGGTATTTTCTTAAAATGATGCTAGAGGGAAATACTTCTCTGGAAAACAATATTTGAGTGTATTATAATAAAATATTTTAATTTATATTTTCAATTTTTATTTACTTACATCTTTATTACTTTATACATATTTTTATACATTATTTATTTTATCAGATAAAATTCGATAATAATTATAAGATCTCTATAAGGAAACCTTCTGATATTAAATTAAAACTTAGAATATCCTGTAGAACACATATTATTTTCATTGCCTAAATTGGAAGGTGTAAAATATGTACACAGGGTCTTTAGGTTTTCTGTCAGATGCCTTATAAATCACAATAGGTCATTTTTAGTTATAGAAAGGCCTAATACATTTTAGCTGACAATATTTTACCTAATGGAAAAATAACAATTCCAAACAATAATTATTATTTAAATAACATTTTCATGAATAATAAAAAGAGAAGTTTCATATAGTTGATTTCCTAACCTAAAGTAGTGCCAAGCTCTATTATAACATGAGCTGGAATTAGGGTGCCTCTTATGACCAGCATATTAACTGTCCCACATAACAAGTATCACATCCAAAGCATTAGTTATAAGTTTAAAACCATCACTTCTTTTCTAGGCCTATATTCTTTTCTATAATTAATTTACAATATATAGTTAATATTTTCTTGTAATTACAATACTTTCCGATTGTTGATTCTATACAAAAATATATATATATTTACTGCAGGGTAGGAAAATAAAAAAATTATCCTAGATTACTATTTAACATATCAATAAATTTTTACTGTAATGTGAAATTATACCAACATACATAGTATTATATCTATTTATTAGCATTTTATTTCCTTGTTTTCTATGTCCCTCATAATAACAAATATCTTTTGTTCATCAACGCAGCATGACTAATTGACCTACACTGCAGAGCTGAAGTTAGCTGTTCAATATTTTTTCATTTTAGTATGCTAAAATAATATAAGTAAAGCTTGCATCACACACAAGTCTGGGGAAGTTGGGTAATAAATTATACTACAAGTTTCTCATATTTCATAAAATTAATGAACATTTTTTTTTACAACATAAATGTTTAATCAGAAATCCTGAAAATAAAACAGTTACTTTTCATTGCTGTTCATTTCTGTATTGACGATAATGTTGAATCAACATTCCTTCAGAACACTGCGCTCCACAGAGAAGTCATATTCATAACTACTCACATTTACTTTGTTGGTCAAGAATGCTAGAAGATCTGCCACTTCCGTAGCAAAACTATCTTTGTTCGAAGCCATCTGCAGTGTTTTTGACATGTTGAATGGGACTCCTTGTAAGTAGTGGAATGTTGGATCTATTAGCGCGGCTCTTGGCGTTGGTACGGCAGGCGCTGGTCTCTGGACGTACGGAGCTGCGATACCACCACCACTCACGTTTGGGTAGAGATTGCTCCTGGGCGAACTGGGATCTACGACAACGAACCCATCGTCCGACCGCGCTCCTGGAATCGGCGGTATCTCGCCCTCCACCTCTACTTCCACTGGCGAAGATCTCCGCTTACCAAATATTGATGAAAACATTTTTATAGAAATAAACTGCGTCACAGAGATAATTTAATAACTATAATAATAATGAATGAATGAGTCAAATTCCCAATCTTGTCATTGTGTTTTTTTTTTTTTTTTCCTTACGGAACAGGCTAAGGTCTGAGACCATGCTGCCTAGTCATCAGTATTTTTCTTGAATTCTTTAGTATGCATTAGAATGCGGATGTAACGTATTCTAATGTTTTTTGCAGCAAATTGTATCGAGTCAGCCTTCCCAGTAAGCTTTGCGGAGGTAGTCAATACTACAATAAAATTCTCCGCTCCATTACACCGAGATCGCTTCTGTCAATGATTTCACATATATTATTGTCCAGTTGCGTAGACAGTTGAGACACAAAACTACACCACTTTTATATCACAATATCCACTAGGAATCAATTTGCAAATAATATTAACAGCCGCTGAAGTTCACTCGAAAAAATCCCGCCAAAAACCGTGTTTTTTTTTTACATTCGAATGACAGACGCAATGAGGTAGGTTTGTGGGTTTATAAGTCAGTGGACAGACGTGAGACAATGAATTTGACAATGACATTCTTTGTTCACACAAACAGTGTGCTCAGGATATTTTCTACTTCTACTGAATAAGACTTTTGATTGCTCCAATAATTGATAAATAAAAAAAGGTTTTTTAATATAATATCATTGGATCCAGTAGGTATAGCAATTTAGCAATCCATCACTAGAGTCATGGAGTCAAGAGCCTCTAGTGACACTAACTTTAGTAGAGACTACGATAAGTCTATTTCAGTTACTGCCCCAAGCCCCTCGGTCGTGAATTGCTGTGGCGTTTAGGGAAAGCACTGAACCGATAGCGTACCTATATACTTAAGTTATCTATATTAATTTTTCATATTCTCATGTAACTAATTGATTGTATTCTTATGAATAAAGATTTCTCATAAGAAACCTCAAGTAGGCCGCTGCAAATCTATTTATTATATATTAAGACTAAGATTGACCCATCGAACACACATTGTCCGAACACGCCTGTTCAGACAATTTTCTATTTGCTAGAATGCTAAAAGAAGAATGCCGATCCAAATACACAGTTCAGATAATTTTGTGCACAGAACCTTGTAGGCCATTTGTTTGTTTCTTTCTGGAGAGTGGGTGCAAGCAATACTGCTGTAGGAGGACCGGAGGATAAGGTTCTAGGCTTATTACCCGAGTCAATCAAAGGGATAAACATTTCCACCTGGAATATGTTAGTACTTTTATTCAATAAAATACGGCAGGGGGGTTTGGGCAATAATTATATTAATCAAAACCACACAAAACAGATACAATAAATAAAATCATCTTCTCCTCAACATAACTTTCAAAACGAGTGCCATAAAATTTTCTTACATGGGATTGTCAAACCTCTAAAAGCTCTGAATTTGAAAACAAATTACTTTTAAAACATGCTATAACCAGAGACAATTAAAAATCACCCATAACAAGTACCAGCCCAGCAGACACTCGATTTCATTTCATTTATTCTTAAACAATTTACATTGTGTCGAACATTCCATAATTAAAATTGCAAAAGAAAATTGAGTATAGTAACATTAATTTAAAATATACCGATCAAAAATGAATTATTTTGTCAATTTAATACAATAGTCTCAAAAAAAAAAAATTTCAAATTAATCCAATGGATCGGTCAATGTGGCGACGCCTGGGGAAGCCTATGTCCAGCAGTGGACGTCTTTCGGCTGAAATTATGATGTTGATGATGATGTATATCAAAAATAATAATTATAATGTCCAGTTAATATATAATAGTACAAGTAAAAAAATAAGAGCTAGATTGATGGAGTTTCTTGTGCATTCTTCTCCATTACAAGCCACTTTCCGAATGCACGGTAGAATCAACTATTATTATTTGTAAAATGTAACGTTCAAAAGTGCCGCTTGGTGGCCTACTTGAAATAAAATATCGTTGTCTTTTGTCTTTGTCTTTGATGTCATCAGACAAGTAGACACGCCGCATGTTACATGGGTATATCGTGGGTACATGGATAGGTACTTCTCTGCCTAAACTTTTGAGGAATGCTGGGTTTTACTAAAGGAAATGATTTTGTGTCCGTTACCGGGGCCAGATGTTGTCGAAAATGGTCATTTGAATCTTATAGATAATTAGTTTTGCGGCTTCTGTAATTGTTGCGCACATTTTTAAATTTGTTGCGCTTATAGTTTTTTAATTATTTCACAAAAACATTTCCTGCTGGGGTAACGTTACCCCAGCCAGACCTTTTTCTTTCTAATGGGAATATTTAAATAATTACTAGCTATACAATTAGTTGTCTAGATGAAGTAAATGTTGTGCCTTATTTTGTATTTGTTCTTTCATCGGTTGCGAAGTTATTCGAGATTTTGCTGGGGTAACGTTTTTGGTTTTGCTAGATCTTTGAAATGGTTAAGCGGATTCTTATCATATTTTGTACATGGCTTCTTAGGAATTAGTTTAAATTTGTTCTGCAATAAAAAAACCAAAATAATACATAGCTTAAAGGTTATTTCATTAAATAGAAAAACACTTCAATTGGTCCCAGCACTCTCAATAAGAGCTCTAAAGACTTACTTTATACGTTATTTTAAAGCTTGTAACTGCCTTCAAATGTATGTAAATACTAGCCTATAAATATTTGCAAAAACAGGAAACGGAACTGCCGAAACGCATGCGCACTCTACAAGATGAATTATGTGATTACGGAGCATGTTTAGTGCGATATGCAAACAATGCGCCCCTTCACTCCACCCCTTCCGCGTCCCACCGAACGACATGTTATATCAGTGATTTTTGATAAGTTTGTGCAACTGGAAGATAATAATAATGTTTTCATAGTACAGATATTATTATATTATTAATGTATTTAACAGTGTACGCGTCTGTACCGAAATTGTAAGGTGTATTTATACTAAACATTTCAAAAGATAGTATAATGTTCTGCGTTTTCGCTTTTTCGTAACCACCTAAACTTGGTCGGGTTACCACGGTCATTCACTTCCTGATGACTTTAATCGTATTATCTCATTAATTATCCAATGTACTGAGCTGAAATTTTACTGATATACAACTGAACTAAAAAACTAATAATTGACATAACATTCAGTTCATATATCCAATCCAGTGGCCAAATAACACCGCGCGCATCAAGACCGTGCTCGTGAAGAACTCAATATCATCATAACTTGTTAAATACTTACAGGATACTAATGAAACTTCACATACATTTGAAGGCAGTTACAAGCTTTAAAATAACGTATAAAGTAAGTCTTTAGAGCTCTTATTGAGAGTGCTGGGACCAATTGAAGTGTTTTTCTATTTAATGAAATAACCTTTAAGCTATGTATTATTTTGTTTTTTTTATTGCAGAACAAATTTAAACTAATTCCTAAGAAGCCATGTACAAAATATGATAAGAATCCGTTTAACCATTTCAAAGATCTAGCAAAACCAAAAACGTTACCCCAGCAAAATCTCGAATAACTTCGCAACCGATGAAAGAACAAATACAAAATAAGGCACAACATTTACTTCATCTAGACAACTAATTTTATAGCTAGTAATTATTTAAATATTCCTATTAGAAAGAAAAAGGTCTGGCTGGGGTAACGTTACCCCAGCAGGAAATGTTTTTGTGAAATAATTAAAAAACTATAAGCGCAACAAATTTAAAAATGTGCGCAACAATTACAGAAGCCGCAAAACTAATTATCTATAAGATTCAAATGACCATTTTCGACAACATCTGGCCTCGGTAACGGACACAATGATTTTTACTTGATTCTTGGATAAATATGAATAATTATAAGGGAAAAGCCACACCTCAAATTTGATTCACGTGGTTTTTATCCCGCAATTCTGCGACATATGGAAACTGTCCTCCATGGTGCAAAAACATTCGCGTGAATTTAAATCGCGCCGCCGGTGTGGATTCTTTGGAAAAACACAGATTTGAGACGGAGTTATTTTTTTCGCGTTTTTTTTTTTCGCACGTGCGTTCAGCTTCATAATACAATATTAATTATTTCCGTATGTCGCACTGTCGCAGAATTGAGAAATTCGCAGTGCGGCCTTACTCTTAGAGCTGTGACAAGCAAGCGTAAAACATCGATTAAAGAAACCGGACTTTAGGAAACACCGGTTTTATCACAAACTACAAGATTAAAATCTAAAATGTTGTTAGAACGAAACGTCGTCCTGATTGGTGGTATATTATCAATTTTTCCAATAAGATTCCTGTTGGCCAATGAAAAAGTAAAAACTAGAAAATTGCCTATTGGTGGTATAAAGAAAATGCGAAGGCGAACGAACTGATCATTCGACGTAAGTATTACGTCAAAATCTGGTCAAAACATAGATTTTGGCTTGTTTTGAAGCGATATTATGTGAACTTTAATACTTTGAGATGAATTCGATATTAAAATGTTGTTTTTTGTGTCCATAGTGACGTTAAAATGGTACAATTTAGTATGTAAGACTGTGAGATTGTGAGTTTTATGGACATTTATAAGAACGAGTGTTTGGTACCCCAGCTGGTGTAAGCAAGGTACTAATAGTTGGTGTAGTGTGCTTGTTTCATGTATTTATGTACCCTAATAAGTTATTTCAATAGCATGGAGGTATTTTTTTTCTGTTTATGATGTAGTGTTTGTAATTAAAAGCATCACCTTGTTGTTATTGTAAGTCCCACATCGTACAAGTAAACTGTGTCATTTATTCGTATATTGCAATTAAAATATAATATGAGAGATAACGAGATATACTTACGAGTTGTTGTCACTGTGCTTGTTTTGCTTTCAAACTGGAATCTGTATAGTAATATAGATAGATTCTTATGTTCTATAAACCAATGGTATGCTTTTGGCCAGGTCATTGTGTTCAATAAATACATTTTATTAGTATTAACTTTACTGCGAATTTATTTTCATAAGGCTGTGTATTTGCCATCGATATTGTACAAAACATGGTACACTTTATCTTCACTCGCAAAGTATCATTTGGAATGCAGATATTCATCAAAGAAATCAATCTTGGTAGTCGGTAAAACATAAAAAAATACTTTTCTAGTAGCTCTGAATAAAGCATAACAACAGGTTTTGGTGAAATATCTTACCTTTATACAGGTTTGTTTAGTAAAAAAAAAAGGATATGAGAATTTTTTAAATGTTACCATCACTTACCATCAGGTGGGATAGTAGTCAAGCATGTGCCCATACAAAATAAAAATAATATATAATAAATTTAACCACTATTTCAATAACCAGCAAAGAAGATTTAACATTTCTAAATCATCTTAGCAATATTACATTATAACGTACTATGAAAGTCCAGGGCCGAAATTGAACTTTTATCTAACAGATTAACATAAAATGATACACTATTAAAAGTATATTAATATTTAATGTTTATTTGTTTGCTACCTGCAGGAAACTGGAGAAATGGCTGATGAACCTGGCCGCTCTTCAAACAACTCAGGTATGTGCCAGACAATAACACTTTAAGTACCAATTTTATGGAATTTCAATTTAGCCACTATAAAAAAGCATGGAGAAGTAGCGATTTCCAGTTACATGATCACAAATTATGATATATATGCCAATCTTGAAACCATTATAATAAACAATATTTTCACAAAAGCTAAATTTACTACAAAACTTAATGCTATTGAATATTAATTTATGTAAATAATATTAATATATAGTAGCTTGAATAACAGTTAACCTTACCTTGACTACCTCAACATGAGTTTTATATTTATTTTTTATTTGATGAGATTAGATTGTGGGTAAGACACACCATTTAGACTCTGACCCTTTAAATAAATACCTTTCATAGTGCACCTATAACTGCGCAGAGAAATTGCAATTAGTAAATAAACAACAGTGGGTGTGGTATAGCAGCACTGCTGCTCAACCTTTCAGGGAATCCTGGCTTGATGTTATGTAAGGAGCTTCCATAAACAGTAATGCAAATATTTTAGTACAAGACGTGCTTGATGCGAGTTCCCAACTGCCAGAATGACAAACTTTCAGAACCAATATTATTTTATTTAATAATAAGATAATATACAATTTTTTTTAGATTTTAATTTACTTCACCCCTTTAGGAAATGAATTTCAAAAGCCCTTCCTTCGAGATCTCTTCCCTTGTATAAGAAACTCGAATTGAAAATTATTTTATTTTAGTCTCAACGGTCAAGGCAATATGATGTCTGTCAGTGAATGAATCCAAGATTTTTACAAATTAGATGTCTCTTTTCTAACTTTCTCAGCTAATGGTAAATAATTAAGAAGAATGAAAGTACTTTAGTGAATAAAGTATATCTATCTAATACCTTTAATAAACAAGGAATTCTTGTATTATATGTATGTACATAATCTGAATCTCGGAAACGGCTCCAACGATTTTCATGAAATTTAGTATGCAGGGGGTTTCGGTGGCGTTAAATCGATCTAGCTAGGTTTCATTCTTAGAAAACGTCGTTTTCTCTATTTTCACCCGAGCAGAGCTTGGTCGTCCAGTTACTGAAAGTAAATAAAGTTGAGAAATTCAAACTTTTAAGTGAAGTATTCAATTTATATCAATCCATTTATCTATAATTTTCATCCATTTAGGTATTTCAATTTAATAGCATACTGTTATTATCAATTTAATACTAAAAACAGATAGCTGCTTTAATTGGTAAGTTTAAATATATTAAAATAAAAGCCAATGAATTATTAATAAGTGCAGCTGGCTAGGTATTTTCAGTACTCATTTCAATAATTACCTTGGCTCTAATGACGTAACATTAGATTTAAATAGATATTTCGGCAATATAATAAATAGTAGATAGTTGGATAAATATTTATATAAACATTGCAAAACTGTCTTGATATTTATAATAAGAATTTAGAATTTTATTCCATTCCCGCCGGCTGTAAGCTATTTTAATCGTAGGTACAATACCTACCACTTCCCTGTGTTTTTATCTGGCAAGAAGTAGCCAAACTAACTCCCCAGCGACGCGTTTGTATAAAAAGTTGTCACATCTACCTTTGTTGACAAAGTCTTCGGGTGCTCATTTCCTATTTCCTGTGCTAGAGCACACGGTTCCGAGATCGCTTGCCTGGTGCATCTTCTACGTACAAAAATCTGTAGAGGTCTGTCACTCGGCGGCCTCAGCCAATCACAGCGCGGGGGACAGTGGGTGGAAGGACCGGGGGTGAATTGGGCTCCACAGATAATTACGCCATGGTGTGAATAATAATTTGATAAATCTCAGTTGCTAGGCCGCCTTTTGTTTCTACATTAACATTTTCTTTAACACAAAAATATTATGTGTTCAGTATTAATAAAGTAATGGAATATGAAAGGTATCGTTGAGAATTGTTCTGTATTTCAAATTCTATGGTTGTTATACGCCATGATTACATCCTCGTGATTCTAAATGTTTTATCTATCTATCTATCTATCTATTCTGCATACCTTTCTTTATAATACTTAAATGTTATATTCAATAGGCTTTTATCTTGAAATCAAAGGACTTTTCAGGTAGATTTCCTTGGCGTATAATTTTCCACGCTGCGTAGTAGTAGCAGCTCGGGGGCTCGTCCACACACCCATCTGCGCGCGGTCGATGGCGCCAAGGCCATGGGCGCGTATCGATTTTATATAAATAGCAGCAGCCCCTCCACCCGCGCCCTATGCGCTCTGTCACTCCCCGGGATCCGGGAGCAGCAGGTTCGATGCCCGTCCTTGCGTTCCACGTGTATTTGTTGCTTCGTTTTAATTGCTTTTGAGTTTAGTTCAGAAAGTTGTTCCGTGATTGCTATTTGTAACGGGGCAAATATTGTTTACGGTTTTTAGGGTTCCGCAGTCAACAACGAACCCTTATAATTTCGCCATGTCCGTCTGTCCGTCCGACCGTCCGCAGCTTTGCTCTGACTCTTAGTACTCGAACTCTATAATTTGGGATGGATTCACGCCGACAAAGTGGTAAAGTAAAACCATGAAAAAAATATAGGTATACCTCTTGTACACGTAAAGTGGGGATATTTTTAGGGTTCCGTACCCAAAGGGTAAAAACGGAAATAACTAAAAACAGAATAAAATAAATGTTTAAGTGGGGCTCCCATACAACAAACGTGAATTTTTTGCCGTTTTTTTTGCGATCATGGTACGGAACCCTTCGTGCGCGAGTCCGACTCGCACTTGGCCGGTTTTTTTTTCCTCTATCCCATTGTGTGGGGTATCGTTGGATAGGCCATTCAACAATATTAGGAGTTAAAGTATGAAATTTCACATTTCTGCAGATCAGTCAAATCATGAGGCACCCATAAAATATAAAAAAATCTTTTTTATTTTATTGATTTGACGCAAATGAGTCAATATTGTTGGTAAGGTAACGTTAAACCACGCTAATTCCTGGGTAGTTTGGCTCGGATCGGCTTCCACCATCTCTTTCAATTCATTTTTATTCACCTGTGTGGGCGGTCTTCCACGTGGTTCCTTCTTCAAATCAAAGTTTCCATGACGAAAGCGTTTAAACCAAAATCGCACGGTGCGTTTATTAGCAGTCCCCTCTCCAAACTAGTGATGGGTCGAGAGAATATTCCTTCACGGAGAATTTAAGAGAATATTATCCGATCGAGAATATTCTGCAATATTCTGCAACGTTCTTTTCGACGGAGAGTTTACGAGAATTTAAAATTGGAAGTAAAATTGCTCAATTTTAATTTAATATATATTTGATTTCAAGGTCTAAAGTTAACTTCTTTGTTGTTATTTTATACTTTACTCTAAATAAGTTTACTTTATGAGGTGTTAGAATGGAAATTGCTAATATATTTTAAGTTACGAAATATTAGTTGCGAGCACAACAATGACATCAACTGAAAACATAGACGGATGGGAGTTTGTTCTTAACTTGGCAGAAAGACACAGTATTTCAGTACAACAACTGTTCGAAGAAGTGTCTGAATATAAATGTGGCACTGGTTTATGGAGCAAAGAGTTTATTTGAGAAACAACTAAAAAAGTCAAGCCAGACGCGTGGTGGCAAACTTTATATTCAAAAACTTAAGTGAATAGCTCTAAAATGTTTGATTGCTCCAGCAACTTCTGCTTCTGTGGAACGCTCTTCTTCCACATTTTCCAACAGTCATACTAACAACCCCTTCAATATGAGTATCAAATGTAAGGGTTTGACAGGTAGAATGAAAAATTCCAAATCTAAGATAGCCTAGTACAAACTGGCGGCTTTCATATATTAAGTCATCATCATCATTATAATTTTAGCTGAAAGACGTCCACTGCTGAACATAGTCCTCCGCAACCTTAACCAGGTCATCAGTCCGGCTAGTGGAAGGCCTTCCAACGCAGCGTCTTCCAATTCGCGGTCGCCACTCCAAATCTTTTCGGCCCCATCGACCATCATTGAGCCCTTGTTATGTCGGTAATTTTGGTACTCCTGCGGATACCCTCATTTCTAATGCGATGGCGCGTTTTTGTCCAGATAAATTGGCTTAAATTGCATTGTACCATATAAGTGTCGAACGTAAAGCATGCCCTGCATGTATCAACTATACAGCGATCTCCGCTCGATTATGGCAACCCCCATGAAAAGCACAAAGAAAAAATGGCCCCTAGTGCCCAGCAGCCTGTATACCCTCGAATACTTTAGGACCTGGCAACATACAGCACGCGTACACTCCGGACCAACGAGAAGATCATTGTTCTCGAAGAGGAATTGCTGCTTGAAAAGCTGATTATTTGTAACTCATAAAGTTTGTTTTAATACAGAAATCCTAAGTTATAAATGAATTACCTTGGTGTACAATAAATAATTAAGAATTAAGAGAAATCCTAATTTAACACACCATATGAAATTTAAGAGAATTTATAAGAATTTTCTCGGGAATATTCTCGCTCAGGAGAATTTTCTGAGAATTTAAGTTGTGGAGTAGATTATTTTGACGTCAAATTCGTAAAACGTTCAAATGCACTCAAAACTATTACTCTAAAAATAAACCAATACAATTGAGTCATCCAAATTTTAAATTCTCTTCCAAAAGAATATTCTCGAGAACTTAAGGCCGTATCCTGACCAAAAAATCAGCATAAGATATGAGCATTCCTATTGGCCTAGCGGCACTGTTGGCGCATGAATTACGGCAGTGAATACGCCCAGATTTTAGAATAAAATCTTTATAAAATTGAATAATGGTCTTTTGAAAAAAATACAACTTACAAAATGTTCGTTATCATATTGTATATCCATTAGTATAGAAAATAATTAATGAACACTTTACGAGGAGATGCATGCTATCAATATTTTTTTCTAATTTTTATGGTTTTGTTGGAAGGAGATTAGTGAAACATATAACTCTTAAAAAAAAAGTGTACTACAATATTAGAATCAAAATTATGTAGAAATTTAATGTATTTTTATTAATTGATATTTCTTTTTAAATAAAGAGTAGATAGCTCTTAAAAACTGCACAAAAACGACTATCGCGGCGTTTTGCTCGGGGAGGCGCCTTAACAGCAAAGTTGTCGCAAGGAGAATATTCTCGGGAATTTACCATCACTACTCCAAACGCAACATTGATATTGCGACCTGTTTCTACCGCGTTAGTTCCACGTCGGAAGTTCGGAACTCGTATTAAAAAATCAAACGTTTTGGGAATACTTTCATTATGCGTACAGCTAAGGAGTGGAATTTCCTGCCGGAGTCTGTATTTCCTGAGAGCTACAACCTGGGAGTCTTTAAGTCAAGAGTGAATAGGTTTCTTCTAGGTAAGCGCGCTACATCGTCGACCACATCATCACTTACCATCAGGTGAGATAGTGGAAAAAAAAAACGAATTTTCGAAGTACATCTTTCTTGTCTAAGCTGAACATAAAAAAAACAACTGAAAGTCGATAATTGAATGTTGCTCATTTTTAATAGAAGAACTTCAAAGGTACCATTTGAAAAAGTTTTACTCAAAAATCTCAAACCATCAAGGTTCTATGTCAATTCGAAGTACCTATTACAATAAAACGGCAATTTCATACTTTAACCCCTATTATTACGGATCCGTTAGAACCATTTTTGATTCAGCGATCCGTTTGCGGATAATTTTTCCCCAACTAAATGGCTTGTGTCTGTACTTGTTTTTGGCTATGTGAAAAAGTTCACGGCAGTAATATATATAACGAAATTAAAAGGAAAGCTATCACAGCTAAGTAGGTTCACAAGTAATAGAATGAAACGACAACTTATAAAATGTGCTTGGAAAAGTAAAAAAATGTATATTGTATGGGGACAACAGTTTTCGAACGGCAAAGTAAATTTTGTCCATTCGTTAGAGCAATGTTCGGTGCTTTCATTGTTTATGAACGTTAGTAATGTTACCTATTTATTTTGGTGAGTGTAGCTGTTTATACGGAACCCTGTACGCGAGTCAGACTCGCACTTGGCTGGTATTTTGATTATGTTGTCACATCGCTTATAAATAATAATTCCATATTATAAGGTTGGTATTTGTTTTTGTATGTACTACATCAAAAAGTCGTACAAATAATAAAAACAAATTGTGTACTCCAATGATCCAAGCGTACAGGCGCGTGATTTTTCACGCAATACTCATGAAATCTTTTTATTTGCAAGACGTCCCCTTTTTTCTTCAAGACATCTATATATTTTTTCTGATCTCTTAGAATACAATAAAGTCTATTGGGTACAATATGGCCCATCGAAGCTGTATTGCTCTTTCAAATCCTTGGAAAGTGAATCATTACTCATTTTACACAGAATATTGTATAGGTTGGTTGCTAAGATACGCGATACGTTGCGATTTAGAGCCCGCCAGGTTAGCCTGTCACGTCGCTTGAATATTGAAACTTTACCCCTGCTGGTGTTTCGCGGATCGTCAGAGATTGAGAATGACTTACCTAGCGGGCCGGAGTCCAGTTTGGTATCTGGTTGATGGCAATAGGCTCGGCCGGCACCCGTGGGACTTACTCATAACAAGAGAGAATACAAGGGTGATTTTATGTTACCTACAAGTGGCTAGAACTTAAACAACAGTTAAGGCCCCTTCTAAACCTGTGTTGTTATGTACCTATTGCTCAGGGATTAAGTCACGATCAAGAAAATAAGCAGTGCTACTAATAGGTAACATTGCGAACTAACAGCTCACCTACGTCTACCTAGAGTTACGTTATGGTCGTAGTAGGTAGATCATCTAGGGAAGTCCACATTCGATTGATGGAGTACGAGGAGTAGTGTTATAGATTTTCGATATTTCGTTTGTAAATCTTCGCCCCCGAGCATCACCTGTCCCTCTTTTTCAGGATGGCGGGATTGTCCAACCGCTGAAAGAAAATAATTAATTTCGGCATGACGTTCAAATTCAGCACACATTTACCGATTAAATAAACGCTTAGGTCTTAGTTACGTCAAAAATGACGATGTAGTAATTGTAAAGACGATTAGCAAAATATTTAGGAGGCGTGTACGTGTTTATCTATGTTTTTTTATTACTTTGCCGAAAATCATTATGAGAGCACACTTATTGCTTCAGCAAGACTATTCTGGAAGCGTGTAGTGGTTATCTATGTGTTTGATGACTTCTCCTGTCGAAAATCATGCTGTGAGGACATTTTTTCGCTCAAGCACCGCTTCTCTGCAATTCTTAATATTAAAAATTGTAATTCGAAATGTCCATAATTATAACGGGATATTCGATGACGAATGTTTCGTTTGGGTAATTCCTTAGTTGGTATCTTTGTCTTATTAGCGTAGATTTGCATTTCATGTCAAAACATTTGAGCCTTTCTGACCTACCTCGGTAAAAGCCCAGAATACTAATAAACCAATATGAGCAAGCCTGAGCCATTGTGACAGCATCGAGTGGGCGTCGCCTGATGGCGTCCATTCCATGTCGTTCCCATTTGACCTTAGCTCCGACATATTCTATTATTTGGGTTGCCGGGGTCAGATGACACATAAATGTCAGCCCGTTACTACCCATTGCTGGAAGTGGGCTTCCCCTGAACGATCAATATGGGAAATTGTGCTAATTACGGATTCGAGATCGCAGTTTCCTAAAACCAGCAGACATTATAGGTATGTACCTACTTAATAACTACTTGCCTATTAGGTAGGTACAAAAAAAAAAAAAACCTTTTTACAAAAAAAAACTACCAACTGTCAAATAAAAAAACTACAAAGTGCGTACTGGCGTGATGTTAAGTTATGAAATGGTATAAACAATAAACAGACACATGCGATAACGATTGCAGCAGTCCCGAGAGGCTGCTGCGCTGCGTATCGCGGGTTCGATTCCGCACGGAACAAATATTTGTATGGCCTACAGATTGTTGTTCCGGATCTGGGTGTCTTGTTTACCTATGTGGGTTTAAATGTTTGTAAACTTACCCAGGATAAGAAATTCCTAGCGTTGGGCAACGTTTATTATTAAAAAAAATGAGGTTGTTAAAGGAATATTATTTAAAATTTCCTTGAGACTGTCAACTTTATAATAAAAAATAAAAAAACGGAGGGGTCTATCAGATTCATACCTTTGACCTGAGCGCTGGAGTGCTTGTGCATTTTATCACACTGTCCTGGCCAGGTATTCTCGCATGATCTGATGCGGGTGACGGGGTCACCCTCTGCGGCCGTAAACGGTCGATGTTTCTCTGGCAGCGGAACACTGCACGGTCAGTTTGTCGTCCGCGGGTCACACCTTGTGGCAGCCGGCCGTCATGTCGCGTTTTTCGGTGCCCGGTGCGTCTACTACGGATAGGGAGGGCGATTGTATCCTTTCGCACCTCCTTTGCGATCATCACATCCTCGCAGAAGGGGGCGATACTGCATCCCACTCACTATTTCTTCCGACCACGGCCGGAAGAGAGCACCGAACACCGCGACGAGGTCACGGAACTGCACAACTAGGCTAGGCATTTGTCCAGGCTGCGTGGCGCGTGGCCTCCACCCTCGAATGTGAGCCCACATTACAGCTTTTTGTTCCATCGAACCCTTCATCAGACCGGAAGTATTTTTAACACCATCTTGAGACGGTTGACTCGCCATAATGCAATAATACTTTGATTCTTCTTTTTGCTTCAATTTTACCTTGTATATATGTATATATATTTTTTTATTTCGTCACTTCGTGGACAATAGTGTGGGTTATACGTTTTCTCGACTGTATTGTAACTACTTTTTCTATTGCTGTACTGTATAACTGTTTTTTGTCCCAAATAAATAAAATAAAATAAAATAAAATATATAATCTGAATCTCGGAAACGGCTCCAACGATTTGCATAAAATTTAGTATGCAGGGGGTTTCGGGGGTGATAAATCGATTTAGGTAGGTTTCATTTTTTGAAAATTAATAAACCAAATTATGTTTAGTTTGAACACCCCTTTCAAACCGAAGCGTCTCGTAAGGGGTGCACCGTGGTCTGCGCGCGAAGCCGCTGAAAGCGCGGAGCTGTGGTAGTCAGTCGCTCGTGGCTCGTACCGCGCCGCGCTACACGGTTACACCACCCACGACTTGCGCCCACCACCACCCTTGGAGGCAAGGCACTTAGTTTTTGATCTTTTCTGTGGGTGGTTTGTAACTGAAAGTAAATAAGTCTTAGCTCACAACCATTACAACATTGTTGGTTTTTGTTTACGTGTTTTTTTTTCTTAAAACCGATAGCGATGTACAAACCTAATCATACTTCGGCTAAAGATATTTTATAGCGTATCGTAGACCACAGCAGCTGAGCTTAATAAGCTTCTCTTGTCAGCGGCTTAATTGTTGTTAAGTTTTTATTATAGTATGTGACGTAGCATGCCCACGTTGTTTAGCAGTTCGGAACTATCAAATACTATACCCATTTCTGTCGCCAAAGAGTTTTGCTGGTATACACACAACATTTCAGCCTTATTTCTGGGATAAACTGAAACTCTGTTATTCGGTGGCCACGACACCTCAGGTTCAGATTATCATCTTAAGCAATCGGAGACTTAATGTAACCAGAGCGAATATTTATCAGCTCTAAAACGTTTTCACCTAAACAGCGTTCTGCTTAATCTCCAGCAAATACTAGCATACAATTGACAGCACTATGTAGGTTACCTAACCGCATTACTGGGCAGCCCGCCAGGACATGTCAATATTGGACCAGCATTTACATACAATGTACAATTTAACAGTATAATGACTTGTAGTGCTAGTTGACCAGTAATATTGTGTATAGTTCTTGGAAACGTAGCTTAAAATAAAACTAAAAAAAGAAAACAAACATCAAAATCAACGCCAAGCAACGAACAAGGGGCAGACCACCATCTTCTTGGTGGACCAATGTCGAGGGAAACCTGAAGGAGCAAAATATTACACCGTCACCATCACCGTATACCATTCTGGCGTAAATGCACAAGGAGGCCCGACCCCAAATAAATTTGGAGCAGGGCAGGAAGAAGAAGATTTGGAGTTGACGCAACATGTCATTGTCTTATCCTTCCATACAATAGCCGTCATCTCGGTAGTCAACCTGTTTCTAGTAATATGAGCTTCCACACATTCCGTCCATTGTTTCTTTGGCTATCCCTTTATCTTCTAGCCATTCATATTCAAAACTTTCCTCACGGCACATATCTTTAGTACAACACAAAAAAAAGATTAACTTATTACTAATCGTGAGTTAACAATTCAATCGAATGATCTCATTAGCTTATAGGTTCGTCAACTGGCCTCACTCCTACACGTTGTCAATCGCTTGTTGGCTGCGCGTGCGCCGATCATAGGTGAATCAATCATACATTGCCAAACCGTCAGATATTGACGTTATCGCCACGTAGGCTGCTGACGTCACGTAATCGCTGACTTATCAACGATGACCTGGTTATTTGTTTGGCTGATAAATTGATAATATTATAGTTATTATGATCGTAATCAGGGCGTAAACAACCACAGCTGCAATGACGCTCAACTTGTATATTCAATAACATATTTTAATGAAATTCGGCCATATTACTTTCTGAGGAATGTCTCAATTATGTTATTTAAACTAATATTGTAAAAAGTTAAAATTAATAAATTTGAAAAAAGAAATGTTAATAAAAAAATGTAATTGAAATGTCTCTAAAAACATTTCACTGAAACAAAACTAGACCATCGATAAGTGCCATATTCTTTAATCCCGATTTCTCCAAATTAAAGTTCGTGTAGGATTGAGAGCGAAACCGCGAGGATAAGCAAGTCATTGTTGTAAACAAAAGGGCGCTGCCGCCTATGCTCTTGACATTGACAGAAACCTTCGCAACAAGTTCAAGTCGAGTTTGTTTCGTTCGAGTAAATCCCCGAAGTGTTTACCTAACCGCACTTGTTTGCTTCGTAATAAATTGGTCAGGAAATAACATAAAATAACTATATATGCGTTATGACGAAAATAAATACTGGTTTAATAGTTGTTTTGGTTATAAAACATCCTACTATTCATGGCAAAAAATGCAGAACTGATGATCAATCATTATGATTGCGTCATTATGGTGCATTGTGCAACGGAATATTTTTATTTTAAATATCAGGGTGAAGATCTTAATTTTATAATTTACATATTAAATCAATAAATCACTTGTATATATTTTGGCTCGTGTCGCTTACAGCTATATTAATTATAATGCAGCAGGTAGGTAATAAAATACCTCTTGTTTCTTCTAAATTCGCTTTAGAGGTCACACTCTGCAAAAATATCTAAAGGCTCACTTTCTCTTTAATCAAACTTATTGGTGTGGATCATTTGTAATCTTAGCAGACCCATCTTCTAAGCCCTTAATCTCAGTATCCAAAATATTTATAACAAAAAGGTTTTAACATCAAAGCCGTGAAGATGACGCGAATAGCTTTCGTAGGCCGCTACGCCGTAGCCCGTAGCCCGTAGCAACGCCTACGAACTGCCCATAGCCACTGTCCCGTATATTCATCAAGCAAAAGCTGAAATGTACATAAATGTAAATGTCACTTTATTTAACTTAAAATTCAACATAAAATCACGCCTTTATTTTTACAATGGGGCTAGGCAGAGGAGTAATGTATGTTTAATTTCGCTGTGTGTGTGTGTGAGTAGTATGGAATGTGATCTCTTTTTCTCCGTCTCCTTCAGATACCTTTATTATACGATCTAACTGCGTTACTTAAGTTACCGACTAATACACTTACCTGTGAAACTTATGGCGAGAAACTTCTGTCTCCTAATGTTCCCACACCCGTCTATTACTCCGCGGATTAGTTACCGCTTTGTAAATATAATTATCTCAATCAGTTTTACACGTAGTGTTAAGCATCATTAGGTATGTCTACCTACTGATGCTTCTTGTTCAAGTTCCAAGAATCAAGTGAAGATAAAGTCCTTTTTAGATTTGTTCCGGTAAGGTAATTATATGTTGGTTATTTGGGTGAAAAATTGACCAAGACCAGCCATTAATTATATCCACTAAGAAGTGATGTTCTCAGAGTATCATAAGAATAGCAACCGGTGGCGCCATCTGTCAGCAAAATGTAGGTACTTGGTAGTACTTGATAAAAGCTTCATAAGTTAAACTGCCTTTGCAATAGCTTTTTTTACTTTAGCTCGTAAATCTCAAAGTTTTTGTAGCAAAAACTTTTATGAAATGGACTGCACACAAAACCCACAAGCCTCCCGGAGATCGGCAACGTTACAATAACTGAGGGTTTATTTATAAGCCGCGACCCGGACCCGGTACCTGCCTGTCGCTAGGGACCCCGGCCCACCCCGGAGCCATCCCCTCAAAACAAATCTGTATCAGAAAAACAAATTATCATCCATCCCTTGTTGTGACTGCGGTTGTTTGGTTACCAAGGTCAAGGGCACATTTGGGCAGGGGGTAGGAGCGAGTGGATGGGGAGGGGGAGAGTACGACGGGCGTGGCTGAGCTTGAGCCAGAAATAGACACAGCAACGTTTGTCAACACACGCCTACGCAGCGTGGCCGGGGGGATCCCGGGCCGAAGCCCGAGAGGGGGCGCACCCCCTATCTCGGTTCTTCTCAGAACTTGGGGGCAAATTTTGCTAATACGTTCCTGGAAAGCGGAGTGTTTTAGTGGATGATGGATCGCTGCTATAACGTCGTACCCCGGCGCGGAACGGGCGTAATGTGAGCTGTTATTTAAATGGTAGGGATACGTGGTATACTGTGCAGCATCAAGGATGAGTCGTTTTGTTTTGAGAGAATCTGATGATAAAGATCGAACGTATACTTTGTTGTATTACATCTCATCTCGCCTTAACCCATTCGCTGCGGCGGACGCCTTTCGGCGTTTTTTAACCGACTTTAAAAAAAAGGAGGAGTTTCTCAATTCGTCGGTTTTTTTTTAATGTTTGTTCCCCGATTATTCAAAGACGCCTGGACCGATTTCAAAAAATCTTCGTTTGTTTTAAAGGGTATACTTCCTAGTTGGTCCCATAGTCATCAGGTCAGGTCAGATGATGGATCCTAGAGAAATTGAGAGAACTCCTCAAATATTATAGGCATACATATATAGCGATTTTGGTATTTTCATAAAAAATGCAATCATTTGCACTCAGAAAGTATCATTTGGTGAAGTGGAACTAATGAAGAAGACCACAGATGGCCACTGGAACTCCTTAATGCTAAGTATGTCACCGGTATAAAATATCTGGAATAGTTAACCGACTATGATGAAGCAAATGCTTATAAATAAATGGTTCTGATAAAAATGGCACCATTGAACTGATCTGATGATGAAGCCGAAAGGTAGGCACTGGAACTCTGAAATAAAACAATCTATCCTAGTCGTGTTTGGGCTTATTGGAATCGTTATTGGATCGTCATGGGATGATGGTGTGTGTACTTTGGCTATACATTATTATCATGTTAATTGGAGGTACTTATCAAAACGAAAAAGACAAAAATAAAAAGCCTTTTTATTTTTGTCTTTTGTACCCATTGTTTTCCGTTTTTCGACACCGACTTCGGAAAAAATAGTTATTTTATGCTTTATAGTTTTTTGTTCTGGAAGTCGGTTTGATTTTTTGTTAATAAGTATTTTATTTTTTGATTTAATATTCAGGTGCGAAATATATATAATAATTATATATATATATACAATATATATTTTTTTAAATTGCTTATATCTTGGCAAAAACAAGTCATAAAAATTATACTTGCAGTATATGTTTTTTTCTTCTAAAATACTACAATGTACCGCTTGCAGTTTCCGAAACTATAACTTTTGAAAAATTGCGAATTCCTTCCGAGGCGCGGAAGACACCTGACAGCGTTTTCCAGGGTCATAATCATAATGCTCATAATCATAATGATTCTTTATTTGCTCAAACATGAGTACAGTACACAAAACTAACTGTCAATATGTAAGAGATGTTAAAAAAAAGTAAAACACAGAGCGTCATGTTTGCCTTAGTTTATAATGGCATGCAAATATTAATAATAGAATATATATCAAAATAATACAATTCAAATCATAATAAAAAACAAATAAAAATAAATAAAAAATCGAGTAAATCAATGATTAAAAAAATGTGCAAATGTTATATTATCATTCTAGAATGTCATTGAAATTATTAAAAATGTCAAAATATTAAAATCAAATTACAGTTCTAGTTTGTTACGTTTAGTCAAATGAATTAAAAAGGTCATATAAATACAATGTCATCATCAATCAATTTCTTTAAACAGTGCTGAAAACTCGGATCGGCGTTTTATATTATCTTTATCAGGTGCGCCGATGCGTTCGCGATGAAAACCGTCCCGCACTTGGCTAATAATTTTGGAATGGGTTAATACAGTAGCTTGAAGTAGAACAAACACTGTTTCAATAATTTGAACGATCCCGCCCCCTATTACTTGAGACCACACGTCTCAAGTAATATAACCGCGCCCATATTCAAATAATTCTGCTACTTCAATTATACCGAAATACCGACACAATCGAGAATTGTAGGTAAATCACAATGGTCCCTGAATTCAGAGAAATTGTAGTCAAAATGTTTTGTTGAAGGCTACATAATAATCTAACGTGTAACTTAGAGGTTACATAGAGCTACGGTTATATATACCGCTGTTATGGCAAGATTCAAAATGTAATCAAAATGAAAGAACGTTTATTCAAAATCGACTGAAAATTTGCAGTTTTATGAACGCCAGAAATTACATAAGATGTTCCCCAAAACCCCTACTAGCTCAGATGAATTAGCTGATGTATTAGCTCAGATGAAGAAAGGAAATAATGCTTGCCTTGTTACATTATGTAGTAATTGGACGAATCAATAAGTATCAACTAACTTAAGAGAAGTTTAGCCAAAATGTCCCTTACATTAGGGACCTTCCAGGTGGTGCTATCGCCTACCGACGCAATTTGTATTGCGATACAAAATCTAAATAAAGTAAAAAAATATTAAATTAGGGCAATAGGGGACAGGCGATATCGGTCGGATATCGCGTACACGTATCTTCTATGATTATTTCAAGTGCGAATCGGTCGCATTGCATCGCATTGCGTCCATGTGAATGTGAACGTATTTGCAATTTAATTCGCCTATCGTGCAGTGTGATATACATCCAATCGCCTCGAGCCGTCAGGAACATCATTACGTCACTAATTGATACTTCCGGTATCGTAGTCGCACGACAATGTCTGACACTAAGAAACTAAAGGCTCTTGGTCTTACATAATAGTAAAAAAATATTGCATCAGTTTATGCCGAGTTATTGGAAGTTATTTCCTCCTTTCCAGAATGATTTCACGGAACTTTTGTGACGCACCTAAGTAATTAACAGTAACCTTTCGCAATAGCGTTTGAAAAAGTTTAGTTTCTTCTCTTACAATCGCTTACGTATGACGTAGTGGCAATAGCTTGAGATCAATGCGTGCATGTTTTATTTTTGTTGCTTATCATCGTCATCATCCGCAGCCTGACTTCACCCACTGCAGCATAGGCCTTTTCTTTTTTGATCACCACGCTCTTGTACCACCTGTATTCAGGTTCTACCCGCTATGGCAACAATGTCGTCTGCCCATTTCACTGCCTGTCTTTTTAGACCAGGGCTGAGCCTTTGAAAATGGTAAAAATGAAAAAAATATAGTTGGATGCAACCCATTGGAAAAGGAAGAGAATATAACAAAAATGTAAGGAATAATAGTTTACGGGCGATCTGAGATCGGGAAGTGGAAGGGGATGAGTTTTAAGGGTAAAAACGGTTTAAATCAATTTCCAGCAAACCTACAAGTCCTATGGAAAAAAGTTAAATAGCAAAATTGTAGTTAATAAAAAGATCTACAACTTTTGTATTTACACTTTTTGCACATAACCTCAAAATTTATGTGAAAAATTAAAATAACCAAGTTTTTGGTTTATTATTTATATCTTTTACCGAAATATTTTTTTTTCTCTAAATTTTGTGAAAACTTCCTTTTAATATTCCAAACACACTGTAATTTAATTATTTTTTACTTTATTTTGATTTTATATCGAAAAACTGATTAACAAAAAATTAAACCGACTTCCAAAACAAAACACTTCAAAGCGAAAAATAACTTTTTCGAAGTCGGGGTCAAAACCCATTGTTTACCGTTATTCGACACCGACTTCGGAAAATAAGGTTATAAGTGTTTTGTTTTCGAAGTCGGTTTAATTTTTTGTTAAAAAGTTTTTTATTATCCTCTTTTTAGTTTTGGTAGGTACCTCCAATTAATATGAATAATCATTTACAGCCAAAGTACATCTCATGACGATTCCAATAAGCCCAAACACGATTAGGATACATTGTTTTATATCGGAGTTCCAGTTGCCATTGTGGTCTTCTTCATCAGTTCCACTTCACCAAATGATACTTTCTGATTGTAAGTGATTGCATTATTGATGAAAATACCAAAATCGCTATATACGAGTGTGTATGCCTATAATATTTTAGGAGTTCCCTCCATTTCTTTAGGATCCCATCATCAGATCCTGGTTTCCTGATCATGGAACTACCCTTGGGATATCTCTTTTCCAACAAAAAAAAAAAGAATAATCAAAATCGGTTCATAAACGACGAAGTTATCCGCGAAAACACATTAAAAAAAAATGTATATACGGTCGAATTGAGAAACGTCCTCCTTTTTGGGAAGTCGGTTAAAAATAGACCGGACTAGTAACTAAAAACAAATTCTTAAAAATGTATCGAAGCTTCCATAGCCACACCCAGTTTGTCTAGTCTAGAGTCTAGAATGTCTAGATGTAAACAATCCATAGTCAATTGCACAAGATGTATGCTCGAATGCCGCAGCGAGGCTATGGAGATCGTTTCTCACCGAGATGGATAGCTAAACAAGTTCGTTCGATACCTATAATACCTATCGATCCTCCATACTATCTAGATAACCTGCTGTTTCTAGCAAACCGGTAGTTTTGAGTTCATTTTGATTTTGGCTCCTGTCTTATAGAAAAGTTCAACAACTATGGTATTATTCTTTAATTTGTTATGATCTGTCATGTAAATAGGTACATTGTTTGGGGCAATTTTCTTGATTACTAACCTCCAATTTCAGCCTGATAGTATGTAAAATAGGGTATTAAAGTAGATAGATAGTTAGATAACATATTTATTTAGTGCACACAAAAGACACATCACAACACACAAAATCACAATTAAGAAAGGAGACAAGTAAACAAGCAAGGCAAGAACAAGGGGACAAGTAGGATTTGAAAGGTCTTAAATCCAAATACTCAATTCAGAAATCGGCCTTAAGTCTGGATTTGTGCCCGGTTGATGGCAAAAAGCTCGCGCCCGAAGACATGAGACTTAAACATAAATGGCAATATGTGGGTACTACAGGCAGAGCTGCACTGCCTAACCTTTCGAGGAATACTGGCGTGAGTCATGTGTAGTTATGAGACGATTGCGATGACGCCCAGGCTGCACGGCAACCTACATGTTGGCCGCTACTTCGTCGGCTTATCGGCAAAAGCCCTGTCGAGCGGCCCCTCCTCGGATTCCTCTTCGCGTCACCGTGGGTGACCAAGGCACGGTTACTGAGCCCCCCCCCCCGTCTCGACAATGCGGAAACCCACCTGGGGGGAAGGCCGATGCCTGTCTGGGTCGCGGATTAATTTGAAAGAGAGTTACCGCGGCCCTGGCACAAGCAACTGAAGGAACACGGGTGGGTTTTAGTCAGTAAAAGTCTGGCACGCCCGCCCGCTCCACCCAGAGCGGGAGAAGTCATTGGATGGTGTCCCACAACAAAAAAAAAACAGTTTATAACACAACATAACATCACGCCCGTATTCCTCATACAGACGTCATGTTATGTTATTATCGATTCCATTCAATGATTTCATTCAATAATCTTTTTTTTTTTGTCTATTGATAGGCTCGCGTTTGACCACTATCTCGCCTGATGGTAAGCGATGATGTGGTCGACGGTGAAGCACGCTTGCCTAGAAGTAACCTATTCACTCTTGACTTGAAGACCCCAAGGTTGTAGCTATCAGGAAACAAAGACTCCGGCAGGGAATTCCACTCCTTAGCTGTGCGTACAATGAAAGTGTTCGCAAAACGCTTTGTACGTATGGGTGGGATGTCCACCATGTACCGGTGGCGCATTGCCGTGCGTCTTGTTGTCCGGTGATGGAAAGGGCTAGGCGGAATCAAATTGTGCAGTTCCATCGCACACTCCCCGAAATGTAACCGATAATAAACCGACAGACTGGCAACTTGGCGTCGATGTTCAAGGCTCTGGAGCTTTGAGGCGACCAGTGCATCGTGGCCGATAAGCCTCTTGGCCCGTTTGTCAATCGACTCAAGTGCATCAAGTTGATATTTGGCAGATCCGTCCCAGAGGTGAGAGCAGTACTCCATGCATGACCGAACTTGCGCTTTATACAAATTGAGCAGCTGTTCAGGCGTGAAGTACCGTCTCACCTTTGCAAGGATCCCCAACTTTTTTTGCAGCCAACTGAGCCTTTGCCTCAATGAATGAACCAAAATTGAGGGTCGATGTTAAAGTAACACCAAGAAGGTCGAGATGGTCCGTTATCGGCACGGTTACACCACGGAAAGATGGAGCCGGGTGGAATAGGCTCTTTTTTGCGGAAAAAAGACACGCCTGGGTCTTAGCTGCATTGAAATTGACTAGATTGGCATCACCCCATTCGGAGACTGCCTCCAAAGACAGGTTCAAGCGCTCAACCATGGCCTCCCGGAGAGACCGGATCTCAGTCCCAGTAGCCCGTGCGCCGGACACGTATCTCTCAGCAACCGTGCTGTCGTCTGCGTACCAAAAGGTTCCGGGTTTTAGCAGGTCATTAATGTGCAGCAAAAACAGTGTAGCCGAGAGCACCGACCCCTGAGGGACGCCGGCGTTAATACCTAGCTGACCAGACGAGCAGCCATCGATAACCACTCGGATGGACCTCTCCCTCAGGAAGTCAGCAATCCAGTTACACAGACCACTAGGCAGACCGAAGGAAGGATGCTTACCAATAAGGCTCTCATGCCAGACCCTGTCGAAAGCCTTCGAGATGTCAAATCTTTTGGTGATAAGACCGCTTATTGTACCTACTACTGTTTATTATTTGGTTTTGCTTGCCGTTATGAATCTTTCCTATAGGTTTAAAGATATTTACTCTAAAAAAAGACACAAAGTCATTTACATGAGAACAATGCTTAAAATAAATTATATAAAATTCGTCACAGACGTCACGACAGCAATTATGATGCACCCATCCGATGCATTCAGCTTTAAGAAACGCTGTTTTTTTTTTTGCTTTTAAATATGCATCTAATTGAGTTTTGAATGCATTGAATGAGTGCAACCATTTTATACATGAGGGTATCTTGTTATAAAATTGTGCTCCTTCAAAAGTATTTTTTTTTTGCCAAACTTAGTTCTCATCTTCGGTAAAATCAGAAAAGCAGTCGCCGAGCTAGCGGCAACTGCTACGTTGGGTTACTTGTTTTACTTTAATAAACGATAAGTTAGTCTGTATACTTTTGTTGAGTGCCTTATGGATTCTATATCCTGTATGTAACCACCAACTGTATCTTTGATTCATTTATTTGCATTTGGTTATTTGGTTTATCGAATAAATAACTTGTATCACGCGTGATAAGCTGTGTTTCTTTACAAGAAGATATATTTATCACCCTAGAGCCATTTTCTCTAAAGCCATTCCACTGAAACCTCTCCAAAGTGCTACTTCGCCCTCTACCTCATAACCATTTCATGACGCACCTGGTCCACCGCAGCTTCCTAAGATTGCAACCGTGACGCGGTGGACCTCAATCATAACTACAAAATTAACGCCCACGTCCACAAAATCACGTACTTGCATTTCAATTAATGACGTGTAACAAATTACTGCGTAGAACGACCCATCCACATACCATTTATATAAAGAGTTATAACCGAAGTTTAAAAATAAACAACAATGGCGAACCGAACTGAATAAAATTATGTATTTGGTAACAGCGGGTTATGATAAAATCGTATTGTGTTGGTATCGATTCAGAAATAGCAAGTAAATAGAAAGTTAGGCGCTAACATGTAACTTGATTGGCAGTCCGATTGTTGCCGAAAGGGTACGCGCCGCTCTTTGTGGGGCTAAATATAACCAGATTGATCTTTTTGTTCCTAAAGTTGTTGTGTGTGTACCTTTGATTAAGTTCTTCTGTCTTATTTTAGCTAACGAAATTGTGAGGAAAGGTAAACGAGAATAGAAAGAGTTTCGAAGTACAAAGATAAATAGTAGAAAGTCAGTCAGTACTACCGAATGCATGGATGAATGGATGTGAACACTGTGATTAATGGTATCTACAAATTATTATCCTAATTTGTTTTTACCATCTGATTTACGACGATAAATTATGTGAGAGTAGGTAGGCAATAATAACAACACCTGTGTGTGTGTGTGTGTGAATAGTTATTATTAGAAAACGTGTTGCGCCGACCCTAAATAACATGGGACAAGGGCAGGAAGATGATAGTGACCTAACCGCTGCTCTGATCCATAATATAACAAAAAAATTCGTCTGCTTTGATCACTGGTCTGCTGCGAGTGCTACCCCTTCTAGTAATAACTAAATAGTCTAGAATCGTCAGGCTAGTTTGCTGCATTGGCGTTTTTCTTGTCCGTGTCAGCAAGAGAATATGCCGATGAGAAGATTGACCAGTCGGTAAGGGTGGTCATTGGTCAAACAGTCCAGGGATCATAAGGCGTCGTGTTGACATTTCTTTTACGCGTTTTTAGTGCTCGTTTGCCATCAAATTGAGGACACTACACACACATGCACACACACACTAGCACCACACACAAACACATTAGCAACACACAATACACTAGCTACCTAATCAAATAAAAAAATACAATAATCATTTCGCATAGTTACTCAGTTTGAGTCACACCTGAAACCTTGAATGTGTGCACGAAAATGACGACTCGAATTAAATGTATTACATTTAAACGATATCAATCGTTACGTAGAGATAGCGGTACATAAAAATGAATAGGATATCAATAGTTTACATATAATATAGGAAAATACGCAGATAATAACATGTATCAGCGATCCGTATCAGAATCAGGGTAGATTGGTAATTATTATTGTCATGGCCCAGAATTCATTCAATTCCCTGAATTCTTTGCCACAAATATTGAATTACTAGCTTTCGCAAGCGGCTTCGAACGCGTGAAAAGTGTTTTATCATACCAAGGGTACATTATACTGGGATGAAAATAGCCTATGTGCTATTCCAGACTGTATATAATCTATCTCTGTGCCAAATTTCATCCAGATCGTTCAGCCGTTCTGGCGTGATTGAGTAACAAACGTACATCCATCCAAAGTTTTCCATTTATAATATTAGTAAGATTTTTATTTGAATCATCAACACGACGACGAGGAAGATTGACATGGCTGCCTCGTAAATCAAGGTTGTAAGAGAGACTGCTGAGCTTGGGGTGTCGGGTTCCATCGCTGGTCGGGCAGTTGTGTATAATTTTTCCATAAGTAACCTAGAGACAACAATCTTTCTTACTAACAAGAATTTTCTATGGAAAAATACTTCTGCTACCTTGTAGTTTTATCAATTTCCTATTAAAACGTTCTCTGAGAGGAAGTTCTGTAATGGTCTTCGTTTACGGGCTGGGGTAAATATGTTTGAGTCCAGATTTTCAACTCACTCTTCTTATACTCACTCGTCTTTTTATTTTACTTGGATTTTTCGATGCGAACATTATTATTATGAAAACTTATTAGAAAAACCATTTACAAAATGATAATGTTAGGTTATGATAAATAATAGGCCAACCGTTTAGCAGCACAAGAGATTTATTCCGTTAGAAAACTTTTATAGACACTTCGTATGTAACGACAGGCTTAAGGACAAAAGGGACCGGTGACCGGATGGATACACACACCGACCAAAATTTTACCACAGATTAGTACTATATCTGCTGAAATGCTCGATAACGGTTTGGGTTTACACTACATAATACCTTTTTAACAAAAAAATAACCGACGAAATAACGATCTAAAAAGCAAAAACTAAAAATCGTTTTTAGTCTAGCATTTTGAGTTGCCGGCAAACAAACAAACATGCAAATTAATAACCTAAAGCGTAGAATGACTGTGGCTAGGTTGATCATTGTTGATAGTTTGTTTGGCACCGCCTCAAAATGTTAGACTAAAAGATTGTTTTTTAGTTCGTTATTTCGTCGGTTATTTTTTTTGTTGAAAAGGATTTTTGTCGCTTTTTAGTTTACTTAATTTCAACAGAAGCCGTTCGCAATTGAAAATTCAGTGGGTAAATTATGAATAAATCCTTTTTTCAACCTTTAGGGATGGACAATTTTTGAAATTTAAATGGGACCAACTTTGAGTATACAAATCCCAATAAAACAATCCAGAAATCGGACCACTCTATAAAAAGTTATGCGTGGTCACACATAAAAATATACATGTCGAATTGAAGGTTAAAAAGCAATTATTATTTTGTAATAATCTTGTATGACAGCAGACTAGCCCAAGCAGAAGCAGTAATGTTAAATTACAACCTGCAAATACTCGGTCTAAGCGAAGTGAGAAGAAACGGCTTCGGTGAGCTAAGTACGTCCAGGGGCTTGACTTTGCTGTATTCTGGTAAAGAAAGTGAGGAAGATGTGCGCGAGTACGGCGTAGGGCTCCTCCTTTCTAATGCAGCTAAAATAGCCTCCTGGACTGGAAGCCGATCTCAGACCGAATCATGTACGCCCGTTTTTACTCGAGAGCCCGGCAGATCTCCATCGTACAATGCTACGCCCCAACTAATGCATCGCCAGAGGATACCAAAGACGATTTCTACAACGCCCTTAGGAGCATCTAGAAACAAGATATCGTCCTAGTCATGGGGGACCTGAATGCAAAGGTTGGGAGAGTTAACACAAACCGCGAGCGGCGCATGGGTACGCAGGGGCTAGGAGTTTGTAATGAGAACGGAGACCGATTTGTCGAATTTTGCCAGAACCACGACCTGACCATTGGAGGAACATTATTTATACATGGGGACCACCACAAGTACACGTGAAACTCACCCGATGGAGTCACTAAGAACCAGATTGACCACCTTGCCATTAGCGCCAAATGTCGTTCCTCATTGCTCGATGTCCGAAACCGCAGGGACGCCGATATGGATAGCGACCACCATCTGGGTTGCTGCAATCCGGCTTAAGGTTGCAGTGGCCCGTGCGGCTGGAGGACCCGGCAAGATCGAAAGAAGGTTCGACGTGAGCAAACTTTCATTGCTGAATGTCAAAAGTACTGATTGTGACATTATGTTAAACAAGGGGAATGAAGAATAGAATAGAAAGAAGAATGCTAGAATTCGTCGATAAAACGGTTTTCCTGGGGTTCACGGTGGACTAAGGGTTGCAATGGGGTTCTCATTTGGTGTCCCTTGCGGGGCGGCTGAGTTCGGCGGCTTATGCTGTTGGAAGGATTCGTCGGTTGACGGCTGTGGATACCGCGAGACTGGGATATTTTAGTTGTTTTCATAGTATAATGTCTTACGGTATCTTACTATGGGGAAGGGCTGCAGACATTGAGTCAATTTTTATTCTGCAAAAACGAGCCATCAGAGCAATATATAATCTTCGCCGCGATTCTCTAAGGGAACTGTTTAAGCACATTAACATCATGACGGTTCCTTGTCAATATATTTATGAAAACATCATGTACGTGAGAAAGAATTTACATCTTTTTAGTAAAAACGGCGACAGACATAATTACGTTACTAGAAATAGGGACCAATTAGTTCAACCAGGTTTCAGACTGCCAAAAGTAGCCTCATCTTTCATGGGGTACTGTACAAAATCTTACAATAAAATTCCTCCCCACATTCTTGAACTGAATGAGACGAAATTTAAAACTTGTATAAAACGCACACTATGCAGGCTGGCATATTATAAGTTGGGGGATTACATCACTGATAAAAGTGCTTGGCTAAATGCTATTCCTGCTCCATATCCACTAGGGCGCAAAAACTAGTGATATGCAGAACATTATTGTTTTGAAGTATTGTTGGACATGCTGAAGACTGAATTAATATATTTGTATTGTATAAACTCAATTTCCTTAGTATTTTATAACTGCACAGCACGTATGTGAGTACTATGTACCCAACTGTAAATCTACCATTTACTGTACCTGTGTGTCGTTCGTTGACATGTGTGTGCCCTGGCAGTTGAGCGTGTCATGCTCTCTCAAATGTCTCTCTGATATTTGCGCGTGTGTTGGATCATCCGGTTCCCTTCATGATGGTTGAGCTGGGTGGTGCCAATTCATGCGTCATGTTCGTGAACGGACGCCGTCAGTTGGGATTGGTCATAACTGCTTCGGATGTTAATGTTTTTCTAGCATCTATTATATAACTGCACAGTACATGTGTGAGTACTTTTATTACTTTATGCCTGTACGTAGTATAGTGCTATTCTGGGTGCATTTTCCTCACATATATGAATTTATTAATGTATGTACGTAAACTAAAAAACCATTTTTTTAAAGAGTAAGTGTGGAGTTTCTTGTGCATTCTTCTCCATAACAAGCTACTTTCCGAATGCACGGTAGAATCAATTTTAATGTACCTACCTAACGTTCAAAAGTGCCGCTTGGTGGCCTACTTGAAATAAAATATCTTTGTCTTTGTATGGTGAAGTAATAATTTCTGAAGAAAGGCGGTCCAAGCGTACCTACAATATTATTGCACTATATAAAAAAATTGGCTATTTGAAGTACTAACGCTCCGCAGGCAAAGTCGCGGGCAACAGCTAGTGTTAAATAAACTACTTTTTAATTTAGCAATACTTGTGAAATTCAGACAATCAGTCAGCCAACCGCAATTTTGTGGTTTATTTCCATTCAAATAAATTACCGAAAAAGGTAAAAAAATACGTTATTTTTCCAACTTAGCAAGTCATGTGTGATTAGATGCACGTAGCCGTGTTTATGTTAATTACTAATATCAGCTCCCTAAGTTCGTTGACTCGTATCCTTTAATGCATTTCAGCGTGAAGTTTTTCGTTCAATGTATTTTTCATTCAATGCCAGTTGATAGGAACCTGTATTTTGGTTGATGTATACGACGCTGTTGTTTTCCTCAAAACTGTTAGTCAGGTTAGTTTATAGAGTCTGGCAAACGAAAGTAGACACTCGAATTATTTGCAAACTTTTTATATGGCAATGCTATACTAATGTCAACCTCAATTTTCCGTATAACGCTACTAAGTTGATACTTTGTTTTAATTCGTAATCACTTTTTTTGCAAAAACTTTTTCTATTTTTATTTACATTAATTTTATAATAAGTTATACACCATCATAATAATGCAATATGGTTATTTATCATACCATAATAAATGTTGCATTTTAATTTAGCACATTTTTTTCTTTTTTTAAATCTGGAGGATTTAGCAGAGGATGATGAGTTATGGATGAGATAGTGAAAGCTATTGAAAAGCTTACAGATTTAGAGTAGAAAGATAGGATAAGAACCCAGAATCAGTATTTTGATGAAATAGCTAGCAGAGGAGTGGAAGAAAACGACTGATCATGTCATACATGTTAAAAATAAATATAAAGAAAGGGACAAAATAACAGATAATAACTTAAAAAGTTTCATTGTTAATGTAGAAAACAATGATTCCTGTGACTCTTATGAATCTTTCCACATGGAAGTTCTAGATTAAGATTTTGATGATAGTGAATAAACCAAAATTATTATAGGATACTGTTGCTTTTTTATTAAGATTGATATATCTAAAGTACCTATAGTATTTTTATTCAGACTAAGTAATATAAATAATTCTAAAGTATCAACTTAGGTTACTCCTGGTATTTCATACTAGTTTTTAGGGTTGCTATGCTAATATTTTTTAAATTTGCCGCGCTTTTTCAGTCTCTACTTTCGTTTGCCAGACTCTAATACATTATATAACATCACGGCTATTGTCGACGAAGAGTACCTAAAGAAGTATAGTAGACCTATAGTACCACAATCCACATTACACTCAAAATAATTTTTTAATTTTTTTTATTTCACATAGGCCTACATGGGCACTTAAAAACGTCGACAAAAGGCGCACGGTTCGGATTGGTCGTTTCCTATGGAGAAGAACCGGCAAGAAACTCCACGGTTATTCTTTAAAAAAAACGGTTTCGTTTTACAATATTTCCATGTTACAGCATTAGTGCTTAGATATGGGGGGACAACGTAGGCCCGACAATAAGTCGTAAGAGACTTAGTGTAAGTACCATTTAATAGTGAGGAACCTATTGCAATAAACAGGGCACAAAACCAGACAGTCCAGTTTATAATGACGACATAATAAAAATAATCGTGCACAGGTGCACACCACACTATTATCTGATTATTTGCATAGACCTCTTTCCTTCGACCGTCGGGATTGATTTCCATTTTCCTCCTTGAAGTGTGGCAACTCTACATTAATTTCGCAACCGCTAAGAGACAAGACTTGGCAAACGGATTTCGCAATGCGACGTTATCAGCGATCGGTTGGACGGCGCTGTCCATCAGGCTGATATAATCCCTCCGCTTGAACACCCCTGGGATTAGGGGGGATGGGGGAGTTCACTTAGTAACCACCCGGCAACAGTGGATCAGGAAAACTTTGTTAAAACCAAACCATTAACTTTTCTATTTGGATAACCTTAGCAGGAAGATGGATGGACAGTATGAAGAGTGTTTGACAGCGTGTAGAAAAAGGCATCATTTGTCACTTTAAGCTGAGTATCAGCATTTTTCGAACGCCAAAATATGTGCTTCCGTCACCACTTCCTATTATTGAGAAATTATGGGAGAAGGGGGATATATGAGAAGTTCTCCATGAAAGTGTTACAACGATGGTTTAGTCGAGTGTATTGATTACAATTTGATTTAAGACAAGATATGTGTGAAATAATATAAAGCTTTTATTAATTCCTTACAAAGGTTTAACATTGTACCAATGTCAGTATATTAGTAAAACGGGATTAAAAATCTTAACTTAATATAATTATGTTAGTGTTTGTATTAGTATTTACGTTGTCTGTTTCTATCTCAGTGTAAGGACCGCATGAGGCGGTAAAAGGCTTCACCAAATGCTTCCAATTGTTGCGAAGTCTACCTGTCCTGGCCCAATGTTTTGCAAAGGTTTGACGACCTCATCTTACCACCTTTTATAAGGTCTGCCTCTTCTCCTTTTAACAGATCTGAGGGTGCAGTTTGTTATGATCTGGGCACATCGTTGTGGTTCCAGCCTTTTGGATGTGTCCAAACTCCATTTACCGCCGCATCACCATATGTCCATTTCTACAATAGAGTGTATACAAACAGCAATACTGTTTGTTAATTTTACTACTGTATGTAAACCGAGTTTCGTAACAGGAAAATTACTCATCCTGTCGGTCAAAACCATTTCCAACTTTCCACTTCAATATTAAATGTGGCGATTTGGCGGCAGTAAACAACATAAATAACATAGTGGTTCCGGAAGTGTGTCAGTGTTACGTAAGGGGTGGTGGACGGGGGCTCCATCCGTGCCGTGCGGATGCGGCTGCAGGGTGCAGTGGGGGACATGGGGCGGGATGAGGACGCAGGGGCGCTGCAGCCGCGTTATTAAATTAATTAAATGATGGATCACTCCGTTATAACTTAGTTAACAACTTTCACTAATAAAGTTTCTAATGGCACTACGAGTACAGCATGTTTCAAGACATAATGTTCCATAAAGCAACACTAAACCTGAACAACACTGACAGTGTTCGATAACCAGTCACCCGAGAAATTGAGAACCATCTATCTTCGTCACAAAAAACCATTATTCAACCTGAAAACAAATACCTTTCACTGACGCTCGCTAAAAGCTTTCCGAACTTTAATTACTTGGATGGATACAAGAAAACCGCCAAGTGCTACCAAATTGCGATCTAGTTTAAACAGCCTGCCATAACTACGTACAAAACGGACATTAAACTTGCTACTTGCGAAACTAGAGAAACAGCATTAAGCGTTCCATAAATAGAAACGTTGCGAACATAACGCCTACTGCACTGCACTCCAGTTATTTATATATACTAAGCCGATAGCATAATATGCTTTGCCATACAAACTGGTTACGTATGCGGCTTGACTCTAAAAATAGCAACAACCCTTACTTACATAATTATTATTGGTCGGAGGCTGTGCTTCCTGGGCGCATCCCCACCCCGCACGCTCCCCACCCTGCGTGAGGCGGACCTCCGGCCTCCAGCACTCCAGTAGAGATGGGTCGTACTAGGTGAATTTTGGACTAGGTGCACCTAGTCCAAGTCCGTACAAATACTCGATCCAAATACCTGTTCCACTAGTCCATCTAGTCCATAAAATACGCATACTTTATAGATGCTTAGTCTTGGCGTACCGCCGATACGTGTAGATACGTACGTACGCAGTAATGAATTGTAATCTTTCCTTCATACTTTATACAGGCTTAGGACTGTCAACGAAAAGATTTATCTACATTGAAGATTGTTGGCGTAATTAAAAGATTTCTATTAATACAGTATAGATTTGTTATTGTTTTTTTTTAAATACTACTTCCTGTGGGAAACATTTTTTAAAACAATAAACACATGAATTAATGTCGTAATAAAAAATAGATATATTTTCTTTAACAATTTATCAAAATTTCATTACGAAAACCGATCACACTAAATAAGTCCGACAGTACGTGTTTGCGACGTCTAGTAAGTATCATTTCATTCATTCATTTATTTATTCATAAACAATATTCATTGTGTTTGAACATATTATCATTGAATTATTATTTATACAAATTAAATTTTACAACCAAAAATTACAACAAAATAAACAACATAGTTCACTACTTAAAATTTAATAAATTCAATGTCAAAAAAAGGTATTCAAATTCAATATAATAAAGAAAGTCAAATAGTTATAAAAATTAAATGCCAACCTTACATTTATCTAATACAACAAACAAAAAGAAAACAACGAAAATCACTACATGTCATAAAAGTTAATAAATTCAATGTCACATTCTGCAAAATCAAGAGGTATCAATACGTGAAGCGAGATCACCTTCGCAGGAGTCCGTACTTGATACTAGACTGCATCACATAGTCTTAATTCGCATCGAGTATTGTCAAAGTACCTATTCTATAAAGTCTGCCTAGTCCCGACTAGTCTCGAGTATTGTCAAAGTACCTATTCTATAAAGTCTGCATAGTCCCGACTAGTCTCGAGTATTGTCAAAGTACCTATTCTATAAAGTCTGCCTAGTCCCGACAAGTCTCGAGTCTCGAGTATTGACAGACAAGAATGGAAGGATTGCGGAATAGTGTAGTTAAAAAAGGACAGAATATATTCTAGCAAAACATAGTGCACGTCGCGTTACTTTTATGCAATTTGAATTAGGGTTCAAATTCAAGTGACTGACACACGTATGATTTTGGCAAACATTAATGAGCTATGACCATGATGCTATCTCGCTTCGCCACGTCGTCGGTACTTTGACTCGCGCGGGCCGCGCGCGGGTGCCGTGCACTGCGTAGGCACAGTGAGAGTGTGAGACTAGGTGGATCGAGTATTATAAAAGTTAGAATAGGTGCAGCCTAGTCTCGTTAAATACCTAGTCCCTGGATCTGTTCTAGTATATACGCTTCATCTCTACACTCCAGTCGAAGTCGGCTGCCCGCGGCGAGCGAACGTCCGCGGCACGACGCGCTCACCTCACCTGGAATGTATTACGAGCATTTTTGCCTCATCATTAAAATAATCCATGCATGATTTATCGGGCCCATTTACCGGTAATTTCTACTGATGATGTGATAATTTAAAAACAAATAGTGTCCCACAATTTGCAGTGGCGCCCAATATCAACGAACTATAAAACTATATCTCATGTAAATAATTGTTTGCTATATTACTAATTTTGTGCTGGTATCTGTAATAGCCATGTAGGCAATAATTAATAGAAGTGAAATTAACGTGATAGTGACACAGTTGATTTTTTAAGTGTTTTTGAAGGACAGCCATATAAAATGTCGGACAATCCTACTGCTGTCGCTAAAGGTAAAGTTCTAAAACATAACAGTAGTTGTTGTCAATGTTTTCCATTTCCACACGAGACAGCCTGATCGTTTTATGATAGCAATTACTTCCAAAGTTGACAACATAACTTCCGTAGATAATCCCGCTTGCTCTTGAGCTAATAGATGAAATGGACAGTTTCTCTCGCCTGTGAAAATGAAGTGTTTGAATATTAAGTTAATTTAATCAAGTATAATTTAGTATCTTTCGTTGAAACCAATAATCTCCACATGTAATCTAAAATGTATGCGTGCTAAAATTTGTCAAGGCTGACTGACGTTGCAGATAATGCATGAATGTTGAATTTTGCTAGGTCTGTCGACCGAGGGGATTGCGGGTCAGCTACATTAATTGATGACCTCTTTTTGAGGCATTTTGAATACGTGATGTGTACCCAATTAATACGGCTGGCCCGACCCCAGACACCTGAATTAAAGGGTGTAACCCCCGGTCCATTGCTAAGTTGTATTTTTAAAAACAACACGGACATCTGCGTCTACTTTGTTTTCGTCGTTGTTCACTTTCAGTTTGTCTTTCGGTTCAGTTGCGGCGAGCTTGACCTAGAACTTGGACTGCCCACCGAAGGGCGGGTCGCTCCAAAGTTCGAAGGGTCCGCTATCGTTATTTACAATCGTAGTAATCAATAATGTTTGTATATTGTGAATTGACGCCGGTTTACTTTGTCGCGGCTTTTTTACTCAATTCGTGCGGCTACGGTTGATCACTTCCTGAATATATGTTTTTGGAGCGTGTATATCTACATCATACATTACCATATATTCAGTCGTCTTGACAAATGTGCAGATATCTTTTATTTCAGGCCAGTTATTTATTCTGTACATACAAGGTGTGTCTTTAAAAATTATGTTTATGATACGGCATTTTTAAGCCATATTTACTTAAACATTCTTGTTATTTTTGTTCCAAAAGATTATTTCTGTTAAACGTAACAAAAATACCAAAAACGTACTTAAATAAAACTTGAAACGTTACAAAAACGGGTGTGCTTTATGTTAATTTTGACTGCAAATAATTTTAATATAATTAACGAATTTTAAACATTTGTGTTCGGTAACTAACCTTTAGGATTAAAATACCATCGCTAAAATGCAAATTTGATGATAATGCTTGAATAACAAAAATATAATAAATCTTAAAAAATTAACATGATGGTATATTAATATATTTCTATTCCGACATCTTACACAAGAATTCTGATTTTGGATGCGCCTTTGAATCACTTAACATTTTTTTTTTCCTATTCTAAATATATATATATATCAAATAATAATCAAGTAATAAGTATATCAAGTAAAATAAGTACAAAGGCGGCCATTTACCTGTAGCTTTTTGATTTGATTAAATAGCACATGTCGTAAAAAATGTGTCAATTTTGTCAGATATGTTGCATTGTCAGTTATATTAAACTAGTTTCTGCCAGCGGCTTCGCCCGCGTTTATTATACATATAAACCTTCCTCTTGAATCACTCTATCTATCAAAAAAATCACATCAAAATACGTTGCGTAGTTTTAAAGATCTAAGCATACATAGGGATAGACAGCGGGAAGCGACTTTGTTTTATACTATGTAAGGATAGGCCACAATTTCTACTCTAGATATTCAGTAAGCTGCAACTGTGTTAACGTTACCTCTCATCGCTACACTGATGGTCCTCTAAATAATACTTGGACAATGATGATTCTGTTTCTTGGACATTTTGTTCGATAAGCATCGTGTGCCTCCACATTGAGCCAAGAACTTCAAACTCCACTTCTTTGCCCATCATTACATTCAGCAAATTGTTATTTGGTTTATCCATCCTGAGTTTCTCAGTTGCAGGCGTTGCAGGCCGGAGTTTGGTTTTGTGCCCGGTTGATGGCAATAGGCTCGCCTTTATTACTTGAGACTGTCTGTTCAACTCTTAATATAGGCGTGATGTTATGTTACATTCAGCAAGTGCAGCTACAATGTGCGAGTAGTTACGAATGTTTTCGTCGTAACAAGGTTGACACGCTTCTTGTGCCAGAAATGAGTTCATTGCTCCGGTCTTAAACAGGGTTGCTTCTTTTACTGTTTGCTCCATGTTCGTGATTAGACCTGAAGTTTTCTCTTCTATATCTGTGGTTTCTTTCTGGTTATCAGAACTACGTGTATCCGTGTGTAGGGCATAGATGGCGCTGCTTGTTACTGATTTTATACTTAATCGGTAACCTTCCCGTGTTACTGCAGTTATGTGGGACTGCAACCCACTAAAACTCCACGGTGTCCTCCTGCGACCAAACCAGCACATGGACGCCAGACGACCCCGTGTATGGCACCCTTGGTCCGCATGTGACAGGTCAGGTCAGTGGCCCCGCCACCTACCACTTTTCGGCCACAGGGAATGGGGACCTCCCCTTTCAGCCCCACCGCGTCCGTCATCAGACGGTTGCGACCCCGTCCAGGCTGCGGAAGGTAGGGAGAGCGGCGTACCGCAATACCGGCACTCCTCTCCCGCCGCGGTCTTCAACCTTCAGCCACGATATCGTATGGGTATGGAAGGCCCCATACGACATCGCGGCCCGCCTCAGTTGCGATGTCGCCCAAGCGGCACCGCAACCTACTTGTTGGCCGCTACGTCGTTGGCTTAATCGGTAAAAGCCCTGACGAGTGGCCCCTCCTCCCTTATAATCTAGCATTGTATATTATAGACTAATAAGTAATTTAATTATACGAGTAACTAAACTATTAAATTGCCTTGGCATTGAAAGTTTTAAGATTCACAAAATAAAGTCTGTTTAAATATGAATAATTGTATCCATTCTAACTAACAGCATTTCGTTTCTAAGTAGAGTACTTGAACTAACGATTCGGTTTGCGACGTGACGGTCGCCTGTAATAATACGAGTAAATGATGATGTCGCCTACATAGTACTTGAACTAACGATTCGGTTTGCGACGTGACGGTCGGCTGTAATAATACGAGTAAATGATGATGTCGCCTACATAGTACTTGAACTAACGATTCGGTTTGCGACGTGACGGTCGGCTGTAATAATACGAGTAAATGATGATGTCGCCTACATAGTACTTGAACTAACGATTCTGTTTGCGACGTGACGGTCGGCTGTAATAATACGAGTAAATGATGATGTCGCCTACATAGTACTTGAACTAACGATTCGGTTTGCGACGTGACGGTCGGCTGTAATAATACGAGTAAATGACGATGTCGCCTACATAGTACTTGAACTAACGATTCGGTTTGCGACGTGACGGTCGGCTGTAATAATACGAGTAAATGAAGATGTCGCCTACATAGGTCTTGAACATAAACTAATAAAACGCAGTGTGCTTAGATGACTTGCTAAAAATGTTATTAGCGTGTCTGTTCATTCACCTTATTTTTGTTCCGATGTGTTTCTAAAGAGCAATACTTAATTGGCACATTTATGAAATTATTTGTCATTTGGTAAAACCTTGGGGTCACAACCTCCCGTACCCTTAGGGAATCATAGTTTACCGAAGAAGATTGTTCTAGACATTGTTATGTGTACTTTTATTTGCTTGATTTACTTAACTTAAGATTCTATGTCCCCTAACTGGGGCAGAGGGCATCCACAGCAGTAGTCCTTCATTGCGACCGGTCTTGTGCTTCACGCTTCACCTCGCTCCACGTCATTTCGATGCTCATCGCTTCTACCAACACTGTGCGTCGCCAGGTTTGACGGGGATGGCCACGCTTTCTCAACTTTCACCAACCCATGGCCTGTTTAGGAATGTGATTGGAATCCCTCCGTTCTCTCATAATCATAACACATTTACGTCGACATTGACTTTCAAACTGCAACCTCTTGCCGAGTCAGCGGTATGTTGTTTATCTTTATAATGTCTATCTCTTTATCATTGGAACTTGCCAAAGAAATTCGCGATACGGAATGGTCTAACGTCATAAAAAAAAACTTATTGCATACCATATCTGTAACTTTCCATTCCATGACTCATTGCAATCGGTGAAAATTGATTCCTTTACTATCATATCTACGTGTATTAAGTGGCAGTCGGCGTTGGCATGCAGAACGATTTGCGTGCTAACTAATCAGTTAGGTATCTTCTAATCGGAAGCTTTAGTAGGAAAATCTAGATCTTTCTTGTTTTCGGCGGTTTGTGAGATTAGCTGACAGGACCAAATGTTGGATCAAATATTGTTGAATAATGTTGTACCTAGTAGCAGCCTAGTGCGTTATCATGAGATCTCTGCAAATGATTCTGTCGTAGAAAAGGTTCCGGTTTGGTAACGGATCAACTAATGCTAAATAAATATGCGCTTTGACTATTTCCAAATAGTATTTTTTTATATTGGGCTGTCTGGCGTGGCTAAGTAATACCAGCCGCACGGGTCGATATTCGGTATAGAGGTCAGTCTGTGGATGGTTGACCATTCATTAGAATTAATATTTGTTTCGAGATATTTACCATGTATATTTAGATTTTTGTTGAGAGCTCGATATTTCGGCACCGTTACAAGCGCCATGATCACGAGAACAACAATGATTGTGACCATGGCAGCTTAAAAACTTATGTTGGTTGACCATTCGTTAAGTAAGTACATACCGAGACTCCTGCGTGCCTCGGAAAGCACGTTAAGCCGTTGGTCCCGGCTGTCATTTGAAGATCTTTGACAGTCGTTACGGGTAGTCGGAACCCTGAAATTTGACAACAGTCTTGCCAAGGGGTATCGTGTTACCCAGTAACTGGATTGTGGAGGTCAGATAGGCAGTCGCTCCATGTAAAATACTGGTACTGAGCTGTTGCAGATTGGTCAATCTTGCAACAAGTGTACTTCCTTATTGAGTAAAAAGTTGATTGTACTTTGACCAGACGAAAACTGATTAATATGTACGAGTATGAAATAAGTTAGATTTAAGTATAATTTAAACAGTCTAGTGATTTTATTGTGAGAAAGATAACGACAGACTAACACAAAATATAACTTCCGCTTCACAACTTAGCATCATAATCAGTTCTCAAGAAAAAAATAGAACATTTTATATTCTCTGGATGATTATATTTATTATCAGGTGTTATACGTTACTTGTTGTGCTGATAGATTTCATAATAAACTTTACAAAAAAATACAAGCGACTTCCAAATAAAAAAACACTACAAAGTGAAAATAAATTCAATTTCGGCTATCGGTATTCCTGTTTTCGTTTCTTCGTTTTTTGACACCAAGTTCCGAAATTGAAGTTTTATTCACTTTGTAGTGTTTTTATATTTGGAATTCGGTGATATCAAAGAAAAAAAAGAAACTTTTTTATTGTATTGGTACATAATGAACAAGTTCTATAGTAGATGACAGAATAGATTACCCGAACAATATGTAACTTGAACATAACCGGTGGAATGAGAGTGTACCAGGATAAACTGTACACATCTGCGTACCCGTTTAGAGCAAACTGGCGTGATGTTATGATATGAAATGGTATAAACAATAAACAGACATGTTATTGCGGCAATCCCGAGAGATCTCCTAATTTCTTCATCAGATCTTCATCAAATATAAATAGGACCTATTTGGGAACATACTCTATCAAACAAAACAATCATTTTCAAAATCGGTTCACAATTGACGAAGCAATCGGTGAACACACACAAAAAAAATAAAAACAACGTAATGTCGAACATAGAACCTCCTCCTTTTTGGAAAGTCTGTTATTGTATTTTGAGCAGACGAAAACTGATTAATATGTACGATTTTTTGCCACTTAATGTATTATTATTCTAAATATTACAATTTAAACAGTGTAATTATTGTATTGTGAGAAGGATAGTTAAAAGCTAGACTAATAAATATGTATGACGCAAAAGATTGCTAGCGCTTCACAACTTAAGCATCATAATCAGTTCAATATTTATTATCAGCCGTTATTCGTTACTTGTTGTGATGATAGATTTTATGATAGACTTTGCCAATAAACGGTTGCTAAGAATACCTAAGGTAGTCAAAACCCATACATTCCGACACCAGTCTTGCTAAAGTGTATCGTGTTACCCATCTACTGGGTTGTGTAGGTCAAATATATATTATATAAAGTCACCGCCAGATAACAAAAAAATAAAAGTCGTTAACACCTGTCTACCAATGTATTCCAATAGTTCAAACCGATACGAAAAAAATGTAAAGGCAGTGTCGCTAACACGATCAAAACAAACGTATCGCGGTAAGGGGCGTCCGTGACCCTTTTACTTGGCGTTCAGTAATGATTTAATACCTCATAAACGCGTGGACCGATTTACATGATTTAAACGAATAAAATTGTTCTACGCCTATATCTTCCATTTGAAACCAAAATTATCAAAATATCTCATTATACATAAAATCATGTTTTCAAGTTACACAAGGTACATGTCGGACCAATGACTTTTAATTTTTGTTATCTGACGGCGACCTTAGCTGGTAAAAGGCTAAGCAGATTTGATTGATATAATAACACAGCAGCACTTCTTTTGCATAATCTTTTACCCTTTCATTGAAAACGGATCCAGTCTATTTATTCATTGTCCTTAATGATTTTATTTTCATTCATTTTACTGTTATAATTTTCAAAGTATTACCTACTTATTATTATTTACTTCTTTATATCTGTTTATCTGTGTCGATTGACTCAGTACATGTAAATGGATTCGCTGTTACTTAACTGATTAGGCAACAGAATTGATATCCAGTGATTGAGTTTAATACATTGTTAGTGCATTTTTCTAGAGACAGTCGTGGCCCAGTGGTATCGGCCGCGACTTACAAGTTGTAGGTCGTGGGTTCGAGCCCAAGCAGGCGCTTTACTTTGTGTAAATTATTTCATCACCACTGCTCTCAAAACGATGAAGGAAAACATCGTGAGGAAACCGACATGGCCTAGAACAAAAAATTCGAAAACATGTTATCCACCAACCCGCACTGGACCCGCGTGATGGATAACGGCCCATTCCCTCTCACAGAAGAGGAGGCATGTCCCAGCAGTGGGAACATTAATAGGCTGATGATGATGTAGTGCATTTTTGGTTCGTCACCTTTTCTCCAAGGTTTACACTACTAATAGCCCCCAAGTAAGCGATCTTTTTGATGGCTCGAAGCTATTATATATTATTACTAAGCGAAATTGCAAGTACAAGGACGCAATGATTTGCACTTGAAATTGCCTATCAAAACCAATTAAATGCCCAGTTTAAGGTCTTTTTTTTAAGATGTCTGATCTGATAGAATAGAAGTGCTAGTAAACTATAAGATCTTTGGAGCCTAAACTACTGCTATGGGTGAGGGCAAACACTTGCAAGTGCAAAATATTGAATGCGTACTACACGTATGTTCGATCAGTTAGTCTTTAAATATACTGCCCCAAATTCAGAATAGATTGCTACACTGTAGGTTTTTTTAACTCCCTAAACGATTTCAAAAGAGTGACTAATGTTCCACAACGTGAACAGTCGGCACCCTTTTATAAAATTAGCTATTATATTACTCAATTATTGCGCAATTGTTTGATTCGGCTTCCTTTATAAAAACTTTCTCTTTCGCTGCGACGGGGAAGCAATAGAAAATATTGAAATATCGCTCTTTGATAACTTCTTAAGTCGGTTGCTTTAACTCCTTAAAGTAAACACAAGTCGTTAGCTTTATATTATTAAAAGGGAATAATGATTTATTGACTTGTCTCGACGTTTGGCCACCATTATTCCGTTTTTAATATAAACCTGTAGACCTTATGTAGGTCTCTGTGCCCTACATAACTATATTTGGGTCGGCTTCTAGTCTAAACTAGTAACTGTCTAACATGATACCCCTGGCAAGACTGGTATCAGATATCCTGGCTTCTGAGCTGACTATCCGTAAAGATCTACAAATGGCAGCCGGGACCAACAGCTTATCGTGCTTTTCGTGGCACGGATGATTCTCGCTATGTATAGATGGTCACCCATCCACGGATCGATCTCGGCAAGCGTTGCTTAACCTTGAAGATTGACCCGTGCAGCTGCTATTATTATGCCAGTAGCTACTCATATTTAAATTATTTTTAACTTTAATTCCATACAAAACATTGAGGCTCAAACGTATCTAATTGCGATACGAAACAGTATCTCTCATTAAAGGCATCTTTCACTGACGCATGAATATGAATACATGTGAATAATTACTAGCTTTGTTCCAAATGTCAGGATCACCTCTAAAACTGGCAAATATGAAAATGAGCGTGACTGAAATATTAATGACGTGACATTTTCCTTACACGGTGGGTACACGTATTGTGATGACGTCATCAACGGTGACGGGGACTATACGTCACTCTCATTAATAAAGTTCGTGCTTACTGACCTAAATAATGGATATTATTGTGATAAGCTTGAATCATAGGGACGGAAAAGGTTAAACATTGTGTGCTACTTTATGCGTTTTAGTTCAAATGTAATAAATTATGATTGTAGTAATAGATCTAAATTCGCCAGCTTTGGTCAACGCATATGGCTAGTTAAAAACAATATGATTCTCCAGACGTTTCTTGATGGGTTGGCTGGAGACATTGAGAAAGAAAACGCAATAACATACTGCCATCAAAATGCCATATTTTCTAGTCCTCTTCCTATGACACGAAAAGAAGCTTTTTAATTTCACAAAAGGACTTGACTTAACACAACTCCGCTCTTAAGGTCAAAGTCCATGTTTCGCACAGCAGAGTTATTCACTATACTACGACGGCCATAATGGCCACTGACCATAGTGCCTCTGACGTCAATAACGCACTCGGTGCGTGACCAGGCTCGCGTGCCACCTACCATAGAGAACTCGCCGCCATATTGGATCTGGTACGATACTCAATGGAGCATACGTCATGGTGGAAAAATGCAAATTTATTTGTTGTTGTGAAGATAACGTGTTCATGTTGTGACGAGGTTGGCGTCACGATAAGAGAAGTGAAATCTAGGTCTAATCGGTTGCTATGCGTGTTGATATAGTTTCGACAATGATAATTCAAACTTAAAGCATTTATTTCAATATAACAATAAATGCACTTTTGGACGACTCTATGGAGAAGAACGTGCAAGAAGCTCCACGGATACTTTGTTTAACCGACTTTCCAAAAAGTAGGAGGTTCTATGTTCGACTTTAAGTTTTTTTTGTTGTTTATGTTATCCGATTTCTCCATCAATTGTGGACCGATTTTGAAAATTATTTTTTTTTTGGAAATCGTATACTCTCGAGGTGGTCCCATTACCAAAAAGTCAGGATCTGATGAGGGCATCCCATGGAGATCGAGGGAACTACTCAAATTATATAGCGATTTTGGTATTTTCGTCAACATGGCAAGCATTTGCATTTAGAATGTATCATTTTGTAAAGTGGAACTGATGAGGAAGACCACAGATGAACAAGCATTTCCCAATGAGAAGTATGTTTTGGGTATAAGATATCTCGAATAGTTAAATCAAGTCATTTATGAAGCAAATTTAAAATGGTTCTAGTGAAAATGGTACAATCGAAGTGATCTGGTGAAGAAGGCGAAAGGTAGGCACTGGAACTCCGTAATAAAACAATGTATCTCAGTCGTGTTTAGGCTTGTTAGAATTTTTATGAGAAGCTCTTTGGCTATAAATGATTTTCATGGTAATATAAGGTACTAAAACTAAAAAGAGTTAAAGTAAAGTTTTTATTTTTTACTTTTAGTGGAACACTTGAACATAACCAGTGGAACACTCAACTCACCCACACAAGTAGTGTACACTCGTACCAGGGTTTTTTTACACATCGGCGTACCCGTTTAGAGCATACTGGCGTGATAGTATGTTATGAAATAGTGTAAACAATAAACAGACATGCGATTGTGAATAAATAAATAAATAATTGTTCTTTTTGGGCAGTCGGTTAAAAGTGAAAAAAGGGCCCAAAATTTCACAGTTTTTCACGTGCTGCGCAGCTACCACAAGTTTTACGAATTAGCATATTTGGACTAACTACTCCATACAACATACCAAAAAATACAGAATTACATTAAGTTTTGCGATTTTAATGTTATTTTCTACTGAGCTATAGCTAGCCAGATTAATTTCAAATTAGCTACATAGAAGCGCTGCTCGTCCGCCACCCGTTGGCATTTTGTAATTTTTTACACGTCTTCAAACTGTCAAGTTTAAGGTCGTTTCAAGGAAGTAGGGACTCTAGTAACTTTTTTATGAACTGTCCTTCGAGCAATCAACCACAAAATAAACTACATGCACAATAAATTAACTAAAACAATGTTATTACCTACAACCAAAGACTTAGCAGAAACAATTGAACAGTAAAAACCCAATTTTCCATTTTTAGCGGCGGGAACCTCCAGCTATTTGCGGTTTGTCAATTTAAAGCACAATGACCGTATGAGAAATAGTTCTGAAAGCTTATTCATACAGTCCACTTATTGGAATGGAATATAGTTGATTAATAAGAAAGCGAGTTCATAAGACACGGAACAGCGTCGGGTCCACTCTAGTTAACCGCCAACTGATCGTGTATTTAGGACATTGACGCACGACGTGATGACTGGCTGATGCCCCAGGGATGCCAACGTCGTAATGCGCAGTTGTAAACAGAGAAAATTATAATTTATATGTTTAGATTTTTTTGTTTTCCGTCTGTCAACATCGTAATTTCGCCGAAAGACGTCCTCTGTTGTACGTAAGTCTTTAAGTAGTCAATATGGCAAAACTATTTTCTTTTTATGGTTGTATATTTTATTTACGAAGATCATTTAACGATCATGATTTGCATGGTTCTGTAAAATGTAAAGTCCCAAGTCAAGGGTCATTTTAGTGGTAAAGTAATGAGAAGCCGATGGTTCATAAAATACGGAAAAGCTTCGCTTGTTAACCGCGATGTTTTCGTTTATTTAGGGCATTGACGCACAATGCGCGCAATTACCGTCTGCCGGCGCAGGGCTGACACATTTACTAGTTAAATGTCACATTATAATGAAACGAGCGTTCCGAATATTATTTTCAGTTATAGTGTGCTTAAGTTTTAGCCAATTGTGCGTGTATGTAGTAGTGTTTTCAACATGTTTTAAGCTGGCATAGGATTCGCTTTATACTTTTTATTCGCCTCTGAAATTCCTTTTGGTTTTACTTGTGGCCTCATGTATTTCGAGTGTGTGCTGTGTATAGTAGGGTATTAAGGAGAAATTTTATTTTTTGAGACCGGTGTTTGCTCAAAAGTGCCGCAGCCAAGAGGTATTCTAAGTCTTGCTATTTTTTTTTCATTACTGGTCGCAACTGGCCTATGTCCAGCCGTGGGCGTCTTTCGGCTGAACTACTGTTGATGATGATGACTGTCCGACAAATTTCCAAATTCATTCACAAAACTTTCAAGAATCAGCTTCAACACTAAATCCAATATTATTCCCATTTTCTTCGCTAGGGAGCTCAAACTTGCCTCAATGTAAAAGTTATTAGCCTGTAAATGATTTGTAAATGTAGGTTATGTGTTATATATTACGTAACCGGCAACCCTGTTTACTACCGGGATTTCCCAGAGGACTGACTCACATCGGTAATGTCAACTGCCGAAATAGTAACTTCGATAGATCTAGGTACCCTAGATTTGAAACGCTTCGTTGGCTTGTGTTTATATTAATTGTTGGTCTGGCTCAAAACTGGGACGGGCACTGTTTGATAATATGAACTCGCTTCGAACAAACCGCTTTTGTGGTTGCATGGTCTGGCTTTCTGATAAAATACAGTTCTAACACATTCAAGCTTATATATATATACAAAAAAAAGATTACAGTTTGGTAGTAAAAAAAACTTTGTCACCCCTATTAAGTGTCGGGATTTCCCAAAGGAATGATTCACAACAAATGTCACCTGCCGAAATAGTATCGTAATGCTGCGCACACGCGTGTTGTCCGTGTTTCTACATGTGTCTGTGTGCGGATCAGCTGTTCCGATCGTTTTGGAAGTTAATTCATTGAAGACACAACATCCGCTTGGAAAGTTTGGCTCAGATTGTGGAAACTTGGCGACTATTGCAGATTTATATCTATTGTGCGTCATTTTCGTATTAATAAAGATGCGCATTTTGATTGGCTAATTAGCGTATTAATGATTTTTTCGAATTTAAACCGTATTTATTCAAATTAGGCTAAAAACCAGCAATTTTTGAATTACAAAAGTTACAAAAGATAGCCCCCAAATCATACTTCATCCGAATTCCCCAGCAGTTCTGGCAAAATAGGGATCTCAGTTAATTCCTCTTTTCCAATCTCTTCAACATTGATGACAGCAATAATGTTGTATTTGTTATGTATCGAACACTTAGGTGCGTATTTTATATAGTAGATTATTTTTTTCTTTGGCAGTGATCCAATTTCAATACAATTTAATCGGTCAATTGGCATCGCGAAGACATATCCGTTTCTATGTATGACACATTTTGTGTTTTGAACTGGCTAGTATGAGAACGTTTATATCGTAGGCAAAATCATTGGTTTTATATGTATTAGAATATGTAATAACATCCGCTCAATAGGTGCTGAAGAATGCTGGCCCTTTGCCACTATTCTCACTTCCCATGATTGTCAATGTAACTTATAGAAGATCTGTTAAATAGTCTTCTTATTCAACTTCATTTGGATCTTCTGAATCTTCACAAACCGAGTTTTAAGTCATCGTTCCTTCTTGCTGGGGAAGACCCACTATTTTTTATTTTATAAGATTTTTATTAACGTGCCTCGATCGTATCTGTGTCCGTTTACAAAGTAGTAATCCAGTTTCCCAGCACTTCTTGCCATCTATTCAGCTTGAACCTGGTGTATAACTTTAGACTTTAGAGAAAATGCAATAATAAAGTACATGGAGTTGTTCTGATGATGCAGTCGGCAATTAATCATAGGCACTCCTCAACCAAATACGATAGAGTGTTCAAAAATGTTTGTTTTAAAAAGATTTTTGACTAAAGTTATTTCTGGCTTTAGTTGCCACTAGTTTCACAATATTGATCCGTTCCAGATATTCCGGCATTCTCTTATTAAGGTTGACCAAAATGGTATTGTTTTACTTGCGCACTCGCATTATTATAGTCAGTGTCGTTTGTAGGAGAACCACTTGCCTCGTTATTTATAACATTCATTATGTCGGTATGCTGTCTTTGCATTCATCTTATGGGATAATAAAATCAACTTTTGTGCGGGTTTATATTATTTATTATTATTTATTTATTTAATACTTCAAGCACACAAATGTACAGAGGCGGACTTAATGCCAATATTAATTTATTTACTTCGTTTTAAACGGTATTGAAGCTAATTTAAACATTGATTGGTTATTATCGTAACTCGTGGCTAAATAATAACAGCCACACGGGTTGATATTCAAGGTTAAGCAACGCTTGCTGATGTCGATCCGTGGATGGGCTGTCATTTGAAGCTCTTGGACAGTCGTTACGTATCTGACACCAGTCTTGCCAAAGGGGTGTCGTATTATTCAGTCGCTCCGTGTAAAACACTGGTACCCAGCTGAATCCGGTGAGACTGGAAGCCAACCCCAGCTTCGTTGGGAAAAGGCTGGGTAGATTGATTGATCATCAGCACAATAGGTAGAGCCATAATTCTCCCGCACATCAATTACATATTCAAATGCATTCTCTTTCGAATGTTGCCATATATCAAAGAGTCGTTTATAGTCGCTACAAAAGTGAGCTTAATTTGTCAACTTCTAACAATTTATGTAGACTGATTACCTTCGTACTAGTAAACAAGCAATGGGCGGGCAACTTGTGCCATTTATGTCAACTACTTCAAAGTACTTTAATGGTATTTGGGTACATGGCCGACGGGACACGACGGAATATAAACCAATCGTGATCAAACTGCAGCATTGTAGCAAAAAGAGTTCCACTGCTGGATATAGACCTACCTTAAACATTGCCACAACAATCACTTCTGTGTTTTCGCATCAAACTGTATCATGTTTTATATTTGTATTATAGATAGGCTCGCGCTTGACCACTATCTCACATGATAGTATCTTCATCATCATTTCAGCCGTGCACTGCTGGATATAGGTCTACCCCAAGTACCACCACATCGATTGGTTCTGTGTGTCTTCGTATCCAGTGGATGCCCGCAGCCTTGACCAGGACATCGGTCTACCTACAGGGAGGCGTTTCGAGGCTTCCAACGTTGCATCTCCCGGTTCGCGATCGTCACACCGGAGCTTTTCGGCTCCATCGGCTCATTGCTACTTAAGTTTGATAAATTTCGGGCTATGTCGGTAACCCTGAGGCTGTAGACCAGGGATTCCCAAACTATTTTAGGCAAGAGACCCCTTTTTAAACCCCGACGAAAAAAGAGGGGTGTTATAAGTTTGACGTATGTTGCTGTGTATCTGTGTGTATGTCTGTGGCATCATAGCTCCTAAACGGATGCACCGATTTTGATTTCGTTTTTTTTTTTGAAAGGTGACTTTGTCTTGTTTGAATAAAATCGGTTTAACCGTTCAAAGTTATTCGCATTTTACGCTTTTAATCTGGTTTTTTTTCGCAAAATACGTGATTATTACGTGTTTCGATAGATTATCGAATGAAGCGTGTCTGCTACTAGGAATATTATATGTAGTTTAAATAGCATGAAATAATTAAAAACGCGGGTTTTTAAATTTGTAATTTTATCTTGTTCCAAAATGAACTGATACCTCAGACCCCCATAACCAAATTATTTAAAATCCGCTTATTGACTTGCCGAGTTTTACATCTTGTGCGAACTTGTGCACGCTTATCGACTTGAGTTTTTTAAAAGTACAACAATGATACTTCCTACTAAAATATTAGTCATTCTTATAACAAGATGGTACACGTAATACAACTTAAACAGTATCTTAAAATTTTCAAATAATAACTTGTGTTAATTTAGACGTGTCGATTTTTAGACCTCGTCGACCACCAAAATCTGTTACGTTTATTTCGACTCCTGGAAAACCGATTTCGTCTCCACTATCGAACACTTTGGGAATCTCTGCTCTAGACAATGTCATTCGATGTCAGCAGTCCCATACATTTTTGACATTTTTCCAATCGCTATCGCGACGCTTTCGTTTATAGAATATCGGATATCTTCATTTCTGATTCGACCACGAAAGGAAACTACGAGTATAGCCATCTCCATTGCTCTTTTGCCTTAAACTGTATAATACATATAACATAATTATTTAGTACCTGGGGCTCGGGTAAAAATATAAAAAACGACGTTTTCTATAAATGAAACCTAGCTAGATCGATTTATCGCCCCTGAAACCACTTGCATACTAAATTTCATGAAAATCGTTGGTGCCGTTTCCGAGATTCAGATTATAATATATACCTTTAGATACATAATACAAGAATTGGAAGAATTAAATTTGTTTAGAGGTATTACATTCGGAGTTATATCACACGCCTGCTCCTTGTTGTAAAAAGTAACAATACGATTGCCTCACTAGTATTCCCGCTAACCGAAAACGATTTAGATTCAAGTGGGCTCCCAGAAATAGTTCAACCTTGTATCTACGTTTCGCGGGTTCCCGGAAGAAAGGGGCGATGATTCACGTAAAGCCGTGTATTGAATAGACGACAGATGGTGTAACACGGATCGAATGCAGGTCCTGAAACATCACAAAATTTTGATGGACGATGCATCGTAAAATGCTCATATAACGCAGTGTTTGTTTTGCGATACTCCAATTTGTTGCTGCATATTGGAGTTGCCGATATACGATATACATATACTCTCTCTCGTTCTATCCAAATATCCGTAGCCATAGAAAATGTTTTTCCATCCGGGAAATTATCACCTTGCTTACTGCGGAAAACATCTCACTCATCCTCTTCAACAGTGAATCATCGATTTCCACGTTCCCATCTCTCTGTTAATAATCCGTCGCCTAGTGAATGCGTAACTCAGCTATTAGATCGACTATGACATAAATACTATAACACTTATATCACCGGGACGGATATTTTGACATGGCGCCGGCTATAACCGTTTATGTTAGTAACCGTGAGTCGGCGGTGACGGTCCGGCGACCGACGGACGGCCAGCGGCCGGCACGGCGACGACTCGTCGACGGCGATGTTAAATATAACCGATGAGTTGCTGATGTGGAGATGATGCGGTTTGTTGAGTAATGCCTAGTTTGAGAGCTCCGATTTGGCTAGATGCTAAACTTTTGGAGTTATCGTAGACAGGTGTCAGTTTTGTTGACACGTTTATTAGGTCTGTTAGTTTAGTAACTGTTCTTCTCGGAAGTGATTATTAGAATTATGAATTGATTCTGACTATTCTGTAGGTAATTGCAGTCTGAAGAAGAGGGATCTGTTTCTTAACAACGTGGTTGATGAGTAGAGTTTAAAAAAACATAGTTTAAACGGAATCTAATAAGTAATGCTATCAGTACTAACAGTCAGCTTCCATTGAATACTATACGCAATTCAGTAGATCCGATAAGTTTGTTTAAATCCATAACAATATTTATTTACTAATGCTAAAGATTTTTTATTTAGATGTCAACAGTTTGAAACCAGGAAGCGTGCTCCAGACGTGCGAAGGAAATGAGCCGCGATTCAAGGTCGGAAGACACGGAATGACGTAAATAAAAATAAATATTAAAATGTCACACGACGAGATCTTTTATCTAACCTACAGAATTTCAACCGCAAAAGAAGACAACGTTCTCAAAAAGAAAAACATTAAAAAAAAACAATTTTGGTTACTGCGTGTGGTTTTAGAAAGTCCCATTTAATTAAGCAATACTGTAATGGTTTTATTAAGGCCACACACAACCATAACTCGTCATGGGTCATGGCTAAGAAGGTCATTAAAAATGGACATAATATCTATAAAGTGAAGCAACTTAACCCATAAGGTGGTTTTAATAATACGTGTCGATGGCTGGCTTTTGGGAAACAGATTGATTGCTTTAAAGTTTTATTTATGTATCAAATTATGGCATTCCCTTTTCTATAGTGGATTTCTACTATGAAATACCTAGGATTATCCTGACTACTTCATATTTTAGAGACAAGGCAAGAATTTTCTTTACCTAAGACGCAAACAGATCTTTATCTTTGTTACTAAGTGCTTTTCATGAGACAGCGATACAACCTCCTGCATGAATGTGCAGTTCTGTTCCCTAATTGTTTATGACCACTTTTGCTACATCATCAAACACTAAATTATCTGCTTGTATCACGTCTTCAACTTACATTTCTACGTTTAAGAAATTACTGCGTAGGAGTACGATTTTTGTCTCTATTGTTTTCCTTGTTCTTTTCTTAAAACGTGCGAAGTGTGCCTGAAAACTGTAACCTATGAGTAATAATGAAGTAGTTACGTAAATACGGGTTAGTCAAGTTAGTCTAGACAAGGTTGATCACCCACGTCGCGGCCGGCGCCTGCGCTCCCAAGCGTGGCAGTCGTGGCGCTTTTATTAGTATTACTTCGCTGAAATTATAGTGGATTATCTCCTGGCGTTTGTAATCATTCAGGTTACTAAGACAACAATTGTTTCATTTAAGCCGGCTTGAAGACGCCTGAGAGATTCGGTACGAATAATTCTTACTAACTTCAGTGGCGTTTTTCTAAGCTCTGTAATGATCCGAGATGGCGCTTGCCATCGAATGGTTGATTGAAATCATCGATCACCATCGAAGCTGGGAGTTTCCCCTAAATCGGATGACTACGAAAAATCTTCAAAATCGAATGTTTCAAAGGTTTTAGATTTCTCTAAATCAGACTGACAGAATATCAGAAATATATCTGTAACTTTTCAGATATATTCTCGGTGTTCACTAAGTAAGCCAAACCTACATGGTTGCTTGAAAACCCAGCCAGGGACCCCTCTATTTTAAAATGAAGCTGTATAATCCGCAAATTGCACAATGATATCATTATATCCGGACACCACATAACTTTAGAGATTTTGAGATAGATAATTTAATATTCTTTCTAAAGACAAAACATGTCATCTTAATAACAAAAACGTAGACAAAGTGAGTTACAGAATTAACTGTATTTTGGCAAGTGAGGACACAAGGTTGTATGTGTCACCGAATGACGCGCACGGAGAGTTTAAATCAAGAAGTTAGTGATTCAAACTGGACGGTCTGTGTTGTGTTATTTGATACTGTGAGTGTGATATAATGTTTATTGTTAGGCTTGTCGGAATAATATCGATTTTATTTGTTTGATGTTTGATCAAACAAATAAAATCAAAAGTTTGTATTTTTTACTTACATTTTTGTAACAACTTGCATTTTACTCGTTTGTTTGTTTATGGTCGAATCCGTTACCTTTGCCTTCCGAGGAAGCAATCAATATTCTTTTATTTCATGATTTAACATATTTATTACTTGTTTATTTAAAAAAAAACTTTGGATTGGTAATAACTTAGTAATGTAAGATGCGATTTAGTAAGCTAGAAATATTCTATTTTCATAGCGACAACATTCTCTCTGAAATCGTTCCGATGTATCGATACAGTATATTATTATATCGATACTTTATTTATTTTTGCATTCATGACATCCCTATTCATTGTATTTTTAGTTGGCTTCTCTTTATTGCCTGGTGTGTCAGTTAAGTTGCGGGGTTCGTCAATGTCAGGGTTACTATATTACGGCGTGGCTAATGTGTCAGATTTGTTAGTTCGGCTGTTCATCAAGGTAGTGCGTGGGTGAGCTCGTGTAAAATGTAATTAGTTAGAGTTCATACTACTGTTTGCATAACATAGTCAGATTATGATGTTCCCACTGCTGCAGCACAGGGTTTTCCCTCTGTGAGAGGAAAATAGCTGTAAACCACCCCTCGGGCACAGTGTATATTGGTAAATGTCATGCGTCTTCGAATTTTTCGTTTTAGTACATGCCTTACGATGTTTTCCTGTAAAGCTCCTGTATGGGTTTGGATTCACGACTCGTAAGTCGGGGCCACTACTTAGCTATTTTTATAAGTTAAGCATAATTCTTTCAATAGTAGATTTTACAACGAGTGCACAAAACGAACCATTTTTATGCGAGACTAATAGCTGATAGTAATGTCGAGGATAAAATGGTTTTGTGGACGAGTTATAAACTCTGCTTTTCATTTCGATTGCGAGGAAATAAAACAGTAGTATAACTAACATTTCTTTAATTAGCGTATTAGGAGAGAGTGCTAAATCCTCTTCTTCATTGGAAATTTTAGCAAATTTGAAGAAATTAATAAACATACGAAAAAGCAAGACCTGTTTCCGCCGCTTTTTTTTTTAATCTTACGACATTTGATATTAGGCTTGGGCTGCAGACCTATACAGCCTACTATTAAATTAATTTTCTAATATATATATTTTTTAAATTAATTAAATAACCTACCGTATTTTAATTTTAATATTTTTTATGTCTTAAAAAACACATAAAAGGCAAATAAATTAAAGTTAATATTATAAAATAACAAATTCTATTTGTGAACTTTTTATTGTGTTTGGCTGTATGGCTAATTTTCTTTACCTTAATTAGATTGTTCAGAATTTTTACCACAATTTAAAAATATATGCTATGATTATTGGAAGGAATATTTTAATAAACGGTCACTAGAGTAAGGTTTATAGTATAAAACCATACAGTGTGAACCTCTTTGCGTGCCCTGGTTTATGAATAATGATGCTAGTAGAAAAATTATTGTTACTGCTCTTAGACTCAGATCTGGACACATTCCATGCAAAAAATTGCCTTCATGATGAAGAAAATCACTTCACCCAATTGTGAGGAATGTGGAGTTGTCGAGGACCTACAACATTTATTGATGGAATGTGTCCAATATGAGTCAAGTAGAAATAATTTAGCAAGGTCCCTGAATTTGAACAGAACTAATGTAGGCATGTTCCATACAATTCTATCCCAACCAAATGACGATGATGCGAAAGATTTGTTCAAATTCATGGCCCACGTGTTGTGAAAGTACAATTGCTTAGGATACGATGGGACTGACATACGCTATGCGTAAAAGGCCCTATAAATAAGTAAAGAGAAAAATAATATATATATAGATACATTTATAAGTAGATACGTTAATGCTCTTGTGCACAAAAATCGATTTTGTGTAGCCTATATCCTGCACAAATAAGCAATTTCAGAGCATGAGAAGTGAAAATAGTTATTTATGCTACAAGTGCGGGAAGTAGGTGATTTCCGATGAGTGGCATTTTTATTCACGAGCGAGCAAAGCGAGTGAGTGGATAAATCGACACGAGTCGGAAATCATCTTACGCACGTGTATCATACAACATTTTACTATGCATTGTGCGAGGAAATAAAAAAAAATATCTGAACCAAGCAAGAAATTAATAAAATGGCGCTTATTCAAGGGCGCTCAGCATATCCACAGATTAACTAATAGTTCATAGTTCTACTGCGCATGTGCAATAGCTGTCACGTCATAACGCAAAAAGGCACGAGCAAAATATTAATTCTGCCAAACATATTTAATGAATAATTAAAATTAATTTATTTATCAAAATCTAAATCTAGAGTAATTAAAAACGCCTTAAATGACGTATTAGTTTTGTTTTACTTTTTATATGAATGATAATCTGTACTTAACTAATTTTAAAACTTTTCTCAAATAATAAAAACTCTATGCGGCGGGCTGACGTTGGAGTTAAAAATTAAAAAAGTACAGGAAAGTAAAAAGCACTAGTAAAAAAAAGTGACACTTTCCGCACAGTTTGGCTGCTTGGAAAACGCTCTTTTCGAGGACATGCATTGTAAAATATATTTGTTTACTGTTGGATCCGTCCTCTTGTTATTATGATTACCTATCTTATATCTAGTGTGCTTAAAGCGTGTTTGATTTTATTTTTTTATTTTTTCACATTGCAGTTGCATTACGTCGTTATACTGCAAATCATCATGATCTATGTGAAACGCAAAGTTATTTTAGACATAACACATAGGAATATTATCTCTTAGTTCATTTTTATTACTTCCTAAACTGAAATAAATTCTTAGTCACATGTTGACTACGGAATGTTAGTCGTTTTGTTAGAATTTATATTTTGCTAGTGAATACAAAGGTCATGGGCTGCGCTCCCGCAAGGTCTTGTGTATAATAGTGATCAATGACAAGCCTCTCTCGATGATGATCATCAAACTAAAATTATCTATCAAGTCATCTTGCAATAGAGGTAAGAGTACTGTAGTGTCGTAAAGTTCATGGCGTTCATAGGGCAATCAGAATCGTCTAAAAATTCTTGTGGTGCTAAGTGTCCAAATTGGACTTGCTTGTTAGATCAACGCCCGTGCACCTGAACTTAAATTGTACTCTACTTAATGTTATCAGTTCTTGTTTTTTATTTATTTTTATACCACTTTTCGGAGTCTTAAACATCAGGTTTACTTTATATTTAGAAGGATCTTACATCTTAGTATATACTTAAGTTCATCATTCAAAGCCCGACCTCGCCCACTGCTGCTCCTAGGCCTTTCTTTTCTTGTGCCAATCCCCATTCTCCTATGCCAAACACACCTAGGTTCTATTCGTGCCTGCAATATCGTCTGCCCATCACGCCGCCGGCGCCGGACGACCGATAACTCTTCTATCAATTCTTGTACGCTCAAGCTACTCTGTAACTGTCTACCTGTCATCACCGCGCATTCCCAAGTGTCCTACATAACTCCATTTGAATTTCATTTTCTGCAGATATCAAAGACCTAGTGTCTTTCGGTTGCTTAGGCAGATACAGATAGTACCTAACATGACTAATTCATAGTATAGGTTAGGTACCTTTATCAAGAACTAGCTGTTGCCCGCGGCTTCGCTCCCGTGGACCACCCCACAGAACCCGTTTTCAGGATTAAAAAATAGCCTATGTTACTCAGGCATAATGTAGCTTTCTATTGGTGAAAGAATTTTTTAAATCGATCCAGTAGTTTCGGAGCCTATTCGGTACAAACAAACAAACAAAAAAATCTTTCCTCTTTATAATATTAGTATAGATTAGTCATTGCTTTCTAAAATAGATTAGGTACCTAGTTGAATATACCTTAATTGTTAATTGATACTCTATCTATTATAGTCCGACTACAGTAATTTAGTGTATTATTTTATAATTTCCAATAATGTTAGTGTTACCTAATATAAGTAACTATCTATTTCGTACGATTCGTATCGAAATGATAATTGGAAGAAAATGGAGATAAAAAAACCGGCCAAGTGCGAGTCGGACTCACGCACGAAGGGTTCCGTACCATTATCGCAAAAAGGGCCAAAAAATCACGTTGTTGTATGGGAGCCCCACTTAAATATTTATTTTATTCTGTTTTTAGTATTTGTTGTTATAGCGGCAACAGAAATACAACATCTGTGAAGATTTCAACTGTCTAGCTTCTAGAATAAGTTCATCGTCTTTCTGGATCTTTTCATACATGCAACCACCAGGTAGTTTATTTTAATATAATTAAAATAAGTATCGAAATACTAAGTGATCTAGGTATGCGGCTATTGTCAGACTTCCAGTCTTTTGTTCCGGCTGCAGACCGGTTCCTCCCAAAATGTTGTCTAGTTTAAATGACTGCATATTCTTGAATGCGTTCTAATGTTTTATTCGTGCAGTTAACGCCAAAAGGTCAAAGTCATTTCTAACCTGTTAACCGCATAATAATATATTAATAATATGTTAGATTCTTATTAACTGTTTTAATTTTAACTATGTATTTAAATAGGTATACACACAAGGTCGTATTTTTACAAGCTTTTATTTAACTTGCAATGTTTGTATGTATGTGTGTTCGGGCGAAATCTTGCAACTGAATTTTAAAGCAGTTATCCTTAACCGATTCAGATGAAATTTTGCAGACACGTTTAGTTTGGGTGTCAAGTGTCAATGCATGGTTAGCTAAGTGAAGTCATTCTAAATCCAATATGGCGAACGGCCCAAGACGGCGGACTAGTTATTTTATGTTCACTGCCATGATATGGGTATCACATGAAAGGGTTTGCTGAGAAGAATACGAAACTGTATGTTCTGTATGTTCTAACAAAAACATTTTTAATGGATAATTATATATTGTTATTATTATGATAGAGCTGCAAAAACTCTATATTGTATAAGATAAGATATCATCTTTTTTGATTCCTTTGAATTGACAAAAACTGAGTTTTCTAATATTATTGTTTATAGTTGAATTTGCGAGTCTTTGTCAAATCGTCTTTGCCAAACCCATTAATTTTACTTCAGTTCATCTCGTAAAAAAACGTATGTCTTTACTTTGTCTGGGCACTTAAAGAAAAAGTCACGGAATAACGCAGAATTCTCAGTAAATATACCTCAATAAATTAACGAAAATAATGATCAGATAAGCTACAAAAATAGCTACGAGAGATTTATCTTAGGAAAATTAACAGTCAAAAGAGAGTCGTAAATTAGTTGTTCTTTCTACGTCATTCATTGCCGGGGGGTTAATTATTACCTTGACTACGGCCTCTCCTTTCAAAGAGTTTGCACTACTTAAGAGATGCTTCTTTTCAAAGTTAAGTTTAGTTTTTCATAATGTTCTATCCTTTTTTTAGTCGAACTTTATCAAGCCTCTGCGTGCGGCTTCGCCCGCTTGCAATGTGTTTAATGCCAAGGGAATATACTACCTGGATTAAAAATATCTTTTATTCTAATTCAGAGAATGATCTATCCGTGATCCATTTTTTTTCCAAATCCGTTTAGATGTTGAGATGTAAAACAAAATATTTTAATGGTTTTAATTTTAGAAAATACTGAAATCGGTGTTCGATTAATAAATAATCAAGACCAAGCTTTAAGTAAATGTATATGTAATAAAATATTCCATACAAACTTTTCCATTCCTTTTCACCCCTTAAAATATACATATATATATATATAAGATCAGGGGTTATTTTTCTTCTTGAAGCATAACACAATGTGATTCATCTAAAACAGAGTTTTATTTATTAAATATAGATAAGTTTTACATAACAAATATCAACTATTGAACTAATTACTAACCTAAAACAGAGAATCGACAATTAAATGTTCATGCTTTACAATTCTTATTATAAAAACTTAAATCATCTTTTGCACTTTTGAACTAAAGCAAATTCACAAACATAACTGTGTTTTAAAGATATTATTAAACATCCTTTGTAATATAATACTATTCGATTGAGAAAATAACACGTTTTTTCCATTCTCAAATGTCAATGTCAGTCTCCACGTCAACACACAGCTCACAGCTTACATATATATATAAACTCTAAAAAGAATAAGGAAGAATATTACAAAATTCAAATCCTTCTTAGTGTACGCACTGCATCCAAGCCGAAACCGAGAATGTCGGTCCGAAGTAGTCGTAGTACAAATTGTAGGAGGGGTTACGTAATGGATCCGAACTCTGTCCGTCCGAATTCAGAACATTCCCAATTCGGATAGAACTCGGCACTTAAATTTGGATACGCATCGGATACAGTGCGTACACTCTAAGAAGGTGTTGAATTTTGCAATATTATTCCTTATTCTTTTTAGAATTTATTCTGGGCGTTTATGCGTCAAGACTTTTCTGTATAGAAGATATATAGGAAAACGATATTAAAACTGCGGTAAAGTACGACAGAGGAGGGCCAAATAAAAGATGGGCTGATTATGAAAAAGAGTATGACGGTTGCAAGAAGATAACAAATGTTGCGTCGACTCCTAGTAACATGGAATAAGGGCAAGAAGAAGATCATAATGAATAGGATGATTTATCATTGCAGTGGCATTAAAAACACTTCGGGTCCTTTTGCCTACAAATTAAAAAATGTATACAAAAAAGTTCAATAACTAAGTGTGTCGTCAGATACTGCGTGCGGGCGATATTCTCATAAACTAGAGGCGAGGACGCGGGCCTAATCAGCGCTGCAATCAGTCGACGTCACGGCGGGCGACGTCACGGGGCGCCCTAAATATGCCGCGGTTGACCTATAGCCAGCGCGGCGCGAGCTCTCGCTCGCTGACAGCCAGTATATTGACCAGCTTGTATAAACCCGCCTATCTGAACTGTATATTATCAATTTATCAGCAGCCATTTTGATGAGTTCAGAATGCTTTTTGGCTACAAAAATTTTATGGTTAAATCGATCTGCCGAAGTGCAGTTAAATAACCCAGTGCTATATAATCATTTTGACTAGAAAATCTTTGGTGATAAAAAACAATATCGCATGACTAAAAATTCATAAATAAATCCTTTCATTTCTTGTATGAAATAATTGGGGATATCGGACATTTACTTTCAACTCTTCAAGCAAGCACATGTAATTTATTCGCTTGGAAGTCATTTTAAATGCTTTTACATTCACGTCGCATAGAACCGAATTCCTTGTAGCCATGCTTACAAAAGTGCTTTGACATATTCTATTCAAGTTTTCCATTTCTTCATTTTATTGGTTCTACGTACAAATACGCAAAAAAAACAAATTGGTTTCCAAACCCGGTTGAGCGCGTCACCGTCGTGCATGTTTTGATCAACATTTTCCTGTATTGTTCGCGTAATATTTGCCTTGCACAACAGACGCTAACCGCTATCCACTACCCGCTACAGTTGTCACGTCGACCGCTTTGCCAGATTGTGTTCAAATATTGTTTTGTTTGTCAACAGGTGAAAGTTTGTTTGATTCCAGAATTTACTTGTGTTTACCTCCAATTCTCACTCTTGATCTTTTGCTCGGTCACCATTATCCTTCACAATTAGCTTTGTCCGTAATTGTTTTGCGGTTGAGCAGTGGTGGCTCAGTGGTATCTGCGGCGACTTACAAGATGTAGGTCGTGGGTTCGAGCCCAGGCAGGCGCTTAACTTTGTGTTAATAATTTCATCACCACTGCTCTCAAAACGGTGAAGGAAAACATCGTGAGGAAACCGGCATGTCCTAGAACCAAAAATTCGAAGACATGTGACATCCACCAACCCGCACTGGGCCCGCGTGGTGGATAATGGCCCATTCCCTCTCACAGAGAGGAGGCCAGTGTCCCAGCTGTGGGAACATTAATAGGCTGATGATGTGATGTGTAATTGTTTTTGTTTTGGTTCTTCCAAGTTTATAATCAAATAAATACAATTCTACTATTCTTCTTGTGTTAAGTATTTAGCGACTTGTTTGTTAGATCTATCGTGTTGTAAATTTGTCTGCAGCCTTTGTAAATATAAGTTAGTACATATTGCGTCATTGCCCATTTAAAAGTTTGGACTCACGTGTCGGCCAACTGGGCAGTTTTTGTTCAGCCTCCTGGTCAGATAACTTTGTGCTAGTATTATATTATCTGTGACTTTGTAGATGATGATCTCGTTAATAACCAGTGCTTTAATTGCGTGCCAAGTATCATGATGTCCAGCAATGCCTTGCGCAAACTACCGATTACTTAATTTTAGACTTGGAAATATGTAAATAATAACATTACCATCCATCATGTCAGCGCTCTACGTTTCTCTGGAAAAATTCTCGGTAATCTTGTAAGAATTGATTCTTAGAAACTGCATCCTACGGTCTACCGTGTTTTTTGTATAGAAACTATTGCCAAGATTTAAGTCGTTTTAACGAAAACGTTGATGCGTCAGTTACCGGCTGCGGCGCGCCGACGCAGCGGCTGTAGCGCTGCAGGGCGCTGGGCGGCGTGCGCTGCAAACGCTGAAGCGCTGCGCGCGCGCCGCTGCGTCGGCGCGCCGCAGCCGCCCGCCCCGCGCTCGGCGCTCAGTCAGTGTTCGATCGCGACCCGAGCTCACCTGTCGCTCCATCGAGTGTCGCGCTAACCCGTTCCGTGCCGTTCGACGGCAAGTGCTAGTGCCACCATAAGATGCTTGCGCTTGACGCAGTGGTTTCTGTTTGTGTTAAAGTTTTTTAGTGTCTCAAAGTGGATTCCGGCGGACTGTATCAGGCCGTGGAGCATGCGCGGAGGCTCGAGCGCTCCCAGGCCATGTATGTCATAAATTTAGGTGAGTCCGCTTCGACTGACGGCGACGTAGCAGATCCACATTCCTCGATATGTTGCATGACATAGAATTGCGGTGCGCTCCTATAATTGGAACTAGACTAGACCGGTACTTGGTGGTAAAGAGGTCCCGGTCTTATTGCCGTTTGAGCCTAGTTTTTATCGCGGTATGCAAATAAATTCGAGGTCGGTTCTCGAAATCGGCTTTCACTCTGATCGTGTTTTTGATCCCCGCTCGCTGACGGCTGTGGTGCAGACGCGTCCTGAAGGAGGTCGTGGTGCTGGAGAGGCTCATAATCAGCTCGCTCGTACAATTCCATTTCAATTTGTGTCTTATTCATAGCGCACTGTGTGTGTCTATGTATGTTTTTATTACAGTTCACGTACAACGTGTGGGCGTGTGTTGGTGTGTTTGCGCTATCGGCGATGCTATTTTCGTCTCGTTTGCGTGTGTGCTTATGTGTGTCGGCGTGATGTAGTGTGCGTGTGGACGGCGTATCCGCGTTCGGCCTGTTATCATTCTCCTCGCTTGATATTGTTGCGAATTACGTGATGTCTTCGTTTATGATTTTAAATTTAAATTAAACTATATTGGACACTTTACTACTTTCGACATTAATATGACGCAGGTTTATATATATATTACTCATGTGCACAAGTGTGTTTTCTACCGAATGTAAAGACAAAAACAAGTCTGCAGTAGGAAAACAAAGTAAATATCATATATAATTGTCATATAATGCCCATTCATGTTTGCGTACTTTAACGGTTATACATAGATTTTCCTTTACTACTGCAGGTGCAACCTAGCAACATACAATGTGATTGTTAAACAATATGTTATTTGCTTCTATTTATTATTACTAAAGCAACAACTGTTTGTCTATTGAAACAATACAGTCTCCATATTTCTTCTAGTTTATCGATACTTGTTTTTAGAGCAGCTATAATAATAATAAATTATAATAATAAAGTTATTTTTCGCGATTGTATTTTGTTGATAGAACTGTTGTCATGCAAATTAGGTGCTTATTATTAATGCAATTTATTATATTAATTTATTTTCATTGGAAGATTATAAATTGATTTACATATCGTCTGCTACACCTTATGCCTTTGCTTTAGTAGCTAAATCACAAACAAATATGTTTATATAATTATGAAATATTATAAAACGTGCAGACTTTAGATAATTTACTCAATTACTACTAAATATAAAATACTTACCATAACCTATGTTCTTGAAAAACATGTTGCCGTAGCATGAGTAATTAAAAAATAACGAATACAGTTATCGAAATAAAGTATTTTTTTAGACATTGCCCCACACTAGGAATTTGTCCTGTATCGTGGGTGCGTTTACAAACATATAAACTCACATACACAAACATCCAGAGCCGGAACAACTATCTGTAGGTCATACAAATATTTGTTCCGTGTGGGAATCGAACCCACGACACGCAGCGCAGCAGTCAATCGCTCAACCACTGCGCCAACCGTGCGCCCAGTTTAATTAGTTAAGCCGTCCTATCATCAAGGTATCACTATGCGAATTTCGCTTTATATTTTTAAACTACTCGTAGAAGGCGTAGTCATATACTTAGGATTCCGATATGTATGTCCTTGAGCTCAAGCAGTTTTATAATATTACGATGATAACGATGCACTTTTGCGATTTATCCTGAAAATACGAGTAGACCTACCAACATATTTTACAGAAGATATCTAACAATAAAACACAAACTAAAGAGCCAAAATAAGATTTAAAAAGTTATGCAGTCGGAGTAGTCATATGGTTTTGGTCAGTTAGCCGACTGCACAGCATGATTTTCTTTTTGTTTACCTCATTTTAGTTCGCTTCTAAGCAATCGGCTTTCCTGATTTTTAAAGTTTAACTTTTTAGTTATCTTTTTTTTCTCGAATTACTTGTAAACATGTAAGTGTTATATATTTTTGTAATCACCTCTTAAATCCCTTCATTATGATGAACGTCACATAGGAACATACACACACATAGACTGCAAAACACATTTCCCTCCTTTGCGTCGCGCAATCGGATAAAAAGGAACTCTGAGTGATTATAACAAAGCTGATGATAAAACCAACAAGTTTGTTTATAATACTCAATCTTATCTACCTCTTGCTATCGGATCAGAGTACAAGGCATTGCATAATAGTACACTAACACTAGTGGTGGTACGTGACGTGACGCTGCCCATTTATCTCCCACAGCGCGTGTACTTTATCGGATGACACGAAAAGATACAGAGATACGAATATTCTGGGGTATTTATTTTCTTTAGCATGGACATCAATTTCATAATAGTGTAAATCTGTTGCCAGGCCTTTGTTCAAGCCATTCTTTTGCATTTTAAACTGTTTGACGTAATAGTCAAACAGTTTGAAATGCAATAGGTCATCACTGGCGATTTTGTACACACATTTAAAATTACTATCCATTTAGTTAGTCGGAATAAATCTACCGGTCGGCCTATTTTTTGGATCCGCTTTTCCAGTCCGCTATTGGTGATATTTCTTCTCATTGACTCCAAATAATTATCTAAATCGGTCATCTAGTCATATGCCTATCTTTACCCACTTTTCTATCTCCATGTGACCACCTAACTCGGTCAGAATTGTAAACTTAGTTTATCAGTTTGTAAAAAAAAACATGATATGCCATACTTTCCTGCTTAGCTTATTGAAGATCCAGATAACTTTATGATGAGCTTTTGTAAAATTTTGCAATATTAAAAAGTCAATTATAGTTTTTCTATTCAGTGCCTGTTTAAGTATCATAGAATAACAGTAGTATCCTTCCACTTCTGTTTATACGTACAGAGAAAACACTGCATATTTTAATATAATAATTGCACAATAAAATAATCTAGTCGTCGACCATCACTGATTTCACGGTTGTCTGCAGTGTCGATGGTTATCAGCTATAAGTGCTGTTAATTGCTCAGTGTTATCACGTGTCATCAGTTGTTGGTGCTCGAGTAGAAAGCTGCACGCTACCTGGGGGCACGGGCTTTGAATCCCGTTGGGTTCTGTGAGGGGAATTCATACAATTTTATGAAAATGGATCGATGGTTCACTTCATAAGCCTTTCTCCGTTCTGTTAAGATTATATTGTTTGTAGTGTTGTAGTTCTTTACTCACATTGTATGGTACATAGAAACCCGAAACATTCAATCATTAAAATAATGTTACTTATAAATAGGTTTTAATTCATAAGATGCATAAACAGCATGCAGCAATGCAGTCCTCACAAGCGCAATTACAAAATAATTCACGACAGTATTAATAGGTACATGTTACTAAAATGCTAACATAGCAAAAAGCCACCGCAAGCATAAAGTATTCGCGATCTCTCGAAGGTGAGGGCTAAATAATTGTCGTGATTGACACGGTCCCGGCTCCCGTTACGCGGAACCTGTCTAAGGGCCGGCGCAGCAGACGCACGGGCGCGCGCTGCGTCGCTGGCCACTGACCTCCAACCGGATACTACCACATATTTGCAAAAAATCTGCAGCAGGGCTACCTTAACTTATCATAAAAGTACAGTTATTTCTAGACTCCGAGTAAGTTATTCAAGGATATCTAAAGTCCCCTTGGATAAATGCTAAAAATGCTTTGATGCAATAAATATCAAGTATATACTATTGTTGATTTCCATATCGACCTCCATAATGAGTGACAACTGGACGTTTGGAGTACCATTAGCTTCGCGTAAAAATCTTATCAGTTCTATAAATAACCTTAATTGCCTGCACTGATAACAGGGGCTATCTTTGGAATAGCGTCATCGTGTAAGCATTAAATTATGTATCTTCACAACGTATATATGAAGATTTAAATTAATCGTCAATCATATTTCTGTGTGCAAAACCTTGACATGTCTTGATTCAAAGATAAGTTTTACAGTTCTAAGAATTATTTGCTTAAGTTTCAGTTAATATTTTGATGAGGTTTTTAATGTATCTACATACATCTATACTGCTTCTATATGAGGAGTAGTATTTATTTAATTCTCATTGTTTTTCTTTACGATTTCTCTTACTGACAATTTGTTTCCGCTAAGTGACTGATTAAATTTTATTGTTCTTTTGTTGATATTTAGTCATAAATATTTATATTTTCTTGGTTGTGCATTTCGGAACGACAATCGATTCGTTTCGGTTTTTTTTTCGGTTCATTGCGTCAAAGCTAATGACGCACGCGTCGGATTCGCGACAGAAATAATTACGGAACTCCCGTCTAGACGAACTGCGAACGATGGAGCACACTGAAAATCACACTTTTATTTTCAAACGTATCATGATTTGCAATTAACAGTTGTAAATCAATAAACTTCTTTAGAACACAATGAAGATACAGTATTTTATGCTAATCGCTGAAACTCATGCACACTGAAAATCACAATTTTATTTTCAAACGTATCATGATTTGCAATTATAAATTGTAAATCAATAAACTTATTTAGAACACAATGAAGATACAGTATTTTATGCTAATCGTTGAAACTCATACCTTTAGAACATCAAAAGCTGTATGTACAGATAGTTGTTGTTTTTTTCAAAATATCCTGCCTGACTCATAGCAGTAATGCCCATTCGTTTGCTTTCGATTGTTGTTTATGTATTTTACTGTTATCCTGTTATGTGCTTGTGGTTAAACGTCATCGATCCTCAATGGAGTTACAAACGCCAAATCAAATTAATAAAAACGAAATATAACTAGATCCATATCGTTGTAAATAATCTTTTGTGTAAGTCTAAAATACAAAGTTGAATGAAAACTAAAATAAGGTCAATTAGAACAGACATACACTTCAAAATGGTTGTAGAGCCGAATTACATGAATACATGTGCCTTATGCACAGGTATCCTCAATCCAAGCCTGAACTTTGTGAAATAAAGGCTTAGGCTTCCAACCGCATTGACGTCAACTACTTGGTAGTACTCGTGGTCACTCGTGGGTAAACAAAAATGTACTGACGCAGTTTACTAGATGAATAAGAATTTCCGGTTCTGTGGATTTAAGATATGGATTTTGTCAGTTTGAAGTTGATAGATCAAACTGCTTGTAATCGAACTTAAATGGCCTAATTACTATTGTTGTGGTTTAAGAAGGTCAATCGGGGTTCGTGAATGGACAACATCATCAAATGTGGTCGGTTAGCAGGAAAATACACTGCGGGCGACGATCTAATGTTTTAGTTTATCTTGATGACTCACTGGTGGTACTAGGAGGCAAAAGGAATACTTAGTGGAAAATATATACCGTTAGTCCGCAGTCATTTATAATAATAAGTATTAGTTTTAGGCTTCATGCATGAATTTGTCAAGTTTCAGTATGCAAGACATTTCTTAATTTTGAGAAGAATATGATTTTTTTATTATTGCTAGGCTTCCGCTTGACCACTATCTCAATTAATGGTGAACGATAATGTATGTGGTCGACGATGAAGCACGCTTGCCTTGAAGAAACCTATACACTCATGATTTAAAGACTCCCAGGTAGTAGCTTTCAGGAAATACAGACTCTGGCAAGGACTCTTTAGCTGTATAGGTAGGACGTCTACCATGTACCGATGACGCATCGCCGTACATCTTGTAGTCCAATGATGGAACGGGCTTGGAGGAGGCATCAGTTCATGCAATTCCATCGCACACTCCCCGAAATGTAACCGATAAAATACCAACAGGCTGGCAACTCGGCGCTTATGTTTAAGGTTCTGGAGCTTAGACTCGATCAGTATCTTATTGCCGATGAGTCTTGACCCGTTTATCGATCGACTCAACTGCATCCAGTTGGTAATAGGCAGATCCGTCCCAGAGATGAGAGCAGTACTCCATGCATGATCTTACTTGCGCCTGATACAAGTTGAGCAACTGTTCTGGCGTGAAGTACCGTCTCAACTTTGCAAGGATCCCCAAATTTTTGGCAAATTTGAATATAGCTCGATGATTGTAGAATAATAGAATTGTTTGATTATATAGTGTTTTGAAAAATTACCTTTAAAGGTTGCAAATCTTCTAAGAAAATAGTTCGACCTTTGTGGAACATTGTGTTTACCCTATTCTTTAATAATCTTCTGTTCCACGAATTCGTCCCACTTTTAGGAAAGCTTTTATCGCGTCGTGAATAAACTATTTACTGTTCCAATCACTCAGTATTTTCGTGTATTGTTGGATATTTGCGGGCTTCTTCCTTATTTGTTTACTGTTAACCGTTATTTGTTGGTGTTAGCTCTTATAGTGCGTTCGTCAATGCATGGCTGCGTCTATTTGCGTGGTTCTTGCTTTCATCACGCTGATGGACCGTGACTCTGCGTACAAAAACTTCGAGCCTTGAAAACTTTTGTGTTAGTTACTTGTAAACCTTCAGGTTTCCGTGTTTTCGTTTTCCGCATGTACAGTTAAAAACAGTTACACTTAAGAACAAGATTGTATAGCTTTTCAGAAATATGTTCTTTTAGTGAACTTGTGCAGAGTACGTTTATTTAGCTAAATATATTTTACCGAAGCGTAAACAAATTACGTCAGTCGATACCTGGAACTGATGAATTTGTTATTGCTGATGACGTATTCTTCATGTACGAACTCTTTTATATTTTAATTTGATCAATAAGCCGCTATTGCGTATTATTTTGCTGTTATTTTTGCTTTGCCCACATTTTCCTTGACTGTTGTTTGGGACCTAGAGTATTTATCTGAAACAAATTAAGTTTACAAAGTGACAAAGAGGCGTATACAATATGTGAAGAGAATAATGGTATGATGCCTCGAGTTAAATTTGTATGGTGGTTTGTGCTTATCGTTACCTTAATAGATACTGATTGTTTGCACTCTTCCGAGGAAGTCGTCTAGGATTAAATGGTAGTCAATTTCGCTCCAGCCAACTGTAAAATCGAATCAATAGTTTTTTCTCCATCAAAAATAGGCTTCCGTAACAAAACCATCAGACTAGGAAGTTGGACGTTGATTTATATTATATTTAGTGGGTTTTGACCATGACTGTAATTTGAACCGGGCCTATAAAAATAATCGATTGATCGGTCTAGGCCTCAGGGGAACGCCTAGCGGTAAATATTTTAAGATAATTGCAGGGTTTCACTTAAAAATATTTATGTTTACTGGTTCTGTTTACTTCTTCGTCGTATTGGTGATTCTAACTAAAAATAATAATATGTATGTTTTGCCCATAATTCAGCCACGTCGACAGCGTTGGCATTTTGTTCATAAAGGTCTTACATTCCTTTGATCATTTAATATCAGGTTCAGGAAATCAGGAAACCTAGTGCTGAAAACTTGAGTTAATTTTTTCACAGAACAAGAGCATATTCAGAAATACTTTCAAATAGCAACACCCACTCGTGCGTGGGTTCTAAGATAATGTAATCCAAAGAGAATATATCGTTCATTTGATTCGGAACTTTGTGTAGGTGCTGACATTACTCCTTGACCTTTAGCGTACGGCGTGGGCCGCTTGTTTACCTAACAACACATTTCCACGAATAATGTACACAGAAAATTGTATCATTTATGGTACAATCAGTTTGTTTATTTATTGATAAGTGAGTGAAAACTGTAGAAGACCTTATTCCTCTCGATTAGCTTCTGCCAGTACTTACTTATGGGACATACTCGTAAATTCTGTTACACTTTAGCAACATTAACGGTCGATTTTGTTTAAGAATGATGTCTGTTTCAAGGTTACTGTGATGTTTATGCCAACGTTATCATAAGAACAAAACCGACTTATCGACTTCGTTTGCGTGAAAAGTATTTTCTTATCCCTAGGGAACATTATACCGGGATGAAAAGTACTGTATTGGTATTCCAGACTATAATATATATCTGTGCCAAATTTCATACAGATCCATTCAGCCGCTTTAGCGTGATTGAGTAACAAACATAAACAAACACATCCATCCAAACATCTTTCGCATTTATAATATTAGTAAAATAATTATCACTACATGTTATAAAAAAAGTCCCCGCCGCGTCTGTCTGTTCGCTGACGAAAAAGTACTGAACGGATTTTCATGCGGTTTTCATCAATAGACAGGATGATTTCTGAGGAAGTTTGGTTGTTAATTTGGTTGAAATGTGATGATAATTGTTGAAAATTTCGGCAAAAGTCAAGCCGCCTGTGCTACACACAACATTATATTAAAATTAATTACCGCCTGGGCTATTTCATCGAAAAAGCTGCCTAATCCCTTTTAAATATAACAACACAATGTGCAACCATAATAACTTGTATTCAACTTAATATGATTAAAGAAATAAATTATTGAAAAACGTCTTGGCTAAGTTTGTTTACAACCACGAAACCATTGACGTCGCTGCAATTAAGATAAATCCGCTCTTTGGCCGCCTTGCTGGCCGCTATTAGCTACATCATTTATGTCACCCACCTCAGAGAAGTTTAAAAAAAACATGACATCATATTCGTGTGTCGGTAAAGTAGGTATGTTATTTTTAGATATGCGAAACTCAACTTGTTTAATATGTCTAGACTCGAGATAATATTATACTGCTTCAACTTGATTTTTACAGGTTTTATTCACTTGAGCAGAAAGAGTTTTAGTTATTTCTAGATTTCATAAGTGATTTATTTTCTCTTTTGTCTTCTGGTTGTCTCATTCACGATGTTCACATAACATTTCATGAACTGAAACGTTATCTTTATGGGTGAACTAACTATGGGCTGTATGAATGTTTAACAAATTAACATTTGTTTTTATTTTAATTGCCGTCATAAAATTGTGTCTGTCTTGGGCTGTGTCTGCTATTTTAATTATTTCCACTGTAAATTGGTATTTCTACGGCTTGTCTGTCTTACTTGTCTAGGTTTAAAATATGACTTTCAACCTATGCTTTCCTGTCGTTTTCTGCCGTTAACGTCGTTAACTTTCGCTTTCTTGACGTTAGCTTTCTTTAAAACCATCATGGACCATCTATATGTTATGATTTACTAAAATTAGTTCAAATTCCCTGTCGTACCCTTCTAGCAAACGGTTCGTTTTCATGGCTATGACTATCGGCACGTTTTGTCAGTCGCCACTATCACTCCGTAACTACTCCCCATTCATACTGGGGTAGCCACCACCACTACACTACACACACACCTGCCAACCTTGGCATGTTCCCACCGAAGTTTGTGTTATCAAATATAAATGTAGAGCAATTAGTGATATATAATATAACAGTTATAATAGAATTTTAAAGTTAGTATGTTCTACAATCTGCATATTGTAGAAGTCATGCTAAAATGATGTCATTTCAGATAGATGATTAATCTAAACCTCCAATAAACAGTAAGTTAATAATAAAAACAACTGTGATAAATATTATTTTATAAATAACACTACTTTATATCATGCAGCTTTATACCAGAACAGCCTTTCAATTTTGAAAATACATAAAGACGCGTAACCATTTTTTGTTTCCTCATGTTACAAAGTGAAAGTATCAAGGTATGCAGTATGCAGACCTCTTTTCAAAAAGTGACGCAACAATCAAAATGTTTTCATATCTGAATTCAGAATTGTGTTTTGCAATATTAAAATGGCAAGTTGTACTTTCCAAACTAGGCGCGGTATTATTTTTGATTGATTATATCGTTTTATTTTTTCATCAACATTTTGATTGCAGACGCTGCAATTTTATTGTAAAAATTGCAATAGCTTTGTTCAATATGCATCATAGTTGCTGTTAAGCACGGTATTAATTTTTAATTGAATATATCGTTTCATTCTGTTTATCAAGATTTTGATTGTTGATGCTGCAATATTATTGCAAACACTGCAATTGCTTTTGACATTTACATGATATGGGTAATGACATTTCAAGTTGTCTGCTAATATTTTTTTCACATGACCATAAGAGCAAAACACCAGTATCATGAACACTATGCGACTCGTTTCTTTCAATTAAGTCTCACGCGCAAAATAAGCGCATGATTCACTCTGAGAAATAAGAACATTTGAATTTATGGGGTCGCGCGTCGTATCAACTGCAATGAAGAATTTGTAACAGGATATTGACAATCATGTCCACTCTGAACTATTTTCGATAGTTTTGATACTTTCATCGATCATCGCATTGAAGACAACGAACGCTGACCAGACGTCATAAATTCTGCAAAGCCAACTGCTACTGTTGCCTAATTTAGCTCTATTAATTTTACAATTTGCGTCTATAAAGTCTACGTCTGTTGTTTTGTTTTAATTTCAGGGTTAAGTTATAGGTTTTAGATTAGTTAAACGTTTTTTGAAGCACCTTTAGTTAAGCGGTTTGTGCCTTTCAAATATTTTCCTTGTTCATAAATTCTGTATTTATTAGCAATAACACCACATTAGGTATTGTTGTGTGTAGTATATTACGTAAAAACGATGTTTTTATTATTTTTATAAGAGTAATGTGCCTTTTAAATAATCCTTTTATCACCTTATTAAATCATCATATCTTGAGCACTGTTTGCATTCTAGAGCACAAGGAATTAAGTGGTTACATTTATAGACACAAAGGTTCACGACAATTGGTCTCATTGCAGTCGTGGGCAGGAAGCGGCAATAACCCAGTGTCAGCGGATCAAACTCCAAAATTAACTGGAGTAGACCACCACCTGCCGGTTAGCGCCAGCGTTGGCTCAAATATATCCTCGTTAAGAACGTGATGGCGTATTGATGTCGTATGGCCGTTGGTACCAGATAGTACTAGAGGCGACTAGTAACCTTCATTGGATAATGTTGTCGTAACACACGTAGCTTGGAGATCGGGTCATTGAATGAAACTGTTGACATGACTTTGTGTGAGTTTTCATTTATGTTGACTAGGCTACTGCATTCGTTAGAGTATTGTTTAAAGAAAATGGAGCGTTTGTAGTATTTTGTGCGTGATTTATTCTAATTGTATTTAGTTTGAAACCGTGAAGCAGAACAAATTTCAAGCACAATGAGTCTTTGCGTGTGTGTGTGTGATGTGAAGTAAAGATGTTTCTATTTAAAGATTTATTTAATTGTTCAAGTTACCTTCTAGTCTCCTTCATGCTTGGACCAAAACATTTGTCCGAGATGACCTCATTGGCATTCAGTTGAGAAGGCTTGATACTCTACACTACACTCAGCACAGTTCAATGAACTTCTCGTTCTGCAAATTAACAAGTATGTTCTAAGACTAATGGTTAGTTTGTTTGCTCTTTTTTCGTTTTTCTCACAATCGTAAAACTTTTTTCTAAGTAAGATTACTCGTATATTGAGTAACCAAGGCTTCCGTTATATGATTTATGTCTATCTTGATTTCTAATTTATTCTTTATTGGCCTTTTTTTTAAGAATATCTTGCCACAATAAGCTTCATTCACCAATCAATAAATTCCTCGGCCATTATTCACGTTACGACCAGCAAACATGTCGTGTATATCAACCCCATCCATCAAATACTTGTGTGTACGTGGTTTGATTCACAAACACATCGCACTCTTGTGTGATAAGTGCAGTATGTATAGTTTGCGCATCAAATGCACAAATGTAGGGAGTTTCCAGTGGCACTTCTGCCAAATTGTCGATATCCATTTATCTTTATAGTTCAAGATTAGACGAGATTGCTGGTGAAAATATCTGTTTGTGTTCTTTGATTTTGTAATCCGCATCGGTAGTTTCGTTTTGATCAATAGTGGAAGTTTTGGTTAGAGTTTTATTGAAAAACTTACTGAGAATATGAGACACTCCAATTTATGTTTCTTATATTTAGCTATTTTCGGAAAGTCCGGACAACGCTGATTCGTGGTCATTCATGTGCCTATGTCAATACTCCATTCAGGAATCTATGAACATTTGTTGGCCGCCTGGTTGTTAGTAAGCTGTCGGCTTCCGCTGGGTCTCCGCGACCTACCGCACGCGATGCGCGACGCCGGGACGCGACGCAAGGTCTAGGTCCCGACTCCGACAGTAAACACGACAACAGGTGATGATGCTACATTATCTTCATCGTTTAAAACATTATTTTATCTTTAACGTCAACATTAACTAATGCTCCAATAAAATCAGCCATTGCATATTTGTTTGTTGCTAAGTCTTCTACAGAAGCTCCACGTGCCATGGACTCTTAACGCTATCTAAATGCCAATGTCTGAAATTTTGATGACATTGTTGAATCTCGTGATTTTCCGATGGCTCAGCTGCCAATAAATCAGTGACATTAAAATCAGGAGTTCTTTCCAACAGGCCAATGTATTAATTAATGATTTAATATCTATCGTTAATGAATGAAGAAAGTAAACAGTGGTCGTGAATGACTGACTGTGGAGTCAGGGTCTTCCGTTTAAATGTTTGCCAAATTGTTTACATAAGATTGTGAAAGAAATATTTATGTATACAGTGACATAACAAATAACAGTTTTGACTACACGTGCACTGAAGTCGGGTCGTCGGTCAAGGATGAGTTCCGAATTATTTCGTACTTCTTTGTGTATCTTGAGGGGTCTCGGATTTATTGAACCAGGAAATATGTGTTACACGTGTTCTCATACATATATCTTTTTATAATTATTGATGCCACTGCCGTTTTAAAACTACACATAATTATTTTGATATGTGTAGTTTTAAAACGGCAGTAAGATCGGCCTGTTGTTCAACAATGTCTATTGGCTAGGCGATATCAATTAGTGGTGAACACAAACTTGGGCTTATGCGGTAACGTCTAAATATATCTTCATGATCACTCTTCACTGTCTCGCACATGTTGGGTAATTGATGATGTGAACCGTTCCGCGTACAAGATCATGTTTGAGCAACGAAAGCGAGAAGAGAGAAAACAAAATTAAAGACAGAAATATTTCATGTAAGCTCTAAAATTTTCATCGATCAAATTAATAGTTCCGAAACCTAAATATAACTTTAGTTGGTATCAACTGTACACAAAAAGGCGGGCCTACCGGAAATCTAAAAGGGTTCTGCCTCTAAATAATGCTGCACCGGAAATGACGCGCGGGCAGCGATGCCAGAGTTGGCTGCCAGTGTTTTTGGCTCGTTAGTGCTCTCGTACATACGCCGCTGAATGGCGCTCCCACTGAAAACTTTATAGATTCATATGTGCCAGAAACCGTATTTCATGTAGAATCGTGGTGCGATTTTCTGGAACACTTTAAGATATTATTCGGAGAAAGCTTTTTGGACTTTATTGCGCCACGTTTATCATAATCTTTCGTTTGAATTTTGCTGCTGTGTTGCTTGCCTTACCAATCGTTAAATTCCGCATCTTAAGTTAATTCTTGAACATTTTTCAATGCCCTCTTTAAAAACACGGAATACGATTGGAAACCACAGCATATCAATTCCGGCTGAACAACCGCGCCATCCGCTCTTACAACACCTTTCGCTTCAGCCTTTGATCCTTATTCAAGCACCGATTAACTTCGACTGAAAGCCGTTTCTATTATAAGTATTCCGTAAATGGCGTTCCCATCGCCGTCTAAATCTGTCTCGACATCGGACATATCTATCGCAGCGTCTATATGTTTGGCCGGCTATTCTGGTTAGGCTATAAATGGCGCCGCTTCGACCGAGTATTATTAGCGTTGGCCGCGCGACTCCCGAACATAACGCTTCGCACCTGATTGGATGCTGGCCAGATATAGACCTCGTTATGTTCGCTCAGGACTCGTGTGTCAACTATGACTATAATGGTACTGGTCAAGTGCGAGCGAAGTCTGGCTGCTTGGGATTCTTCTGTGTGGTTATGTCAGAGATTATATTGGTATTGATTGGTTTCTTCCGTGAGGAAGAACATGAATCGAATATCTATATAATTGAACCACCCGCTTAAGAAATTTGATGCAAATGATCTCTAAAATCACCTATATGATTTTATTGTGGTGGATTTTTTACTGTCGTTGTAAATAATCGTGTTAGTCTGATTCTGTAGCAAGAACTTTGTTAAAAATCTCAGTCTGGCATTGGCACAGTAATAGCATCACGGGAAATTTCCCTCGTACCCGTCTGCCACTTAATCTCGTTTAATGCGTATTTTCATTTACTTGCGGTCGTAGTGATAAATGTAAGAAAAAGAAGATTGTAGAAATTGGTTTCTTAATCATTTTGATTTATTGATTGTAAGGTGCAGTTTAAGAAAGTGGATAAGCCAAGCTTTGTTATATGACACTCCGACTAATCGTTTCTAAGTTTCAATTGACAAATCGAAAGTTGAATCTAACCGTTCTTTTGTGTGATCTTTAAACCTTTACTTTTGCAATACAATGTTGTCAGTATTTATGAACGCAGTATCGTTTCCAAAGTCGGTCCTTAACCAAAACTTCAAGAAAATTAGCCGCATCTCGATCTTCGTTTTCACCAACATTTCTAATGCCAAACCAGGTCAGTAATAAACCTTCACCAGCTCGTCACATAATGGATGTCCTACTTGTTACTCCTACTCCTACTACACGTTATATTTATGCGGGAGGCGTGTCGTGTCATCGGATTTTGTTTTAGTTGGCGTCCGAGGAACGCCGCGAGGTCGCTCCGGATGCCAACGGATCACAGCAGATCCCAGCTCCGGATCGGGGAAACTGCATGTTACCTGGGTTATGAGGCGCTTCATGTCTCATGAGCCTTTGTTTTCATACGTGTGTGGTACAGATATAATGGTGTACTAGACATTTGCTTTAGTGTAGTTGACAGTTGCTCTCTTGATTTGATCTAATTCAAAGTAATATAGATCTTTAACCCCATCACGAGTCAAAAAAGCGTGACCAAAACACATGACTATTTACAAACAGTATCTAACGTGAATTGGCTCTAAACATTACTGAATCATTGTCCAATCTAAAACAATTATATCATATTGTAGAGCGGCCCAACTCCGTACGTTTGGCAGGCCGGGTGACCGTGATTTATCCTCGCAGAAGGTGTGGAGTAGATGAGCAGCTTGGCACTTCATATATCTCTTAATTTTGTGGTAATTGGACATACTATTCTTGGAAGTTTATCTCAATAGAATGTCTTACAAAGTTCCGAAGGGAAGATAATTCCTGTACCCACATAACTCACGCGGTCGAACCTAGTGTCATCATTGATGAATACTGTGTGGCACTCAGTATATCACTGCTAAGCTCTCTCTGATGTGCGACATGATAGAAGAGCCGTCATACGTTTACAGATAATATATTTGCGAAAAACTATTTAGATATCTATATTCGTTGGGATTTCGGGACCAATATGAAATGGTATCTTCGGATTTTTTATAAATGTAATCGCTACGGTTCTGCCAGCTGTCAATAAGAATATAATAAATAATTGAATACATCTCGAAGAGTTATTTCAGTAGGTACCTACAAACACCACACCAGAAATGCTTTTAAAAACACACGATATCATTCACATTCTTGTTCAAACATTTGAAAAGTGAGATGTTAAACCGAGCTAAAATATACAAAGAAATATTTCACGTAAGTTTGTTTATAACATTTACTTTAGCTTCGGCGCGCGGCGGTCGGTTGCACGAAAGTGTAGTTAACACCTAGCTCTATAATTAGGCGCTAGGCGTGACGCGACGAGTAAATTTAAAATAATTATAATTAAGTACGTACGGTGGGCATGTTAATCGGCCGTTAGCTGCGACTAACCTTTGTGATTTATGTCGTACGGTTTGCGTGGGCGCAGTAGAGATTATTAAACGTTTTTGTTTGAGATTTATTTTAAAGATTTGGAAAAAGCATGTGCTTTTTATAGATATTTGATATTGGCATAGATTTTTTGACAAGAACTTTCACTCTTCAATTTAATGAGCTGATGAAATTCAAAGTCTTATTAAATGATTAACAAAATATCTTTTGATTGCTTTTGGAAATCTCTCAAATTATCTATCAAGCGTGTGTCTAGCACATAATAGATAATTCTGTTCTACCAACTTATTGACCGAGACATTTTCTTCCACGACAGTGACGTCCATTTTGCAACTTCCCATTGGGAAGTGGCAAGACGTCAAAGTTAACATGTCAGTTCCAAAGTGTAATGAGACGTATGTATGTGGCGCTGGCGGTGCAGTCGCCTTGACCGCAATGCGGCAGACTGTGAGTCGCCGCGCGCACGCGCATCTTACCGTGAAGCGACGGGTTCGGTTCCAGATTAGTGTGATATGGAACATTCTTAACCATATCTTTTCTTGTCGTGCCTTTGGGAGTGACAATTTTTTGAAGTTTTCGAAGTTGTTATAGCTGATAGAATATCAGTTAGTTCAAGCCCTCTTGTCCCACGATACCTGGGGACGATGCAAAAAGTTTTCTCCGTACCCTCTCCCCTGTCAATCGTCACGCTATCGTCCACTCGCTTTTCTTTCATATCATTCCTTACACAATTTCTGAGGACTATAGATTGGACGATAGACTGTAGGGAATTATAGCATATAATCCTGAGCAATTTGTAACTAAAATTGTTAGTTGGATATTTTATCCTGTTAATATTTTCCCGTTAACGGATATATGTGTTACAAACGATAATTAAGTCCGTATTTAGAGCGCTATAATTAAAGTTTGATATATATACAGTTCTATTTGCGGTTGCTCTAATTGCGGTCATTGCCTATTAATTTAGAGTATATAAGTAGATTTAGTATCCTGGTGTTATTTACCTTGTTCGATATTTGGGCCACAGAACTACGTGGTTAGTTCTTAATTGGAATAACCTATTTTTAGACATTTTAAAACGTAATATAACGAATTTTTATTGATTTGGTTGATACTGGTTGCTATATATCGCCAAATTGGTCAAAATGCAGTAAGATGTAAAAAAGATTCTTGCACGTCAAAAAATCCTCCAAATTTCGTCACTCATATTAGCTCTAAGCCCCAATACTCCGGTCCATATAGAACGATCCCCTATCCCTCTCCCTGCAGTGTTGTAACACGGGCAAGGTGATGCATCAGAATAGTTCGTTGTGCAACGCACCCTGCCGGGCCAAGGTCCAACCGAATTAACAGCTGGTCACTAGTCGCAGAACTCACCGCTCAGCTGGTACGCGCTGTGACCCACTTCGAGTAATATAGATGTACCGAGGAGTTGGAGGGACAGCCATGGTCAGCTGATTGATGGCTGGTAGGTGTATATTTGACACAGTCACACTCAAAAAAGATGACCTAATGTAGAAAGTTTGTGAAAATTGTAGCGATCTGAAATCGGCTTATAGAATGGTGGTGGATGGAGCTCGATCTTGGTTAGGAAGGAACATCTATTAACCTTAGAAATTAAACAAGGAAGATGATGCATCCCTGTTTGTAAGCAGGAAATTTTCTCTCGTTAAATGTCTTGCTGTGGTACCCGTTCATGCAAAACAGTGTTTTACAAACATTTTAGAATGTTTAACTAATTTGTTATTCCAAATATGTTATTTATCTACACTCATAATCTCAAAGCCATATTCAGAGCACGTAAAGAACCTGACTTTATGCCAAAAAAGTGCGATAATTACATTCTTACCCACATTCCGCCTTCCGTTTTCCGCAAGCTATTTGCCAATTCCATCAGCAGTCTTATCACGGCGTGGCAGAGTTGCTGTGATATAAGTGGCAAGCTTGCCAATCACCTGCGTGATGGATGGGGTGAGGGCGCCAGCTGGCCTGCAACTGGCAGGGAAGCGGGATTCGGACCGGGTCGACGCCGCCGCCGCAGAATTTGGGACGGGTCAAAGAACATGAATGAGAATGTCACACTCTTGCAAGTGAGAGTGGTATAGATGTTAGTTGTTTTATTTCGTTTAGAAGTACCTATTGGTTGTTAGTTATTACTGGCTGTTGTTGTTGTTGCATAATATCTGTAGTTCATATCAGTTGTTATTGGTAGGTACTATGCCGCAAGCTAGGGCAATGAAAATTTGTCTCATTGGAGAATACTGATGCATACAGGCAAAGGTAATTATTTTGTAGGTGCAAAGGGTATAGTCACGAGGAAAATACTTTACCTCCCTTTATAACGTGTTAGTACGATGATCTAATTGGAGGTGACATACTTATTTGTTTGTTTAGTGAACTTTAGACTCACACTTACACTCTCACGCACACATCACATTTACTTTCCGTGGAGTTCAACAATACAAACAACTATACATAATTAATGAATAACCTAATCAGAACATTAATTGCATCCGTTATTTATGTACTTAAACGATCTACAATAGAGCATCAACGAATGTGATAGTTAATTAATTGGAAGGGATATAAACAAAACTTTCTATCAAATAAATAGAGAAAACACTGGGGCATACACAGCGAGTGTTTGAGCGAGATAAACGTAAACACGTTGATAAGGGAGGGGGGGGGGATAATACCTCCGCTGTGACATCACAGGTCCGATACTGCCGAGTTACTAGCGTTAGATCACTGCGAAAGTAAACAATAATATCAGTTCAGAAGCATTAAGGAAAATTAAAAATAGATAGACGTAATGTTCACTGTGCTAATTACACAGTGCTTTCTGTGATCAGATCACTTATTTTTAAGTGAGGACTGACTGAGGACCTGGGTTCGATTCCCGGGTCGGGCAAAGTGTTGTTGGGTTTTGCCATCTGGCATTTCTCAATAGCAGCCCTAAGCCAAGCCGGAGTCAGGATTTGTGTCCGAATGATGATCACTCATCATCATATCAGCTGAAAGACGTCCACTGCTGGACATAGGCCTACCCCAAGCGTCGCCACACTGATAGGTCCTGTGCGTTCTGCATCCACGGGACTCCCGCAGCCTTGACCAACGCAACGTCTTCCAGTACGCGGTCGCCACTCCAGAATTTTTGGCCCAACGGCCATTCCGTTCAGCATGCAATGCCCTGCCCACTGCCACTTAAGTATGGCAATTCTTCGGGCTATATCGGTAGCCTTGGTTCTCTTGCTGATGTCTTTGTTTCTGATTCGATCACGCGAGGAAACGCCGAGCATTTATGTCGAGCCGATTTGTGCCCTTCCCCCTATTAAAAGAGACTTTAAACATAACTGTGTGTCCTATAGGTGCACCCCTGCATATCCCTCGGAGAATACAGGCGTGATATTATGTTTAATGCATTTGATTGCCAAGCATAGTGGTTTTGACAATACACTCTCAAACGAATAAAATCTTGTCATGACGAAAAATGTTACTAATCACTAGCAAACGAAAACATGAAGAAATTCAGTTAAACAATGGCTATACCTACATATGTACTTATCCTATTTACCGGCAGCAGCACACATGGATACCATACTGTCAATGAATGGAATGTCTCCCGAGGCCGCGGCTCAAGCAGCAAGTGTGTCAAAGGAAACTCCCGTGCTATCGTATCGGTACCCGGTGCGCGGTGAGTGAATTAATTGTAGGAAAATCACCGACGCGCGCGCACCCGGCAAGCCTGTGAAGATTCCATTGTTAGCGGGGCATTGGAGGACTAATGACATGAATGTGATCGTGAGAGTTTTTCACCTTTGCCTGGACTTTGAAAATATTTTATGTTTTTATTTACGTATTTTTTTTCTTGTGCATAATGATCGAATGATATCATCGTAATTATTTATAACCGGGATTCACCCCACTGATGAGTATAGGTCTCCTCCTTCTTCTGCTATTCTCCATATTATTCATATTTCGGGCTTCCCTCATCCAAGTGTTATGATAATTATGATACATTTTAACAAAATCGGTTAAGGGATCTTCCTGATGGCGAAAGGCGACGAGCCACAGGTTGCTAAATATAATATGATTGCTATGTTTTCCTATGATTAATATAATATCTTCTATAGAATGCATCAGCAATTTTCCATCTCAACAAGTAGATGAGTAATTGAATAGCTTTAATAGAGTTCCAAGAATAACCTACATATATTTGCTGAATGCAATCTAGAATCTTGAATTGATTTGCCTCCCACACTCCCTATTCAATAGAAATATGAAAACACTGAAGTTCTATCTAATAAATACCTCCAATACGTACGTTCAATAACTGATATTGATACATTTAACGTAATAGATCCTGCAATTTATTGCATTCCACGAAAATCTAAAGGGTTTCTTAGATATTAAGTTCTAGAAAAAGCTTTGATGAGTTATGTTGTATATCTCCGAAGATCTAAATCGGATCTTCACCAAATTAAAATGGGACCAGTTTCGAAACATACTCTTTCAAACAAAAAAATAAATAAAATCGGTCCACAATTGACGGAGATATCGGTGAACATAAACAAAAAAAAAAGCAATCAAAGTCGAACATAGAACCTCCTCCTTTTTCGTAAGTCGGTTAAAAAAAGGTTTGAAAGCACAGCACCGCTTGTTTTAGTTTGTCAAATAGTGAAATTATTTGCCAAATAAACTCTTCCTCATCACAAGTGTATTTAATTTATGAGAAAGTGTTCCCGCAATGTCAGTGGGAGCCAGCTGACCGTTATCAGCGGAAGGGCGACGACCTCGCCGGAAGCCTTATCAGCTGGATACACCACGCTACTCATCCCACACCCACTTCTCGGTACCACACTTATCAAGGACTAGAGTGTCTGTCCCACGACGAGGATGTTTGTGTCCTATAAGTGTACTGTGTTGTGTATGACCTGAGAGATACAGTTGCGAAGATATCGTATCTGGAGGATGGGACATATTGTCTCTATCACTTTTACTTGGTAGGTCTCATTTACAGTTATATCAAAAATTGAGACTATTTCTAATATGAGAGATAGTTTGTAGGCTCGTTCATCCAGTACTCTCTTCTTGGACCCGTCCCGTATCCACCCAATATGCACAAATGCACTGTAGGTCTTCTTTATTGCACGCCATTTTACTCAGTCCCGGGTGTCTCGTATCTCTCCTTGCCTGATAATTTAACCAGATCGTTCGTTCCAGCTAGTTTGTGTTCCACCTACTCTCCTCAGTTCTGATATGGTGACTTCATTTTGTTAACTTGTTTATGTATGTTTCATCAGTCTGGTGCCAGTCTAGTACCAATCCAGTAAAATAATGACACATCGACAAGTTCAGCAGATCGATAAGGGTGGTTTTAGACAAGTTCTCAGAATGGAGGCAGTTGCGTGATCGGCTTTCGGGCCACGTTCAGGTTCTCAGTAAACATGACTACGTAGCTTTTATGTCCTGTTTGTGTACATGTTTAACAATAACTTGCACGGAATTTTAAGTGGCCTTATTTATTCGATTTATATTCATTAGGTACCAGCTGAATAATTTATATTGAAAACTATTTTTATTTTAACAGCAAAAAGAAGGTTAATATTCCAAAATTATAATGCAATTCTAGAACGAAATGAATTTTTTTTACGACATTATTCAAACTGCAGCTAAAAGCTATTATTTTGAGCGATTGTGTAATATTATGTGCATTATTTATTTGCTAAAACTTAAAAATTTATTAATTGCGCTGACTTATTTTTTTTTTTTAGAAACAATGTAATTACCTATTTAAGCACTTACACGAATCACTGTTATCAACTGGATTATCATTCTCTTGTATTCTGACTCTGAAATTGATGGATCTTTTAAAATAGAGTTGCTTCATATCAATACTTATTAGTTTGATAACCAATCCGTCCTTCCGATGAACCCTTTAGAGACGTTAATATTTCAATATCAATCAAGTCCACTTTAGAGCTCATATTCCATTCAAACCGCTGCCTCGTGGCGTTGGCCCTCGAACTTATGGAATTGCCCGTGTTGAGTGCCATCGATCGCTATTGTGTGCCATGGCAGGTGGATGATGGCCCAAGTCCAAGGCCACGCACGGCCACGGCAATACCACGACACGGCTGACGTAGCACTCACACGCATCACAAACATTCGAATCTCGAACGCTTATTTTAGAGGAACTGTAGGGTTATACCAAGAAAAATATATCTGACATCATATTTGTGATAAATATTGGTCTGTTTGATGTTATAACGAGGGGCGTGTCAATCAATGAATATATTATACCGACTTCTTACAAATCTATTCCGTCTTGTGACGTTCATACACACATCATTCACAAATACAATGATTGATTACAACGTGTTTACTTGCCAAGAAAAGAACGCTTGTGTTTAAAACGTTTGGCGTCTAGACGCTGTATTTCAGTTTTATAATTTTCACAATCAGCTCGACCCTGGAAATGAACTCGCATTTCAGCTACATAATAAACTCGCTTTGAGATCAAAATCATAGAATAAAGCTCTCGATTTAAAAATAAAGTAGCTTTGCAATATTGTAGCAAACACATTATCAGTTAATTTTAGAAGCGATAGAGATCGTAAAATGTTCGCAATCAACCCTAGCGACAACGTAGCTGTGAGGCAACACCAGTCACAAATAGAATTTATGTAAAATAAAAACTCGCTCGCGGAAATCCTATTTGTATAGCCGCGTCGTGAAAATAGAAGTTTGTGACAACGAGCGCGGAACGCGAGCGAGGTAGCTCGGCGGCGACGGGTAACGGGTTAACACTTGCACTATCGGAATAGTCTTCCTAAATAGACATTTTATCGCCGGCTATATCGAGCGGGCCACGACGGAACGGCTATTTAATTACCTAGTGGACATTCTTAATTTAGTTCTTGGACTTTTGATTTGACACTAGAACATAAAATATATTGAAATATCTTCTAAGAAAATTAAAAGTGCAAATCGGTCGCCGCATTGCGTCTATGTGACCGTACTTACAATTTCGCTTAATAAAAATTGCTTATCGGTTTGATGTAAATCGAATCGCGTCGAGACATCAGGATGGTTGCTCAGTCGAAATATTTACAACACTTTATCTTTGTATTTTGTGAATTGTATATCAGTACCACTTTTCTAAACCTACCTAATCTTCCTTTTCCAGGTAAGCCTGAGTCACATCGAGGAAACTGAAGTGATCGCTCAATCGATAGGTATCGTAACCACACACATTTCAATCTATATTTAGCAGCAGATAAGCTTGCACATAACGTGATTCATTTCATATTATTTACTTGATTACGTGAGGGGAGGTGTAAGCTGTCAGAGGTCGAAAGTGTATCTGTATCAGCAGAAGTAGGAGGAAAACATGTTATAGACTGCTTGTCTTGGTAGTGTTGAAATTTATGTAAAATATTACATCGTTGGACAGCTAATGATGCTCGAGCCAGATATTATTGAGGCTTTATTGGTATTTAAAAGATCTATGACGATGATTAGGAATGATAAAAACAAATCCATTGTTTAATGTCCATTTCGATAGTCAGATAAATAAATGACAGACCCATAACACTGACATAACTAATGAAGCGGAAAATCGATCCACAATCACTATAATTCACAAGCTCCATAGGCAGCAGTTATCGCATTGTCTGTAACTGCGTGATTAGCCACTAATTACTTAATTATTCCGTGTGTAACGTGGCTATTTCCAGACTACCCGCGCAGTTGCGGAACCATAACATTTGCAGCTAATAATATGGACTGTTGTGGCAATGTTTGCCTTGTTCAGTACTTAGGTACGTACAGATTTCAAGGTTGTGTTCAACATATATTTAGATTGGTGATTAAGTCGTTTATTTTTAGAACACTATTAATAATCAATTATCGAATACCAAAATTAACGAATATTTTTATTATAGTTTAAAATAATGCAATACCGAAGTTCTCAAACAAGAGGCGTCTTCATAAATAAATTAACTGAGTAAGCTTCGAAAACTACCCTGTGTCCTTCTCTTAGTACAATGCTAGGTAAAATACTAAACAGTCACTCTCGCTCGCGTCAGCAAGTCTGCAAATAAATCGATATGATTGTAAAACGAAATTGGAAAATCGAAGCTGTATAAACTACTTCAAATGCTATAAAATCACATTTACACATAATAGAACCAGCTATTCAATCACAATAGGTACCCATTTATGTCCCGCTACAACCTCCACAAAAACGAACCGAAATATAGTTGTCTCATAAAATCGGCATAACAGCTCATGATTTCGACACATGACCATATTAAATTGTGCTATTTATAGATATAGAACGTTTACCATTCGCGGTGTATGCAACGATAAACATGGCCGCCATGTTACGCTGATTACAAGTACCTATATTGTTTTAGTGTTCTATATTTAAAACGTCGCCGGTGACGTCACAACATGGCGGTATAGTGACCCGTTTGGGTTCGGTTATGGAAATGTTCCGCGATTCTTGTTGTGGAGTTTATGGGAGTTTAGTTTGGATGTTTTTAACATGTGTTGATGTAAAATTATGTCAGATGGTTTTGCGTTAATTTTTTGTAATACAGCAACTGAAAATTGTAAGGACTGGCGTTTGACCAATATCTCACCTGATGGTAAGCTATGTTGTGGTCGACAGTGACGCACGCCTGCCTAGAAGCAAACCCATTCACACTTGACTTAAAGACACGCGGGTTGTAGCTATCAGGTAATACAGACTCCGGCAGGGAATTCCTTCCCATAGCTGCAGTGATGTTATATAATATACTGAGGTAGATACGACGTCTGCGCGGCAATACAAACACAAGCTGACCAGCTTGAGTGAACTCAGTCTTGCGTCTGGCCGCGACACGAACGTACGTTTGAACAGTATGTTTATCTCTGACAACGGGGTCATATTTATGTCTCTGTGATCATTTAACCTACTCAGTGATAGAAATAAAGTCCTATGTAGGTAGCTAAAGTAAAATATCGCCATGTTTTTATTTCTTTATAATTGAGTATGACGTCTCTATAGGTTAAATTTCATAAGCAATGAAATTTTACTGCTCTGTAAGATCTCTTTGCTTATGAGATTGTACCTGCTTGCCTAGCTGTACCATATACATTACATTTTTGGAAATACTTGCCTTCGTTTTCTTCTAAATACAATATTTACAGACAGTATGACGCAAAAAAATACCAACTCGATATGTTGTCGTTCATAATTGGGTAACCTATTTCTGTATAAAACAACAATAAACTACTTGAACAAATTATAGTCAACTGGAGTACTTATTATGGTGTAAACACGTAGTCAACAAACTATTAACCATTTTAGTTTGTAAGTTTGTAGAAATTGTAAGGGACAATTAAAAACAATGATTGTAGTTTTATAACTTGAGGAAAATAGAAACAAAGCTACCTGTCGGTGACCGTAGTTGTACCGGGGGAAATACAAGGAAACTCTTTATTTTAACCTTCCTTATCTAGTTTGAAAAACACCTGTACGGGTAAGGGTAAGTATTGCTAGTGTTGAAGTTTAACGAAAACAAATCTACCCTACTTCAACACTATAGTCTTTCTTTGTCTAACCATACCTAAATATTGTATTTAAAGACCCGAGCCCCGTGTCACCCACTTGACTGAAAATTCCAGCTGGTCACAGTCACTGTTCTATGAGCCTTACTTGGGATAACACGTCTAACTAATTATTTCTGATTCAATTAAAGTAAAGGGTAATAAATTGTTATTATTAAAATTGTTAGACCGGTATTTCTTTGGAATCCGTCCTTTAACCCTAACAGCTAGAAACGATTGTAAAAACAGACTTATTTATCTTAGAATTGATGGCGCGACGCAATATAACTTCCATCGACAAGCGATATCGTACAAGTATTTTCTAACAAAATTTCAAGTGCAAATCGGTCGAATTGTATCACATTGCGTCCATGTAAACGAACTTGCAATTTCTAAAAATCCTTTATCAGAGTGATATAAATCGAGTCGCGTCGAACCATCAAGAAGGGCACTAAGTTGTCCGAATGTAACTAACCACTACAACATTATAATTGAATCCAACTTAATCAAATGCCTCGACTAGTGGACAAACAAAGCAAGCTGGCAACTACACAATACATAGTTTGACGTGTCGATACCTACACAAAAACTGTCCACCAGTAACTTTGAGACGACCCCTGACTGCCACAAGATAATACATATTAATGATCTCCTAATAATAGATCTTTGATTATTCACTAATCAAGTTTTTGTACTAGAAGAACAGGCCACGTGACGCGAGATATAAGTCTGTGCTATTTTTAGTCTAAGGTCTGTTTGCGTGCATATATTAACATTTGTGTCTGTATGTGTGATGGCTTAGCTATTAGACTGGTAGTTAGTGCTCCTAAGTTTAGTATGTACGTAGGCGTATCCGTTGCTTGACCGCCAGACTGTCGTGAATATGTAGGTAGCGTTGCTAAGAATGGTGCGATGCTCATCGTGTCATCTTGTCTCTGGGTTTTCCCATTTGTTTGTGGTTAAGTCGGCACTCGGTCTGCATAAAGTTATGTTCAATACTAATTTGCAATTTCTGAGTATTTGTTATCAATACAACAGAACTATAAATTGAGTCTGATACGAAGAAATGCTTGCAAACAGATTCGTAAAACCAACTGCACGTAATAACATGTTTACGAACATAATTCAAGAGATAATTAAATATGCACATAACATTATATTAACATTATTGTCTATTACTCGTATATATAGTGGCGAGCGCCCCGCGCCCCGCGCCCCCTGCACGAGCGAATTGCAGGCTGCTTTATTTATGTACTTATTATGAGCTGTAGTTGTTGTTAATAGGTAGATAGGATAGGTAGAGACAGACTGTTTGCATTGTTCTTTGAAAAAGCAGGTTAGAGCTGTCTAAAGTCTGTTAAAGCCTTGTATTAATATAGTAGATTAGAGTTTTGTAGCACTCTTTTGCTAATTAAGTTAGCGACCTTCCTAACGATATTATATCACACCGATAAGCGATTTTATTAAACAAAATTGCAAGTACCTACGTACACATTGACGCAATGCGATGCAAGTCGTTTCTTAGAAAATACCTGTACGACATCGGCTATCGGCACAATTTAAATTGCGTCGCGCCAGTGCCATCAAGAAGGTTGTCAAGCCAGTTTAGCGGCTATCTAAGGAATATTATAATATGTTTTGTAACAATAAGCACACTTAGCTATAGTGGCTGGGAGTGGTAGCTCAGGACTGTTTGCAAGCATGTTGTTAACATTCCTCGCATAGCAAATAGAGCTCGATAAACAAACGTGAAGATCATCGAGGCCAAATAAGTAGTTTTATATATTGTGCCGTCATTATTGTTGCACAATTACGAGCACTTTGTACTGCTCTGCGTTAGTTTTATAGGCAATGTAGGGTTGGTCGTATTCTTCTCAGCAAACCCTTTCATTTGATAACCATATCATTGCACTGCACAAAAAAATAACTAGTCCGCCATATTAGATTATGTATGCGAAATTTCAAATTTCGGTAGCGGATAACTGCTTTAAAAATTATTTGCAAGATTTGACCCGGAGACAGTTACATACTTACATACATTGAAGTGAAGCAAATTGAATTAAAACGAATGCGTGAATGAAATGTATGCATGTAGGTAGTGCCCTAAAGTTCCTTCACTCTTTAAGGAAAAACATGACAAAGGACCATTTAATTTATTACGTTGTTTTATTTGTACTGTAATTGGTACAGTACGGTAAATTTATAAATTTTTCCCCGTTGGTTGTATAAACAGTGTCACGCCGGGCTATTTGAATGGTATAAATAGCCTTATCGGCCTGACTGATTATACCATGGTTTTACTGAGCTATTTCTGTATACGGAAGTGATTATGTTGTGTTTCCATTGTTGAGTAACATGATTATACGAATAATGTTTACCGCCGTGTAGGCATCGATGCAGACACCTTAGGGTTTAGAAAAGTTAAATTCTATCTACGAAAGCGTCGCGTTTGTGATTGGAAGAAAGGCAAAAATGTTGGCATAAATGTATGAGCCAAACGCTATCGAAATGGCAAGTTAGCAATCCCTTACATAGGTGGCATTTCGACCACCGCCAATACTGATACAGTGAAAATTTGTTCTATCTCGTATTTATTCCTAGTTTTTCAATCAGAACCCAACCTGTGTTACTTATGCTACTAATGTCAAAATGAAACTATGCTATGCTATGCTTTTGGGTGTACCCACCTAACCTCAAAATCCTTCTACAGTTTTAGCTGTAAATCCACCTGAAAAACACCTTTTATGGTAATTTAAAGAGCTGATATTGTGACACATTAGATATGACCAATATTATACGTAACTTTGCCACTGTTTTCCATTGACTTCCCCATAGGAAAACACAACGTTAACGCTGCCGCAGACAGGGAAAAATTGAAAAGATAGAAATGGTCATCGGGTGTACTATCTGTAGAACAATTTCTGTATTTATTTATGATTGGTAGGCTCGCGGTTTTACTTTGACCATTATCTCACCTGATGGTAAACGATGATGTCGGTCGACGGTGAAGCACGCCTGTCTAGAAGTAACCTATTCACTCTTGACTTAAAGACTTTCCCGTTGTAGCATCGCGTCTGTCTGTGTGTGGCTATGCACAGGCGCGATGCTACAATGCTATTTAAGTTGAATCCAATCTAAAAATGTAAATTGTCTTGATTCATATAACAGAGTTGTTGTTCGGTGATAAAAACAGAAATAGCAATCGTGGCGGCCGCTATAAATACAACACATTGACAGGAAAAGTGTCCGTAATATATTGTGTAAAAATAGCCGGCATTGTTTGGATTATGTTCGCGATATAAATAGTCTTTAGTGCGAGCTTTATGTGCTAGTTGGCGACTATCGCTTTGTTGAGCTGTATATAAAGTGCCACGTTATATACGTAGCTAGTAGGTACGTACGTCTCATAAGTAGTGAGGAAGACTTATAGGACTTGAAATAGGTAAGTATGTGATTGAATTTTTTATCTTCTAAGGCTTTCTTGCTTGTGGGTGTCGGTATTAGTTTTTTCAATGGGATATTTGATGCTGTAAATAAAATTGCAATTCTAGATGACACATAGCAGGAACTACCAAACAAGCGTTTTAAGAAATTATATTTTTTATGCAAAAATGCAGACAGCAACGATTAAGATAGAGAGATACAGCTACAGAAACTTTAATTAATATGTCCTGATTTTACTTTATTACCTTATTATTATTACTTACCTTTTACTTCATTATTTAAAAGTCATTTAATGATACCAATAAAAATAATATACCAGTTGAGAAGGAAGTAAAAAGGTTTGTGTACAAAGGTCTGCCTTCAAAGGTTCACGTACTTTTGATAATATCGCCGAGTTCCGGTTTGTTTATAAATAGCTCGTAGGTACGGTTTCCCGATCGTTGCGCGTTGATTCAGCACATTTTTATTTATTGAGGCACATAAAATAATGTCTATTTTTGTAACTCTATTCTTGTTTTGCGACGTTGGTATGATTTAGCACGTTTTCTACTTTACTTCCTTCTTCAGCATAAAACAAACAGAAATAATTAAATGGTTGAATATGCAAACTTGGCCCGCTAATTTATTTCATATCTGAATATTGTATGAGATTTTCATTTAGGTATTCATATATGATGCACACATTGGAATAAATACATAAAATAGCTATTAAAATAACTCAAATACTAACATTTGCATAAACCAAAAGTTTATCCAATTATATAATAATATAATAAATTTATTTCTCAAAAAAAAATAGTAATATTTTTCATAAAATAGTTTGGCATTATTAATTTCAAGGAAATGGATGTAGTCACTGCAACCGAACTAAGTTAATGCCTGTATTTCGGTTTCAATGCCTTTTTCCTCGATATTTTAACAGTAAATGCCAACAAAGCAAATATGTTTGCTTGTACTACTAATCAATGTTACATTATTTAAGATTTTATTGCCTTTAATATAAAAAAGTAAAAGATCTATACGTGAGTGAAGTGTTTTCGGTGTGTATGGACTAGTAGGTGATTTAAGTGAAGTATGGGTGGTGTGGGTGCGTGTGAGTTTTGGTTTATGAAGGTGTGTGATTGTGAGTGCATGGCCATGGTTTTGACTAAGATTATTTTAACTAATTAACACCTAAACATACTAATTACTGTACAACATATAGTAATAACTCCATTTCTTCATTATTAAGTTGTTGCAAATATTCACTTACTATTCATTCACATTTGAGTTTAGTTAGAGGGTGAATATTTAATTTATATTTATTCTGCTATTAAGAATTATAAATTTTAAGCGTAAACATAATACTTAAACTTATTGTAATCCGTTGTATGTAAGCTCAGTACTTCACCAACAAACCAGAGTATTTCAACAAACACGCACCTGGATGATTTTATCAGCAGTATGCTTACACACGTATTACGAAAAGTAAGTCGAAGTCCGTATTTCCTGATAGCTATAACCTGGCGGACTTCAAGAGTGAAAGGTTACTTTAAGGCAACCCTGCTTCACCGTCGACCACATCATCAGGTGAAGGTAAAATAGCGGTCAATTGCGAGTTTTTAAATAATAAGCAAGAAATGGCTACTAGAGTGAATAATAAAAACAATTAAAATAGAAAACCATAATTTAAGTCATCTTGTAAGCTTGCCCGCTTGATAGCCAAACGGCGATTTAGTGCGTCGCCTCAGTCAATGGCCGTCCCCATAAAATGCACGTGGCACACTAAAAACAATTGAACATAAATATAGATCGGCTATTAGTGCCATAATAACTCAATTTCCTCACAGACGAAACTTGTGGGCAATGACAAGCGGTTGAAAGGTAAAGCTCTTACTTTTAAAGATAAATGTGCAACTGTATTTTACTCTAAGTTCAGATTTTCTGCATCTTCATTCTTTTGTCTTTGTGTTTTAACATCGATCAGATACACTGCATTCAGTACAATAGATACACATACACCAACTCTATGTATTACTTGTACTAGAACTAATCCAATCAAAGAAAATCTGGTGCGAAGCAAATTTGAATGTAATGCGATTTGTTTGCACCATTTCGACCTTTAGCCCATGTAGCTGGATGTGAAGTGGAGTGGCCTACATGGAAAGCACTCAATCGATTGCGTACCCAGGTAGGCCACTGCAAAGACATCTTGGCATTTTATAGACCTTTCTGTTACCCAATGTGATGTGACACACTTGCTAGAGTGCCTCAAGTGACCATAAACCTGCATTTCGGAGGACCTAGTGAATGCCACTGATGCTGCTATTAACGTGGCCAAGTACTGGACCCAAAATAGTTGAGTTTTCCATTGTCTCAAAAAGAAGAATTTTTTGTAGTAATATTCCAGCCACTATTTGATGACTTATGATTAATACTACAAATACAAACATCTGTCATCATTCATGTGTTGATGAACTAAATCGCGTGCACATAAAAACGACTCCCTTTCAACATGCAGTTAAACATCCATTGTCGTCTATTATTAAGCGGTTATTCTCCAATTATTCATTTAATTAAGCTCTTTTTTTATTCAATCATGCATCCGCAACATTGTGTGTGGCGGAGGAATTTACATTTATTAGCATCGGATTACAATAATCTTATGTATACATGGTAATAAAAACTAACTGATGATGTTAACACAAGAGAATGGTTGTCTTTGTCATAAAAACAATGAAACTGAGAATACTATTATCTAACAACAACAACTAAAAAACAAGAAGAGTAACCATTGAGGTTAATTTCCATAGGAATCTACTCTAAACTCGAAACCGTATCAGTACCGCAAAAGTAATACTAAAAATTCTGAATGATCGAGAAGTCGGGGATGAAAATGAGACGATATAACAAACCCCCATTCCCTTCGAACCCTTCGTAATCGCAATTGAGAAAAAACAAAGCTACGTTTTTTCAATCAAAACCATTTGATTGTTTGTTTGGCTCGCCCTCGCACTCGTCGATACGTCGGCGTCGGCTACAACGCCTATAACTCGTCGGCTATTTATAGCCCACGGCTTCAATCACCCGCCGAACTCGTGCAACTTTATATATAGGCTGTATATACACGGACTACTTTTTGTTTTCTTTGATATTTCAATCGTGATAACCTTTGCGGTTGCTATTGGGAGCGGGAGAGGCAGCGCTCCAAGTGACAGAGAAGAATTAGGAGTGACAAGTACAATTATGTTGTATTTAAATATCACACAAGAATCTGGCAAGCATTGTTATGACGTTGATGTGTGAATTGATGATGATGTACAATGATTGCGTTGTGAAAAGTTGTTTCGTCTATGGATCTAGAGTATTAGATAGTATACTTGATATACTAAGTATAAATATCTATGGTTTCTTATTTAGCTTACAGAAAAAGCTCTACCTTTAAAATAAAAGTTTCTGAGAAATCTCACTTACTCATAAATTCAATTTCTGTGAAAAGACCTTCTTGAACCAACTTGATTTACGGCTTACTTTGACTAAACAGTTACAGTTACGTGATCACGCCCAATTTAACTCGGTTATCAAACATTAAGTTAACTGGAAAAGTTCAAAATGATTTGACGAGCGTGTTTTAAGGCAATAGAGTTAATTGTGGGTTATGGTTAACAAACCTATTATTTACGTATATATTCAAACTTCATATACAGGTAAAAATAAAACGATATTTAAAAGATACAGTTGAATATATGCAACATATAGACGGTTGTGCAAATAATAAGTGTGTGTGGCTGTGTTGAAACAAAGTGGTTTGCTGTTTGATCAGGTTTTCTTAGTTTTATTTATGTTTAGGTCCACAAGTAACAAATGAACAACAACAACCTTCAGTCACCTGTTACTTGTGGAATATGAATAACATAGTGCCACAAAGTTTATATTATGATGGTCTCAAGAATGGTTTGCTGATTAATATGGAAATTAGCAAAAAAAATATGTTTCGGTTGTCTATCGAATATATGATAAAAAAAAACTTTTTTACAAAAAAATACTACCGACTTCCAAATAAGAAAACTACAAAGTGAAAAATAACTTTATTTTTGGAAGTCGGTGTCTTTCGTAGGTACCATTTTTTTTTGCGTTATGGACACCGACTTCCAAAAATAAAGTTATTTTTCACTTTGTAGTTTTCTTATTTGGAAGTCGGTAGTATTTTTTTGTAAAAAAGTTTTTTTATTTTTCACTTTTTAGTTGTACCTACCTAATAGGCAAGTTGTTTAGTTAGTTTCCTATAACGCCAGAATAGATTACCCAAATATCATGTAACTTGAACAAAACCGATCAAATGAGAGATCTGCTTACCCCTTAAGAGCGTACTGGCGTGATGTTATGTTATGAAATGGTCTAAACAATAAACAGACATGCGATTGCAGCAGTCCCGAGAGTTTTGCCGCTATTTATTGAAGAGTTCTGTTGTATATCTTCGAAGTTCTTCATCAGATCTTCACCAAATTAAAATGGGACCAATTTCGGAACAAACTCTTTCAAACAAAAAAAGATTTTTTTAAATCGGTCCACAATTGACGGAGATATCGGTGAACATACACAAAAAAAAACATACAAGAAGTCGAACATAGAACCTCCTCCTTTTTCGAAAGTCGGTTAAAAAGATGAATGACTTGCCAACTATACTTGTAGTAAATGTCGAGGAGGCCGTAACCCATTTCCCACGGTCAAATGTTACTGAGAAATGGGTCGCCATGGTGTTTGCAAGCTAATGGTCTGTCACCACGTGCACATGACCTGCTGCTTAGTATGGTGTTTTTATAATAAACCTCATGTCATGTGGTTCAATATGGGTTTAATAAGTTACTTCCGGCCGGAGACTTATGTACTAATTATTATAAACCGCGTCAAAAGGCGACTGAATTGGCTTTATTTATAAATCGTCACATGTCTTGAAATTACTGCTGTTTTGCAACTCAAGTATAAACAATCCCTGCAGTTTAGCCGGTGTCTGCTTAAAACCATGACTTCAAAAGTCAACACCTCAACAATTTAACAAAAATGTTAACGAGTCCATCCAAGGTTACGTCAACTGGATATTTAATCAAAATTATTGAGAAATTTCCATCACAATCGTCTGAAACAAAGGAACACAAAAACTTAGTATTTGTTGCTTCATCTAACTCCAACAATACGGGTCCCAAAATAGCTCCTTGTATAACCAAGCCTGGGAATAAACGTAGTGGGAAAGTATCGACCGGGTTATTATTAGTGACTGCGAGCCAACTTGTTCCACTCTTTGTTGGTTCAAAATAACCATGCAACCCCCCTCTGCCCGCCGTGGCTGGCGAGTTTACTCTGAACTTATTTTTGGTTGCAGTCCGGTTTCGATATACCGACTTTAGTAAGGCATTTGATTGTTTGCATCACGGATGAGGCGTAACTTGAATGTTGCTTGGGAATGATTCATGAGCTAAAAATAGCTTTTATGTGCTTAGTAAGGTTTAAAGGTACATTGGGTGTTAAAGCAAACAAATAAAATATGCAAATGAGTTTGTTATTAAGATAAATATGGTAATCATGTGAAGGACATAAATCTTGGAATAGATTTAGTGTGTTGAGTTATTCCTCTCGATTGGTCAAAATTTGTATAATCCAAGGTTCATCGGTCCTATTAGGCTATTTTCGTTTACGAACTACAAACATCTTCAAGCCTTTTCTTTAGATCATGGTTTGCCAATTCTACCGCCTAATCCAAACAGAGGAAGGCAACACTAACAGAAAACTATTTCCCTACATCTTAAATGGAACTCAATCGTAACGTTTTTTTACATCAAGTTTTTATAGATGAGTATAAAAACTTGATGTTAAAAAAACTCACCAAGAGTCGGTGATTCCCGAATTAGTACAACTAAAAATAACCTAGGACGGAATGCGCCCATCTGTTTATAGAGCAAGCGGGGGAGATTTACTAGTCTATTTGTGTGCATGGGGAACAGGTCGGTCCCGACAGGTTGACAAAAAATTGATCTTGTTCAGTGACATGACAAGTGAATGAGAGGGTTACAACACGTGAAGTGTGTCAGGGGTGCGTAGTGAGGGGTGAATTGTGCGGAACGAGCTGTGATCCACATCTACAAGTGATATAATCGTCCGTGACGGTGCAGCATGCAGATTAATGGTGAATGTTTATCCTCTGGCATTTATCAAAGATTTCTTTAGGCATATGACAGAGTTTTATCTGATCCTATTATGAATAGATGGTTTCCTCTCACTTTTCGCCTTATTTTGGTTTTGATTGCATTTATGGCAACCCGTTCAATTCATCATCAAGAACAAGCCTATCATAACAGTGGTCTGTCCACATAGCTTCTCTAAAAGGAGTTATTGCTTCACTTCTAAATACCGCTTCTCTCGCATATTTCGTAACATCACAAACCGTCCCATACGTTGATCCCAAACAAAGAGTATTCACACATGACTCAATCAGATCCTTAATGTGACTAGCCTTTGTACGGCGTACTAATTATACACCAGCTATATATAGCCGTGATTCACTCCTGCCCACTATGTTGCGTTAATAGGCGTGAATTATTGCCTGCATGTGCCTACATGGCCTATTTTTTTTACACATGTGTCAAATGAGTTTAGGTCTGTTTTGTCCGTAAATAGATTGGACATTTGGTTCTGTTCGTGTTTAGGGAAACTGTGTTTTGATGTCTCATTATTTGTAATGATGGATTGTGCACATAATGCTGGAGATTATGTAGTTTTGTTTAATTGTGTGTTAGTTTCATATAACTTTTCAAATTCATAATTTACGTTCTTATTATCATCGCTCATAAAATTCATAACATTAATAGTCTTGTGTATGCTCAATTTTTCACGGTACTTAAGATTATCAACTTCTTAAGAAGTTAATTTATATATGTTAATCCGCTATACTAATATAACCGATTTAGATTAGTCAAGAAAGCCTGTTAAAACCTCATTAAAAATCGATAGTCGTTTATCATAGTCAAACTAGTTTTAACATTTCTAGTTTATTTAGCTCACCATTATAACTTGATATTTTTTTATTGCAGGTAATGTTAATTAAGCCTAAATAAGCGAGAATAAGAGATTTGTTACTGTGATATTCAATTCGGTTTCTTTCTATTGCGGAATATTAATCGAAATCACTTACTCCATGTTCAAGAGCAATATTTCTTTGAAAGTTTTTCTATTGGCATCAACAGTCGAAGCTCGTTGTATGCCGTCTGTATCGAGACGTAAACACTCCGATTCGTTTCGTCTTATTCTATAAGTGATGGTGCCTACGTCACAGACCAGATGAGCGTATGTTTGCAACACTCACTGGTGGGCGTTCTGTAGTACTTGTGATAATGATATTGCAAATTGTAGCCTTGTAGGCTAAACAAATAGTCTTGTTTCTTTTTATTTTGTTGCCAAATGCTTTTTTTTATTAAATATATTAAATATGTAGACCTATATAATAATAAAATCTTCTTCACTTCTATTTTTCCATAACATTTCATATAATTATTTCAAACATGCATAAAGTTATCATTACTGTTACCCAATGTGATTGTGTAGATAATGTATAGTGTAGTGTATGTGTAGTGTACTTACAATTAGAAATAAATGAAAGCATGTTTACTATAACTAGAACAATTAAATATTCTACTACAAAATTTCGTACTATAGCCATGGAAAAAAGAACAAACTAATTTATCTTCTAGAAAAAGATTTAAGAAACTCAACATTCGATATACAAATAGAGCGATGTTCTGCTAATCAATCCGTGTTGGATTCGGTTCAGTATTTGCATCGCGCCACGCGTCCATCGCGTGCTGTGCATACGTACGTGAAATATAGCATATTCTATTTATGTGTTTAATATATTCGTACATCGAGGTGTTATTATAAAAGAGGAGCCGGACGCTCGCGCAGCGCGTCATAACTCAATACAGCGTCGGAATACATGTGAAATTATTGTGAGAGTAAACGCTGGCTGGTAGGAAAATGTCATGGATAACCAAGCTCCTTTTGGCATTTTAGGATGACGAAAAGGGTGGACATTGTTCTCTTTTGGGAAAACAACACAAACTGCGATTACAAATCTACTTGCCAATCGTTTTGTCCATCAAGGTACTAGTTCTTCTTCTTTACGATGGTGATTTGACCATTAGACAGTTTGAACCCAGCAGGTGGATACTATACTATGGATACCCACCAAATACAATAATAAAAACCTTCGTCAGTTCGATTGATATTTCTTTTTCGAAGCCTTCATCGTGTTATGATCGATTCCCAAATAGTTGTATGATATTTTTCCTATTTGTCTGAGTTATTTGCGTGTAAAACTTACAAGTACATGAAAATTGTTGTGGTGTTTGTTTCCTGTTTAAAACCTATTTTCTGGTATGTGGAAACGACGATGCTACGTGTCGTGTGCGTTTTTTTTTACGACGGCTTCAACTGGATAGGTTCATTAGGTTCTGTCCAAAATGGAAGGAAGATGCGCAGGTTTGTGAATTGTGAGCGATGGACGAAGTGACGGAGGGCCTTTAACGTCATCGGTGCATGGTGGACATCCCACCTATACGCACCAAAATTTTTGGGAATACTTACATGCTGCGTGCAGCAAAGGGGTGAAATTGCTTGCCGGAGCCTGTGTTTTCTATTCTAATAGCTACAACCTGGGGGTCTACTAGGCATGTGTACTTCACCGTCGACCCATCATCGCTTACCATCTAGTGAGGTAGTGGTCAAATTCGAGATTATCAATAATGAATAAATTAAAAAAATAAGATTCCGAGCAGCTGGTATAAAATAACGAAGCTAAGTACTGAATGAAGGACATGATCAAGTTAAATTGCCCGCGAAGCCTTCTTAGAATCTCGATAATTCAAGTTTCCAATGAAACGATCGACGGTACTTTTCTATTTTTACCTCAAGGTTTATTTCAGCGGTAAACACGAATCCTCAGGTCGAGGCTTGCATATTTCATACTTAATTGTTTCTATTAAATGGCTTTATTTAACTCGATATGGTATTACTTGCAGTATAATAACAGAGTTATGGCAATGACTGTTTTATTTCTGAAAAATGTAGAATAGGTGTGCCGCTCAAGTAATTATTTAATTCAAAGTTCTCTTATGAATGGACCTTTCCAACAAAAACATGTAAATTGGCCAATTGCCCTCCGCCTACCAGAACCATTAGTCTAATGCTCAAACAGCAACAAAACAAAAACCGTAGCACATCATAAAACACATTACCTGCGCCATAACCTCTACAAGATCAATGAAACGCGGCGCGCGCGCACACTGTGAGTACTCGCGTCCCAAACGATGCTGTTACGTTATTTTTACTTCTTCATATATTTTTAGGCTGTATGTTTTGGGCGCGGACACCATTTTGGAAGTAGTTTAGACATTCTTTATGCAAATTAGGTACTTTAAATAAATGATGTAACTCCGTTCTTATATTTTGGCTGCATTGTATTTACTTAGTGCTTAGGTAGGTAAGACTTGTAATATTGATAATAAAATAATATTTATTTTGCCTAAATTTAATTTCAATTTATAATTGCTTTATACACAATTATTTAGAAATTGTATTGGTGTTGGTACTCTATACAAATTCGTTTCGTTTTATGTACTAAGTACATTTTCAAATGAACTGGTAAATGTAGGCCGGTCTCCGAGCCAGCTACACACTGCATATTGTAAGATGTAGTACAAATATTTCATTGCAATGTGCACATTGTAATATAAGGCACACTAAATCATGTTGATACCACCAGCAAGTGTTTTAGTAGTACATACGTTATAGTAAAAATCGAGGGCTTTTCAAAACTAGAAGTGACTTCCATAATTTAAATACACGCAGTAAGCACGAAATTGTAATACCCAAATTCAGATTAACGAAAACTAGCAAGTCTTTTCTTATAAACAGTATACGCTTTTATAACAAGTTGCCTAAGTCAGTTATAGAACTGACCGATGGAAAGTTCAAAAACTACATCAAACGTGTCCTTGTTAAAAAAGCATATTATAAAATCAAGGACTACGTTGAAGATAAAAAATTTGGCTTTGACACCCTCTGCGCATGCGGCTTCCCTGGTAACTCATAAACGGCACAAATATATGGATATCTCTAACTATTCTCAATCTCATTTTTTTTTTTTCTCTTTTAATTAGACTTTTTACAATATTTTTCAATCATCATTATAGCCCTTAGCTAAGAATAGTTACAGCACTGATTACAGTATTTGTGCCACATGTTAAATTTAGTGTTGTGGTTTTTTTTTTTTTTTTTTTTTTTTTTTTTTACCTTTGTATAGATTCTTTTACCTATTGTGAATGTGTGAACATTGTAGGCTTTCTAGTTTTCTAGATGATTGTTAACATTTGTTAACTTTTTATTTCGTGCATTATTTATTTTTTTCAATTTCGTACGACTTATTGTCGGGCCTACGTTGTCCCCCCATATCCAAGTACTAATGCTGTAACATGGAAATATTGTAAACAAAACAATTTAAAAGAGTAACCATGGAGTTTCTTGCCGGTTCTTCTCCATAGGAAACGACTAACCCGAACCGTGCACCTTTTGTCGACGTTTTATAAGTGCCCATGTAGGCCTATGTAAAATAAAAATATTTGATTTTTTTTTTGATTTTGAATGGGTGGCAAAGACATTACTTATCGTGTGCTAACAATTTAAATAATCATCTGCCTAGCCTTTTCCCAACTCTATATTGGGGTCGGCTTCCAGTCTTACCGGATTCAGCTAAGTACCAGTGTTAACAATTTAAATAACAGCTACAATTCAACCAATAGGTTTGGAATGCAACTCGTGCACTAACTATACTACATCCAGTTTAAAAGCCGGATTCCCTGCCTTTGATGAATACAGCTGCTGTCAAACTAATGTTAGATACACTAACCATTATTATTGACATAAGGTATGAGCATACAGATTAACTGTAGGTTATCAGGAACCGCTTGTATGATTATATCAAATGTCTGCACGTGACGAAAATTCACTAGGTTCTATTGCCATTAAATTTAGACAGGCCATACTGCCATAGTATACACCCAACAGAATTCCCAGTTTGACTACGCCATAATACCTAATTCTTGGCACAGTTCAACTATAAAACCGAAACTGAACATCAATAAAGACACCATACCAAAATCCATTTGTAATCTTTCCGGTGGCTGCTGCATTTAGCTGTTTGAAAATAGCAACGGTCGGAGCGCGGAGCTTACTCTAACAAACTGTTTACACGACCGAAATAGCACCAGTTCTCTTCTGGATGTGGAACGGGTGAGCACTTGGCTTTTATGGACAGCTATTTTTGGTGGAACTCGTCGGTTTAGGAGATAGGAACTGTGGGTAGATGGGATGCGGTAGTGCGAAGTGCGTAGTTGGTGGAGGCGTCGCGTATTGGGGCTACTAAATCGCGATACCTCCACCACTTGGTAGTCAATTTTGTGTAGGACATTAGCATTCAGATATACAACTGAACTTTCCAAAAGTTTTTTCATCTGATGGTAAGCGATGATGTGGTCGTCGATGAAGCACGCTTGTCTAGAAGTAACCTATACACCTTGACTTGAATACCCCAGGTTATATCTATCAGGAAATACAGACTCCGGCAAGGAATTCCACTCCTTAGAGGTCTGTACGCACAATGTAAGTGAAAAGTGTCATTTCCATGGAATCTACTTTTAAAAACAGACAATTAATTTGTACTTGTATAGTTGTCTAGTAAATCATACAATCCACGCGCGAACTAATAGTTCTTTGGCCGCGGTCACTATTTAGTAGTTTTTCGGTTTACACGTGTACCTACATCAATTATTAATGGTCCGTAGTAACTTTGTCACTAACAAATACTCGTATATACCCTTTTGTATTATGAAAGAGATCAGCTTTAGATGTAATAAAAATCCCGATCAGCTTACATCGTAATCAAGTTTCTTAATAAGTAATCCAATCATCGTTTACAATATTATGTACTTAAAATAACTATTTGAACCTGCACTGTATTGGATTAAAAATCTTCTATTTTCGGAGGAAAGGGTCACGTTTACAGAAGCTAAAGAAAAATCTCCACATTATAAGGGTCTCACTGAGTCTCACGTTTCTAAAAACGGTGTTACTTTATTGTTTTTGCATTTTTTTGTAAAACTCTGAAGAGATCGTTTTTTGGCTTCAAGGGTAACGTAATGGAAGGCAAAAAAAATATAAAGGTATCGTTTGTTTTTATGTGTTATTTTTAAGTTTAATTGACTGATTCGGTAATATGCGTTGAGCTACCTGGCTCATGGTTCAGAAAAAAAACTTTGCCATTATTTGAGAAAAATACAGAGTGATACTATATAGTAAACATTTGGGCCTAATATATATATAATGTTAATGTTAATTTTAATTTGTTTAGTGCGCTTTAAACAATGTTTATTTATAAGATATCAATTCGAAGGCGCGGTAACTCGGTCAGTAATCATCATCAGAATACCTATTTGCAAAACGTATATTTTTACATACAAATTAAAATTAAATATTTGCACGAATGTTAAACGAAATTAATTTTGCAACTCATTTTCCTTAATATAGTCTCGTTTGGTTCTTATTAAAAATAAGCTTTTCAGGCTGTACAAACTAACCGACTCTTTCTTAACAGTATAATGTGTAAGTATCATTATCATTTTACAATTAACTGTCGAGCAACAAAAAAGAAAATATGCAAAGTAGCAATAAAAACAGTGTCTATCTTTGTTTTCTGTTTAAAACAATAGTTACATGACGCTGACGCGGCGACATGCGACAACACAACAACAGTTACGTGTTGTGATGCATTGCAGACAGAGTCGCGTGTCACACCACTACTCGTATAAGCCGATTGCCGCGAATTTATCAAATAATTCGACTGTGTCACGTTTCGTAGCTCGCGTGTATGTTCTATTTTTAAAACTCAATAATTTTGCTCTGTATTGTGCTTCTTCTCGTTTCGTCGAGCATTGTGCTGGTGTGTGCGAGCGGGTGCGAGAGAGAGAGGCGCGGGCGGGGCGCGTCCTTCACTTGTCGCGCGGCGCGTTGCCGGCTGTTCTAAATATAAAACGAGGGGGAGGGTGAGGTGCGCGGGCGGCGGCCGACGGCTTTGTTGATCTAGCTTTGTTGTACTTCTGCCATTATAATACTCGGATTTTTAATGACTTATGAGGCTGACCAAGGTCCGGTCTAAGTCGCGATCTACCCACGAGCCGAATACACAGTGTTTTGCAAAACACATCTTAAAGTCGTAACCTCTAATGATAACAGATTAAAGTAACGAAGCATTATTAAAGCTAAATTCAAGTGGGTAAAAATGTACAAAAAATACAACTTCAAATGTATTTACATTCAAAAGCGTGCGTTCAGTTGAACAACCTCAAAGTAAGAGTATTTCTGGAGGACACACATTACTTTATATTTCGGTGACGAGCGAAGCATATTTCCATGGAACTCTATAATTATGAATTTCAAGAATTTCTTTGTCGTAAATAATCCTCGTGCAACTTCCTCTTATTTACACACATATTTATGTACTGATCGGGGGACAGAGATAATAGTAGAAGATAATTGAATTACAGGTAGTAAGGAATTTTCATCACCACTTCTCACAAAAACGGTGAAGGAAAACAACGCGAGGAAACCAGCATGTCCTAGAACCAAAAATCGAAGACATGTGACATCCACCAACCCGCACTGTGCCTGCGTGGTGGATAACGGCCCATTCCCTCTCACAGAGAGAAGATCTGTATCCCAGCAGTGGGAATATTAATAGGCTGATAATGATGAAGGCATCCTTACGGTTGACTGGCTATAAGCAACTGTTTGCTATTTTTGTATTGATACTTGTGGATATAAAAGTAGTACGAGCACATACTTAGTGCACGTGCTTTGGACCTGATCAGGCAGTTATAATTAAGGAAAATGATTGGCCGCCTATTTAAGTTAATTTATTTATGTATTTTTAACATCCATGATATGATAGATATAGACATTTTTATTCAATCTCTAAAACTATATAAAAATAAAACTATTTTCCAAGATTAACACAAATAAGTACACCCTATTATGTCGGGCTCGGGGGGTTAAACACTAACACTACGCTACGCTAGGCCGTGTAGCCGAACGTAGCGTAGAAAGTGCTACGGCGTAGCGCATCCCGCTCGTAGCACACTACCATCTCCCGTAGATCTATCCGTAGCAAGCTACGAATCTCTTTGGTCATTGCATTTTTAGGGTTCTAAAACTACGACTGTCCGTGAAATGACTTTAGTAGGACTAAGTTTAATATCGTTTATTATTTATGAATTCAAATAGTTCTTTATTCTCAAATAACCATTGTTATTTCAACAGTCGTTTCACAAAACTTCCCCAAGAGCCTATTCCTAAAGCCGTTTAAAATCAGCGCCCAACTAAAATAGACCAATCACCGTTGTCCAATTTAATACTAGTCCCAGTAATACTAGTCCAAGTCTTCGGGTCTCGTCTGAAAGTGGGGCGGGGCTGAATAATTTAGAGCTAGGCTGTATTAGGTCACTCGCTATCAAATTAGGTCTCCTAATTAGAATTGGGGTGACAGTTGGGAGAAGAGTATTTTCCTTCCCCTTCGATAAATAAAGAAAACGATATTGTATAGATTCTAGGTTTAAATTCAAAGTAGGGAAAGGGTGGCAAAACAATATATTATGTCCTAAACTAGTTTTAAATAGGAAAATAAGTATTAATTTATGTATGTAGTTAACGTATTGATTACGTATGCGAATACATACAAAGCTAATAATTTAAAATAGTTTGTCTAAGGTCATGTAACACATCCGTGATACGTACTCGCTGTTTAAATGTTTAGACATGTTAATATAGCTTTTTAGGGTTCCGTACCCAAAGGGTAAAAATGGGACCCTATTACTAAGATTCTGCGATCCGTCTGTCTGTCTGTCCGTCTGTCACCAGGCTGTATCTCGTGAACCGTGATAGCTAGGCAGTTCAAATTTTCACAGATGATGTATTTCTGTTGCCGCTATAACAACAAATACTAAAAACACAATAAAATTAATATTTAAGTACAAAAAAAAATGTTTTTTTTGTATGGGAGCCCCTCCCATACAAAAAAAACATTTTTTTTTGGCCTTTTTTGCGATAATGGTACGGAACCCTTCGTGCGCGATTCCGACTCGCACTTGGCCGGTTTTTTTACAATTCTAATGTCTGTCTGCCTGCAAGATGCGCAATCCGGTTTGTTGCACGATCCGGTAAATACCATCAAAACCGGCTTAGTAAAGAAATATCTTCCTTTAATAGAAAAGAATATGTGGTCCGTAAGGTGACACATTTTGTATCGAATTTGGAAATCATTCTGTTACGCATCAGCATTTTAAATATTTTTTTTATATATCAGTATTTTTCTCAAGATATTGTGTTCCTTGACTGTCCTTAGCCAAAGCACCTCTTACGATCCCGGAATAAACAGAAATACGCAAAAAACCCAGCATTTTGATGACACGCAATCGACAAAAATATCGTATTTTTGGTCTCAAAAAAAAAACGATAAACGTGTATCCCCAAATCAAAATCTCAAGTTAGGCTAAAAATAAGTATGAACCTTTCACGCCCATCTTCACTGAGTTAGAATTAAGCCTCCATGACCTCCAGCTCGGACCCCAAGTCCTCGGTCCCGGGCGCGCGGCGGCCAGCTCTTCTAAATATACTCGGAGCCAAAAATAACTGTCGCCCCCCCTTGCTACCCACCCTCAGCCTCCATCGCTTGGGGGACGCCCGCAGGTTTCGCCGCAATCCCCCGACGACCTACATTAAAACGGGTGAAGCAGGTCGCAATGGGACCCACAACATCGCTAATGCAGTATGCAGTCCTGAAAATGCAGGTCAATACGATTAGCGTGAGTGCTGGCTTGCTGCAGCTGTTTGAGAGACTAGGGTTTACTTCTCCCCTTCTTGGTAGAAAGTATAAGTTTTTTGATTCCAAACACGGAATATCTTACATAATAAAAGTCTTAGGAATGCTCCAATGAAATAATTAACCAAATGCCAATAAGGAAATAAAACGTTAAATTCCAAAAATAGCACCACCGCAAACGAGAAGCCTTCCGAAAACACTTTAGAAAATCAGAAACAGCAAACACGAGGAGGAAAATAATAAAGGTTGCGAGAATGTTTAAGGTCCCTTCCCACCCTCCCACCACCTCCTTAAAGCAGCCTTTACAAGTACACAAACGTAAACACTCGCGTTTTTTGAGGACACCACTTTAAGACTCAAACAATTGAACCGGCAAAGAGGTCGGATTTAAACCTTTTACGACTGTATACTTCAATAAAAGCAACAGAACTATTTTTCAAGTAGTAACTACGTACTGGGGTAGAACAGGTACCCCGTTCCACCTAGGCTAGGTTATTTAGGTCGCAGGCGTAAGGTCACGTACACACGCCGGTGTGGCGGCGTTCAGACGTGTGCGGTGCCTGCAAAGACGTTCCTTACGCGTTTCGTGTCTCATTATCCTAATGTATGATTCTAATCGATTGTGTTTTGTTATTTTTGATAATGACAACGTTTTTATGTTTAATGGTGCGGGTAAATTGTGCGACAATTATTTAGGACATAAACAAAGCAATTCTGTTCTTAACAAGATTTATTCTCGTATTAACTATTACACGGCGTGTTCTACTTCCAATAGCAACGGCATTGTGCCGGTCGGAAATGTTTACGGAGACGACTTTCTCATCTCCTGCCGTTATTTGCAAATCATTCAGATTATCCTCACGTGATTGTCTATAAAACTGGTTGTGTTACGAGTTATTTAAATCATAATACTTATGATTTATTATATGCGGTATTTTGGGTGCAGCTTTAATGCTGGTTTTATGATTTTGATTGCCATTATTAGTCTTTTCCCTGTCTGTGTGGGAGTAAGGATTCAGTCTGAGACTGATCTTTAGTAGTAGGTAGGTTTTGACTCTGAGCACACCTTAGAGAACGAGTGTGATTTGTGATCTTTCGAATCTTGAAATTACTTTTGTAAGTTCAGTTACACTTCAATGATTATACTATCGTATCATAAAATCTTTAAAGTACTAGTAGCCTACATTCGCTTGACGCATAATTCTCAACACATCGTGTCTCCTCTTTAGTAACCGTACCATCATTACTCTCTTCATCATCATTACGTTTCATCATCATCATTACGTGTCATCATCATCATCATAAGCCTTTTAATGTTCCCACTGCTGGGACACAGGCCTTCTCTCTGTGAGAGGGAACGGGCCGGAATCCACCACGCGGATCCAGTGCGGGTTGTTGGATGTCACATGTCTTCGAATTTTTGGTTCTAGGACATGCCGGTAACCTCACGATGTTTTCCTTCACCGTTTTGAGAGCAATGGTGATGCAATTATTTACACAAAGTAATGTGCCTTGTTCGAACCCACGACATATAACTTTTAAGTCACGGCCGTTACCACTGGGCCACTACTGCTCTGCACTGCACTGCTCCCTCTACGTGTCATCAAATCTATCATAACTATCTATGTTATCATCTCCATTATCACTATCTTCGTCACCATCTCCACTGTCCTCCCCTATATCTCCAATACTAACAGTCTCTTCTCTTCTTTGCAGCAGAGATGGCGCACGAGAGCGGCGGGGGTGCCGACGGCTCCCCGCAGCACACCCCCTCCCCCCCGCACGCGCCGCGACTGCCCCTCGCTGACACCAGCTTCCATCAGCAGATCATGCAGGTTAGCATCTTCATATGTATTCAAGTTACTCTCTGTTAAAGACTTCTCTATGATTTTAATCCTAATTTATCTCTCGTCTTTTTATTCTTTTTTAGACTTGTATGCTATTTTTATCTCTTTCAATATTTTGTCTTGGTGTGTTTCTTTATTTAGGTTATTCTGTTTCGTATTCCTCTTTTTCTTTTTTTCCATTTTCTAGTAGTTTTGGTTCCAGTACTTGTCGCTTTTCAGCAATTCAAAAACTGATCTTTATTTCGTTTTTTACGTCTCTCATATCGAAACGATCATTCTACATCTGTATAATTTCGCGTTTCGGCATAACAAACGCCATAAGTTTCAGTCACAATATAATGACTCACAAATTGAACAAACAAGGTTCCCCAGCTATTACATAGCTCATTCTTTTATTACATAATGTAGTGTTTGTAAACACAGCACTGATGAGAGTGGGCGGAAGGCCCGATTACATCTCATACGTACTACGAGTCTTTACTACTTTGTCAATACAAATAGCTCAATTATTGGTCTCTCTACCTAGTTTAGATGAAGATTTATATATTTGATTACGATAGCTTTAAATAGCTAGTCAATTTAATGACTGTTAAAAATAGTATTTTCTTATAAATTCATATCTATATAGGTGATATCGTGAAACGTGTGTTGATAAACTTCGCGGTGAAAAGTTGATGAAGTTCTACTATCTAGTAATAGCATCGCAGACAAAGCAAACAATATTCATGAATAGATTCAAAATATAATTCGAGAGAGCGGCGGCGTTTTATATTTAGCTGACAGAAATACCAGATTTGCTGACAGATTTGTAGTTGATGTATTTATTCATGTCAGTTCTATATATAGTTTGTTTATTTCTTGGAGCGCCCTATCTCCTGCCGATATAAGGCGATATAAAAATACTCATTCCGCGAAAGATAAAGATAGAAAGTGATTATTGTATTTTATGAAATGTAGCACTTTTTCTATATTTATTTCCAACAGACAGTTTGTCTTCAAAGCTTATCTCGGCTTCAGTGACAGAAAAATATTGGCTACTTTAATATAATCTTAGTGGTATTATATACAAATAAACTGGCTATATCATTTACTTTGTTCTCATTTTCAGTTCACCTATATCCTTAACATCTATTGCCTCTTCGAACTTCAACCTCAGCTTAAGAACTACTTCAACTTCTATTTAATCCAAACCTGACTCACACACTCGTCTAATTAAAATAAGAAACCTGTGCAGAACCTCAGATAACAGATGCAGTGCAGTGAAAGAGCGAAGTCCGCAGATTACCGTGACCTTTGCCCAAAATATAGCGAACGCTCGCCGCATACATATTATTTTTACGCGATATTTATACCCACCGCCGCGCGCGCACTATTAATACCGTGTATACGTTCGTTGTGTGTATGTGTGGCGTCTGCATATGTTATGATTATAATGCGTATTATACGGATTAAATTTAGATATGAAAATATTCGCGGCCCCTTTCTGCGTGCTTTTTGTAAATTGCCTGTAGTTCTGTTGCTATTTAATTGAGTAGAAAATGGAGTGTTTCACTTGTTAAAGTAGTGCAGGTCTGGGCTGTGTTGCATCCATTCGAAGATAGTGTTTTTGCATCAATTAGAACCTACCTATCTAGGATTTTTTTTAATTAGCACTAAAGATAAAAACTAATTACCTAAGTAGATTGACGTCAATGGATTAAACAGGTTCCCCACAAGGTTTCTAGAAATCTAGGTGTTTCGAATTGATGTAAATTTTTGAGTAAGACTCACTTTGTGAAGAACGGTTAGAAACTATAAAATTCAGCGGTTTAAATAAAACAATCCTGTTCACCTAGAATAGAGAAATTCTGTAATCATTCATAAGCCCTCAGATGTTATACACTGCCCCAATCGTTTGAATAAAAGTAACGACCCAATCACAAGTCATTCATAACAGATGCCGATCTGTCATAACTTCCTGACCACGTCGTTCTTACGTGGTCTGTGGCGAAGCCCTGGGCTCCCCTGAACCACGACAGTATTGGCCCCGCCCACGCGCCCGCGCAAAACATCCGTTCGCGCGATCTATTCACGGCACATTCCTACCACCCGCCATTTTTCCCCATCGAACGAAAATAATGCGCCCGTCGCCAGAAATACGCGCACGCGCACCTCGGCGTGCCTTTTGATGTATTCTATGTAAATGGGACGCTTCCGACCTGCGGTGCAAGGTTGCATTGTCTGGTCAATAGGTTATACATATGCTTTGGATGTGAAGGCAATGTTAGTTATCTGTTCAGGTGTATGTTGAACAGAAGTTTAGTAAAAAAAAATCGCTAACTAAGCTGCACTAATACGCCTTATTTTTTTGTGGTCATTCTTAGTTTTTTTTTTTTCAGTAGTATTTTGAGTTTTGGAGTTTCGTTTATTAATTTATCAACCTACTCAATTTAGTTTATTCAACCATGACAAATAATCACGGCGAATTAGTGCTCCTGGTTTGATTCTCCCCTTAGAACTAATAGCTCCCCCCATGGTCGTGGTAGACTGGTATCCTACATGTATTTCATCTCTCGTTGTCAGAATCAGAACCCAAGAAAGAACCATATTGCTGAGCGGGCGAAACAGACATTAGAGAGTAGTTTCCTGATGCAAGTGAGTTTAAATTACAATAATAATGTACAGTCAGCAGTGTTTCTTGTGTCGCATTCAATGAACATGTCCAAATGTTGTCCAAACAGACTTGAGAACACGCCAAATGTTCATGCCATAAATTCTGGATCATCAGTCTGAGTCATAAGTCTCATTGTATCATTAAATCAAAAGATGCCATTTTTCGAGGCATTTCTATGTCAGCGTTAATAATTATTTCAGGGAAGCCATACGCCTGTCATCTCCTAACAAGCAAAACAATTTCACAAACATACTTCGTAATCCGAAAATAATATCATAATTATGACAAACATTTGGACATGATGATCAACATGGTGTAATATCTATTAATATACTTATGAATAGTGAATCAAACTGTAATGACGAAGTAGTTGAATATGACACAGAGGTTATGCCTAATACAAAAACAACATTAACTGGTACAGGTAAAAGGGTGTTTAAATTAATACAATCAGTGTCTGTCGATGAACTCTTAACAGTTTTTATGTAAATTGCTGACTTTTTTTGGTCTGCTAATTAATTAGAACCAAATGTTGCGTTTTTATAATAAGGAAAACCGCCGCTATTGTGAGAGGAGATTAGCTTTCTAATCAAACTCTAATCCTCGGCTAAACTATTTTATTGCTAATAAATAATATCTCTTAACAGTTACAGCAGTTGATGAAAAACAAATGCAAAATTCTATTAAAATTAAATAGAAATCGTCAAAATCTACACTCACAATATCGCCGAGTGTCAATAACTATCGAATGTGTCAAACGCCTCATCCAGTACTAAACCAACCAAAGAGATATCCCTGTGGGACCCCAATACTAATTGCTCGGATAACTGTTACAGTTGAAGAAACAGCAACAGCTTCAGCAAGAGATCCTTCTGCAGCACTTCCAGCAGCAGCGGCAACAGCTGGCGCAAGAGCATGAGCAGCAGCTGATGCACCATTTGAAGGTAAATATGCTGCAGGTAAATACAAATCGAACACTTTATTTATTAGATCATAGTTAATTTTAGTTTATTTTTATTTGCTTTGTGCGATTTCTCTTTCGTGAGCAGTAGTTTCAGGTGACTAGGGATAAGTTGCCGATACACTGTTATTGGGTTTGCCTTTAAAGAAACATGTTTTGGTGTGAAACACGCAGTTTTATCCGCGTTTAATTGAACAACCAAACATCATGTTTAAAAATAGTAATCAACAAAACAAGTAATAAAGTTTTTTCAAGCTCACGTTAAGAACCCGTCATACCAGTGTCATGTGACCGGTCGCCGAATCGTGAGTGAATGTTATTACCTAATTTCGTCCAGAGCCAATGAACGGCCGTGATTGTTGTGTTAGATCACGCGGTTGGGGTTACCGGGGAGCTCGTGATCTTGGTCTGATTGTATAGATTGAGATTAGTCTATTCAATCAAGGAAAGAAGGAGGTAGAACATTTTCCTGCCACTGTAAGGCAGTAGTCTCTATCAATGCTTTTTATTCATAGATCACTACGCTTGCTTTATTGTTAACGATGTTTGTTATGCTAAAAGTCTTTATTTCCTCACATTACCCACAGCTAATTTCATCCTTTTCTTCTGAATCACTGAAAGCAAACTTTCAGCGACCATCATTGTCTTCCTATCAGTATATACTCGTATAGACTAAGAGAAACGATTGATTCTACATAGGTCACTGTAGGTACAATTGACAAATGCAATGCATTTACGCAGTACTACGAGTATTTCCCATAAATCTATAAAAACACGTCGTCGAACATTACTCTTGGCTGGAATGTGGCGCACAGCTCGACAGGGTCGTATTAATAGTCATGAATGGACTGCACAACTAGTAGTAATTGCATCATTCATACTTACTATGTGCTTGGCATAATTGTGTTAACTCGCCTTAACTCTGCCGCTCCCTTGGGTAGGACGCTGCAGGTGACGAGGCGATATAGTTCGTCGTCATTTGTGGGTTTTTGTTGGTAGTATAGGTATGTAGTTTGTATATGCGGTTTGTACTTTAAGCTTCGTGATTCTGTAGTGTTGTGGAATGCCAACGCAATCTGTCCGGTCATATTTTGAATGGCAATACTTTTAAGACAGGTGGATATGTGGGGAAAAGGGATAGGGTGGCCCATGCCTAGCTTTAGGACATAACAAGCTATGGATTAGGTATTTTGAAAGATAGAAGTTTATTTTTTTATTCTATCGGTATAAATAGCCTAATACTTCCAAACAGACTTGTGTGGAAAAGAGAACACTTTGTTTAGCCAGGAATATAACAGCCTATTTAGATTCAATTTGATACTTTTGAAAGATAGAAGTTTTATTTTCATAGAACCGGTATAGACATTCAACAACGTTTATTTTAGAGACTTTAACTATGAAGTACCAACTAACAATTAATTTATTCACACGCTAATAAATGATGCCTCAACAAAGGTCGGTCACCTTCAACGGCAGACATTCACACAACTATTAAAATCTATTCACAACTTCAGCTATGTAGTTTTCCACTCATTATAGATAGTATTAAATGCACCGCTAAACAAGTTTGGTTAAGACATAGATAAAAATAGATACGATACGATAAGTGAAGATATGACATCAATTGATAAAGCTGCGATTAATCGAACAAAATCGATTAATATGCACTAAAAGTACTAATGTCAATGTTATAAATAGAATGTAGCCATTCATTGGGAACTGATGTTTGTGGAAAATTGAGGAAGTGTAAAACTTGGTTGAACTTGAAGACGATGTTATAAACGAATAATGGGGAGTTTGTTCCGCCATTTCTTTCTTTCTTCTTCCCAGTTAAGGCGTATATATTCCCCAATGTTAACGCAGTACTGGCTGTGCGCCCACTCGGTATCAGAATATCAATATTGAACCTCCTTTTGGACAGTTTTGTTTGCAAAATATTCTTTGATTTACATGCTATGTTAGTTATGAAGAAATTCTAGTCATAAATTTTTCTGTGTAAAAATATATTTTAACATCCAAGTCGTTTTGGAGGAGTATCCAAAAGTAGCGACAAAATATCGTGTTGTTAATTACTTTTTTAAAGCAAAACTATTCGTAAAAACAATGTTTCACAAATAATGTACATGATCAATTTTTTTTTTTAAACCTTTTAACCTATCCGTTACTAAGGAGGTATATTTAGAAAGTAACCGTTTTACGGCACTAAAGCGGTGGAAGAGCCTTAAACATTAAGGTGAAGAGCGGGTGTTTTGGGGGACTGTCTTTTTAATTTTTGATCTCTAATAATTGCTGGTACTTTGTGTGGGCGATACAATAAAAGATCGACCCTGACTGGTTCAGAAGTTTATTTTTAAACTGTTTGTACAGAAATTATAATAATATGTAAAATGTGTCGCGACAAAAATATGGCGGTTCGTTCGGAAAATATATTGAGTGAAGTGAAGTACCTGTAGTACGCCGACATAGGATGCGTTCACGAAGAAATAAAATGGCTGCGTTCCGGCGTAGACACTTGGTCTAGTTTGAATAAATTATATTTTAATTTCGAAGATTATAATATCGTTTAGAGAAATTGCCTCAAGAAAAACAAGCTCAGAAATACTTTCACAATAAAAATGACAGTAAATAAAGATGATGACATTGGCAAACGATGTAAACAGTGTTATTTTGGAAGATATGCGCGGGCGCCCAATGATCTGATGATTTTTAAGGGGAATGGCATCCGTGACGCACCTCTTACTCAGCCGCGAATCATGCGCTGAATGTTTGTGCTAGTACCGTTAACTAGTTGGACAGAGCGAGGTCCTGTGACTCACACCGAAACTATGAGGTTATGGAGCGAACTAATCATGTGCATTCCTCGATAGTTGCTGTTTTGATTATTTTTGTTTTAGTTTATCTCATAATAATATGTAGATGACTGCTTTCTGTACTCCACACTTCCAAAGCTTCATAGTTTGTTTTCAGTTGGTCGATTGCATGCATTGCATTTGCACTATCGAATATTTTTCCTTCAAAGTAGTGATGACACACTATTTTTTTATCATTCTTATATTAATATGCTTAGGCTCATATAAGCTGTATCTTGATATCGTTGCACTTGATACTTAGGCAGGTAAGGCATGCAGCCAATCAGCTGTTTAGCCATGACCCAATAGAAGGCCGACACTTAGGTACACATATTTTATCAAAACAATAAAATAAGATACTATATCACGTGAATAACAACACAGACAACATGCATTTATAAACTGCCAGTTTGATAAAGAAATAAATAAAGGAGTTCAACCATTTTTTTCAGCTTTGGTACCGTCGTTAAGTTCTTTGTACAGTAACAAAACTTATGTCAATATAAACTTTCGTATAATTTTTTTTGATAACAAGTGGGATTGTCTAGATAAAATGATTCAAAAAGAAGTTTGTGCAAGGGGAATATTATGCAAAAGTAATAAAAAAATTAGACATAATTCAAAAATAATTATTATTACATTATAACTCTTTCTCCATAATATGGATAGATATTATCTTCCCTTACAAGTACGTCGTCTAAAAATGTTGCCGGTACGTTTACAGTTGTGCCGTGCCCACTCCATAAACCAATTTGGTTGATCTCCTTTAACATCTACTCGTACATTGTCACCGTGATTCAGCACATAACAATATAATCAGATACTCATTCAAGTAATTGCAGATAAACGATGCACTTTTAAAGTATGTTTAAAGATTCGCAAAACTTGCATTAAGGACTTAGTTATGATTTGTTAATCTTATGTTTGAAACGATTAAGAGAGTATGGAACGGAGAAGAATCTGTTTGACTCGAATATTGTGACACTGAAATTATTTTACCATGTTATTATGGAAGTTCTTGCAAATAAATAAATGCCATTTAACGTTGAAGTACTGTACATTGTAAAGGGAAATCGCACGAAAGAGAATCCAACTCAATTTAAAATTCAACGTCCCTCTGGATTCTAAATTACATCAATGAAATAAAAAGGCTATAGTTACACAATCAATTCAGATTGCAATCCAGATTTAGAATATTTTTATGATAGACAGAATTCCATCTACATAAAGGTGGCTTCACATCTGAAAGTGATAAGCCTATCAAGAACATAACTCTTGGATCTCAATTTAAATTGACTGCAAAACGACCGCCGGTTAAATAAAAATGGCCCCTCCTTCTGAGGGCCTGTTAGCAAGAATAACGGCATGACTAACGTTCCAGTTGTGGGAACAGCAGAAGGCCATGGAGGAGGCGGCGCGGCGCGAGGCTCGCGAGGCCCTGGAGGCGCGCGAGGCCCGCGAGAGGCACGAGCGCGACCGCGTTGAGCTGCTGCGCAAGAAGGACAAGCACGAGCACAGCGCCAACGCCAGCACCGAGGTCAAGCAGAAGCTGCAGGTAAGAAACACAATGACTTCATATTGAATTCTTTACTATTTCTACAGTTATCTGCAAGATATTGTTGGATTTAAAAGTTTTGATGTTATTTTGAGAAGGGCAATTTCTAAGGCAGATGTCGATACTGATTGCTTAGTATTATTAAGTCTACTTAAGTTAAAATACTTACCTAATAATACCAAAGATATAATTGGGTTGTGCAAAGAACAGGCATATTCCGACACCTACTCGGCTAGCTAGCTGTCGGTCCCAATTTAAATTCTTTGATCATTATTATAATGCCATGTTTTCTTTCTTTGCAGCAATTTTTAAAAAAGAAACAAGCGAGTGCAAATGGAACAGTACCTGGTTCATCCTATAGAAATTGGTAAGTAGTCTACCCTTCAAACTCCTTTATGATTTCAATCTCCCAAATTTGCCACCAGTCCTGACACCACCGATTTGTCCTACAGGAGAAACTTCTTCTTATTGCTTTCATTTTCCAAATTCGGCTCTAGCCTTAACAGTATCCGCACTCTTCTCAGGGGTATAGTAAAGTCATCATCTGGCGAGTCGATAACGTCGACGGGTGCGACGGCGACGCACCCGTACCGGCTGGCGGCGCCCTTACCGCTCGCCCTCAACGCAGCGCCGCCGCAGCCGAGCCCGGACTACCCGCTCCGCAAGACCGGTACGTACCCGCCAGTGTGTGTGCATCCGTGTTGTGTGGACGTAGTCTAAGAGTGATGTACAGTCATTGAGAATAACAGAAAATTTTAAATAGGTTTACTGTGTGAAGACTATGCATATTAGATCGGCAAACGCGTGTGAACGCGCGATCGAAATAGCAAAATGTAATGAGGACGTGATATAAAGCCACTATCATTATGTTGTGTAAAAGAGATGATGCTAATTTGTCTTGTATAGCTTTATCATTTTTACCTGGGTTGTAAAGCAGCCATTTAAAGCATGGCATTCCAGGGCCTAGCATAAGTTAACATTGTTGTCGTGAGGTGTCCTAACCGGCTAACGTGAGCATGCGCGTGCACTAACCCGCAGCGTCGGAGCCCAACATGCTGAAGGTGCGGCTCAAGGCGCGCGTCATCGAGCGGCGCGCCTCGCCCCTGGCGCGCCGCCCCTGCAAGCGGAGCGCCAAGCATCGCAGTGAGTACTGACTACATGTACACCTACATGGATTGTTGTGGACTTTCTTGTTGTTGCATTTTGATGATGTTGTTTTATTTTTGCCTTTGATTTATTTGGAAAATATCTTTCATAAAGATATAAAATATTTTATATCTCCCTTAATTTTTCGACATTTCTGGTCCAAGATCGAAATGGGATACCATGGCCAGTTAACTCCAGTGTTTTTATTAAATCATTTCATATCATTAATCAGTAAATTAAATGTCTATATTTTACAAACACTCAGATCCAACACAGAAAACTGAAGTGATCGAAATATTGACCACTACACTAAAGAATTTGCCGCTGCAAAGAAGCGGCATTGACGTAAGCCGTCACAGAACTGATCACTACAGTGAGTGTTGTTCGGGCGTATTTGAAGGGTGTTGTGTTCCCCGTAGACTGCGACGGCAGTTCGCCGCGCGGCTCACCGCCCGGGGGGGCAGGTTCGGGGGCGGGGGCCCAGGCGCCCATCCGCGAGGAGGAGGAGGGCTGCGGGCGCGCACAGGAGCTGCTGTTCTCGTCGCCGTCCATGCCCAACATCAGCCTGGGCCGCCCGCACCAGCCGCCGCCACGCCACCACCCGCCGCCTCCGCAGCCGCCGCAGCCGCATCCGCATCCTCCGGTATGTTCATCGACTTAGTTTCTATCAGCTCAAAATTCATGAAAAACAAAACAGTCGTGATTTTACAACGCTTCCTACCTGTCAATTTGATGCCAGTTGGAAAACTAAAGGCTTTTAAATCAAATATGTATCAGTCATTCTGAAATTAACATAATTTGCACTTGCACTATAAGGTTTTTAGATTCAATAAAAATATATGGAATTGAATATGGATGAGGTTTTCTGGCAACTTGAAGAGTATCAACCGAATCAAGCCCTACTTCAAAGACTCCTGTTGAAGCCACCTTTAGGTTGTTCCAACTTTTACCAAAAATATCCATGGCACTTCATGTTCGCCCTCTCCCCACAGGTGGTATCATCTCTCCCGCCAGTGTCGGAGGCCGAGGGCTGGTCGGCCCTGGGCAGCGCGCGGCTTTGCAAGCGGCCCCTGGGCCGCACGCACTCGGCCCCCCTGCCCCTGGGTGACCCCGCGCTCACGCCGCCCACCGCTCACCACTACCTGCGAGACCAGATACGGAAAACTGTGAGTAAATACTGAATCATTTGTTGCCATGACTAACAAAATTTAAAGACGTAAAATCATATTTATAAGCACAATAAATGAATAAAAATAAAATATAAGGCAGTTAAAAATATTTATCATTCATAAATCGAATGATTGCCTAAAGAAAAATTAATCATTGTTGCTGCAGGAACATATCGCACAAATTCCGTGTGAAATATTTCAACAACATAGATGAATGTTGCCGTAATAATGTCGGGCATCTTTAATTAATATTTACTTTCTTCGGCTTTACGTAAAAATATGCACCCTTTAGAAACAGACAGCTTGACATAATGAGCTCCAGAGTGTGTAAGTATATGTAACTGTAGTGTACAAGCTATGTTCTAAGTTTGCATATACCTATGTATGTTACTCGTGTACTTAAATACCAATAAATACTTATAAATGAGTCAGTTCTCAACTAGCAGTCATAGCGTTTGATTCTCCTCTAATAGCCAACCTTACTCCACCGGTAGGTCCTCACGCGCGCGCACGACGCGGCCGCGGCGCAGCTCCGCGAAGAAGAAGGCGAGGTCATCGACCTCACGTCCCGACGGGCCCCGGCCGCCCCGGGCCCCTGCAGCAGCACGGTGGCCCCCCCTCCGGCGCCGGCGCCCCCCTGCGAGCCGGCCCCGCTGGCCCGCGCACTCAGCTCGCCCCTGGTGGGTGCGCGCACTCCCGCTACTGGACTAGCGTACGACGCGCTTATGCTTAAACATGGGTAAGTCGAACCACTAATATGATTCTGCCGCTTATTTTTTATTCAACCTATTTTGTCCCGCTGCTGGGCAAAAGTATCTTCCATAGCTTTCCACTGTTCCCGAGGTTTTCATGATCAGTAACGTAGTAGCTGACTGCCTAGGTTGCTGATATAGATACATTTAGTAGTGCTATTGATGATGAAAAGTTCAAATTAATATCTTCTACAGATTGTGTCACTTGGTTTCAACTGCAAGAAAATACCACAGAAACCACAATTATATTTGGCATACCAAAAATTAGCCTAATGTCACGCTGAAATAATGTAGCTTTTTATAATATACTAGCTGACCCGGCAAACTTTGTTTTGCCATAAAAACTCCAAACATTCACCTACCCTACACCTACCCTACCATATTTTTTTTTTTTTTTTTTTGGGATGAAAAATAGATGTTGGCCGATTCTCATAGATACCGGATAAGCACAAAAAATTTCATCAAAATCGGTCAAGCCGTTTCGGAGGAGTATGGCAACGAAAACTGTGACACGAGAATTTTATATATTAGAAGATATCCAGAGCTTAGCTTAGCTTTTACAAACAAACATCTTCACCTCTATATCAAACTCGCAAGACTTACTTTAATTTTAATGCAGTCCGACTCCTCCATTACTTGTAATGTTAATAAACTTGAGGTTTGTTTGTAGTTGTGCGTGTGGCGCGCACGCCCCCACCCACCCCGAGCATGGGGGGCGGCTGCAGTCCGTGTGGGCGCGTCTGTGTGAGACCGGGCTCGTGGCCCGGGCCGAGAGGACGAGGCCTAGGAAGGCCACGTTTGAGGAGTTACAGGTATGTGCATAATATTTTATAGTATTTTAAACGAAATTATAATTTTTTTCTTTTAGTTGGTGCCATCTTGTATTTGGTTGTCGAAAAATTGGGATATTTTTGTCGGCGCTATATTGGATTTGACTTTTGAGTTCATTTTCGTTATTAGTGACCCCGAAAACCATGTTTTAGTCTGGTTTAGCGTAATAGATGTAGCCAGAGTTCTAATTCCGAAAATAGTTTAGAAACCCTCGGCTCGTTTACAAAGTAGTTTCTCCCGCAGTCGGTGCACACAGAGTCGCACGTGGCGGTGTTCGGCGGGCGGGGCGGCGTGCGGCAGCTAGTGCGGCTGGCGTGCGGCGGCCTGGGCGTGGACTCCGACACCGCCTGGTCCGACGCGCACACGCCCAGCGCCGCCCGGGCGGCCGCGGGGGCCGTGCTGGACCTGGCCGTGCGGACCGCTAAGGGGGATCTGAGGAATGGGTGAGTTGTATTACATGTCAACAATACTTTTGACATCTAACAAGTTTTCACAGAATAAGACTTACGCGCCGTCCTAATAAAAAGCGATGATCGCTGTCATTTCTATGGTAAAACCCGCAAGCATCCATTGTTGGATTGACAACGCGATCGAGTTTGCGAAACGACTGAATGCCGATAATTGCCATGAGATGTTGAATATTCGGTCCGCTTGTCGGTTACGAAAGTGAAAGGCGTTTTTGAAGGATAAAGGCTCTTTAATTTGTTTAAGTTTGAGAGCGTTCTCAGCATAATAACGACTAAGATAGGAAAGGGCGGTGGATAGCTTGACCTCAGTCTCCTTAAAATCAGTGGCTTGGCAGGTTAATGCCTTGTCGTCTGCATACAGGAAGCGGCCCGTGCTAGGATTAGCCGGTTGGCCATTGATATAAATGCCAGAACACTATCTTGAGGCAGCCCATTCTTTTGAACTCGCCGGCTGGCTGGAGGCTAACTTGGTATTGACGGTTTCTGAGGAGATTTCTGAGAGTTCGTAGCGATCACGAGTTAGCCGAACGATACACGACAATTCACGTACACTGAGTTTCGGTGCGGCCGAAACATTAGGCCAATTTTTGGCTGAAACCGAAACAGGCTGAAACTAGATTTTTTGGCTGAAACTGAACTGCATCTAAAACAAACCACTTTAAAAAAATACTACAATGTTCTTTCGATATCACTTCAGCCTTATTTTTCAGTAGTGTTGCTGCAGTTTGTGTGTAAAACAAATCTTGACTTAAATTTATCCATCAACCAACATTTCCATAAATCAAAAGCCTGCTGCAATGTTGTAACCAGCTCCCCCTCCCCCTAGGTTCGCAGTAGTGCGCCCCCCAGGCCACCACGCGGAACCCAACCAGGCGATGGGCTTCTGCTTCTTCAACTCCGTAGCCGTGGCCGCCCGCATCCTGCACACTCGCCACCGCCTGCAGAGGATACTCATCGTCGACTGGGTATGTACCACTACATCATATAGCATTACACCTGTACTGTATACCAACCAGGCGATGGGCTTCTGCTTCTTCAACTCCGTGGCCGTGGCCGCCCGCATCCTGCACACTCGCCACCGCCTGCAGAGGATACTCATCGTCGACTGGGTATGTACCACTACATCATATAGCATTACACCTGTACTGTATACCAACCAGGCGATGGGCTTCTGCTTCTTCAACTCCGTGGCCGTGGCCGCCCGCATCCTGCACACTCGCCACCGCCTGCAGAGGATACTCATCGTCGACTGGGTATGTACCACTACATCATATAGCATTACACCTGTACTGTATACCAACCAGGCGATGGGCTTCTGCTTCTACAACTCCGTGGCCGTGGCGGCGCGCATTCCAGTGTCGAAAAACTCAAAATAATAGATAGGTACCATAGACACTTGTTCAACCAAAAAATGAATCCAGAACCTCAAGTTTAGTAGTTGTGCTTGCGACTAGGCCAATAATACTTACTTTAATTCTGTTGAGAGAAAAGTTTTCGGATAAATTTATCACCGAATTTCGAGAGAGACTCAAAACGCTTCGCTCTCTTCCATATTTTTTTCCCGTACAAAGGAAGTCTATGGCACTTAGTGATAGCTTTCTATCAGTATAAAATAAGTCAGTCCGTCCAGAAATTACCTTTTCACAGTTTTTTTCTTAAATTACTATGCTAATAAACACCCTCATGTATCCAGGACGTGCACCACGGCAACGGCACGCAGCAGATCTTCTACTCGGACCCGCACGTGCTGTACATGAGCATCCACCGGCACGACGACGGCAACTTCTTCCCCGGCACCGGGGCCGCCACCGAGGCCGGCGCCGGGCCCGGCCTGGGCTACACCGTCAACGTGGCCTGGTGCGGGGGGACCAACCCGCCCCTGGCCGACGCCGAGTACCTGGCCGCCTTCCGCTCCGTCATCATGCCTATTGCCAAGGTGAGACATAGGGACGGCGAAAATACTGGTCGAGGTAGCAGGACATATATGTCATGATATAAAGAAAAAATTCAAAGTTCCTCAGCATCTAATAAAGTTAATATTTTAGATCTTTTTCAACAGTCTTTCTTATCTGTGAAAATGGTTAGTAATGAGTAATGTTTGTTTTATTCAGGAATACGACCCCGAGATAGTGCTAGTATCGTGCGGGTTCGACGCGGCGGCCGGCCACCCGGCGCCGCTGGGGGGCTACAACGTGTCGGCCGCGTGCTTCGCGCACATGACGCGCGAGCTGTCGCAGCTGGCGGCCGGCAAGCTGGTGCTGGCGCTGGAGGGAGGCTACGACCTGCCTGCCATGTGCGACTGTGCGCAGGAGTGCGTGCGGGCGCTGCTGGGCGACCGGGCCGCGGCGCCGGCGCTGGCCGAGCTGGCGCGGCCGCCGCATGCGCGTGCGCAGGAGGCTCTGCGCACCACTATAGCGGTGCACAGCGCGCACTGGCGCGGCCTCAAGCGCGGCGCCGAGCTGCTGGCCATGTCGGCGCTGGACGCGGCCCCGGCCGTGGCCGCCCTGCGCCTGGGCCGCCTGCAGACGGAGCGGGACGCCGCCGACACGTGCCAGGCCATGGCCACGCTCAGCATGCACCAGCAGGCGCAGCCCGAGCCGGCCGCGCCGCCCGCGCACAGGTCTGTAGCTGCGGTGCTGATGTCTAGTGTGTCTTCCTGATGCCTGGTGCCTGTACTGACTCACGTGTATCCTCTCCCCCAGGTCCGCAGACAGCTCCCGCTCGGTGTCCGAGGAGCCCATGGAGCAGGACGAAGGCAAGTGAGTGGCTCGCCCCCCGGCGCCGCCTGCCACACTTCAACATTCCGGTTCGGTAGTTAGCCGTTAGTAGCGTGGAGTGACGTACTCGAATCTGTGCGCGTGGCTGCGTGTCGCGTGTCGCGTGTCTCGTGTCGCGTGTTGTGTATCTTCAGTAAAGCTTTAACGTGTAGTGTACGTAGAGACGCTCGGCGCAGTGACCAGTGTCCAGTGACCAGTGACCAGTGCCAGTCCGCGCACGAACACGAACACGCCTGGCGCCCGGCGACACCTACTATACCAAAGATTGTTTCAAATTCTGATGTTACAAAAAGTATTTATTCAATGTGTATATAATGGAAATTGTGCAAATCTATTGTTGTAAATTAAACTAAATTTTTATGGTGGATATAAAATATTTGTATATCTTTGTCCGTCGTGCACGTGCGACGACGAGCCCGTACAGTAACTGTAGCTCGTGTCGTGTCGTGTCGTGTCGCTCGTGTTGTAACTCTCTCGTATTTATTGTCCCGCGCTGCGCGGGTTGTTCAGATATCTTGTACAAGTGGACACTTGTTTGTAGTACAATGTACTCTTACGTCGCTGTTGGACGCTGCTCCCACTTTTTGTAACGTGTGATAACTTAATATGAAACGAATTAGATTTTTGGACACAATGTCTAAATGAAACTATTGAAACAATGAATTTCTATAATATTACCTCCGCACACATGGACGTGCTGGGAGGAGAACTTTGTGTATCTGTGTTGATTTAATATTTCACTATGTGATCGAATCCTGAAGGATTTTCTATCGTCCGCGAGGCGATGCAAACTTATAAGAATTAGCTTTATGTAAAGTCAGATGTAAATGTTTATATGAGGAGATATATTTAACTAGCAGAATATGAGATGTTTCTGGTGGAACTTGTTGACTATAGCCGACTCCTTGTCCTGCGCTCGTCGCATCCTCTAATTATATATTTTTGTATGACGGCTGTCTGTGTGTATACAACGTACCTACAGGATGGGATCCTTGTACGATAAACAGAGTTAAACAAATGTTGTGTCTTTGAGAATTTTATTGTTAAATTGGAATAAAGATGAAATGATTATTTAATAAATGTATATATATTATATATATATTTGGAAATATAAACGAAATTTTATTTCTATTCATTCCCCTTAGTCATGGGAGACTTTAATGCCAACCACTCACTGGCTCAGTAGCTATACTCGTACTAACATGCGAGGCAGAACTCTCTTTAACCACATGCTCGAATCTGACTACATCATAAATTGGTCTAGGCTATTTCCCCTAACTTACCTACTGATTTTAACTATTGCTCCAATCGCAGACCAACGAGCTCGGACTTGGTGCTGTCTTTGAATGTAATCTGCATTAGCGAGGTCGAAATAGTAATAGCCTTGTCATCTCCATAGTAAAGAATAGGGGGTAATGGTTAGCCATTACCCCCTATTCTTTACCATTGGAGGTACACTGTTTCGTAAGGCAAAACTACGATACTTTAAATTTAACTGCGCAAATTGGAACAAGTATCGTTCCCACCTGAATAAACACATTAAGCTTAGTTTGGACACACTCAAATCAGAAAAGTATATTGATACTACCATTGTTAATTTGCAGCAATCTATTATTGATGCTAGATACTCATCCATACCATCTACGGCTACTGTGTTTAGTCATACTACCACAAATTTTCAACAGTTGTCTTGGTCTAGGCTATTTCCCAAGCATCTGGAAAAAGCTCAAATCATACCACATAAAAAACCCGGCGGCAAAGACAGTACATTTCCTGTAAATTGCCGTCCGATGAGCCTGTTACATTCTATTGGCAACTTTTTGAGTCTTTAATTTATACCAGACTATTAGGTGCCACTTAGCAGTCTTTGATCCAGGAGCAGTTTGGTTTTCGTGCTACTCAATCAACAGCTGGCCAGGGTGACTGAGCACATATCTCATCACTTAAATCTCAGTCAATGCACGGGTATGTTCCTGCTAGATATCGAAAAAGCATTTGATACGGTGTGGCACGAAGGCTTGCTGCACAAATTACATACTCTGAAGGTGCCCATGCCTCTCATTAAACTTATCCAGTCGTACCTTACGGATCGCAAATTCCTAGTTTTCATTGGGGAAACCACATCATCACCCCAAAAAGCACCAGATGGCGTTCCGCAAGGCTCGATCGTCGGACCATTTTTATTTCTCCTGTTCTTGAACGATATCCTTATCCAACCTAGAGACAAACTAGCTTGCTTGGCTGACGATACTGCCTCATATACCTCTTCGGATGATACGTTACAGATCTCATCATAGGTATTCTTCAATATTCTGTTGACTTACTTATAGACTATTTTATGAAATGGAATCGGAATGAATAAGACGGAAGCTAATTTCTTCTCTCGTGCTAGGCAACCCCCTTCAAGAACTTTGAAAGTTGCAGGCCGTATAGTACCTTCGAAAACTTGTGTGCGTTATCTTGAAATCAACATGGATAATCGACTAAACTGATCCAACCATGTTTCTGATCTACGTGTGAAGGGGACCCAAGCACTTGTTGCTTTAAACCCTGTACATAATCGTAACATAACAACATCCTATAACACTAAATTTAAAACAAAACTTAAGAAACTACACAAACATATTAAACTGCCTTTATTATTCAATCACATGATTAAAATATCATCAAGATTTTATAAAAAGAACAAAATTAATACCTATAGCCCCTTGATCTCAAACTTATGTTCATCAACATTAGATAAATTACCAATGTCGATAGTTACGGCACTTACCGCCTACCGCATCACTATCTTTTGTTCCCACCAACTGAGGTGCAAGTGACCAGCGGCTTGAGCCCTGAGACGCTCGTTGCCGCGCCGGCCGCTATAGTACGGGAGAGCGGGCGGCAAGGTGGCTCCGTCCGCTGATCATTAACTGGTCGCACGGTTTTTTTCCGTAGCCAAATGGCAAAAAACGGAACCCTAACAACACCTAACAGCACCTGTGTTTCAGGTGCCAGTGACCACCTTGGTTACGTTACATAATAATATTAGAATTGCAATCCAAATAAGTATTCACTAAACATACTAGACTAAAATCAAAATCATTATTAAAAGCCAAAATCAAACTCGAAAGTGCTTTTTCCACCTCTAAAAAGCTCTAAAAATAAATAAAATAAATAAGTGCAACTTATGAACAAGAATGTTAACGTTTATTTATTTACATACAATTAGGAACCCTAAGACATAATATAGAAATAATTAGAGGGTAATGTTTATATTTGAACAATTATAGAAGTGCAACGTAACAATATTAATAGTGCCATCCGTAACAGTAGTTAAGTCCACATTCCAATTTCAAATAATTTTTAGTCCCTAAGGGATTAATAAGCTATTTTGGTCCCTGTTTACGAGGAATAAAATAGCTCTTTTTGAATAGATGTGATAAAAAATATAAGACATACCTATAGAATTCTTCTTCTTCCTTCCCCTAGTTAGCTCCTCTCCTTAGATGGTCTGTCTTTGATAGGCTATGTAGTTCGTATAGGAACTGTTGCGAGTTTTTAGTCTACCCGGAGTTATCAAGTACTCGGAGAGGGGATATCTGGTTGATAACCAAATAAAACTAAGACTATATCAAAAGTTGTTTATATTTTTATAAACATAAAAGTACAACAACAAATTGACATGATTAATATGATTGATTATTGTATAAATAACATAATCATAGGAAGAATATTTAAGCTTATGTAATGTAGAAAAATAACCCATCTCTTACAGCTAGATAGAAAAATATACGCGACACATTCCTTACGCTATGAACACAAGTACTTAAACTAAACATATACAACATACATAGTTAGCTAGACGCAGCAGGCGTTACAATTATGTGCTATTAGGGTCAGCTCACACCGAGACGCGACGCTGCGTATCGAATTCTCTCACAGAAAATAAAGGCTGTCGAGTTTGACTACCTACTGGTCGAAGCACATAAAAATTAAAACATGGAATCATGGACATGAAGAAGAAGAATACAGAAATGTGAACCTTTTTGTGTAGTACATAAAGTTCAATATTGTATCGTTATTTTCAAAGTGCGCGAAGCGTCGCGATTTATCGCGGTGTGAGCTAAGAATACGAATAAGTTTATTTGTTCACTGTTACAAAGTCTTAGAGGTATTCCATAATTATCTGAGCCGTAGTATTAACCAAGTTTTGTGCCTGTATTCACTAGCTAAGAGTCGAAGAGCCTAGCAAAACAACGTCTTAGGTGATGTCTAACGTAATAGTTTCCAATGTAACCACTCTCGTTTTACCTGTAGAGACCTACCAAAAGCACTAGTACAGTCACCATACTAAAAGCATAGACAATCAATCAGGACTACATCTACTTTTTTTGCCACTCATTTGTGGTATTAAGTTCAGATACTGTCAATATTTCGTTTTTTAATAGACAAAAAGGACGAAATCTATGTTTATGTTACTTGTCTGTGGTTTTAAGTTCAGTGACTGTCAATATTGTAAGAAAACTTTTGCTATGCAACCTGATTGTTGTCTTAGCATTACACATCGAAATATCTGTGTCATTTCGTATTTTGGTACCCACCAAAATAGTATATAATAGTTTTTCTGCGCTTTCTAAGTAACTGATTTTATTGTTTATTTATACGAATACATTATATTTGGTCGAAGCCTAGTTAAAACCGCAATTATTTTAACAATTGTATCGATCTATCGAAAATGTAGAACGTAAAATCCGATGGAAAGCGTAAATCTATAGACAAACTTGCATAGACGTTAACAATGTGGATGTAGACTGGAGAGAGTCGATTCTGATAGCTGTCTTTCATATGGTGATAAGTATGAAAATGAAAAAAAAAAAACTAGCACTTCATTGTTACAATGAGGTGCTAGTTACCTCAAAGTGGCGCCCTCTATATAGTCTCGATAAACTTGCAAACAGACTAGAATGGTTTTATTCAATTTCATTTTTCGTTATTTAATGGGGACCAAACCCATAGCCATATAAAAGTGGAAAAAAGATGGAATTTCTTTGTAAATGTATAATGATGAGAGAGAGGCATAATGTTATATATTCACAATTAACAAGTACTTCATGTGGCTACAGTTAAGGTCCCTATAAGTAATTTTCTAGCAACTCAATAGTATTATTAAAATATTTAACCTATGGGAAACTTTATAAAATCATAATAAAAATAGCTTATACATTAATACAGTCCTTCCATTCCACAATTAATACAATTATTTAGGTTTAAATTGCAATAAATTGTTCAGCATCGTTAAATGCAACAGCTTGACCTGAGTAGTTACAGAGTAGTTGAGTCGCCTGTTCTCTAAACTCGGCTAAGGCCGGCTGAACTCGGCTAGGTTCGGCTGAACTCGGCTAAGGTCGGCTAGTGTCTTTCGGGCGGATCGAGTGTTGCGCAAAGACAGTTACAAGAACTGACTGGACACTCTGTATGCTCCCTGTAAAAGAAATTGGTAGTTTCAAGTAACGAAGTAAGTAATTAGTGAATTAACAACACAGTAACAAACACAATTTGGCAAAATAGGGTTCATGCAACCGTCTAATACCCAGTGTGAGTGCGGTGCCACTGCAGACTATGGCACACATGCTGGAGCGTCCCAAGTGCCATACAACTGAACTTTGGAAGACCTTATGCCAAAATATATAAAGAGTTTTCCATCGACTGGAAAAGAAGAAGTAACAAAATCCGTTATAAGACAGAGTTGATTGTAGAAGATGCTTCAAGAACACCTAAAACCGGTTCAAAATGCCATCAGATTGTCGTTTTCAAGGGTTTAAAAGGCGCTACAGAATTAATAGATTGCAAGATCCTTATTGCTTATCGTTTGTGGCCAAAAAAATTGTTTCCCATCTAATTAAAGCATAATAAGCCTATAACATTCTCAATTCGGTGACACAGGCATCCTCTTTATGTGAAAGAATAAGCCCTACTCGACCAATCTAATTTGTGCCCGCGTGGTGGATTACAGCTAAAGTATCACTTATTCGATTCGATTGCGGCCGTTGCGATCGAAATGGTTTCACTAGAAAGCGTATTATATACGTTGTATACGCGAATTACACGACCTTCTTGCCGCGAATTGTTAGTGTCGCTGGAGCCGCTGTGATGGGAAGTGAGCCTTGAACAAGAGTCAAAATAGCAACAAACGATTACACAAGGCAGCTCTTTGTTGTGTAGAATCAAAGAACTTACTTGAACCAGTCGATCATATGCTGCGCGTGTCCGCCGTGACGGCAGGCCACGCACCAGCTGAACCACGTGGCGAAGGGGGCGCCGCCCGCCCCGCCGGCCGCCCCCCCCGCGCCGCCCCCCGCCGCCGTGCCCAGGTGCAGCAGGCACACCCCGCAGCGCGGCAGAGGCTTGCGGCAGTTCGGACACGAAGAAATTTGCTGGAACAAATGTTAAGGCCAAGATTAATAAGCGTTACTTTGCACGTTGTTTGGCTAAGCATAGAAGGGGAAAATACACATGCATGTAACTACCATTAAAGTGTGCAAATAGCTTGCATACCATTGTGACAATCAGTACTTGTTATGGCATAAGGGCAAGCCAACTACTTGCACTCTTTTATGCATATTACAGGCATATTGTGTATTTTCACCCTTATTCTTGTCACTTTCGCACAACTGGCAAACTACGCTAACTATGCAAGGAAGTGACAGCAACATAACAAAGGGAGTGACAGCAAATTATTTTAACAAAAATCATTCCTAAATATTCTTACTTATGAAAAGACTAGCTGACCCCCGCGGCTTCGCTCCTGCTAACATATCTACTCTACCCACCTACCCTACCCTACCTACCTAACTAAAATTTTTAATGTATCAATAGTTTTCTCAGCGCACGCCAAAGAATGATATTTATTGGCTACATTTTGCTACTTTGGGTTAAATTATAGCAATTTTCATAAGGATTTCCAATTTATTTGAAAATATGTATATTATAGCCTATGACACTCAGGAATAATGTAGCATTCTACTGGTGAAAGAATTTTCAAAATCGCTTCAGTACATTCAGAGATTACCCCCTACAAGGTCACAAACTTACAATCTCACAACTCACAAACTTTACCTCTTTATAATTGGTTGCGCCAACATGCAAAATATGATTGACGTCCGCTATTTCCTATACCTATCCCTTTTCCGCACATCCTCGCGAGTGAGTAAGAAGATTTGCTCCGTCATTTTGTCTGGAAATGACTTCCGAATTGAACCGCATCGCTTACGCATATGGCGTCGCACCGCTCCGTGGAAAATTATTGATAACTTTAGAATTACCGCGTTTTCACATGTAATGAGACTATAATCAACAGTTTGTGTTCGTGTTTAACGTGTGAGGACAGTAAATTGGAGTCCAGCTGCCCTTGAACCCTGGTGAAGTGTTTCAGTGCCACGACGACGCTACCACGCGGCCACAGAAAAGGTTTGTGCTTCCTTCCCTAGTTATTTTTCGGGTTGTACTCTGTTGTCCAACACCCCCGCAACTCGAATTACCTATCATCAAGCGTTTGTCAATCGTTTTTGCTTCGCACCGCATATACAGTCCACTAAAATCAGCACCACGCGCCACCAATAATATTAGTATAGAAGTATAGATACACATGGACAGGTGAACCTACTCATAATGTTAAACATATCCTTATCACTAAATAGCTCGAGTATAGGATAGTTAATACGAGACACAGTTCTTTCTTGAATTGAAATTAATATTTTTTTTAAATTAAATATTTATGTTAATTATTATTAATTTCATATCATTTCGAGGTATTACTCGATACTACTCAGCAAAAAAAAAGAGTATCTGGCAGCGGTGGGATTCGAACCCACGCCTCCGAAGAGACTGGTGCCTTAAACCAGCGCCTTAGACCGCTCGGCCACGCTACCCGTTGATGCCATGCTCCATTTAACCGCTGGGATGAAAGATTTCGTGACAAAATAAAAAATAGCACCCGGACCGACCTTTTGAGGAAAGACCCAGAAATGATTTGATAATAAATATGGCTGTTCAATGTTCTACACTACAAACAGTGTAGAATATTCATTGAAGATGAGTAGATATTATGTTATATTTTTTTATATATTTAATGACTACACTTTAGAAGAGGCCTTAAATTTAAGTTTGATTCGCTTTTTCTTCAAAAGTAATACTAAGAAACTGATAGAAAGTTCTGACTGCATTAATGTTTGAATTTATAATTCATGATTATTTTAATCCATTCAAGACGACTTCATGGTTGTGTATTTTAAGTTGATTTATAACGACGATGTAGTGAAATATTTAGGTTGCAATGTCAAGATTTTTTTGTTTGCTGATGATATAGATTTTGTTGCTCGAATTCTGAAGACAAACATAGCTTTGACGTATAATAGTGATTGTGATCCTATTTACCGATTGAATAAATGAGTATATAATTTCTGTCCACGTACCTTCATCTTAGCAGCGGGCGGCGGCAGTCTCTGGAAGGCGACCCTGGGCCGGTTGTGTCCGGGCGGCGCGGCCACGGACTTGCCGCAGTAGGTGCAGGCCACGCACACGTGGCGCGGCACTCCGCCCCCCGCGCCGCCCGCCCCCGCGCCCCCCCACTCCGCGCCGCCCTCGCCCGTGTTCACCCACGTGTCCAGCGCGCAGCGCGGCCACCAGAACTTCCAGCTGTCCAGGATTGTGCGGTAGCTGGAAACATACAACATGGAGTGCTTAAAACTATCATCGGCCTAGCTTTTGTGCAAATGTGTTGGGGTCGGCTTCTAGTCTTACCGGATACAGCTATAAACAATAGCAGCTGTTACTGCCCCACTAGAGGGCAAAGGTCCCTACTCATACAGAGAAGGCGACGTGTGTCCTGCCTGTCTTGTAATCAAATGAGGACGTAATCTATTCGCAATACAAAAACTTTTGCGCAAATAGATATGAAAAAAAATCTTCGACTTAAAATTGCATTATTGATTTATTTATTAAAACTTCATGCAACATACAGGTTCCTAAGCGGACTTAATGCCCAAGGCATTCTCTAACAGCTTCAACCAAGGGTGGTGGAGAGATAACATGGCAGGTGCATAAAAAATAGAAATATACGAGGGCAGTTTGATAAGTCCGTAACATTTTGAACAAACAAAATAGTTTTCGGCAAAAAAGCATTTTATTTCCCAACACAGTCTTCTTTTAGCTCAGTTCATTTAATCCAACAATAAAAAAAATCTTTTAAAATAATTGGTTTTGAAATAATTGGCCCTCAAAATAGGCGTGTATTTCAGTGGTGACCGAATTAGAGCCAAATCTTCTTCCACCCAACAATTTCTTCAGGTTTGGAAACAGGAAATCACAGGTCACAGGGGGCCTAATCTGGTGAAAATGCTGCATAAGGTAGCAGTTAGTAGCCTAATTTATGGATGTTTGCCATGGTGACTACACACGTATGCACACGTGCATTGTCTTGATGGAAAAGCAATTTTTCTTCATCAAATGCGGTAATTTTTGCTTCAAATCAATACCGAATCTGTCCAAAAGATCTGAATAATATTATTCGCTGGTGATTGTTTTGCTCTTTTAACGGTATTCAATATGAATCACACCGCGTGCATCGAAAACTCAGAAAACTGTGGCCATATCCTTATTAACCGATAGACCCAATTTTGTCTTCTTTGGTGCACGTTCACTCATAGAAACTCAGTCTTGATTGTTCCTTGGCCTCTCGTGTGTTGTGATGGAACCATGTTTCGTCCATGGTTACGAAACGGCGCAAAAACTCGTTCAAATTGCGGGTCAACATCCCCTAACACTCCTTCGAAGTTGTCACATGGTTGCGCTTATGGTCCTGTGAGCAATCGCGGCACCCATCACGCGGATAGTGTTTTCATGTCTAAATATTCACGTAAAATGTGATGTACCCGCTGAGTTGAAATGCCTGCAGCCTCAGCCACCTCACACATTTTAATTCTTCTATAGTCCAATATTATTCCATGGGTTTTATCGACGATTTCTGGCGTTACGGCCTCTTTTGGGCGACCTGAACGTTCGGCGGCATTTGTGCTGGTACGACCACAATAGAACCTCTTCTTAACCAGTGAAATTGATGGTGCAGAGTCCCCGTAATGTTTATCAAGCCTTTCCTTGGTTTCGGTGAAGATTTTTTTCCGAAAAAAAAAATAATGCTTAATCAGCACACGAAATTCTCATTTTCCCGTTTTCGTGAAAATTCCCGCGCTTGCCTGCTTTAAATGGCTGGCAAACACAAACCCAATAACGCAGGTTGCTCATATTTTTACAGTAGCCTATTAAAAGATGGTAGTTTTCAAAAGTAGTGTTGCCATAAAAGTTACTGCGCGAGAAAATAAAAAGTCACGGACCTATCAAACAGCCCTCGTATATTAAAGTAAAATTTAAGAATATACATATATAGTTAAAATAGGCATACATATATTTCCTATAATAAAAATCTACATATAAAGTAATAGAAAGGTGATAGAGACGACTCTGCATTATAAAATTAGAGAACTGAAAAAAGAGAATCTGGCAGCGGTGGGATTCGAACCCACGCCTCCGAAGAGACTGGTGCCTTAAACCAGCGCCTTAGACCGCTCGGCCACGCTACCCGTTGAAGCCATGCTCCATTTAGCAGCTCGCTAGGATTGTATTGAAAGAATTTGTTTTTGAATAGCACACAGCGTGACGAATAATTAAGAAGATTGTTTAATATTGACAATCTTGGCAATCGTTCAAGTTATATGGACGTTGTTGCTGCAGTTAAAACACTCACTTAAAAATTGAATTTTGGAAATAGTACCAATATTTTCTAAAATAACTGAAAAGTACTGACGGGTGATAAATGGCAATTTTAAACGAATCCTCATGATATAATAGAGGAGGCTTGTAAATATGTATTGTTGTTGATTTGTATTGTATTGTGTTTTATAACAGTCTCTGAGCTGTTTAGCAACTAATTAGCAGATTTTTTATTCAAATTCTCTATAGAAAAATATAGAAGGTGCTAACCAATCGCTAAACAGTGCCCAGGTTTTTATAAATAATAGAGTTACCTCTCGTATTTCATAAATTAGCAATATCGAACTTTCAGAATCAGATTCATATATTTGTAAAGAATGTAGGCACAAATAAAGGTGTTATTGACATATTAATTTATTCATCAACTATTAAAATTGAGATAACACAGATGCAGTATTCCAATAATATTGTCGAGATAAGAGAATGTCGTAATGCATGTAAATACTGTGTTTGTGTGTTTAAAAAGAGTATCTGGCAGCGGTGGGATTCGAACCCACGCCTCCGAAGAGACTGGTGCCTTAAACCAGCGCCTTAGACCGCTCGGCCACGCTACCCGTTGAAAAGGTTACCAAATTGTATCATCCCATATTTGCTTTCCCTCGATTGTTTTGTTTGGCGAAAAATACTGTAAGTTTGGTTTCATGAAAGGAAGATCGATGCCTGACGCAGGAGTAAAACTCATCAATCACATTTTGGAATCCTGGAAGAAGTCTTAGAGTGAAATTGGTATTTTTGTGACCTCTTAAAAGCATTTGAATGTGTTGACCACACACAATGCACTGTACTGTAAATAACAACACTACGGAATTCGTGGACAAGTTGCTGATCTTGTTCTTTCCTATTTATCAATCAGGCAACAAAAAGTAATCTAACGAACGGGGCGACATCTTCAGGTCTCTAGTTAAGATGGGCGTGCCCAAAGGTTCAACTGTTGGTCCTTTCCTTTTACTAGTTTATATAAATGACTTTACAATGCATGTCCTCGAAAAGAGCGTTTTCCAAGCAGCCAAATTGTGCGGAAAGTGTAATTTTTTTTACTAGTGCTTTTTACTTTCCTGTACTTTTTTAATTTCTAACTCCAACAGCCGCCGCATAGAGTTTTTATTATTTGAGAAAAGTTTTAAAAATTTGTTATGTACAGATTATCATTCATATAAAAGGTAAAACAAAACTAATACTTCATTTAAGGCGTTTTTAATTACTCTAGATTTAGATTTTGATCAATAAATTAATTTTAAATATTCATTAAATATGCTTGGCAGAATGAATATTTTGCTCGTGCCTTTTTGCGTTACGACGTGACAGCTATTTGCACATGCGCAGTAGATATGCCCGAGGAACTATGAACTTTTAGTTAATCTGTGGATATGCTGAGCGCCCTTGAATAAGCGCCATTTTATTAATTTCTTGCTTGGTTCAGATATTTTTTTTATTTCCTCGCACAATGCATAGTAAAATGTTGTATGATATGTTATATGACACGTGCGTATAAGATGATTTCCGACTCGTGTCGATTTATCCACTCATCGGAAATCACCTACTTTCCGGACTTGTAGCATAAATAACTATTCCTTACATGATGGCTAAGTTATCATGACACTTCCCTATTTTTTTTAATTAGTAGATAAGTTACGGATGTCCCTTTCAACAAAATTCAGACTAATCCATCGAAATGTTTTCAGCAAAAACGTTTGTAACAAAAAAAATACCGGCTTCCAAAGCAATTATAAACATACAACAAAGTGAAAAACAATTATCTTTTCGGAAGTTGGTATCTTTGGTACCTATTGTTTTTTATTTCGACACAGACTTGTTTCTTCTTGGTAAGTCATACCTGTCCAGCCAGTTCTTGGTGCGCGGCTCGCGCAGCAGCTCGGCGGTGAAGCAGCGCGCGGCCACCAGCGCCACAGACTGCACGTCGCCCGTATTCTCCACCCAGCGCTGCAGCAGCGCTACTCCTTCTGTGCTTGCACCTGGAAAAGACATCATCTTGTAAAACAGCTAGCACAACAAAAAACACTACAACTAATTTTATTATGCTACGTCGCTCTCCGACCGATAAACTATCTCTCTGTGAGAGTCACGTCGCGTCGATGCGTTGCTCCGTTGATGTGTGGTTGATTGAACGACAAACCGAAAAGCTTTTGCAATAGAGATGATGACAAGAAATTATTTCCGATTCCGAACCGATTAATAAAAAATATTGGACACCTATTTGACTTTTGTCACATTAACGAAAAATAACGACGATACAGTGCGTTGAATTTTCGCGTGGCGTCACATTTGACTCACAAGTGACGTCACAACACAAAGCCTCACTTCTGAACTTTGATGTGCTTTTTCTTTGTAAATTTTAATTGATGAATTTATACACTCTCTACATACATCACAGAACAGAGAAGACAGTAGAAATCGCATATGGCTTTATTAGTATCGGAACCAGCGTACCCAAACTCACACATATACAGATTAATTGTATTTCATAACACTAAGAAATCTTTGGTGTGATTGGTAGTTTAATTTTTAGATGAAAGTAGAAAATATGTCAGTCGTCGCTTATTTGAAAATAAGCCACAGCTTTATGACAATAGAGTTGGTTTATTGTCTACTCTTTTTGAGTATTTATTACTTTTTTCGTTTAAAGCGCACACGGAATAGTTTAATGAGCAAGTTACGCTACCCGCCGCTAGATGTCACTATAGTAAATTCATTTAATTTAAAGCCGTATTTCGTTACCGATAAGATTTATATTTGCGAAATGAGGTCATTACTACTCGTCCTCCTGTAGTTATGTACCACGGTCGTTGACTTATTTATCGACATTCCGTATTATTTACAAACAAAATACAGTTTAGTTAAAAAAAAAAACGTTGCCCCACACTAGGATTTTTTCCTGTATCGTGGGTGCGTTTACAAACATATAATTTCACATACACAAACACCCAGAGCCGGAACAACTATTTGTAGATCATACAAATATTTGTTCCGTGCGGGAATCGAACTCGCGACACGCAGCGCAGAAGTCAATCGCTCAACCACTGCGCCAACCGTGCGCCCAATAACTAGAGTCGATAAATATTATTATGTTTGTAATCAAGTTTTTATATAAATTTATACCAATACTTTCGATTTATAGAAAGTATAATTAAGATATTTTATGGTAAACTACTGATCCGATTTTGAAAATGATTCTATTGATACAAAGATGGGCGTATCTTAGTGTTTTTGTTCTATCAATAGAATTATAGAATACAATACTCTTTATTATGTACACCATATAAGTTACAGAAAGTATAGACGAAGAAAACATTACACTGGGTGGCACAATGGGCGGCCTTATCGAGACAACTTTTCCATGGATTTAAAAAATGAAAGGAAATACAGTACTGTACGTAGTCTTTGGTGTACTATTATTAATTACAAGCTGCGACCGCGGCTTCGCTCCCGTCATCTGTTTGCCAACCCTACCCTACTTACCTTCCTGCCTACCCTACTTACCTACCGACCATATTTGTTTCTATAGTCATCAATCTTTCGCGGAGAATCTTAACACCGTGATTCAGAAAATGACTTCAAATTCACAACGCTATCTATCGAATATCGAGTTCAACTCTCCGAGTATCTTAATTGCGTGTGTTGTGATAATTTTACTTCTTGAACACTTTAAATTCATCTAACTTTTGATAGAGTGAACGGATTGCGATGACACAAAAACTAAGTAATTCTTCAAGTTACGCACAATGTTTATGTATAAAAGTTATTTACATTGGTTTCGTACATGTCACGTGATGCGTGCACAAATAAACAGACAAAAAATCCAAAAATGCCGGAAACAGGTTCTGTTGGTTATCCTTTAACACACATTTAAATACACGCAGTAAGCACGAAATTGTAATACCCAAATTCAGATTAACGAAAACTAGCAAGTATTTTCTTATAAACAGTATACGCTTTTATAACAAGTTGCCTAAGTCAGTTATAGAACTGACCGATGGAAAGTTCAAAAACTACATCAAACGTGTCCTTATTAAAAAAAGCATATTATAAAATCAAGGACTACGTTGAAGATAAAATTTTTGGCTTTTACACCCTCTGCGCATGCGGCTTCCCTGGCAACTCATAAACGGCACAAATATATGGATATCTCTAACTATTCTCAATCTCATTTTTTTCTCTCTTTTAATTAGACTTTTTACAATATTTTTCAATCCCAATATTTTATAGCCCTTTGCTAAGAATAGTTACAGCACTGATTACAGTATTTGTGCCACATGTTAAATTTAGTGTTGTGTTTTTTTTTTACCTTTGTATAGATTCTTTTACCGATTGTAAATGTGTGAACATTGTAGGCTTTCTAGATTTCTAGATAATTGTTAACATTTGTTAACTTTTTATTTCGTACATTATTTTTTTTTGTTTGTTTTTTTTTTTTAAATTTCGTACGACTTATTGTCAGGCCTACGTTGTCCCCCCATATCCAAGTACTACAAAAAATACTTTTCTACAGATTTATTATATGTATTGATGATTGATGATGATGATGCGATAGACTACACTACAAATGCAATACGTCCTACTGATATGGGAAGCTTACGCTTTCGCCTGCGGCTACACTCTTATATGATTAGCTTGACTAACTTCCTTAATGAACTGATGAAATTTAGGTCTATACACCAGTAGATCTTAAATTTCAGACTAACACATAAGCCAGTTTTTAACTGACTTAAAAAAAGAAGGAGGTTCTATGTTCATGTGTTATTATTATTACACTTTGTTGATTTTGAAGGCTTTTGTCTTTTTAACCGACTTCAAAAAAAGGAGGAGGTTCTCAATTCGTCGTAATCTTTATTTTTACACGGCTGCAAGGAAAGGGTTATGTTTTTCGCGCGTAAGAAGATTTTTTCGAATATTGAAGTTTAAAGTATCGATAACTCATTATCGATATTGGTAATCTCTAATTGAGTAGCTGAATGTGACATTTGCATAGTTGGAATCTTCGAGAACAATGTTTGAGTTTTAAAGAAAGTAGACCTTAAACTTAACATCATAAAATCAACTTTTACTTGTCTTGTTTAATAAAATATTGTTTTTACATTTTTATCGAAATAAAATAAATTAAGACTTGCCGATGGTAAAATATACCTACATTTGATACATTTTTATCGAAATAAAATAAATTAAGACTTGCCGATGGTAAGATATACCTACATTTGATACATTTTTGGTTCTGCTATCGTGTTTACATTCTAAAACAGCACAATAAGGCATTTTTGTGTTTTTTTTCAAGTTTTTGTCACCGTGACGGTTGAGTGCGCGGAAGGAAACATATGCAGAACTGTGCAAAGCTCGGGGTACGCGGGTCCCGCCCACTTGCGACTTCTATTGTAGTAGGCGTTTTTTTTGTTCTGTGACATACATAGTCCGGACTAAAGTAAAATGTGATAATGAGATGGTGTGTGGTGTGAGTGTTCGTTAGCTTACCAGTGAGTAGTATCCCGGACAAGTCTCCCTGCTCCACCAGCGAGTCGCACGTCTGTCGGATGTAGTCGTGCAGTTTGGCGTCAGATAAGAAGATGCACGCGAACGCTACTCGGTCTTCTAGACGCATTTCAGTCTCGTTCTACAAAACAATATTAATACTCGTACAATTGAGTTGTAAAGTTTTTGCTATGAACCCAGAAGAGTGAAAGCTTACAGACACGCTGTTAAAACAATCTATAAAATGATCATTATTTTTATGTACAAGAGGTAAAAACTTAAAAAAAAAAAACAAAAGTACATAAACAAAGCTATACAGAAAGAACCCAGTGCGCCAGTCTCTAGGCAATAAGCTCGGCGATGATTACCTCTATAATATAACTTTTCTCAACTGTGTAGAGTCAGGCACATTGTAACTTCCATACATCCGCGCATACTCACAAGTACAGCCTCCAGATCAGGGTGGTGCGCGGGCGGCGGGTGGTGGTGCGGGTGCGCCGGCGCCGACGCCGCCAGGAAGCGCAGCAGTGCGCGCAGGTACGGGTCCGGCAGCGCGGCCGCCGCGCCCGTCAGCGCCTCGCGCCACAGCCGCTCGTCGGACAGCCCTAAGGAATCAAACATAAACATTTGGAAGATGTATAGCTCGAGTGGCTCCGCGTGTAATACGCGTTCGAGTCAAACCACTCTGCGGCTCTCGCTGCCGTTGAGATCGAAGTCGAATCGAAAGCGTATGTGGACGTGTAAAAAACGTTTTGCCGCGACTGCGCGTCATTTTCCGAAAGGAAGACAGGCGGCGAGGGGGACGGGGAGGGGTGTACCTGCGAGTGCGAGTGCTACGACCCGCAGCATAGGCTCGTGCGCGCGCGCCAGCACGTCTAGGGCGGCGCGCACGCGCAGCTGGAAAGCGGCGAGGGCGGCGGCGCGGCAGGGTGTGCCCTCGGCCTCCGCCCTCTCCACTCCAGCCAGCGCATTCTCCCAGCCCCAGCCCCAGCCGCACAGCTGCAGCGCGCGGGTGCGCTCCGCACTCCTGCACCACAAGAAACATACTGACATAAGGATCAAGATCACGAAAACATCATCAAAGTCAAGCAAGTTACTACCCCGCTAAACATAACCGATCAACATGATCATCATTCCAATGAAGAGACTTCCGCAGCCTACGATTTATGTTGCCCATACCCCAAAGCATTGCCATACCACGGGGTCCCAGCGCTAACAAAGACAATTCGGTTCAAATAAATGTCACTAGATGCCGCAATATACATCGTTTTTTTATTAAATTGTGTGTATAACTAACATTTTCTAGAATTGGTCATAAAAATTATATGTTCTTTTTAGGGTTCCATACCCAAAGGGTAAAAAGAGGACCCTATCACTAAGACGCGGCGATCTGTCTGTCTGTCTGTCACCAGGCTGTATCCCATGAACCGTGACTACTAGACAGTTGAAATTTTCATAGGCGATGTATTTCTGTTGCAGCTATAAGAACAAATACTAATAAAAACAGAATAAAATAAATATTTAAATGGGGCTCCGTGGGGTCACCATGGTCCTGTGGGGTGATCCACGGGAGCGAAGCCGCGGGGAACAGCTAGTAAATAATACAATGAAGTGACATGTCTTAGCTTAACATCTGTGTTAGTTGCAGTTGCTACTATGTGCTATTAGCTAAGTGAATATTATAATAATAGTTTTATATTATATTTTTCCTTGGTTTATAGGTTCATCTTCTGTGACTTTCGAGAAAACATTACCAGATAGATCCTAAAATAAATTAATAACCAAAGAATAGTAGTGTTTACCTACTAGATATGGATATTTAAAATGAGTAATAGTTTTAAATATTACAAACTATTAAAAAGTTAAATAAAGCTTTAATATGCTACTCAAGTTTTTTTTATCAATTCCTACGACGTTTCTAACGTTATAAAAAAAAATTAAAGGTTTTGTCCATTTTTTTAAGAAAATCCGCCTGTGTGCGTCCCCCTCCGAGCGCACCCCGGGGTGCTTCCACGGACTGTTGCGGATACATCACTCACCTGTAGATAGTGACCCGTCTATTGGGCAGGTCCGGTAAGAGCGACGGCACGATCTCGGAGCGGTAGCCGCCGTCCCCCACCGAGCGCACCCCGGGGTGCTTCCACGGACTGTTGCGGATACATCACTCACCTGTAGATAGTGACCCGTCTATTGGGCAGGTCCGGTAAGAGCGACGGCACGATCTCGGAGCGGTAGCCGCCGTCCCCCACCGAGCGCACCCCGGGGTGCTTCCACGGACTGTTGCGGATACATCACTCACCTGTAGATAGTGACCCGTCTATTGGGCAGGTCCGGTAAGAGCGACGGCACGATCTCGGAGCGGTAGCCGCCGTCCCCCACCGAGCGCACCCCGGGGTGCTTCCACGGACTGTTGCGGATACATCACTCACCTGTAGATAGTGACCCGTCTATTGGGCAGGTCCGGTAAGAGCGACGGCACGATCTCGGAGCGGTAGCCGCCGTCCCCCACCGAGCGCACCCCGGGGTGCTTCCACGGACTGTTGCGGATACATCACTCACCTGTAGATAGTGACCCGTCTATTGGGCAGGTCCGGTAAGAGCGACGGCACGATCTCGGAGCGGTAGCCGCCGTCCCCCACCGAGCGCACCCCGGGGTGCTTCCACGGACTGTTGCGGATACATCACTCACCTGTAGATAGTGACCCGTCTATTGGGCAGGTCCGGTAAGAGCGACGGCACGATCTCGGAGCGGTAGCCGCCGTCCCCCACCGAGCGCACCCCGGGGTGCTTCCACGGACTGTTGCGGATACATCACTCACCTGTAGATAGTGACCCGTCTATTGGGCAGGTCCGGTAAGAGCGACGGCACGATCTCGGAGCGGTAGCCGCCGTCCCCCACCGAGCGCACCCCGGGGTGCTTCCACGGACTGTTGCGGATACATCACTCACCTGTAGATAGTGACCCGTCTATTGGGCAGGTCCGGTAAGAGCGACGGCACGATCTCGGAGCGGTAGCCGCCGTCCCCCACCGAGCGCACCCCGGGGTGCTTCCACGGACTGTTGCGGATACATCACTCACCTGTAGATAGTGACCCGTCTATTGGGCAGGTCCGGTAAGAGCGACGGCACGATCTCGGAGCGGTAGCCGCCGTCCCCCACCGAGCGCACCCCGGGGTGCTTCCACGGACTGTTGCGGATACATCACTCACCTGTAGATAGTGACCCGTCTATTGGGCAGGTCCGGTAAGAGCGACGGCACGATCTCGGAGCGGTAGCCGCCGTCCCCCACCGAGCGCACCCCGGGGTGCTTCCACGGACTGTTGCGGATACATCACTCACCTGTAGATAGTGACCCGTCTATTGGGCAGGTCCGGTAAGAGCGACGGCACGATCTCGGAGCGGTAGCCGCCGTCCCCCACCGAGCGCACCCCGGGGTGCTTCCACGGACTGTTGCGGATACATCACTCACCTGTAGATAGTGACCCGTCTATTGGGCAGGTCCGGTAAGAGCGACGGCACGATCTCGGAGCGGTAGCCGCCGTCCCCCACCGAGCGCACCCCGGGGTGCTTCCACGGACTGTTGCGGATACATCACTCACCTGTAGATAGTGACCCGTCTATTGGGCAGGTCCGGTAAGAGCGACGGCACGATCTCGGAGCGGTAGCCGCCGTCCCCCACCGAGCGCACCCCGGGGTGCTTCCACGGACTGTTGCGGATACATCACTCACCTGTAGATAGTGACCCGTCTATTGGGCAGGTCCGGTAAGAGCGACGGCACGATCTCGGAGCGGTAGCCGCCGTCCCCCACCGAGCGCACCCCGGGGTGCTTCCACGGACTGTTGCGGATACATCACTCACCTGTAGATAGTGACCCGTCTATTGGGCAGGTCCGGTAAGAGCGACGGCACGATCTCGGAGCGGTAGCCGCCGTCCCCCACCGAGCGCACCCCGGGGTGCTTCCACGGACTGTTGCGGATACATCACTCACCTGTAGATAGTGACCCGTCTATTGGGCAGGTCCGGTAAGAGCGACGGCACGATCTCGGAGCGGTAGCCGCCGTCCCCCACCGAGCGCACCCCGGGGTGCTTCCACGGACTGTTGCGGATACATCACTCACCTGTAGATAGTGACCCGTCTATTGGGCAGGTCCGGTAAGAGCGACGGCACGATCTCGGAGCGGTAGCCGCCGTCCCCCACCGAGCGCACCCCGGGGTGCTTCCACGGACTGTTGCGGATACATCACTCACCTGTAGATAGTGACCCGTCTATTGGGCAGGTCCGGTAAGAGCGACGGCACGATCTCGGAGCGGTAGCCGCCGTCCCCCACCGAGCGCACCCCGGGGTGCTTCCACGGACTGTTGCGGATACATCACTCACCTGTAGATAGTGACCCGTCTATTGGGCAGGTCCGGTAAGAGCGACGGCACGATCTCGGAGCGGTAGCCGCCGTCCCCCACCGAGCGCACCCCGGGGTGCTTCCACGGACTGTTGCGGATACATCACTCACCTGTAGATAGTGACCCGTCTATTGGGCAGGTCCGGTAAGAGCGACGGCACGATCTCGGAGCGGTAGCCGCCGTCCCCCACCGAGCGCACCCCGGGGTGCTTCCACGGACTGTTGCGGATACATCACTCACCTGTAGATAGTGACCCGTCTATTGGGCAGGTCCGGTAAGAGCGACGGCACGATCTCGGAGCGGTAGCCGCCGTCCCCCACCGAGCGCACCCCGGGGTGCTTCCACGGACTGTTGCGGATACATCACTCACCTGTAGATAGTGACCCGTCTATTGGGCAGGTCCGGTAAGAGCGACGGCACGATCTCGGAGCGGTAGCCGCCGTCCCCCACCGAGCGCAGCACGGTGCGCACCCCGGGGTGCTTCCACGGACTGTTGCGGATACAACCTGGAGGATACCATGTGGACATTATTTTATATATAACAATGATGGATAACAATTATGAAAAAGGCAGACGTAAATAAAAATAATACAAGGCTGTCACTGCAGGGAAATGACCAGAAAAAATGCGCATTACTTTTGAACGGCAGAATAGAAAGCTATATAAAAGCGGCTCATCCGTTTTGGAGCAGAGCAGAATGAGACAGACGCACGTCAGATTTACAACCCTTTTTTTTTCCTATAGGCGTTAAAAATCATAATTAGTAACATATTCTAATGGTGAGATATACAGCTAGCAAAATTAAAAAATAAAAGCTAACCGGGTATAAAAATAAATTGTATGAAACTTACCATCTTCGACTAGTGATTTACTGAGTGCTAAGAAATGCCACAGAGCGCTGAGTGAGTCGTCCTCTGCTAAGTCTGCGTTCTGCCAGAGATCTGGCTGCAAACACACAGTAGCACAAACATCATAAGGTGAACGCGCCGTAGGAGCCGCACGCGCCGCAGTCATCGCATTTTCTCAAGGCCCCGCGCAATCCGCGCCGAGCGCATCGTATCCACTTCTGTACATCTTATTATATCAATATTTTCTACACGGATACGGATGACGTCTCCGCACCGCCCGCACCGCACTCGCCGCAAACATCGAACGCACCGAATCTGATGACGTCATCCGCACGCGCTGGTATATGGATTCCCCAAATACCTACAGCATTTTGCTGAAATGCGGGTCGTGCGGCGCGGATAGGTGCGCGAGGCTGCATACGATTTCATATAATAGTAGTTTATGATACTGTTGCATAATAAGGGGTATTAAAACATGAGTGTGAGTTTAAAAACCGAGCCGTAGGCGAGGTTTTTAATAGTATTCACACGAATGTTTTAATACCTAGTTATGTGCAGTTTCATACACTACTTTATCTATACTCATACATTTTGGGATTGAACCTACTAAATACCTTTTTTTTGCATGTTCTATGCCATAAAGTCGTGATAAATGCATCATATAATAATCTCGACTTTGCTGGTAAGAGATTATGAGTAATTTCCTTCGCCGCATATGAAATATTTGGCGGAGTCAAATTTTCTTCACATTCACTAATATCAGACATTTTAAGCAAGAATTAAAAAACTCATGAAATTCAGTACAGCGAAACCTGCAAAACGTATAAATGGCGCCAAAACCTAGCACATCACCGCATTATCCGCGCATACGCTAAGGCTTAGCACACGCACTGCGATATTTATTCGCGAGAATTTTTTCCGCCCATTCTGCGAGCTGTGGAATTTTATGAAGCTGCTCGCATTGCGGTAAAAAAATCGTGCGGCAATAATACTGCATGAAATCAGTGTTTTGCAACAGAATCCACCGCACCGCGGCGCGAATTTAATTCGCGCGAGTAAAAATCGCAGTGCGTGCTAAGCCTAAAGCGGGCATTGTCACAGACAATTTAAAATTGGAATCAAATCTTTTTATAATAGGTATTAAAATGGCATTACAAAAAAAATAATGATGGCAACTCCTTAGTGATTAACTTCTTGTATTTGTCCTGTATCGTAATAGGAAAAATGTTTTTCAACACACTTGCTCATAAAGTGGCTCTAATTTCACCGCAATTAGGCACATAATTATACCTGTTATCAAACTGTGACTTTTTCATTGCTATTATTCACAAGTGAGTTATAGAGTTTTATTTTTAATTGATTGGTTGAGTTGCTTTGTTCTTAAAAAAGTTTCTATACAAAAAAGATCGTGCTCAATAGTACAAATAAATTAATGTACCTATTGCTTGCTCATTTCATGCAACTTCGTATTTAAATAGATAATTTCAACTTGTACGTGCTTAATAAATAAAACTTTCACTCAAATACAAATTTTATTTGCTCTGTAATTAAGAAAAATTGACATTCCCTATTTTGTACGTGGCTAAAACACTATCCACGAAAAACCAAAAAAAAAAAAAACCTCATTCTATGGCCGATCGTCATTGTTAAATGCGCGCGCATAGGAAAACTGATTAATTTTGCCCGCCATTGTGAAAAAATTTTCACAACTCCTTTTTACTGTTAAAATGATTTTTTTGTATTATTTTCTTCACAAGTGTGTTGAAAAACGTCGTATGATACACGTGTGTATTGATGATTACCGTTCTCGGCTCTCTAAAGACCCTCACCTACGGCTCGGGTCTCAATGGCGCCTCAGCGGTAATCACCAACATTGCACACTTGCACCATAATGTACTATTATAGCATTATTTTGTTAGAGAAATAGTGTTAAAATAAGATTCTATTTTTAAATTTCGAATTATAAACTTCAAAACTCGTTTTGAAGTTTATAATTCGAACATTACGATATGAGAGTAAATAAAGATTTATAAAATTCCTGCAGCGCGCCTGGCTCTTGCAGTGCGTCAAGGTGTGTTCACCTTTAAGTTGTGGAGTTGCACTTGCATCAAAATGAAAGTCACAGACAGACCTTCTGATTTTTCATTACAGTTAAAGAGCGGCAAAAAACAATGGTCAAAGAGTAGGAAAATAGAAACTCAAGTATTTTTGAACATTTTAGGGATCTTATAGGAAGATTCGGCCTACATTGACTTAGCTTTGCTAAGTAATACGATACTTCATGCGAGTCCTTATAGACGTAATGTTCATGTTTTCAAATTTGACCAAACGTGTAACTATGAAAGTTATGTGAGATAGTGGTGAAACACGATCCTATCAAAAATAAAAAAAACGTTGAAGTTGTGGCACCCAGTGATACCAACCTTAAGTCCATAGTCAGTCTGCGCCCTCTTCTTCATGACGAAGGAGATATCCTTGAGTTCGGCGTAGAAGTCGTCGTTCATCATGCGCAGGGCTCCGCCCCCACCGGTCCACACGGCGGAGCCGTTGCCGCCGCCCCACGACACTGTCACTCGCTCGCATACCGTGTAGTCTACTAGGGCTCCTGGGGGAGAATAGAATTGTCGGTGACATTAAACATGTTGATTAAAATTAAATCGAATGTTACACGTCCTAATTGTACGGTGAAACCATAAGGTGAGTAAAGTCTAGAACATTTACTTGTAACTGAACATCGAGTATTCGCTGTTTTAAATTTACTCGTAACACACTTCGAACATGACGCTCGATGTTGTGTTAATATCAGATTTTAAAAACCAACGAGCGTTTTGGTGTAACATTTTATCGAGCCAAGGTACGAGCGCGGGTGGCGTGGAGTGGGCTCAATAATGAACGCAAGGTACAAAGAAATGTTACAGGTAAATGCTCACTCGCCGTAAGTATGACGTCGAACACAGCGTCGAACATTCGCAAGAACGTTACATTACATGAAAATGCTTTAAGAAACTGAGCAATTGTCTGTATTGTACCATTCGTAAGAACGTTACATTATATTGTAATGCTCGCGAAAATGTCTAATACTTCTAATACGTCTAATACACTAGGTATACTCACCGTCCACATTACCGACGAAGAAGTATTTTTATCTTATTTCATAATAATTAGTCTATAAATAATAATATTAAATAATAATCTATTGTTAGAAGATTTCAAATGAAGACGTCACTTTTGAACGTCAACTGACAGCGAGGGTATATAAGCAGTGCGAAAACCATTTGTATCGCCCCCTCCCGAATATACAGACAGCTAACGCACTGGGTGTGCAGCTGCATGTAGCCAGCGAGGACCTAGAAATATACGCGTTCTACAAACCACCCAACAGCAAGCTTATGTGAGTGGGCTAAGGACGCTCCTCACGCGTCCTGAGAATCCAACCATCCTCGCCGCCGGTGATTTCAATTCCAAACACCCAGCGTGGAATAGCTAATACGCCAACGAGAGCGAAAGGCGGTTCTTCGCGGACGCGGAGGCCCACGGGTACAAGGTATCTGGCACCCACACACACTACCCAGATAGTGCTACACACATGCCCGACGTACTAGACATCGTTGTACACCGAGGGCTAAAAATGCCAGGTCACTCAGCAAGTCCTGGACGACGAGCTTCAGTCGGATCACCATCCTGTTCTCGTCGTCCTATCGGATATGCCGACCCGCGTGAAGCAGCAAGGATTCACAGAAAGGATCGACTCTACCACGACAACTCGGCCTATCAACACCGCCGCCGACGTCGACGCACTAGCCGATGACATCACTGCTTGCGTCCAACAAGCTCTGGAAACAGCAACGATGACGCAGCCGCAGGGGAGACTGCTTCAGCAACCCCTGCCGGCGCGCATCCGACGTTTTATTACCTAGAAGAGGCGATTACGCAAGCAGTGGCAACAAACGAGGTGCCATGAAAACGGCACTGAATAAGCTCACCGAAAAAGTGAAGGCCGAGTTGAGTGCTATGAGAGCCGCGAGCTGGGAGGAACGTATAGACTGCGCGGAAGGCGATTGGCCCTCCATACACAGACTGTGCCGCCAGCTGAATAATACCCCAGCTCCGGTACGACCACTCCAAAACACTGACAGGGCGCTGAAATATGTCGCAGGAGACCGAGCAGAGGTCTTCGCCGAGCACCTGGAGCGTCAGTTCTAACCAAACCCGATTGTACAACACGAACATGTCGCAGCAGTTGAGAAACACATTGGAGCTCCTGATGAAGATACCATCCATTTCTCGCCTGGCGTAGTCAGACGCGCCTTCTTGAGAACGAAGCCCCGGAAGGCCCCAGGTGCCGACCACATCTCCAACACAGCTCTGCGGCACCTGCCCCACCGCATGTTCGCGGCTGTGGCGCGCCTATTCACCGGGATTCTCCGCACGGGCTCCTTTCCGGTCTCGTCGAAAGAAGGGGGCGTCATCATGCTGCCCAAGGCGGGAAAGAACGTCCTGAAGCCTGAGAGATATCGGCCGATCACTCTCCTGCCCACCATCTCCAAGGTGTTCGAATCACTCCTGTTGCGACACCTTGCACCTCACATCTCTCCGCGCGAAGAACAGTTCGGGTTTCGCGCGGAACATAGCGCGACGCTCCAGTTGTCCAGGATGCTGCACCTGCTGTCAGCAGCAACGAACAGAAAGGAATACGCGTGTGCAGTATTCCTGGCGGGCGTGACGCAGGGCGCCGTCTTATCGCCTGCGTGTTACTCACGTTACACTGACGATATCTGCGAGGCAACGCTAGCGCTGTACGCTGACGATGCAGCCTACGTAACAACATCCATGAACGCCAAGCACGCAGCCAAAAAGATGCAGCGTGCCCTTGACCTCATCCCCGAGTGGCTAGCAAAGTGGCGGCTATCGGTTAACGTGGATAAGACGCAGGCTCTTGTTACAGGACTCTCACCCCTCCCACCACAACTGACACTACAATGAGCCGACATCGAGTGGACGCCCCAGGCCAAGTACCTGGGGGTGACCATCGACCGTCGGCTCACGATGGGGTTGCACGTCACCAGGGTGGCGGCACAGTGCAGGGTCGCCCGAAACCTGCTCAATTCAGTGCTCTCATCCCGCCTGCCCGCCCGCGCCAAGCTGTGTATTCACAAAACCTACCTGCGATCTATTCTCACATATGCAGCCCCAGCTTGGTTCGTCCTCATTAGCGAGATGAACAAGAAGAAACTGCGCGCCCAGCAGAGCCTGGTGCTGCGGCGCATCCTAGACACCCCTCGCTATGTGAGGATCGATTCCGTTATAGACTTTGAAACCATCCAACCGATGTGCCCCAAACCGGCTTCATTAGAAAGGCAACAATGCGTAGATGATTTTAGACCAAAAAATAAAACCAGGTAAGTAGGATAGGTGGGTAGGTAGGTAGGTTAGGTGGGTAGGTAGGTAGGATAGGGTAGGGTAGGTAGGTAGGTAGGATAGGGTAGGGTAGGTAGGTAGGTAGGATAGGGTAGGGTAGGTAGGTAGGTAGGATAGGGTAGGGTAGGTAGGTAGGGTAGCCAGTTGACGGGAGCGAAGCCGCGGTGGACAGCTATAAGTAAATAATACCAATTGTTTATCCATTATTACTGTCCCACTGTAGACCAATTACAGGCCATTCTGAGAAAATGTAGGTGGAGTCAAAATCAATCAAAATCAAATAGTTTGTTTCAAATAAACCTTAGAGTTACTTTTGAATTGCAAAACAAAAAAAAAGATGACTAGTTGCAAATTCGCAAGCGTCAGTAGGTCTCAATGGAGAAGAATCTACAAGAAACTCCACGGACACTGATAATGATGTTATTTCTGTAATTTGGTTTGTAAAAACACTTTTACATTTCGAAGATATTTTTAAAACTAGATGAGGTCGGCGTTTCCTATCTGACTACTCTGAGAAGAAAGGCCGAAACTCTTTTAAAGTCCAGACAAAATCTTGGTTAGATCATGTGAAGACCATGTTGATTGATGTCTGAAATGGTCTTTTGAGGCAAGGACCAGCCAGATTGAGTGGACGTGTCCAGTCAGTGCACGCATTTGTCAACAACTGTCACTCTTTTCCATCAGTTTTAATTACAAGTATTTGGTTACATCATTATTGTTGAAAAAATAAGGCAACTAACGAAAGGCATTTACAAGGCAGATGTGAATGGAAACGCCGGGAGGGGACAGATGTGAATGGAAACGCCGGAAAAGCGTCTACAGTAACAAACAATTTAAAATACAATAACAGGCCGAGGCAGCTAAGTTATGACCATCCAACCCAACTGATGGCGCCCGTTCACGAACATGACGCATGGATCGGCACCACTCAGCTCAACCATCATGAAGGGAACCGAATGATCCAACACATAGCCTCCATCAGAGACATTAGAGAGAGCATGATACACTCTTCTTGATAGACTTCTGTGTGCCAGGGCACACAGAAGTCAACCAACGACACATAGGTACAGTAAATGGTACATTTACAGTCAGAACATAGTACTCACACATATGCTGTGCAGTAATATTACTAATATAAATTGAGTTTATACAATACAAATATATTCATACAGTCTTCAGCAGGTCCAACAATACTTCAAAACTTTTCTGCCCAACACTAATTGTTCTTGCGCCCTAGCGGCTGCGGAGCAGGACCAGCATTGAGCCCCCAACTTATAATATGCTTGCTTGCATAGTGTGCGTTTTATACATGTTTTAAAATGTTGATTAGCGACTGCGTACCAGAAGACGCAGCGTTGGAGACTTCCTACAAGTTCGATTGATGACCTGGTGAATCCGCTGGATGCGAGACGCACAATACCGGTCGATGGGGTATAGGGTGGCGATACTTGGGGGAGACCTATGTCGGCCAGTGGATGTCTTTCGCCTAATTTATTAGTGTACTGAAGTGTTGCTTACCTGTAGCATTAACGGCCAGCAGCCGACCTTCGTGAGAGGGATGCCAAGTGAAGGCGACGATAGGCGAGGCTGGCGCGCTGCCAACACTCACATCTCTCTCTATAACGCTGGGCCCGCGAGAGTATTGCTCCTCAAGCTCAGCTTCCACTACGGGGGCGGCCATCTGCGGTATTAAAATAAAAATGGACTGTTATCAAACGAAATAATGATCTGGCTGATCAAATCAAACAGATCATTATTCTAAAGCGTTTTATATTAATATATTATACTTGCGCCTCGTCCTCTTAGATATAAGTATTAAACACATGTAGTAACACATAAGTGGCACCACTCTTCACTGTAGTTGAGATTTTTTTTTTTTTTTTTGGAAGGTATATTTGAACCCTGATTGATATTATAACTAGCCGTGGACCGCGCACACCTCATTCACATTTTAGTGCTCAACCACTCAAGACGTGTAGTATTCTCCAGTATTTCCAGTTACAAAGTGTACCTTTCTTTACGTCATCATGTCAAAAAGGAAGCAAGAGGACGATTACAAACACCTATTAAGTAAAATAAAAAAGTTAGAACGGAAAGTCAGTCGTAAACGAATAATATCATCGTCCTCGTCAGAAGACTCTGAGGATGATTCACCACGCCATTCGTCTGAAAGGGAATCGACGAACTCGGGTAAATGTTTTTATAATTTTTTATTTTTCAATAAATAGTCGTCACGATGTTCATGTCAATCATGAACCTCATCATATTAGACAATTATATTGGTCTAGTTTATACCTATAACGTAAAAAGTTACGTAATTTTAATCTCATTACAAATATATCGCAGTATTTCACTTGTACCCGTTTGTCAAATAAAATTGTGGGTTATGTTCAAGACGTAAAAAATACTCTCTTGTAAAACCATGGTGCAAAACGTATTTACGTTTAATATCATAGCGTGTAACCTGAGCTGTCAATGGGGCTGACTCGACACACACTATGTATGCACAAAAAGGGTCTTGTATTTACATGTTTACCCTCTTGGTACACCGTAAAGTTAATGAATGTTCATTTTTTGTGTTATACTAGGTGTTGACCTATTCTATACACAATTAAATTGTGCGGTGCCTAGAAATAAAACTTGCCATTATAGCATATGTTTTTATTTCCGATTACAGTTTTGGCGGCTTTAGGCCCACAAGATTGGCTAATTACACACGATAACGTGGAGTTCGATAATAACGGCAATGTTGCACTTGAAACGACTCCCGAAGTAGTTCCGGAACTGGCTTCCAAAGCCGTAACAAATACAGTCGTGGAACCAAACGAACCAAGTACATCTTCAGCTGCCGGGCCTAGTACTCAAGAAGAAAGTGTTGTAATTTCATTAGAAAGCGATGTGCTTGAAATTTTGGGTGAAGATCCGTCCGCTACTAAAAAGTATGCCCCTGATGTACATACTGAAATTGCAACACGCTTCCAGCACATTGCTACCAATGGCCTTAGCAAGGAAATGCGTAAGGAATTACTGGCCAAATATTTAACGCCAGAGAACTGTTGTCATATTGCTGCACCCGGATTAAACCCGGAGATAAAAGCCGCACTCTCCGAGGCTTTCGTAAAGCGAGACAGAGGCATTGAGACTAAACAGTCTCAACTAGCAAGTGCTATTTCTTGCTTATCCGAAGTATTATCGTCTCAGCTAAACAGCAGAACAAAGAACAACGAGATGCTTGCCAAACTGATGGACATGGGGCGCCTACTTTGCGACATCCAGCACGGGGATTCCATAACCCGACGAAATTTCATTTTCTTTAATTTGAAAAAAGAAATGAAGGAACACTTATCGAATACAAAAATTTATAAATATTTATTTAGCGAAAGTTTACCTGACACACTGAAATCTGCAAAAGCAATATCTAATTCGGGTACTGAGCTGAAGCCGGGGCAAAAGAAGGCTTCTAAGGCTGTAACACTGAGGCCTTTAAACCGCCGAGCTCCTGTCCCCGCGCGCAGGCCGCCGGGGCCGCCACGGAGAAGCCGCGAGCCTGCTGCGCCGCGGGTGCCATTTCCCCCGCCGCCGCCGCCGCACTACTCGAGGACGTCGTCGCATCCTCATCCACCGCCGACCGGCAAATGGCGCCGCTAAATACGGTTAAGTACGCGGGTAGATTGTCCGATTTCTATAAACAATGGGCATGCATTACTGACGACCGCACAATTCTTTCATGGATTAAGGGTTATAAAATCCAATTCGCGTACCCAGTTATACAACACTCAGTACCGATACCACCTAATTACATGAAAACTGAAAAGTTACAATTTCAGGAAGCTATTGATAAACTTATAGAAATTGGTGCAGTCTCAGAATGCGAACCGTGTGAGGAGCAATTCATCTCTAGTGTCTTTCTTGTGCCTAAACCAAATGGATCGATGCGGTTTATACTAAATTTAAAAAAAATTAAATTGCTTTATTTACGCGGAACACTTCAAACTTGAAGATTTGCGAACTACTACTAAATTAATTACTCGCAATTGTTTTATGGCCACTTTGGACCTAAAAGATGCTTACTTCTTGCTTAAAATACACGAAGACTCAAGAAAATACCTAAGGTTTATTTTCAGCAATACTTTATACGAATTCAATGTACTTCCATTTGGTTTAAGCACTGCTCCATTGACTTTTACAAAATTAATGAAACCTGTCGTTACACTGTTACGTACCATCGGTTTCATTTCCACTCTGTATTTAGATGACTGGTTCCTAGTAGGACAAACTTACGAACAATGTTTGCATAATATCGAAACAACTAAGAATCTTTTAATCGCTTTAGGATTCATCATTAATGAAGATAAAAGCATCCTACAGCCATCTTCATCCTGTAAGTTCCTCGGGGTGATATTAGACTCTAAACGTTTTCAAATTAGCTTACCTATGGAAAAACGATTACGAATCAAGGATCAGCTAATAAAATTTATAGGACTTAAGCGTTGTAAGATAAGAACTTTTGCACAATTGGTTGGTTTACTTGTGTCCGCGTGTCCAGCCGTGCAATACGGCTGGCTATATACAAAGGAGCTTGAACGCTGCAAATTTTTAAGTCTTAACGGCGATGATAACTATGACAAGATTATGACCTTGCCAGATTCACTACTCCCAGATTTGCAATGGTGGTTACATAATATTGAATATTCGACCCATCCTATAAGAAAAGACGAATTCTGCAGGGAAATATTTACGGATGCCTCGACTACGGGATGGGGAACGGCTTGTAATAACGAAACGGCTAGTGGCCAATGGTCAGAGAATGAAAGGCAAATGCATATTAACTACCTTGAACTCTTAGCCACTTATATTGCCTTGAAGATTTTCGCAAAAGATCTTTATAACTGCCAAATACTCCTTCGTGTTGATAATTCAACGGCGATATCTTACATTAATCGTATGGGGGGCATATAATTCCCACACCTAACTAAGATCGCCAAGGAGATATGGCAATGGTGCGAGAATCGCCGGCTCTTTGTGTTCGCATCGTATATCAGGTCATGTGATAATTCCATAGCAGATGCGGAATCACGACGTTCTCATCCGGACATAGAATTCGAAATTAAGAACTGGGCCTTTCATTCTCTGACAGAAGCCTTTGGGAAGCCGGATATAGATTTGTTTGCCAGCAGGATAAATAAGAAATGCTCTAAGTACGTATCATGGCACAGGGACCCTGATGCATACGCCATAAATGCATTTACTATAAGCTGGTCGAAATATTTTATTTATGCATTTCCACCTTTTCCCCTCATCTTGAAGGCTCTCAGAAAAGTCATGTCAGATAATGCGCGAGGAATTATGGTCGTACCCTTATGGCCCAGCCAGCCATGGTTTCCCGTATTTAGATCACTTCTTATTTCAGACACGATTACATTCCAACCAGAAAAAGACGTACTTATTTCTCATTCTAGCACCAGTCGAATCCGGTCGAAGCTTACCCTGGTGGCAGGCATCTTATCCGGGAGTCATTCCTGCGCAGAGGCTTCCCACCATCATCCTTAGACATCGCCTGCGCGTCTCTGTCAGAAAATTCCATCAAGCAATACGACAGTGCGATTAAAAAGTGGTGGTTCTTTTGTAAAGAAAAATCTATCGAAATATCTGAGGCCTCAGTCCCAACTGTAATAGATTTTCTTACTCAAATGTTCCATAGCGGTGCCCAATATGGAACACTGAACTCGTACAAATCGGCTTTATGTCTGTTAATAGGAAATGATTTATCAAAAGATAATAGAATAACTCGGTTTTTTAAGGGCGTATTTCGACTCCGGACACCCTTGCCAAAATATAACTGCACTTGGAATCCTGACTGCGTCCTAAATTTTTCAAGTACCCGCTACCCAAACGAAAACCTATCTTTAGAAGAACTTTCGAAAAAGTGTATCACGTTATTGGCTCTTACGACGGCACACAGAGTGCAAACCTTTTCTAAAATAAATATAAAAAATATAGAGAACCTTAACGAAAAAATATTAATTAAAATTCCCGATATCATAAAAACTTCTCGCTGGGGTTCCAAGCAACCAATTTTGGTTTTACCATTTTTTACGCAAAAGGTCGAAATATGCCCAGCAAAAACCTTATTGTCTTATATTGCCATGTCTGCATCGCTACGTAAATCGGATTCATTATTTATCGGGTCTAAGAAACCCCATAACCCGGTATCTACGACGACCCTCAGTCGATGGATTAAGTCCACGCTCAGCGAGAGCGGCGTGAACGTATCGGTGTTCACCGCGCACAGCACGCGCCACGCGAGCACGTCGCGCGCGCATGCTGCGGGGGTGAGCATCGACCTCATAAGGAATACCGCGGGTTGGAGCAGTAATTCCAACACGTTTGCTAGATTTTACAACAGAGTTGTTGTCGATAATAACGATTGTTCATTAGCTAGATCGATAATTGATAATGATGATTAACAAATTAGATATGCAACTGTTACAGCTATTAATATGATTATATATGCATATAATAAATAATAATTGTACTCAGTAACATCAAGATTTATGTCACATTTTCGGTTAGAAAACATAATTATTGAATAGATACATGATTTGTTAAGTAAATAAAACTATTTCATTGATAATTCCTGAAATAACTCTCAAGGTCTACATGTGTTTAATACTTATATCTAAGAGGACGAGGCGCAAGTATAATTGATGATTAAACGAACTTACCTTAAGTGAAGTTCTATCATAATTATACGAAGCGCCTCGTCCGAATAGATAAGCAACCCGCCCACCCAAAACCCCCTCTTAGGCTTTTAAATATTTCAAAACATATCAAGAAATAGTCTAAGAATCGATATCCATAGAGACTCTAAACTAAATGAGGTGTGCGCGGTCCACGGCTAGTTATAATATCAATCAGGGTTCAAATATACCTTCCAAAAAAAAAAAAAAAAATCTCAACTACAGTGAAGAGTGGTGCCACTTATGTGTTACTACATGTGTTTAATACTTATATCTATTCGGACGAGGCGCTTCGTATAATTATGATAGAACTTCACTTAAGGTAAGTTCGTTTAATCATCAAATATTCCTCACTAACACTGAATTTAGAAAAAACATCTTATATTATTGACTAAATATTGATTGATGAGTTTCGTCTTATAACAACACCATATATTGAAAAAAATAGCTTATGTATGCAATCATTTATTTAATGATCAGAAGTCAATTCCAAACGTAATGCACAATGAGCTATTTTAGGACCACCACTACTTGCTAATCCCTTTCTCTTGGCGAGCACTGAAACACGTCTCCTGGAAAGACGATAAAGAAAATAAAACTTAACAAGAAAATCATTGAACTTACCATGGATTCAGACATATTGACTTTGTTGTCACTGTTGGCCTGTTGTATGTCGTGGATGCGAAGAGTGCTTGAATCTCTCTGCAGCGAGACCAGCAAGTTACGTCTGGGAAAAGAAACAACGAAGACCTTTGATTTCTAGAAATTTACTTTATTAAAGCTTTATTTAATAATAAAAAGTTAATTCAAAAACAGCCCAAAACTCGACTGCTTAAGAAGCGAACTAACAGACGTAAACAAGAAGAAAATCATGATGTGCAGTCGGAGGAAACATCTGGTTTTGGTCAACCAGACGTAAATCTTTGACTTTTCCCACACTTTTTAACACAAGTACCTCGTGGGACACCACTGCAGCTGCGCCAGCGGCCTGGGATGCTGCATGCTGAGCAGCGGCCTCTGCAGCGCGCGCGCGTCCCACACACAGGACACGTTCTCTCCGCGTGACGCTATCTGGTAGCCGCCGCAGGGCTCCGCCACCACGCCGTAGCAGTAGCGCGTCGTCGTCATATTTACTGCTTTGTTGGATAAATCTGCAACCGAAAGAATATTTATAGCCTTAAATACAAGTTTTATGTTAAAAGTTTAATAATACAAGCTTTTATATTAAAAGTTAAATTGTCACAAGAAAAAAAAAAATGACCAAAATTTCAGCTCAATCGAACACTGGGAAGTGCGTGACATTTAACTTGCAAGGTTTGATTTACACGCAGACGCCGGGACATGTGTATCTAAATAAAAGCTTGTAGTAAGCATCAGCCTAGACATAATGGACTGGACTATAAAGATGACCTCACAAAGTAAATTGGGGAAAATAAGTAACAAATTACCTCAATTAGAAACCTAACATTATGGGAAAACTCCGCAGCTTTCCCATTGGTAAGTGCTTTCTGAGGATTCTGACAAATCCTGTGGTATTCTAAGAATTCTAAACCAAAATTGTAGACGTAATAATGGTTGTGCGGCGTTATTAATGAGTCGGTTATTCGTCATCGTTTAGTTTTTTTGTCAACCGAAGAATAATGGGTCACTGCAACAATAATTTTATTGCGGTCTGTCTTGTCAAGGTCAACCTTGAGGATACTGCCAAACAATGCATAATTAACTAAGAAATATTTTGAAATCGTAACTTGAATGCCAGATGAACCATAATTTAAAAAAATACACATAGGCGTATCAGCGTATGTGTATTTTTAATATGGTCGCATTTCACCAAAAGCTTTTACAAGAACATATTTTTTAATCCTTTAAAAAAATTTTGGCAGTGTTTATACGAAGCCAGTAATGCTCTATTTTAGAATCTGTAAAGTGCGTGCCGCGATATCGCGAGCCTGGCCGGCCGACACCAGGACAGTTATTTGTAAACATGTTTATTTTACTCTTTGATCAACGAACTGATGACACGCACTTCGCAGGCTGTATAAAGAATAGATAGATGGATTGTGTGAGAAATTATGAAAGAAAAGCGAGTCAGTGATAGTGTGGCGGTTGACAGGACAGAATGGAGGAAGGAAAGGTGTTGCACTCACAGCAAGTAACATGGGACAAAGGCAGGAAGATGATGACTTCGCAGGCAGTACGCTTCCAATGTGACAATTGTATTCAAGAATTATTAACACTTCCTACCTCTCAGATCAAATATCTTGATGTACTTGAGGTTCATGGAGGCGATGAGCGTTCTGTTGGAGAAGTTGGCCCACGTGACGCAGTGTGCAGTCTCCGAGAGCCCCATCTCGGCTAGAGGAGGAGGGGACTCCGTCGCTGATGATGACGAGGCCGAGTCTGTAGCTGTTGGAAAAGCAAGAGTTGCGAAATATCTAGTTATTGTTCAATTTATTGTGTAAAACATTATTTATCATAGAAAAAGAAACTCAATATCATAATAGATTTAAAGGGATAACAAACGTACTTAAAACCACGCAATACTCAAAAGTTTTGAGGTAATTGGTACTTTTCATCATCATCATATCAGCCAAAAGACGTCCACTGCTGGATAACTAACTGCTGGATATATGGCTCCCTCAAGCGTCACCACACTGACCGGTCTTGTGCCACCGTCCCGAATCCAGCGGATCACCGCAACCTTCACCAGGTCATCTGTCCACATGGTGGGAGGCCTTCCAACGTAACGTCTTCCAGTTCGCGGTCGCCATTCCAGAACTTTTCTGCCCCATCGGCCATCCGTTCTGCGAGCAATGTGCCACTTAAGTTTGGCAATTCTTCTGGCTACGTCTGGTTCACTTGCGGATCTCTACAGTTCTGATTCGATCACTCAAGGATACTCCGAGCATAGCCCTCTCCATTGCCCTTTGGGCGACTGTAAGCTTTCTGAGGCCCATTGTGAGCGACCACGTCTCAGAGCCATAGGTCATTACTGGCAACACATACTGGTCATAGACTTTCGTTTTGAGACACCGTGGTAAGTTGGACGAGAAGATACCGCGCAACTTCCCGTACGCTGCCCAGCCGAGTCGGATTCGACGATTGACCTCTTTCTCGAAGTTAGCCCTACCCAACTGGATCTTTTATCCCAGGTAGACATAGTCGTCCACAACTTCGAGTGTAGAGAGGTTGGAACTTTGATAGGAGTGGGTGTAACATGGGCATCAACATCACCTTGGTTTTGTCCATGTTCATTTTAAGACCCACTCTTTCGGAAGCTCTACTGAGGTCATCAAGCATTATACTGAGGTCCTCCATGGTCTCAGCCATGATCACTATATCGTTGGCAAACCGAAGGTGTGTGATGTACTCGCCATTGACGTTGACGCCTAGCCCTCTCCAGTCCAGAACCTTGAAGACATCCTCCAGTGCAGCGGTAAACAGTTTCGGAGATATGACGTCTCCCTGTCTCACATCTCGCTGCAGAAGGATAGGTTTCGAGGTCTGATCCTGAAGTCGAACTGACATGGTGGCGTTTTTGTACAAACACTTCAACACCTCGATACCTCGGTACCGGTAGTCGATTTGGCACCGTTGGAGAGACCGCAGTACAGCCCAAGTCTCGATCGAATTGAAGGCCTTCTCGTAGTCCACAAACGCAAAGCAGAGAGGCGGGTTGTACTCTTCGGTCTTCCGTATAACCTCCCGCAGCGTATGTATGTGGTCTACGGTGTTGTTCGAAACGAAAACGTTTCGTTTCTTCTTTTGTTATTTCGTAGCAACACTTGTCAGCTCGCTGTCATTTTGAATTGACAGTTCTCGACTTGGAGCTTGGATTTGACAGTTGACAGATGACTTGTAAAAACGTGTTTACCGGTGCGAGACAGAAAAAATGTCAGTCCAGAACTGGTATTTTGAAATCGAGTTGTAACCAGTCGATAATTATCCGAAATTGTGTCTCCATCCGCGAGTGGTATTGTGCCCCGCCTGGGCCTTTGTTTTTGTGTATATTTCGCGCGCAGTGAGGTATTTTGTGATAGCAGTTCGTCTTTGTGATAGCAGTTTTTCTTAAGAAGACATAATTCAATAAATTAAAAATAATTAATTTTTATTAATTTATTAATTATTTTTTTAATTATTTGAGGTATTTTGTGTCGACAACGTGTCTGGTGGCAGCCGGAGCAACCGGTCCAGAAAACTTCGGTTATCCCTTCTTCCCTAGTATTATATATATATCTTCCCGCGATAACCCTCGACCACGCACGGATTGAATGACCCCAGGGGTCCACCACGGGAATCAAGGTGAGTAATTCGTGTACTTGTCCCACTTCCCACCTGTCAGACAGGAACCAGTATCTATCTCTAAAGAGCAAACCCCTAGCGACCGCTGCCACGTACCGTGGTTTCGCGGTATGGATCTGGTTGCATCCAAGAGTCGCATCACTGCTATGGGTCCCAGTGTTCGGCACTTGGCTTTGTGATCCGAAGGCCTTTATTAAACAGGTGTTAAAGCCTCTACGGAATCCGGCTTGTTCGGGAGGCTGGAAATCGTCAAACATAAGCGCGAGACTATTCGTGATGACTCTTGAAAACAGCTTGTAGACATGGCTAAGAAGTGAGATGGGCCTATAGTTCTTCAGCCAGGCATTGGCACCCTTCTTAAAGAAGAGTACCACCACACCCCCGCATTGTTGTGTTTTCCCCTCGAGTATGACGGCACCAAACAGCTTCTGAAGGGCCTTAAGTATTGGTTTTCCACCCACCGACCGTCGACCACATCATCACTTACCATCAGGCGAGATAGTGGTCAAACGCTAGCCTATCGATAAATAAAAAAACATCCTTCAGGAGTTCGGCCGTAATTCCGTCGTCACCCGGTGCCTTGTTGTTCTTTTTTTTTTTTTTATTTGTGATGGGTTTGCTCTTGACTCTAGTCTAAGTCAGAGGTGACAGAGACAGGGTCGACGATGGAGTGAGCTTACCCAGAAGAAGCCTGTTCACTCTAACTTTGAAGAGATTCGGGTTGATTCGGTTGTTCGGAAACACAGACGCAGGTAATGAGTTCCATTCATTCGCTGTGCGCATTATGAAGGATGTTTGGAAGCGCTTGGTGCAAATTGGTGGAATGGCAACAAGGTATGGATGTAAACTTGCAGTGCGTTTAGCTAGATGTCCGATAGTAGAATGAGGCTGGTGGGATGAGGGCGTGGAGTTCTTGAGCACACTCACCGAAGTACAGTCTGTAGAAGACCGACAAGCAGGCAACCTTGCGGCGATGAGCCAAGCTGTGAAGGTTGGTATCCGCCAGTTCAAAGTCGCCAATGAGCCTTTTGGCTCTGCGTTCCACCGAGTCAAGAGCGGCAAGCTGATACTTAGCTGAGCCATCCCAAAGGTGGCTGCAATACTCCATGCAGGATCAGACTTGCGCTTTGTATAGGGTTAAAAGCTGTCCAGGCGTAAAGTATCGCTTCACTCTATTTAGGATGCCCAGTTTTTTGGCCGCAATTTGGGCTTTCAAGTCAAAAGTCCATGCCTAGGAGCTCTAGCCGATCAGTCACAGGAACAGACTTACCCCGAAAAGTAGGAGTTTAAACGAAAATACTCCTTTTAGCGGTAAAAAGACACGCCTGTGTTTTGGTGGCGTTAAAGGAGACCAGATTGTCACCGCCCCACTGGGAGACAAGGCTTAAGGTCAAATCTGTCCGCTCCACTATAGCCTCTCTCAAGGAACGAACTACATCTACGCTGGTTTTTGCGCTGGAAAAGTATCTCTCTGAAACAGTACTGTCATCTGCGTACCCAACAATACCAGGCTTAAGTAGATCATTGATGTGCAGCAGGAAAAGAGTTGCAGAGAGAACAGATCCCTGAGGAACGCCGGAATCAATAGCCATAAGTTTAGAGGTGCAGCTGTCAATGACTACTCGGATCGACCGTCCACTGAGGAAGTCTGATATCCAGCTACAAAAACCAGCGGGAATGCCATAAGCAGGAAGCTTACTGAGTAGACTCGCGTGCCAGACCCTGTCAAAGGCCTTCGAGATATCAAGCGACACAGCAAGTGCTTCGCCGTGTCTCTCGATGGCTTCGCCCCAGCAGTGCGTGACGTACACAAGAAGATCGCCAGTTGACCGTCCCTGGCGAAAGCCATATTGACGGTCACTGAGGAGATTATTGTCTTCAAGGTAGGTCAGCAACTTACTGTTCAGTACCCTTTCCATAACTTTGGACAAAATGGAGGTAATGGCGAATCGGACGGTAATGGGCAGGGTCTGCACGGTAGCCTTTTTTGGGCACTGGTTACACATTTGCAAGCTTCCAGGATTTCGGCACCGTTATTTTTACAAGAGAGAGGCGGAACAAGCGTGTCAACACAGAAGACGGTTCAGGCGCACTCTGCCTCAGCATTCTCGCTGGAATGCCGTCAGGCCCGCTGGCCTTGTTCACGTCTAGACTGCACAATACTCGCCGGACCTCTTTAGTGTGCACAGCGATCTCCGGCATCGAAGAGCATTGGAGGTAAAGTGGGCCGATAGAAATTCGTTTCAACCGCTTTAGACAGGGACCAAAACTGCTTACTACCCGGAGGGTGCGATGCCAGCTTGGCCCCAATACGTCCAATATGGTCAAAACGTGCCCGACCAGAACACGCTTGCAGAACTTGGCGGCAGAATTAAAGGCTCTTTTCCTCGCGCGAACCCTACGCGCTCTAACTTTGCGGGTCGCAGGCCCCGACCCAGGCTTTTGCTTCTGTTCTTAAGCTGTTTAAGAGCCATCCTAATCTCGTACAGGTTGACGTCCGGAATGTCTTCGGTATAGTGACGGGTCAATCTAGCTCTAGGGTCTTTTACTAGATTCGCGACGGGTTTACTAGTTGACGTGTGCCCAAAGAATTTGTCGATCTCCCTCAGAAGCTCCGGTTTGGCGGATACGATCCTGCCATCGTCGGTCTTCAGTTTCGTGAGCTGGATCTGCCCAATAGTCAGATCTCTTGCAAAGACCTTGGAGCCCTTATTCCGCTCAATCGCATCTTTAATACGCTCGGTATTAAAGCGGCAGAGGTCGCTTTTCAAGGACTTTGAAATCCTTCTATAAAGCTGCCGGTATTTCTACGCATCGTCTGAAGTCTGCATAAAGCTTTTTGATGATATCTGTGCGGTGGATCTTGAAAAACTTAGACCCGACCGTATGGACAGCTTCCACGAACCCATCGTTGTATTCGTCCACGGAGCTCCCTAGGAACTCGAAACGATTCTGGAGTTCGAGCTGAAAGCTCTCGGGGTTTTGGATCTGGATCTGTGCTGGACGGAGCGTAGACTTCATCAGTCGAGACCTTTCAAGCTTGATATTAATGTTCAATGTGCCTCTTACCATGCGGTGATCGCTCCCGGTTTTCACCGAATTGATCACAGAGACATCATAGAACATTGCTTCTTGGTTGACATGGTGAAGTCGATCTCGTTTTTAGTTGCACCATCGGGGCTTTGGCAGGTCCACTTCCTGTGCTCACGCTTTCTGAAGAAGGAGTTCATCATATAGAGGCCCTCCTTCTCCATAAAACTGGCCAGTAGGTGACCCCGGTGGTTCCGACGTCCAACTCCAAATTGCCCAACTTGCAGCTCATCCTCATCTCGTTTGCCCAGTTTCGCGTTGAAGTCCCCCATGACAACGGTGAAATGAGTTTTTAAACCATGTATGGCTAGGGACACGAAAAAAGTATCGATACTCGTGGTATCGAGTACATTTCCATTCGATACTTTGCATTCGATACTTTTACTCAATGAGTACTTTTTGGCAGGTATCGAATTGAATAAGCGACCTTACGGCTTATGTATATTGTTATGGCAACGCCATCTAGTTCACTCGTACTGAACCTTCTAGAACATTACATCGATATTTGCTCGAAATCGTTTCTTCCGTTCACAGTTATATTCCTAACCTTTCCTTCATTCATTTAGTACACTTATCAATCAGTCAATCACGCACTCGTTCACCGTTATTATTATTATAAGCCTGTTATGTCCCACTGCAAGACAAACGCTTCCCTTCCATGTTTCATTTTTTGTCATTTAATTTTATCGTATTCATTTCGCGCTTTGTTTTTCTGCTATATTAATACGGTTGATCATTATTTTGCTTCATCATTATTTTGTTTTTTCATGTCCTGCCCTACTGAAGTTAAACTGAAGTTATTTACTGACTGATATTGACCTATGCTCTATGCCCTAAAAAAAGTACTCGATAACTTGAAGTATCGAGACTTTTGTTTCGGTACTTTTATGAATACGAATTTTTTTTTCGTTACTACTTATGAGTACAGTATCGATACCACAGATAATATAATACTAGCATATCGATACTTTCTTTTCAATACCGTATCCCTATGCATGGCTATAGAGATATCCTCATACATGGTCTCTACCTCGTCGTCGGGATGTGCCGAGGTCGGGGCGTAGACCTGTATGACCTTCAGCGAATATCTCGAGGATATTCTGAGTATAAGGTACGCCACCGTGATCGACACACTCTCGATCTTCACCAAATTGTTCACAAGGGACTTGTGGACGATAAACCCGACACCACCCTGGGACTGCCGGTCACCCTCTTGGAAATAGAGCAGGTTACCGGATTTGAGGATTATCGAGTCTTCCCCCTGTCTTCGGACTTCAGTTAACCCTATAATACTCAATCGTAGAGCAGTGGTGGCCCAGTGGTATCGGCCGCGACTTACAAGCTTTAGGTCGTGGGTTCGAACCCAGGTAGGCGCTTTACTTTGTGTAAACATTGCATCACCACTGCTCTCAAAACGGTGAAGGAAAACATCGTGAGGAAACCGGCATGTCCAAGACTGGGCCCGCGCGGTGGATTACGGCCCATTCCCTCTCACAGAGAGGAGGCCTGTGTCCTAGCAGTGGGAACATTAATAGGCTGATGATGTGATGTGACTCAATCGTAACCTGCTCAGCTCTTCCTCGAGTCCGGCTATCTTCTCGTCGGTCCGGAGTGTTCGCGTGTTATATGTTGCCAGGTCCAGTCGTCGGTGTTTATTGGGGTAGCCGTAATGGTACTTTTAAGTTTGCACTTAAAGCATACAATTCCATCTGGTAATAGAGTAATTCCGACTGTTTTCACGAAGTTTGGTTTGTACATGTTTAGAATCGCGTGATAAACTTTGCGGAGTATGATACATCCATTTTAGCAAAAGATATTTTGTATTTTTTTCTATGATAGATATTACTCTCCTAAACAGTTCTTAGAATATTTTTGATATTACAGGTAATAATAAAGTGTCTTACGTTTGGCCTCCTCAGACATCATGGATCCCCGGTACACATCCCACAGGAGGATACAGTGATCGCTGCGGTGCTTCTCCAATGCCACCGCCAGCATGTTTGTCTCCGAGGGGCTCCATGACACGGAATTGCAGAGACGAGGGTAGCGGGGAGCTATGGGAAAGACAGGCAAAATAAATTGAGTTTGTAGATAAGGAAGCAGAAAGTTTATCCGACATCCAGTCCAGTACCCACTGTTATACCATTTCTCTATCGTAAAATAAAACCGTAAGATAATCTAGAAGGGGCATTTGTCAAGTAGAATGGGTCTATGTCAAACAGTGGTCTTTGGTAGGCTTAGCTGATAGTGATTTTATAAAGAACCATCAGAAAATCTTCTTCAAGTTCTTGCCATTAATAGATTGCACTTACTAAATTCTCTCCCAACAAGTCCCAATGGATCGTAAGTCTGCTTCAGTGTAGTTAGAGCAACTCGCCCGCTGGCATAGCCAAGGGCTAGCAGTGGCTCTGGCTGCTCCGGGATGGCACTGATGTCCACGCAGCGGACACCACTGGCGCTTTGCGATGCGAGGACTGTTGCTCCACGGGTTGAGGATATTGGAGTAACTGGAGGGCAAATTTAATATTAAATTAATCTTTATTATAATATGGCATTTTACAGTGCAACAGTTCTAAGAAGAAACTAATTATAGTAGGGGAGACCTAGAAGGGATTTACTCAAGCGTGGCAGGATAACATAAACTTGTACCCAGTTAAGTTCCTCCACCAAATCTGAGCCCCATATATAAAGCCGCCCGTCAAGGATAAGGGATCAGATTAGTAAAAAAAAATTACTCATTAGAAATTCTCGAGCGCGTGAGTTAATTACATGCTCAAAAGTGTATATTCCACTAATCTGACAATTTGATAGTGACGTAAAAAAAAGAAGAGGGTTACAAAGTTGTAAAAAAAGAACGTCATCTCGACATTCTCGAGCGTGGCTAATTAAAGCTATAGGGTTCCGTAGCCAAAGGGTAAAAACGGGACCCTGTAACTAAGACTCCACGATCCGTCTGTCTGTTTGTCTGTCACTAGGCTGTATCTCATGAACCGTGATAGCTAGACAGTTAAAATTTTCACAGATGATGTATTTCTATTGCCGCTATAACAACAAATACTAAAAACAGAATAAAATAAATATTTAAGTGGGGCTCTCATACAACAAACGTGATATTTTTGCGATAATGGTACGGAACCCTTCGTGCGCGAATCCGACTCGCACTTGGCCGGTATTTTTTTATTTTAAAGGAAATAATTCAGGGATAACGAAAAATATATAATCTGAATTATAGATTTTTCAAGCCGAAGTAACAAAAATTCGTCGATAAAGTTTAATGCGTGCAGCTGCGTGATGCCTAAATTCCCCTATATAATCATTACTCTCTCACTCCGTCCCCATTCTGGTTTCTGTTTCCATGACACCTAGGGACACGGTATCGAATACAAAGTATTGAGTACTTTTCTTAGACACCAGGTCAATATCAGTCAGTAAATAACGTGTTTAACTTCAGTAGGACAGGACATGAAAAAACAAATGGTATTGGTACACAAATTTAATATAATAATAGAAAAAGACAACTGTAACTTCAAAAATAGAAACAAAAATAAATTATTTAGTACTTTAACCTAAACTAATACGATTAAATTAAATGACAACGGTGAATGAGTGAGTGAATGAGTGATCAATTAATAAATTAATTATAAAAAATTAACATAATTTGAGAATTATTTTCTTATAAATACAAGTATTCTACTTAAAAAACAATTTTTTTTTTATTTGCATGTTATTTCCTGAGCTTTTCAATTAATTAAGTTCATTGAATAAAAAAAAATTCTTTGTCAGATTAGGCAAATCCCTCTAGACAATCGTCAGATTATGAAACAGCATGTCTAGGACATAAAGATGAATCATATATATCTTAATCTGACGCGCTTGAGTATTTCAAAATAGCAATTTATTTTGCACATTTTAATAATGGCCGCGAGTTTGGGTCAAATCGAAATCGTCAGATTATTGAATGAGAGCTTTTTTTTAGGTTCACTTATGGGTGATAAGTGAACCTTAAAAAACCTGACACGCTCGATGTTTTTTTTTTTCGCTTTCAACCCTTACGTACGACGACCCGCATCGTGCAAATGATCAGATTAACATACGTACATTATTAAAAATACGTAAGAAAGAAAGAAAGAAAGAAAACTTTATTTGTCAAACATGCGTTTACATGACTAATCAGACATGCATGGTATTGAATTAATAAATATTGTGAGCGTCCATGTTTTGCCAATAATGGCGTACAAAATTTGTAGGTATATTATTTTACATTTAAACATTTTACATGCAGTCATTCTAAATATCATTACACAATACAAAACAAATAAATAATAATTGATTTAAAGATATTATAGTATAATTAAGTATATTACAGTCCAAATAAATTAAATAATGTCCAGAATATTCATTACTATGCAGTCAAATAGAATCATTCAAAAGTTAATTAATTTAAAATTCACATTATTCAATTGTTAATGTTAACTATGTACCTTAGAAGCCGGTATAAAAAAGTCCTTTTCATTTAAAAAATCTACAACATTGTAATACACTTTACTAACTAAAAAATTTCTCAGCTTATTTTTGAAAAGTGCCAAGGGCATTTCTCTCCAACTTTTAGGTAATGCATTAAATATGATAGGAGCCATACAGAAAACACTTTTGCGCATGAGGGTTGTTCTCGCAGTATGAGAACATATCCTGCTGTTGTCGCGCCTATTACGTGGGACTACTTCATCTAATCGTTTAAATCGGTGAGGATTTGTTTTCACGTAGGACAGTGATGCTATCAATATCTGACGCACTCGAGTATGTCCATCCAACAATATTTTTTTCCATATTTGAAAATCTATAGTCACTCCCCCACCGGTGAAAAGGTATACATTATGTAACATTTTTTTCTTCTTATCATCTAAGCTTTGCAACCCAATAGGTCTCTGTGACGCTCGAGTAAATCCCAATTTAGCATGGTGGGCTCCTACTATTATTAGCAAAGTTATTAGTAGTTCCTATTAGATTAATTTGTATAGTTTTGAATTGGAAATGCTCCAATTTAAAAACATAGGGCTGCACTCTATCAAGGTAGGTACAAACCTATAATTTCAGCTTTCTAAAATACCCTCATAGATAGAATACTCATTATTATGTACTAAATGTATTTAGTATAATCATATTAGTCCACTAATGAGCATGTTATGTGTTAAATATACATATTTACAAATAAACCTTGGCTCAAATAATGATAACAACAAGATAAAAAAAAACATCAAAGTAAAAGTCAAATGTATTTAATCAACTAGACCAATAAGCAGCACTTTTGAACGTCAAACAAATATTAAAATTAAAATTTACAAGTAATAAAAGTTGAGTCTACCGTGCTTTCGGAAAAGTAGCTTGTTATGGAGAAGAATGCACAAGAAACTCCATCAATATACATAACTAAGTATATAACTCTTTTTCCCATGGAAAAGAAGAAATAGAATTTATCCGAAAAAAAATAAAGGGTCACATCTTTTTCAAACATGAATTAAAATAATAACGCAACGCTACTAAAAAAAACTAAACCATGGGGGTAGCTGAAATATTTTTTTTTATGGAATTTATCTATTTTATAATTTAACTATAATTACGGAGCTTATAATTTTTTCACTATAAGTGGTAAATATACTTTAGGATACTCCATAATACTGAATAAATATGTAATTTCGTACGTACATGTTGTTTTTTTCTCGATTTCCTTAATCCTAGAAACTTCGTATAAGGTTATGTCTGGGCCCCATAATATAAATTTGTCGTTGTGTATTGGTGACCAAAGGACTTCCAATTTAACACCTGACATCATTTTATTTTTATAGTACACTTTCTGAAAGAATCAATTATTATTCATATTTGTTTCGCAAGTAATGAAGTAAATAAATACGCATACGCAACTTCCATGAATGTTTTGACTTTTGTTTGACCAGACCACAGATAACTAGCTAGACTATTCATCGGTCATCCCGTTCGAAACGTATTGTTCTAAGAAAAATAATAGATAACAAAGGATAAACTAGGTTTAATGCATTAACTAAACGTTATTAGTTTTTACCATTTTTGAACGTGAACTTGAATGTCACTTTAATTTGGTGCTGCCACTATAAAATTAATATTATCCACTTTTTTGTGCAATCACCATATCACAGACTGTAGTGGGATAAAAAATAAGAAAATAAATAATGCCTTTACGAAATCGTACACTTCAGCAAGCAAAGTTCCTCATTAAAAAAAATGCGAAATACTAGGATTTTTGGCATGGACTATTTATTTATAGACTACATTTTTGTAAGGACGGGAACTAAGAACAATTTTTGTAATCTGAATTCTAGATTGAAGAAGAAATCCTATATTAGCTCGTATTTACACGAGCTAATATAAGATTTCTACAAAAATAAATGTAGATTTGCTGCCGAACCTATTCCTTAGTCTGGAGAGTGTCAGTGACTTGACCAATTAACTGTTCTGCAGTTCTGTTGCTTATCCTATCAAGTTAGAGAAAAGGCGTGAATAAAACATGTTTTGTCATCTTTTTGTCTATTTCATATCTGGCTGAACTTTAAACAATGATGACAATACTATTTATATCCCTGAAACTGATCAAAACGTAAACAAAATCTCCCTACATAAAAGGAAATGTTTATTTCAATTTGGAGTACCGCCCTAAAGAGGTCGCTACCTACGACATCGACACCGATCATCAACCCTTTTTGACAGTCGTGCAAAGTGAGTGACCATTGACGAAATAAGTGAAATCAATTTACACCGAAACACTAAAACGGAGGATAAACCGTCGGAGTCTTATTAATTCAGGTAAGTTCTAGAATTTACGCAAACTGCCGTTCAGAAAGTGTAGCGGCGGGCGGTTCGGCGGTGGAGCTGTGTAGGTCAATGACGTGATGAATGTTTACTACAATGGCAACGCCTCGACTTCTCCCACAGTTTCACGCGCATTGTCTTACGGTTCTCACGTGTTAATGCACTTTTCCCGACCCGGTTAGTTGACCGAATACTATTGTATTGCCGTCGGTTGTGTGTGCTACAGATAAATGTTTGTGCAAGTTTCCATAAGGCGTCGTAGCAGAAGTTTGTGACTCAGTCGCTCGGTTTGTGATAGATTTTCCGCGGATTTTCCTCGGAATAAGCCGCTGTCGCTAATGATAATTAGCCTTTAATCGTTTACGAGCGTGTCGAGCGCAGTGTGTGTGTATCATGGTATTGTTGGGGCCCTCTCTCCCGTCTCCCGCGTTGAGGAGACTGTGCTGAGCCCCTAGTGATGTTCTCAGCCCTAGCCTACCAGTTATCTACTAAGTTCCTGGAAGAGCAAAAGGTGAGAGTAAATTATTGACACATGATATCATTTTCCTGAGACAAAGCTATTTCAATACAACATTCTCATTTGATGACCATAAAAAAGAATTCTGTACTGCCATATGAATTTCTAATCAACTGTTTAATAGCTCTATATTCTTATGTCTTTGCCTTATCCTCCAAGATTAAAAGAATGTGGTTTGCAGTTATGGCCATTCTAATAGAAATAACTTGAGACGAGCCACACAGGCATCACTTTCCCTTTGTACAGGATTAGCAACAACATAAAACATTTACTATGGCATAGTATAATAGCACCATATTATTCTCATGACTTTCACACATTTATGGAATGGATTTCTCTGTGATGCTCTTAAATAATGATCTACTTAACAATGGATTGAATATTAATGGCTGTTTATTAGGTGATACTGTAAAGCTGTCAATAGTCGATTGTTTTACTGGTTTTAAACTATCATTAGCGCCTTACTTATAGATGATGGTATTTCTATTCTATGGATATTGCAAGATAAGGTAGAGAACTGTACAAACATAGTTTTTATTTCATGCAAACTTCATGCTGATTATTCTCTATTCTATGGTAAATTGATTGCCATTGTTTGATAATTATCTGAATTAATTAAATACCCACCTTTACCTTTTTTCCAAATAAATTTACAACTTACGTGAGTATATCTCATGACTTTCTGCCATGGGATAAACTGAAACTACAAAATGCCACCTGCTATGAACCTTGCTGGTGTTAGTACCTACTTACAAAATTTAAAAAAAAACTCAGTAGTGACATCATTCCAATGGGATTCCACTTATCATCTGTTCCTTGTACAACAGTAATGACCACGTAGATCTAATCGTAACAGCTAATGTGTTTGTAATGACTTTGCCAATAAAACATCCTACTAATTTAAATCTGGTATGTGTGGTTATTTGTATAAGCTACTCAGTTAAAACTAGATAATATTTGTTTTTAATTATCCCTATGATGTATGAACTAGTTTTATTTACTAGTGATAATTGATTGATAGTAGGTACTTTCTGTGGTCTTTAAGGTTATTTAAAAAAATTTATAATTTATACAAAATAATATTAACATCTTCAATGAGACGCAATAGAAAATATATTGTTTGAGGAGGTCAACAAATTCACCGGCATCTATTTTGTGTTCTGCCTCTTTCCACATAGCCATCCACATTCAAACTAGTTTCTTAAATCTCTTCCATTCAAAATACTCAAGATAGTCTGTTATTCTTCGCAGAGAATCTATAAATAGCATCAGGGTTTTTTTGTAAATCCTTTCACTGAAGTCACTGAAAGTGATTGTTCTGAGAATGACCTTACATTGATAGTTCAAGGTGGGGTCTTTCTAATGTATTTTCAATTTTAACAGACAAAATGTTCTGTTGCTTCATTCTTATTGGATTCATATTTCTTTCTTATTTCTGACTGCATTGTGAGCAAAGTTGCTCTAGTGGTCACAAGCTATACTACTGAGCAAGAGGTTCTGTGTTTCGATTCCTGGGTCCGTAAAAGAGTTATTGGGATTTTCCAACTGGAATACCACTCCCTAGGATAGGATAGTTGGGCCTCCTTTTCCGCACTTAGACTCACAATTGGTCCGTTGTGTGTGCAGGCGTCCTCTCTGTGAGAGGGCCCAGTGTAGTTTGGTGGATGTCACATGTCTTAGAATGTTTATTTCTAAGACATGTTTCCTCAGCATGTTTTCCTTCACCATCTTGAAAGCAGTGGTGATGAAATAATTTACACAAAGTATAGTGCCTGCCTGGGTTCGAACCCACAACCTACAACTTGTAAATCACTGTGGGCCACCACTGCTAGATATGACGATGATGATGTTGAAACATAACTGTGGGTGTATGTACTATAGGTGCATTAGGTACTATAGGTGCATTCTGCCCATCCCTTCTAGAAATACAGGCGTGATGTTATGCTATTTCTTATTTGCAGACTGATTAAATTAAGTCATCACTGTTTTAAAGAGGATTAGCTTATCGCTTTTAACTTTTTATGATATTTACGATATGTCATTGATTACCTTATAATCTTTTTTTCTTTATCATACATTTAATAGCTTTTAATAATCGGGTGCAATCAATATCCAATAGTGCAATCATAATACAATATCTTGTTATAATTATCAGTATTAGATTGGTCATCAAATGTATCTTTTGTAGTTTATCTTGTGAACTGTATTTTAATCTTAAGAAGAAAATTACAACATTGTGATAAGCTGGTGATAAGGCTTTATCAGATTATCAAAACAATCTGAGAGAACAGCTGATGCAACAAGTACCTTCTATTTGATATACTAATGGGATCTACTTTAAAAAAAAACTCTTTTCATAATGTATTAGGGTATTTTACTATAGTTTGTTCTATCCTGGAACTAGGAAATGCTGTTCTGTATACAAAATCCTTAGATTATTTAGTGTATAATCTAAGACAAAATTAAAAATGTTTTGATTTTTATTTACTGCGCCATACAATACGATTAACTTTATAGATTGTTTCTTTCTGTGTCTGGTGATAGCATCCGTTTGGTTTTAATTTCCAAAAAGCGTAATTTAAAGATAGATTTAGAGTTCGTAATTTAGCTGGTATGAAACAGGTTAAATTACGAAGTACGTTAAGGTCGATACCACGAAATGCCTCCAGTAACTTTATCAACGACAGGTACCGTATGCGGCCAGGAATGTCATAGTTAGTAGCACTTATAGTTATTGTGATAGTCATCTTGATAAGATTGCCTCGCGTGATAACCGTTACCGTTTGTTTTGTGGAAACTCGCAAATAACTAAACCAAAGTTTATTCTACTGATTTCCTATGAATAAAATCTTTTTCACAAAAAAATAAACCAACCTGCAAAGCTAAACACTACAAAGTACAAAATAAATTTAACTTCGGAAGTCGGTGATTCCTGATTCTGGTTTCGTTTCTTTTTTTTTATTTCCTACTTTTTTTAAGTCTGTTAAAAATGAGTACAATAAGCATACTTTATGACGTAAAGTCTGAGCCCTCATTGCTTTTCAACAGCAGAAATACCTACTTTCTCCCATAGCGGCACATGCCGCTGGGTGAAACCATAGAAAATCACGTTTTTGTTTAAATGATAACACGAGAAAGCGGTTCAGAGCACAGAGCATAGTAGGTACCTACATACTCCACGTTATATAATTTTTAACAATAAGCGGTTTCTATTGCACACGATGATCAGTATTCAATGATCAATTTATTAGCACGCCACAGCACCGCCGCGAAGCAGTAAGACAAGCCAAGGTTTTTCTGACAGTTCGCTTGAGATAAATATGAGCAGTCATTGATGAACTGTGGATGTACGAAAATAGACGGCCTACCCTCTAAAATGTTTTGAAGTTACTGAACAGTATGATTAATGGTTCATGTTGTTTATGCATGAGTTTCGACATACGGAGCTTTGAAAGTCGTTAATCAGAAGCTTAAAAGTCAGACAGACACCCCGTGTATGCTGAGGACATTGATATTCCTCATTACCCATATAATTGGTACGGAATTTGCATCAGTTCCTCTGTAAACACGGGCTAAACTGTGGAGAGTAGGTACCTATATCGAAGTCCAATCGTGTTACCCTCCAATGAATCAAAGGCCATAGTGGACTCTTAGGCAATGATGCCACTGATGAATTTGCGAAGACAGGCTCCGATATGATAGTGCTAGGCCCATCCGCACTTCGCCCCCTGCCTTACTCAAAAGTTCATGCCGATACGCCAAAAAAAAAGTCAAAAATGGCTTTGAAATAACCTTAGAATAATCATAGGCACAAAAAACTGTTTAATATAGGCGTCAAAGACAAACCGCTTTGCAGAGGCTGCCTTGACGCCGAGGAATTAGCCATCCACGTCATTCTGGAATGCAAGGCCATGGCTTCTCAACGTTAAGAAATCCTCTGAACAGAGAGGTCGCTTCGCGAAGCTTGTGAAGCTCCCAGGAAGCTTCTGTGCTTTTGGGCGGAGCTAGGCTTGCTATGTTAGACAGAACCCCCACGCACAACGGACCGAATGATCATCATCAACACGGGCTAAAATGGATATTCCGGAAGCTAACTGCAGAAGAGCTAATGATGATGCCTTGTTTGACCTTGTATTATACTTTCAATAGTGCGTATACGCTCTCACGGGTTTATTCAATTACTTATCACCTCTGTCTAAACAGCCCTCCATGGTAACTGTAAATAAGCAACAATAGCTCACATTAAGGCACACTCACGCGAACCATGTCGGTCAGTCGTCCATGACTAACGGTGACACCATATCATCCATGTGCCATGTCTGTAATGTGACCTAGCTGCTAATTACATTAACTTTCGGTCGTTGGTCTAGTCTGGTGAATAGTTAAACATGTGATAAAGTATGTGCGTCATTTCGTGTTCAAAAGCCGTATACCATTATTTAGTGTAGGCCCTTGTCATTCTTTGCCAGTCCTGTTTGTGCTGGGTCATCGAGACATCAAAATGTTTTGCCTTTCAGGTCGTTGTTTACGACGTCCAGAGAGACCTGAAACTGTTTTTGAACATTCATCAAAACACTTCTTCAGATTGAAGTTAGGGAGTCATTTTCTAAACTGCAGTTATAGCGATTGTTTACAATGTGTAGTCCTCCGCTTAGCTATAAACATCGGACATCGGTTCAGTTCTCTTATCTACTAAACGTGTGTGACCCCCCACAACGACATATTATCTCATAACTGTGTTTATAACATAACTAGCTTCTGCCAGCGGCTTCGCCCGCGTGAATATCTAAAATGATCACAAGGGAACATATTCCCGTGATAAAAAGTGTTCTATGTGCTATTCCAGACTATAACGAACGAACGTGAACGTTTGTCCTGTATGTTTTTTGTGGTGTACAATAAAGTATATAATAAATAAATAAATATAATCTATCTCTTTGCCCAATTTCATCCAGATCTATTCAGCCGTTTGAGCATGAAGAAGTAACAAACATACAAACACACACAATCACAAACTTTCGCCTTTATAATATTAATATGATAATGTCGTTGATCCTTTATTTGTTTCTAACGTTTCGAACGTTGCAATCGGGAGGAGAGAGCATTTCCTTGCTGGTGGAGAGACTTATCTTTCTAGGCCGTTATTGAGATCCCTGAGGAATAGCGGCCTCCTTTCCTAATGATTTGATTCTATGGCTGGGGAAAATGCGTATTAATTAATTACCTGTCGGCCAAAAGTCTAGACTGTAAAATCTGCATACTATATACATGCATTTCTAAATGCTTAAACCTGTCTCTAAATGTAAGCATACAAAGTGCACGTTTAGTAGATCTTATCTCTCCAGCGATGAAAGCTTCCGACTAAAAGTTTGTCGGTATGCGAAAAGTGATAAATTAAACCAAAATGTTCATATTTTTAGCTAGAAAGCGGCCAAATGTGAAACGTCAGATTCCGCGATAGTGGATCTATTAAAAGTTATGAATGTGCTCTATTCAACATTGATATATTGATTTTATAATGGCTCCTTTCGAATCGCGATTCGCGTAACCATTGACTTTCAATAAACTACAATAATACCTACCTACTATTTCTCGACGATACAGTATACGGATCGAAAAAGTATTGCACCACCACTGCGTTCAGTTTCAAACGAGCTGTTCCATTTTTTTAAAACAGTCGATATTGACAGACATTGCAAAACACTTTTCGATCAGATTTTTTGTTCCCAGAATTATCATTTGGATTACTCCATAATGCCATTGTTGATTGTCTTCCGGCTAGTGATTTAGTACCTACCTACATTTCAGTGAAGCAGTGACGTATCTGTGAGTCATTCGCTCAATGATTACATTTTATCTTTTTATGTATTCGACGCTGTATGTTTCATTCCGTTGATTTGCATGTTCGCGATAACCCAGCTTTTGAACCATTTTTATGCCGTATATTGGCATTGTATGTTTTTATAGTCATTTTATTCTCGCTATTTCCACTTATAAACCTGGTATATTTACTCGATAATGGGCAGACTGATACCATTGGTTTGCCATAAGTCTTCTTTTATACCTACTTATGTATCGGACAAATTACCTATTTCCAGAATAAATATGAGCTAGTAGAACTTAGGGAATCCCAGTCGTCATTGTCCCCTATACGGTTCTTGTGGTGAGTTGTCTCACTGCACCCCACCACACAGTGCATTGTCACACAAGTTTCTATTTCGCGCCAACCCGTCTGGAAAGCGACGAACTTTTTCCGCACGAATGCTGCTGACGTGAAGTTTTACTAAATTACCAGCTATTATGTATTGGTGCACTGGGTACATGTCGCACGCGATCTCTAAGGGAAACCTCTTACATCATTCAGATGATCATAATTGTTAAAAACGTTGATTGGATGTTTGTGGGTAATTAAAGCGATAATAGTCTTCAGATAGAGCGTTCCCGCATTTGCCATTTGGCGTTGTTTGTTGTGAATGCAGCTGTTCCATATGTACAGAACTACAGAGTTATTGACTGCATTCAATTATTGCTTTTGCATTTGTTATGGAACTAGAAATAAATTACTATATAGGTACACATATACATGAACACCATTTACCGCGGTTTCACTCCACAAATTCTTGTAAAGAACGAAAATCGAATCTTGTTTGTGAGCACTCTGTTAAATATTTTTTCGTCAATCTTCTTCCAACTTGCGATGCAACTTGCATTATGCAAGTAAGGCAGGTGTTTACAAATGACCAGCGTGCCTTATGAGTCAAGATAAAACGCACATATTTTACAAGTCACTCGCAAGAGATGCACCTGTCACTGCAGACGCGTGATCATCATAGTACCTAATTATGATTGATGCAGATTTGTGCGGCGTGCGCTGTATGTAGCGCGTTGTCAATCAATTTCGCTTTGACATCAATTTGTCTTTGATCTTTAATAAGTGCATCGGTATTGAAAATCTTCCATGTATTTACAGTGCACTATTGAATTGATTTTTCATTTCAATCGTTCCGCGAATTAGAGTCAGGATCGAATCAGTTTAAGTCCTTTCTTTAGTGTTTTGGTTTAGTAATAATCAAACAACCTCTTTGTTCTTGCTTGATTGGGTTCAATAATACGCCGTCTAAGAATAAGTATTATTGTTATAAAAAAGTAGGAAGCGGCACTTTTGGATATCGGAAATCTTGAAGCTATATTCAAAATTGGGTTGTGGGGGCCAAGCGACGATCGATTTGTATGAAATAGCTATCGAATGGGATCGCCAATTTAGCACCTTATTAGAATGGAAGCTGACCTGGTTTTTAGGGTTCCGTAGCCAAATGGCAAAAAACGGAACCCTGATGGATTCGTCTTGTCTGTCTGTCTGTCTGTCCGTCCGTATGTCACAGCCACGTTTTCCCGAAACTATAAGAACTATGCTGTTGAAACTTGGTAAGTAGATATATTCTGTGAACCGCATTAAGATTTTGACACAAAAATAGGAAAAAAAACAATATTTTGGGGTTCCCCATACTTAGAACTGAAACTCATTAATCCCGTGTGGGGTATCTATGGATAGGTCTTCAAAAATGATATAGTGGTTTCTAATATAATTTTTTTCTAAACTGAATAGTTTGCCCGAGAGACACTTCCAAAGTGGTAAAGTGTGCCCCCCCCCTTCCACTGTAACTTCTAAAATAAGAGAAGGATAAAACTAAAAAAAATATATGATGTACATTACCATGTAAACTGCCACCGAAAATTGGTTTGAACGAGATCTAGTAAGTAGTTTTTTTTAATACGTCATAAATCGTAAACTGCAATTTACCAAGTACGGAACCCTTCGTGCGCGAGTCCGAATCGCACTTGAAATCAAAGTTCTAGTTTTTTTTCTTAGTTCAGTTATTTTCTTCAAACAATCCTTGTGACTGTTTCTATTTTTAATTATAAACGCAATTTAGTTTCAGAAACCGTTCTGATCATTGACTGCAATTGTTTTTAGAATATTGAATTGCTAGCTTTAGGCCCGCCTACAAGTTGTGGGTGTCTCCCACAGAACAGAGAAGACAGTAGAAATCGCATATAGCTTTATTAGTATCGGAACCAGCGTACCCAAACTCACACATATACAGATTAATTGTATTTCATAACACTAAGAAATCTTTGGTGTGATTGGTAGTTTAATTTGGCTTATGTTTAACTTACCACCAGATATAGTAACATATAACAGACAAAAATAGTAAATGATCACCAAAATTAAACCCGCATCTTATTGTAAAATTATAACCAAAGTTTTAACATCTCGCTATCCTGTTTAGGCAAAATGACTCCAAATAAATCATTGTTAACCCAAAAGTAGTAAATGATCACCAAAAGTAGTAAATGATCACCAAAATTAAACCAATGACCAAAAAGATTATAAAATTTCTGGGAGCAACTTGGAAGTAGCGCTCGCCGGCCGCTGCCGCGGCACCGCTCGCTTTGCTCGCTCGGCTCGCGCGCGGTTGGTCACAGTTCTAACCTAACCTAACCTATTTTACAACATTAAATAGCGCAATAATTTGCTATTAAAATTTGGTGATCAATTTACTAAATTTGGTGATCAATTTACTAAATTTGGGTTTCATAGTACAATTTTAGGTAATTAAATAGAGGTTATGGTCACAAAGTAATTTTAGGTGGTCATTATATTTATCCCCGTTTAATTTTTAGATGAAAGTAGAAAATATGTCAGTCGTCGCTTATTTGAAAATAAACCACAGCTTTATGACAATAGAGTTGGTTTATTGTCTACTCTTTTTGAGTATTTATTACTTTTTTCGTTTAAAGCGCACACGTAATAGTTTAATGAGCAAGTTACGCTACTCGCCACTAGATGTCACTATAATAAATTCATTTAATTTAAAGCCGTATTTCGTTACCGATAAGATTTATATTTGCGAAATGAGGTCATTACTTCTCGTCCTTCTGTAGTGATGTACCACGGTCGTTGACTTATTTATCGACATTCCGTATTATTTTCAAACAAAATACAGTTTAGTTAAAAAAAAAACGTTGCCCCACTCTAGGAATTTCTCCTGTATCGTGGGTGCGTTTACAAACATATCATTTCACATACACAAACACCCAGAGCCGGAACTACTATTTGTAGATCATACAAATATTTGTTCCGTGCGGAAATCGAACCCGCGACACGCAGCGCGGCTGTCAATCGCTCAACTACTGCGCCAACCGTGCGCCCAATAACTAGAGTCGATAAATATTATTATGTTTGTAATCAAGTTTTTATATAAATTTATTCCAATACTTACGATTTATAGAAAGTATTATTAAGATATTTTATGGTAAACTACTGATCCGATTTTGAAAATGATTCTATTGATACAAAGATGGGCGTATCTTAGTGTTTTTGTTCTATCAATAGAATTATAGAATACAATACTCTTTATTATGTACACCATATACGTTACAGAAAGTATAGACGAAAAAACATTACACTGGGTGGCACAATGGGCGGCCTTATCGCTAAAAGCGATCTTTTCAAGACAACCTTTCCATGGATTTAAAAAATGAAAGGAAAGACAGTACTGTACGTAGTCTTTGGTGTACTATTATTAATTACAAGCTGTGACCGCGGCTTCGCTCCCGTCATCTGTTTGCCAACCCTACCCTACTTACCTTCCTGCCTACCCTACTTACCTACCGACCATATTTGTTTCTATAGTCATCAATCTTTCGCGGAGAATCTTAACACCGTGATTCAGAAAATGACTTCAAATTCACAACGCCAGCTATCGAATATCGAGTTCAACTCTCCGAGTATCTGAATTGCGTGTGTTGTGATAATTTTACTTCTTGAACACTTTAAATTCATCTAACTTTTGATAGAGTGAACCGATTGCGATGACACAAAAACTAAGTAATTCTTCAAGGTACGCACAATGTTTATGTATAAAAGTTATTTACATTGGTTTCGTACATGTCACGGGATGCGTGCACAAATAAACAGACAAAAATTCCAAAAATGCCGGCAATAGGTTCTGTTGGTTTTCCTTTAACACACTGGCTATTTTTTTGGCAATATTTTCGATGTACAATAAAAACTTTTTTACAGATTTATTATATGTATTGATGATTGATGATGATGATGCGATAGACTACACTACAAATGCAATACGTCCTACTGATATGGGAAGCTTACGCTTTCGCCTGCGGCTACACTCTTATTATGATTAGCTTGACTAACTTCCTTAATGAACTGATGAAATTTAGGTCTATACACCAGTAGATGTTAAATTTCAGACTAACACATAAGCCAGTTTTTAACTGACTTAAAAAAAGAAGGAGGTTCTATGTTCATGTGTTATTATTATTACACTTTGTTGATTTTGAAGGCTGTAGTCTTTTTAACCGACTTCAAAAAAAGGAGGAGTTTCTCAATTCGTCGTAATCTTTATTTTTACACGGCTACAAGGAAAGGGTTATGTTTTTCGCGCGTAAGAAGATTTTTTCGAATATTGTAAGTTTAAAGTATCGATAACTCATTATCGATATTGGTAATCTCTAATTGAGTAGCTGAATGTGACATGTGCATAGTTGGAATCTTCGAGAACAATGTTTGAGTTTTAAAGAAAGTAGACCTTAAGTTTAACATCATAAAATCAACTTTTACTTGTCTTGTTTAATAAAATATTGTTTTTACATTTTTATCGAAATAAAATAAATTAAGACTTGCCGATGGTAAGATATACCTACATTTGATACATTTTTGGTTCTGCTATCGTGTTTACATTCTAAAACAGCACAATAAGGCATTTTTGTATTTTTTTTTCAAGTTTTTGTCACCGTGACGGTTGAACCAAGACTGATGTGCGTAGTGTGTGCGCGGAAGGAAACATATGCAGAACTGTGCAAAGCTCGGGGTACGCGGGCCCCGCCCACTTGCGACTTCTATTGTAGTAGGCGTTTTTTTTGTTCTGTGGTGTCTCCCCTTGTTTTCATATGTTTTATTTACTAAATTTAAAATTAGAATACTTTGTCATATCCAAAAGAAAACTCTCGTGTTGCTTCCCAATGTGTCTTCCTTGTGTATCGTTGTCAGTCGAGTTGCAGCCGTACCACGAGCTGCCTGGTACCGATCGACAGTTTGCATACCATACTAGTATATTTAGATAGGTACTTATTTATCGCTAAAACTGTAATGGTGATAATGAAATTATAGCTTTCAAACTCCAACTTTAATTTGTTTATGGCGACTAATGCTAGCATATTATATACCATTATTTTATAATGATTTAGGTAACGCACTCCGCATACTAAGTCTGAAAGACTAAGCGAGTAAGCGACCTTACCAATAGTTCGACGCTATTCGATGTATATCACGCCGATAAGCGATTTTTACGAAGCGAAATTGCAAGTATGTTTACATGGACTCAATGCTATGCAATTGGACCGATTTGCACTGAAGTTTTCTTGTTTAAACTATGTGCGCGATAACACCTATCGACGCATTTCACATTGCGTCGCGCCATCAGTAAGGGTTTGAAATAAACGAGGTAAAGACAGCTTCGATTTGTGGATTATTCGTAGCCAAAATTAAATCGGAGAAAAAGACAACAACAGAGAGGGTACTTTGCTTTATTTATGTACGCACAAAACACATAAAGGTGTTGCTTATTTCTAGAGAAATTTCTTTCAGCAGCCCTACGACCGCGACAGAAGAATTAGTTATGAAACATAGAAACAGTGTGTATTAAATACAAGGAAAGGTAACAGACTATAAAACTAAACTAATACAAATATAATAAATATGAAATTGCAATAAGTGCCTAAATACAAATACTTGCTGCAAAAATATAATATAATAATAATATATTTATTTACGGAAAATTACAGTTAGGAAAAAAACATTCCCTCTTTTCTTTCCCTGTTGTATTTTTGTTTAATGAAAACAACTAATACCGAGCCTGCCCTAAATCCATAACATAAAACTATGCTAAAACTTCTACAAAACCAGACAATGACGTCATCTAGCTATGTTACGTATTGTCGTTAAAACAATTAATTAAATTCGTCACAACAATTTCCAAGTACAAACACAGCGATAATAGATCGTTATCGCAGCTGTGGCGACACTGGCAACTGTGAGTACTGTGACGAACGCGAGCCTGCGCCTGCGCATGCCCGCTTGTTGCACATCATGGCTGGTTAATCGCTAACTCTGTTTATGTAATGGAAGAATCGCTTTCACTTGCCGGTTTATTGGGTTTTTGTGTAATTTTAGGCATTAATCTAGGCAGCCAATCGCATAGAGCTGTTTGATAAAAGTCTATTTCAGGTTACAACACCAAGTTCCTCGAAAGTAATGGTCGCAAGTGTTACTGATGACCATGAAGTCCTGGATGCGATGCCCGGGTCGGGCAAAGTGTTATTGGGATTTTCCGTACGGAATTTCTCAGTAGAAGCCCGGAGTGTGGACTAGTGGCCGGTGGATGGCAATAGGCTCGCCCCATAATACATGGGACTTAAACATAACTGGTGGAATGTGGCTGTACCTCTGCCTAACGTGACCAGACGTCCTGTTTTGAACGGGACTGTCCCTTTTTATAATTACGAGAACCAGTGTCCCCGAAATGAACTCTGGGACGCAAAATTGTCCCGTTTTCAGAAACCGCGCGAAAATTTGGACGGCCGCCGCATGTGTTAACGAAATTACAATCATCTCTGAAAAATCCATTAATAAGTATTGGATGTGGAGCCCATGTAACTCACAATGCAATATAATCTGCTGCAGACAGGCTACCCTTAGATTATGAAAGCATTATTGTGAAGATTTTTTTTTAATATTTTCACGATTCGAGTTGAAGCTCTAAAGGAGTTTTACGCCGAAACTGAAACAGAATATCAAATAATGCGGCTATACCAAAACCAGATTTGCTCTTATACCTGCCTTGGAAAGGGTTTTTAAAATGTATCAGCCATTAAAATACTACTTTTTCAGTATTGAAAAATGTCCCCTGTTACTAAAAAACTTTTTTGAAGATCCCACATCCGAATTGTGGTCAATGTCCCGTTTTGAGGCAAAGAATAAATGGTCACGTTACCTCTGCCTAACCCTTGAGGGAATACAGGCGTGATGTTATGTTATGTAATATCAAGTTCTGTGTCCACTTCTGCATTCTTTCCTACTGCGAGATATTGAACCTCATTCAAATGGCACAAACCTTTACTCTTATATTTTTTTTTAAATCATTGATTAATGTTAAAATAATATTCTTTATTTAAAAAAAATGCATATCTCTCTTCTATTTTCAATATTAGCTGTTCCCCGCGACTTCGCTCTCGTGGACCATCCCACAGGACCCGTTTTCGGGATAAAAAAACTGGCCAAGTGCGAGTCGGACTCGCGCACGAAGGGTTCCGTACCAATACCGCAAAAAAATCACGTTTTTTGTATGGGAGCCCTACTTAAATATTAATTTTATTCTGTTTTTAGTATTTGTTGTTATTGAGGCAACAGAAATACATCATCTGTGAAAATTTCAACTGTCTAGCTATCATGGTTCATGAGATACAGCCTGGTGACAGACAGACAGACGGATCGCGGAGTCTCAGTAATAGGGTCCCGTTATTACCCTTTGGGTACGGAACCCTAAAAATAGCCTATGTCACTCAGGAATAATGTAGCTTTCTATTGGTGAAAGATTTTTTTAAATCGTTCCAGTAGTTTCGGAGCCTATTCGGTACAAACAAACAAACAAACTAAAAAATCTTTCCTCTTTATAATATTGGTATAGATTAAATCCAGACAAAGTAAGTAGTAATAAGTTAATAAGCAAGTAATTATTTTATTTTGCCAAAGGATTAGCCTAGGTTACAGGCAGTAGGCAGTGTTTGCATTACAAAAATGGACATGGCTCACGCTTAATTAAGTTGCCTTTCCTTCAAATTAGGAAATGCCTGTATCTTGAAGAATAGTTTTTTACAAGTACAAATTGTAATTGTATTTATTTTTAGTAATAGTTTCTGTCTTTTCATTTGGCACTGTCGGATACGAAATGGCGAAATGGTTGTCTTTATTGTCCCCAAACATACCAACTTGTCTGCCTAGCTCAGTTTCACGTATATCAATACTGTCTAGCGGGTCGTTGCCCCAACTGAGATAGACAGACGTACCAATTAGAGATATTAGATCACTCCTGAGAATTGCACATCTGAAGGGGTCTGTTGTAGGCAATTAAAAATACTTGGCATTCTTTATATCATTAGTGATGGCGTACCTTTGTGAAGTTACTGTGCACATCAAAATTGCGATGAAACGAAGAAATTAACATGTCTTTTTACTTACTAGCGTCTGCAAGCGGCTCACCCGCGTGAATTTCGGAAATTAGCCCAAGGGATACACATACTGCCGGGATATAAGTATCCGAAGTTCTTATCCAGGACATCCTCTGTCTGTCAGACCATCTGCATCGCCATCTAAGACCAGTGCAGCTGGTATGAACTTGAGTCCAGTTAATCCCACCATCACAGCTTGCACGATGTCAATGCTGCTATTTGGGACCCATCATGATATCTACGGGTCCCAGTGGTTGTTTGGTCCCTGTGTGGTGGTTTTTGTTCGGATCCCATCCGTCATTATCACATGGTTGCCCCAAAATAGTCGTACCAGATTAGTAGGTCGTAGAGACTTCTCTTGTCCCTATGTTTAGCCTGGCAAGCTGCAGAGCAGTGGTGGCCCAATGGTAATCACAATTTATTGGAATTATAAATGCACAAGCTGCGCAGGCATGATTATTTTAATTTGACAATAAATATCATAGAATAGAATAGAATAGAATAGAATACTCTTTATTATGTACACCATATACCAGGCCCCTCAGAAAGTATTGCGAAAAAAAGTTTTTATATATGGGAGACTGGCCAGTTATAATGTTTTTCGAAAATATGATTATTTATAAGTAAAAATAAGTAAGTTCCAATTTCAAAATTTCCCTCCACATTTTTTGCGAGTTAATTCAAAGTATTGTGTCTCACTGAAATATGGATCTGCGCCGGGAACATTTTAGAGCTATGATTTTATACGATTTCAAGTGTCGCCTGAAACCGGATGAATCGTACGATAGACTTCAAATGGCATTCATGGATGAAGGCCCTTCCAAGGCAACCGTGTATCGTTGGTATAACGAATTCAAGCGCGGTCGACCAACTTTGGGGGATGACGAAAGAAGCGGTCGCCCTTTGACGGCTGTTACCGAAGAAAACGTGCTAGCAGTGAAAAATTTAATCCAAGACAATAGGCGAATTACATATCAGGAGATTCAACACATATTGAAGATTGGATCGGGAAGCGTTCACGAGATTCTACACAGCCATCTTCGCGTGAGGAGGATAGTATCACGCTGGGTGCCGCACAACCTCACCGATGCTCAGAAGCAGGCCCGGGTGGAATGGTGCCGTGATATGCTTAACAAATTTGAAGCAGGCTCGTCTCGGCGTGTTTACGACATCGTTACAGGTGATGAGTCCTGGATTTATCAATACGACCCAGAAACCAAGCGCCAGTCGACTGTTTGGGTGTTTCAAAATGAGCCAACGCCTACCAAAGTGAAGCGATCTAGAAGCGGGGGTAAGATTTTGATCGCTAGCTTTTTTAATTTGACTGGCCACTTGGTATCAATTCCCTTACGGGATCAAAGAAGCATTAATGCCGAATGGTATACTACCAAATGTTTGCCAGAAGTTTTCTCTGTTATAAGCAACAAGCGACCAAACACAGGGCTCCGCGGGCTACTGCTCCACCACGACAATGCACCTGCGCACACCGCACTCAAAACGAGGGACTTCCTGGACAGCACGCCAGTCAAACTCCTGGGTCACCCTCCTTACAGCCCTGATCTAGCACCGTGTGACTTCTTTTTATTCCCAAAAATAAAAAATCAGCTCAAAGGGATACAATTTTCGTCGCCGGAAGATGCGCTGGCTGCGTTCGAGCAGGCTGTAAACGAGGTGTCTGCGGCGGACTGGAAAAAGTGTTTTGAAAACTGGTTTAGGCGCATGAATCTTTGTATAGAGGCTGGTGGAAAGTACTTTGAAAAGATTTAATAAAAATATATGTACGTATAGAACAATTTTTTTTAGTTTCGCAAAACTTTCTGAGTGTCCCACGTAAGTTACAGAAAGTATAGACGAAGAAAACATTACACTGGGTGACACAATGGGCGGCCTTATCGCTAAAAGCGATCTTTTCAAGACAACCTTTGGATGGATTTAAAAAATGAAAGGAAAGACAGTACTGTAGGTAGTCTTTGGTGTACTATTTATAAATAAAAATAAATACATATATATTTATATTTTAAAGACAAATATATACAATGGTTTTACATATGGAAAAAAAAAGCATAGAAATCAAGAATAACAACTATTAAAGAGAGAGGTAGTGATTCTTTACCATCGTTTTAAAAATGGACAGAGATTGAGCACGCCTTATTGACACATAAACGTGCTAAATAACTTAATAAAAATTATATGTGCTACAATCTATGATTTAGACTGGTGCGTCCAAAAATTTTATGCTTTTCATTTAAAAAAACTGCATCCTAGCTAGCGCCTGCACGAAATATTATCGTCTGTTGAATAATTTTCTTCGCCTTAAACCAAACCAACTCATAAGTCGTCTCGACAATACTGCCAAATAAAACGTAGATCTCTAGAGAGCATAGCAACCATGTGATAATACAAACATTTCTTAAATACCTAGTAATGATATCAAGTCAGTATTACACTGGTCTTCAACAAGATCTCGGCGTCACGTTGGCTGAATAAACTATTAGTATCGTTTATAATAATTGTTAGCCTCAAAATGCTTAAAGTTGATCTTGCTGACTATCTCAAGACAACCCAGCTGATAGTCTACCCTGACAACCACAGATAGACGTAGGAAGCGACGTCTCAGTTGCCGACGTCTCTAACGACGTCTCTAATGGCCGCGACTTACAAGTTGTAAGTCGTAGGTTCGAACCCAGGCAGGCGCTTTACTTTGTGTAAGTTATTACATCACCACTGCTCTAAAAAACGGTGAAGGAAAACATCGTGAGGAAACCGGCATGTCTTAGAACCAAAAATTCGACCATTCCCTATCACAGAGAGGAGGCCTGGTCGCACAACGGACCAAATGCGAGTCTAAGTGCGGAAAAGGGGTCCATCTACCTATCCTATCCTATCCTAGCCTGGCAAGCTAGATCAACCTATCGGTCTACCAAGCGAGGACGATGAAAGGCCTCGTGATGCACGCTTTCTCATTACCTGTTCTTACATCAAAATTGATTATGCACAGCTAAATAAAAATGAAATGTTACATGTCTTGCATGCGTTGTGCCACGCTAACGTTGATAGACGTAATTAATTTTCGCTGTTTTATTTATTAACCATTTCGTTATTTTACTGCAGTCTGTAGCTATAGGTAACGCATCGGTGGACACCCCTTACGAAGTTAGCAAAATAAATTGGATTGTGTCTTTAATTCTATATAAGGTAAACCTACGTAATCAAAACGTTTGCGAATGATTCGCAAAGGTTAGGCAATTTGTCTGGACTATTTTTAGTTTGTGAATGATGGCATTGAATCATCCCATGTGATAAGGAGTGAGCCTTCCTGTATGTATTGCTCACAATTTATTATGATTTGGCCGTTTTTCTGTCAGGAATTTAAATCACCATGCGTTTTTGGCCAACTTGTGTGCGAACTGTCCCGTTGCTCTAGTGGCTACGCTACTGCTGAAAATGAGGTGTTGAGTTCAATTCCCAGGTCGAGGTGTTATTGGGACTTTCCATCTTTCACAGTAGCAGCCTGGAGTCTAGACTTGTGGCTGATTGATGGCAATAGGTAGACTCGCCATGAGACATGACATGGGACTTAACATTACTAGGGAAATATCGGTGTAATGTATGTGGGTGCACCTCTGCCTAACTCTTCAGGGCATACATGCGTGATGTTATGTTATTTTGTGTGCGAATCGCACTGAGAACTTCCACATTCGGTGGAAGCCACACTCGTTACAATTACAACTAATTACTCAATGAACATCATCCATGTCATCATGGTTGCCCTTTGACACATTCAGTCAGGGTGGGGGAAACCATACGAAAAGTTTATTTTTGTTCTGGATTCTGTCGCGTGCAGTCGTGTGTGATTAATTAGTGAGTTCTTCCGCGCTGTTTCCGAATAAAAATAGTTATATAAAAATCTGCGCGATGCCTCGTTTGTTTCGTGTAAGTACTTGCTGATTCACATCTAATCGTGTAATGAGTCATATTTATGATTCAAGCGCTCAAGGTCGTCTATTGTTTGTGTTTATCTCAATTTCACTGGAGTTGGAGCGAGGCTGTCATTGAATCCTATTAACTGGGTAGTAGGGCTTCGGATCTCGGCGCCTAGTTGCAAGCAAGTAGAAAATTAAAACGTGACTGCAATTAGCTGTGGTACTTGTCTTGTCTGTCGTGCAATGCAAGTAAACGACTGGCCCTAATTCATGTTGTATTGTATCGTATGTACTTGGGGTCGGCGTAACTAGTTTTCTTCTTCCAACCCGCTTGTCATCTATCATGCTATCACTGGCTCTTTTTCTTTCACTCCTCACACAATTCGTATCAAGTAGTATCACGACAAAAAATAGCAGTCTTGTCATGATTGAACAACCTGAAGAAAAGAGAGATTTTTTTCTTTCCTTATCGGCGTCTACATATCTTGTTTTCGTCACCTATTTACTTTTAGGTGCCAATTTACCTAATCACACTGTCACTCCTATCCACTTGATGTCATCCATATCACCGCTTTTGACAACTACTTGAAGCATGACTCAATCGCACAATACACGAGCACATTATTAAGAAACAATAGTAAAACGTCATAAAATTGAGGATGACTATATCCTTTCCTTATTCCCCAATATACACTGAATGATTCACTTATAAATACCAGACAGAAATAGCTTCCAATCTTCGAAGGAGCAAAAAGACGTAAAGATGAAAGATGAACATAAACCGCTGACGTATCCGGGCAAGATCTGAACTTTAATTAAAGGAGATTAGTTATTTTAGTCTGCGTAGGCGCCGAGCGATGGTCTCTGAAATCACTCTGATCGGGGGAGATTAGTATTTTTTTTCTAATCTTCTTATATTATAAGAAGATTGGAAGCGCATGAACGGTGCGGAACAAATACCTTATCAATATATAGATATTCAAGAGACCAGCAAAATAGGTATTAAAAATCTCTGGTCTGCTTACCTGGCAAACGTCAGACACCTTCCGTGATAGCAAAGATTGTAAAGAGGTCCTAACATTACAATAATAAAAGGAAGAGACACCTTATTAGGTCGATATTGGACGAGGTCGCTAAAAGGGTCATTCATACATCAAAAACTCATCACATAGTTTTTGATGTATGAGGTGTCAGAATCATGTCAAATCTCTGTCTTCTGTCAATCAGGGCCTACGCAAAACACCGTAGGTAACCCTTTTAGCACAGGTGATCGGATCCCGTTGCTATCGAGCAGGAAATCGAACAGTATTGTCTGATAACTGAACTCGACGATACGTGCGACGCTTGCCAATGATCTGCGGATCAGTATGTGTGTCACGAAGCTCCATTGTTTGTTGATTGTCGGAAGAGTTGCGGCTTTCAGTAAAATATTCACCGCAATATAGATTTTTTTTGAGGAAGTTGTTAACACCACTTCTAAACCTGGTGTAGGGCTGTTCTGTATGTGCAATTGAATTCGGTATCAAACTGTTTGTTTGAATTTGGGTTTTCTGAAGCTTCACTTTCGTTTTCAATAAGCCGAGACTTTTGATTTCAGTCACATATCATGAGTCATGTTTCTATTTATAGTTACTCATGATTGACTAAAGACAAATACATCTATTCCTCGGTTTTCTGTTAAAACCACATTATTTAGCTTATTTTTTTGCTTGAACTTGACTTTGATATGTGTTACACTTACATTACAGCCTTAAGGCCATGTGTTTTTCTGAGACTTGACAGTTAATTTACCACGTCGAGAGCCCATATTGGAGGGCCATAATGTTATAGGGGCATAAAATTTGAGCCCAGTTAAGCGTCAATGTAAAATGTCGGGGCGAAAGTTTTAAGTATGAATGCGGGTGGCTATAAATGAAGACTTTACTAAATTTCATTTCTTTGGTCTTCCCAAAGAAGTGAAAGTTAATATGCCTAGAAAAGGGGAGATAAAGTTACAACTAGAACAAATTTCCGTGCGTTCAAGCGTTTTTGCCATACCTATTATTGGAAACAAATATAGTAGCTCACAATGTAGGACCCATTAATATTATTTTTTATCAGTGGTGCTAGGCAACTGGGCTTATCCCAGTTGTAAACGACCCTTTGTGCCTATTGGCCTTGTTTGTTCTGTCTCCTGCTTGATATGGAGGGAAGTGGAAATTTGTGCTTTTTCCTACTCCTCCGTTATTCTTTTCTGATTAATTTCGTTGCGGGATCCAAGACAGTTAAATTCATTCGCCGGGACTTCGTCGAGCTTCATTGCCTCGGCGCTTTTCTGGTGGTCGCCACTGTTATTCTGTCTTATTGAGTCTGGCTTTCAGGAGTTGCAGTGGTTTGGGAATAGAGCGGTGGGATGGCCCAAAAAAAAAAGTTACTACTAATACATAAGTAATGAAGAACACATTTTGCGCCGGTTTTAAATACATTGAAAACAATGTCTTGAATCACCACTGCCACCAAACTCCCAAATGACAGGAAAATCGTCACAATAGTACTGCATCATTATCAATTCTATTCACGTCTACGCTTGTCTCACGATCCGTCTGCCAGCTCGCAGTTAGACACATTAAATCATCAATCTTTTGTTCACATTCAATTAACTATGAATTACTACGCAGATTCATGCTGTACTTTGCGTATTAAGTATGGTCGTGTGCTTACGTTCCGATTACTACTTACTTTATTTATTTTTAGCCTGTTCTGGTGCTGCAGGGCAAAGAATTCCCTTCCTTCCTTCCAACGCTCTCTATTTTGGGCTAGTGTGGACCAAGATCATTCCGCTATCTTCGTATGGGTCTACCGCTACATTGCAGAAATATGTTTTTTTTTCAGTTGTTATTGATATGCTCGCGTTTGACTAGTATCTAACCTGATGGTAAGCGGTGGTGTGGTCGTCGATGGGGCACGCTGGCCTATAAGTAATCTAACTTAGAAGTTATAGTTTTCAGGAAAATACAGACTTTGTTCTGCTTAAAAGAGAGACCAGAAGCCTAATTGCGTAAGTAAATTCGGCAAGGCAAAGGGTATGACCCCATGTAAGAGTATGGCTATATTTTTTGGTTGCTTTCATTGGCGAAGATACTCTTTTCGAAAGAGTATCGAGAGAATTAGCAGTTTCACTGCCGAACCAAACATTTTGAAGCTCAAACCTACACAAGGCTTAGGTACATGTGCCTGACATGGCAGTTGCCATACGAGTATACACCGTACGGGTTATGGAACCATTTTTTTACTGTTTGGTTTTAGCTTTACTTAAGCACAGGCGCCGCCGCGCCGCTCTGTCCCACGTTTCAAGGTAATCAGTCACGATTGTTTACAAAGTTATTCAATCCACGTTATTCTTTGTCCGTCAATTAAACGCAATCGATCCTTCTATTTAACTGCCACCAAAACTTGGCGTTTGAAGGACGCGGTGATGTGTTCCCGCCCTTATCGTGAACTGTGACGTCATCGTCTACGGCTGTTAGCACCAGTTTTATGTCAATGAGATTAGACTCCAACGTAGATCTAACGACAGTTTTATGATTACAAGAAAAGCTAATTTGCATTAATAGTTTTATTGCCGCACCGGTTTGAAGATTAGATAGCTATCATTATTGATTATAATCTCTGAGCTGTATAGCGACTGACTCTTTTACTGTCGTTTAAGATCCTTTGTCCGTCAGAGGACGTCCACAGTAGTCCCACATCGCGACCGGTCGTGAGCTTCACGCTTCACCTCGCTCCAAGCTCCAGCAACTCCTTGGCAGGTTCTAAATTCCAATTCTCTTTAGAAAATTTCAATAAAACTTCTGCTAATCGGTCGCTAAACAACTTTGAGATTTTCACAAATTTGTATGTGTATGTGGTTTCACCTGTCCCGGTTTTGTGTGTATGGAATCAAAGCTTGCAAGCTACATTACTCGATTAAGCTGAAATTTTGCACACATGTTTGCTTCTTGTGATTGTGACAATGCAAACTTCGAAATAAAAGCTTGTTTTTAGGGTTCCGTACCCGAAGGGTCCATCAACATCATCATCATCATATCAGCCGAAAGACGTCCACTGCTGGACATAGGCCTCCCCCAAGTGTCGCCACATTGAAGGGTCCAAACGGAGCCCTATTGCTGCCACTTTTGTGCCGAAGATTTTTTTTATTTCCCATTGACATTTCGTGATGATGTTTATTATTACGTATACTTTACTAACAAATACCAATATATTGATAAATCAGATTTTGATTTGATACGGAACCCTAAATGTGCGATGTCCGACACGCACTTGACTGGTTTTTTAAATATATTTTTAATATGAATCCTATTTTAATGAAACCACAACAATGTAAATTGTTTGATGAATAAATTAATGAATGAAAGGTACAAGATTCCAGGCGCTGATCTTTCCAACAGCTTTTTTTAAAGCGGTTAAAGTATAACCAAATTAACGCTAAGTATCGCATTGCGTGAAGCACTGAATCTATACTATACGAGTATATTAATTAATATAATAAAGCTGAAGAGTTTGTTTGTTTGAACGCGCTAATCTCAGTAACTACTGGTTGGAATTGAAAAAATATTTTTGTGTTGGATAGCCCATTTATCGAGGAAGGTTAGGCTATATAAAATCACGCTATGACCAAGGAGCGGAGCATAAATGAAAAATGTTGCAAAAACGGGAAAAAAATATACCTTTTTGAGAAGTTCCGTTGCGTGCGCTGCGTAAGCGGTTAAGTCACACAACATTCATGTATGTAGGGTAGGTAGGTAGCCAGTTGACGGGAGCGAAGCCGCGTGGGACAGCTAGTATAGTAATATGACTATTAGTCAAAACTGTCAATAATGTACTCATTAGAAATTGTACCTATACGTAATCACTTCCAATGAATCCAATTCTATACGTAATGACTGTTGACCGATTTTGATTAGGATATCGTGGGTTTACGTGTGTTTTGTTGTCATCCAGTAACATTGCTGACCGATAGGCCAGGCGATATTATTTTCTTTATCGAACCTATGTGTTATGTTTCCGGTAACGTGCACATAAAAAGTATAGTTTTCACACTGAATTAAATCTTTTATAAGAAAGCTTACCAAAATTATCATGAAATGCTCAGATTAAATAATAGGAAAGAGAAAAAATCCAGGCAGTAATTCCGAATCGTATCCCGACTGTGATCTGTATGTAAATCTGATTTGAGCAGGGTTTACCGCTATTCATATTTCACTGCAACCCGTCGAGAATCCTTCGTTATTCGAAAGAGGAAGAAACAGGGCCAATCGCCAAAGGCAAACCGAAATGAATGTCGAAATTGTGAGAAGAATATGAATATAAATTGATCCTGTTGCAGTTACTAGGTACCTTTAAGCATGGCAGTAGTGATCATTGCCTTTTCCTGATATCCCTTCGTAGAAACCGGTGCAATAAACTATAATAAAAATATAAGGATTACAGTCGTTATTTTTGTTTTTGACCGCCTTCAAAATAAATAAATTGTAGTTCTAAAAACACGCTTTAATGGTAAATTGAACTAAAAAGTCGCTAATCCTGAAGATCCTGGTAAGGATAATGGGACAAACTATTTAAATTATTGCATCGTCATCGGTCCTTGATAAGTGTGCAGTTTCAAATCAATGCCACGTTTTGAAGGGGGTGAAAATCACGTTCAAAGATTCCGTTACATTGATACATAGATACATACATACCAAGCTAATAAAAGCGTGATAAAAAGGTTCTCAATTCATCGGTTTTTTTTTAAGTTCCTCTCACTCAAAGATGCCTGGATCAATTTGGAAAATCCTTCTTTTTTTTAAAGGGCGTGGTGGTTCCATAGTCATCAAATCAGGATCTGATGATGAGATCCTGGAGAAGTCGAGGGCACTCCTCCAATATTGTAGGCATACGTATTAGTATTTTTTATCAACAATGCAAGCATTTGCACTCAACAAGTATAATTTGGGGAAGTGGAACTGATGAAGAAGACCACAGAGGGTCACTGGGACTCCTTAGTGATAAGTAAGTCACGGGTATAAGATATCTCGAAGCAAATACTTATAAATAATTGGTACTTATGAAAGTTGTACCATCGAACTGATCTGACGATGAAGCAGGAAGGTAGGCATTGGAACTCGGATATAAAACAATGTATCCTAATCGTGTTTGGGCTTATTGGAATCGTCGTGCGATATACTTTGTCAATAAATTATTTTCATGGTAATTTGAGTTACCTACCAAAACTAAAAATCTAAAAGAAAAACTTTTTAACAAAACATTATAACGACTTCCAAAGCAAAACACTACAAAGCGAAAAATAACTTTCTTTTCCGAAGTTGGTGTCGAAAATTGAAAAACAATAGGTTCTCGTAACAAAGACACCGACTTCGGAAAATAAAGTTATTTTTCCCTTTGTAGTGTTTTGCTTTGTAAGTCGGTTTATTTTTTTGGTTAAAATGATTTTTTTATAAATGTAGATGTATCAATAACCGCTATTGCTATGCTAAAACAAAACAGCTAAAGCAGCTTAAAACAGTCCTGCTGCTGGAAATAGGCCTTCATAAGCTCTCCATCCGCATTATCCAAACTAGTTTACCACAAAACGGACAGATTCTAAACGTCTTAACAAGTTTTGGCAATCGACTAGCATATTGTGTCATAACCACGTTCAAGGTTTTGCTGGTGCTTAAGATATCGAGTCAAGTTCAATGTCGTCACCGTCATACGCGGCCACACGCTTGCGACACCTAATCTAAATATTTTTATGTATAGCAGGACCAAAAATGTCGCCAAATGGTTTCGAGGCCTAGCACCCACGTAATGAATGGTATGGCTTATTGAGACAGTTTTATTGTCATTTCGGATTTGAGAAATTCCACCGAGTGGATTGAGACATCATGAGACACAATCGTGGTTCTTAAAATAACTATGAGTATTTGTGGATTCTGCATATTGCAAGATTTGCTTCGCTTACTTTAGATGTAAATACAGAACAGCATAGAGATTGTTTCTTCTCATGAAGAGGTTTTTATCTTATCCTAATGATTGACCCTATCGATAGGTGCACAAATCTAAAGATATTCTTTTTCGGTCATTGTGGTCTAAGCAAACCACTTTTTCATCCCGTTCCAGGTCCCGTTTTAACTTTCCGCCCTATATAAAGTGTAAAACTCCGTTATGTTCCGATCTTGGAGCTTTTGGAAAAGATTCAAATAGTTTTCTTTAGTTTTCTTCAATGAAAGAGTAAACAGCCATCTTCTGGAACGCTCATGACACCACAGTAGTCCTCATCTGTCACTTTTAATCAGCCCAGATTGATATTACGAATGACTACGACTGCTAGGCAGTGAAAAAATAAACAATCCTAATTTATTGGTAACTTAAATTTATAGTATTTTCTCTTTATTCCAGTGTTCGTGCCTAGAGCCGCGAGCGAAGCCCCGCAGCATGTCGAAGAAGCCGGCCGCGCAGCCGACGCTGCACAAGGTGATCATGGTGGGCTCTGGCGGTGTGGGCAAGTCCGCGCTAACGCTGCAGTTCATGTACGACGAGTTTGTAGAGGACTATGAGCCCACCAAGGCTGATAGCTACAGGAAGAAGGTGAGAACTATTCCAGATAGAATATCTACTTAAGCGGAGTTATTGCTACTGACAATAAGTCTTAAGACTACATGAGTATTAGGTAATATGAATCTGGAATTACTGGTTTAAGAAGGCCTATCCCTAACTCTTCTAATAACATGGCCAACGAAATAAGCGAACCAAGGAAAGGTTAAGGACTGAAACCGTTGCGTCTTTGTCGACCATTAAGGGTACTATCACACAGAGAGCAGTCAAGCGTTCAAAAGTGGCAGTTTTGCGTTCGAGCGTGCAGATGCTCACGAACCCCGCTGTTGGATGGTCTACACGGCACTACTACTGTCACCATGTTTTTTGAAGATAGTTCTTCACCGGAAGACGAATAATTGATTTTGTAGTCATTATCAGCATCAAGACGGAAAAGGAAGTATTGGGTGCGCCCATTTAAATAAATATAGAGAACAAGGTGGAGAAGTCTCCATTTTCCTTCCAATTTGGTCACCGAAACAGCAGTAAACGCGCGAATGCGTGCGTTCTGGTTGACCGTCGCCGTCAGAATGCCTTGTGTGTGGGTATATCTATTTAAAGTAAATACAACACAATGAAACTCTTGACCGCGTGACCGCACTCTTTCTGATAGAACCCTTAAATAAATTCGTACCGTCCGCGCTTAGTAAATGTTCTTAGATAATACGAATTACTACGTCAGTTTTCTGTTTGCTGGAATGACTAACGGTCTACCATCTATTGTTGGTATAACTCAATGTAACCCTCAATATCTGATCGTACGCAGCACAGTTTCCGTTCTGAGTTTCTACTTGATATGCACAAAGATCTGCTCTCACGATTAGAGAGAAAATGGGCGATAAGGCATTATGTCTCAATCTACCTATTGTACCGATGTGATTGTCATGGGAATCAGCACTTCTAGCTCAATGAGAAGTTTCTAATGTTTGAATGAATAACGTTGGGTAATCAGCTGTTTACTATTTGAATGCTGTTGTAAGTTAAGTGCTGTTAGAGAACCACGACACCAAGAACAAAGGGTAAAATCATCCCGCGCCATTTTGATTTTTCTTTAAAGTTGTGGCAAACAATTATACTGGAATGTACGGGTAGAAGATAATAAAAAAATAAAAAAGCCTTTTATTCCGTGCAATTACACTTTTTTTTAAAGAAACAAAATTTAACATGCATACATATAAATTTTTAAGTCATAAATAATTATAATTATTATAATAATATTATTCAAACTATGTAGTTACATAATATAAATCAAGTAATTTATATTTTAATACATTTTAACATAAATTTAATATAATCTAATTTCATTAATTAATATGCAATTATTTCATTGAATTGTTACATTTGTATATAATTCTCATTATTTTACATTTTCATTATATTTATTTTTATATTTATTTAAAATAATTTAATATAATCTAATTTCATTAATTGATATGCAATTATTTAATTGAATTGTTACTTGTGTATATAATTCAAATTATTCTATACATTATTTAGCATGGACCTTAGGACAATCCGAAAAAAAAAACTACCCCACTTAACAACAAAAAAAGGCTCCTAACTGCTTCCCCTCAAGAAAAGCAAAACAGTCAAAACCATCAAATCACTGGAACACAAAATAACAATCAATAATCTTGTATATAGTAGTTAGTATCCCTCAGTAGTTGTTTAAAAATCTCAATTTTTCCCAAAGTTGTGAGCGTTAATATCTGGGCAACGTCACAACGTGGCACTTTAAGATAATATGTTCACTGAAAAAGTTCATATACAAACAAACATTACCATGGATTTCTTTTGAATTTTAAAGAACTTCACATTTGTGGCCCATTGCACGTGCATTTACTCATGCAACGCACAATAGTCAGTAGGCACACGATATAGTTTATTATGTATTCACTTCATGCGTTCATTGACATCAATCTTTCAGCTTAAGGCAAGATACGTGACCATTCGTTCATACAGCTTTATAACTGACTGCAATCAATTAAGATTCGTGCTCACGAACCCACCAGGCATCTTAGTGCCATTATTACAAAGATCTTACAATGCGATGCAACTAAACGAGACGATCGTACATTTATTTCAAGGTTTACTAAATTGCAGTGGGAATAATAATGATTTGCGACTCGATTTATCTGACTAAAACAAACTGCACTGATGTTACTTTGCGATAAACCCTTGTTTAATAGGTAGAATTACTTATAGTCTGCTAGTCTCATTGTAAAAGCAGATAGCAACAGTTATCGAACCTTCCAAATGTGTATTTGCGATTTGCTTGCAAGGGGAAACACGACCACAAATTAAGTTTGTATAATATTATACCTATCGGAAATACAGCACTTTCTTATGCTCATAAAACATCTTTATTGTTGGTCAAGCAACGGTTTAGCTGAACGTGAACTTAACCGGAAGCTTAAACTTTGGGGTTCCTGGCCCATAAGAATGTAATATCTGCATACTAAACCTCTTTTTGTTTGTGCCAAATCAGATGTTCAGAAATCTAGAATTGATAATAGGTTCAGTACAGTTGCAGATTTTTGTTATAGATTACAGCCCAATAGTTTAGTTCAGAGGTGCTAAATCTTTGCCTTGATGTTTGCAGGTGGTACTAGACGGCGAGGAGGTGCAGATCGACATCCTGGACACGGCGGGCCAGGAGGACTACGCCGCCATCCGCGACAACTACTTCCGCTCCGGCGAGGGCTTCCTCTGCGTCTTCTCCATCACCGAGCCCGAGAGCTTCGATGCTACACAGGAGTTCAGGTTTGCTAAACATCGTTACCTAATTATGGGAAACTTCCTTTCTAGTAGTAGGACGTAGCGATTAGTGCAAAGCCGAGGAATCCCATTCTGTCACTATGTTAGAACGTTATAGGTGTCGCTGATAAATAGCTTATTATGAGACATTTGAAACATCAAAATGTACAAAATAAGTACAGCGTAGGCTAATATACAGCACTAATCCCTTGCAGTTGCTAGTATCCATAGGCAGTGCTTACCCACTTCCAATAGACACTCTTGTAAGTCTATTCGACAAAAGACTTGGATTTTAATCCCTCTTTTTAGGAAACTGTTCCATTTAGCTGTTCTCTGATTTTGAGATGATTAAACATTTTAATGTAATTTTTTCAGAGAACAAATCCTCCGCGTCAAAAACGACGAGAACATTCCGTTCCTGCTGGTCGGCAACAAGTCGGACCTGGCAGAAAAGAGACGTGTTCCGCTGGACACCTGCCGCGAGCGCGCGCAGCACTGGCAGGTGCCCTACGTGGAGACCTCGGCCAAGACCCGGGACAACGTGGACAAGGTAAGACAAGGTCATTCTGTTCTGCTGGTGGCCAAAAATAAATGACCAGAGATTATATAAGACAAGGTTAGACGAGGATATTCCTCTTTGCTAATGAAGAGAAAGTCGCGCTTGGTGGCTTAGACCAGGGACAAAAAAGACAAGGTAAGGTGAGGACATGTCTTGCTGGTGGACAACAAGTCAGACCTTGGCCAATACCAATATAATTATAGACAGGGTGGGTAGTTGAGAATAAAAGAGTGGGAGGTGGGGAGAGGGGCTAAATATGTTGTGGAAAAAAGAGGTCGTCATAGACATTTATGAGCCTCTCCCCACCTCCTTACGCCTACCTAGTCTAGTATATAAGAATTTCTTGTTGTACTTACCCCCCACCCGAGCCAGGCCTGAGCTTTGCACGCTTCTGACTAAGTTGAGTGTCGACTGCGACCGCGGCTCCGGCTGGCTTGGTAGAGTTGCGCCTGCGCATCGCCTCGCCTGATGCTTTTCTATTACTTCACCTACACTTACAAACACACACTACACACGTTTTTGATGACAGTGTTTTCAGGAAATTTACTTAAGATAGTAGTCGTGTGGTTTTTCACTGTAGGATCATGTCATTTTAAAAGCGTTAGGTTTGGCAGTGCGCGGTGCAACTCTTATCCATGTTCTCTTAAAAACCTATTATTCTCCTAAATTCTATTAACCGAAAATTGCCCAAAGTTAGGTTCGGCAATTGTTGTAAGTTTAAAAGCATGGACTAGTTTTACATTTGCGTCTTGGTCGCATATCGGAGCAAAGGTTGGTCGTCTATCATGGCCCTTACTAATTTACCAATATTTTAGTGTTCTCTCGACGGTGTATTTTTGACAGATATATAAAAGTACATCAACTCATACTTTTTGCCCATTTTAGAAGGCAGAAATTACAGAACGCCATCTACTACAATCCTAACATTCTTTATCATACAACATATGCCAAAAACGCACAATCTAGGAACCAATTAAAAGTTTGTAAATTAGTTGAATTAGGGACTTATCGACTATTGGTCCTATTAAGTCTTGCTACTAAATTGTCAATGTAAAACTGGTCTTTCTGGTATCGAGTGGTTTAAAGGAGTATTAGTGTGTAATACTTGTTTAAACCATGTAGGTCAATGTGGGTGGTGGGAAGGGAAGGGGCTTGTGTGTGGTATGTCCGGTGTGTGATAGTGGCTCGTCCGCAGGTGTTCTTTGACCTCATGCGGGAGATCCGGTCGCGCAAGTCGGACGACAGCCGCGCGACCAACGGCGACGTCAAGGGCAAGAAGCGGAGGAAAATCAAGTGCGCCATCTTGTAGACACCACACTCGGACTGACGACACGCGATCTCACATCATTTGAGGGTAGACGCCGCGTCTATGGGGCTTCTTGTATTGATGCCGAGGGTGTAAATATGTCGGTAGAACGTTAATAAGTGTCCGGTTGCCTCGTCCGCGTGCGCTTGGCTTGTCTGTCAGTGATATCGTCTCAACCGTACAGTTGTACTGTGTGTGCGTGCCACGTCACACAGTTGTGTATGTGATGCTTGTCCTGTCCAGAATACAATCAAATAAAAATATAGTGCAATGCAGTAAATTGATTGAACGATTATTTATTTTCATAAAATTTCATAGCATAACAATTATCACATACATTCAACTTCACTACTCATAAAACACATTTTGTAAATTAGTCTATTGTATTGTGGACTCTGTGCCGTTGATTTTAAGGTCGACAATCGCGTGTCAGGTGTCACTAGCACGCTCACATGTACTAGGTGTAAGCAGGCTATTGTAAATTTTAATATATTTCGCCCACTTTGGTGCTTGCATTTATTGAATACTGTTTGTAATGATGCAGTCGAAATTAATTTGCTAAACACTAATAAAATATTGTTCCCCACTGATTTAAAAGCTCTATTCTGACTGTGCCTTTACCTACAAACAAATATTATAACCATAAAATGTTTGGGGTTTATAAGAATTATGGTAAATTTCCATTGGCTTTACTTAATTTCTCATCAAGAAGTATTTTGACCGAACTCATTACAAATAGAATTCCATAAGTTTTTTTATGGATTAATTAATATTATTATTATATCAAGGCTTAGTGCTTCGCGTTTTGTGCGTGTCTCCTCGCGGGCTCGCGGGCTGGCGTCCCTCGCAGTGTCGCCGCAAAGTGTAGGTCTACACTGACAATAAGTCCATGGTTACGTATTGTTCATATTATAAGGACTGGGTACAAGGCTTTTGGCACACTCCACTAAGATAGAATAATAGTGTAAATAATTACACTTTTATTTTGAAGACATTTAAATATAAATAAAATAAATAGACGCCTTGAAGACGTTTTATGATGTTTTGACACCATTTTTGCTCCTGTGGGAGCTAGAGATGTAGCTGTAAAGGACGGAAAGCAACATCTATTTTTAGCAATAGACTAAAACACATATAGATTTTTATTTTTAGCCCTTAAATTTACCTATAGTTTAAACATCCGCCTACATCTCAGGTCATAATAAAAGAGGCCTAATTTAAGATTTTTCCTTGTTGGTTGTGACATACGTCACAAATGATGCAGTGTGAATTTAGGGGCATTACATTATATCTTTTTATTTATAATAAAATATATGCTATTATAGGAAAAGTACGTATAATATGAACAATACAGTAGTAGTCACACACTCTCACACGCATGTTCGGTAGCGTAAGTTTTGTATTTATTTTGTATGTAATAAGTGCTAAATGTATGTGTAATGTGATGAGCGGGGTACGTTTATATGTGTTTGCAGAAATAGTATTTATTCCGACTGCGCAATGTAAGGGCTAGTCAGTCTTGATGTCTCGAAAATTATTATTTATTTTATCAAAATCTCACGGTAAAGGAATCTCTTGGATATTAAGGGCGGGTTTCTGAATTGAATATTTAAAGTTAAGAACGCGTCAAACCCTAGTTTAGTGCCAAAATTTTACAGTTTTACAGACTAAACTATAGTTTGACAAGTACTCTACTTGTAGTACTTAATTTAGAAATCGGGTGTAATGATTTTGGAACAAAATATTATTGGGAAGAATTTTTTTACCATTCACTGTTTTTCTATAAGAAAGTGGATATTCGAATACTATTTCCGTGAGCATTCAGTATGTGATGTGCGCACCGGAATGTATAGGTTCGCTTCACGGAGTAGCCGATAGTTGTCATGTCTTGAATGTAATAAGGTTTATATTTTCACTGCCACTGCTCAAACATTTTGATTCAATATTTCTTGCAGTATAGCATTTCCAGTGTTATGAATATAAGCTTATTTATTCATTTATAATTTTTTTGTGCGCACTGGCAGTAAAAAAATAAACCATAAATATATAAATGTAATTCTAAGTTTTGTATGCAATAAAGTCTGATATTTTTAAATCTTCACGATTTACTTTTTATATTTGGCCGTTGATCCGCCATTTTAGGCTGTTTGCCTCACTTTCAACTTAATCGTTTACTATGAGAGACTCACCTCGGAATCACTTAGAACATACTTATGCTAGACCTTTTATAGTGGTTACTAGGAGAAGCAGGCACGTCCTGCCCAAACATTTTAAATAGTAAATGCTGATATGGTCAGTTTAACATGAACTCGAGCGGTTAATTTACTTTGTGTTGAACGAATGCTTATTTCTACATTATAGAGAGTAAGCTACATAGATGATCCGTCAACGTACGTTGACGTTACTCTGTAATGCCATTACTATATATTTGTCCACATAGTGCTATGCACGCGTAGCAATAACATGTTAGCATAATATACTGTTATCGGGGCCAGATGTGTATATCTTTAGATGGTCCCCAACTGCCAAGACGAAGTAATTTTATAAGTCCATTCGCAAAAATAGCGATCCTCCAATAGGATATCTATTCTATAGTATCTCTCCTCTAAGACACGTCACATGTCGATAGAAATTGTCGAGAATAGGCTTAAACTTTTATAATTATCGTGTTTCACAGTTACTGTCGACAGATGGCGGTTTTCAAACTTATATTCCTAAATGTACTTGTAATTTTCTATAGGCTATAGTTATTTTAGTTCACAAATGTATGGATTATGTACCTACGTGTATGTATGTATATCGAAGTCACAGGAACAAAATGATTGATATAAAGCAGGAAATATACAGATTTGCAAAATGATGTGTATTATTTACCAAAACTATATTAAATGGAGAGAAAAGTTACGATAATAAATGCCGGAATTATACTTCTCTTTTTAGGTAAGTATTCAAAACAAACAATAATTTATAATCCAGCACTAAATAACTGAGGTAAAAATAATATATGTTTATTAAAATTAATTTCCACTTAACATGCATGGTAAAGCATGTTCCCATAGATTGTATCGGCACATAGTCATTGGAATTGATACTTCGTTTCACTGAAATAAGAATTAAATACCTGGTAGAACGGTGGTAGAAGATATTTTAGTAACAGTATCTGTCATTATGAAATCAACCTACTTCACTTGTTTCAAAGTTGACATTACTGTGCAAGTTAGTTTTTTCTCTTTTGTTTGGTATCGTATGGCGACGTATGGTACCTACGTAAATCTTATTTGGTATATATAAACCCTACAGGCGTTCCTGACGCTGATCCGGCAGATGTCCCGCATCAAGAAGGGGCTGGCCGCCGAGGAAGAAGAGGAAGAGGTCAAGAAGAGAGGTCCCTGCTGCGTCGTGTGCTAGCTACGCGATACTTACGACTGATCACTGCCACCTGCCACAGCATAACTACACAGTGGCTCGTCCAGACACTGCTCCCGTTGATCCACTGTAGTAGTTACACTGTGACTCTTAGTATGTACGTAGACGTTAAATATAGGGGTGAAGCGCGGGCTACTATATCGAAGTTGCCATATAAAAAAAACAAACCGCAAAACACTGCTATAAATAGGTTTCAGTCCGGCCCTATCGCCAAGCTTATCAAGTAAAATTAATGACCCTCTGGCATCTGGAAAAACCGCAGCTACCTCATAGCGAGCACTAAGTTAACGTCTTATAGGTTACAACCATGGGCGTACCCACGGTGGGACAGGGTGGAAGCCCCATCCTCTACCCTGCCTCGATGCAAAATTTCTTTTTGGCAAATTATGTGCAGTTAGCAAAACGCAGTTTTGAATTTAGAAGCCCTTACGTATAAAAATTGTAGACGAAGGGTTCTTAAATTTTTCCTCTTAAATCCTTGTCTCCCGCTCGCTTATCCAAACCTACATTCTTTTAATCATCTTTTCTGCCTAAGTGTGTTCAAAAAAATACTCAATCAGACACGCGTGAAAATTTGCCGAGTTCGCTCCTGTATCCTTGTTTTTCTGCATAAGTCGGAGATCGAGAATTTTCGAGGTCCCTTCGCTCAATCGTCCATTCTTCTTTCAGGGCTGCCGACAGGCTTAGTTCGTCACTGAAATCTCTATTACTACTATTGCCCCACCCCTAAGCTAATGCTGGATACGTCCATGAGTACAACTGACACCTGTGTGCTAAGATCTTACCTAATAAGCGTTGGCTACGTTCACATGTCTAACAAATTAGCACTGCCAGGTTTTCTATATTATACAAATCCTTGAAATGTCAGTTATCATAAAATGTGCAAGACCTACACAGTTTTCTGTTGATATCTGACAGTTTGATCTAAGAGAAGTGCTAAATAGTAATTTATTTAACTGGTCTAATGTATGTTAAGGGTTGATTTTTAAAAGATAGATATCTTTTACGTGGTATAAAACTGACTGTTTTTGTAAGCTTAATTGTAGGTCAACGTTCAACATTATGCCTCAGATGAAGGTATTACGAAGACCAGGCCTAGATATGATAAAATTCAATGTAAACTAATCTCATCTCACTAACCGTTGCAAAATGTTCCTTAATTTTCTCACATTCTGAACAAGGACCGATTATAAAAATTGCATACTATAGTGGCGCCATCTGTTATTTACATTATCTGTTTAGCTTTCTTACTCAGGTGAAAGTAGATATTTTGAAAGGTGTGATATTATAATACTACCGATGTTGCATTTCATGTACTCTCGTCAATCATTCCAATTTATAATTTAATCCAATGACATAGGTCACAAAACGCGCGCATAAATCGCTCGTGAATAGCATTATCTAAAATGCTCGCTCAATCTCATAAGCCCTGCTTGTGCCAATTATAATCGAAACTCCTTTATTGAGTGTGTTATAGCAAAAGTGGCCTAAATGAGAGGGTTTGGGCATATACAAATATAAAAACCTCTGTTAGACCATTTTTGCTCTAGCGATATAGGCTATCTTGCCAAAATCAGCTACTATCTAGTTACTCGATTAATACGAATATTTCTGTAAATAATTATTAAAATAAAACAATTGTATTATATTTTGTGCTTTTTTATTTATATTAAAAAATATCTGTTACAAAATGTACCCCTTAATTCAGTCTATGAATACACAATTTTTCTTATATTAATATTTACATTGCTTTATTTACACTTGAGTGCTCTTATCGTTAAAATATATTATTGCACAAAATAATATTCACACAAAACTTTACTTGGCTTCTTCATTATTCTTAGTTTTTTTTTAAATTTATGAACACACTTTAACATATCAAAATCTTTTGTTTACAAACTAATAGTTACCAAGGACATACAGTTACTAAGGAAAGATATATAGTTACTAAGGGCGTATACATAAAGGTAGAGTAAAGAAGAACGATCTCTCATGGGGCGAAAGTTGAAAAGTGTCCAGCTATAGGTACTAAATAATAGTTCCAAAATGGCGCTAGCGTCGGCAAAGGGTGTGGTATGAATTTAACAGTTTGTTAATTTTTTTAAACATTGAACAATAATGGGGCAAATTTGCGTGGTGAAAAGTTGTCCAAGTAGGCGTAAATTGAAAAACAAACAAAATGATTCGCCTCAGTCTCAGTCTTATTTCCAGCCAACAGTATGTATAATATTTTTTATGAAATATTTACTTTGTTTTTTAAATTTTTGTAGTCAATCAACATGTAAAACATATTTGTTTATATAAATTAACAAACACCGACGAGATTGCAAAATTTACACGGTGGCTATTATAGTAGCGCCACCCTTATTAAGTACATTTTCAAGACTCTTTTACATACATAGATATCGTTCTCCTTTACTCTACCCTTGTACTGGGGAGTGGGGACCTACTCCCTAAGCACGAAATCCGTAGTTTCGGCCATCGTTACGGGTGTTTCCTACTCCCTATTACTAGCGCTGATCGGAGCAGATCGGAATTTTTCGGCGACGTTCGGAGCTTGTCGTCGCTGGTTCGCCACACAGTATAGAGACTACCAAGGGCGGACACAGGATTTTTTTCTAGGAGGGTCACAAGGGGCGGACGGGCATGAAAACGAACAATAACTATTGGAAATAAACTTGAAATATCATACTTCAAGCATGGGGTCTCAATTCAAACAAATTATAATTAGTATTAAAAAAAGATCATAGATGGCAGCATAGGTAACGAATGTGAAAGTAACAATCACTTATAAATGTTAAACAGCAGATTTAGGCTGAAATAATTTTAGTAAAAATCAAAACTTGCTTCTTTAATGTTAATTTATCCATTTACACTCATTAATCAGGGTTTTTGAACAAAAAATATAAGTTGAAGACTTTGTATGTTAAATTAGTTGAAAGTAGCTATAGACTTTTCGTTTTGTTTTGAGTTCTTTGCAATAGATGGCGTTTTTCACAATTTGTCCTAAACTATATATCCATCGTCAGAATCATTTTGTAAGACAGTTATTATTTATTATAGGCGTAACTTAAAATATTAAAGTCTTGGTCTATTACTTAAAATCATTTTTTTGTGAAGCTTGTTTACACGTCGAATTGACTAGATAACTCGCTGGAACAGGACTCGTATTGCACTAGGGCCTACTCAAATCGCACGGGTTATAAAATAAGAGATAACGCGACGTGAGTCCCGCTTGCCGTCCGAGTTTACGCGTCGCCTAGTAGGTACAGTTTGATTCAAACTTAATGACGGCTCGAAACACTTCGTGAGCTACTACGAGCTAGCAATTACATGTGACAGTGGAGTTGAGGGGTAGGGTAGGTACTGCGCAGCGAGTAGGGTTTTTTTAGAAACATCACTAAGTTTGAATCGACGCGCGTCACGTTAGTAAATACGTAAATAATAACATAAAGTATTTTTTGTGCTTGTGATTACACGGCTCCACTACTCGTACAGTTCGATTCAAATTTAATGGCGGCTTGGAACACTCGTATGAGTTGCTGCGCACCCCTAACCAGCGCTGGCACAATTAATTTTACCCGACTGCCGAAGGTGGGTAATGTGTTTATCAGTCTATGTATGTATGTATATTTGTTCCTATGTGGTGTTTCAGAGACCAAACGCGTTGGCCGATTTTGATGAGTCAATCGATTCGTCTTAACCCTGCAAGTGTCACTAGCTACATTAAAATTGAAAAATAGAGAAATGGCGGCTTTTGGGCGCCATATTGTCGGGGCCCAATTATTTTTTCTTCTAATGCCATCTTGTGTGGTATCAAAGAAAAGGGTTTTATGAGGCAATTTCAAAAATATATAACACTTATATGTTTAAATGTACAAAATTCGAAAAAAATGTTAACTAAAAAGTGTTAAGGCGCCTTCCCGAGCAAAACGCCGTGCTAGTCGTTTTTGTGCAGTTTTTTAAAGCTATCTACTCTTTATTTAAAAAGAAATATTAATTAATAAAAATACATTAATTTTCTACATAATGTTGATTCTAAAATTGTAGTACACTTTTTTTTAAAGAGGTATATGTTTCACTAATCTCCTTCCAACAAAACCATAAAAATGTGAAATAATTATTGATAGCATGCATCTCCCCTTATAGTGTTCATTAATTATTTTTTATACTAACACTAATGGATAGACAATCTGATAACGAACATTTTGTAAGTTTTATTTTTTTCAAAAGACCAATATTCTATTTTATAAAGATTTTATTCTAAAATCTGGGCGTATTCACTACCGTAATTCATGCGCCAACAGTGCCGCTAGGCCAATAGGAATGTTCATATCTCATGCTGATTTTTTGGTCAGGGTACGGCCTTAAATAAAAAAACAAAAAATCCTAAGATCCGACTGCTTAAAAAGCGAACTAAAAAGACAAAAACAAGTTTTTTTTTTGTATAATCATTCTGTTCTTTCTAAGTACCTACCGAAAATAAAAAAGGGTAACCCGCCTTATAGTGAATAAAAAAATGACATGAAGTAGGTAACTATATCATGTCATTCCGTTGCCGCGGAAGCAAGCTACCTACCTACATTTAATTTTACAAGGAATTCTATAGTTTTGATTGATTTGGAATATTCGTGAATATTGTGAAATTCGCTACACAATGCGACCACTATTAAGAAGTTACCGCGGTCTGAGCGGAGTGAGGAGTCTGTCCCGATCATACCTAATGTTATTATTACGAATACGAAATAAGCGTTCAAGGACAACTGGCAAATAACGTCTCTGAGTACCTACATGATGCGATTCCTCGCTCAAATTGCCATATGATTTAGTATCTACGCAAACTTCTAGATGGCGTTAAAAAACCACAGCCTCGGGCTATTAATAAGTCACTGGTGCTGCCACCTGTTAAAAATATGGAGAAAGAAAAAATAGCCCGACGAATAGCCCGACTTAAGGAGGTGACGTTTCTTTGTATGGGATTGGGTATCTGTACTGTAGTATTATATAATCTGTGCTTCAAGTATGTATAGGAAGGTTTATGAAAGTGTCAAAACAATAGGAAAAATTAAATGTTTAATAAAGACAGTTTTCTTTTACGTTTCCTGCTAAAGATGTCCAGCACTTCATTAGCGTCCATTTTTGTCGCAAGATCTTGATGGATATGCATTAAAGCTAATACATTCAAACGCTCTTCTGTCATCCTGTTGCGAAGATATGACTATAATCATCGTAAGGTGAAGAAAGATCGCTCGAAAGTGCTAGTAGTCACTGGAAACGTGCACAGCAATTGACAAAGAGGTCTAATATTTGGAAGCACCGTTGCTCTTTTGTAGACATCTGCTGGAGATACTGGACTATTTTCTCTCACCTGTTGCCAAATTTTTAGCTCTCCCTTCAAAGCTAACAAACAAGGAAGGTCTTCTTTATTTACTTCAGCGCCTTGCAAAACATCATCTTCATCTTCGTCGCTGAAGTTATGGGACAGCAATTGTCCGATTCTTTGCATGGGCGTGAAAGGGATGCAACGAACAAAATTAGCAAATCCAGCCAGAAATATACAAGAGTTTCACTCATGTTCTTTCTGTTATTATATTCATATATTTTAACAACTCTGATAATTTGATTTGCTTCTGAGTATGTACTATGATGGCATCTCCACAGTACACAAAAATTCCGCCTGGGGGAGAACGTCCCCCGTGCCCGCCCCCCCTCCCTGCCCTTAAAGCCGCCCTTGGAGATCGGCGCACACGCACTAAGGAAAGATAGATTGAATGAAGAGTGATAAGAAAGAAAAGGAAGACAGCTATAGTGTGACAGTTGATAGGACGGAATGGAAGAAAACGAGTTGCGCTGAGCCTGAGTAAGACATGGGACAAGGACCGGAAGTTAAAAGTAGTCGTATAAAGAATTATATAAAAACATAACATAATCGCTGTAACAAAAGACATTAACAAATAACGTATAAGATTCTGCTCTGGTTTGAGTCATAAATAAGGTTTCAGTTCGTACTCTGGCTTGAGTCTCAGATATTGCAACAGTTGGAATTGGTGTCTTTATGAGTTAAAGACTAGAAACCGACTAGGCATATCTTATGGAGGGTTCGCTCACACCGACATATAACGCGATGCGAGGCGAAGATACGCGCACTTAGTGATTATGGAATTTAATATTATAATTAATTTATGTTGTGTTTTGTAATAACCGTGTATGGATGTGATCTGAAATACATTTGTATTAATATTTTGTGGACGTCCAAAGGGTTCATTTAGGTGTTTAAAGGAAGTCACGCTAGGTGACTGTGCCAGATTCTTAACCCCCGGGAACAGTTCCTCCCAGGAAGCTATATCCTAAGTGCAGCAGCCATCCTCACCCCAGCTGGCACTGGTGTCCGCAGCCGGCAGGGCACAGCTGGTGGTTGTCCAGCCAGGTCCGCATGTGGTGCAGGTGTCCGCCATGAGAGCAGCCCTGGCACCAGGCGAACATGCCCCGTACCACCTGCAAACAAAGAAGCAGGTCAATATTTGAAGAACATAAAAGAGTCGAGCGAATTTGAACCATATGTGCTGCAACCATCTCTGTCAACTTGGTAGTGTGACATACCTGATGGCACACGGCACACAAGTCCGGCAGATGGCGCAGCTGCGGGTGGCAGGACTCGCAGGCCGCATGCGGGCGGGTGCGGCGCCCGCAGCGCCCGCAGCACACCGCCACGCTGGTCGACTGCTGGGACGTCACCCACACACTGTTCAGTGTGACATACCTGATGGCACACGGCACACAAGTCCGGCAGATGGCGCAGCTGCGGGTGGCAGGACTCGCAGGCCGCATGCGGGCGGGTGCGGCGCCCGCAGCGCCCGCAGCACACCGCCACGCTGGTCGACTGCTGGGACGTCACCCACACACTGTTCAGTGTGACATACCTGATGGCACACGGCACACAAGTCCGGCAGATGGCGCAGCTGCGGGTGGCAGGACTCGCAGGCCGCATGCGGGCGGGTGCGGCGCCCGCAGCGCCCGCAGCACACCGCCACGCTGGTCGACTGCTGGGACGTCACCCACACACTGTTCAGTGTGACATACCTGATGGCACACGGCACACAAGTCCGGCAGATGGCGCAGCTGCGGGTGGCAGGACTCGCAGGCCGCATGCGGGCGGGTGCGGCGCCCGCAGCGCCCGCAGCACACCGCCACGCTGGTCGACTGCTGGGACGTCACCCACACACTGTTCAGCCAGGAACAGTGAACGACCTAGATGAGAGAGGGAAGTTTTACAAGTTTGAATAAAAATAATCTGCATTTCAAGCATTTTCCAAATGGATTTTGCATATTTCGTAAATGTTTAAAAAAACATTTTATTAAGAAAACTTAAGAGTCCCTACAAGTTTCACGAGCCAAAAACAGCTAGTTTTTCAGCGAAAATTTCTCAATAACTACAAGATATATGATAAAAAACATAATGACAACAATAAAAACGACACAGACCCGTCGACTACACGCCCTGGAGCGAGACTGAATGCCTCGCGCGAGCGCAACGGTTTATAAGGCATTATTTGGACAATTTATTACAATGTAATAAGTACTCAAAAATATAATATAAAAATTGGACTCGATTGATAAACACCTACAATTTCATAGTACATTGTGTACTAAGGGCGGTAAGAAAGGAATTACGATCGAGGCTCTAGTAGAAGCCCGAAGTCGAAGACTGAGGGCTTTCTGAGTCGAGGTTCGTAATTCCCGTACCGCCCGTGAAACATACAATGTTTTTCATCACATTTGCGAGTAAATAATTATGAATTATAGCTTTAATACACAAGTCAGCACAACTGTTATTACGAATAACGAAATACGTGAACTTTTTTTTAAGCGGATGGCGGGGTTTTTGCCCATACCACAGATTATACAAATGTTTCGTTCAGAAACGTTAAAAAATATACTTACGTAGGTACACAGCCATGACGGTGTAACAAAAATAGTATAACTTCGACGTTTTGATACAAAAATCTATTAAAATCGATATTAAGAACATTAGTTGAGTATTTAAGTAACATGTAGCGAGATTGTAATGAAGTTCCTGTTTAGATAACATTTTAAGACAATTTTCACTTGCGTGTAAACTCCTTGCTTGAACTTGCATGAACTGTGTGCTGAGCTATAAATTAAAAAAAAATTACTTACCGACCTTGGGTTTCATGACAAATAGAAAGCTCGAGGGTTTTATATGGGGCATTACGGCCAAGTTAACCTGTATGTTTTGATACTGTTTACGTGCATGTGTGATGAATAATTATTTACCAGTTATTTTTATATTCAACATATTCTTACTCGTAGGCGACGCTTTCGAACATGATACATTTCCCTTTTTTCCGCGTAGACAACATTTAAGTTCAAATACAATAAACTTTGAAAAACAAAATTGCACATTTACTAGATAATTATGTGACGCAAAAATTTGCATTAAAATATTTACCATATATCTTGGAATTATTGAGAAATTTGCCCTGAAAAAGTAGCTGTTTTCTGTTTTTAGCTCGTGAAACTTGTAGGGGCTCTTAAGCCGACGATAACATTACCTCAGAAGCGACATTCCATAGTTTATGTCTGTGCAACAGGTCGATGTAGCCCAGAAGCCAGTGCTCTTGTAAGCTCTCGTCGATGTACGGGAACAAGTCACTCCTGCGAAAACAAAAATATAATCCGATGACATTATTTCTAGCAGACTAACGAGTAAAGACTAAAGGCCTGCGCCTGCATAGTTATTTAATTGTTCGTGTTACCAAGTCGTAACAACGGACTGTCATTACGGACTAATACAAGTTAGGGGCAGCGATCATGGGGGGGGCGACTAACTGCCGCACTCAGACATTTAACGGTTACTTAAGGCGCTCCTTAGTATAGATTTTGTACTAAAAATCTGTAATAAGGAGAGCTTTATGTAACCGTTAACGTCTCAGAGTGTGGCAGTAATAAATTTTTCCACTACCTTGTCTATTATGTAACACATTGCCTAAGAAATTCGTTTCGAAATATGAACATTTAGACACAAGAATATAAAATTAAATAAAAACAAAATTACATAATAACAGTTACGAAATGACTTTTATATGGAGTTTTGATATCATTATGTAACTGGCAGAATGATACTGAACCTGTCCTCACCTCTCGTTGATTGTGTGTGTATATAGTCTGTGGTTTTTAGACTGAACGTTTTTAATAAATTGTTGTTGGAACTTATTTTCATTTAATTAAGTAAGCTCATCAGGTAGTGAATGAAGATGAGTAAAAATAATCGTTCGTGTCTCGCATGAAAAAGCTTTATTTTAACACTCACATGTAGCGAAATTGGCTACATCGTGTTAAAATCTCGATCTTTTATCTTTACCTGTTTCGAAATTGAGTATTTGGAGTTCCACGAGTATTTTACGGCCGTAGTTTTTTTTACCAAGATTTAGGATTTGTTAGTTGTCGTTGGAACTGCACGCCAACTGTACACCGACTGCACAGTAACTGCACGTTTGGTTTGCAGTTTTATTGCAGTCGTACTAATTGCTTACAATCTGAAAATTTGCAGTCGGAGTGCATTTGAAATGCATCCCGTCTGTCTAGATTTATGGGGCTTGGCACGACTCGAGAGCTATGAGTCGGGCAATCACTGTACATGATGTGTTTTTGGAATTATAATTTTTTCCAGAACAAGAGTGAAAAGAGGTACGGCATAACAAAATTACAAGGACCTTGCTTTATTTATATGCATTTCAGAACAAAATGTATGCAGCAACACACACACAAATCATTTTTTGCACCCCTTATATCCTCACCTGTGTTCCTGCAGCACCAACATGACCACGGCTGCAGTCTGCACGTCTCCCAGTTCAGCATGCAGCTTCAGCGCCGCAGCCAGGAGTGGCGCCACTTCTAGCTGGGGATTCTTGGCTTCTCCCACCCTGATGGCCAGGCCTGAACCCTCACTTTCATCCATCTGATAAGATATGAAGTATTATATTTAGAAAAATCATTTTCGTCTAAAACCACGACTGTGTGTTTTACACCGTAATCTAACTTTTATATTCCGTCCAACGGGTTTATAGGTTATTTGACCGATGGAACTAGTGGTATTTAATAAAAATAAAAACAGGTACAGATTTCATACCAATTAAAATGTCAATAATCGAATCGATAATCAATATGTTACGTTTCGCTGCATTCACTACATAGTTCAAAACTGTCTAAAAATGGAACGGACGGAATTTAGTGTCATGAAAGCCATATCAATAGCGGAGGATGCGTGCGGCGATTTGCGAGAGAAGTCACGTGCAGTAAGTAGTGTCATGGTATATTACAAGGTTTTCGAGGGCGCTGGTGCCGAAAATGTGTTCGAGAGTGAAATCCATGAGGCCTTTTTTTTTCGATGGAAGCGGGCAAAAGCTGTTGCTCGTCGACCCGTTTGTTTGTCCGTTGAAATCGTTGAACATCTAGGAAAGCAGGAGATATTAATGTAAACAAACTGCGAAAATACAAGAAAATCCAATTCAGAGCAGTGGTACAAGCCCAAACATATTAATTGCTTAACTATAGTTTAACAAACAAGCGTTTGTTAAACTATAGTTAAGCCATATTTGCATTTTTTTTTTTTTTTTTTAATTTGTAGTTGTATGGATATGAGGTGTGTTATGTTTTCGGTGAGAGGGTTTAGGGGAAATAGTAGCAGAAAGATTGTCAAAGAGTTCTGAAGAGACGATGTAGGTTATTTAAAATCGCATGCAAATACAAAACATCTTCTAAGCGGTCTGGAGACAAAGTTAATAAATTATACATATAGAACGACTTCTGCATAATTTTTCTAATGGAAGAAGACTTCAAGAGTACTAACGATTACTATGACATAATTTTTTTCATATACGAGAGATGTTTTAAGTAGTCCTACACACTAACATAATTATTTGCGTGGCAACATATAAGTACCCATTTGTCACTAGTTTATTCAACTGCAGAGTGGAGACATTTAGTAATCTTTTATACTTAGATATACTGATGCATGGACACGCATTCCTTTTGGACAGTAGCCTGAAATTGAAATACGACTAGAGCACGTTTAATAAATACTCTGGCAAAATAAATAAACTACGTACCATTTATTTTAGATTTACTGGACTTATTTACTGACATTATTATTGTTTTGTTTTCTAAGTTTTTGTTGCAATTTTATTTATAAAGTTAATAAATTGTAAATCCGTAGTACAATAAGTGTGTTAAGGTATTTTTAAGAGCTGTGGATTTTGTGATTAATAAATAAATAAAGTCCGTCCGTATGTCACAGTCACTTTTTTTACAAAACTATAAGAAATATGCTGTTAAAACTTGGTAAGTAGATGTATTCTGTGAACCGCATTAAGATTTTTACATAAAAAAATAGAAAAAAAAACAATAAATTTTGAGGGTTCCCCATACTTAGAACTGAAACTCAATTTTTTCGTTTATCAAACCCATACGTGTGGGCTATCTATGGATAGGGCTTCAAAAATAATATTGAAGTTTCTAATATATTTTTTTTCTAAACTGAATAGTTTGCGCGAGAGACACTTCCAAAGTGGTAAAATGTGTCCCCCCCTGTAACTTCTAAAATAAGAGAATGATAAAACTGAAAAAAAAAAATGATGTACATTACCATGTAAACTTCCACCGAAAATTGGTTTGAACGAGATCTAGTAAGTAGTTTTTTTAATACGTCATAAATCGTAAACCGAAATTTACCAAGTGCGCGAGTCCGACTCACACTTGGCCGTTTTTTCTTGATTAAACATCTATACATAATGCACCAAAATATTGCAGGCTTGCTATCAAAATGTGATACTGTCTTAACGAATTAATTGATAAAAACATAAGCGTAGATGTCCTATGCATTACGGAGTACTTTATGATGGAAACCGGGGGTGCACGAGAAGAGCCTCCCCGAGCGGCGTCTAGATCATAATAAAACGTCAGGCGCACCCTGGTAACAGCTGGCACTCGGTAACGCAGAGTCCAGCTGGCCAATCTTCTCACCACGATGATTCCCCAAAGGCTACCAGAGCGAAATCAATCGGAATACCTAAGATCCAGTGAAAACTGCTCCCAGATCCGACGCCATCGTCTGGCTAAACCCGCTCTGAACGTCATCTCGATAAATATAGATGGTTTTTCTGCGGACAAAGCGCTGGTTCTCTCTGAACTATGCTTGGCTACTCAATGCGACATAATCTGCGTCCAAGAAACCCACCGGAACCACAATCAACCTAGGCCGCAAATACCTGGACTAAGTCTGGTTGCGGAGATTCCACATCCTAAATATGGTAGCGCTGTTTTCATTAAGCCTAACGTTACTATAGTCTCGGCTTCCTGCAGATCTGTCAAATGTATCGAAATGATAACCGTAGACACCGGAAAGTGTACCGTTAGTTCTGTCTATAAACCCCCTAACCAACCCTTCCAACTTTGCCACACATCCAACTTCCACGACCGAGACAGTCGAATAATAATTGGCGATTTCAATAGCCAGTACGTCTTGGGGAGATACGATGGCGCGGCGGTTGAACAATGGGCAGAAACGGAAAACTTACTCCTGCTGCATGATGCAAAACAACCTGCTTCTTTTAACAGCGGTCGATGGAAACGTGGATATAATCCCGACCTTGTTTTAGTAAGCCTGAACATAAGTCACTTTTGACTCAAAACAGTAGAGAACCCAATACCACGCACACAACAACGTCCAATATCTTGTAAGGTACAAGCTGCTGTTAAACCAATTACAGTGCCGTTCAGACGCCGGTTAAATTTTGCAAAAGCTGACTGGAAGCATTACGCTGAAAGCGTAGACAAAAAACTGCACTCCGTCGTTCCAGCGCCCCACAACTATGATGCATTTGTTGCAGCTGTGCGGACTGCCTCCCGACAGTTTATTCCCAGAGGGTGCCGCACTCAGTATATTCCTGGCTTGAACCCTGAATCCTCGAGAATACTAGAATCGTACCAACATCTGTACACAAATGATCCCTTTGCAGAAGAGACTATCGCAGCGGGGGAGGAACTCCTCATTAAAGTCAGTGAAAGTCGTAAAGAAAAGTGGATGAACACAATAAAAAATCAAATCAAATCAAATCAAATCATTGTTTATTCGCTCAAACATGAGTATCATACATACATAACAAAATTGCCAGCATGAAGAGTTGTTAAAATACAAAGATTATGGAACGTCATGTTTGCCTTGGTAATGGCATGCAAATATTGATATGGAACACAGTTCAAAATAATTATTCTAGATTATCAACTTTAAAAAAACAATAAAAATAAATGAAATGGATATGACAAGAAGTAGCAAAAAAGCGTGGTCTACTCTCCGAAAGCTTACCACCGACCCACCAAAGCCATCACCACCAAATCAGGCTTCTGCCAACCATATAGCGCATCAGCTCCTTCTAAATGGAAAACTTCCAAAAAGACTCCCTAAAACCCCCAAAGCCTCAATTCCATCTGCCGGTAGCACTGAAATAAGCAAACCATTTACGTTGTCCGATATAATTCCAGGAATTAAGACACTTAAAAATGGTAAAGCCGCTGGTGTGGATGACATATGTGTGGAACAATTAAAGAACCTGGGTCCGGTGGCAGTTGCATGGCTTCTCGCCCTTTTCAACGCATGCTTGCTAGACGCAAAACTTCCCAAGCAATGGAGGAAAGCGAAGGTGACAGCGCTTCTCAAGCCGGGAAAATGTCCATCGGATCCCAAAAACTATCGCCCGATCTCGTTACTTTGTCACACATTTAAGTTATTCGAACGGCTAATTCTAAATCGCCTACAGCCCCTAATCGACCCTGGACTGATCCCAGAACAAGCTGGTTTCCGTCCTGGAAAATCATGCACTGGGCAAATCCTCCGTCTCACCCAGTACATTGAGGATGGATACGAAGTCAACAAAATAACCGGTGTTGTCCTTGTCGACCTGTCCGCGGCGTACGACACAGTAAATGTGAAAAGGCTGTTATTCAAGTTAACAGCCTTAACAGATGACCATGCATTCATACGACTCCTAGGTGAAATGCTACGCAATCGACGCTTTATGGTCAGCTTAAACTCTGAAAAGAGCAGGTGGCGTATCTTGAAGAATGGTCTACCTCAGGGTAGTGTCCAGGCTCCCATTCTATTTAACATCTACACTAATGATCAGCCCAGTACGACAAACACGGAAAGGTTCCTCTACGCGGATGACTTGGCGCTGGCCACAAGGACGACAAACTTTGAAGATGCCGAAGCAAACCTTGAACTGGCCCTGGCGAATCTCAGTGCATTAAGACCTAATCCGTCTAAAACGAAGACAATGCATTAAGACCTAATCCGTCTAAAACGCAGTCGTGCTCATTCCACTTGAGAAATCGTCAGGCTGCCAGAAAATTAAACATTCAATGGCGAGGTGCTAACATCGAACACAATGACAATCTTGTCTATCTGGGTGCTACCTTGGACCGCTCACTGACCTACAAAAACCACTGCGATAGAACTAAACTCAAGGTCAACACACGTAACAACTTGCTTCGTCGACTTACGTCCACTTTCTGGGGCGCCTCTCCTCACGTCCTTCGTACATCTGGTTTGGCTCTCTGCTTCTCGGCTGGCGAATTTGCCTGCCCAGTGTGGCATCGATCCGCTCATGCCCGAAAAGTAGATGTAGCCCTCAATGACACGTGCAGAATAATCACTGGGTGCCTGAAACCAACTCCACTTGCTGCACTATACCCGTTGGCAGGAATAGCCCCTCCGGAGGTCCGTAGGGAAGTTGCCTGTTCCTCCGAAAAGCACAAGCAGGAGACCGATAACCGACACCTATTGTACAACGCGGAGCAACCACGGGGGCGACTAAAGAGTCGGAACAGCTTCCTTAAGTCGGCTAAAACAACATGCGACAACAGCCCTGGCGAAGCACGTAGAAAATTGTGGCTTCTCAAATACCCCCCTCCAATTGACTATATCGATCCTGCAGAAAAGCTCCCAGCTGGGAATAAACTGCCATGGCCTACCTGGAAATCCCTAAATAGGCTGCGAAGCCAAGTTAGCCGCTGTAGGTACAACCTGGTCAGATGGGGGTACTCCGATCAGCCACAATGTGATTGTGGAACCACACCGCAAACGATGCCCCATCTTTTGTCCTGCTCTATGTGCACAAACACCTGCACCATGAGGGACCTGTGCGAGGCCAACGCTAGGGCTGTGGACGTGGCTGAGTTCTGGTCGAAGCACAACATCTAAACTAAAATTTAAAAATGGAATCATCGACACGATGAAGAAGAAGATGATGGAAACTAACGAACCACATCTGTAGTTAAACAATTACTGCTTAGCGGCCTGCTTCAGTCGCAAAGAAACCAAAAGGCATGTATACTTGTGAGGACCGGTTATCAATGGAGAGAACTGCCAAAAATATCAACAAGTGGTGTCTTTGAATGCTGCGCCATTGAACTGATTACCATCAAAATCGTATGTAAATTGTATTTACAGAGTACCAAAAACGAATAATTTCAATGAATGTATTAGTAAATTGGAACAGATATTACATAACCTATACCTAGGTATTTTAAGGAAACAAAAAAGTAAAAAGACGTGTATTTGAAAGTTATGAGCGTTGAAAGTTACATATTTCAACACTAATTTCAACGCATCTTTGGGCGGAAATAAATACCATAAAAAGAAGAAAAATTGCAAAAATGTCACCATACAGGGATAGATTAGCAGTTAAATAATTCAAATAATTTTATTTTAAATAACTACATTCAGTATTTTTTTCATGGTAGGTACTCATACTACCAAAGGTCTGTTTATACAATTTCGCGCGCTCCGTTTCGTTCTAAATCATCATCCATTTATTATTTTTATACCATGAGTGTGTATTCGTACGCGCACTAGCTTTTTACTTTTCATCGCAGCGTCTATCCCTTTCGCACGTGTTGTCGGATGAAATAGCAAGCATTTTAACCCCGGCCACAAAATAGTTCATGCAGCCGACTAGGGCAACCTTAAGGACAACCTCATCCGACAACACGTGCGAAAGAGATATATGCTGTGATGAGCAGTAAGAAACTAGTTCGCGTCCGAATTAGCACTTTTGCAAATTTGTAGCGAAATGGATGATGATTTAGGAAGAAAAGGAGCGCGCGAAATTTTATAAACAGACCTTTGGGAGTCTAGATATCATGAAAAAAAACTGGCCAAGTGCGAGTCGGACTCGCGCACGAAGGGTTCCGTACCATTATCGCAAAAAACGGCAAAAAATCACGTTTGTTGTATGGGAGCCCCACTTAAATATTTATTCTATTCTGTTTTTTAGTATTTGTTGTTATAGCGGCAACAGAAATACATCATCTGTGAAAATTACAACTGTGTAGCTATCACCGTTCATGAGATACAGCCTCGTGACAGACGGACAGATAGACAGACGGATTGCGGAGTCTTAGTAATAGGGTCCCGTTTTTACCCTTTGGGTACGGAACCCTAAAAACGACAAAATGTATATTTTTAAAATAAAATTATATGCATTGTTGATCTACTAATCTATTCCTGTATGGTGGCTGTTTTGCAATTTTCTTTCTTCTTATGGTATTTATTTCCGCCCAAAGATGCGTTAAGAGTCCCTTCAAGTTTCACGAGCCAAAAACAGAAAACAGCTACTTTTTCAGCGAAAATTTCACAATAACTACAAGATATATGATAAATCTATTAATGCAATATTTTTGATAACTGCTAAAATTTTTTTCTTATTGTTTTCACGCCTTAGTATGGCAAACATGGCTGGACCTTTTTTGTTAGGTTTCCGTACCCAAAGGATACTGGAATCAATTTTCAGAAGACTTAATTGGGAACTTTTCGGTATTAACGTAGATGGCGTATTGTTGTCACACTTGAGGTTCGCTGCCGATATAGTGCTATTTGCCAAAACACCAGAAGACTTAAATAAAATGCTGGGAGAACTCGCGACAGAAAGTGCGAAGGTGGGACTGACACTGAATCCGGAAAAAACTAGATTAATGACAAACGGAAGCAAACACACTATTAAACTAGGGAACTCCGAAATAGACTACACTGACGAGTACATCTATCTAGGTCCGCTTATAACTCAAAAAGAACCTATGCGAAAGTTAGTGAAGAGAATAATTACGAGTGGCTGGACGAGATACTGGAGCCTGAGAGAGGCTATGAAAGATAAAAAACTCCATATAAACTTAAAAAGAAACTGTTTAACACCTGCATACTACCTGTTCTGACGTACGGATGTCAATCATGGGTGCTAAATCATGAAATATTAAACAAACTAGCGACTTGTCAGTACGCAATGGAAAGGAGTATGCTAAATATAAGAAAGTCCGACCGATTGAAAAACTTAGTCATCAGAAACAAAACAAAAACTACTGATGTAACAATTAAAATCAAAAGACTGAAATGGAGATGGGCTGGCCACGTGATAAGAGGATGCGACAGATGGAGCCAAAGGGTGACCCAGTGATATCCCAGAGAGGGCAAGAGGAAGTGTTGAAGTGTGTGAAGGTGTTATTATACTATAAGTTGAGATCTCCAATGGATTTATTGGAGATCTCAATAAAAAGGTCTAAATCTAAATCTCAATATTATTATTATATTATTACCCAAAGGGTAAAAACGGGACACTATTACTCAGAATCCACTGTCCGTCTGTCTGTCTGTCACTAGGCTGTTTCTCATGTACCATGATAGCTAGACAGTTGAAATTTGCACAGATGAGAGATGGTGATATTTCTGTTGCCGCTTTAACAACAAATACTAAAAACAGAATAAAATATATATTTAAGTGAGGCTCCTATACAACAAACGTGTTTTTTTTGCTGATTTTTGCGATAGTGGTATTCCGTACCATAATAATAATATAGCCTTTTATTCAGATCTCTTAACTAATTACAATGGATTTAAACTATATATATTTTATTTTTCCCTTCGTGCGCAAGTCCGTCTCCTGCATGCACGTGTAATGATTTGTTGTATGTATACATATGTTTGGGCAAACAAATATTTCTTATGTTATCTAGGACGAGGAGAAAGAGAGTACAATTTCAAAGAGGTACGCATTGAGTTTGAGAATCTTGGAAACAAAAAACGATTTTCAAGAGGTTTGTCAGAAATTACAGATGTAAGTTATCTGTTGATCTGACAAACTTTATACTTACGTCTTTTGCTGATTATAGCGTAGCTTCTACATCCCTACGCCTCTGGACTTATTGTAATAGCTAACTCAGTTTCAACAAGTTCAGTGTTTCTTTGTTGTAACTTGTGTGAGTCAATAAAAAAAAAATATAAAAACGAAAAACCCGACTGCTAAAAATAAATAACTGAAAAGAGAAAAACAAGTGTTATGATAAAAATAGACAGCGGTGGCAAACGGAGTTTTGGTAGGTTTTGTAGTCGGGTTTTTTTTGTTTTTTATAATAAACTGCCGAGCAATGAAAAAGTTCTACCCACAAAATGCCGACAAATACCTAAATATCTCCTAAGACATAGAACCTAGCTTCATAAATTAAAAAGTATAATGAAATCTATTTTGTTATGCAAACTTAAACTCCCGAAAATTCTTATGGCTCTCTTACCGTCGATCACTAATAAAAAACTTTTTATTTAGTGATCGATGCTACTACTTATTTAGTACCCATAAATCATGCCTCTATCACCCACGGATTGTACGAGAATCATCACTATGGTGGAATTGGGGACCAGCCAAAGAAATACGGCCAGAATAATGGGGGTGACACGTACTACTGTCCGACGAGTGATCCAAAGGTTTAGGGACACTGTATTAAACCTGAGAAGACCAGGTAGAATAGAATAGAATAGAATATACTTTATTGTACACCATCAAATTATACACATTTTCAAGAAAAACTTAATTCTACGGGTACAAAGGCGGTCTTATCGCTGACAGCGATATCTACCAGACAACCTTTATAGAGACCAGGTACTTGCCAGTACCTGGTCTTCTCAGGTTTAATACAGCCAAGGTGCACAACAGTCGGAGAAGATCATTTATCGTTTCATTGCGGCAGCCATGTTAAGAAATCGACACCAGACGGGAGTTGCGGTTCAACAACTACTTCTGCAAGTTCGAAGGGAGCCAATAAGCGAGTGGACAGTCAGGAGACGTCTTGCCTGTCTTGTCTTGAAGAGGATTCAAGCCTTACAGGCCAGCAAATGGCCCAAAACTGGAACGGCATCATAAAGTTGCCCGATTGCGATACGCCCGCGAGCATACAGAATGGGGTGAGGACGAATGGGGCAGAGTGATGTTCTCTGATGAGTCAAGATTTATGCTGTACCATAATGATGAGAGGAAAAGAGTATACCGACGACCAGGAGAACGTTTTGCACAAGCATGTTTTGAAGAAAAGGTGTCACACGGCGGAGGTACCGTTCACGTGTGGGCTGGTATCTCTGCAGAGGGTCGAACAGCGTTAGTTCCAATCAAGAACGGGAACGTAACTGCTGTGAGATACATCAATGAGATTCTCAATGAACATGCTGGTCCGTTTTTGGCCAATATGGGCGACAATGCAGTGTTCATGCACGATAATGCACGGGCCCACACTGCTCAAGTTGTAAATGAGTATCTTCAGGAAGTAGGAATCCACAAAATGGAGTGGCCAGCAAGGAGCCCCGATTTGAATCCTATTGAGCATGCTTGGGACGAGCTTGACAGACGTGTGAGAAAACGAGTTCCACCTCCAATTACTCTTCGTGACTTGAATTACGCGCTTATCGAAGAATGGGAGAACTTTCCTCAGCATATGCTGAGGAATCTGGTATTCAGCATGCCCAATCGCGTAGAAGCTGTATTAAGAGCACATGGAGGAAACACCAAGTACTGAGTTATCAAAACCTACGTTTACACCTAATAAAACCCTTACTTAGAGATTTGGTTTTGATTGTCAAATGGCCCCAATTTTTTAAAACATTTAATTTAAAATTTGAACACAATATTTACGTTTTTAGTTGGTAATATTTTGATGCGCTGTTAAATGTACTTCAATATTGCAAACGGCGTCATTAAGCTAGCCTTTCCCGTTTAGGAGTAAATTGGTGCTGTCACTGGAACTTTTTCATTGCTCGCGAGTGTAATTTGTTTTATTTCAAACTTTTTAGTTTTATTAATGAATGAATTTTCCAAATAAGTTATGTGGCAAAAGATTATTTATTTTGCTATAAAAGTAACGCTTATCTTGAATTTGTGCCAAAATAGTAACTTAATAGTGTTACGATAGATATATTTTTGGCATGTTCTATTTAGTAGCATTCATTTGATACCCATATTGTTAAGAAAACGAAAAAATTCGCATCGCCCCCTTTTTTTAGGGGGGGAGGGGGGGGGGGCATATTTATCTATATTTCTATACTAATATTATAAAGAGGATAGATTTTTTTGTTTGTTTGTTTGTACCGAATAGGCTCCAAAACTACTGGACCGATTTAAAAAATTCTTTCACCAATAGAAAGCTACGTTATTCCTGAGTGACATAGGCTATTTTAATCCCGATCTTCGCTCCACGGCAACAGCTAGTAAATTATATAGCCGATGTCACTCCCACAATTAAGACGATTCCAACGACACCTATGTCATAATCCGTAAAGCTGTTTGGGCTGTAGAGCGTGCTATAGAAATAGACATACATACATACTTACATACGTGATACATATACATGATACATACGCTCGAAAAAAATTACTCTTCTGCTTCTTAAGCAGTCGGTTGTGGGGCGGAGTCACCCACGTCCGTAGGAGAGTATCCCATTTGAATCTCTACATTTGGTCCCCAGGTGTTGTAAATCAGGGGACACTAGTGGTTTGAAAGATATGAAGTAATAAATAATATTACATACATACATACAAGTTACGCGCGAAAAACATAACCTTTTCCTTGCAAATTCAACAGTAAACAATAAACAAATAGAGACGTTAACTCACATGCATATTGTTGTGATGGTACCCGGAGTGGTCTAAGTTGGGTGGAGCTGTGCATGCGGAGCCACTGGAGCCAGTGGAGCCACTGCCGGGGGATGAACTGCCTCCGGGAGATGTACCACCTCCCCCGCTGCCGCGGTGGGATGTTACATGTGATGTACACTCGGTAATCGGACCTGAAGTGTCACAGAGCAATAAAATACGCCATTTTGATTATTTATTGGCCTATCTACAATTGGATATCCTAATAATACAAGCATAGTGTACAATATGATGCGATAGACAAAGCATGCAAAAACAATACGATAAAAAAAAATAACAATAATAGTGCAGAAATAACACTTACAACAACTAGTGTGTACTTTTAAAAACACAGTAGATACAAAGATGACAAGGAAAAAAAAACAATATGGTGGTTACTTTTGATGGAATGGGCGCTTGAATTTTTGAAGTGTTGTGTATATATAGCAACTATGCGTCTGCCATCGCTCGCTCTTGCGCCCAAACATTTACAACTACAAAAGGTCAAATCCGGCAAAGAAATAAAGGTGATTCGAATTTGAGCATAAATAGCTGATACGCAGCGATTTTTACTCAAAGTTTTTTTAAGTCTTTTTAATATAACCTATTCGCAACTACGTTGGGGTCGGCTTCCCATCTAACCGGATGTAGCCGAGTACCAGTATTACATGAAGCGACTACCTATCTGACCTCCATAATCCAGCAACTGGGTAACACGATACACATGTAAAGTCTGACAATTATGTACAAATGACAGCTGGGACCAAGTACTTACATGCTTTGGGAGGCACAGAGAAGTCTCGGTATGTACCCAATAAATGGTCACCCTACAGATCAACCTCAGCAAGCTTTGTTTAACCGTTCGACTGTTATTATTAAGCAATGAGTTTGTTAGAATTTGAAGTACGTGTGACGTCATTAAATCATGAATTTTCACTTTATAAGTCATAATGGTCATATTTATTAAGCACCTACCGACAAATGTCGAAGTACCTACCTAAATTATGATTGTGTTGTCAACTATCTATAATTGTAAAAGACTAAGTATATTTCTTTTTTTTTCTTTCATTTCTTTTCTTCGGCCTGAAAATCGAAAAAGCATTGCATGGCACGTTTCCCATTGACATCGATGTGGACGAATTTTTTGATGCACAATGAGCTTTTTTGCCGTCTCCCTTTTGTATTTGTATATAGGTTTGTTTTTTTTAGAATATTCAATTATATATATGTTAATAAATTTATATCTAAAGACTAAGTAAATATTGTTGTGTGTACAGGAAACAACTCAAAATTTACATTTAAGCCACAATGATGATGTTCCTATTAAATATTACGTAATTTGTAATGATCATTGTGATGTATCTTGGATTTTACATATATTGCTATTTTAGTAATAGAAGTCCTTTGAAACAATTAGTACAAGACTTTGAAAGTTTAAAATTGATAATTAACCTAATTGTGAGATTATTTACAGCAATGTAGAAAATTAAAATCATTTTCTCATATGTGAAGTATTGAGACACAGTTCGACTCGATACTATAAAATAATGTGTAAATGAGTTCTTCCTGAGTTGTTATATTTTTTGAAAGATCGACTACACAAACCTCGCGTAAGTTATTTGATATTATAACTTTATTATTGGTAATGGTGGTGTTAAAGTGTTTTTCAACACACTTGCTCATAAAGTGGCTCTAATTTCACCGCAATTAGGCACACAGAGCTTCCGTGGAGGTTCCTGCCCTTCTTCTCCACGAGAACTAGTTTAGCGAAAGGTTGGTAAGCTCTCTGAACCTTTTCAATATGAATTAATTGACAAACCTAATTGAAATAAATACCTAGTCTTGTCTTTCTGTGCTTTTCTTGATAAAACCCTACTCTTTCATACCATATACATAGGAACTCTGATACACAGTAAATAACCAACAACCATCTTGACAGCCAAGCTTGCTATCTTAGTAGATATCGATACTTTTATAATGAGTTCCTTCATGATTCTAACAAGTTCCTATGTCTTCTAAAGTATGACATGTATCTTGTAACAATACTTCTATTCGAGTACTGACCATTATGCTCCTTGTCGTCATGTCGCACGTGGTGCGGCGAGGCGGGGTGCGGGTGCGGCGGCGCGGGCGGCGGAGGGGGCGCACTCCTCAGAGGGAAGGCCTCCTCCGGCAGCGTCCAGTCCGCCGCCTCTGTGTCCACGTAGTGAGCTGATGCTGCTGACACCCAGCCTGCCGTATCTGTACACAAGTTTAGGACAAGATGAAATATACAAACATATTTAAATATATTTTGCTACCTTTGAAATGAGATAGAATAGTTAAAAAAAAAAACTAAGAAGCTTGTAAATGTTATAGGCGAACATTCATTTGTTTCGTTTCAACCGATATCCTTAGTGACCGCCAATACTGAAGAATACATTGAAATGTACAGAACATTAAAGAAGTTCGCAAAAAAACGGAAATTGTTAACCAACCTAACACAAAAATAAACAGATGAACATGTGTGCACTTACCATCAGTTCTGACATGCTTGGGCTGCTTGGCTGGCGGTATGTAGATGCTCAGCGTGGGTTTACCCAGTACTCCACTATTGTGGAACTGTGTCTCCGCCCAGTCTTCTACTTCTTCTAGCGGTTCCTCTTCTACTGCATTGCTGGGAATCAAAATTTAATATTTCCTTTGTATCTTACTGAGAGGAGGCAGAATTATAAAAACTTAGCTTATTAATTCGATAAATTAAAGGTCCCGCTGGGGTACGTAATTATTGCGAGCGGTATACTATATTAACATAGTGTAACATACTTATGTTGCATTACATTTCGCGCTTAATATTGTCTACGTATACTGCGTGGAAGATTCACCGACGCACAACATGTTAATTGAAACGAATCAACGTTTTCGATTAGACAACTTACCATGAATGTAGTGCATGATTCTGAAACTATCGTCAAATTTTCCTAATTAATGCGTAATTCGTTTTTGCATTATTTTTTACAAAAAAATGTTTTCATTTAATAGGTAACATGCGGGATTACAGAAACATGTACTGAATACATGATAACACATTGTGTGTCGATGTTCCATACACTTTGTATAGGTTTAAATACTAGAAATGTCCGTAAGACTGACTTCTGATAAGTGTGCGTGTAGGGCGGCACGGGTAGAGGCTCGGGCCGGGGCAGCTCGCGGTCCTGCAGCGGCAGGGGGGCGGGGGTGTCGCGCCCCGCAGACAGGCGCGCACTGTACACACAGCGCACCACCTCCCACACGTGCGACACCTAGGAACATACACACTATGAAGGACAGGGGGCGGGGGTGCCGCGCCCCGCAGACAGGCGCGCACTGTACACACAGCGCACCACCTCCCACACGTGCGACACCTAGGAACATACACACTATGAAGGACAGGGGGCGGGGGTGCCGCGCCCCGCAGACAGGCGCGCACTGTACACACAGCGCACCACCTCCCACACGTGCGACACCTAGGAACATACACACTATGAAGGACAGGGGGCGGGGGTGCCGCGCCCCGCAGACAGGCGCGCACTGTACACACAGCGCACCACCTCCCACACGTGCGACACCTAGGAACATACACACTATGAAGGACAGGGGGCGGGGGTGCCGCGCCCCGCAGACAGGCGCGCACTGTACACACAGCGCACCACCTCCCACACGTGCGACACCTAGGAACATACACACTATGAAGGACAGGGGGCGGGGGTGCCGCGCCCCGCAGACAGGCGCGCACTGTACACACAGCGCACCACCTCCCACACGTGCGACACCTAGGAACATACACACTATGAAGGACAGGGGGCGGGGGTGCCGCGCCCCGCAGACAGGCGCGCACTGTACACACAGCGCACCACCTCCCACACGTGCGACACCTAGGAACATACACACTATGAAGGACAGGGGGCGGGGGTGCCGCGCCCCGCAGACAGGCGCGCACTGTACACACAGCGCACCACCTCCCACACGTGCGACACCTAGGAACATACACACTATGAAGGACAGGGGGCGGGGGTGCCGCGCCCCGCAGACAGGCGCGCACTGTACACACAGCGCACCACCTCCCACACGTGCGACACCTAGGAACATACACACTATGAAGGACAGGGGGCGGGGGTGCCGCGCCCCGCAGACAGGCGCGCACTGTACACACAGCGCACCACCTCCCACACGTGCGACACCTAGGAACATACACACTATGAAGGACAGGGGGCGGGGGTGCCGCGCCCCGCAGACAGGCGCGCACTGTACACACAGCGCACCACCTCCCACACGTGCGACACCTAGGAACATACACACTATGAAGGACAGGGGGCGGGGGTGCCGCGCCCCGCAGACAGGCGCGCACTGTACACACAGCGCACCACCTCCCACACGTGCGACACCTAGGAACATACACACTATGAAGGACAGGGGGCGGGGGTGCCGCGCCCCGCAGACAGGCGCGCACTGTACACACAGCGCACCACCTCCCACACGTGCGACACCTAGGAACATACACACTATGAAGGACAGGGGGCGGGGGTGCCGCGCCCCGCAGACAGGCGCGCACTGTACACACAGCGCACCACCTCCCACACGTGCGACACCTAGGAACATACACACTATGAAGGACAGGGGGCGGGGGTGCCGCGCCCCGCAGACAGGCGCGCACTGTACACACAGCGCACCACCTCCCACACGTGCGACACCTAGGAACATACACACTATGAAGGACAGGGGGCGGGGGTGCCGCGCCCCGCAGACAGGCGCGCACTGTACACACAGCGCACCACCTCCCACACGTGCGACACCTAGGAACATACACACTATGAAGGACAGGGGGCGGGGGTGCCGCGCCCCGCAGACAGGCGCGCACTGTACACACAGCGCACCACCTCCCACACGTGCGACACCTAGGAACATACACACTATGAAGGACAGGGGGCGGGGGTGCCGCGCCCCGCAGACAGGCGCGCACTGTACACACAGCGCACCACCTCCCACACGTGCGACACCTAGGAACATACACACTATGAAGGACAGGGGGCGGGGGTGCCGCGCCCCGCAGACAGGCGCGCACTGTACACACAGCGCACCACCTCCCACACGTGCGACACCTAGGAACATACACACTATGAAGGACAGGGGGCGGGGGTGCCGCGCCCCGCAGACAGGCGCGCACTGTACACACAGCGCACCACCTCCCACACGTGCGACACCTAGGAACATACACACTATGAAGGACAGGGGGCGGGGGTGCCGCGCCCCGCAGACAGGCGCGCACTGTACACACAGCGCACCACCTCCCACACGTGCGACACCTAGGAACATACACACTATGAAGGACAGGGGGCGGGGGTGCCGCGCCCCGCAGACAGGCGCGCACTGTACACACAGCGCACCACCTCCCACACGTGCGACACCTAGGAACATACACACTATGAAGGACAGGGGGCGGGGGTGCCGCGCCCCGCAGACAGGCGCGCACTGTACACACAGCGCACCACCTCCCACACGTGCGACACCTAGGAACATACACACTATGAAGGACAGGGGGCGGGGGTGCCGCGCCCCGCAGACAGGCGCGCACTGTACACACAGCGCACCACCTCCCACACGTGCGACACCTAGGAACATACACACTATGAAGGACAGGGGGCGGGGGTGCCGCGCCCCGCAGACAGGCGCGCACTGTACACACAGCGCACCACCTCCCACACGTGCGACACCTAGGAACATACACACTATGAAGGACAGGGGGCGGGGGTGCCGCGCCCCGCAGACAGGCGCGCACTGTACACACAGCGCACCACCTCCCACACGTGCGACACCTAGGAACATACACACTATGAAGGACAGGGGGCGGGGGTGCCGCGCCCCGCAGACAGGCGCGCACTGTACACACAGCGCACCACCTCCCACACGTGCGACACCTAGGAACATACACACTATGAAGGACAGGGGGCGGGGGTGCCGCGCCCCGCAGACAGGCGCGCACTGTACACACAGCGCACCACCTCCCACACGTGCGACACCTAGGAACATACACACTATGAAGGACAGGGGGCGGGGGTGCCGCGCCCCGCAGACAGGCGCGCACTGTACACACAGCGCACCACCTCCCACACGTGCGACACCTAGGAACATACACACTATGAAGGACAGGGGGCGGGGGTGCCGCGCCCCGCAGACAGGCGCGCACTGTACACACAGCGCACCACCTCCCACACGTGCGACACCTAGGAACATACACACTATGAAGGACAGGGGGCGGGGGTGCCGCGCCCCGCAGACAGGCGCGCACTGTACACACAGCGCACCACCTCCCACACGTGCGACACCTAGGAACATACACACTATGAAGGACAGGGGGCGGGGGTGCCGCGCCCCGCAGACAGGCGCGCACTGTACACACAGCGCACCACCTCCCACACGTGCGACACCTAGGAACATACACACTATGAAGGACAGGGGGCGGGGGTGCCGCGCCCCGCAGACAGGCGCGCACTGTACACACAGCGCACCACCTCCCACACGTGCGACACCTAGGAACATACACACTATGAAGGACAGGGGGCGGGGGTGCCGCGCCCCGCAGACAGGCGCGCACTGTACACACAGCGCACCACCTCCCACACGTGCGACACCTAGGAACATACACACTATGAAGGACAGGGGGCGGGGGTGCCGCGCCCCGCAGACAGGCGCGCACTGTACACACAGCGCACCACCTCCCACACGTGCGACACCTAGGAACATACACACTATGAAGGACAGGGGGCGGGGGTGCCGCGCCCCGCAGACAGGCGCGCACTGTACACACAGCGCACCACCTCCCACACGTGTGACACCTAGGAACATACACACTATGAAGACACTACTGTTTGACTGGTGGCGACATCTCTTCCTGCACATACGAACTACAAATTCGATCTGACGTCAAACAGATTCTATATCGCGCTAGTAAAATAATATCAACAATGTTTTCGTCATCATTTTCGTGGTTTTTGGAGTCGCTAATAACGAAAATGGGCTCGAAGTCAAGATCCAAGATAGCATGAGATGTGTCCGTGGCATCAACAGTTGGTCTTATCAGAATATCAGCGCAGCGTTATTTCATTTTGTTTGGATATCGCTGCACATGCTGAGATAGGAGCCTTTTTGGTCTCGCACGGGGTTTTTATTTTTAATTTTGTTTAATTTTAAGCTGATTTCTCGTGTCTCCTGTGCGGGTCACAAATAAATACTTTTTCTTTCTTTCTTTCTTTTTCTTTCATGAAGATACATGTCAAAATTTTTCATAATAATTGGAATTGTCATGGTTTCCATGTTTGCTAAAATCGACAATAGGGTCGAAATTAATATTCCAAATCAAAACTTGGTAAATTTTTCGGGTGGGTTCGAAATAAAAATCCATGATGGCGCCCACGACAGCGTGGAGGACGCATGTAACTCACCATGTGTCTACCATGCGCTCTAGCAACATCCCCGTTGTGCTGTGCGAGGTCGTGCGGACTCGCGCCCCGCATGCGGTAGGCACGCGCGCACTGCACGAGCGCGACAGTGCGCGCGCTAGCCGGCGCCGCGTGCCGGGACAGTGTGGAGGACGCTCCGCCAGGGAAGGCTCGCTCTAGGGCTGCCTGTGCGCTTGGGGATAAAGAGCCAGCTGTTGGCTGCTTGCGACTGCGGGACAGACACACTCAGTAAATTAGCAGTCCAAAAGATCAAAGTTACTACACAGTTTGACGAGAAAGGTAACATAATAAAACGATTTTAGGAAATGTTACTAAACTTGATCAACAGTATGATTTCACCAAAGAACATTGTACAGTTCACCCTGATGTAAACTTAATACAACACTTATTTACAGCTTGGGAAGGGGCCAAGATTCCATATGATTTAATATATCAAATGCGTTCGAGAGACTTTGTGACTTTTCCGAGACATTTGATTGCGTAAATGACTACCAAATCAAGAAACTTACTCTTAAAACTAGTACATTACTACTTGCGTATTGCAATTAAATGAAATATCTTATTTAAATAACAGATAGCAGCAAGTTTAAATAAATGGTGTCAATTAAAAGTCAAAATGGGTACCACAAGGTTCAATATTGGGTCCTTTCCTCTCGTGACTCACCCCAGTCCCGGCACATGTCGGTCGGGCACGGCGGGCAGCGAGGGCAGCGCGGGCAGGGGCCGCTCGGGCACCGCGTGCGCTATCTCGCCCCGGGCGGACACGCACACGCCCTGCGGGTTGGCCCACAACACCGGATGGGCCGCCTCGCTGAACCGGTGGCGGTAGAGGCTGCAATCCTGGACAACGAATACATAACATGTCACGCCTGAATTTCTCGACGAGATAGGCAGAGATTAAAAAAAAAGCCAATAAATTAAAAAAAAAACTCTATAACTCACTTGTGAATAATAGCAATGAAAAAGTCACAGTTTGATAACAGGTATCATTATGTGTCTAATTGCGGTGAAATTAGAGCCACTTTATGAGCAAGTGTGTTGAAAAGAATAAAATTCCAACGGTACAGTCTACGTAATATTAAATCTAAATCCAATGATTGATCAACAGAAGTTGCTATGTCAGTGTCGTTAGCGGCATATAACTTATAACTAGTACGAGTACAATGGGCACCCTTAGCTCTCCATGTGGCAGATAAAACAGACACATTGATGCCCGGATTAACTAAAAACCGGCCAAGTGTGAGTCGGACTCGCGCATGAAGGGTTACGTACCATTATCACAAAAAACGGCAATAAAATCACGTTTTTTGTATGGGAGCCCCACTTAAATATTAATTTTATTCTGTTTTTAGTATTTGTTGTTATAGCGGCAACATAAATACATCATCTGTGAAAATTTCAACTGTCTAGCTATCACGGTTCATGAGATAAAGCCTGGTGACAGATGGACAGACAGACAAACCACCGGACAGACAGACAAACCACCGGACAGACAGACAAACCACCGGACAGACAGACGGATCGCGGAGTCTTAGTAATAGGGTCCCGTTTTTACTCTTTGGGTACGGAAACCTAAAAACGAAAGTCCGGAATGACTATATATAAGTATAAGTGGCTACAGGCAGTCTGCACCGTGACTGCCTGTACCCTAATTAGTTTTCCGAGCTATGTTTATCCGACCTGTCATTGCTGCTGGAACTGTTTTCCCTTGGTTTCCACGAACAGTGTGGTTCGCATTTACGAAACTTGAAATGGTAAAAGCAAAGCCTATCCGGTGTTTCTGTTTCATTTCTCAGTTCGTCGTCATGATGCAGATCTCGATGAAAACCTGCGTCCCCCTAGCCAAGTAACAAACGTTTCGTATCGAATCTCTTTCTACAATCGTTAACGCCTTCTATTTGTATGGTCTGACCACGTGACTTAACGTTCAGATGTGTCATTCCCATACATTGATTCGTTTTCTACCAGCGGTATCGATTGTAGATTGTCAACTTGGCTACAGGTGCTAGAATGACTTCTACTGCGAATGCGGTCGACAAAGTCGGCTGGGGATGATGAAAAACTGGCCAAATGCGAGTCGGACTCGCGCACGAAGGGTTCCGTACCATTATCGCAAAAAACGGCAAAAAAAATCACGTTTGTTGTATGGGAGCCCCCACTTAAATATAAATTTTATTCTGTTTTTAGTATTTGTTGTTATAGCGGCAATAGAAATACATCATCTGTGAAAATTTCAACTGTCTAGCTATCACGGTTCATGAGATACAGCCTGGTGACAGACGGACAGACAGACAGACAGACGGATCTTGAAGTTTTAGTAATAGGGTCCTGTTTTTACCCTTTGGATACGGAACCCTAAAAAGGCATTTGAAGTTTAGGAAAATGACACTTTACTACTTGACTGGTGGAAGAGTAGAGGTTGTGAGGCTCAGCAAGCCATTGCTATTTCATTGGCTTCGTTGAAATTCTAGAAGGAGCAGCTGATTGTGCGTGCTGGGTATGAAATGAGGTGACACGTATTCTGTGAACAGGTTACAGGATACGCGAGTCTACGGATACGCGCATCGCCTATGCAGGCGGTCGAGGTGTTTGCTGTCCGGTAGCCATATTTTGCACTTAAAAGAAACTCACTTGGTCACTTAGATAACGTCGGGGTCACCAATTTAGTATATGTTCAGGTCCCAATAATAAATAAGTCTCCATGTGGTACAATATTAAATTCAGCACAGTAAATGTGTAATACCAGCGAGCAACCTTGACCAACTGTGTAAGTATGTGTCCCTACAGGTTTATAGTGTATATGTCACTGACCAAGTGATTAATCAGGCACTATGTATAATGCCCGGGCATTACGAATCTAGTCAAGTCAAATCGGGCAATGTAATGAATACTGATTTAAAATTCTACACTTATCACATTGTCTTGTCATTATGAGTATTACCACGTAACGTTTGATCAATTTGATAATTACGGTCAATAAATAACTCGGAAGCTTAGGGCACCCCGACACGGATGGATTAGGTTCATGTTAGGTTACTTGGGCATTTTTCAAATTTGCGCGGGCATTATGTATTAATCACTTGGTTCATAACATATATACTATTCACCAGTAATAACTTTCGGCGTTGAATAAAGCAAGGTATGAAGGCGGCGATCCATTTTATCCGTTTAAATCATGTACCTCGCGATTGAGATATTAACTCATTACTGAAAATAATAAATTGTCAAATAAACGTTATAATTTGGTATATGTGTTTCATTATAAGTGTAAGTACATACCTAAATAAATACGACTGAACATGGTTTTGACCAAAAGGTTTGTAACTCATGCCAAGTGAAAGAGTCAAGGACGCCCCTTACCGCGTTACGTTTGTTGTGATAGTGTTAGCGACACTGCCTTAACATTTTTTTTCGTATTGTATTGAAATACTGGGGGGTCCACACTAGTACTGTGTTGGGGATGGGTGGAGAATACCCCATTCGCTCAAATGATTGCTACAGCGGCCAATCCGGGTTCACAATCTTACCCCTACATACCCGGCTGGTGGACAAGAAGGTGTGCGGCTCCGCTAGCCAGGCGATGGCGGTGGTGACGTCGCGATGCTCAGCGAACGTCGCCAGCGGCACGTGTGGACGGCGCACGTCCCACACGTGGACAGCGCAGTCCAGCACGAGCGCGCAGGATGCTACCTGGTACCTGGGTAATAACAATACATAGGTATTGTTACAAGACAACGTATCGCGATCTCTTGGCGGGTGAAGGAGACTTGTATCGCCATCTCTATTTTAACATTCAAAAGTGCCACTTAGTCTAGAGTGCGCGCAAGATAAGTCTGCGCGCGACGGGTGGCGTGTTTAATGTTGCCAGCATAACTCATCTTTTTTCCTTCATTTAATCAATAGTCATTTTTCATTACTCGAAACTTAAAGTAATTTAAGTTAAGTTAAATTAAATTTAAGTTAGCTTTTTCTAGTTGCATGAAATATGGTGAAAAAAAGCTCGAAATTATTGTAAATCTTTTATTGAATACTTAGTAGTTCCTTTTTATTTTTTATTTGTGTTGGGTTTGCTCCTAATGTTAAATTTGGTCTAACAATGGCCCTGCAGTGGCGAATACCGTCTATTTCAATTAAAATTATTTATTTATTTTTTCTTCAATAATTTTTGAAGAAGCCGGCACCGGTAGTACGAAAATTTAAGGAAATTTTAGTATAATGGTATCCCTCAAAGTTACTGTCAAATAAGCAACGCGGCTTCTATCTTTGTAAAACGGTACCGTAGGCCTGTTATTGTCTTGTTCACTTCAAGAAAACATCTCTGCCCGCACTTTAAATTACTTTTGGCATAATGATGTCGATTATTTACTTCGAAAACTAATAAAAACACGGAATACAACACACTCTCTTGACACCTGACAAAAATGACAAATGATTAGTTCCGATTTTGGCCGCGCGCAGACTTATCTTGCGCGCACTCTAGTGTCCTAATTGAAATAAACGATTTGACTTTGACATCTCTTGGCAAGTTGCGGAGAATTGCAGCGCCATCTTTTGGCGAGTAGGGGAGAGTTGATTCGTGTGAGAAATACACATTAGTGAAATAAAGCGTTATAAATTAAAGGTTAACGTATGAATAATTTTCCTCTGAACCTCAGCTCGTAACAATATTCTACAAAATCAATCTGTATCCAATCTCTGGTAAGCGTAAATTAAACAGATGAATGGAAAAAGAGGGTGTTTCGAAATAAGGCGATAAATAAGGTGTACGTACTTTTTCTGCGGTCTCCATTTGACGTGTCCGACTGAAGCTATGGTGTATATTGTGTGCTCCAAATTAGGCTTGCCAAAGATGTCCCAAACCTGGAATAAAATAAACGTTTATTGTTTCAAGGAAACCCGGTAATCGGTCTTGCTAAATTGCTTCGGACTTTTTTTATAATCTTTAGGCTCGCGTTTGACCACTATCTCGCCTGATGGTAAGTGATGATGTGGTCTACGGTGAAGCACGCTTGTCTAGAAGAAACCTATCCACACTCTTGACTTAAAGACCCCAAGGTTGTAGCTATAAGGAAACAAAGACTCCGACAGGGAGTGCCACTCCTTAGCTGTGTGCACAATGAAAGTATTAGCAAAACGCTTATATCCACCATGTACCGTTGGCGATGGCGCATGGCGGCATGGCCGTACATCTTGTAGTCCGATGATGGACAGGGCTAGGGGAATCAAATTGTGCAGTTCCGTCGCAAACTCCCCGAATGATGCGTCGATGTTCGAGGCTGTTCGAGGCTTTGGAGCTTTGACGCTACCAGTGCATCGTTGCCAATAAGCCTCTTGGCCCGTCTGTCAATCGACTCAAGTAAAACAACTAACAGAATAGGTATGATATGATACACTTCAGGTAGCTAATAAGCCTACCCTGAGAGCGGAACGTGGAAGAAGAAGAAGCTTAACAATATCTAATACACAGAAAAATATGTCACCCCAAAGATGAGTCTTCGGAGATCATCACAGCAGTGGCGAATAGCAAATCTTTAGAAATTCGTTCTGGTTACTCCAACTAAAATGGAAGTATGCAAAAAAAAACAAAGAAATCCTCTGCCATAAAAGTCAATATTTTATCTCTAGCATATCCAGATACATAAGACAATCATTAGTAATAATCAAAATACGCGCTTGGTCGTGGAGTTGCGGAAAACAGCCCGTTTTAACCTAACCTAGTAATAATATATCGGGAAACTCGACGATCTCAAAAATGTTAGTACTCTACACTACATACTCTACAAAAGCCTTAGTTCGGTCTTCTCAGACGCAATACAAAACGAATTGTATTATATTGCATGCGCCGCGCTGATAACGGCTAGACACAATAATTACTTAATTAACTGTCCAAGTGTCACCATGACTGACATGATTATGAGCTCCTAGTGATGAGGAAAATGGGTGTATTATTATGTAACTTGACCCCTCGAGTCAACTGTGAAAGTGAAGTTAACTATTTTTATCATACGCATAAACGTGTAGTACAGCAGATAGCTATGTGCTGATAATAATCGGCTCGGCTTTAAGAAGGACCCGCAATTTTATCTTGAATATTCTAACTTGTAGATTTTTTATTGAATTCGCTTGACAAAATTCGATAAACGTATATCGAATTAAAAATATTATGAATTCTATAAGGCTGCACACGGACTGCAAGGGGCTTTGGTTAGCTTGCGACTCACCTAGCGATAGACACAAAGCGCGCAGTTTAGGAACATGTTAGAACGTTGGTTCTACTTGGTTACTCCCCAGGCGACTAACTACGCCACTACTAACTAGGCGCTAAGTAAACCACCAGACAGTGTGTTTACGGCCTAATAGAAATCGGTACCAGAAAATGTTTACCTCGTGCGATAAAACATAATAATTTAACTGAGAAGATTGGGTCTTAATGTAACCCTAATCATTACTTAATAATGAAACACTTGCGCAATAGGACAATTACTGCTCTAGGAGATAACATTGCAATTAGCACGTAATATGAACTTAATATTGTAAAAATATCGGCGTGTAGCCAATAGGCGCGAATTATCGGTGACCCAGTTGTTTATCTAGCAGTCGATGATAACGCGCGAGTCACCACTAGTCCAATGTTAGTTACCTGCTAGATATATATATTTAAATTATTTATTGCAAAATTCTTAAGATTATCTAGTGTTAGGTTGTTTGTCATTCCGAACATACGTTTGCAGACTCGTAAGACATCATCAGAGGTTGATCCAGTTTGAAGCATGGTAGCGGATTAGTTATCGATCGACCAACGATAAGGTATTTTAAGGCAATCAATATCGACGGGTTAACGTAGATCGACCATGGGCAGGTCGCACCATTCTAAATCAACAATAGACCATGGGCAGGTCGCACCATTCTAAATCAACAATAGACCATGGGCAGGTCGCACCATTCTAAATCAACAATAGACCATGGGCAGGTCGCACCATTCTAAATCAACAATAGACCATGGGCAGTTCGCACCATTCAAAATCAACAATAGACCATGGGCAGGTATCACCATTCAAAATCAACAATAGACCATGGGCAGGTCGCACCATTCAAAATCAACATTAGACCATGGGCAGGTCGCACCATTCAAAATTAACAATAGACCATGGGCAGTTAGCACCATTCAAAATCAACAATAGACCATGGGCAGGTTCACCATTCAAAATCAACAATTGACCATGGGCAGTTCGCACCATTCAAAATCAACAATAGACCATGGGCCGGTCGCACTATTCAAAATCAACAATAGACCATGGGCAGGTCGCACCATTCAAAATCAACAATAGACCATGGGCAGTTCGCACCATTCAAAATCAACAATAGTTTATACAAATTATGCAAAATACTTTTTAGCACTTTCAAAAGTAATAATTACTTAACAAAGGCATTTCAAAATTCTCGTCCTATTTTTGCCTTTTTTTGGTGTCACAGAATGCCTTCATCATCTTCTTTGTTATTGAAAATCTTGAAAGATTGGTTTCTTTCTAGCGTTCGAAGTTGACTTATCCATTTATGAAGGCTCTTTTTCAGATACAGAACACCAGAAAGTGTAGCAGTGTGTGTGTGTGTGTGTTTTATGGGTATAAAGATGTGCACCTATTTCTGCTACACTTTGTAGAATACTCGTAGTTTGATTTAGAGGCTTGACTTGATAGTTTAGTCTCTAGAGGCGGTGGTCAGCCAGGGCACGTCGGGGTGCCAGTCGCAGGCGAACACGGGCCCGGAGTGCGCGGTGAACTGCAGCTGGCAGCGCTCATGGCGCCGCACGCCCCACAGCTGCACGTTTTGTTCTATACGTTACCTTGATAGTCTTGTCTCTAGAGGCGGTGGCCAGCCAGGGCATGTCGGGGTGCCAGTCGCAGGCGAACACGGGCCCGGAGTGCGCGGTGAACTGCAGCAGGCAGCGCTCATGGCGCCGCACGCCCCACAGCTGCACGTTTTGTTCTATACGTTACCTTGATAGTCTTGTCTCTAGAGGCGGTGGCCAGCCAGGGCATGTCGGGGTGCCAGTCGCAGGCGAACACGGGCCCGGAGTGCGCGGTGAACTGCAGCAGGCAGCGCTCATGGCGCCGCACGCCCCACAGCTGCACGTTTTGTTCTATACGTTACCTTGATAGTCTTGTCTCTAGAGGCGGTGGCCAGCCAGGGCATGTCGGGGTGCCAGTCGCAGGCGAACACGGGCCCGGAGTGCGCGGTGAACTGCAGCAGGCAGCGCTCATGGCGCCGCACGCCCCACAGCTGCACGTTTTGTTCTATACGTTACCTTGATAGTCTTGTCTCTAGAGGCGGTGGCCAGCCAGGGCATGTCGGGGTGCCAGTCGCAAGCGAACACGGGCCCGGAGTGCGCGGTGAACTGCAGCAGGCAGCGCTCATGGCGCCGCACGTCCCACAGCTGCACGTTACCGTTCTCGGAGACGGCGGCGAACGTGTGCGCCTGGTGCGGGCTGAACTGGACGTCGCGAATCGATTCCGTGTTGCTGTTGCAGAGAGAAGTTGATATAACTAAAGTTGGTTTGGATAAAGAAGCTTACAGAAAGTCTTACACCTGTTGCTACAAGAACAAGTCACGGATAAAGACAGTATGCCAGTAGCGACAGGAAGTAATAAATGTTATGTGCAAGTCACGAGTATGACGCGAAGCGTTGGTCTGTCGAAGATCACTTGAATCTGCTGAATGCGGGATGCACTGGGACAATTTTTTGTTATCGACTTTTCGCTACATCAAGTTTTTTTTTTGTAATTCTTATAACCTAGTCCTCTAAATTTGATTCCTAAAAAAAACTATTTAGCAAAAATCAAACCGACTTCCAAAACAAAACACTACAAAGCGAAAAATAACTTTCTTTTCCGGAGTCGGTGTCTTTTGTACCCATTGTTTTCCGTTATTCGACACCTTTTGAGGTCGGTTTGAATTTTTGTTAAAAAGTTTTTTATTTTTCTCTTTTTAGTTTTGGTAGGTACCTCCAAATAACATGAAAATCAATTATTTCCAAAGTAAATCTCATGACGATTCCAATAAGCCCAAACACGACTAGGATACATTGTTTTATTTTGGAGTTCCAGTGGCCATTGTGGTCTTCTTCATCAAATGATACTTCTGAGTGATTTTTTTTTTTTTTTAGAAAACGTTGCCCCACACTAGGAATTTCTCCTGTATCGTGGGTGCGTTTACAAACATATAAACTCACATACACAAACACCCAGAGCCGGAACAACTATTTGTAGATCATACAAATAATTGTTCCGTGCGGGAATCGAACCCGCGACACGCAGCGCAGCAGTCAATCGCTCAACCACTGCGCCAACCATGCGCCCAATATGAAAATACCAAAATCGCTATATGTATGCCTATAATATTTGAGGACTTTCCTCGATTTCTCTAGGATCACATCATCAGATCCTGGTTTTCTTATCATAGATATCTCCTTTTCAACAAAAAAAGAATCATCAAAATCGGTTCATAAACAACGAAGATATCCGCGAACACACTTAAAAAAATATACATTTATACGTATATATGTCGGTCGAATTGAGAAACCTCCTCCTTTGAAGTCGGTTAAAAAGTTATTTTTTTGCAGTTGATTTTCAGAATGTTTAGGTCCCTATTTAAACATATTTTTCTTGAATAAACTAAAAGTGGAAATATCTGAATTTAATGAAATTTTTACATTATTACTAGGTACTTATTATCTAACCTTATAAATGTCCTGGCCACTTCTTTCATGCGCAGGTCAAAGCACTTCATCATGCCATCTTGAGAGCCAGAGATGAGCAGTGCTGGCTCTGTCAGGTGGAAGCTAACCTGCATAAGTAAAACATATACCTAGGCATTACACTTAGAGTGTTACAATTATAATTGTTACTTTGAATATTGGATAATAAAAGTTTGTCCCATTTATTTATTCATCTTTTACTTATGCATCATCTTTTACCATTTTCTTTAATGAAAATTACCGCAAAAGCTAACAAACTGTTAAGCCTTCTTAAAGTATCGTTAATGGTTGATTGAATAATCAACATCCAATAAAATATCACCAAATTAATTATGATGAATCAATCATTCTTATTCCAAAAACTGCATTTTAATGAATTAAGAACTTTGGGTGCTGCAGAGACCAGCAATGATACCTACATATTGTATTCTTATCACTTAGTAATGCTAATAATCTTGCTTATTATAATGTGCTATCAAATAACTATTAAACTTTAACCTATTTGGGGTCATCACAGGTCATTGTGCCAAATACAGATTTTATCATCAACTGTTAATTACAAATACATTCTGCATGCTTATCAGTATGAGCCTCATTTACCTTGTTAACGGGCCAAATACTCATTGTATGGACTTTGTGTAAGATGATTTGACAGAAAGGAGGTCACTATCAAGATGTCCGGGTATAGAGACGTATGAAATAAAAAGTCATGGTCTGCCAACTCCTTTCTTTTATAAACTTTGCCCGCACTAGGGATTTTCTCTTATCGTGGGTGCGTTTACAAACCATTAAACTGTGACAACACAGTTAGCCCAGTGGTTGAGCAATCGGCTGCTGCGCTGCTTGTTGCGGGTTTGATTCCCGCATGGAACAAATATTTGCAAGGCCTACAGATAATTGTTGTTTGGTATGTAAGTTTATTTGTTCAGAAATGCACCCACGATAAAGTTCCTAGTGTCAAAATTTGTATAAAAAAAACTGATATACTGAAACACCCAGATCCAGAAGAACTATCTGTAGACCATCAAAATATTTGTCCATTGTGGGAATCAAATTCGTAATATGCAGCGCAGCAGGCAATCGCTCAACCACTGCACCAGCCGTGTAGTCAATTTGGGATGTGAGTAAGAGGGTGATGATGTTTTACCTTGTTAACAGTTCTCTTGTGGTCAGAGAAGACATGCTCCTGCTTGGAGCGTCCAGACCGGCCCAGATTCCACACCACCACCGCCCCATTGGTAGCAGCTGTGGCAAGGGTGTTTTCTGCAAAAAAGAATTAAAATAACTGTATTTTTTTAGGAAGAGTGATATTGTTAGGTAGTAGCTTTTCAGAAAGGCAGTCGCTCCATGATAAACAGTGGTACTCAGCTGAATCCAGTAAGACTGGAAGCCGACCCCAATATAGTTGGGAAAAGGCTGGGCAGATTATTATTATTGCCATCTACTTATTGGCTTGTTGTTATCTGCTTATTAGGATCTGATAAGTTTCTAATAAGAATTTTATTTTAAGATATATATTAAAAGCTAAAACTGCAGAGTGATCAAAAGTTCATTAAAGATCATATGACAATTTCTGATAACTGTAAGTGACAGCATTCCCTACTATGACTTAAAAATATATAATTTCGTGGAATGTGTTTGCTACTTTTTGATTGATGATTTCTTAATTGCAAAGGACAATTTTAATAATGAGGCCTCCTCAAAAGTATCATTAGCTATCTGTTCATTTGTTTGAGAAAAATATGTGTATAATGTACATAATAAAGATATACTGTTTTAAAAATGGAAACATTCAATTACCTTCGATAGTACTCCAGGCAACATCAATGGAAGAAAAATTCAGATTCAAGTTTTTCCCAACTCTCAAGTTACAAACTTCCGAAAATTCATTTTCACCAATTGAAAACACTTTGAACACTGTAAAAAAAATGATCATTTAACTTTTCATCACAGCAAGTCATTTTATGCAAATTAAAAACAATGTTTAATTTTATTTCGTTTACCATTGCGCCCAGCTATCACTACTTGTGAACAGTCTTTATTTAGAGCCAAAGCGTTTGCTGGTCCCTCCTGGGACACGCATATCGTGTTCGACGGTATCATTATCAATAAATGAACTTTACCAAAACAATAAAATTAATAAACACAACAAATTGTCACATGATAAATCGACACAACCGCACAACGCTTTTCTGCCACCATCCCACTCACAGGATGAAACCTTGTTTGTTACTGTGGACGAAAGATAACTTATTTAATACATATTTAATTTTCCATTAAAAGTATTACAACATTACAAATCGCTTGTTTATTTGGAGTTTTTTCCTGATTTTGTATATTTTGAGGTTGTTTGTTTGTCAGTCAACTTGTCATTTGTCATTTGACACTGGCATATGCGGAACGTTCCACGCAATTTTATTTAGTAACTGAGTATTAAAACGACTAAACATTTTCTCAACAGTGCTTTTCTTTTCAGTTTATTTTGAACACTGATGTGCTTCGCGCAAGTAGTGCAAAGATATTAAATTCGTCATTATTTTGTTTAAAGTTTGATGTTATTGTAATAAATCAAAACAAACGTTCTGATAACAACGTTTTTATTCTCCGTAATCAGAGCTAATGAGCTAATTAAAAAATCAAAATGTCAGAACGCAGATGTCAAACGCAGGTTTTCTTTTTTCATGGATTTTTCGAAAAAACGCATTAACAGCGTATGGGTCTCGTAATTAATTGCTATATTATTTCGAACACAAAAACAGTATGTGAAGTATAGTGCCAGCTTCATTCATAAATTCGGGACGATGGATAGTGGAGACAGGATTTTAGTGGCTGCGGGGCTGACGGCGGCTGTGGTGGTCGGAGCCTTCGTGCTGTGGGGTCCCGGCGGGGCTCCGAAGGTGCGCAAGAGGCGCGGCCAGATTGCCGGCCTCCAGAACTTGGGCAGGACCTGCTTCCTCAACACCCTACTGCAGGCGCTCGCAGCCTGTCCCACTTTCATCGACTGGCTCAAAAAGTATGCTAAAGCTGACGGCCACAACAGTATGATCACTACATTGTATACAGTTATTGAAGGTAAGTTTTCTGTCTGTATAATTTAATCTAAGGAAGTATGGCACCAGCATAAAATAATGAATAACTTGAAATATTCCTTAATATCAAGTGTATATTTTAATATTAATTAATTACAGTATTAAAAAAAAATAAGGTTTATGTTGAACATAAACTGAATTAACCAAAATATTTCAGACCACATACTAAACAGCATCAAAAAATCGCCAGTAAACTGAAAGAGAAGCACACATTATTAATTTACGATGTATCTAAACAACATTGTTTGTGCTCTTTAATAGTTTAAAAACCTAGAACAATCAATCTTTTATTCAAAGTCAATTTAAAGAATGAGCTACCTGTTGACTTATTGCTTCTTATACAAGTCACAAAAACATCCATATTATATTATATAATTTCATGATTCAACTAACTTGTATTTTAAAAACATAGCTATTGTTACATGTCCAAGATTAAATATTTATAGTATCAACCTAACTCAAGACATACAATAGACAATACAGCAATTTTGCAAATGCAATGCCAGTGTGTGAATTTAGGGCCGGTATTCTAAATTGAGAACTCACACTTAAGAATGTATCAAACCCTACTTAAATGCTAAAATTGGACTAGTTTTCAGGATAAAGTAGAGTCTAGTAGTAGAACATACACAATTTCAAATTGTTAATTTAGGAATATATTTCTTAAGCTATGGTACTGATAAACTCATACTCAAGTTATGCATCCTCTTCTGAATGTAGTATACCACTGAGTTATGTTACAGCATTTTAGATTTTCATAATTCACATCATTTAACATTTTGTAAAACATTTTTTTACCAAAATATTCCTTATCTTTGTGTTTGTTTCTTAGTGATGCAATAATAGATGTTTGCAACATACCTATGAAAATGTCAACAGGTGATACATACCTGACATAATCAATCACAATATTGAGAGAGTATAGAACAAAGGAAAATCTGGAGTTGAAGTTATGTAGCCTAGGGGAAGTGGCACATATTTTCAGTGGCGTAGTGTGCCTTGGCGGGGCCCCATATAAAAATTTGTTTGGGGGCCCTTATGAAGAGTAAAGATTTCACACAAAAGAAAAAAAAATTGCATAAAATTAAAAGAAATATTTATTCATCATAATTATCTATCTGTCACTTTATCCAATATTTTTACAAACAATTCAAATTAAATAAACACTCTGCTTGCCTTTTTTTTATTAAATCATTTATAACTGATGATGACTTTAGTTTTTCTAGTTTCTGCCTGTATGGATAATAGTGACAGGTCTGACAGGTATCAGTTTTAATTTTTGCTTACGCACGTCGGGATCCACTATGGCCTGGGGGCCCCGTTTAATTGATACGGCAGTTACGGCGGTAGCTACGCCCCTGCATATTTCCAAAGTTAAAATTTTGAGGAACCTTATATTAGATGTGGACTCTTATAGGTAATGCAGACTGTATTCCCCGAAGCATTGAGCAGGGGTGTACTCAATAAAAGGTACAGAAAAATTAAAAGATCAGATATGTTTATTCTTTTTAATTGACTGTAATGTTTAAGTTCAAATGGTTTGTTTTACAAAATTTCTACGCAAGATATGTTGTGCCAAAATAAAAAACTCTTATGAAAAATGTTGTTGATAATGGCTTTTAAAACAAAAGTCCAGTCCATCCCAATTCTAAACTTTTTTTAAATTAAGTAAACAACATAAGCATAGGTATTTTCACTGCTGGAGACTTATGCCTCCTCTCTGTGAGAGGGAGTGGACTATACTCCAGGTACCTACATCTCTTTCCTGTTAATAATAAGAAGTCTTCTTCTTATTCCATACAGTTGTCAACGGCACCCACGAATCCGCACGCGGCACGCCAGTCTGTCCACTTGGCGTGCTGCAGTCACTCCGCGCAGCTGGGTGGGTGGTGCCCGCAGACCAGCAAGATGCTCACGAGCTCCTCCATGTGTTACTGTCTTGTATCGAGGAGGAGACCACGAGCATGTCTAAGAAGGTAGGTTTTCAAGTACACCTATGATTGTTTATTGTAAAATATTTGCAAACATCTTGTTAGGTGGTGGGATGGAATATTCTCATAATGGCTGGGTGTGGCAATATGCATTCGCTTATGGCACCCTTAGAAAACAGATACAAGAAAGTAACTTCCTGATCCTAGAGAAAACCCTGAGTCAGCAATGCTGTGGCAGGCATTGTCAACCACAGATTTTTCTGGACAGATTGCCTTTCTATTTACCTACTAAAGATGACTTATTGTTATCCTATATTCGTACCAATCTTATGTTTACACTCTTAGGCCGCGTGCTAAACACACCCGCACAGCACAGCCGGACGGCAAAATCGTTTATTTAGTAAATTGCTTCGGGTCAGATAGCTACTTGCTGTTGTAAGAACAATGCCGACCCAAAACAGTGTTAAACGCAGCCTTAAAAAACAATGTTTTCGTGCCCACCCAGCCGGGCTGCCTCTCAGACGCGCTGGGGCTGGGCGGCAGCCGCGCGTGGTCGGCACTGGCGTCGCCCGCGTCCCCGCCTTCCGCGCCGCACCCGCTGCGCGCCGACTCCACCCCGCCTACGCCCTCCGGCCTGTCCATGAGACCAGCCTCTGCCGCCCCCACTGATGAACCTGATCTTGTGGAACCAGGTAATACTGAATTGTTAGACCATAAAGGTGGTTTTACACTGGCGAGGGCAGACGTGAATGGGATGGGCGAGAATTGAATTTTTTAAGGCGAAATTTCTATCCACGCCCTGCCCATCTTTAGTGTAAAAATGCGCGAGGATGTGCGAGGCAAGTATTTAAATATTGTTAGTACAATATTGAACTTTATTGCTCTAAGTATAAAGTATTTATTTACTTTGTAAAACGGATTCACAAATCTCACCGGCCATCGAGGAGTCGAGGTATAGCGATGCACATCTTTCGGTGTAAAATGATAAGCGTGATTTCAATTCTCGCCCATCCCATCCACATTCCACGCCTCGCCACGGCCGGTGTAAAACCACCTTAAGACTGCGCAGAGCGAACGAGGCGCGCGACAATTAGGTATTTGCTACAGCGCGCTAGTTGTGTGCGTCGTCACACACACAATCACAAGTTCGCTCGAGTCCCGCTTGCAGTTGCACGACAAAAGTTGGTAACTTAGGATTTTTAAAATTTGAGGCGTTGTGTTGAGTGACTTGAAAAGGCGAATATTGATTATTTAGATGTTTATGTAGGTAAATAAAGCCCATAATTAAATCTAATAATCTATATTATATAGAAAATAATGTTTGTTTGTACTATAGTAATACATTATCCGTTCCGTTACTATTCATCCGATTGCGATGAAATTTTGGCGTTGTGGATTGTACGCCCGGGAATTTTACTGGGTAAGTAGGTAGGCTAGGATAGTTGATAAGTAAGTTAGATGGGTAGGTGTATTGTATAGTAAAACCAGTCTGTAATAAAAAATATTTATTTACCTAATATGCGATACCTTGCGTGTTTTTCCATTTTACAAAATCTTACACAAAACCCAGGGAAACGTGGTATATTTATTATACAGAGTGTAACAGAAACGTCATATTTTAAAAATTGCTTCTAACTCTGTAAATGAACAACCATCTCCAGGGAAGTCAAAGGCATTTCCTAAAAACTAATGGAAATGGAAAAGAGACAAGAAGGGCAATATCAATCTCATTTAAAACATGATTGTTTTTTCAATCACTGGTGCATTATGGAAGAACGTGTTACGTGTTCATGCGATGTATTGCAGTTGTTTATAGAGGTATGCGAAATCCATTATTCTATTGCCATTTATTATGATCTCGGCTTTGTATTTAGTTTCTTCTTCTACCAAAATGTTTGAATATGAATCCGTATGTTTTGAAGAATTCTGAAATAAAATAAGATAATTGTAAGTAGTCCCTAAGCCACGGGACAGAAACTAGTACTAAGGCACATTTAAAAATGTATCTAAGAACAATTAACTTACATCGAGATTGTTGAATGGAATATCATCACTAACTAAAGGTTTTTCACCAACGTATGGGCAAGGATCTTTATTGGTCAGCATTTCCTAAAAACATGATAAAATATAGTTATTGTAAGTTATTTAAGAAAATTGAGAGCAGCGGTGGCTCAGTGGTATCGGCCGCGACTTACAGGTTGTAGGTCGTGGGTTCGAGCCCAGACAGGCGCTTTACTTTGTGTAAATTATTTCATCACCACTGCTCTCAAAACGGTGAAGGAAAAAATCGTGAGGAAACCGGCATGTCCTAGAACCAAAAATTCGAAGACATGTGACATCCACCCATCCGCACTGGGCCCGCGTGGTGGATTACGGCCCATTCCCTCTCACAGAGAGGAGGCCTGTGTCCCAGCAGTGGGAACATTAATAGGCTGATGATGATTTAATAAAATTATTAAATTGACGTAGTTATCAGATGTATTATCAACCTAACTCTTAAAATGTTGTGAACAGACTAAAAGAAATATAGTATACATAATACATAAATATTTTCCCATGTAAAAGACTTGCCAGCAAACACTAGCAACAAAATAAGTATAATGAATTTAAAATTTCGTGGTGACCCCTTGGCCTCACTTCTCGTGCTTGAGGTCCTGGGTTCAAATCCAGGCAATGCGTCTTTTTCAAACTAATTTTTACTTTCCATGTTTATCTTGGACATCGCTGAAAACGGCGAAAAAAAAATTTGAATTCTAAAATGAATGTCAGAATAGCAATCGGCACATTCGGCACCCCCAAATAACCATTACACGATACCCATATCGAATGTTTGAGAAAAAGATGCATCCGCCATCTTGGATTTTAAAAATAATGTCAGATTTGTAATCGGCATCCCCAAAAACCCATTACACGATACCCATATCGAATGTTTGCGAAAAAGTTGCATCCGCCATCTTGGATTTTAAAAATAATGTCAGATTTGCAATCGGCATCCCCAAAAACCCATTACACGATACCCATATCGAATGTTTGAGAAAAAGGTGCATCCGCCATCTTGGATTTTAAAAATAATGTCAGATTTGTAATCAGCATCCCCAGAAACCCATTACACGATACCCATATCGAATGTTTGAGAAAAAGATGCATCCGCCATCTTGGATTTTAAAAATAATGTCAGATTTGTAATCGGCATCCCCAAAAACCCATTACACGATACCCATATCGAATGTTTGAGAAAAATTTGCATACGCCATCTTGGATTTTAAAAAGAATGTCAGATTGGCAATCGGCATCCCCAAAAACCCATTACACGATACCCATATCGAATGTTTGAGAAAAAGTGGCATCCGCCATCTTGGATTTTAAAAAGAATGTCAGATTTGTAATCGGCATCCCCAAAAACCCATTACACGATACCCATATCGAATGATTGAGAAAAAGTTGCATCCGCCATCTTGGATTTTAAAAAGAATGTCAGATTTGCAATCGGCATCCCCAAAAACCCATTACACGATACCCATATCGAATGTTTGAGAACCAATTGAAAAAAGAACGATTACATGCGCCATTATGTTAGATTTTTTTTTTACAAAAAAATACAACCGACTTTCAAATAAAAATATTACAAAGTGAAAATAAATTCAATTTCGGAAGTCGGTGTTCCTGTTTTTGATTCTTCGTTTTTTGTCACTGACTGGCGAAATTAAATTTATTTTACATAATATTGTAGTGTTTTGATTTGGAAGTGGTTGTTTTTTTGGCAAAAAAGTTTTTATTTTACACTTTTTAGTTGTGTACACAATGGGCAAGTTCTATAGCCTGAATGAAATTAGAGTGTACCAGGGTTTACTGTATTCATCTGCCTACCCCTTTAGAGCTTACCGGCGTGATGTTATGTTATGCAAATATGGTGTAAACAATAAACAGACATGCGATTCCAGCAATCCCGAGAGATCTGCCGTATTTTTTGAGGAGTTCTGTTGCATATCTCCAAAATTCTTCATCAGATCTTCACCAAATTTAAATGGAACGTAATCTTTCAAACAAAAAAATAATTTCTAAAATCTGTCCACAATTGATGTAATCGGTGAACATACACAAAAAAAATCCTTCTTTTTGGAAAGTCGCTTAAAAAGGAAATAATGTCACAAAATAGAAATATGTACTTTTTATGAGAACAGATTCTTTTTCGGAAATGAGCGCCCACTTTTTCTTCTTATAATATGTTTCCTTACGCTTTCCCATTATAACTAAAATAAACATTTAAAAAAAATGTTACAGAAATATGCATTGAACAGTAAAAACATAAAAAGTAAATGTTAGTTATGCATAAAAAGTCATACTCAAAAAACAATAGTACATTGTGATACAAGGGTGGAAAGTAGGTTATTGCAAACGAGCTGTTATTAACAAGCCCGAGCCGAAGGCGAGGGTTTTTAATGACACGAGTTTGCAATAACCTACACACCCGTGTATCACACGACGTTTTTCAATACAGTTGTGGGAAATAGTAAAAACAAATCAAAGAATTAGATTTGTTTATTGACAAAAATAAAAATTTCAGAAAATGGCGCGTTTTTGCAACTGGACATATTTTTTTTACAAAGAATACAAGGTAGCAAATTGTTGCCTATAAAATTCATTCATTAGCGTGCGCTGAGAAAACTATTGATGATAGATAGAAAATTATTAGGTAGGTAGGGTAGGTAGAGTAGGTAGAGTAGGTGGAGTAGGTAGAGTAGGTAGAGTAGGTAGAGTAGGTAGAGTAGGTAGAGTAGGTAGAGTAGGTGGAGTAGGTAGAGTAGGTAGAGTAGGTGGAGTAGGTAGAGTAGATAGAGTAGGTGGAGTAGGTAGAGTAGGTAGAGTAGGTAGAGTAGGTAGAGTAGGTGGAGTATGTAGAGTAGGTAGAGTAGGTAGAGTAGGTGGAGTAGGTAGAGTATGTAGAGTAGGTAGAGTAGGTAGAGTAGGTAGAGTAGGTAGAGTAGGTAGAGTAGGTAGAGTAGGTAGAGTAGGTAGAATAGGTAGAGTAGGTAGAGTAGGTAGAGTAGGTAGAGTAGGTAGAGTGGGTAGAGTAGGTAGAGCAGGTAGAGTAAGTAGAGTAAGTAGAGTAGGTAGAGTAGGTGAAGGAGGAAGAGTAGGTAGTGTAGGTTGAGTGGGCAAAGTAGGTAGAGTAGGTAGAGTAGGTGGAGTAGGTAGAGAAGGAAGAGTTAGTAGATTAGGTAGAGTAGGTAGAGCAGGTAGAGCAGATAGAGCAGGTAGAGCAGGTAGAGCAGGTAGAGTAGGTAGAGCAGGTAGAGCAGGTAGAGTAAGTAGAGGCAGGGTAGGCAGTGCAGGGAGGTTAGGCAGGGTAGACTAGATAGGCAGGGTAGCCAGTTGACGGGAGCGAAGCCCCGCGGGTCAGCTAGTTGACTTATAAATTTAAAAATCAACTGCAAAACTAATGATCGAGCTCGTAAACAAAAGTCACGACCGCGTAATAGAAAGATGCCTGTGCGTAAGATTTAATTTTCGAATCATAATTATAGCCACTGAAAGTACGCCATGTATAACAACTGTATTGAAAAATATATAACTTACCTTATTCAACTATTTGCAGCAAGGTATACGTACACAATAGATCGCGAATTATCGTTATCGGCGCGTCGCTCCACAAAGAGACGTGACCACTCTCCGAGCTCTCGTGGACGACTGAATTGGCGACCGGTTTACGTTTCGCATGATCCAAAACAGCGCAACAATTAAGAAAAAAATAAAACTAAAATAACCGAGTGTCTTTTCGAAAATGTTAAAACTATAAATTGTGGTATGACAATTAGAGATTAATATGAATTAAAGTTTGTGAAAAAATTCAACAGTTTACTATAAATATTCAATAAAACACGAGCATGCTATTTTAATATTTTTGTCCAACTTTACGTATTTTTGTTATTTAAACTAAACAATATTTTTTGTTTTTGCCAACATAGAATCATTAACACATTCATTGTGGTGTTCATTACATATTTTTTATGGTAATTATGGTAATAATATTGATTAAATCCCTATAACTGTGACGATCGTTTTGGGTTATTTTGCTCGGCGCAGTCTTAAGGTTACACTAGTCGACGGCTCGAACTATTTTGTGCGCGAGGTTAAAATGCATGCCATCTCATCCGACAACACATGCGAAAGTGATAGATGCTGTGATGAGCAGTAAGAAGCTATTTCGCGTACGAATTAGCACTTTTGCAAATTTGTATCGAAATGGATGATGATTTAGGACGAAAACGAGCGCGCGAAATTTTATAAACTGTCCTTTGGGAGTCTAGATATCATGAAAAGACGACTGAATGTATATTTTCAAACTAAAATTATTTGCATTATTGAACTACTAATCTATCCCTGTATGGAGGCCGTTTTGCAATTTTCCTTCTTAAGGTATTTATTGCCGCCCAAAGATGCGTTAAAATTAGTGAAAATAAATACCATAAGAAGAATGAAAATTGCAAAATAGTCACCATACAGCGATAGATTAGTAGTTCAACAATGCAAATATTTTATTTAACAAAAAAACATTTAGTCGTTTTTTATGATATCCATATACCCAAAGGTCTATTTATAAAATTTCGCGCGCTGGTTTTCGTCCTAAATCATCCATTTCAGTACAAATTTGAGTGTGTATTTGTACGCGAACTAGCTTCTTACTCCTCATAACAACATCTATCCCTTTCGCACGGGTTGTCTTATGAGATAGCATGCATTTTAACCCCGGTCAAAAAATACAACCTTAATACAGTTACACTACTTACGGAGGGAAAACGATTGTGGTGCTCCTTTACGGACTATGTAATATCCCGCAGTTAGTATCCCAGCTATCCGTTCATTGACACTAGATGACCTGTACGTGTACAATGCCTCTGACGCTGCAATATATGTGGCCAGCTACTGGGCCCAATAGGGATGTTTCCTGGGTAGAAAAGGAATATTACATACATATATACCTACATATATACAAGATACGCGCGAAAAACATAACCCTTTCCCTGCAGCCGGGTAAAAATTATTTCTTCTTTCTTTCTTTTCTTTTTAAAAAACGTAAAAGATAAAGATAATTATAAAGATAATTTTATTTTGCAAATATGGGTAACATAAAACGATGACAAAAAAAACATATAACAGTACAGCCATATTTTACCACGTAGGCATGCAAAAGATTTAACATCAACTTACACCTAATACTAATAAATTTAAACTATTATACACAAAATAATTTTAAAATATTCATTAATTATACATAATTATGCACTAGCTTAAAAACTGTTTCTCAATCAGGAACTCATTAATATTATAATATGCTTTTGCCACTAAAAAGCTTCTAAGTCTCTTTTTAAATAAAGGTAGCGGAAGCTCTTTCCATATCTTCGGTAATTTGTTATAAATGACGGGCGCCATGCAGTAGACACTTTTGCGCATAAGTGCTGTCTTGGCTGACTCCAGACATAGCACACTATTATCGCGTCTATTGCGAGGTACTACATCTGATAGTCGTCTAAATCGACTCGGATTTGTCTTTACAAACACAGCTACTTCAAATATGTACAAACAAGGTTATGTTAATATTTTGTAATTTCTAAAGCATGGTTCACAACTGTCAGTGGGTTTAAGTTTAAACATTGCTGGAATGCATTTTTTTTTAACCTTGAAAGCAGTCTCTCTTTCAGTAGAGTTGCCCCAAATTATAATCCCATACCGTAAATGTGATTCCGCTATCCCATAATATGCAGTCAGAAGAGCATCCGTGTTCAATATAGGGGATTAATCAAATAATATTGGACATTGGAATAATATTAATTTAGGTTTCGCCTAGCTTTCGTGAAACTAGGCAATAGCGGCTTTGGCTAAGTTGCCGGTCTGTTGAGTCTGTTGATTGAACCTGGGAATATACTCGCAGCCAGTTTTGGTTGTTTTATAATTAGTTTTTAGTTATAAGTTTGTGCTCCATTGGTGTAATTACTGCAAGGCGTTCCAGTGCGAGGATAAAGCATAAATAAATAATAAGCTCATGCTCACCACACTGACTCTGATACCTATAGCCCACTGGTATCTGACCTATTGTTTGTCCTCTAGAACCAATGATGGAAGCTCCCCGCCTCACGAAGGGAGTCTCTCGGTCCCTGTGCCACCTGAGCTCCGTGGGGCGGCGCTGGATCACGCCGACCGCCGCGCGCCCGCCGCCAGCGCCGCCCTTCCGCGGGACCCTGGCCTCCCGGCTGCAGTGCACCGTGTGCTCACATAAGGTACATGGAATACTTTAGTCAAGTGTTCCTGCATGTCAATGCGTGATTTTCTGGAAATTGTATAGGATACTAGTAGCCCGCCCAGGCTTTACCTAGGTCATAATAATTTATAGCCTACTTAGCTTCCGCCCGCGACTCAGCCCGCGTATACCCCATAGTACTTCGCCCAATATCTATATAAATTATAGCCTATGTGTTATTCTGATGTATAAGCTATATTTCTGTTATGTTTCATGAAAATCCATTCAGTAGTTTTTGTGTGAAAGAATAAAACATCCATCCATCCTTACGAACTTTCACGTTTATAATAGAACTAGCTTCTGCCAGCGGCTTCGCCCGATTACAATCTATCTCTGTGCCAATTTTCATCCAGATCCGTCTAGCCGTTTGAGCGTGAAGAAGTACACACAACAAAACACACACACACTAACTTTCGCCTTTATAATATTACAATAGTGCGAAGTGTGAGCCTAAAACCATCTGGAAAAAATAGTGTACCTTTCAAATGGTGGAGACATAACCCATTTGAAAGTTTTTTCAGATGTACGTCTGAATAAACTCACATAATACGGGCTTTCTCTTTATAATATTAGTCAACACTTTGTTCAGAAGCCCGCTATAAAAGGAATACTTTTATCAATGTACGTAACCTTTTGTTTCCTCTGAGTAAATACGCAAGAAAACACTCTCGTCTGGGGGTATATACTCCTTAAGACGATAACTAACGCCAACGACCTTGAGGGAATAAAACGCGCACTCGTTTCACACCCGCGCGACCTAAAATTTAGTAGTTTTTTTGTACTTTCCTTATTATTCTTTGACTTTAAAAAAAAAGCCTCAGATCAAAATGTAGATAATTAAATTGTCTTTGAGATGATGTCAATTTCATTAAAATACGCCCAGCGGTTTTGGTGCGATTGTTTCATAACTTTACAAATTAATTACACTATGTTATACGAATAAAACTCAAAATTTTCTCAGATCAAATTATTAAGAAAATGGTTTAATACAACATATATTATTTTAAAAAAAAACACTAGCCGTTTAGACGCGATTCTCATTTTAAAATCAGATACTCAAGGGTATCTGCGCCTTAAGCACGAAGTCCGTAGTTTCGGCCTTCGTTACTGGCGTTTCCTACTCCGTATCACATACGTACGCATGATTCGTTCGGGGCCCGAACCAATAATTAATGACAACACAATTTGACAGTTATACCTACTCCCGATGTATATTTACCCGTCCAAAAAAAATAATCAATACGGAGTAGTGTACTCCGAAGTTCCGGAGTACTTTCGGACGGGCCCGTAACTGCGTTGACGGAGTTAAAGAGTAGGCCCCTGGTTAGAACCCCCTGGTTTCTTCCATTGCCATGTCACGCTTAGGCCGAATAGTGTGTGCCCGATAAGAGCAACTTTATAAATGTCAATGTTTCCACAGAGTCCGATCCGGTACGACAAGTTCGACAGCATCTCCCTGTCGATGACCAACGCCAGCGTCGGACTCACCGGCGCCTTCAGTCTCGCGGGTGAGCTACTTACTATTTTTTTTTTCTTTGTTGTTTTAGCACAAGACAGTCAGGCGAAGAAATTCGCTCAAGTCGATACTATTAACTAGCTTGTTTGGAATTATTGAGTTGTTCACTGGCGCGAAAAGTCACGTGATTTAAAGCAATCGAAAGTCGCCTCCTGCGCGGAGAAAGCTTGACTTGGATTGGCTATAGTTTGACCCATAGACAAAGAGAATGGACTGAACTCACAACATTGAATCATCTGTAGAAAGAGACAAATCGACTGTGTGGTCAGTCTGTGATGAATTCTATAAAATCAGCTACTGGCCGCATAACCGCATTATCTCCCTCGCTTTTCTGCCCGTATTCACTTTATACTAAAACAGGGCATGCTCAGTCCATTCTTTATATCTATGGCTTGACCAGAGCTTCTAAGACTCTAGTCTACGGACAGTTTATTATGTGTATAGTAGGTCAACAATGTAAAAATTCTTAAAGCCTAGTATTGCGGCTCACGCAAATAAGTAATAACATGCTGCGCCGCTATCGGAGCGATAAGTAGGACTATGTAATAAACAGATGATAAAATCACTTTAGGTTAATCTATAATAACTATGTTTTGCTAGTAACTCAATATTTGTCGGCATAACAACTGACGGTCAAAAAACTCATTAACATTTTCATAAATATTCTTGTGGCACAGTAACATTGTTTTGTTACGATATTTGAAGCAAAAATTTTTGAATAACACAACGTAAATTAAACAGGGCTCTTTGACCCGTTTTTCTTTTTATTTCAATTTTCTTTTGAGCATGATTCATGGAGAAAGTCTTTGTAACCTTACACAATAATCTTTTACAACCTGCATGTTATCTTTAAGTATATAAATAAAAATCAATTGCCGTACCTTACTCGCGCAAAAACTCGAAAATAGCTGGACCAATTTGGCAGTTTTTTTTTATTGTGTTTGAAATTGTCAGAACAAGGTTGTTGGGTCGCAAGTACGTCTAAAAACACAGTAGTTAAGTAGATTTACTATTCCTTCATAATAATAACACCAGCCCGTTACTGTCTCAGCAGGGCAAAGGCCTATTCTCATACAGAGAAAACACGAGCATTAATCGGTTTTGAACGGGAGCGGAGAGCGTTGTCGGTTAGAGCGAACATGCTGGACCGCAGGTTTGCACGTTGCTCACTTTCTGCCTAAATAACGGTCTTTCGAACCTCCTGTATATCCTTTTACTCGAGCAGCCTGTGATCAGTACAATAATGCCTTTAGGATGATGGTGGGGCTGGCTCGCTTCTGTAGTGCGTCGGGGATGTTTGCGGATGCGCATGTAGATTGTTTTTATAAAACCATGCGCAAAAGCTGCGCATCGATGGTGCGCAGGGTATGGGCCGTATGGGGAGGCTCCAACAGAATCGAATCGGTGACACACTATGACATCACCAAATGATAAGTTTTTAAGCTGTCAAAAGTAAAAATTACAGGCTGGAAGGAATATTTGTTCTTACTCGTCACTCAGGTTTACCACCTCGCTCGATAGATGGCGTTACGGGCCAAATTAGAAGTCGCTATAGTTTGTTTACCGAGCGCCTATAGGTATGTGATCGTCATCAATGCCAATTTAACAATAAACAGACTTATGCGATTATTATTTTTGACAAGTTAAGCATTTTCAATAATGTCTCGACTTTATTATGTCTACTAATGTTATCAAGAGGTTAAATTGTGTGTCTGTCTGAAGTGTCTGATAATCGAAGGTTTTCTGGAAGTACAGCAGTATAGTTGGTCGACACGTAACTTGGCAAGATTCGTTAGATCTTAGATAAGTCGTTTTTAGGTCTCTTTGGTAGGGACGCGGGGAACGTTTAGCAGCGTTTTGAACGCGCGATTGGTTGGTCAGTTGACACAAGGACCGACTGACCAATCGCATCGCGACCACTTTCTTTCGGTCTATATGGTAGCTACACGTCCATTTGTTTTGTGAATGCGGAATAAGCTTATAGATGGCCTCAGTCAGGAGTAAACTCGAATCAGCAGCAGTGATCTGGAACCCGTATGAGTACTGGATAGATGTGTGTCGTGAATGCTTAAGGTTTTGTGAGAAGATGGATGAAAGATACATTAGTAAATAATTGTTTATTCTTTGAAAATTTTTTACTTCTGTAAGTAGTTGTTATTTTGTTATATTCTGTTTTTTTTTGTATTTAAATTGTCGGGAAGAGTAAATTAATGCACGTATTCAATGAACACTTTAATCATCTGTGTTTACATGCAATGGCGGACTCACAATAACGTTATTAGGTTTAATATTAATCTACACCCATGAGGTTTATCACTGTGACCCGCGTGTAACGTACCAAGCAATAAATGGCTACTGCTGCTACGACTTCATGCTACTGCTTGTCGCGAGCGCCGCGATGCGCGTTATATACCGACGCGTTAGTGTTGTGCGCATGCTTACTAAATCTTAGTGTTGGGATTCCAACAAAATATTTTCTTCTGTTTTGTAACCACGTGTTTATTATTTTTAATCGTCTGGATTTAGATATGTTTTATTCTGCCTTATTCTTGTAAGTTTGGTTTTATTTTTTCGTTTTAGTTTTTTGTATAACGCCTTAGGTGTGACCTTTAAAGTTATACATGTATACTTAAACTAACTGCCTGAACATATTCTTACCAGCTTATGTATTGACAGCTACGACAATTATTCTCCTCCTCCACGCGTCGTGTTCCTCTTTACTTAAGGTCGCGATACCCCTGACAGGAAATCAAATTTTCTTTTATGATATTCCTCCGTCTGTGCCTGTGCTTGGTGTGACGTGCTTCGTACAATTTGGTGCGTGCAATAAGCTTTGAACGGATTTGGCTAGACCAGCTGATCGGGGTGTGATCCCTCGGCCTCCTGCCATACGACAATAATACTTAGCGTCCAATAACTAAAGCATGTCTTTTTCATTCAGGCCTCCTCCGCGCCTTCACAGCCCCAGAGATGGTGAAGGGTGTGCGCTGCAACAAGTGCTGCCCCGAGCCCGCCGAGCCGCTGCCGCAGCCGGCGCCGCCTGCCGCCTACACCAAGCACATCCGCACCGTCAGCTTCGGGAAGGTAGGTCCTCATCAGGAGATGGTGAAGATGCAACAAGTGCTGCCCCGAGCCCGCCGAGCCGCTCCCGCAGCCGGCGCCGCCTGCCGCCTACACCAAGCACATCCGCACCGTCAGCTTCGGGAAGGTAGGTCTCCTCAAGAGATGGTGAAGATGCAACAAGTGCTGTCTTGAGTCCGCCGAGCCGCTACCGCAGCCGGCGTCGCCTGCCACCTTCACCAAGTACATAATTATATCAAATGAAAGGGATTGCTGAAAGGAATGCGAAGAACATGTTTTTTTTTACTTCTTTTAACATTAGGTTTTGGTTCCAGTTGCCGTATTGCTTGTGCCTGCACATCGGTCGCGTGGAGTGGCTGGGCGGCGCACTCAACAAGCGCGGCGAGTTCGTGGCCTTCCCTGAGACACTCTCCATGGCGCCCTACTCCGTCGTGCAGCAGCCCAAGGTACTGCTCATCATGGTATTAGTTCGTGGCCTTCCCTGAGACACTCTCCATGGCACCCTACTCCGTCGTGCAGCAGCCCAAGGTACTGCTCATCATGGTATTAGTTCGTGGCCTTCCCTGAGACACTCTCCATGGCACCCTACTCCGTCGTGCAGCAGCCCAAGGTACTGCTCATCATGGTATTAGTTCCAGTTGCCCTACCGCCTGCGTGACTGGGCGGCGTGCTCAACAAGCGTGGCGAGTTACAGCACATTACTCATTTTAACTTTGACGTCAAGATCGTCAACACAGCTGAGCATCAGAGGGGCAATGCCCGAATATTTGACCACTACTGGATCAATTGCACATACAAATACATACCAATGGCATGCGATTTGTTTAGATCTTCGGCAACTCTCATCCAGTTTCAACCAGCCACACTGCGAATATTGTAGCTCCACCTTGCCTGAGGGCCGCCTACCTTACGTTTACAAAGAACTAACCAGTGTCAACCCGCAGCAGATCGACCTGGTGTCGCTGGTGGGCTCGGGCCGGCTGCGCGGCGGGCTGTCGGCGCTGAACTCGGAGGCAGGCGCCGGCGAGGGTGCGGCGCTGTACCGCCTGACGGGCGTCGTGGTGCACGTGGGCGGGCCGCGCTCGGGGCACTTCGCCACCTACCGCCGGGGGAACGGCTTCGAGGCTAAAAGGTACCACTACACACTTTTCTTCGAAGTAGAATATTTATTTATGAATTAATGCACACACGTGTAATAAACAGACAAAATGATAAAAAAACTTTGTTATTTGTCATTACCATTGGAACTGGAATCTATACACTTGTTAGTACAGACTGCAGCTCACACAAAGGTTTGAATCTGCTGAAACCTAGATACTATTTACCGAAAATGTACCTTTTTGAGAGAAATAAATTTATATTCTACTAGCTTTTCCCGACAAACTTCGTTTTGCCATAAAAACACCAAGATACACCTACCCTACACCTACCCTACACCTACCCTACACCTACCCTACACCTACCCTACACTTAAAAAAAAAAAAAAAAAAAAAAAAAACGTAAAAACCATCTTTGAACTTCAACGAACAAAAAAAAAGAATTGGCCGAATTGGTCCAGGCGTTGTTGAGTTATGCGCTTACCAACACATTTTGCGATTCATTTTTATATATAATAATAAGAAGAAGATTATATTACCTAAAAGTCATAATCTAAAATTGTTAGAATAAAACACCAGGTATTTTTAATATACAAAAAGTAACCTTATATCAACTGTATAAGAGAGCCGTCAACAATAAGTGAACCGTCTTCCCCAGATGGTGGTACACGTCAGACACACTGGTCCACGAGGTGTCCCTGCAGGAGGTCCTGCGCTGTTCAGCGTACATGCTGTTCTACGAGCGCCTGCGCTCCGAGCCCATGTCGGCCTCCACCAACACATACCACTTCTAGACACATCCGGACTACGCCGGACACCAGGATATATCAGGACACTCTTGAGAATATCCAGATTAGCCTTCCTTCAAGAATACATTAGATTAAGGTTCGCAGGCCTAACTGCGAGTTTTATTAACGAAATCGTAACGAAATCCACGATATCACATCACACATACAAATATTTGTCACTATTTAATGTAAAAAACAGGTTAAAAACATCAACCACTAAACTTTATTATATACCTTAATGCTCAAATATAAAGTTTAAGTTCAGTCATCAAGTTGCAAAACAAAGTATGAGAAAAATATGTTTCTTCTAACTTAACACTAACCTATACTTAACTTTTAAGCAATAAGGTTAAAAACATAATGTTGACAAATAAGACCACAAGTGTGGTGGAGTTTTTATTTTTCGGACTATTTATAAATTGCTTATCGGAAATCTAGTGTATTCTTGATCAAAGAGTGAAGTGGCCGAACATCATGTCCATTTCAACTGGGGATAATCTACTTTCAGCAGCCGGATACATTCGGACTGTAAAATTTTTCACGGTTTTCACTTATGAGAAAATATAGTTTCATACTGGTATAATTTTTTTAATTATGTTTAATAGGTCAAACTGTTTCGCTGAGTCTCAAAAACTGCGCGGATTTGTATTTAATTTAGACTTATGATAGGGTAGGGAAGGGCAAACATGAAAATAGAACAAGGGTAGGGGGTTTATCCAATCCCCTTTCTGTCCGTCGTAGTTTTACTTTAACAAATTATATATCGATACTATAGAAAATTACTATGTACCGTATGTTTTCCTATTCATTATTTGAAACTATATTTTCACAGAATTGACAAACCACACTAGAACAAAAATCCCCAAAAGTTCTAACGATCGAATAAAAAAATTAATATTATAAAGTTTGGCTGTGTCCCTATCAATTGTACAGAATTCACTCACGTAATACTTACTAACGCTCATTTTTTAATAACATCAGTATTACTTTTAAGTCTTTTTTTGGCATAATAAATGTTGTGAGTACACTGGTGAGAATAGCTCACCTTTTATTTTGTAAATTCTTGAATATTTATTATCAATTTAAACCCTAGCAAGCATGGTTGTCATGCAGCTGGAGTATGAAAATAATTCAGGGTCAAAAAACGACCCACAAAATTTGCTATAAAGTCTAAAAAATAATATTTATCTCTAAACTTCCTGTTACTTAGAAGTGGCAAAGTAATGGCAGTGTACAATGTTTATAAACTTTCACTAAACTCTTGTATTCGATCGATTTTCTCTGTCATTATCAAACACATATCCTGAGCAGTGATGTAGCTATGTAACGGTTTCTTATCGCTTTTGACTCAAACGTAGTGTGCTGGGGTGCTTCCTTTTTTGTAGACCATAGTTGTTGCCATGACAATTATTATTACAGTAAGATATCATATACCTAGTCGTCTCGAAACAGATGATGAGTGCGCGTCGCCACGGTAAAAGACATGCACCTGACAAAATCTGTCATTTGTGGATGTGAGGGAATGAGCCTCATCGCTGCGGGACACCTAATCAACTCTTATATCACATCTACACCTAAGTAGGGCTCCTTCACTCGACCGTACTTACAGCGATGAATGCCTACACTTTCGCGCGGTCCCGGCACCGCTTCGCCAGTCGGTTGTTACCGCTGCGAGGGGAGTGCGTGGTTGGTGGGCGCGGGGTCTTAGTTCGGCAGCCTCGTAAGAAACGAGCCTTCACGGATGAACCTAAACGTCACGGATATTGGACTCAAAATTGTGTGGGTACTTGATCTTGGGGAGTGAAATATCTGCTCTAATCTGTGACCTAAGCTTCAGTCTTGCACCATACTGTCATACACTCGTCAAGCTGTCGGGTTGCCCTCATCCTATTCGATCAATTCCCAACAGACCATCCCCACTCTCGCTCTACTTCTTCGTCTTTTTGTTTAGAGTTAGTTATTCAGGCAAGTAGGTATTCGTTTAGTGAAATACCTACTTGCCTGAATAACTAACTCCCTATCTGACGCGCACTTATCATTATAGATATATCACTCTCCGTGTGTAGCATTAATGATACTCATTAGTTCCCTAGTCTGTATGTAGACCCGGCACGCTACGTTTTCGGTAGGAACCCTAATCTTTAGGAAGAATCTATTTTTCCACTCGCCCGATACTTTCAGTGTTTTACCTTTTTGTACAAATCTACACAAGTAAGCATTTGATCTTTAGTAAGCACTTTATTCCTTTTAAAATAAACTCTGAATACCTGGTGGAATATAGGAGATTACAAATAAAAATTTTCATAATAAGGAGGTGTATGAGAAACTATTTGAAATAAGTAGCATCTTGAGTTAATACTTGTCAGATAAAGGTTGTGGTGGACAATCGCTTGTGCATTTCCTCAGATCTGGCATGCGTTGCACTGAATGTCTTGTCATAGCAGTACTTTTTGTGTATATCACAGGCTGGCTGCTACTGACGCCACTGCATTTCCATCTACTTTGCTATCACAGTAATAAAAAATGTGTACATTAAAACAAACTTGTGTTGTATTTTAACAGTACCTAAGCAGTCATTGATATGAATGACGCACCGAGTTTGAGAGTATGATCGGCTTTGTAGAGCATCGTCTCGTACACTGGTATAAATGACAGCGACGCTGACATGCATACCAGTATCGCCCCCTTCTCAAGTTCGATGTGTCATATATATTCCTGGGTACTGTTTGGTTTTGTCTCGAAAATTGTGTGCCATGACTTTTGAGTGATATTTTCGCCTCTCTGTGTAGGTACTTGATATGTATCAAGATATGTACAATATATACTTGTCTACCGGCTCGCTGGCGCAAATTTGACACTATATTTGAATGGTAGAAGAACGGCTTTGCCTGCTTTGAAATAAGGACGAAAATTATTTTAATCACAGATGACAGTATGTCTCAAAAAGTAACAGCATTTTGGACCTTATTTTTATGCCGGTTAAGTTTATTTTTAAGGTTTGAATTTTTTCAATAGTCTCTTCTTCACCCGTCGAGTTTGTGCGGGTCTATAAGAAAGATAGGTGAGTGAGATAGATCTATTGTAGGTGTAATAAACCTGAATGTAACCAAATTAAGATGTATTGGTAGCCGATCCAAAGTCTATTATTACTTACTACTATTGTCTATAACTTAATGAATTTATTATAACTACCTATAAAGGACTGTGTTTTTCGTCCAATCTTATGTCGATGTACCTTAGCTGTATGTCTTTCTTACTGTGCATTTTGTCTTTAGGCGGTAGGTCACAGTACCTATAACTTGATATATTCGAAAAATTTACGATATTTATGGGTAAACTGTCTCTTTTTCTGAACATGATGATATTGCAATTTAGAACTCACTAAAAATATTTGCTCTGCTGCAGTTGGCTAGAAAGGAGTAAGTATAGTAGAGTTGTAGCATTTTATTAAGGTTTGGTAATATCTTCTACCTTCCCATGTGCGAAAAATATACTACCTACGTACTTTATGTATGCAGCAGTTGTAGCCCTTGATAAGGCTATACTTGTGACCTACACCCACTTATTTACCTATGCATTTATTTTATACAATTGACTTGTCCACTTGTGTCCTTTCTGTACATAATAATTAATTATTATTGTAATGATTGTCTTGAAAATCAAATTTTCGAATTACATAGTTCGTTTTATAAAATTAAACGGTTTTGGAGGCTAAAGTAGGGATAAGGAGAGGAGTATTGGTGCCTAATTTGTGGCCATTTGTGAAAATGACTGAGCAGTGTTGCCATTTTATATCGTTATCGCATAAACGTAGCTTAGACGTTATTTATTATGTTCTGACGGCTGGCGGCTCGACGCGGCTCAGCGGTACGGAATATAGAGTTGATTATTTGTGTGAATCTTGCTTTTGCCACAATATGCTTCGTCTCGCGCGAAGATGCTTAGAAATCCTGGAATATGTTTGAATATGAATTTTACAAACTGTAATAGGTATTTAAGTTTGCTATTGCCGCATCGCCGTTTTTTTGTAATTTGCAGAAATAATGTATTCTATAATTTGTACTTCTGTATAATATTTTAGTTTTAGACGAATATTAGGTTATATATTAGTTGTAAAATATGTTGCAAGAGAATGATTTAAAAAAATAGTAAAATAAAAATTAAAAATTGCATAATTATGTTTGTTGTTTAAAAAATGTTTATTGAAGATTCCTTTATAGAAAAAAATTATTTTCGAAGAGATATAGTTTTAATGCCCGCCATAATGAAGAACTGTTGGAGCCCTCTCAGCATGAGTCATAGTTTGCAAGTATATTGTGCAAAAATTACAAAATGTTATGCAAAATTGTTGTTTGTTTGGATTTGTTTGCATCAAATTATTACACTTTGCATGCACTAATAGCCCATTTAATATTAAGCAACATTTGAAATTGAACTTTGTATGAATTTATGACTCATGGTTGAGAATTTATTTAAATTTAGCGTTTGTGCTTTTTGACTATTGGAATGTAGTGTATGAGAGCCATTACGCACTGTCGACTAGTCGCCGGAGTAAGTCTCTCGGCGACCAAACATAGGATGTCGACTGGCGACCAAGTGCGTAAACACCTATTTAAACTATATAAAGTCACAGTCGCTGTCGACCAAGTCTCGGGCGACCAGTCGACAGTGCGTAATGGCTCTAAAACAGCCAGGGAATGCAGTGCAAAACAATTACCTTTTTTTCTTGCAAATTGATTCTGATTTACAGCAGAAATAATTAATAAATTCTACATCAATTTGTGTGGAAGTAATATATCAAAGGGAAATCAATGTCTACATCCTTCTTAGTTACCTGATACACTGCATTTGATTGGTCAGAAAGTGTAGGAAATTACGTAAACTTATGTTTAACTTTAGGATATTGCTTCGCATAATACATAGTTTGTTAATTTAGATATTGTTGTGTTGGCAATGATTGAACTTCCAGAGAAACACTTGTGGCAACTGTAGATAGGATGGATTGTATCTAACAAATGTTTATAAATAAAATGTATCATAAGTGGCATGTGTTTCTGTTACTCAATTACCCCATATCTTAACAACTTGCATTTTTGGTAATTATATTGGCTTAGTGGAAAATATGATCACATTTGCTTAGCTTTTGAACATTATTTATTTTGTGGAATTACAAAAACTGCAGTAAATACTGGTAAAATAGAAAATATATCACATCTTATAGGAATATTGTTTATTAACAAGTTTTTCAATTAAAAATTTAAAATCAAATGATTCATAATATTCACAATTTATTTTCTTATTTGACAATATCCAAGGCTGTATGAAATCTGATGAAGGAGTTTTCTTAATTTTTCTGTGCACTGAGTGTGTATGTTTACACAAATAATATCACAAACAGTCTGCTCTACAACTAGTTAGACGTTAGGACATGCTGTCGATGAGCGATGCTCTCATTGTGGATGTGATCGCTGTGGGCTTGGCATCGTTCAACTTGAACACACTTTCAATAACTGAGATTTCTGTTGATGTAGTGTCCAGACCACAGAATGCGCACCAGTCGTTGACCACCATCCCCGCGGCAATGACTTCACTGCCTCTGTTTACTGTGCCCGCCACCAGCGGCACTTGTAGGAGAGATGACAACTCATCCTGATCTTGGATTGTAGTTTTCGGATGCACGAGCCCACCGCGATTACTGAGCGCGGCGTAAGATCCGACGAGGACGTTCCCAGCCACCGTCTGTCTGAACACCTCCACGTCCAGGGTGTCTGCGAGGATCTCCTCTGTGTCGCGGTCAAGGTCGGGGTGCACGAGGGCTACATAGTCGTTGCAGGCGATCACGTTACCGAGCGCGCTTAGCCGCTCCTCCACGCGCTGCACTTTGATGGTGTCCGGGAGACTGTTTCTAATGTGTTGCAACTCTGTGTCTGTTGTCGATGATGGAACCAGAAGTCCGTTTTTGTTGCCCACCGTCATGCGGCCGATGATCCGACACCCGGCGACGCTCATGTGCACCACAGGGATGGTCTCTGACAACTCTGCCTCAAACACGCTGTAAAAGTTCTCCGATCCACCGATTGCGACGAGACAATAGGAATTTGTCAGTTTACTAAACACCCCAACCTCATTGTTGTTTTCGAATTGGACGCGAACTGCCATGATTTTGAATTATTCAAAACTTACTTGTAATTACAAAGTATTTCACAACAATAACTCTTCACGTGGGGAGAAAAGAAAAACACGGGGATCTTCGTTCAAATGGGTTAGGTAGGTACATTTACGTCAATTTGACAGCTACATTCGTTTCGCAGTCTTCTGAATCTCGCTGGTGTGTTTCTTATCAAATCGTCATACATGTTTTGTACAATAAGTCTCAGCCTTTCTTGCATGCTATTCATATTATCTTTCTCCCTCTTATGCTACGGTATTCCGATTCCGATGTCATTATGATTATGACATCGGAATCGGAACGCGACGCGCTTTATGTCAGTAAATAGCTTACGAGTGCGTTCAGGGATAAAAAAATATTTCTTAGTATTCGTTCAAGGAGTGTGGTTTGTTTTTGCAAGGTTTTTGCATTGCAAACTATTTTGTGATAAAAAAAAATAAAAAAAAAACATTCTGACAAAATCTATGAGGTCTGCCAATACTTGACATCACCCGTAAAAGTTATTAAAATGGATGAAATTATTTAATTTTTATTATTTCATTTTTATAAAAAATTCAAAGTATGAATAAATGTATTCGCGATGAAGATGAAAGATGCGTAAATTCGTAATACTGAATGGTTTAGTGGATTGCAATGACCCGGAGCTATTCCCAAGTGATGTTATTCAAAACGCGAGGCAGGTTGTGATTTCTCCAATCACATACACGCCGAAAATCCAACAAGCTTTGCAAAGAATTAATTTCAGATATCACAGGCCTTACAGTTACTCGAGTTTATTACGGGTAATAATTTATTATATTAGTAAATAGTTTGTAAAGTAAAATCAATGTTGTTTCCTAGTAGTACAAAGTGGAATTTGTTTCGATTCGGCGAAATGTGACTCAAATAATAGAAGTGGAAAAAATAAATGGCTAAACGTTATTAGCTTATTTAGAGCACTTTAAAACTACACCACCTTAGCACCTTCTCCAGAATCTTCAACTCTTATGATTTCAAAAATTACAAAAGTCTTTCCAAAGTCATTCACAATCTTGCTGTTAATCCAGGAATGTAATGTTGGGGAGGGTGAGACCCTGTTGATGTTCTGGGGCTACGAGCAAGCTAGCTCCGACAGCAAGGCCACTATAAGCATGTCCACCGATAGCTGCACCTCCTTACATATACCGGTAAGATCCCTTCAAATGCAGAAGCCGCAGAAGTGGTACAACACAGCGGCAGGCCCCAAGGAAGGCGTATGATAATATCATAGATAATACCTAGTTAAGTATGCGAAAAAGGGTAGAAAGGAATTGTCCCTGCAGAGAGACAATAGGTACAGCTACATGGGCGTACCCACGGTGAGGCAAATGCTGCAGACCCGTACTTAACTAAAACTATTTTTCGTTATGAAAAAGCGACCAATCACATGCCAGATGTAAGACGCGATATAGATTTCCGTCCAAGTGATTAGTTGATTTTTAATACGCTTTGCCCTTTGCCTTGACGCATTCATTACGCAATAAGGCTGCTCGTCACTTTCCTAGGATTATTACTAAATTAAATTGTAATTGGTCACTTAGGTGAGTACTGCACTAAAATCCCAGCGTGATAAGGATAAGGAGTTGCGTTCCACTGCACAACAAACTGAGATCAGCTGTCGTTATTCTGCAGTCTCTTCACCAGGTACGCACTTACACTGCTGGGCCACCAGAGCCACCTGACGACGAGGTTTCTTGAAGTTGTCCTTATCTTTTTATCATATGTGACATACGAAAACATCAGGCATTTCACCAGGTCTATTTTTTAAATTCAAAACGTGCTACACTATAATTCGATAAAGATTAGGCAATATAATAGTTCACTGCTGCTCGGAGGAAGAGTAAACTAGCTAATAGCTCTTGATGGGATCACGTCCTATAGGCAGTTGATCGCGAGTTTTGCCAATAACAAATTCAGACAACTGCTACTGAGAATCAATAACACCTTGCCTAAACTGGGAATCGAACCCAGAACTAGGCCAAAGACGCAGAAATGTAAAGAATGCAATAAAATTGAACAGCGAATCCAAATGAAACGGATGAGCAGCGTCAGATGCGCGAGCGCATAGCGGACTCGCTGACGTTCTCCTCGCCCGCGTCGTCGCTGCTGCAGCCAGCCGGCCGCTCCATGTCGATCCTCAGCTCCGTCTGCGCGCTGCTGCTCAACAAACAGGTACCAGTATCGCCTAAATCATAAGGCTAAAGGTCCTCACCTGGATGGGAGGCCACTTCTATTGCCAATAAATTATTGCACTACAAAAGTTTGGACATAATACCTATTTGTATAAAATCCCGCCTTTTTTCCATGGAGGTAGGCAAACACTACAGAAGGCCACCTGCTACAATCCTTTCATAATTAAAATAAAATACTCCTTTTGCTTCGTTTACTTTCACATATCTAGTCATGATCTAGTCATACACTCACGCTGGTAATGTTGCGTCCCACTCCCCTCCCGGCATTTCACTCACGTACGCCTTGAATAGCCTTTTATAATAGTCGACTTTCATCCTCTCAACATGACCAAACCATCGTAGCGTACTCGTTTCAAACTTTGTCAATATTAAATTATTATTAAAGTTAATAATTGGTGTTTTAACGAGGAGCTCGTGGCTAAATAATAATAGCCGCACGGGTCGACCTTCAAGGTTAAGCAACGCCTGGCGAGGTCGGTCCGTGGATGGGTGACCACTTCAACATACCGAGTTTCCTCCGTGCCTCGGAAAGCACGTTAAGCCGTTGGTCCCGGCTGCCATTTGAAGATCTTTGCCAGACGGGTAGTCTGAAGCTTGAGATCTAACACCAGTCTTGCCAAGGGGTATCGTGTTACCCAGTTACTGGGTTGTGGAGGTCAGATAGGCAGTCGCTCCATGTAAAACACTGGTACTCTGCTGAATCCGTTTAGACTGGAAGCCGACCCGAACATAATTGGGAAAAGGCTGGGCAGATTGGTTAATAGTTGGTGTTCAATCGTGGTTCTAAGCTTATTTTCCTGAACGAAAAAATTATTTGACAGAATATTTGTGTTCACGAATTTTGACAAGTTTTTCCACAATAATGTTATTAGATCACCACGCGAGATACGCCGTTGTTTAGAAATGTAAAATTTTGAAGTTGGAACCACCGGATATTTTACTTTATTTCAATGGCACTGTTTTGAATACAACTTATCTTAACAAGTGTAAAGTAAGGCCCTGCATCGTTAGGGCACACACCCCACCCCGAAGGAGGTGTCCAGCTTCACCGGCAGTATCCGCTCGGACAACATCTGCCGCATCTGCTTCGGCGGCGAGTCTGCGGAGCGCCTGGTGCGGCCGTGCTCATGCAGGGGCACCATCGCCGCGGTGCACCGCACCTGTCTCGAACGCTGGCTGCTGCAGGCCGCCACCTCCTACTGCGAGCTGTGCAGGCACCACTACGTCGTCACCAGGAGCCATAAGTGAGTCGCTTTGTAGTTCTGAGGACACGATTTCGCCTCGATAGTGAGAGTCGATCCTCAGACTCCTCAGAGTGACGTGACAGCGCCAGGTGTACAGTTATTTTAACCGAGTTGAGTAGAGTGATTCTCACATTATTTGATATCTCACGCCTGTCATTGCCATTATCTTGGTTATCAATCAGCTAGCTCTTGACTAAGGTGCCTTCCTCGCTCACCGACCCGGTGAGGAAGGTTCATAACGAGGTAACCTCGTTTAGATATCATCCAAATTCCTCGAATCGTCGTAGATATCATCCAAATTCCTAGAGTCTATTACAAGCGCTTTCGTCCAGATGGTCATGGATGCGCTCCATGGCAGAGTGGGCGATGTCAGGACGAGGGCGCGCGCTGGCGGCCGACGTGTGGCGCGCGCTGGCGCTGGGCACGGCCAGCGTGCTGGGCACTGCGCGCGCACTGCACGCGTGTGATGCCGTGCTGCAGGCCGGCGCGCGCAGAGGCGGTGGCGCCGCGCTCGCGGCCAATCTCTTCTCGTCGCTGCTCATTGGAGTTATCGGTGAGTGGATGGTGAACCATCTTCCTGAGGCCTTATTATGCCTTATTGTCATCATGATTCCGTTGTGAAAAAGGGATAGCTCTGTGTCTCTTTCACATCTAAAAACATGACTTCTTTAAGACATCGTAGGTACCCCAGCCTTTGTCCCATGATACTTGGAGTGGGACAAAACGTTTTCTATTTCCATTCTCATCTGTGAATCATCTCGTTATCGTTCACGCTCTTTTTTTTCAGCTTTTTTTTAACATTCCTCACACAATTCATCATTCCACACATGTTTGCCCTGTGTTTAACTCTCCTTTCATCTATAATTATATTCATTAGTCTTTTTGTCACACGAGTTACAAATAATAAACCAAACCAAATGTTGGCAGTTACATTCATTTTTTTTAAGAATTTAGCGTCTTCTGCCTCGCCACTTCCCGATACTCGGGGTCTGCCTGGTCGTGAGTCGTGAGGCACCACTTGATCCGCTTATAAGCATCAGACGACGTTTGAAGACCGCACTTGTTCATGTGCTTCTGGACAGTCATCCAAGATGTCATCGGTCTATCTCTCTCTTTTGTGTGTCGTCATATTAAGGCACTTTTTCACGATTTGGTCATCGGTTCTCCGCTGTACATGACCGTACCATCGAAGTCTGGATTCGGTTAATTTTTCGGCAATGGGTGCTTAAAACTACCCAGTACATACTCGTTTCGAATTTTATCATTGAGAGATCCAGCTCAGGCTCAGCATGCGCATCTCTGTCCGTTCTCCGTCGTCATTGTGTGCAGTTTCTGCTCGTCAGTCTTTTTCGTAGCCCAGCAGCCTAATTGCGTAAGTGAATTTGACAAGGCAAAGCCCTGCTGCAATGGTGGGTAGATTATCTAACGTAAACATACCTCTCGAATGGCGCGAGGTGAAAGTCATCTTCATACCAAAACCTGGAAAAACTGATTACACACAACCCAAACATTATCGCGAAAAACGGGCAAAAAATCACGTTTGTTGTATGGGAGCCCTACTTAAATATTTATTTTATTCTGTTTTTAGTATTTATTATTATAGCGGCAACAGAAATACATCATCTGTGAAAATTTCAACTGTCTAGCTATCACGGTTCATGAGATACAGCCTGGTGACAGACGGACAGACAGACAGACGGATCGCAGAGTCTCAGTAATAGGGTCCCGTTTTTACCCTTTTGGTACGGAACCCTAAAAACACACCACTTTCATAGGCACTACAACATAATACTCACAGAAGAACGATGTGACTACTCAGGCCCGAAAGATATGAGAGTATACACCGATGGATCGAAGACTGACTCCGCTACCGGAGTCCGAGTCTTCTCACACGATTTCAATTTAAATATATCCAGACCGCTAGGAGGGTTCAACACCGTCTATCAGGCGGAGTGTGTGGCCATCATACAAGCGGTCCACGCCCTAGAAGCGAGGGTTACGGACACCGACATACGGAATCTCTCCGACAGCGCATCACGTCCTCCAATCCTTACGGAAAAAATATATTACATCAGAACTAATACTAGAATGTCACAACGCACTAGAACAAATAACTGTATCTAGTCGTAACACGGTGACAGTACAATGGATAAAGGGACAACGACGCGGCTGACGAGCTTGCGAGACGCGGATCCAGTACGGCGGTATATGGACCCGAACCTGTTGTACCCATCCCCTACAACCAAATACGCAGGTCAAAACGGAACCCTATTACTAAGACTCCACTGTCCGTCTGTCTGTCTTAAGGCTGTATCTCACGAACCGCGATAGCTAGACAGTTAATTGAAATGTTCACAGATGATGTAAATTTTTGCCGTTTTTTGCGATAATGGTACGGACCCATTCGTGCGCGAGCCCGACTCGTTGCGATAATGTTACGGAACCATTCCTGCGCGAGTTCGACTCGCACTTGGCCGGTTTTTACATATATGTATACAAATTCAAAAATATAAAGACATGGGTGTTGACTTGACGAAGAATGACTAATTCCTTAAATAATGGCCTGCAGTGGTCCAAATATTCTGCTTCACTCATCGCTCTGATAATTTCTTTTTGCACTATGAATGCTATTTCGCTCTTGCTCTACTGAATTACCCTATATAATAACTAGGCCGTAACGCAATACTGATGAGACATACCCATGATAAGCAAATAAGACTGTTTTTTATTGGACACTAGTCTTAACTTGCGAAGCGCATAACTTATCAAACTTATCAAGCTTACTGCATATTCTTTCTACATGTTCCTTCCAGTTCAATTTGTTGTCAATTACTATACCTAAAAATAAAGCTGATGGTTCTGGTTGTAGAATTCTACAACCAGAACCATCAGCTTTTTCAACAACATCAGCATCAGCTTTTACTGACAAGGTATTTAGGTCTCGCTTCCAGATCTTTAGGGTGGGTCTGATACACGAAAGTTTGAGGAATATCGGACATGTCCTTTGCTTTTGTAGAAGGATACCAGAAAACTCTTTATCCAAGCTTTTTTCAGTTTTTTTTATAAGAGTCCCCAAATCCAGCCGATTGCCTTAGGTATTCGTGTTGCTAATTGTCACCGATTCACCATAATCACAGCTGTTTTCCATGGTCACACCAGGCGCGCTCAACGGCCTGCTGACCACGTGGATGCTGCTGAAGATCCAGGAGCACCAGATGTCGTGGCAGGCGTGGCGCGACAGCACGCTGCACGTGCACGTGACGCTGGGGGATGAGGAGAGGACCCTGACGCCGCAGACGTCGGAGGCCACTGTGGTCGGGGACGAGGACGGTAACGCCACAGCTGACAGAAGCACCAATGTTGCTGACCCTTTTATGGTTTCTCTTCCATATAATCTGCCTGAATCGTGAGGTTAGCATTTTTCTTCTTAGAGTAGTTAAGTATTAAGGTTTGATTTGGAGCATATGGCGGTAGATAAGAAGTTTGTGGACTATTTTTAACCGACTTACCAAAAAGGAGGAGGTTCTATGTTCGACTTTGTTTGTTTTTTAGGGTTCCGTACCCAAAGGGTAAAAACGGGACCCTATTACTAAGACTCCACGGTCCGTCTGTCTGTCTGTCACCAGACTGTATCTCATGAACGGTGATAGCTAGACAGCTGAAATTTTCACAAATGTTCTATTTCTGTTGCCGCTATAACAACAAATACTAAAACAGAATAAAATAAATATTTAAGTAGGGCTCCCATACAACAAACGTGATTTTTTGCCGTTTTTTGCGATAATGGTACGGAACCCTTCGTGCGCGAGTTAGATTCGCACTTGGCCTTTTTTTTGTTTCTGTTCACCGATTTCTCCGTCAATTGTTCTTTTTTTGTATGAAAGAGTATGTTCCGAAATTGGTCCCATTTTAATTTGGTGAAGATCTGGTGAAGAACTTCTGAGATATACAATAGAACTCTTCAATAAATGACGGCAAATCACTTGGGATTGCTGCAATCGCATGTCTGTTTATTGAATATACCATTTCATAACGCGCTAGTACGCTCTACAGGGGTACGCAGATGTGTACAGTTCACCTTGGTACACCCTCATTTCACCGGTTATGTTCAAGATTCATGGTATTCGGGTAATCTATTCTGGCATTATAGGTACCTTACTAAAGGCAAGTTGCATAGGTACAACTAAAAAGTGAAAAATAAAAATATTTATCTACCGACTTCTTTAAAAATATTTTTTTTTATTGTAGTTATGCAACTTACATTTTTCATCTATTGACCCGACTTGACTGTCTTCTGCTTACTAAGCTGATCAGAGTGAGATGCAGGCAGGAGTGCTTGTATCGAAATTATGTCACGATCAAGCTTACTTAAGTTTCAGGTTTACCATTTACCATTATGTACTCTATATCACTTTATGAGTTATATCGTAACACATAACATTGACTGACGTAGATACGTCATACCAACGCAAAATATGCAACTAACGACCACCTCTGACGATGTCTATCAGCGAGATTCAAAGGTGCTCCATCATTCACCTATTTGGCTTACCTATAACGTATTATGGAGTGAGCCTATCGGCAACGTTCCTTATCTTTGTCAATAGATTTCTGATATCGAAGAATTCAGAATAATAATTATTTTTTCCACAGATAATACAAGTATCCTCGGTACTAGACATATCAAATCGCAAAAAAGTACATTCGTATAAATTAATTCGGCCATATTAAAGAAGAAAAGAAGTCTTGCACAGTTGTGAATGAAAAAGTAAAGTTTGCTCCTACTATGGTGTCGCTCACGTTTATATGCTTCGTTCTGACATCTGTCATTTGTTTCATCTTTTTATCGGCTTTGGTAGCGCTACAGTTCTTCAGAGACAGCCCTTTTGTCACGCAGTATATAGAAGGAGCATAGAAATTACCTTGAAACAAGATAACACAAGACGGACGATAATGTAGCGTTTATAGAGCCACGACCAACGCCATCTTTCTTTTTCTTTTCCATGATTCTATTTTGGGTAACTTAGATTATAGTGCAATAAATTAAATTTCTATCCGTTTTATGCTGTTTTCTTTGTTAATTTTGGAACTATTGCAGACATTGAGAATTATGCTCATATTAAGAGTGTTTCAAATATCAAGACGTTTTAAGCTTAGCTCACATTGAGTCAATGTAAATCACAAATTATATAGTAAATAATACACAAATATTTTGTTAATCAATATTTATTTCATTATCAATATAAATTAACATAATAATCATATAATATTATCAAATTTCATAAAAATCAGTAGCGAATACATCAAGCCGCTGTTATTATTAATGTCAAATTCATATAATATGTTAAATGTAATCGTGAAACAGTATGTACACTGATAAACAAAGGATTCTACTCTCTTATGTGGGTATATAAGTGCAAGCGATCCTCCGCAGTGCGTATACACTATGACCTAACAGTAGTCGCTCGATATAGGTATAAATGTTAGTTAAAACTTACAAGCTAACGTAGAAAAAATCACATCTTGAGATTATAATAAATAGGAGGACTGTATCGAGACAGCGCTTGGAGATACGAGTTGGGCGGACACGGACATATAAACATTTATAACAAACGAACAAATCAACAACATACGCTCTTTGGATTTATAACACACTTCGTACGAACTATTTGTGACTACAGCGTTCAACTACTCGGCGCAGGCGCCTGACTCCCCACGAGCGAGAACACCGTCCACTGTCAGTACAAAACCTTCTAAAAGGATGGACCAACTAATTTATGAATGGAAAATCTAATGACTAAACCATTGGAGCCTTCTAAAAATAATCGCCAACTTAGACGTAAAGGAAGTCTAATCAATTACTCCTCGAGGCTTTAATTGTTTGTACGACAGTACAGGGTGTCCTCGTTCCCTGGCTGGTTGACTGGTGACGGTCAGTCCTGGTCCTTGAACCGGCGGTAGATGGACTGGACATACGTGAACACGCACTTCCAGTCCGGCTTGCGCATCGTCACCATGTCGTCCACATCTAGCAGGGGGTAGATGCCCGCCTTCTCACTGGAAACAAATAGAAGAACTTATAAGTTTAGAATAAGTTGGTCAATGCTGCATGATCTTCCGTCTATCTGATCTAGAAAACTTTATACGCATCTTCATAACTTCATTTTATATGCCATATACGTCGACTTACCATAGAGTGCAATCTTAAGAACATATAGCCTATTTTATAATAATAAAGCTCATGTTGATGTTTCTAAAACCACATTGAAAAATTAAATGGCCCGCCCTTTAGAACAGATACTATTCTTTGTTTGGTAAATGCTCTAGTTCGATACTTACTCGGCAATTTTGAAGGCGAGCGTGAAGTTGTGTCGGCGTTTCTCAGGCGACAGCTGTGAGTAGTCGAAGGCGTCAGGCAGGAAGTGGTGCACCAGTGCGCAGAACGCCAGCCCGTCCGCCCAGCTCGTCGAGAAGTTCTCCAGCTTCACATTCTGGAGGAACAGTTAGAGAAACATTGTACTTGCTGGACAATGAGGAAGAATTTACTTGTTCGAAAAAGTTTGTTAGTTATTGAATTTGTTTTAACTGCGGACTTTTGTAAGCCAACTGAAATAAACAATGGAAATGTATGGCCTTAAAATCCAGCACTTTACAAGTCAAAGATTAATAAAATGATTGTCGGCAAAACATTTGTTTAAAAAATTCAAATGGTTTCATAAAAAATATTGTTACAAGCTACGTATATTTGGGTGATTGGGGAATTGCTAATATAAGAGTCTACACAGTGGAGCAGTACTTGGGAGTGTTCAGATTCACCCAATGTATTTACAAGTAATAATAGCCAAATGTACTTGGACATTTCTACAAAAAGTTAAAAACACAAAGTCATGCATAACCCTGGAAAGTCATATTCACAATTTTACACTTCAGTTGACGTCCTTTTATTTATATATAAACCCATGCTTTTTTAATTTCAAATAAAAAATGATTATAAAATTAGTCCTTGTTGGTTTGTTATAAAATTCACAAAAATCACATATTCGAATTATAGGTACAATTTCGTCCCAATGTTTCATATTAGCTATTAAAAATATACATAGTTCATGTATACATGTGAATACATAATTACACTGTGAAACCAAAGCAATATAATTTGGTCGTTCAGTAACAGATGAATAAATAAACAATAACTAGTGAAAATAACACAACGTATAAAATATATACAGGAAAGTAGCAGCCAAAATGAAGCGATAAGAGAAGCGTGGAGTATGAGTGGTAGTGACGTCATTGACGTGTGTGTTAATACTAGGTGCGCGTGCGCAGCGTTCGCTACCAACATGCTACATCTCGATAACGCGGTTAAATCCGTTAATTCCGAACGCCCTGACTTCAAGGCAGATGCAGATTTTCAAACATGAGTTCAATTCGGCTTTCCACCAATTGTAAATTTTGACGAAAATATGCATTTGCCTAATCTAACCGCATTTATAACCTCCCCAATACGTTTATTTACACTATCTTAATACTAAAAACCCATAAACATCTAAAAATAACACAGAAAATCTTTTTTGGTGTGCAGTACATCTACGTAACCCAAGTTTATCTAGACGACGTCATAGTGTACGCAGTGGGGGTGTTGCGTGCGGACGGAGAGGAGGGCGGGAGGTGTGGAGTGTACCTCGTAGTCCCGGGTCTTGTCGCGACACCACTGCAGCAATCGTTCTTTAATAGTGACGGCGCTGGCTTGCAGCGCGGGGTCCGTGAACTTGAAGTAAGGCTGCGCCGGAGAGCCCGGGCTCTGCGGGGTCTTGGGCGAGCTACAACCGGCAACCAGCACGCATGTTAGTCACCGAGGCTCTCTACTGCGACCTCGCCGGTTAGTCGTCGACGGTCAAACTATTAGTTCGTGTGTCACATCGTGTGCTACGGAACGCGTGTGCTATTAATGGGGGTCGCAGGTTATTTACAAGAACGCGTGCTGATCTCATGTCAACTAGATGTCAAGCTATCAGCCGGGCTTCGTTTATGAACGATACTTTATGTTCTCATGGCAGGGTAGGTACACACGTGCGATTATTGGCAGAGGCCTCGTATGTCCTTAGCCTTATATGCTTCTCGGCAAAAAATGATTATCGTATTAAGCGACTAATATACATGTTATATGCATCATTAACTTGTATATTTACTTGTATCTAATCCTTATTCGTATCCACAGATATGGCTGCCAAAAATAAATAAAATATATTGCATTACATTACGTATGAAGCGAAAGGATCTTATACATAGAATATAGTACTTGAATGGTAAGGAGTCTTATGTATTGGTCGTTTCTTTCATGTACGATATGGTCTGAAGTTGGTGCGTGGTTTTAAGGAAAAGGAAGGATGAGACTTACTTAGGACTGTTGGTTGAGTTCTGTTTTTCGAGCTGCCGGAACTTGGCAAATGGCGAGACGGGCTTGGGCGCCGGCCTGGTCATACTCTCTATCACTGTAAACATATAAAATATCCATTTTACAACAATTCGTTCAATCTACTTTTTATCTTTAATGATGAGGGCTAAGTAAAGACAACTTACCTTTAGATGTTTTAGTGGTGGTAGTGCTACTGCTAACAGTTTTTTCTGACGAGTTCCTCCTCACGCTCGATGTCACAGTTACTTCCTCTTCCTCTGCAAAGAGAGAGTTAACATTAGTCACCGTTCCTAGCACGTGGACACAGCTAACACTAACTCGAAACACTTGGAAAACAATCAGCAAGACAGTACAACGATAACCTATAAGCTATTAGTCAAATAACACGGTTACAAGGGCGCGGATGAAGATGGTACGGAGGTTACGAGCACATATGTACAACGACGTGATAGCGCGGGCGCGGGGCAGGGGGGCCGGGGGGCATGCGGGGCGGCAAGCACATCCCACACACACACGACTCACGCGCGTCTCGCTCGTCTCCCGCTCCTAACTAGTGGAATGTTGCGACGCTACGCTACGCGAGCGCCGACACCAGGTCTTCGAATGCGTCCTCGGTGTTGCTCTCGTCCAGGAACTGCAGCTCCGACACCGTGGGCATGGTGCGGCTGCGGCCCAGCGAGTAGGCCTGCGGCGGCGCGTACGACTGTCGCAGCGCGCGCGGCCTCGCCGAACCGCCGCCCTGGGCTGGCCGCATGGGCTGTAGCTGCTGTCCAGAGAAATACGCCTCTACCGTCCGCTTCTTTTCCGTTACTTCCTCGCGGGCGATCCCTCCCTCATACAACTTAGGCACAGCTAGCAGGTGCATGGACTTGGCGCGTGCGACCACTCGGCGCGGCGAGGCCGCCTTGGGGCTGACGACCATCTGGTGCCACGAGCCCGACCTACTCAGCGGGTTGGAGCCGAGGCTGCCAGCGGACTCGCTAGAGAGCACGGACTCGCGGGACGCGGCGAGCGCGCCGGGGGACTGGGGAGCGTGCGGGGAGGCGGGCACGAGCAGTGGGGAGCGGCCGGTATGTACAGAGGCCCGTACCTGCGACCTCGCAGTCTCGCGTTTTTTCCGTTCGATCTGCGCGATGACATCGTTTTTCGGTGACGAGAACTTGTCGAGTGCGCCGCGCAAGCTGTCAGCCGCCGAACCTCGACGACCCTCGTCGTTACGCGTGCGCACGCCGGTCGTGATTGTCGCCGCGCCGCGCACCGGGCCGCGCATCACGCGAGTCACCACACTATTGTGCTCCGTCGTGACGCCTTCTTCTACGCCGTTAGTGTAAGACACGTCACCGTTCTGATAGGCGAGGGGCGACTCTATAGGGTTGGTGGCTCGCGGTGAGTACGGGCTGGAGGGCGCGCGCGGCTGCAGGGGCGAGGCACCGCTCCGGAGGCGGTCTGTGTCGTTGGTGACGACGTCTGGCAGGTAGTCCACCTTGTGGGCGCGAGCCTTCTCTATATCGGGCGTGCGCTGCAGTGGCACAAATGTGGAGATGCCGCCAGATGATGTGTAGTCAGTGATGGTATAGGCAGGTGGCGCGGGAGGTTTCCGTTCCGACGGGTCACTGTGGCCGTTCACGACTGCCTCACGCCGATTCTTTTCACGAATTTGTTTCTCATAAAACTCAATTTGTAGTTTTTGTGCATCTACTTTGGGCAAATAAGCATCTTGTGCTGGGAATTTGGTATCATCAATTTTCCGCACTAGTTCCGGAGCAGCGAGGTCATTCTGACTAGGTATGCTCTTCACCGGATAGTTTTGTATTTGCGGGAGCGTTTGAGCCGACTGTGCGGGCGAGTGGAACGCGGACGGTCTCTCCCGGTATGGGGTGGGCGCCGGCTCGGGTTTGTTGCTTTCGAACTTGGCGGCAGCCATACCAAGTACCCTCCTTGGTTTCTCTGAGTCTGTGGCCCAAGGCTTGCTCGGGACTGGTGGGCTCGGGGCAACGGGCACTGGGTTCACTGGGAAAGCGGGTGTATGATCAACCGTAGGGGAGGTCACGTTTAAGACGGACGGAGGACTCCATATGTAAGCGGGTGCCGCTGTCGGTGATGTTACTTTGGTTGGCGGTTTAAACGCAGACATAGGCGCGTGAGAGAACTGATTGACGGGTATAGGTCGCGCTACGAATGGTTTAACGACCATCAGTTTTGTGGGGGACTGCGGGACTGTCGGGTGTGACGGCGGTGCGGACGGTGCGGCGAGCGCGGGTGGCGCGGGCGCCGGCGGGAGTATTGGCGCTGACGACGGCGCCGTGATTGGCGCTGGGCGGTGCGTGGGCAGAGACGCAGGCGCGGGGAGCTGCGCGGGACGGTGCGTGGGCAGGGAGGCGGGCGCGGTGGCGGGCGCACTTGGTGGCGGCTGCGCTTGTCGCGGGATATGCACGCGCATCGGCTCCCTGCGTTCGTTCACCCACGGGGGTTTTACTATGTCATTGTTATTCTCGATAAAGAACTTTCTAGGTCGCGCGGCAGCCGGGTTCACCGTGGTTTCGTCAGCTGTACGCCAGAAGCGTCGCGCGGATGACGCACTGGACGACCTGCTGTTCGTCATACTGTTGTCCTCTCGCTCGCGACTCTCGAACGCGTTCTTAATGTTTCCGAATCTGTTGCTCCAGTTGGCGGGACCGGCGGCGGCTGCCTCGCGGTCGGCCGCTTCGTTCTTCTTCATGAACGCTACAAACTTCCTATCGTTCTCGGTCTGAGGCCTGAACTCGGGCACAATGGGCTGGGGGGATGTCTCGTCATCGTTGTCGCTGTCGAGGCGGTACCCGGCGAGCGGCCTGCCTATGTCGATAGTGTTGGCACGTTTCATACGTAACCGCTTGTTACTGCTATTTCCGTATCTACTGAATGGTTTAGAGTCATCCTGGGTGGCAGTAGGCGGTGCCGCAAAGTTGTAAGTGGGTGGGAGTGGCATGTATAGCGGGGCTCGTTTTGCGTCCTCGCGTTTATATTCTTTTTGTTGTATAGGCGCGGGCTCTACGGGTGCGCGTCGCGGTATGTTCTCCTTCTGAGCGTGCGTATCAAACTTGTTAGCGATGGCGGCTATGCTGCTCTTAGTGTCGGAGGGACGGCGGTCCATGCGTGGCTGTGGCTGGTAAGACTGTTGGAGCGGTTGCGGCTGATAAAGCAAGTGCGGTGCCTGCACGGGCTGAGGCTGGAACACTGGCTGCGGCGCGGGTTGCGGGGGAGGAGCCACCTGTTGGCGGGGCTGTTGTTGCAGAGGCTGCGGCTGGTAGGGCTGGGAGCGCAGCCCGCCCGCTTCAGCGACCGAGTGCCGGTAAAAGTCGGGTTTACGAGTGGTCGGCGCGCGCTTCTCCACGACAACGTGCGCGTCCTTATTCAGCTTCGGAGCTTCGTAGCTGACGGAGTGCGCTACTGGGACGGCCTTCTGACGGGCCGCAACCGCGTCGTGATAGCTAACGTTCTCGTCAATACTTTGTTTGCGTTCAGGAGTGGATGGTTCATCTGTGCTAGTTGCCATGGAAGCTGTGGAGGTGGCGCCCGAGGAGGGAGGGCCCTTGGCGCCGAGGGCCAGCTGGTCACGGTCCACGAGACGGCGCGCTTCTTCTAGCTCCTCGTGCGTGACGCCGACGGTGTGGCGCGCGGCGCGGCTGCGGCGCCGGGGCTTGCGGCGGCAGCCGTCCAGGCGGTCGGCAGCGTCCAGCGCGTCTTCCAGCCGGTCGGCCAGCGATAGCAGCGCGCGCGCCTGTGGGTGCTCGGTGGGCGGGGCCAGCGCGGCGCGCAGCCGGCCTAGCGAACGGCGCACGTCGGCCACCACATCCGCTGGGGCCGCGCCCAGCCCGGCCAGCAGCCGCTCGCCGCCGCCGCCCAGCAGGCCCTGCAGCAGCGGGAGGAGGAGGGACTCACCGCGACTGTCACCATCAGCTCCATCTGCCTCTCCTGCCGCCGCCAGCGCCTCCGTCACGGCGCTCGCGCATGCTGCCGGGATTACATACAAGCTTAGAACAAGAATTATTAGGTATTGCTGTAACAAATAAGCTGCCAATATAGCAGAGGAAAGTTTGCTGTGCGAATTTATATAAAGTTGAAGTGCGAAGAGTAAAGATCAAAAAGTTAAGTATTTTCCTTATGTTATTACATCATTTTTACCTTGAAGGATCGCATTTGAAAATAAATTCTGTAAAGAAAGATTAGCAAAAAAATTGGTTGTCTGTAAAGTCCGTTCACGGACGATAGTTTTACGTGACAACGTCATGTTGAACGCTCAAGCCGATCGTGCCTTTCGCTCGCTCGTGTAGCGCTCTCGCTCCGATCGTAACGTTACAATGAGTCAAACATTTCCAAATACTTATGGTTCGTAATACTAAATGAATTGTAGCTTACGGTTTTACTCTCTTATTTGGTTTATTGTTTAGTTTAATCAGACAAGTTTTAACTTAACAGTTACCAACAACTCTCGCTAGTTAATTACCATTCTGTTAATTGACTGTACAGTAATCGAACAAATAGTTTTAAACGCAGAAAGTGTGATTACTGGCGTAATTAAACGGTTGGAAAGTGGTGGTCATGTCATATGTCATGATGTCCGCCTGGTCATATAAGAGTGGTATAGAAGTGGTGTGGTGGTTGTTTACCTTCTTGTTCAGCCATTAGAGATCGGATGCGCGCGCGCAGCCGTCGACGTTGCTCGTAGTCGTTACACTCGTCCAACTGGAATTACAGCATGGATAACCAGGATAACATTGAATATGCATTCAGGAGAAACAATTGTCGAAGATGAATAAATTAAAAGTTATATATGACATTTATATGTTTAAATGTACCTAATGCTAGAAAAAAGTATCTAAAAAGCTATAAATAAAAAAAGTTAATTAAAAAAAACAAAAAACACGACTGCTTTAAAAGCGAACTAAAAAGACGTAAACAAGAAGAAAATCATGCTGTGCAGGATACATCTGGTTTTGGTCAGCCAGCTCGCGAACATGTATCCTCCGACCGCACAGCATGATTTTCTTCTTGTTTACGTCTTTTTAGTTCGCTTTTAATGCAGTCGGGATTTTTGATTTTTTTAATTAACTTTTTTCTAGCATTAGGTACATTTAAACATATAAGTGTCATATATTTTTTAAATCAAATCTTAAAACCCTTTATTTTAATACCCCACACGATGGGTTTGGAAGAAAATAAATTTTAGTGCACCACAATATGGCGCCCAAAATCTGCCATTTTTTTATGTTCCCATTTTAATGTAGCCAGTGACACTCGCAGGTTTAGGACGAATCGATTGTCGTAAGAAGCATCAAAATCGGCCAACGCGTTTGCTCTCTAGAACGCCACATAGGAACAAACATACTATACATACATATACTGATAAACACATTACCCTCCTTCGGCAGTCGGGTAATTATAATAGCGCTTTTAGTAGGAATTTGGAGTTTCTTTGACTATTAATTTACTTGGAAGAAGCCCGTGCTATCATCTAACTAGTAACATTATAGCTGTATCCAAACTGTATAAGCTGTTTTCAGAATTGACAATGCCTGGTGTGTTAGACGAACTTTTTTTGGTGAGCACTTAGAAAACCACTGTATGAATGTGATCGATTCTGAAAATTTTATAAAATTAAGTAAAGTTTCGCGAAAACTTTCTCAATTTGGCGACATTTCCAATACACTACAACTAGACACCGACTAATTCGTCACACTAACTCACACGTAATTCTTGGAATCCTCTCAGCATCGCGATACCCTTGTTTTACACACAAACAATAACACTTATTAACTATGTTATTTAGATGTCTGTCGGTAGCGCATACACGAGCCTGCTATCACGGGGACTACTCCACAGTAACTGTGTATTCAGCGCCTGTATCATTTGCACTGCGGTTACTCCGATAAGGCTGCGTATGCGCTGGACAAGCGAAACCGGAATGCTTTCTTGTTGTTGATGAGTAAAGTTGGAAGAATTTAAAATGGTTTACAAATAATGAGTTGTCCTTTTCTATGGAATTATTTTCTGTTATCCGCTTGTTTCTTTGTTATAACTATTACGATTTTTATATGGAGTTTTGTGATATGACTCATTATGCTCTAATACGATGATCTTGGCAGAAGCTCTGAGTAAAGAGATTCTGTATAGGGGACTTTATTCCTCAGCTGTAAAGCTTGAGATGATCCTCAAATCTAATTAAGCTTTTTATAAATTTTAGCTTGGCCTTTTCAGAAGGAAGAAAAGTATTTCTTGTACCAGCTGTACATAGCACAGAGCATAGCAAATAGATCGTTCCAAGGCAGGATTCAGAGGAGTTTTTAGACTATTATGGTGCAATACTGAAGTTGTTCAATGATTTAGTTTGGTCTCTTTAGTAGGAAGAAAGGTATCGCTATTGTAGGATTGTTCCACGGCTAAGAACAACTAAGCTAATCTTATAAAATCCATAAGTCATAAATGGCTAACTATATAAAGTCTCAATGCTCCAGTATAAACAGCGCCTAACTAACGCGAGCTTTCTGCACGAGTGGTCAAGTTGTCAATAAGTGACGTTTGTATCGCGGGCGGCAACCGGTTCGAGTGCCGCGTCGTGCCGGCCGGAAGTACCCATAGCCGGAAACCGGAAGTGAGGGCTGCCCTCAATCACGGCTTTGTTACCGACCCGATGATTTGACAATGTGTGCTCATTTCTCATCACAATGACGAGTCGCTATGATGATCGAGGTTTATTTGATTTTAATTTGTTTGAGGTAATTATCGGCGATGTTAGTTTGCTCACTGACTGCAGTGAAAGTTTCTATTGTGTATTTGGTTTTTAGGGTTCCGTACCCAAAGGGTAAAAACGGGACCCTATTACTAAGACTCCGCGGTCCGTCTGTCTATCTGTCTGTCTGTACGTCTGTCCGTCTGTCACCAGGCTGTATCTCATGAACCGCGCGATAGCTAGGCAGTTGAAATTTTCACCGATGATGTATTTCTGTTGCTGCTATAACAACAAATACTAAAAACAGAATAAAATAAATATTCAAGTATTAAAGCTCCCATACAATAAACGTGATTTTTTTGCCGTTTTTTGCGATAATGGTACTGTAACGGACGCATGGCTTTTTACGTTGCGTGGTGATTTTTTAGCATAAGGGCTTCCCACGTAGACCTATAACGGTGTTTATGGCGAACATGTGTTTGGGTCTTTTTAACGAATCTTTGAATGAAGCAATAACCCTGACCGTTGTCGGCATTTTGTAAAAATAAAGAAACAATCCATGTTTAATGGCTCCGTAACGGTGAACGCCTTGTTTGTCAAAGGTTTACCGCTTTGAAAAATAAATAACTATAAATGCTTATTGTCTGCAGACCCGTACGCCGCCTTAATAAAACATTGAATGGACTATTGCTGTTATCCCAAAACACATTAAGTAATTACCGGGGTCTGCGTGAGAAAATACGATATCCCGTTAGTTAGTGTAAATTTCTCTTTTCGTGGTACTAAAAATAACACGTGAATGTTAAAATATAATTGATGTAGGTTCCATGTGAGTTTTAAAGTATGAGTACAAAACATATGAGAACTACTGTAATACATATAAGAACTAGAGAAAACGTAGATAATTAGGTAAGATTATGCATGTTTTGATAGCTCATAAGTAGGGAGGAATCTAGGTTAGATAAGATTTTTGTGTTGACCTTTTTACAGCTTTATATGTTTCCTAGGTAGAATTAAGTATGTAGATTAAGGAAATGTATAATTTGTGTAGATTTAAGTAAGATAATATTGATAATTACGGCATTTCTATGACGCCATACCCGAGCGCCATTGAGAGAGAGGGGCGCCATTGTTCGCGCCTAGCGGTCTGAGTATAAAGGTCGGACCGTTTGGAGGCAGAGACACAGTCGGACACAGTCAGTCTTCAGCTCTACAATTGTAATAACATACAGTTGTAATAACAATACGGAATAAAATTGAAGATACGAATCACGACAGTATTTTCATTCTTCCAACGAACAACCAAATACAGTCCACTTCAGTCTGGTCCTACGAGCTCGGATAAAGAACCAAGAACCAGCGGCAACCAGGCCCACTACAGTCTGGTCCATCAAGCAGCGGATACAAGAACGAAGAACCCGCTGCAACCAGAACCACTGAGCTGCAGACGAAGTACGAAGATCTGCGGCAAGAGCGAAGAAAGGAACCCGGCTGTCACCGAGCCGCAGACGAAGTAAGAAGATCTGCGGTAAGAACAAAGCTGTACGGAACAGGACCGGTTTTGAACCTAACCGGTCTTGAACCTGACCGGCTTAAACACAACTGAACCCGACCGGCTTACCGAACCGAGCCGACCGGTTTCACCTGAAGTACCGAACCGAAGAGGTACTAACCCGCCTTGCCAAACCGAACGTGCGGCTATACTCAAGATGGTGTTCACAAGGAGCCAGGGAGACGCAACCGAGATAGAAGAACAGCTACGCATCCAAGAACAGGAAGCGCGACGCGTCCAAGAAGAGGAGGCGCGCCGCCAGGAAGCGGAGCTGATCGAACGGGAGCGAAGAAGAAGACTCTCACCGGACCCACCAGCATCACCATTTCCGAGAATGGCACACAACAGCGCAGCGGGGCCTTCCAGTGCACAGACGACAAACACCGCGATCCGACAGCGAATGACGTCACCGACCAGGACAATGAGGTCGCAACGGTCGACGACAAGCGTCACAACAAGGCTACGGATAGCGGAACTGGAGGCTGCAGAGAAGCTAGCAGCCATCCGGACCCAGCAACTGGCACTGGAAGAAGAGCTAGTCAAGAAGAGACTAGCAGTGGAGGTGTCAGCGATCAACGATGAAGAAAGCGTACAAGAGGAACAAGAGCCCTCTCGTCCACGCGAAGAGCCTCATCGAATGGTGGATGAATGGCTGAGGACGAACCCCCTCAACTCACGGGGGGAGGAGGGACCAAGAGAATCCAAACAGATACGCTTCGTGTCTAGAACGAGATCGCCGACCCCCATAAGAGCAAAGGACAGCATTGAGCACTTGGCAGCAACACTAGAAAAAATGGCCCGACCTAGGCCTAGGCACACGGAGCTACCTACATTCTCCGGAGTGGCCAACGAGTGGCTGCCATTCAAGGCGGCTGTACGAGATTCGACAGATATGTACCAGGTTACAGCAGCCGAGAACGTACAAAGGCTGAGAAGCTGCCTCAAAGGAGAAGCAAGAGACGCCGTGGCCGCCCTTCTACATACGGCCACTGATCCAGGCGTCATTATGAAGACTCTTGAGCAGTGCTTCGGACGACCGGAAGTCATCATCGACCGGGCACTGGATGACCTCAAGAAGCTTCCAAAACCTGGTACATCGGCCACAGAACTCAACAGTTTCGCTGTCAAGCTACAGAACATAATTTGCGTACTGCAAACAATCGATCGAAGAGGTTACTTGTTCAACCCTTTTATGACCCGGGAAGTACTGGACAAGCTCAGCCCGCATCTCCGATCCCGCTGGTGTGACTACGCCTACGATCAAGAAGGGACAGCGGATCCGGAAATCGTCGTGATGTCACGGTTTCTAATGCGAGAGGCGGACCGAGCGTTACGATATACGTACGCTCCGTCTACAAGCGCCGCCGCACCGAGAAAGGAAACTCGACCCATCATGACACTCAAGAAGAAGGCGAGCGTGTTCACTACGACCGAGGGAAGGGAAGAAGAAAAGGACAAGTGCCCTAAGTGCGAGCAAGCCCACCTGTTGACGCGGTGTCCGCAGTACAAGGCGCTAACGGTAGAGCAGCGATGGAGCTTTCTTAAATCTAATAAGATTTGCTTCAAATGCGCCCAGAAGCAACACAGGCGCATAAGTTGCAAGGCGCAGCTGTGCGGCGTGGATCAATGTCGCCGCCCGCATCACGCGACGCTCCATCAAGCGGTACGCGAAGCGCAGACGGAAGACATGGGGAAGGCTGAACCACGGAAGGAGGAAGCGGTCCTGTCTGTGGCTACCCAACCCGCTACCGGGCCACGGGCAGTCTTGCTCAAGATGTGCCCTGTCATCGTGTCCGGACCACGGGGGGAGGTCAAGACCTACGCACTCCTAGACGAAGGGGCCACGATCACCCTAGTGGACGAAGCACTGGCGGCGAGCGTCGGGGCAGAAGGGCCATCACGGCCGCTCCACCTGAGCGGGGTCAACATGTCGCAGCGAGATATGGGCAGCCAAGTAGTGAATATCAACGTGAAGGGACTGAAGAGTGACGAAAGCTACAGGGTCAGAGCGAGGACCATGAAGGATCTCCGGCTTCACCAACAGTCCATTCCCGACACGCTGCTGGATTACGAGCACCTGAGGGACCTGACCCCAGAAGAGGTGTGCTACGAACTGGCGCGCCCCGGGCTTCTAGTGGGTACAGACCACTGGGAGTGCATCGTGTCCCGCGAGCTCCGAATCGGCGGCCCTAACCAACCGGCAGCATCAAGAACGCAACTCGGATGGGTGGTGCACGGAACCGCACCACGCAAGACCATCATCAAAGAAGGGAACGTGCTGCATGTATACGAGCCCAACCGAACTACGGGTGCATGCAGCCAGGAACTCCACGACTTAGTCGAAGCCCACTTCAGGATCGACGCGCTCGGCATACAAGGAAGGCCGAGAGTCAAGGCGAGCGATCAACGGGCCATCGACATAGTCGGAAGGACAATCAGGAAGATTGACACCGGGTACGAGGTTGGGCTGCCATGGCGACGAGACGAGGTCACTATGCCGCCTAGCTACAATCAAGCGTTCCGCCGGCTGAAGAAGATCGAGCAGAAGATGGACGCCAACCCACAGTTCGCGGCTGAGTACTCCAAGCAGGTTAACAACCTATTGGACAAAGGGTACGCGACGCCATGCGACGGGTCGGAGCGAGCGAGTGCCATCTGTTGGTATCTGCCACATTTCGCCGTGCAGAACCCGAACAAGCCCGGCAAACATAGGCTAGTGTTCGACGCAGCAGCGAAGAGCAACGGCGTCTGCCTAAACGACGAACTGTTGGAGGGACCCGACCTACTGCTGTCGCTGCCAGGAATCCTATTTAGGTTCCGAGAGAAGGTGGTAGCGATTACAGCAGACGTGCAGGAGATGTTCCTGAGAATCAGGATAAGGCCGGAGGACCAACCAGCGCAACAGTTCCTGTGGAGAGGTGACGACCGACAAGAGCCGCCGAGGAAATACAAGATGACCAGTATGCTATTCGGCGCCGCGAGCTCCCCGTACATGGCCCATTACGTTCGCAACCACAACGCAGACGTACATGGGCAGGAGTACCCGCGGGCGCTGGAGGCCATCAAAGGAAGTCACTACATGGACGATTTGGTGGCCAGCTATGAAGACGCTGAAGAAGCACGGAAGGCAGTAGAGGAAACGAGAGCAGTGCACGCGCACGCAGGGTTCACGCTGCGAGGTTGGAGCTCCAGCAACAAGACGGTGCTACGCGACGTGCCCACCGAGCTGCACGCCACCTCTCCTACACAATTGGGGGGTGAGCAGCCTGAGAGCAAGATTCTGGGGCTGCATTGGGACGCGGAGCGCGATGAGCTGGGGTTCAACACATCTATGAACCGAGTCCCGGCTGAAGTACGAGCGAGAACGCGCGCCCCGACTAAGCGTGAAGCCCTCAGCGCCGTGATGTCCATATACGACCCGCTTGGGTTGCTGAGCCACTACACAATACGATCGAAGATCATACTGCAGAGCTTGTGGCGCCTTCAGACGACGTGGGACGAGCAAATCCCCGAGGAAGAGAACGAGCTCTTCGCCTCCTGGCTCGCTCGCCTGACTGAACTCGCTCAGCTGCGACTACCGCGCTGTTACGTGACGCAAAAGTATGAACGCGTCGACTTACACATACTGTGCGACGCCAGCGAGCAAGCCTACGCAGCTGTGGCCTATTGGCGAATAAGAAACGTCGATGGGAGCCTGAACGTCGTGTTGGTGGCCGCCAAAGCTAAGGTGGCGCCTCGTCGGGCGCAAACTATACCGCGCCTGGAGCTACAAGCCGCAGTGATTGGAGCAAGACTCGCTGAGACGATAAGAAGGGAGCACCGAGTCATCATCGGCCAGACGACCTACTGGACCGATTCATCTACCGTGGTGCACTGGATCCATCACGACGTGCGACGCTACACGCCATTCGTCGCGCATCGGCTGGGAGAGATCGCAGAGTTGACCCAGAAAGAAGAGTGGCGTTGGCTGCCTACTGCGTGCAACATAGCGGACGACGCCACTCGGCTCGTCGACACGCCCATCTGCGCCACGGATAGATGGTTTCAAGGACCGGACTTCTTGCTCCTGCCAGAAGAGCAGTGGCCCACGACGTCGACGGATGACAAGGAGGACGAGGAGGTCCTTCACACGAGAGAAGAAACGGAGCGAGATAACTGGCTACCGAACCCGGCCCGCTTCTCAAAGTATGAGGTATTGGTGAGAGCCGTCGCTCGAGCGATCGCTTTCACTGATATCTGCAGACGAAGAGCAACAAGGATGGAGTATCATCATATCCAGCGCGCCGAGGCTGAACTAATCAAACAAGCACAAGAGGACAGCTTCGGGGAAGATATGAAGAAGATCCAGTCTGCTCGCCCGCTCACGAGGGCGAGTCGATTGTACAGGCTGGATCCAGTGCTGGAAAACGGCGTCCTAAGAGTGAGGGGCCGGATCGAGGCCTCTCCCGCCCCGACCGAGATGAAGCGGCCTATTATACTCGACGGCCGTCATCAGCTGACTAAGCTCCTCGTGCTGCGGGAGCACTGCGCTGCAGGCCACGCCAATAGGGAGCGTGTGACGAACGACCTGCGACAGCGGTACTGGGTCATTCACTTGCGACCCACGGTACGCGCTGTCGAGAGGAGCTGCGCCTTCTGCAAAACGAGGCGGGCGAGGCCGCAAACCCCAGCTACAGGAGACCTGCCACACGCCCGCCTTGACCCTTTTCACCGCCCGTTCACCAACTGTGGGGTGGACTATTTTGGGCCAATAATGGTCAAGGTAGGACGCCGCCGAGAGAAGAGGTGGGGCGCACTCTTTACGTGCCTCACCTCCCGCGCCGTGCACATCGAGCTTGTCGCTTCACTCTCCACCGACTCAGCAATCATGGCGCTGAGACGAATGGCCGCGCGCAGAGGCTGGCCGAGAGTGATGTACTCCGACAACGCGACTAACTTTCGCGGGGCCGACCAGGAGCTACGCCACGCCTACGCCGAGTGGATGCTTGCCCTGCGAGATGAGGGGCTACTGCATCGCTTGGAGTGGCGCTTCATCCCTCCCGGCGCGCCCAACCAAGGTGGCGCGTGGGAACGTATGGTGCGCTCCGTGAAGACGGCGCTCAGCGTGACCCTGCGAGAGAAGGCGCCGGCGGAAGAAGTACTGAGGACTCTGCTCACTGAGGCTGAGTTCTCGATCAATGCGCGACCGCTGACACACGTCAGTGTGGATCCCAGCGACCCCGAGGCCCTAACCCCCAACCACTTCTTGTTGGGGTCGTCTAAGGGGCTGCCGACGACAGGACCCTGCGAAGAGGACGACCGGAGGACATGGCGAGCTAGTCAGGCGCTCGCTGACCACTTCTGGCGACGATGGCTACGCGAGTACCTGCCCACGTTGGTACCTCGCGGCGAGCCACGGAACGACGTGCGACCCATTCAAGCCGGTGACGTGGTCCTCGTGGTCGACAACACGCTGCCACGGAACACATGGCCGATGGGAATCGTCGAGCGCACGCATCGCGGACCGGATGGCGGCATCAGAGTCGTCGAGGTGCGCACCAGGACTGGCACCTTCCGACGCCCCGTGAGCAAGCTCGTCGTCGTGTCAACAAAGGAGGCTACGCGAGCTGCGCCGGGGGGAGAACTGTAACGGACGCATGGCTTTTGGAAACAATCCATGTTTAATGGCTCCGTAACGGTGAACGCCTTGTTTGTCAAAGGTTTACCGCTTTGAAAAATAAATAACTATAAATGCTTATTGTCTGCAGACCCGTACGCCGCCTTAATAAAACATTGAATGGACTATTGCTGTTATCCCAAAACACATTAAGTAATTACCGGGGTCTGCGTGAGAAAATACGATATCCCGTTAGTTAGTGTAAATTTCTCTTTTCGTGGTACTAAAAATAACACGTGAATGTTAAAATATAATTGATGTAGGTTCCATGTGAGTTTTAAAGTATGAGTACAAAACATATGAGAACTACTGTAATACATATAAGAACTAGAGAAAACGTAGATAATTAGGTAAGATTATGCATGTTTTGATAGCTCATAAGTAGGGAGGAATCTAGGTTAGATAAGATTTTTGTGTTGACCTTTTTACAGCTTTATATGTTTCCTAGGTAGAATTAAGTATGTAGATTAAGGAAATGTATAATTTGTGTAGATTTAAGTAAGATAATATTGATAATTACGGCATTTCTATGACGCCATACCCGAGCGCCATTGAGAGAGAGGGGCGCCATTGTTCGCGCCTAGCGGTCTGAGTATAAAGGTCGGACCGTTTGGAGGCAGAGACACAGTCGGACACAGTCAGTCTTCAGCTCTACAATTGTAATAACATACAGTTGTAATAACAATACGGAATAAAATTGAAGATACGAATCACGACAGTATTTTCATTCTTCCAACGAACAACCAAATACAGTCCACTTCAGGTACGGAACCCTTCGTGCGCGAGTCCGACTCGCACTTGGCCGGTTTTTCAAACTTCTTCAATGCCTTTTAACATGACTGCTATTTATTTACTTAAGTATCACATAGGTTGCTTAGCTTTTAATTTAAGACAATATTATCAAATCGTCAATATTGTCTGTATAATATTGTCGTCGTAATCGTTAATATTGATTAATTGTCTTAAATTAAAAGACAATATTATCTTGTATTGTATTGTATCTCTTTCTTTTCGTGTGTGCAATAAAGATATTATAATAAAGATATTGCACATACGAAAAGAAACAGTTACAATAGGACAGCTAATGTACAAAGGCAAGCTTAACAACCCATAATTGGGTTCTTTTACAGCAAATCTCTCTTGACTTTGGTCAAAGCATTTGTGCTTACTGATAAAGTTCAACCTTATACAAGATCATAAGCGGAAATGTAAAAATACTCAGTATTCCTATAAAGTATATCCACACAAACAATCACGATTGTCCTCTTAGAGCTGCCGTCAACAGTCGATTGTCTCAACACGGTGAGACATTGTGAGTTGTGTCACACCGTGAGAAGTGTGAAGACATGATGTTGTTTCACAACACTGTATAAGAAGGTAGGTACCTACAGGTCGTGTCCAGTGTCAAGAACACGCGGCTTCCCAGGCTGCCAGGCTGCCGTGCTGCGTCAGCGAAAGTGATTACTGAGTGTGTTGTATGCTATAAGCGGCCAGCGATTTACGCTTAATTCTTCTGGTATAAAGCGAGATATTTGACTTGTTTGCATTACAGGGGGGCTGGTTCCAGAAAACTCGATTTAAGAGTCTATGATGAAAACCTTAGCCAAGTATTTGAAAAATTTAGACTAAGAAAAATAATAGTAAGATACGGATTGAGTTTGGCTTTTCGTAACTTTCTTAGGTCGAAAAACATACAGCATATTACCAAATACGACAAGATAAGATATAATTATAGAGTTCTTACTAAAACATAAATACTTTGCATTTAATTCGAGAGATGTATATAATTGCATCGAATTTATACATTTTCCAAAACGGGTTCGCTTTTAACTTGTACCATACGCCTGACAGGCGCACGCGCAATTGGTCGCGTCAAGTTTCACGCATGGCGCTGCGCGTGAGTGGACATCGTCGTCGCCCGTGAAAGCCTCCTCGATACTTTCCTCGCGATGACTTGACTATATTTGTGCGTGCTGTGAGACTTTTTGTAAAGCTGTATACTCGAAAGGCAGTTTTCTTGCCAGATCTAATAGTACTGACGGATTGTGAGTGTTCGTCAGCGTTAAGCAACCCTTACTCTTCGGAGAATACAGGCGTGATATTTAAACCACAACCATGTATTTCATGATATGTTAAGAAGTCCATCAAATCAAGATTGTAGTTAGACATAAGCCTGATTGACGCTCCTGGCAGGCCTGATTGAAACTTATAGTGGTAATATGAATCCATTAGGATTAATACTATAAGCTCTCCATACATTTATTTCAAGATAACTTCTTGGAAATCCGTTTAACGGCAATGCGTAAGAGCCAAAGCGATAACGTTAATTTGTTTTGAAACGCGATAAACCGGTGGAGGACCAGCATGAGTCAGCGAGCAGCTAATGAATGAAAGTCGCGTATGAATGGAGACGAGACCGGTCGGAACCTATCGGAGAGGTGACTCATTCTGATAGAGTTATGGGGTTTGCTAAGGGGATCGGGCAGCAAGGCTCGATGAGAAACTTATTTGTCATTGATGATGTTGCTAGCTTAGAAAGGGTAAATTTTACGTACCTAACAATGTAAAAGAAAATTAAACTTGGTTACACCAACACAGAAAATGATGCAACATTTTAAGTTCCGATCAATGAAGACAGTGCAAAACCAGTTCCGGTATCCAGTTTTTTTTGTCTCAGGAGCATGAACTGCTTTTATAGCTGGTCTATTTACAGTCTAAGCGGACATCGTGGACATCCCTATGCCATATTCAGTAATCTGTGCCTATGCTTTTGAAAGACATGTCGCAAACAGCTTTCTTAGAGCTTTCCTATTTTGAGTTCCAACTCATGGAATGATGAGGCATCGAGCTTACTCGTCGCATTAACACACTTATTATGTACTTTAATAAATAATTATAAATTTCAGGTTCACGAGAGAGGAAGGTTTCTACGATGATGGCTAAATTACTCAGCTATAGGGCTCCGCCTAGGTAAGCGACCACGATTTTGCAGCCCATAGAATATTTTTCTGGATGTGAAAGGCAACGAACTGGATGTTATATAATAACGGGTAAAAATTCCGTTGTATGTGAAGGCCTTCATCATACAAGTAATAGTCCCTCCTCCTCCTCCTCGTGTCGATACCCCAATGCTGGGGCTCGTGACCACATCATGGTTTCAAAACCTTCTCTTTGATGATATTTCTCCACCTGCTCCTATTCTCAGCAACATGCACTGCTTCTGAGGCTTTGATCTTCAGCGAGGTTCGGATTTGGTCTGACCAGCGTATAGGACTTCTGCCTCTAGGCCGTTTGCCCTCGACTTTTTTACAAGTTATAGTAGTAATATAATATTTGACTCACAAGTTGCCTGAGAAGACGCTCGTCCCAGCACTGGTCTACGTCGAAGTCCTCGAGGTTCCGAGTCAAGCTAGTGACCTTGCCACCGCCGCTGTTGCTGCTTGTGCGAACTGTCTCCTGAGGGACAAAGAGAAGAAAGATCATGAGTATGATGGCAAATGAATAACAGCATTAACATACGCATCTGCCTACCAATTCTGAATGATAAAAAGGCACCTTACGGATTACTTAAAGCCACGTCGACTTGCTTGCAGACAAGACAAAATTTCAACTAATTTAATCTTCTGACCCGCGAAACACTAATTATCCTTTCGACTGACTGTATGAAATTTAACAAGTGTGTGATACGAGATACAATTTTTTTTTTAGTTTTTCATGGAAAATGTACGAAAAATCCTCAAGGTAACCAACAGATTTTGAAGATGCCTCTTCATAGCCTATTGGTTACCGTTACATTTTTATAAACCCCAACCTTCTAACAGTGAGTCACACTAGATCAATGTCCACTATTGCGAAACGAAGTTATTTTCACCCAATAACAGTGACAACTTCAGAAATATCTCGACCTGACCTTGTAGAGAGTTGGTCAAAGGCCGCTGTGCAGGCGCCAGTAATTTACAATGCTGTCAATGAATCATTAGCTTTTTATGTTTGGCATGTTTGTCCGCGCATTTTGAGTGCTTTCTTAATGCTCTTTCAGTTCAAAATGTTCAACTGTTTATATCTAGTTGTGTGGTCTTTCAAAAATCGTCTGAAATCTTCATGAAATAATTTCATCAAAATTGGATTTTGAGTGGTATAACAATTTATCAAATGTTTCCGTTCAACTCGACATGTTACATTGAAACAAATCAAATCTTTAATTTTCAGCCTATCATGTCATCAAGATACTCGTATATCTTCAAAATACACATTTCAATCTTAATTTAATCTGAAATACGATGTCTACGGTCTTTTACATATTTCACAAGAAAGCCAGCTGTTAAGAAACATGTCGTTATAAATTAAAAAGTTAAAGAATTTTAAAACTCATTGATACGGAGAGATGTGGTAAAAGCTTGCAGCTAATTCCGTCGAGCTACGAGAGAGATACATTAGTTCTGTGACCTTGGCAACGATAGATTGGTACAGGGGCTACAGGGCTGCCCGTTCGTGGTTCATAAAGTTTATGTCGATATTGACGTCAATGCATATCACTTGCAGATGTTTTATTGAGGAAAGATAGTTGTGTAAATAGAGCTTTTCAAGAAGTGCAGAAAAGATATGAACGGTAAACTATGTCTGTGATGCTAGACGGTCGTGGATTAAGAAGACCCCCGTACCGTAAAACGGTGGAAGAAGAAAACATTTTCCGTCAACTTGGTATAAATTGGGATAAGTGCAAGATAATGAATGTTGATGATTTTAAAACAGGGTTATAGTAGAACGATTAAGAAGTTAGATATCATTACGAAAGAAGGGGGAAACAAGGAAAAAAAATACAGTTATTTGAACTGTTTAGTGCTAATGACAACCCTAATTATTCTACAATAGTATTTCAATGTAACGCTTGAATAGTTGTGTAGGTAGTCTATTTCTGAGATTTGCGCAACAATACACACAACGGTACGACAGCACATTTTTCTGATCACTAGATAATCCACATCACTGAATAGTTTGTTGTGGTAGTACTCTAACGCAGAGTTATTTGAGGAATCCTTAAATAATCTAGGTTTACACTAACATAGTTTGCACAGAGTTACCTAGTAAATGCTAAACATAGTTTTTAAACAGGAATGTCCGTAGGAATGGAAACTGGTGCGAATAGTCCTAGATATGTCGTACTATATGAAATTCAGTTTAAAATAGAGGTCCAACAGTGTAATGCAGTCAGACTGCCGATGATGATGAGAAAAATCAAATTTATCCTATCTAAACAGTGATACCCATAGATGATTCCAACGTCTAGATGCATCTAACATTGTAAATAAAACAGAATTAAACTTTATGCAATGAGTCGCGGCGCCGGCAGTCTATCGCATATATGTATAGGATTTATCGAACGTTTAAAAAAAACCATGATGCAGCTATTTGGCATGCGTTTTGGAACAAATATATATTTTATCGGGATAGACGGAGACTTGTAACTTTTACTCATCAACTATAATTTCTAGTAAGTATAGTTTGTATATTGATTCTAGACTGATTTTCCATTACTACCGCAAAAAATCATTGTGAAGATACGAGAAACTCAATTGTAAGTTTTGAGCAGATTTGTGCATTTGCTTGTTGCATGTTAAACTTTAATTTTCGTATCAGTCACAAAATGTATTTTAACCTGATTGTGAATCAAGATTTCATTGCACTCTCTGTAGTCAGTCCGTGAAATTACTTTTTTTCCAAGATTCTTTTGCCTTTAGTCCAGTTTTAATATCTAAACATCGAAGGACACCTTGTCTTGGTAATGGATATTAACGGTTTATCATGCACATCATCAAAACCAACACTTGAAACATTCATGTACCTTTAATACAAGCTATTTATTTACATACATACAAATTTACATGGTATAAAATACTTAATTTATAAAAACTACCTATATACATACTTATATAAAAAACTACGAACGCGTATAAAAAGGCCAGGGGTCATTGGGCGTCAAAACATTCATCCACATCGCTGTCAACGTGAAAGTGCCCAGAACGCTGGCACGCTGATTGTCTGGCCGAAGAAAAGCCCAGCCCTCTGGTCACGTGAAGAGTCGACTAAACGTTTGCTTACATCTAGAAAAACTCGAAGAGCTCTTGGTCCCAATGGACCTAATGTTTCAACGCAAACGGCTCAAAACTGTAGCTTAACACAATAATATGTTTCTATTTGATATTTATATGCCGATAAAAGGCAAAAGCAGATGTTCTGATTTTCAGTTACATTAAGGAAAGTGTAAATTCAATGTAATCTTTATCGATACAGCTAGCAGTTGAAACGCGATCATCAAAATTGATTTAGCAAGCTTTTATCTCACTGCTTTGAAATTCAGCAATGAAACCAATTCAAAACAGAGTCTTTACTATCATTCATCGCTTGACATAATTACCCCCCCCCCTCCCCTCTCTCTCCTTACTTCTCTTTTCCCTTATCATACACACACACACACACACACATACATCAGTACACTCTCCCTCACCCTTCTCACATACACACACCTTCACACCTCAACACTCATACATATTTGATTTATATGTATATGAATGTATATCGTCACACTGCACTCTTGTAAATTTCAGTTTTATTAAGTTCAAATCTAGGCCGATCACTGTCTCTTATAATACAGGTCTCCTAGTTTAAGAGACAGGGTTCATTAATTTTTATGTATCATGGACTTTAAATCTTCTGTGTACAAGCTAAATTAGATATATATTTTTTTTTTTGAGCTTATTGTATTGTCATCACTTTGTTTTTGAAATGTGTCTGTGTGTATTTTCTGTATAAATAAACTATTTTTTTTTTCAATTCCCTAAGACTTCGCATCTTATATCATGTGTTGCCCACAACTAGCACAAGATGTTCGTGAATAAACTTTATGACAGGGTGATGGATACCGCGTGTTTATATTGCGCGGGCGCCGCTCCAACGCGGAACTCGCCTCTTTTACGAGCCGCCACTACACTTATGACGCGCTCTATATCAGTGTCCATGTCTCCGGAGAGCCCGTTGTGTGTACTGGGTGCACCAGGAAGATGCTTAGCGTCAGCTGCTGCATGTGCGGCCAATTAGTCGTTACCAGCTTTAATTGTCTTATTTATGTCCCTGTTATGATAAATTAGCCTGACTGTTTGATGGAGTGCTCTGTTACAGTTGATTCGAGCAGGAAATTTTCCATTTGTTTGCTTTTAAGATTTATTATTTCAATAAGATCCTCGGTCGTAATTTTCTTACCATATATTACGGAAGGAAATGGGTGAGACTATTTCTAGACTATTTTATAGCGTCAGCATCCATTACCTAGTCCATGTTAAATGAATTTCAGTACACTTATACTAAAACTAGTCTAAACTAAACGTTCTGTATGGTTTCATCGCCTACCAGTTTCATAAAGACGCGGTTGCGTTCTAAATTCGATTCAGAGGGTTTTAGAATGGATCACTATAATAAATTGTTGATGATCTTATAACTAACTAGCTTTCTGGCCACAACTTCGCTCCCATGGCCCACCACACAGGACTCGTTAAATTTTAACGATAAAAAGTAGCCTATGACACTCAGAGATATTGTGCTATCAGTGAAATAATTTATGAAATCGGGTCAGTATTTCCAGATATTACATTACAAACATACTTATAATTTCACCTTTTAATAATATTAGTTAAGATGTTTGCTTAAACTCAAGATCATAAGCCGACTGTTGCCTTTCCAAACAAACGTCTTTGTAAGGACACAAACACATTCGAGTCAGTTAAACTAATTTCTGTTAATTTTCTCGTCAGTTGTCTCGCGCGCGTCTGTCGCAGACTCCCAGCTATTTACCAATTGCTTCGTCTTGTCAGTCAGTGAGCTATACTTAGCACATGAGTCACCAGGTCAAATGGCCCGGATGCCCGAGGACTAAGTCTTGTTGCATTCCTGGCTCGGCTGCTCCCGAGCTAATTCCAGCAGGGACAATGTCTCGTGTCCTTGCACAAGAATGCAAAGAAACTAATACTTTGCAAGATTTCTGGATATTTTTGGTCGCAGTTATTTCAATTGGGGACAGGAATTTTAAGAATTTAGAAATGGACAAAGAGGGTTTCAAGGATGAGGACAGTTTTAGGTCTGAAGATTTTCGTTTCAGGAACTTAACTTTGCTTTGGTGAATTAAGGAGGTATACATTAATGTAATCCTAAATTATTTAATCTACAATAATAGGTACGTGCTTTTTCATGCTTGTAGGTGTAGAAGTGCCAACTTCTCAAATGTCACCTAGACTTAACCTAATGACGTTTTGAAGAAGTCTGAGGTCAGAAATGCCATTTATGACAAATACCAAATCGGTAACTAATTTATCTAGATCTTTCTTCCAAATGACTGCAACTATATTTAACTCATCATCACTGAAAAGATTGGCGTAAAAAAAAACAAAGAAGCGCATACGTGGGCGTTCGTTGACATCATCTCGTCAGTGATAAGCGATATCGACATGAGTCAGTTTGTCAGTCATTTGCGAGGCGAGTGCCAAGGAGGCGGGCCCTTTGATGTGGGAACTTGTTTAGTCTATACGGCGCCGCAACTGTTAACTAAATAGTAGTTATTTGAACAATAACTTATCATATCGTTTGCAAGTATTGATGATCTAGTAACTACTGTTTTATTGGTCGTATCTGATAGTTGGCGTTCTCTGATTGTGATTTTGCGATGTTCTTTTTTAGGGATCCGTACCCAAAGGGTGAAAACGGGCCCCTATTACTAAAACGCCACATTCCGTCTGTCTGTCCGTCTGTCACCAGGCTGTATCTCATGAACCGTGATAGCTAGACAGTTCAAATTTTCACAGATGATGAATTTCTGAAGCCGCTATAACAACAAATACTAAAACCGTGCAAACGTGTTTTTTTTGCCGTTTTTGCGATAATGGTACGGAACAGATCGTGCGCGAGTCCGACTCGAACTTGGCCGGTTTTTTCTGTTTGTCATCGATTGGCAGATGTTAGCTGTTGGTTATAGCATCTGCAACTTTTAAGGGAATGTTGAGAACTCTCTTGCCAGTAAAGTCTTTAGCAGAATACAGCAACTCTATTTGATATTGCCGAAATACTTCTCTTTCAAGAAATACTCTATTCCTTTATTTTCTATACCTTCAATATCAATGACTTTTGGTAAAATTTTCATATATAAGTAGGTAGACATTTTTGTTCTCTTCAAATATTTTTTCAAACTCATGTAATATGTTTATTGTGATGTGTTTGTATATCCACGACTACAAAGATAGCTTGATGTTATGATAGTTTATTTACCTACAGACGAAGCTGCGTGGGAGTTTAGAAATGCGAATATTCTACACACGTTTTATTTTATTCGCGAATACTTCAGTTGAGAAAATAAAGAGAATGAGATAATCATCTTTAGTAGTTGTTACAGCTGCTAGGATTGAGATGTTTGAAACTTTGAATGATTTGCGGATGATAGGCTACATTGCGCTAGCTGTGTTGCAGATGGACTCTGACGTAACTAAAAAAATTCTGGGGTTTCCAGTTATCTAGTCATGCATGACTTTATCTCTAGAATTGTCTTTGCGCCATCGAATTTTGTTAGGTAGAAATTGTATATAATAATAATATTTCATATTTTTTTATTTCAGAGACAGGCCTTTTCAAACAATTTAAAACTAAAGACAAAATCGGACTGGTGTCAACTGCACGTTCAGGCGCGTATTTTGCATGCCAACTTTTATATCATCTTAGCTTATCTGTTTCCGAACACGATCAGATCATTTTCTCTAATTTACTTAAGTTTGTTTTGTTACTTATCAAAATATTTATGAAGACGTTCCCCTCCTCAAAAGCTCCCATTTAGACTTCAATCGACTGTAAAAATTGACTGAATTTTAAATTAATTATTATTAAAACCTGACCCTATTCCACAGCAATTGATCCAAAATCCCGATCGTATAATAACAATAATAGGCGCGTTATATTTCAGAAGATCACTGGGCCACATTTTTGGCAGGTCGCTCCGAAACTGCGCAGTAAAAATAAAACTGCGCCCGCGCATCTCCGCTTCCAATAGATCCGCAACAGCGGGAAGTGGCTGGATTGTAAATAAATTGTGCAAGACGTAAGATGATACGCTGTTTACAAACCAATGGAACATGAACATGATCTAATGTGGGATTATGCTTGTTATTTAATGACCTTCGTCTGTTTTGTGATTCAGTGATATTAGATATTGCTTTTCATAGATATTACTATACGCTTTGGTGTAAAAATTAGTACAGCAAGTAATTTTTTTTTTAATAAATCAATATCTTCTATTTTCGATAACTGTAATGATTGAACTAGTTGATTTTTGACTCTTTACTTAAAGCAAAAGTGGCCGAGGACAATCTTCTTTGACAAGGTGGAACAGTACGGCGAAACTCTTCAAGAAGGAGAAATTCCTTGACATTGATTTGCCTAAGGTGGGTAACGGCTAGGAAGAAGAAGACTGAAATCGTGTCTTAACAAGAGGCAAAGTGTTTTCCCCACTCTTCAAGTCGCTGTTTTGAAGTGGATATAATCCGAATCTATTACCAATTAAATATCCCTTGGTGACTTGGTAGTATATTCCCTCAGGATTGTATACGGTGTTTTAGAAAATCCATGTTTTTGTGTTTTGGTAGCGTGTGACATAATGTTTTTGCTATGGTAGCTATTTATGCGTAGGTAGTAAGGTTGATTTAAGTAGATATGTGAAGATCAAAGTATTTATTTAACGTCTTCATAAATATGTTGATAAGTAAGAAAACAAACTTAAGTTAATTAGTAAGAGGCAATTTTTCGTTATTTTCCTTAGTATATCGCCAGCATTTTATCAAATATCACCTTCTGGATATAATTATTGACATAAACTGTTAATCTGAAGTAATATGTAGTCATAAACGGTTTCAACCAATAAATGAACGAAAGTGGACGATCATAATATAAACGTAATTATAAGAAAGTGTTCCTCATACGAAGTGTCGTAACATGATGGCTCGTTAAAAGTAAATCACGGAAAAGTGGAGTTTTATGAAGCATAGTTGTTGTAGGTATACTTTTATATTTATTTATGATGTTGACAAATATATAGTGAACTGCCCATAAACCTGTATTTAGAGGACTTAATGAATGCCACCAACCGATGCTGCAATTAACGTGACTACCTACTGGGCCCAAACTATGTTAAAACGACTCGAAAAAATGAAGATAAAGATGCGGGGGATACAGATATTAATATGTTAAATGTTGACGTTACTATAGAGTTCTGATATTAATATGGCAGTGATGTAAAATACACTGGCTAACTTAAGAAGAATTGATAATTGAATGTTTGGTAATGAAAATTTTGCTGTTTTAATGTTTAAGTTTGATACAATTGACACTGGTATTACTCTCAAAGTTACCTTCATTACTCTAAAGATATTTATCAACTATCTTTGATATTTCCTTGGTTATATCATTTATAAACGTTTGATAAATGAAAATTAGCATGTGCCAAAGCAAACGTAGGTATCATCTAAGTATTTATATTTAGAGTTTCAGATGCAAAATAGTAGCAAAACATCAACATTCTGGATTGCATTCGCTGTTCCGACTAATGTGTTTGTAATTACGAAATACTGATATATATTATGATACTGACGCTGGCACAGGAACGTGGGGATTGGCATAATAAAACAGAGTACTATGCTCACCAGTGTGCGAAGTCGGGCAGTGAATGATAATGCTCACAGCTTAGCTTAGTAATCAAACTATGTATGTTTGCATTAAAGCTCAAATCTAGCTAGATCCAGCAGATATTTTTTTGAACGTTGACTATTAGATTAGATATATAGTGATTTTAGAGAAGATTGTGATTTTTAAGTTGTTAAAAACAAATTCTTACGAATTCTGGCTCCAAACGATTTAGAATTCGTTCAGATCTTAAAAAGTGGTCTGAAGCTCTCATTTTACGGACAAATACCGTCCATTTATGTTTATCATGGAATTTGATGTGCCATCTGATGATACCCGTTGCCCTTGCAAAGTAACAGCAGATGGCATTATTACAGCCATACATACTTTATAGGCACGACGAGGTTCACCTTCGACTATTATCATTTAAATTACCTACTAGTAAGCAATGTTATGCACAATGTACACATGTGTATGTAATATTTAATTAAACAGCTCATAACTGGCAAACTACTTAACAAATCATACAATTAACACACCTATGTTTGCAGATAAACCGATTTGTTTATTTACATATTGAAGCACTTATAGCTTTGAAGTTGTAAAATAGGTAATTCTCATGCAAAATGTAGAAGCTATGACAATTAATTCTGATTCTTCTTTTACTAAAAGTAGAAAAAATCGATTCCTTAAAATAGCTAAGACTTATTCGAATTTATTTTTTGTAATTAAATATTTTGTCCCTAGGGTTTCTGCGATGAAATATTAAGATTCAGTTGATTCATGCTGAAATTTAGAGATCAAACTGCAGATGAGTAGACTGGAAGTCATCAATCCTTCAATAGAGTTCAAAGTCAAATCGTTTACTAGATTCAATTAGACCACTAGTATGTCAAAAAGTTATTGACAGGCTACACTTATGATAGCTACCACTATATTATAGGGTATGTTCTAGCGCTTCGCTTGCTCTGATAAGTTCGCATGCGCGGGGAGATGCGCACGCGAGTGGCATTAGCACGTTTAAGTTTAACGGACGTTTTTATACAGCGGGATCTATGGGCCGGCAGCAGAACTAATGTTAATGACAGCTCGTGACGGAAAACTCACGCCATTTCCTTTACCGACTGCGGAGATGAAAGGTGGGTAATGTTTTCCGGAGTCAGTATCCAATCAGGCTCACTTCATACTGATGAAAAGAAAATAAATAAACGGCAATGGAATTGGTGTAAAGATAACATCAACGATAAGCTCAGTACCTAATATATTTGAAATTGATTTCAGATTATGTAAAGCAAATAGTCTTATAAGACTAGAAGATTATTGAAATCAATCTATGATCAAAACTAAGCAAAAACAACAGTATAGCAACAACGATAGATATAATGGATAGCTAGGAAAATCGATATAATATTACATCTGTGCAGGACGTAGCGTGTTCATTGGCCCCGAGAAAAGAAGGGCGTAAACCTTCTGGCCATTGCCGCTGAACGCCCCATCCACATCAACGAAAACAAAGGTTCTTGGATGCCTAGCTGCAGCAGTGACGTAGGGTTGCAAATCGACTCTAACGATTCAACGATGTGTTGGCTGTACTTGAGTTATTTCCAGATTCCGGGTTGCCTACTTCTGGATCAGCACTCCTGGTGTCCAGGTTCCGAGGTTCAGCTCGACAGGATCGAAAAGGGATGTCTTCATAAGGGTTGAAGTCGATGAATTAAATGAAACACTAAGTTATTCAGTACACGGCACGATTCTAGGGCTCTCAACAATTTCTGAGACTTGATTCTATATAAGAATTACTTCTTATTTACTAAGACAAGTACAAGCGACTAGCTTTGGATGACTACAAATTCTATTTTGGGCCCGGGGGTTCTTTATACCCTCGCATCGTGCCATTATTGAGAGCCCCGCAAATTCTCGCCGAAAATAATTTTTATTTATGTAAAAAACCCTTATACATATTTGGTAAATAGGGTTACCGCACCCCTTCCATGGTGCTATCAATAGCTGGATTCCTTCGTACTGTAACACAGTAACGCCCCCTATCTATGTATCTAATCAATATACCTAATTTCCAGGTATTGATAGCTTCCCTAGACTATTTCCATGAAATGAAAGGACAATTCCCTTTATTTCCCAGTTAAAACCTTAATAGCTTTTAACCTAGTCTAAGGATATCTATAGGTTGGGTTGACCTGCTGGTGCCAATAGCAGGCTGTCTGTTGACGTCTAGAAAAAGCTTATTTTCGGGAATCTTCTATGGGATATCATCCCTTATGTAACGAATCTATAAATTCCTAAGTCATTTCACCGACTTTAGGACTTCCTACTTAGGCTAACCAGACAATCACCGCCTATTATGGGGATTCTGGTAGCCAATAGACCACACTTTACATTTCTAGTGTTTATGTAAGTCTATCTAGGTCATATGCACATAAGGTGCCTTGATATGTACAAATTTGATAGCTGGTCACTTTCTTTGCGCCCAGCTATCAGAGAAATTAGATATAAAAACACTAATAAGATTGGGACAACACGATGGTGCGTTTAACGGGCCATCGGGAGGTCCCCAAAAATTCCTTATTTTCGGAATTCCCAGGGGTGTATAGTCCCGGGGAGTGCCAAAAACTGACTAAAAATTACATTTCCAGAAACCTATTTTCTGGAATTGTACTTAAACTACTTGAGCGATTTTCGCTCCAAAGTGATGGCTTGGTAGCTAGTCCAGCAAGCCATCCGAAAGTACTTACACCATGAGTACATCTATTCCCTTCATGGAGTTATTCCACCTGAAGGGTCTACAAATTTCAACGTTTTACGTTGTTTACATTTTTCACGACTGCTTATCTCGTTGACTATCCAAGCGATTCTTCCCATCTAGAAACCGCCTGGAAGCCCTTTTAGCAGGCTTTCCAATGGTAGTACTTTTACCAGTACACCTATATGTTTCTAGGTACTTAGGGCACCTAAAACCGTAAGCGATTGCCAAAAACCAGATAAACAGCAGTTTTTCTATTATATACTGACTTGATATCTCAAGTAAATGGGCTTTATATAAAAGACTACGCTAACTATGAGGTGTATATAGGCTTCCTGTCCCGGTCTAGGTCCCCCATATACCCTAAAATGACCTAAAACCATATATTTGGTGTTTGAGATATCAAGTCAATATTCCTATTTACATAGCAGAAACTATGTGGTCTTCACATAGTTTCATCATTATGTACTGATTTCATGTCCAGTACATAGGATAAGCCCTTAAAAACATGATTTTAATTACTATAATATTTTCAAAAACCACCAAAACTATAAATAACGTGTGGTTCCCTCTCACGGTTCATTCGGAACTAATCCGTCGCCGAGCACAGACGTATCGTATGACAGAAATTTATGTTTTTTACTATGATAACTCTTATCAGTATGCTTTCTAATGATTTTACTCTGTTAAGGGTGAACTATTGAACCCTATAACATACTGACAAACACTAAAAACATTATACTACTATCTCAAAAAATGTAGGTAAAATTTTAGTATAAATATAAACGTGCCTCTAAAATTCATTTTAGTATCAGGTGGCGCGCCGTGGTAAGCAGACATGTCTACACATACAAACTTCAATTTCTATGAACCATTTAGTATGGTTGATGACGCTTCGTCGCGAACATATCTCCCGCCGTGCAGTGCTGTGTCGACTCGAAGTGTTGTCGGCGCGGCGCTGCATTCCTTCGGTGAGCGACGGACGGCATTTCTCGGCTGCCGGCCAGGCCCACCGAGAGGACGGTCGCCGCTCCGGCATCTCTGGTTACTGGGGCAGTGGGACGAGTTTCTTCACCGGACGCTTCAAGGTACCGCCAAGCGTGCGTACCTCAGCGGTCCGGATTTCTCCGTCGATTCCTGGATACACGGCCACAATGCGGCCTCGCGGCCACGTATTGCGGGGCAGCTGGCCGTCGGCTATCAGGACAGGGTCACCCACTTTAAATCTGGGCCCACTACTATGTGGCTCCCGCCGGTTTTGGAGCTCCGGCAGGTACTCTCTGACCCAGCGACTCCAGAACATATCAGCGAGGATCTGTGATCGTCGCCATATTTTCCTGCTGTCTATATCTTGCTCGGTGAACGTGCCAGGTGTAGGTAGTCTGGCTGACCCACCGAGTAAAAGGTGATTCGGTGTGATGGATTCATCATCATCACCATCTACCGACACGTGTGTCAATGGTCGGCTATTTACAATGTACTCTGCCTCACAAATCAGTGTGGACAACACCTCTTCGGTGGGGTGTTTTTCTGTAAGTACATTGTATAGTGTGTTTTTTACACAACGAACTAGGCGCTCCCAGGCGCCTCCCATGAATGGCGCTGATGGCGTTATGAAGCGCCATACGATGCCTCTACGACTTGCCTCTGTTTTGAAGGCGTCTCGCAGCTCTCTGTCGGCGCCGTGCATGTTGGTGCCATTGTCTGAGTGTATCTCAGCTGGGCATCCTCTGCGTGCGGCGAATCGGCGCAGCGCCAATATGGCGGAGTCTGCGCTAAGGCTGGCGGCGATTTCAAGGTGCACCGCCCTTGATGTGAGACACGTAAATAGTGCTACGTATCTCTTCTGATGCTGCCGACCGACGGTGACGGATAGCGGGCCGAAATAGTCGAGCCCGGTATATGTAAACGGCCTCTTATGGTGAGCGAGGCGCGTTTTCGGGTGGTCGCCGGTCGCAGGTACTGGTGGCTGTGCCTTGCGTATACGGCAATGCAGGCATCTTGCTATCACCTTCTTCGCTGTTGGTCGCATCTTCACGACCCAGTAGTGCTGCCGTACCTCATTAATTGTGAGTTCGGTGCCACTATGTTGTAGACTGCGATGTGTCCAGTCTATGTACAACTGCGTTATGTGATGGTCGCCATGTAATATAGGCGGGCGCATCACTTCTTCAGCTACCTCTTGCGTAGCTGCTATGCGACTTCTTAGTCGCAGCACGCCGTCGACGACCTGAATTTGTAAAGGTCGCAGCGAGCTATTTTTATTTATTTCTTCAACATTCGCTAACTCTGAAGCGAACGATTGTTGTTGTGCGACCTGGACAAGTATTTTCTCAGCTTCTTGGAGAAATTCTGCTTCTATGATTTGTCTGTTGACCTGGGTTGGTGCTCTGCATGCCTGCTTCTGCTTCTGTGCAGGTACAGCGGGCTTCTTGCGCCAGTCTGGGTCCTTTTCAGCGTTTTTTCTCGTCCGTTTATAGGACGTTATCTCTGTTCTATTTTTGCAAAGAGATATAAAACGCAGAACTGTGGCGGTCGCACGAAGCAGTCGCTCCCATCTGGAGAATCTGCTTGGCTCTGGAACGGCTTCTATGAAGCTCTTCTTGTCCCCTTCTGTGACAACGAAAGTTTTTTCTTCTCCCGTGTCGTTTGTAGTCGGAGGTTTCTCTGTGGGCCATAATTCGGGCCCAAGAGACAAAAAACTCGGCCCGCAGTACCACTCGTGGTCCGAGTTGAACCGCAGTGGCACGTCACGGGTTGCTGCATCAGCGATGTTCATCTTGGTGGGTATCCATCGCCAATCTTCGACTTTGCTATTGTCTTCAATAGCAGCTATTCGGTGAGCAACGAAAGGTTTGTATACTCTCGCTCCTCTTCTAATCCAGGTCAGTACGGTCTTGCTATCTGACCAATACGTTACTGACGTGGGCTTGCAGTCGTGTTCACTCATCACTGCTGCGGCTACGCGGGTTCCCAATACCGCGGCCTGAAGTTCGAGTCTCGGTATCGAAAGCAGTTTCAGTGGGGCCACCCGCGCTTTCGCCATAACAAGGCTTATTAAGTGCTTGCCTTCCACGGTCGTGGCCCGCCAGTATATAGCGGTAGCATATGCCATCTCGCTTGCATCAGTGAACACATGCACCTGCATTTCTATAGCGTCGCTATATCCAGGATAGCATCTTGGTACGCTAACGTTTTTTAGTTGGCGTAAATGTTGTACCCAAATTTTCCATTGTAATGCTAGGTCAACATCTAGCCTCTGATCCCAGTCGACGCCTCGCCTCCATGCTTCTTGCAATATTTGCTTCGCCTTGATGGTTACTGGCGAGGCGAGTCCGAGTGGGTCGTATAGCGACGCTACTATTCTGAGCGCCTCTCGCTTGGTGGGCGCCTCTCGGTCCAAGATACCTTCAGGCAGACGCGCGAGTGTGAGGTTGAAACCCAGCGTGTCTTCGCCTGGCCTCCATATGAGGCCGAGTATCTTTTCTGACGTATCTATATCTCCAATGGATACCATCTCAGTTTGTATGTGCGATGGGTCCATTTTTTCTAGGAGCTGCGAGCTATTTGAAACCCATTTCTTGAGTTCAAACCTCGCCTGTAGGTGTATTTTTCGCACCATACTAGCGACTTCTGCCGCCTTCTCGATAGTTCTATAACTATCTAGGTAGTCATCCATATAATGACTACGTAGTATAGCATCCACAGCTTCAGGGTGCTTCTCTATATATTTGTTTGCGTTCCAGTTCTTTGCAAAAATTGCTGTGCAAGGCGAACTGGCTGCGCCGAAAATGATGGACGTCATTCTATATTCTTCTGGCGCTCCTTCTCTGCGGTTTCCCCTCCACAGGTAGCGAAGCGCGTCTCGGTCTTGGCTCCGCACCTTCACTTGCATGAACATCTCCGCTATGTCACCGGTTATTGCGACGCAGTGGCGGCGAAACCGCATCATTACGCCTGGCAGCGACTGTAATAGGTCGGGCCCAGTTAACAGGAAGTCATTCAGTGACATTCCTCTCGATTTGGCGGCAGCGTCATGTACGATGCGAAGTTTGTCTGGCTTCATTGGGTTGAAGACATCGAAGTGTGGGAGGTACCAAGTTTTGCCCGGCGTGCTAATTGCGGGTGCCCTTTCAGCGTACCCTTTCGCAATTAGCGAGTCCATCTGGTCTGAGTATCTTCTTAGAAGTTCCTGGTTCTTGTCCAGCTTCTTTTCTGTTGAGACGAGCCTCTTCAGAGCTGTCTCAAAGCTATCTGGCATCTCAGCATGCTCATTACGCCAAAGCATGGCGGTTTCGATGTGTCCATTCTCTAATTGGACAGTTGATCGATTCAAAATGTCCTCTGCCCTTCTTGCTGGGTCAGAGGCGGGTCGCTGTGGGTTTATGCACAACGATTCTATGGCGAAATGTTCGCGCAACTGATGATCCAAATTGTCATCAGTTGTTATTCTATTGACATGATGTACTTGTTGTCGTAGTAAACTACTGTGCGCGCCATGTAGTGTCCAACCCATCGCTGTAAGTGACGCAATTGGTTGGTGTCTTGGACCTCTGCGAATCTCGCTGGCCAATAACAAATGCCAGTTGTCTTGGCCGACGAGTATTTTTGGCACGCCATTGTTGTACATCAACTCTTTTCTCAAGTCGGTTAAATGCTTGCAGCGTGCGACAACCCTATCGCTCACTGTTTGTTTTGCCAAGCTGAGTTTAGGTATAGTACGTGCTTTAAATTGTACCCTTCTCTCTTGCGGGCTAACCAGCGTCACCTTGACTCTTCTTGAGCATGGGGTGGTGAGCATGGTGTTGCCTATCGCACCGATCTTGAGCGGGTCCACAGGGCCCTCTGCCCCGACTTGCCTCGCGATGTCTTCATCCATCAGCGAAACGGTGGACCCATCGTCTAGGAGAGCGTATGTTGCTACCTCTCCCGCCGGTCCGATTACCCGGACCGGCACTATCTTGAGGTACGCCTGGCTCGATGGTGACCCGAAACTGGCCACCGTTTCCTGAGGATCCTTGCGGGATTCAGGAACATCGGGCTTCTTGTTGGCTTCCCTCTGCTGTTGCTTCTTCCTATGAAGAAGCCGATGGTGCGTATCTCTGCACCCGTCTTGGCCACACTGTTTTCTCTTACAAGTGTGGTTGCCTCGTCGATGTTGAAGGCAGCGATAACATAGATTGTGTTTTTTCGCTAGCTCCCATCTTTTCTCGACAGCTACGCCCCTGAATTGTGCACATCCAGTGGCGTAGTGATGTCCCACGTCGCAAACACGGCATTTTCCTACCGGTTGGTCCGTAGCTATATGCGTCCTTTGTGTGACGCGTCTGTTGGTGTTCGCCTCGGCCGAAGCGATGCCTTCGGGTGGGGCGAATGGACTACAGAAGTGTGCCTGTTCAGATATGAAATTACTGAACAATGAAATATCTGGCACCGATTGGTACTTCTCCGAATATGATCGGTACCATTGTGCTCGTAGCGAATTGGGTAACTTCTCTGTTAACAATCGCATAAGCTCCGCGTTCATAAGGTAATGACCCTTTTTTAACGCGCGGAGCGTGACTACAGCACCTCTTACGCGACTTGCAAACGCGCAGATGTCTCTTGGTGACTCACTGCAGCGCGGCAGTCCGCGTAATCTATCTGTTTCAGCTTGCGCTATGGAGTCTGGACGGCCGAACTGCAGCTCGAGTTCCTTCATGATGTCATCGGGCCTGGCATGTCCGATGAGTTCTGAGCTGACGGTTTCCATTGCACGTCCATGTAAGCTTCTCCTCAGCCTCGCTGTATTCTCGATGTCCGTAAAGTACGCTCGAGTTGTCTCATATATGGCCCGAAATGATAGCCATTCAGTATGAGAACCATTGAAATTCGGCAATGTCATGACGAATTTCGACGCAGAGGGGTTCGGTTGGTCCCGCTGTTCTATTTTCCTGTCGGCTAGCGACGCTATAGCGGACGTCAACTCCGTCAAGAATGGACGGAGACTATCCCTCTGACCTCCTGTACACTCAGCTGACGCTGCAACTGGAGGCTTTCGCACTTCTCTCTCCTTAGGATGTTGACCTTCTATTTGCGATTTGGTGGCGGCCGCAGTCAGGGGTCTATGCATAGAATTTCTGGTTCCCCCTTCAACGACGTTATCCTCCTTCTCAGGCTGAGGTTCTGGTGCCTCTTCTAGCCATGAACGCACGTACTCGTCATTCGAGTTTCTGTCATCCAGGTATTCAGCTTCGGAACCCTCTTCCTCCGCTCTCTGAAGTGCCAGTTGTGCAAGCTCCAACTTAATTTTGAGTAAGTCTTCGCGAGCTTTGTCTATGTTTTTTCGTGACCGAGTCACTCTAGTTGACGGCGGACGGCTATGTTCGATACGGGCGTCACCCCGGGTAGTCATCGGCATCGCTGTACGTCTGTCTTCTTCGGAAATCTTCTCTTTCTGAGAAGGTTTCAATGTTGTGTCTGAAGCTCCTTCTAATCTGGTTACTCTGGTAGAAACCGCTTGATCAGTTTCTATTGGTTGATGCGTCGGAGTGCTTTCAGTTTGAGGCGCTAGATGGCGCTGCTCGTCCGACGGCTCGGTCCCTTCGGTTGTGGAAGGTGAACACGGCGGCAGCTCATGTCTGATGCCAGCTGGCTGATCCAACTCCACGGTCCATGCCTCCGGCGTCTTGCCTTTGGATCTGGTTATCGGCATTGTTGTTGAAATATTTTCTTTTGAAAACTCGAAGTTAGTTTTCAAAGATAAGTCCCAGTTCCGGGCTTCAGCGTTCAAACCGACGATCTCCAGAAGTTAACCTCCACTTCGATTGACTATAATTCAATCTTCAAATAAAAAATCACTAAAAACTTACGGTCAGTGATAAGTCTTCAGGAAACTTCAGGCATTTGCTATACAAGTTTATTTTTCCCATAAACGTGTATGTTCTATTTGATTGACTATAATTCAATCAAATTCTAAATCACCGAAAAGTCAAGGTTACTTTTCGGTGGTGATGCTTCATGAACTGCTTGTCCAAAGCATCAGAGCCGTGCATCAATCTTCCGAGCACGTATCTTGCTTGATTGAAGAAAATTCAATCTTCAAATAAATCACCGAAACGTCAAAGTTATTTTCAGTGATAGTGCTTCAGGAACCGCTTAGTCAGTACATCCGAAACGTATCTAAGTCTTCAGAGTACGTTTCTTCCATTCACTGACGAAAATTCAGTCTTCAAAATTTTCCTGAAAACATAGGGGTTGTTTTCAGTCATAAGGCTTCAGGAATTATTCTTCAATCATCAAGGATGCACATCAGCCTTCTAAACGCACGTCTTGTATTTTTCTGACGGGCGCTCGTTTTTTAAACAAATCGCTAAAAACATAAGGGTAGTTTTCAGCGATAAGTCTTCAGGAACTATTCTTCCGCGTCAAAGACGTAATCCAATCTTCTGAACGAGTATTCTTGGTTGAATAAACAAGCGTTCAGTTCTAGAACAAATCACTGATAACATAGGGTAGTTTTCAGCGATAAGTCTTCAGGAACTATTCTTGGGGCTTCAAGGATGCGCATCTGTCTTCATACAGCATTTTGCGGCTCACAGAAAATTTCTTCTATTTTCTTACAATTATTGAAAAAATAGGGTATTTTCAATAACTGTCTCCAGAATTTTACCTCTTGGATCCAGCGGCAAATAGGGCACGTAGGACTTGTTCCCTGCAGTGCACGTCGATTTTTGGTTTATTTGTGAAATTAATTTCTCCAAAATTCGAAAAATTAATTCCACCACTGTTTCTTCCTGACGTCCTGGGGCGCTCCAGACTTCGAATTTCGGCTCGAACGGGTCAACGTTGTGTTGCACGTAGCCGACTTAATATGCAGGCACCCAGTTGTTTTTTCTGGATCTACTGTTCCCGACGTCCTGGGGCTCTCCAGGCTCCAAAATCCGGCTCGAAGGACCATTAAATGTGCAGGACGTAGCGTGTTCATTGGCCCCGAGAAAAGAAGGGCGTAAACCTTCTGGCCATTGCCGCTGAACGCCCCATCCACATCAACGAAAACAAAGGTTCTTGGATGCCTAGCTGCAGCAGTGACGTAGGGTTGCAAATCGACTCTAACGATTCAACGATGTGTTGGCTGTACTTGAGTTATTTCCAGATTCCGGGTTGCCTACTTCTGGATCAGCACTCCTGGTGTCCAGGTTCCGAGGTTCAGCTCGACAGGATCGAAAAGGGATGTCTTCATAAGGGTTGAAGTCGATGAATTAAATGAAACACTAAGTTATTCAGTACACGGCACGATTCTAGGGCTCTCAACAATTTCTGAGACTTGATTCTATATAAGAATTACTTCTTATTTACTAAGACAAGTACAAGCGACTAGCTTTGGATGACTACAAATTCTATTTTGGGCCCGGGGGTTCTTTATACCCTCGCATCGTGCCATTATTGAGAGCCCCGCAAATTCTCGCCGAAAATAATTTTTATTTATGTAAAAAACCCTTATACATATTTGGTAAATAGGGTTACCGCACCCCTTCCATGGTGCTATCAATAGCTGGATTCCTTCGTACTGTAACACAGTAACGCCCCCTATCTATGTATCTAATCAATATACCTAATTTCCAGGTATTGATAGCTTCCCTAGACTATTTCCATGAAATGAAAGGACAATTCCCTTTATTTCCCAGTTAAAACCTTAATAGCTTTTAACCTAGTCTAAGGATATCTATAGGTTGGGTTGACCTGCTGGTGCCAATAGCAGGCTGTCTGTTGACGTCTAGAAAAAGCTTATTTTCGGGAATCTTCTATGGGATATCATCCCTTATGTAACGAATCTATAAATTCCTAAGTCATTTCACCGACTTTAGGACTTCCTACTTAGGCTAACCAGACAATCACCGCCTATTATGGGGATTCTGGTAGCCAATAGACCACACTTTACATTTCTAGTGTTTATGTAAGTCTATCTAGGTCATATGCACATAAGGTGCCTTGATATGTACAAATTTGATAGCTGGTCACTTTCTTTGCGCCCAGCTATCAGAGAAATTAGATATAAAAACACTAATAAGATTGGGACAACACGATGGTGCGTTTAACGGGCCATCGGGAGGTCCCCAAAAATTCCTTATTTTCGGAATTCCCAGGGGTGTATAGTCCCGGGGAGTGCCAAAAACTGACTAAAAATTACATTTCCAGAAACCTATTTTCTGGAATTGTACTTAAACTACTTGAGCGATTTTCGCTCCAAAGTGATGGCTTGGTAGCTAGTCCAGCAAGCCATCCGAAAGTACTTACACCATGAGTACATCTATTCCCTTCATGGAGTTATTCCACCTGAAGGGTCTACAAATTTCAACGTTTTACGTTGTTTACATTTTTCACGACTGCTTATCTCGTTGACTATCCAAGCGATTCTTCCCATCTAGAAACCGCCTGGAAGCCCTTTTAGCAGGCTTTCCAATGGTAGTACTTTTACCAGTACACCTATATGTTTCTAGGTACTTAGGGCACCTAAAACCGTAAGCGATTGCCAAAAACCAGATAAACAGCAGTTTTTCTATTATATACTGACTTGATATCTCAAGTAAATGGGCTTTATATAAAAGACTACGCTAACTATGAGGTGTATATAGGCTTCCTGTCCCGGTCTAGGTCCCCCATATACCCTAAAATGACCTAAAACCATATATTTGGTGTTTGAGATATCAAGTCAATATTCCTATTTACATAGCAGAAACTATGTGGTCTTCACATAGTTTCATCATTATGTACTGATTTCATGTCCAGTACATAGGATAAGCCCTTAAAAACATGATTTTAATTACTATAATATTTTCAAAAACCACCAAAACTATAAATAACGTGTGGTTCCCTCTCACGGTTCATTCGGAACTAATCCGTCGCCGAGCACAGACGTATCGTATGACAGAAATTTATGTTTTTTACTATGATAACTCTTATCAGTATGCTTTCTAATGATTTTACTCTGTTAAGGGTGAACTATTGAACCCTATAACATACTGACAAACACTAAAAACATTATACTACTATCTCAAAAAATGTAGGTAAAATTTTAGTATAAATATAAACGTGCCTCTAAAATTCATTTTAGTATCAGGTGGCGCGCCGTGGTAAGCAGACATGTCTACACATACAAACTTCAATTTCTATGAACCATTTAGTATGGTTGATGACGCTTCGTCGCGAACAACATCAGAGTAAACACTTGCAGATTGTGTTGTGACAAAAACTAAAAGCTAGATATCGCAGAGTACTACACAGAAGGACCATTATAGACAAGATTTATCAAGGAATTTGAAGACAGAATTGCATAAGAAGAGGAGTTAGCACATAATATTGATAAGTGTGTTTTAAGAAATCCAAAGATGAGTGAGAGGAATAAAGAAAGGAAACGGAAAAAAACCCGAGAGTGTCAGAAAGGAGAGATAAATGTGATCAGAGAACATTCTGAGATGGCAAAAACAAGATAACAGCGTATGGTTAGGTAGGAGTTAAAGTTGGTGGTGTGCTAAGATTTTTATAATGTGAATTTTGCTACTACTAGGTACATATAGGTTCATAGACTCGGCAGAAGATTATAGCAGTTACATGGAACTTTTGCAACTCGTAATTTTGATCTAATAGATATATATTGGCAGTGAAAGTCGTAATTGCGGGTAATCATACTAATATCATTAGTTTTACTCGCAGTTTTTATGTTTTCCTCATAATAGTGATACGTTCAGGTTTCGCAAATTGATTTTGCTTGCCGTTATTGAAGCTAAGTGTGGAGCTTTAGTTAGCCTTAGCCTACAGTGATTGAACTCTATCGTCTTTAGGTATATCTCGATCATTGTCAATATCGTGTTTGGCAGTAAATGGTTTATCTGCTAGTATTTAAAATATAATCTCAAAACCATCATTAGCTAGTGTTTTGTAAGGGTAAACACACATAATTTTAAACACCAAATCGGCATCCTGCCTATTATAAGAGCCACAACTTGGCATCGTCTTCCAAACGTCTCGTTTCTGGCTGGGAACGCTGACCGTTCCCACGAGCATTTACACGCCTTTTGTTTAATATACTGTTTCTATTTATAGTTATTACACTACTGTTCTAATTGGGATAGGCAGAAGTCTCAGGCAAAGTTACTTCTTCCTTCTTAAATCTTTTATGAGCATTCATGAGCACTTCATTCGCAGTACGACACGCACCGATTACTTGCTCATAATTATGAGTATAAGCAATTACGCCAATTGTTATTATTACATCCATATACATGACTGGATCCGTTCCGCGGTTCCGCCCACATTCACGCCGTCGCGACTCGCGTCGTCTTAGAACGGTAGCAGCAGCACTGAATATTCATTTTGACACAATTATTTCATTATTAGAGAAAAGAACCTGCCATTATGTAGATGTTGTTATCTTTTTACGTGGGTTTATGGTCGGCTTTACTAACGAGAATCGTTGTAGTTTAAGCTAAAGAATTACTTTTAGAATTATTATCTAATTAGCTCTCTTATTTTAATTCATTACAATTACTAACATTCCTTAACTCACAGAGAGGAGTCCCAGCAATGGGAACATTTAAAGCCTGATAATGATGATGACTATCATTCGAAAAATGTTTAGGTAGGTATTCGTCGCGTTGGTAATCAATTACTATAACAACTTTTAGCTTAAAAGGAGTAATTCAATAGGAATTACAAGTAATTTCTAAAACGTCTGGAGAAAATCATACGAGTAATATTGACCACGGGATATGGAACTCTATTCCTAAAAGCAGTAAAGTTTTTATTGCGGCAACGTTGTATTTCTGTAATAAGTTATTAGACTTTCCTCTGATTGGTAGGTGCGAATGATCGTTACGTATTACATTATAGACACATCCTGGGGAAACGTTATGTATGTGGACGTCATGCTTTCTAATTTATGAGAGAAAAATGGCGCTAGTTTCTCAGTAAGCAAGCTCATGAACGAAGTCTTTGCTTGGCAAAGTCTAGACCCAAAATAAAAATAAGAAATCTCATTACAGTTGATGATAGAGTTGATTCTTGCGCGCTCCAAAAGATTCGTATAATTCTCACACAGTCTAATAGTTTGCAAATATTATAATATCAACAGCCATAAATATATCGCGAATTTCTAAACAAAAACTTGGCACACGAAATCAGGAAAAGTCGAAAGGAGTCAATGCCGTGCTACAATATAATAAACTCATATCACAACTCCCAAGAAATTCCAAAACATTTAAGCTTGTCTACTCATTTTTTTTTTGTAAACCTTGGCCCTTTTGCCGAGAACTATCACGCTCCATATGTGGAAATAGGGGAAGCAGAGACGTAAGGTCATTAGCTTGTGTTTGTACGCAATTTGGCACGGGACCAACTGAAATGGCGCGAGCGCAGGGCTGATGGCCGACGGGTTTCGTGAAATTAAATAAGGAAAATTGATAATGTGTATTTTGTTAGACTTTGTTTGTCGTTTTGTCGTCTGGCTTTGTCATCTGTCTTCGTCAAATCACTATATTTGTATTATGTCAAAGACTAGTCTCAGCTGTGTGAAAAGGAGGAAGAGCTCGCATGTGGAAGAATTCATATGTGCTTTCACTTTTAAACACTTCTGAGATTTTATGTGTAGGAACTTCTCCATCTTTCAGAATACGTTGAAATAATGATGACATCATCCATAGACTATGATTTTCAGTTTCTAATTTATGATCGATTTTATTTTGAGATTATGATCATGGTTTCTGTATGATGTTTTCGGTCTTACGTAGGTAGGCGATAGCAGAACGTGGCACATGTGGCATTGTCGATGTCGTCGGAGCGGAGTTCAACATGTACAGACAAGTGCCAAACAGTTGCGTGGCTGTAGCGGATTGTTTCATTCCCTATAAGGAGGGCTAATTATAGAAGAGGATAGAGAAAATTGAATCATTACTAAGCACGGGACGGTCTTAGGTAAGAATGGATTGGACTATGTCATGGGTAATGATAATGGCGTTCTCGTCATATCCTGGTGATTGATTGATATACGAACGAGTCTGTTAAGTAGTTTACGCTAAATGTAAAATCTGGACGAAATTTTCCTAAATGAAACTTTAATATAAAACTATTCGAAGAAGAATATAAAGACAGATAAAAAAAACAGTTCACCCAAATCGAACACAAAGTCATGCAGACTAAATATTCCCAACACTGACAATCAAATTCACACGTCCATTTCAGTCATAAACGTCCACATAAACAAACAATGCGACCCTTTTCGCCGTACCTCGCACGTTCGTATGTCCGTAAAGTCACCGCACGCGCTCTCCACGTGCCAATGACAAGGGAGTTTTGCCACATACGTCACGACTATATTTCTGGCAGTCTTGGACAAAGGGACTGATTCAAAGATTACGACTGATTCCCACGACGGAGATGTTCCTTGAGTGATGCAGCGGAAACAAAGGGTTTTGTTTGGTTTGGGACAGTTTTTCCTGGTTGAAGTAAGTTTTAAGTACCTATTGTGACTTTTTGGCGCTATATATTTTATGTGTTCCGTGTTTTAGAAGGAAATGCAATGGGCATTGTGCCTGTTACAAAGACATATTGCGTAGATCAACTGCATTGTTGAATGACCTAGCTTTTGCTTCCTGAAATCACTGTTTATCGTGAATTGTGGTTTACTGGGGTTCTATGACTCTACCTATTCGACCATAGAGTTTCTATCTAGTCTCGAATTTTTCATAGCCTAAATGGAGAGCAATAGATTTATTTTCACATTCCTCTCTATCAAGTACTAAACGTATTTATTATAGGCGTGGAGTAGAACCGCTCGCTTCACCTTGCACTACTTGAGGTATTAATAGAGCCCTTGCGGACCAGCAGCATGTGTACGACGTACAACGTACGTGGAGAGGCACCGCGTGCGCGATATGTTCCAAATAGTCTGTATTTACTTGAGATATAAGTTCAATTATGTTTTCCAATTGAAGACGCTAATACTTCGCCAAAATATTCGGTGCACAGTAGAATAAATATTTCATCTTACAGTCTTCTCAATCACCAGCCAGAAACAACTATAGATGTAATGACTACCCAGAAGAAGAGTTTCAAAATATTTACTGAAAGGAATACAGATTCACATTGCTATACAGAGAACATTTTGCAATAATCGTGTACAAAGAAGGGGTAAAGGAAAAAGAAGCAGCTGAAGATGCTAAAGATGATATAGACAAAATTGAGAAATAATTCCAGAAGATGGTACAACAAATCATGAGGAATAAAATGCACCAATTGGCGATCTAAACCCAACACCTTTGCAACTCCCCAGGAGTCCTAATAACCGTGGTGACCCAGTTGTCTTGGCGCGAGATTGGCGTGCTATTATAATCGGCGCAGGCGCATCGGTCAACGACCGCTAACAGCGTGGTGTGACCTGAGACGCGATGTTGAGACGCGGAAGCGGATAACTGACATTTGAAGGAATGAATATCAACTCGATTGACGTTTGGTCGTTCGGGGTTGCGAATTTTTACATAATCGACGGGAGGAGTGGTTCAAATTCAATTTATGAAGTAAAAGTATTATAACAAATGTACCTTTCACGTTTTTTCTATAGTCATAGAACACCGCGTAGCCATAGTAGCATTTATTTATTAATTGAAAACAGTCTACAAAGCATAGTTTTTTTTACTTAGTAAATGCAAAAGCAAACTTCCTCATCAGTTTGTTATACCCACTATGATAGTAGATTATACTTAGTCTTGTTGGTTGTGGGTGGAAGTGCTAACGTAGTGCGGGTTGGTGTTGTAGAGCGGCGGGTGCGGTGAAATAACTGATTCTTACCAGAAGATAGTGGTCAAGCGCAAGCCTATCTATAAAAAAAAGGTTCTATACCACTTTTAAGACAGACGGTCGATTGTATTCAGAGAAACACACGGTTGTGAAAACTAAAGTGACACTTTTTCCACAAAATTCATTGCTCTGGCTACTTCGGTATTTAAACTGCATCTTACTTAATCTTCCAATTCTCTTTTGCTACTAAAATCTACATATACCTAACTACCTAACCTTACCTAACCTTAAAAGTTAGCTCATGTCGTAGAAGATAGCTGAAAGGTCAGAGTTTTCCGTCATTAGTCCCCGCTCTCTCTAGCACTATGTTTTACCCTACACTCACTTGGCAAGTGACACAGCACTTCGATTCATTCAATCGAGCGCCTAATTGATGGCTCTTTGAAAGCCAATTAATTACACATTTTATTCTTGTCACCATTTGTAAACTATGTTGTGTAACATCGTTGTTTCAAGTGAAGTAACTGTTATAACAATCACATGCCAAGTCACGAAGGTTTGTAATTATCTCACAGCGAATATAGTAGATAAGAAATCTTGTGTGCATAAATAATGCCATTGATATAAAAGCAATCTTTGATGGACGAAGTTAAAGCAATAGTGAATGTTGCCGTAGCGGTAAAACTGTTTGCTGATAAAGGAATTTGTGTTACTTAACTAAAAATGAAAAAAGGCTAGTGAATACTAGTGATACTAGATCTACTAGTGAATTCCGTCTATATACCTACCACTATATACAAGAAGTTCTAACACTATATACAATGGGGAATAATGCACATTGCATAAATCAACCGACCGTGATGTGCGAATAATATCTGCAGAAGCGAGCGAACGGGTTACTGCTCCCAAATGTGTAAGATCTACACATTTCATACACTTCCAAAAATTCTGCTATTAATATAATTGTAACAAAGTGCCAAAAGACATCAACGTTGAGAGAAATTAAAAACGGAGACATGTGAAACATTAAATTATCTACATTATAATTTGGACATATAAACGTAAATGTCGCACGATTGACGCATGCGCCATATGAAACATAAAGTTTCGCATTAAATTAAAATCAAAACAATGTAATGAGAACTGAGATTAAACATGGAATATTAATGATAATGTCAACGCTTTTCACGAAATATTTTCATAAAATGTACTCTATAAGCAGTTTTGGAGTTTCATATTGTTTCTAGTGACATTGACTTAGTGATTTCAGTTTATTGTTAGTATGAATTGTTTATAGTTGTTCGATATTTAAACATGGACATTTTTCTCTCAGTCATTTTCTTATCAAATAGTATTGGTCCAAAGACGGCACCCTGCGACATCCCGAATAGAATTTGGCTCTTGTTAAACAAAAACTGATAATTTCTTTAAACTATGGCACCTCCAAAATGGGTACAATTCTATAAAAAACTGAAGTATGGCACCTAAGAGCTTTCCGTTGATAATATTAAGCTTAATGGTATCATTAAGCAAATGAAGGCTTATCTAAGAATGGTCTTCATTACTGCAGATTACCTATAAATAGTGAAAGATATATGAAAGAGCTTTGGTAAGTGTCAAGCTTACACGTATTATATCATGATGATGATGAAGCATATATCACTGCCTTTCTCAGGCAAAACTGCTGATCATCATGTGATGACACATGTGACATAGTGAAAGGTGTTCATTGGTAATGCATTAATTATGCTGTTTACTTTGATGACTTGATTTGTGAAGGCTTTTGCAAGGATTTGAACGAGAAAGCGGTTGGTTGAGTATAATAAGCAATAAAATGTTTTCCAATCTAAGATACCTAAGTAGAAGCTGATTGTGCAAATAGATTAAGACGGCAGTCATGTATTTTTAGTTTGGTAGTTTTATAGTTAGATATTGCCATTAGAAGAAGTAGATAAGTTTGTTGAAACTCTAAAAAGTCTTACAAGGTACGGCTATTTTCTAAAAGGTCAGTTGGGACCAGTTTCTCAATTAGCCATCAATCCTGCAGATATGTATCTGCCTTACCGTCAACTATCTCGTAAGAAATGGATAGAGTCGCCATTAAGGCTGCCTAGATATACATCGCCGCTTACTTGTGATGCGGGTAGCGGAGAAAGATAATAGCCGTGTAATAATATTGTGAAAACAATGTAATTTAACATAATCGGTGCTGTCCGCCGGGGATAAGGTTTTGTACACAGACTTCAGGTTTACAATATTCCGCAGCGTTTTAAGTTATCATCTTATCTTGATAAAATCAAAATTGTTCATAACTAGGTACCTTTAAATATCTTAAATATGCTCTGTTATCTTTCAAAAAAAATCTATCAAGAAAGCGCTTTCATCGCAAAAAACAATATTTAGGTACTTCAACAATAAACAGTAATGAGATGACGAGCTTTTACTCTTGCATCAATGTTTATAAGTTTAAATTACCTTTGATGGGTATCGGTAATAAGAAATAAAGAAAGAAAAAGCATTTATTAGTGACCCGCACAGTAGACACGAGAAATCAGCTTAAAATTAAACAAAATTAAAAATAAAAACCCCGTTCGAGACCAAAAAGCTCCTATCTCAGCATGTGTGCAATAATACATTACAGTTTTGCACCAGATAAAGTGACATTCTACCAGCGATAACATTTTTCAAAATTCTAAATGTTTGGGATTGACTACGCGAATTTTAATATTTACGGTTTTAGACAGTCGTTTTCACTGCTAAAACGTCGCTTTATCTAGGCTCTCTTTTAGCAATACCACGACAGTCAAGTGTCCCCGCCTGGGCGCATCTTTACCGGCAACAAACTTGAGATGATGTAGTTAAATAAATAGGAAGTATATCATTTGTCTTGTGCTGTTCGCAAGCTGTAGTAATAGCTATGGTTTGTGCTGCTCGTGGCTAGCTGTCTCGCGGCTTGTTACGGACAACAAGCTGTAATTGTGGAGAAAATAAATAATGATTACATTATTTGCAGTGGAGGGTAGTTGAGCTAGTGAAATTGTTGAATGATATATTCTCTTTAAGAAATTTACGTACAATATTGTACGTTTACGTTGTTACGTATTGTCAAAAAACGAAGAAACGAAAACAGGAACAACGACTTCCGAAATTGAAGTTATTTTTCACTTTGTGGTGTTTTTGTTTGGAAGTCGGTTGTAATTTTTGTAAAAAGATTTCTTACTTTTAAATTAATAATATTGCTTACATACAATACCACATGTTTTTTGTGTAACTGTTGTCTCTTGAAAATATTTGTCTTCAGTTTTTCAACGCAGGAAATATCTTTCACCCATATATTTTAAGAAAGTCACACGAAAGAAACCTGCCCTTGACTATTGCCCAACATTTCCATTCCACACTTTTATTTGTTGTTTAATTCTAGCGGAAGTTTGTCGCAACCAAAAGTGACCTCCGGCCCGGCTGACAGGCTGCTTGACAGATGCACGGTCATATGTCAGTTCATGTTCATGTTTGACAGGTGAACTGACCGTGTTTAATAAAGGTCACAGGTAGAAAAAAACCGCTAAGTAAATAAAACAAACTGCTGTAAATGTTGGCGGTTCCCCGACGCGAGTACAAGGTTTTTTTTTTTTTTTTTTTGCTTTGTAGAGGTTTTTGTGTCGGGGGTTTTTTTAAATTCGTAATTGTATTTTTTTTCATGCTTTTAAAACTACATATAATATACCTAGTAGCAGATACGCTTCAATCGACAATCTATCGAAACACGTAATAATGACAATATCTTGCGAAAAATCCAGATTCAAAGAGTAAAATGCGAATAACTTTTGAACGGCTTTTTGAAAAATATGAATCAAAATCGGTTCATCTGTTTAGGAGCTATGATGCCACAGACAGACACACAGATACACAGCAACACACGTCAAACTTATAACACCCCTCTTTTTCCGTCGGGTGGGGGGAGGGAGGGGGCGAAAAGAAATGTAGGTCATCAGTTTTAGATTTTTCAAGTAAATAAACTATTTACACCCAGTTTCTAGAAAGAAATTGTCAGCGTTACAAATGAAACGCCAGTCAATTGACCCGACTGCCTGTTGACAATGCGTTTCAATCAATTACAGAAACTAATGTGCGTCTGACAATTTATCACATGATTTTTCACGACTGTTCAAAGGTAAGTCACGAAAGTTTCTGTGACTTCGGTACCTATGTAATTCATATTTAGGAAAGGCTTTTTGTAAGTAACCTAATATTAAATTAGATTACGTTCCGCTGTTTACTTTCAGGAAGCTAGTCGTGATTATGTGTATTGGTGTTTGTAGGTGAGCTGTTAACCTAGAATAGTCATATTTTACATACTTTGTACATTAACTTCGATTACTTCATTGGTGACCACAAAAAGAGAAAGAAAATGTTCGTATTCTCAGTGCAAGAGAAATAGGAAAATGCCGCCAAGCTGTAAAATATTCAATAGTTTTCCCTACTATGATTTGTAGTGATATTAATGCGCTATAATAATTATCTATTCGCGTGTTAAAGTTCAAAGTCCGCTGAAAGCTCGCGTAACGTGACGTCAACGGCGGACTTTAACTGAAGCCGACAAAAGAAGATCGGTAAAAATATAACACAGTCAGTGGTCCATGGAATTAAATATTTCAGCATTTTGCAGTTTATTTTCACATGAAATGAAAAAGAGATCTTTAAAATTAATTGTCAAAATTATAAAACACTAATGTTATTATATTAAATAATAATATAAACCCAAAAAACTAGAAGTAGTAATTGAAAAAAAAATTGTGAAAAAGTCGTCAAGCGCGAACTCACCACAAAAAGTAGAGCTGGAAACGGTTGCAAATCCTGAAGCTTTCCTATTACACTTTGATGGGGTCTACACCGGTGTTTGATTACACGCGGTACTACTGCACTAATTATTTGATTACTTAGACCATAATATTATGGTTTACTTGACGGCTACCGAGGCATCGCAGCGCGTGGCGTGCGCGGGAGCTGGAGACTGACTGCGCGGGCGCACACCGTGACGTCAGCAAGCCAAATATAGGCCCCCACACACCACACGCTATTCTCACCCCCACAAAACCCAAGCCAGAAGCGTTTAAAGTAAAAATTCCTTTGGTGTGTGACTGGAGTTAGGGCGTTAAGTAGTAAATGGAGGTGAAATGTCGGGCCGGGTGTGTTATTTTTGCATAGGATTTTCATCGCTTTCCGCGCTAGAACGCGTGGCTTTAAACGGCAATAAGCCAGCGGCGCTTGCGCATCTGCTTCGGCAGCTTTTGTTTACGAGAAGAGTGCTCGTAGTAATATGGATGTGGGCTACAGGGGTAATATTGCCACGATATTTGGACCACATGTGGGCGGGGAGTCTGTGACAAAGATTTTACAGCGTGGGAAAATTTTAAATCTATCGTTACAAAGCTTGGCGCTCATTGAGATTGGCGTAGGTTTTCAGAAATGTTGTAAGAACATAACGTCACGCCCGTTTTCCCCGAAGTGCTAGGCAGAGGTAAAGCCTTGCCTTGTCTATTTTGTCTGCTTTTTTCTTTTCGATATATTACACCCACTTTGCGCCAGTTGTGTTTAAGACCCATATAACAGGTGTCGAGCCTATTAAGTTTTATCACATCATTAAGTTTAATGTTGTAAGAAAATTATATATTTCAGATTTAAAATATCCTTGTCATATGCTGTATTATTAACAGAAGAGTGTTTGTTTACTTTTCATTGACCTTCTTCTGTAATGGGTTGAAGTGGGTCAGAGTTACGCACCATGGGGTAACCTTGCGGCCAGATTTAACTGGGCTTGGTTAGCTGATCTACTATAAACATCGACCAACTTTTGGTTGTAAGGATACATTGATTTTAACTACAATTTCTCAATTACGACACGTTAGGTATTATAGATTCTGCCTACTCTTGTAGAAAAAGGGACGGGTTAGGTAAATGTTATATTTCAATTATGTTTTTGGTACATTGGCGTAATATGTCTATGGCCACCCATTCTAAACAGACCTAGCTTGCCCAAGAACATCGCTTTCATGTCCCAGTCTAACTTGCAGTCTAATCGCGTAAGTGAATTCGGCAAACAACACGTATAGCTAGGAGAGACGACACCTTTAAAATAACGACTTTAGTATTACGTAATACACTCGAATGGGGATAGGCCATGGAAAGGATATGTGAATTCAACTCATAGAGTGGAGGACGTACCCTTTCTAAATTATTTACGCAATACCGAAAACATTTTAAGGCAAAATGTGTCATATACTCTTTCATGGAGTGTTGTTCCCTTTGTCCTGCCGGACTCACTTACGCAATCAGGCTTCAGATGCTATTGGACCTGGGCTTTACGTTTAGAGCACATACACCTAATTGACAAATTATAAGTGCTCCTAAATGGTTTTATTATGATCATGAATCGGTAAGTAGTTTAATTGAAATAAATACTTTGAGTTTGTGTTTTGTAAGATCTCTGGCAGTCCGATTTCAAAAATTCCATCATATTTAGAAAGCCGCACTATCCTGACAAATGCACGGTTCTTGCGAAATAGGCCACGTGAGCAAACCTACAGGTAAAAGCTAGTATATGATACATAAACAAACGACACGCGTGCGCATTCGAAAACCACGCGCGGATTTACGCGCTCGTTGCGCAGTATGACACCCTTATTTATCATCAGCACGTTTGGGCATCCTCCTCTGGCATATTCATCGCCTTGTAAGGAGTTTTGTTACATATTTTTAGATAGATATCTATAATAAGGATGTCAACTTTTGAGAAATGACTGCGTAGCTTAGGCCTTCAAAAAACTGGGCCTCAGTTAGTATATCTCATACAGTGTCTTGTCGTGGGCATAGTATTCCCCTGTTTCTGGGTTGTGGATTTTTCCTGACTCAACTGCATCAGACTAGAAGCCGACTCTAAAATATTTTGGAGACGGCTAGGCTAGTTAGCACTTAGATACGAATAGCAAATTATAGTGATTAGTGACTGTTATGCCGTAGATCAATTGGTTAACGTATTGATCTGAGGTGATAGCTTTGGGTAGTTTAATGCGTCTTGTATTTTTGGACAATGGATGTATGACTTTGACTTTCAACTCTTTCAATACTTTTGACCCCCAGTCGGCATCATACATAGTCCGCAGTGCCCGATGTCAAATCATTATTAACGACAATACCACAACGGTCGCGAGCCAGTTATTTCTGTCAACATCTCGTGAGTTACGAAGTAGTTTAGACTACTCTTTATTATGAACACCATATAAGTTATAGAAAGGATAGATAGGATGACACAGTCGATCTTATCGCAAGAAGCGGTATTTTAAAGTCAACCTTTGGATGGATTTAAAAGAGACAAAGAGAGACAGCGGATTATAAAGTAGGCGGTCAATGAGGCTTTTCCACCCGGGTTTTGTTTTGGCGATTTCTTCTCAAAAGCTGTCTTATTGAAAGGGGTCGTTATACCCACAATAATACTGATACTGCTTCTCAAGTAAAAAAGCAATTTGAAATTAATTATGACCTATGCTTTTGCATCCCCTAATTGCAAGTGTGAAATAAATAAACCCGCATATCGACCTGCTCCACAAATCAACTGGCAGACACACGCCGCTACTGCGCCGATTGTATTAAAAAGCGATCATTAGCCGCCATTAATGTGGGCTTCACATAAATAAGCAGGCGCATATGCGCGTGATTCATGTTGCGTCTTGTGCCAACCGACTGCACACGATACTGCAATTGTGGCACAATGTATGGGAACACCAGAAGGTGGACATCTATCCCTTAGGTGAACAAAATCTCCGCATACAAGATGCAAAAATCAGTGCTTGATCAAACTACGCAAAGGGCAAGCTTCAGGACAAGATAAGCTGAAAGAAAATATTTCTCGCATAACTCTGGAAGTACCGGAACGATTACGGAAATTTATTTCACACATTTAGAAAGCCATAGGTATCGCCGAGTGATTTATATCCTGAAAATGCTCGGTTCCTGTGAGATAGGCGCGACCGAAGCCACGGGAATCAACTTACAGTTGGTTTTTATTTGTTGTGTTTTACTTGCAAATTAATTTGTTAGCGAATTTTGGTCATTGTAAGAAGTGGGACTTCTGCTGTTTCATTCTGTATAAATGCACTTGCTGTGTTGTATTTAGCGTAATATTGTATTGGATTAACACCTGCGGGTTACATGTTAAGAATAGGAATACTAAACGCTTTTCTCTGGTGGGACAAGTATCCACAAATATACAGTATAGGTTTAAATACATTATTCAAAATCGAAAACAAACCGCTATTTTGAGAAACAGACAGCTTTCAATGCCCCAATATTTTAAGGCAATACTTATTTCGTGGCAAATGTGGTTTCGAATCAAGACAATATAAGTTTTGTTTGTACGTATCTGTAGGTTCATTAGCGCGCTTCCGCGAAAACTGTCGTAAGAAGGTCATTTACACCATACTATTGGCAACAAAAGAATGGAAATATGTGTATTTCCTCAAATTATTACGAAAACTAGTTTACAGAAAATAATACTAAAATGAATCCTGGATGAAATAGAAAATAAAACAATATCAGGCGAAAACATTTTTTTTTACACCCTGATGGGCGTGCTCTTGGACTCGATCTCGCTTGATGGTAGTCTATAGATGAAGTCTACTATTGAACAATTTTTAAGTGGCAATCCTTGATCCAGCAGCTTATGGATTACTCTTGAAATCAAGTAGCTATCCTTGTCTAGGACATACCTGCTTAACCACCAGCTTGCCGGTGGGCTTCTCGGTGACGTAGCTCTGCATGCCAGCCATCAACACGGTGGCGCCAAGGAACTTGTTGAGCAGAGCGCGTGCTTCGGCATCCTCTGTCGTGTCTCCCTCCTGAATGACTGGGAGGGAAGAAGGAGGGTCATTTCAGCCGAAAGACGTCTTAACTTAAGAACATACTAGTTTAAAATTCTGTTTCCACCAAAGAAGACGAGCAAAGAGAGACTAGTAAATCTACAGGTGCATTGCGTTGAAGATATTGTATGAGATATTATATACGAGACACGGGGCCGCGGAAGTAGAGTTTTAAAAGACGGTTTTTTTTTCTGAGATGAAAAAAAAAATTAAAAAAAAAAGAAAAAAAACAGTTTTTTAACTGGAGTAGGTTTTTTTCAAGAGTATGAATATAAAAATATGGTAAGGCGGTTATCATATATGAGTCGATATTATGATTTTTTTAGATTAATAAGAAAATACCTTTTGTTTTTTGTTAATTATTACATAAATGTCTTAAAATAATTGGCAACACCCACTAAAATTTACCATTTACGGACGGGGATTTTCCTGATTAGAAAGAAAAGATGAATTTCTGAATGTAACAAATTAAGTATTTTCTAAGTTCATAATACTAAGTACCCATTGATTTAAACATAATTTGGCTTTAATTAAAAGCAAAACAACCAAATTCAGTGCTTTACTTTTTCTGAAAAAAAAACCAAATGTAGAAAAAAAACGACGGTGTAAGTTTTTTTTTCATGTTTTTTTTTTCAGTTTACATCTCTACGCGGAAGATATCAATATAGCGTAAACGATGACTTTTTTTGGTTGTTCAAAATCTCTCTGCTCTTCTCCTCTTTGGTAGAAATCGGCTCTATAGTTGTTATTTAACTAAATTTAATGGCTAAAGAAATCACGATTTCTGGTCGTTTTCACGATTCACGAGAACCTTTGAAAGATAAAAGTGTTAAAGGTTCGATTTTGAAAATTACTTTAGTTGGCCCTATATAAATGAAAGTGCTGGTGATTTTCAAAGATGGATTTCAAATTTTCTCTATATTTAGATCGAAATGAAACCTTCATTGAAATGTATGTGCGCTCATTTGCAAACGGAAGCCTAGTTTCTTGTCTTGAACGCATGATGCATCTCTTTACAATATGATTGCACATTGCGTGTTACCCCATTTTTAACAAGACCGTTTAAAAATCAAGGCGATAGCTGCTTATTACCGCGCCCAGCCGACCATGTGAGACAATTAGCATTTTAAATTGAGCTAATTACTGGCCTACTGACCAATATGATCAAGATTATGTCCTCTTAAAATAATAAAGCGTCTTGTAGAAAGGTCAAAGGATAATAATTATAATCACTGTAGACTTCTAGGAGTGAGTCAAATCAGAGTACTTACATGGGAAGATTTGCTTCTATTATGTAGAGAGATACAGTTCAAATCAAAGTGCAGTTGTAATCTTTTTAATTTTTTTTATTTATCGATAGGCTCGCGTTTGACCACTATCTCACCTGATGGTAAGCGATGATGTGGTCGACGGTGAAGCACGCTTGCCTAGAAGTAACCCATTCAATCTTGACTAAAAGACCCCAAGGTTGTAGCTATCAAGGAACAAAGACTCCGGCAGGGAATTCCACTCCTTAGCTGTGCGTACAATGAAAGTATTCGCAAAACGCTTTGTACGTATGGGTGGGATGTCCACCATGTACCGGTGGCGCATTGCCGTACGTCTTGTTATCCGGTGATGGAAAGGGCTAGGCGGAATCAAATTGTGCAGTTCCATCGCACACTCCTCGAAATGTAACCGATAAAAAACCGACAGTCTGGCCACTTGGCGTCGATGTTCAAGGCTCTGGAGCTTTGAGGCGACCAGTGCATCGTGGCCGATAAGCCTCTTGGCCCGTTTTTCAATCGACTCAAGTGCATCAAGTTGATATTTGGCAGATCCGTCTCAGAGGTGAGAGCATCTCTAATCTACCAAAGCTTTAGCTTTAATGTCAAACATTTCTTTGTAAAAAAGGGTCTGTGATGACAAATATAATCTATACTTTAGATTCTATACAGTAGATTAAATCAATACGTGTACTGAACCATTGAACCCCTTTTAAATAGTACACACTATAGCTTTGGTAGAGTGCATGGGTATGCAATTTTGATCCCAGACTGTTCTTCTAATTTTATTAAAACATGTCAAATGTCCTACCCCAGGGCAAAGATCTCATAGCCACTTCTAAGTTACGTTTCCAAGATATCGAATCATCGCCATCATCGCGTAAGGAAGCGTTGGCGAGGTGATGAAACTGCAAAGCCAGGTGTAACACACAGGTGCTTTTTATTATTGATAGGAAATCAATCGACCTGCCAAGCATGACTAATGACACAGGCATCACGGCTGCAGAGAGAGTGACAGAATTACTTAGATGTTAGCCACCTGTGAGGTTTCGTCGACTTTCCATCAACCATGCTACTGCCAAGTGTGGTTTCGAGCGGCATAACAAAATGCTCAGAAAACCGTTATTTATAAATGTTATAAGACTGATTAAGTAGACTTAATTTAGAAGAAGGTAAACAAAATAATTGCCTAATGTTATGTTCGCTCGAGTGGCTGCCGGGCTTTTATTATAGGAAACATATCTAGGCTAAGCATTGAGGCTTTGCGAATATTTTTTATTCTTTTCATTTTGAACCTTTGCTGTAAGTTCCTTCACAGTTAACTACTCCAAAGGTCCCTATGATGTAAAACCCTTCTTGTTTAATGTAACTAGTTTAACAGCAAATGAAACTAAGTACTTAAATAAATGTTGTAACTAACCTATATCAGCATTCTTCATCCTGGTCAGTATGTCCTGTACTCCGGTGACCTTAGTGTTGCTATCCAGGAAGGACTTCTCCTCGCGCCGGGCGCCCTGGTGCGTGGTGGAGCCGTGGCGACTGGTGGTGGTGGTGACGGTCCTGACGCCGCCGTCCACGCGCTCCGTGGTGACCACTGTGTCATCCACGGAGCCCAGGCTGTGCTCGCTGTCTGTGCGGGCTAGACCTGCATAAGGAGGAAGGTTATTTATACTGAGTAGGGGAGATTCTTGGTGGAAGGGAAGAAATTATCGTTAAGGAAGATGGTTTATTGGGTTATTCTGTTGGTGGGGCTGATGCTGCTCAGCTAATAGGAATATTATGCCAAGAATAGATGAGTAATGACCATGTTGGTAACCCCAACCGCTCACTGCTATATTGGATGGGCATGGAGAGGTTTTCCACATTAGCTGCGCGTTTCATTTTTCTTTGCAACCACACATTCGTGCGTAGCGTAGCCTCGGGTCGCATTAAAGATTGATCACTCCTACAATTTCATTCCAATTGCAGGAAAGGTTAACCCCTCAACGGTCGAGAAACCAGAATCAGGTTTGAAACAATAGAAAAACAATTGTTCGCTAATTATGACCGTTGACGGTTTAGCTTAAACGATGTACAGCAGAGCCTTCGGTCGTCACACGAGGAAAAGTCAGACCCCAATCGTTTCTTTTAAGTGTGACGTTTATGATGACTAAGGAAGTGCATGAGGAGGATGAGCAGTAGTTAACATGTTTTGAGGAAACAAACAATAAGAAAAAAAAGTTGCAACTCGACCACACTTCATAATTTTTTAGGGTAATTTGAATAAACAGGACAAATAATTGTACCTATGCTTTATTCTTATTGGTAAATCATACCTGTGTAGTTGTGTACAAAAAGTCGCAAGCTATTTGATATAAGCATGGAAAATATCATCTTTCATACCGCGCCACAAAGTAGAAACACTACGTTTGCACTTACAACAACTAAGTACTTTTAAACAATATTACTCGCTGTTTACGGTGATGTAAGATATTGTCTATTCTTAGGTAAGTGTGCCATAAGTTTATGAAGTTACAACGTGTAATAAAAGTGAGTGAATAGGTAATAGCCTAAAAGATAATGAGTCGTTAAACTGTTGGCCCCAGCTGTCATATTTAGATTTGATTGACAGTCATTACGGAAACTTAGAAGCCGGGCAATCTGACACCAGTCTTGCCAAGGGGTATCGTGTTACCCAGTTACTGGGTTGTGGAGGTCAGATAGTCAGTCGCTCCATGTAAAATACTATCCGGTTAGACTGGAAGCTGGTCCAACACAGTTAGGAAAAAACTAGGTTGATTGGTATATAATAATATAATAACTAGACTAAAAGATAATAGTATTTACACTAACTAGCTCAGCCAGTGGACTGTATCTTCTACATTCAGGTTTTTCATGAGCATCAAGTTGTATAAGATGACAAGCAGGTAGCTTACCAGCGTGCGCTGAAGAGTCGCTGGAGACGCTGTCCTTCATGGTAGTGGTGCGGAGGATCAGACCCGCCTTCGGGTACGTGGTGCGCTCAGTTTTGGCGCTTTCGTCTGCGAAGACACAAGGTAATTAGAATAATCGGTACCCTTGAGATTTGCAAATGATTTTACCAGTACAGCGCAGTGAAGGGTTTCAAGGGAAATCAGTAGTTTCCGTATGAATTTTATTTAGGTATGGATGAGCACTGAGCAGCAGTGGTGGCCCAGTGGTATCGGCCGCGACTTACAAGTTGTAGGTCGTGGGTTCGACCCTAGGTAGGCGCTTTACTTTGTGTAAATTATTTCATCACCACTGCTCTCAAAACGGTGAAGGAAAACACCGTGAGGAAACTGGCATGTCCTAGAACCAAAAATTCGAAGACATGTGACATCCACCAACCCGCACTGGGCCCGCGTGGTGGATTACGGCCCATTCCCTCTCACAGAGAGGGGAGGCCTGTGTCCCAGTAGTGGACATTAATAGGCTGATGATGTGATGTGATGTGAGTAGATACGAGCGTAACTCAAAAATGTGTTTTAACGTCATTAGTTTTCGACAGAACCCATCACATCACTCTGTGGAGTTTCGCTAGCAAATTTTGTTTGAGTTTAACAAAATCAAATCTATACTACTTCAACACTATAATCTTTATCTGTGTAACCATAAATATAACATTTCATGACTCGAGCCCCATCTCGCCCACTTGAATGAGTTTCCTAGTTATTCTGATCACTGTCTCCCGCCTGTACTGAACACACCTTACCTTCCGGTAAATCAAGTCAAGGGTAATTAAACTGTTATTATTGAAACCCTTAAACCGTTCTTTTCTTTGGTATCACTAAGGAGTTAATTAATGAGTAAATCAATAATAAATTTAATTGACTTGATCTGTTATCTGATGTTCGTATGTATTTCGTAAGATTTACCCCTAAAATAAGTCTGGCTATATACGATGTCGAAAGCCAACTTCAACAGTGTGTTTGTTTGTAAGTAATCAGAATCACAATAAAATATTGTTTTATATTCCAAAATCATGAATAATTCATACGTAGTGTGCAATTATGTTTATGTCATTGATCTGAAACTCTGTCACAGCAATGCCAAACATCCTGTACAAACGCCAAAATGATCACAACACCGAATTACAAACACACCGTCACAAAAGGCATTTACTTTAAAGTATTTGACAACTTCCTGTAAGTCATCAAGTCTTTACGCGGGCAACGCCGCGGGGCAAGGCATACTAATGACATTTGAATAGGTAGTTGACCTCTGCGGTCACAACACAACGAGATGAGTAATCAGCCGTGTGAATTGACGATAAGATATCACGGACATACACTTCAGTAAACTGTTGAAATCTGATAACATGGGTGTCGAAATATTTGAGTATGTAAACATGATTGTAAACTTCCTTGATAATGATTTGTTTTGTCATTATTTTATTTAGGAATTGTAACTACCGTTTATGTACAGCTAGCAAAAAAATACTGACTCAGCAAATTATAGTTTTTGTTATAAAATAACTGTTTGTCTGGTTACATGTTGTCGCAGGTACTTACTATTATGTTTTATGTCATTTAAATTTGTGGTACCTACTAACGAAAATTTAGCTTTGAAAAGATGTAACAAAATCACCCATACGCTAATATACGATAATTTGGGAATACATAAATTTTTCCCAGCCGACGGAAAATTTATGTTTGGCTATTTTTGGATAGTTTTACTTAGGATTTTCGAGGATCTTATTTTACGTACCTTAATTAATTTAAAAGTAACAGCCGAAGTGCTGATACAATAAAATTGTGTAATTTATTTTGCCTATGGTTTGTGACAACACTCGGTTACACAACTTACTACTAAAAACAATAAGCCATAGACACACAGAAAATAATTAATATTCAAAACACAACAATACATAGTTACCGCATTGTTTTTACGGTTAATAAAAACAGACAAAAGCCCACTTACCTAATCTCTGATAGATACTTAGCAACAACTTAAAATTATAACTACAATCTTTGTTGGGGTCCATTTTAACTGAATATTCTCAAAAAGCACATGTAAATATGAACCAAGTAAGTTCTGCTCACAAAACCCCGTCGGGTTAGTCCGAGAGGCAGTTGACGACTGAAAACGTAAACGCAGCCAGTACAATATGAAAGTATGAAAGTTATTACGTAAAGAGCCGCACGCTAACGCGCTCGCGTGCGTTTACGTTACATTATTTATTATGTGATATCACGAAACTGTACGTTAATTTCCATAGACATTTTGGTGGGAAAATATTTCATGTGTGATACACTTTGCGCACCTTGTTTTATATCGCAAATCTAAATATTTTTTTTTGTATAACTTGTGAACTGTATTATAAACGTACACATATGACTGCATTACGCTCAGATGGGATATTCAGAGGGGTTTATTACACTGACATTACAGTAATAGGCACTACTTGTAATAGGAGGTGAGGCAGTATCTGAGTATAGACTCCGAATCCTAGTTTAAACTACGAATTAATCTTCCTACCAATTAACTAACTACCGACCCGGGAGTTGATCCCAGGGCCCAAAGCCAGATCCATTATCCAATACACAAATAAGACTTCCACAATCTCAAATGATAAAGAAATGCAAGACTAGTAATCTCCCACCCATGTTTTGTCAGTAGAAAATGTTTTTGAAGACAAAGATCCAAAAAATTTGCTTTCTTTGCTAAATGTTAGGTGGGTATTGTTTATTTTGTTACTTAACCGAATTCAATAAACGGCTTGTTTTATTGTAAAAACTTAACACAATAGTGTTCTTTTCTATTGCGTTATCATTGCTATAGTATTGCACTATCCGTTTACAATAAAAGAAAAGAAAAAAATCGTGATATTTAAGCAGTGTTGCAACTGTTTGTAACAAAAGTATGCTCCGATTCCCTTCATTAGACCGACGCAAGCGCAGGCTTATTCCAACGACTCTGTTGCCTCATTTTGCTTGTATAATAACTCCTGTAGACCTCGACATGACTGATTCAATACTTCAGAACAGACGTAACCTGCTAGACTATTGGACAATCAGTTTTGCTCACAAACAACGTGAATGTATGATCTGATGAATAAACTTAAACGAAGAAAAGATTATGTAAGGATCGTAGCTGGTAGCGTCCTGACTCCTGTAGTATCTGCCTACCCCACGGAAAAATGGCGCGAGTTTATGCACGTGTGTGTGTTTTCTGAATATTTTGTACAGTACAGTTATTTGAATATCTCGGGCAAAAAGTGTTTTCCCATGATGATTGGGCTATGACTAAGTCAATTTTGTTTTGTAGTAACTGTACTTAATGTCCGCTCGTCAACACTTAATTGTAATATCTATTTCTATACGGCAAAATGGTTGCTTTTTCTAACTAATTCACCTTTTTTTTTTTTTTTTTTTTATTTATGATGGGTCCGCTCTTGACTCCAGTCTAGGTCATAGGTGATAGAGACAGAGTCTACGATGGAGTGAGCTTACCCAGAAGAAGCCTGTTTACTCTAACTTTGAAGAGATTCGGGTTGAATGCGTTCGGAAACACAGACGCAGGTAGTGAGTTCCATTCATTTGCTGTGCGCATTATAAAGGATGTTTGGAAGCGCTTGGTTCGAATTGGTGGAATGGCAACAAGGTAAGGATGATAACTAGCAGTGCGTCTAGATGTCCGATGGTAGAAGGGGGCTGGTGGGATGAGGTCGTGAAGTTCTTGAGCACACTCCCCGAAGTACAGTCTGTAGAACACCGACAAGCAGGCAACTTTGCGGCGATGAGCCAAGCTGTGAAGCTTGGCGTCCACCAGTTTAACGTCGCCAATGAGCCTCTTGGCTCTGCGTTCCACTGAGTCAAGCGCGGCAAGCTGATACTTAGCTGAACCATCCCAAAGGTGGCTGCAATACTCCATGCAGGATCGGACTTGTGCTTTGTATAGGGTTAAAAGCTGTCCAGGCGTAAAGTATCGCTTCACTTTATTTAGGATGCCCAGTTTTTTGGCCGCGATTTGGGCTTTGTTCTCAATGGAGGAGCCGAAGTTGAGACTGGATGTCAACTCCATGCCTAGGAGCTCGAGCCGATCAGTCACAGGAACAGACGTACCCCGAAAAGTAGGAGTTTGATCGAAAAGACTCCTTTTTGCGGTAAAAAGACACGCCTGTGTTTTGGTGGCGTTAAAGGAGACCAGATTTTCATCACCCCACTGGGAGACAAGGCTTAAGGTCAAATCTGTCCGCTCCACCATAGCCTCTCTCAAGGAAAGAACTTCATCCACGCTGGTTTTTGCGCTGGACAAGTATCTCTCTGAAACAGTACTGTCATCTGCGTACCCAACAATACCAGGCTGAAGTAGGTCATTGATGTGCAGCAGGAAAAGAGTTGCAGAGAGAACAGACCCCTGAGGAACTCCGGCATCAATAGCCATAAGGTCTGAGGAGCAGCCGTCAATGACTACTCGGATCGACCGTTCGCTAAGGAAGTCTGATATCCAGCTACAAAAACCAGCGGGGATGCCATAAGCAGGAAGCTTACTGAGCAGACTCGCGTGCCAGACCCTGTCGAAGGCCTTCGAGATATCAAGCGATACAGCAAGTGCTTCGCCGTGTCTCTCGATGGCTTCGCCCCAGCAGTGCGTGACATACACAAGAAGATCGCCAGTTGACCGTCCCCGGCGAAAGCCATATTGACGGTCACTGAGGAGATTGTTGTCTTCAAGGTAGGCCAGCAACTTTCTGTTCAGTACCCTTTCCATAACTTTTGACAAAATGGAGGTAATGGCGATCGGACGGTAATTGGCAGGGTCTGCACGGTTGCCTTTTTTGGGCACTGGTTGCACATTTGCAAGCTTCCAGGATTTCGGCACCGTCCCTTTTACAAGAGAGAGGCGGAACAAGCGAGTCAACACAGGTGACAGTTCTGGCGCACACTGCCTCAGCACTCTCGCTGGAATGCCGTCAGGTCCGCTGGCCTTGTTCACGTCTAGACTGCACAATACTCTTCTGACCTCTTTAGCGTGCACAGCGATCTCCGGCATCGAAGAGTCACAATGAGGCACAGTAGGTGGTTGCTTGGAGCCAGCGTCCAGACGTGAATTGCTAGCAAAAAGACATGCAAATAAATTTGCTTTGTCACTCGCAGAGTGAGCCAGCGACCCATCAGGTTTCAGCATCGGAGGTAAAGTGGGCCGACAGAAATTCGTTTCAACCGCTTTAGACAGGGACCAAAACTGTTTACTACCCGGAGGGTGCGATGCCAGCTTGGCCCCAATACGTCCAATATGGTCAAAGCGTGCCCGACGCAGAACCCGCTTGCAGAACTTGGCGGCAGAATTAAAGGCTCTTTTCCTCGCGCGGACCCTACGCGCTCTGACTTTGCGGTCGCGGGCCCCGACCCAGGCTTGGTAGGCAGACTCTTTTCGGGCCTCAGCGTGGGCGCATTCTGCATTATACCAAGGTCGGGATTTATGACCGAGCGGAATGTCGGAGAATGGAATGAAATATTCCATTCCCTGCCGAATCACATCCGCAACCGCGTCTGCACAGCTCGAGGGGTCACACGAGGAGAAGCACACATGCCGCCAAGGATAAGACGCAAAAAAGTGTCGCATCTCGTCCCAGTCTGCTGACTCGTATCGCCATACTCGCCTCGTGCCTCTAGGGCTCTCATCTGGAGGAGAGCAAGTCGACACGGATTTCACCAGACAGTGGTCAGACGTTCCCAGCGGGGCTGAGACCGACACCGAATGACTGTCCGGATCAGTTGTCAGGAGAAGGTCTAAACAATTGGGTGTATGGCCGTCAACATCCGGTACCCGCGTTGCCACATTCACCAGCTGGGTTAGGTCTAGCGATAGAGAAAACTTGCGCGCCTCTAACCCGGCATGGTCAGTTTTCCGGTATGGGAATAACCTATTGTTATAAATAAAACGAATGTAAGGTTAATGTAGTACTCACTCGCACTCTTGATATATTTCTCCGTGAGCGACTTCACCGAACTCTGCCTGACTGTCTTCTTGTCATCTGTCCTCTCTATGCGTTCCTTCCTCTCCTGCGTTTTGTCACCTTTCTTCTCTACCTTCTCCACTCGTCTCATTCTCTCTGTTTTATCTTCCTTTCTGTCTTTTGCACTGTCTAGAATCTCCTCCCTTGTCTGTCTACTTCTGTCTCCTACGATCTCCTCTCGCCTGCTTTCAATGCGTCTAGTTTCTCCACCGGTTTCTTCTCTTCTGCTCTCGACGCGTCTAGTTTCTCCCACGACTTCCTCTCGTCTGCTGTCGAAGATCCTCTCTGTGATGTCTTCTATCTTGGTGTCGGAGACTCGGCGGTCGCTGTGAGTGAACTGGTCTATCGCGGCGCGATCTTCTCTCTATGGGTGATAAGGTGCATATTTGTATGATTGGAGATTTGATAAGTTGATATTATTAGTCTATCAGCCGGAAGACGTGCAATACATAGTTGACATTCTTTAGATTGTGAGTAGCATGTTTATTTGTATTACTATTTCAATGAGTCAGTCAAAACTAGTCACTCAGATTCCGAGGTGATACTAAGATGGAAAAACACAATAACACTTTGCACGACACGGGCATCGAACCCAGGACCGCGCTCAGCACCAGCGCTTACGACAACTAGACCAACCAGGCACCTTCACGGGATATACAAGTTAAGTAACCAAAACCCAACCCCACATTTCGAAATTATATAAAGCATTCATTCATTCAAAAAACTCAACACGACGCTGGTATTCCCCATAGGTGCGGGCAGATAATTGTACCCTAAAAGAAAACTGTTAAAATATTAATAGCTCGCTACTAAACAATCCATAGCTATAACAAATCCAGCAGGCGCTTACCCCGTGAGCTTCCTTCAGCGTGGTTCCCGTATCACCTCCGAACTTCTTCGTCGTGGTGATGGCAGCCAGACCGTGGATGCGGGAGGGGGGCTCCCCCTGACCCTGCAGCAGTCGCTCCAGGTCCTCAGGCTCCGTGGAGTACGCGGTCACGGATAACGAACCTTCAGGCTCGCCCCCGTTGCGGGAGTGGTACTCTGAGCGGATCACCGTACCTTTTACTGCGGACAGATATATTTGGTTAAATTATGAAGAGTGACTAATATTTTCGGGATTTTACCGATGACGACCTAGCCGTGTGATGATTGTGGGTCAACTGATTGTATAGTTTAATTTTATTAACATCTTAACCGGTCGTAGGAGGATAATATTAAAGAAATTAGACAGGAAAATTACTGAAAATACCACATTAGTTAGGTATGTAGATTTTAAAATACTTTACGTCCTTTGTGAAGGTGAACAATATAGACGCTGCAAAGCATACAAGGCAACAATGAGAGAACCCGGATCATTTTGAGTAGTCTTGCGATTTCTATCTTTGTTACACTACAAATATTTCGCTACAGTAATACCTACATAGATTTTCAAAAGATGACACACTTTCGTCGCTGTTACAACTCAACGTGTATACAAAATTTGTTTACCTAGCATATACCGTAACTAACTTAACGGATAACAGCGTGACATCGTTGAAAACATAGTTAACTTTAAGTTAAACTCACCAACTCAAGAAATCAGTCAAGACGGTCCCACACTTAGACAACTACTGTACACTTCAGACAGAAATAGTCACATTCAGCTGAGCTAATATTTGCTTAGTGAACAATTACATGATTCAAAGATGTAGAGTGCTTAGTATTCGTATGACTTTAGTTCTAAGGACGCGTCAACTTTCAGCCGTACTGAAAATCGACGCGAAAACTAGAAAGTTTGTGACGTCATGTGTTACCGTTGTCAACTTCTTAACATTGACCCCGATACAATTGAATGGCACCGATAACGTTATAAAAGCAATTACTGAATGAAACCTGACTTTGATCGAGTTTTTTTTGCAAATACTTGAGAGATTCCTTAACTTAGTTGCCGAATATTTTAAATCTCTAATATAGTTTAGTATAAGAAGTTAAGACTTCATATACTCTAATCATTGTTTTTTTAGGGCAGTAATTGAAGCTGTGTCTAGTGTATTTAGTAATTTTTTTCTAAGAAAATAATATTGGTTATTTATTATAGACAACAAGTCTGCATGTTAGGTACACCCCTATATCGGTCATTCCCCTTTCTGGCTTATGTTAAATAGCTGCAAGTTGCAGAAGACTGCGATAGTGCCAGTTATCTCTTCAAAATTGTCCAGTTACGAAGAACAACTTATTTAACAAACAAACACCGCGTCTGTGTACGAGTATCTAACCCTATTAAGAAGTTGCGGAAGCAGGGAAGTGACTCACTCACAGGACAATAATATGGATACGATAACCTACTGACTCATCTAATTCCAATCATGTTGTGCTTAAAATGGTGTATGTGAAATTTACATTTTCAAAATACACAATATATCAGACCAAAAGTAATTATGCAAGGAGAGCTTACCTTGGTAGTTCGAGGCGCCGTTCCGCAAAGCCCTAATACCGAAAAGTGGCTTCCCGTCCGAGTCCACCGGCCCAGGCCCGTAGCTCGACGTGATCACGTCTATAGGCTTCGTGATCACCTTGGACGGACTAGGCGCCCTGTACTTCGGCTTCTCCTCTATCTTCTTGCTGCTAAACGTCCTGGTCTCCGAACTTATCTTCTTAAGGTTCCTGTTCGTCACCCACGACGGTTTTTCTTCTTGAACTGGCTTTTGTGGAATCTTCTTCTCAATTTCGTATACAGTTTTTATGATGGTCTCTTTCTTAGCAGGTTCTGGTCTCTGCTGCTTTTGACCGGGACTCGGCGTGCGGTTGTAAATTCGCTCGGGGCTATGGGCCTTACGGTCCGGGCTTTGGGCTTTTTGCTCCGGATGTTGTGCCTTACGGTCTGGGCTTTGAACCTTTCGCTCTGGGTGATGTACCTTACGTTCTGGGCTTTGAGCCTTTCGCTCCGGACTTTGGGCCTTTCTTTCCGGACTCTGTCGCTTTTCTGGTGATGGAGATCTTCTATTTGTTCCATTCATCTGAACGACCTCTATAACATCCTTAGACGAAGTCCTTTCAGTAAAGCTTTTAGCCGAAGAATATTCTTCCACGAGTTTGTGCTCTTCTGTGTGTTTAACTGTCCTCTGTTTTTCTTCTGCCGCCTTCTTAGATTTTGCTTCAGCGAATCTGATCTTGTCAGCCTCACTCAGGCCTACTTTCTTCATGTAAGCGGATGCATACTCATTGAAACGGTTTGGTTTAGGTTTCGGAGTAGCTGTTTTGTTGGGGGATTGAGTTCGAGTCTTCTTGTCCGGACTTGGATGACGAACTGGACTCTTTGTTTTGGGCGTAGATTTTGGAGCGGGTTTCTCAGGACTGTGCGGTCTGGGGCGCCTGTCAGCCATTGTTCTGCTCGGCTCCTTAGTGTGTCCGTTCAGCACTGGTTGCACATGCTCTCTAGATTGAGTGCGTTCGGGAATTGATCTTTGAGGAGTTTTAGCGTGACGATCAGGGGATGTGGTTTTGTGGTGTAAAGATTTAGGAGCATAGTCTGGTGATCTTGTCTGGAGGCGCTCAGGTGACCGCAGCTTTTGAGTAGTCGTAGTCTGTCTGGTTGTTTTAGTGTAAGTGTTAGAGTCCACGTGATCACTATCCTTCTTCTTAGCAACACGAATTTGGGATCTGATGCGTCGCCTCTGCTCGTAACCGACGACCTTTTCCAACTGAAAATTATAATATAATCAGCAAAAGTATACATATAATATGGAAACACAAGTAACAATTATGAACATGCAAATCTTGTGTTTACTGACCATTTGTTCCAGAAGGTCCAGGTCGAAGATGTCTTCGATGCAGGGGTGTTCGACGCTGCGCCGACGTTCGCTACTCGCTGTTGATCTCTCAACGCTGGTCCTTCGAAGCTCTATTCCAAACTTGCCGCTTCCTCGACGACTGCTTACTTCAGTTTCTTCAACCACCTTTGTCTCTTCCTTGATTTGGCTGGTCTTTGTGGGGCGAAGATATCCGGGCACCTTATCAGGTTTATCATTCTCAGGCCGCTGTCTCGGAGATTCGGCTCTCTGTGAAGCTGGATATCTTGACAAAATAGTTTTAGTCGTATTTTCCACAGTTTGATGCATGGGAGACTTTGATCTTGGTACTTCAGGAGATTGGGCAGTCAAACGAGATGGACTGCTTCGGGGCTTATCATCAGAACGAGGATAGTGAGGCCGAGTGAGTGCGTCACTTGACGGGCGATCTTTAGGTGTATGAGGTGCAGCATCCACCTCACTGTCCACGTCAGTTATATTAGGAGAGCCATCTTCAACAGAAGGATGTAGAACCGTTGTAGAGTCAGTCTTGGGAGACTTCTTCATCACACCGATGTCTGTCAACTTTGCGGTCTTAGCGTGAGTGGTTTCTTTAGTTTTTTGAGTAGTTGTTGCTATATTTTCAAACAAAGCCTTAGCTTTTTTCACAGCCTCACTGCTACGAAGAGTGGTTATTTTGCCAATGGGCGTTCTTTCCGCTGGCTTTATTTTAGGACTGCTGTAATCCTTAACCTTAGGTGATGATGTAGTTTCCTTCGGTTTTAATGGTTTATCCACACGGTTTCCATGATCTGGTGTCTTTCTATAGTTAGTTATTTCTACATCCTCCGTAAAAGTGGTTGTCTCAATCTCGCATTCCTCATCATCAGCATCATCTACTATCTTTTGCATTATCTTGTCATGTTGCTCCTTTATTTTCTTTTCCTTCTCCTCAACCTCGTGGGTTTCCGTCATGAATTGTTCGGCTGTCTTAACAAACTTATGTACTTTATCGGAAACACTGAGTAAACAGTCGTCACTCTTTAAAGAGTCATCAACGTTAGTCAAGTCAGGACGTTCAACCCTTTGTGGGGTCAGTTTAACTTTAGGTGTCTTGACGTTTTCTGCAGTCTCTACAAACAAGTGAGCTTTGTCGTGTACACTAAGTTTTGTGTAGTCATCTGTATAAACAGTATTCTTGTCGTACTCATCAGTGACTCTACGCGCCGGACTCTTGCTATCTCTCGTTTCCCTGGGTCCTTTAGCAAACTTGTTAACTTTCTCAGATACAGATAGTAAACACTCATCGGATTTCAACTTTTCATCGATAAAATCAGAATGAACTCTTCTTTCAGTGTCTTTGAACGTTGTAGTAGTATCTCTAGATTTGGTCACCGTATCGACACCTTTCGTGAACCGGGACACCTTATCGGTTACGCTAAGGAGACTTTCATCATCCTCGGTGACGAAGTCGACATCAGTTTTCCTGACAAACAGCTCGTCATCTTCGCAGATTTCAACAATATCATCGACGATAGTCTCGGCCTCAAGAATGGTGTGATGTGCTCGTCTATTGAACTCATCATCAGGTTCACTCACTTCGTCAGGGTAACGAGGAGTACCGACATCTTCTCCGAAGTTAACTGGAGTTGGACAGATCCGGTCCGGTGAGTTCTCCCTGGATGATTTAGATTGTTGCACATCAATAATAATATCATCTTCATCAGTGGAAGTGTTCAGCGTCGTTGCAGACTTGGGTTTGCTTGGCAATTTTGAATGCGGTTCTTTTAAAGTGGACTTCGTAGTCTTAGTCGTTGTTTTAGTAGACACGTCACTTACTGTTATTTCTGGTTTAGACTTCATTCTTTGAGGCGATGTTTTCTGGGACTTAATGGTGATATCGCTAACAGTACGCGTAACCTTTGTGTCACTGTCTTTCTTTGAAGGAATCACGCTTTCTCTGATGCCTTTAGGAGTCGGGGTCCGCTTAGTTTCGGGCTCGCTTGGACGACCAGTCGGAGATGGAATGGTCTTCGTAGGAGTTCTCCCTGTTGTAGTACGGGTAAAACTATTCTGCTTGGAAACATAACTTATATTAGTCTTTTTCACATCAGTTGCTGTCTTTTCTAGTTTAATCGCATTCAAAGATGCAGGCGTCGGTTTCCTAGTCAGATGAGAAGGTATCTGTTCCTTAGGTTTGATGCCGCTTGGTTTTGATATCTGAGGAGACTGTGGTCTCTCAGACGGTGAAACAGGTTTTTTTGGTGAAACACTTCTAGTTTTCGTCGGTGAATCTGGACTTTTGTCTAGCTTACTGGGCGTAGCAATACCTGAAGGTTTCTTTGTTGGGGACACAGTTCTGGTGGAAAGCTTGCTATGCATTTTCTGATCTTTTAGTTTTTCATCCTTTGGTTTTTCCGGACGAGATGTTATTTTAGTGGTCTTATACTGCTCCGTAATTTCGGTGGAATCTTTAGTTAAAGATCTATCTATTTCAGTGTGGCTGGTTATATCAATATCCTGCAAGCTAGTTGTTGTTTTGCCCGGGCTCCTCTCTCGACTAGGTGACTTTTCCTTACGTTCGGGAGACAACTTTCTAAGAGATTTTTGCACTCTGTCCAAAATTTCCTGTTCCCGCTCAGACATGAGGAAGTCCGTACTCACTTCAGTGACTTTAGTCGTTTTCTTCATTGGAGAAGGAGTGCGGAGTGGTCTTGGCTCCTCTGGCTGCTGCAGGTAGCCTGGCTTTGTTGTTGATGGTTCATGAGGACGAGACGGTGATTCCGATGATCTTGGTGACGGATGCTTTCCTACGACTTCTTCAGTGGTCTCACATTCTTCAGTAGTAGAACTGGTTTCAAACTTAGATGTAACTGAAGCAGTCGGCCTCATGTAGCTTGGTTTTCTATCCGGACTAGAGCTTGGCCGAGTAGATGATTCCTGCGGATTTTTTTGTTCGGTCTTTTTGGTTGGACTATCTTTAGGCGTGGATGGTTTTTTCATAGAAACGTCAGGCTGATGCTTGGTAGGTGATTCTGTTTGTGGACGATCAGGAGAAGACTTGGAACCATCTACAAGTTTAGAAACCCTTCCTGTAGGCGAAGTGCCTGATGGTCGTGAAGGTTGATCCTCGATAATTTTGGTCCTTGTAGTCTTCTGAATACTTTGAATATCTTCCAAGGTTGAATCATAAGTAGACTTTACCGATGTTGTGGATTTCAAATGAATAGGCTCCTTCTCATCAGCACTTGGCATTTTTCTAGTGGGTGATGTTTCTTTAGGATATCTATCACTTGTTTGTCTTTCGGGACTGGTTCGAGGTGAAGTTTCATCATATCGTGGCGTGCGGCCGGGACTTCTGTCCAAATGAGGTTTATTTGGAGCACTGTCTTGTTTCGGGATTTTCTTATCGGGCAATTCCGAAGGGCGCGAGTATTGATACCTGCTTTGCACTGTCTCAACAGAGGTGTCGTCTTCGTAAACTTCGCTAGTGTCCTCTTTAGTGCTGACAGAGGTGGTATTTTTCATGTAACCAGGAGTTTCTGGTGTCGTAGTTTGTTTGGAAGGAGATTTTTCCCTCGGGTACTTATCAGCAGGCTTCCTGACTTGTGGCTCTGACGCTTGCTGATGGCCCGGCTTACGATCGGGACTAACACTTTTCCTGGATGTAAATTTGTCCGATGGATGAGGCCTAGACGTTAAAACATTTCGAGGATAGTCAGATTCAGGCTCATACTCAACGCTTGGCTTTGAGGGTTTGCGAGTAGGTGAATCAGAGGGACGAGGAGAAGGATGCTTTCTATCAATAGTTTCTGTTCTGCAGGTTTCCAAAAAGTCTTCAGTTACGGATACTGTGTCTTGTTTAAGGACATGTGTTGAAGTCGTCTTCATGTATCCAGGTGTTTTCTCCGTGCTAGGTTTCTGCCTAGTCGGAGACGGTTCCTTATTATATTTATCAACGGTTTGTTTCTCAGGACTAGCCCTTTTTGGTGTGGTTTCGTCTCTAGGTTTACGTTGAGGACTCTTATGTGTTGGCTGGCCAGTCCTAGACGGCGAATTTGTACGAGGATAGTCTTCAGTTTCGGGAGCTTTCCGTGTTGGTGAATCTGATGTACGTTGAGAAGGACGTCTTTCTGTAGTTTTTAAAGAGGTAGTTTCTTCAATATCCTCAGTTGTAGAAATAGTATCAAATTTTGATGAAACGGACGAGGTAGTCTTCATATAATTAGGGTTTTTTTCAGGCTTTGCGTTAGCTGGAGACGTATCTTGAAGATATTTGTCAGCAGGCTTTTTCTCGGGGCTAGATCTTGTAGGAGATGGCTGCACACGGCTGTGTGGCTTCCGATCAGGGCTCTGATCGGTTGGATAAGTAGGTTGTGGCCGAGAGTCATCCGAAGGTTTGGAAGTTTTTCGTGTCTGCGAATCTGAAGGTCGCGGAGACGTCTGCCTGGTTTGAACTGTCTCAGAAGTGGTAGTCTCGTGTAAATCCTCAGTAGACGTGGTCTCAAACTTAGACGTCATAGAAGCAGTAGTCTTCATGTAGCCAGGCATTGATGGAGATGAATCTGTAGGTATCTTCTCCGGACGCTTATCAGAAGGATAAGCGCGTCCAGTGGGAGCACCACCTGCTGGTTTAGGCGCTTGGCGTGTAGGGGACCCTGAAGGACGAGTAGACGACCTAGTTTTTGTTGTTTTTGTGGTAGTAGAGTCGTCTAAATCATCAGTAGAAGACGAGGAGTCATATTGAACTACCATGGATGTTGTGGTTTTAGTGTAACCAGGTCTAGATGGAGACGTTTCTCGAGGGAATTCGTCAGTAGATTTTTTCACCGGACTTGTTTTAGTTGGCGTACTTTTTTCAAAACTAGGCTTGCGCTGCGGACTCTTGTCTGATGGCTGACCAGGTCTCAATGGTTTATCAGAAGGAGTTTTTCTTGTCGGCGATTCAGAGGGTCGTGAAGGTTCTCTTGCCGTAGTTTTGGTTGTTATTGTCTCATTAATATCCTGAACCGTTTTATCATATTTAGATGTTATAGCTGATGTAGTTTTCATGTAGCCCGCAGTAACTGGAGTAGGTTCCTCTGGGTGTTTATCTCCAGGCTTCTTCTCAGTTGGTTCATATCCTGGTTTTCTTTCAGGGCTTAAGCTTGATCTTGGCGATGTACCTTGCGGACGTGGCTTAGATGGAACACTGCGTTGAGAATCCGAATCTTTTGGAGTTCGTTCAGGACTCTCGCGGGTTTTCAGAGTATCGTCCTTATGGGTTCTATGAGACACGTCTTCCGAAGGCTGATATGTCAACTTTCTCTCAGGGCTTTGACTTGGTGAAGGATGCTTGGTCGTGACAGTTTTCTTTATATCTTCTGTATCTTTAGTCGTCTCATCGTATTTTAATATAGTCTTGTCATTTGTTATAATGTCTTGAAGCTTCGTCGGAGAGCTCTCTCGCGGAGACTTGGGTTTCTTGTCAGTGGGAGTATCGTCACGACGAGTGGTGGTAGTTTTGATGATATTTTGCTGTTCACGACTTATGAAATCAGTGACATCAGTTTTGGTGTCCGTTATTTTCTTAACTGTTGGATATTCGAATGGAGTTTCTATCGGAGCGGGACTGCGACAAGAGGAGAGACTAGGTGAGCTTAAGTTTGTTTCTGGTTCCTTCAAATAAGACGTTTTTGTGACAGTTTCGGTCGTAGTGGTATCTTCCATCATACCGAGGATCTTACGGCAGCGGTCTTCATAAGTTTCTCTACGTTCTAGAGGTGGTTTTTGTTTACCAACGGGAGCATCTAACCTAGTCAGTTCCGGGCGATCTTTTTTCACCACTTTATGATCAGGCAAGTCTTTTGGTTCTTCTGTTGGTGAAACGCGGAAACTGGAAGGTGGTTTTTCAATCGGAGACGCTTGAGTTATATCAGTTGTGGGTTTCTTTAAGGAGCTCTTTCTTGGTAGACTGTCCTTAGATGGAGAGACACGTTTTTCGGGTGATGGAGATCTGCAAGGTATCTTAGAAGGAGAATGAGATCTATTAACATCGAGGCTTTCAGGTCTCTTGTAAGTTGTAGTGGTTTCATCGATTGAGTGTGTTTCAGAGTAATATTCCTGGTCATCCAAGTCAGTGACAACGGTCTTCTCAGTTTTTGGAGAACTAAAGTAAACAAATCCACTCACTGAAGTAGTAGGAGAGCTTTGACCAGTCGATGGCTCAGTGTCAGTAGGTTTGGGCTTTCTGGTAGGACTAGATGACGGAGTCACCAATTGCCTCGGACGTTCTTTAGAGGTCTTCTTATTAACCTCTTCATTAGTTCTCTCAGTAGATATAAAATCAGTTGTATGCTTGAATTTGGTGTCTCTGGAAGGAGATTTAACCGGCGACACGCTGTCTCGTGGTGCCTTCTTGGTAGGAGACGATGGCTGGTCAGGTGTTTTCTTGGGAGATTTTTCGCGCCGCGTTAAAGAATCAAATTTGACATCTTTAGTATCCTTAGTAGTTGATGTTGTAGAAAGCTCGGTGACGTCACGATCGTGAGGCTTTTTCTTATCATAAGTCCCATATTTCGAAGGCGATGGTTCCCTAGGACCAGTTTTATCAGTAGGTGAATCTTTATCTTTTGGAGTACGTTTATTAGTTGTTATTTTTTCGGTGAAATCGGTGGTTTTGAATTGAGTCGTATCAACCTGGTCACGTTGGTCAATGAATTTAACATGCTCTTTAGGCGAGGGTGACCTCTTTCTTGGGAAGTTAGGAGTATCTTTGCTAGGACTCTTCCTTGTAGGCGAAGAATCTTTATCTCTTGGAGAGGGGTGTTCAGGACCAGATGGTGCGTGCTTCGGATATATATCAGTTTTATCAGTTCGAGTGTACATTTTAGTTTCCTCATCGATAAACTTGTAGTGATCTGCTTGTATTTTCGTTGTATTTTTAGTGTAGTCCTGAGGTTTGCGCTCGGGGATTTGTGAGGGAGCATGTTTTGTGGGTGATGTTTTCTCCGAGGGTTTTGTAGGAGAGTTCAGGCTATCAGACGGTTTGTTCACAGAAGTTGGTCTCATATAGCCCGGTTTCCTATCAGGACTAACACTGCCACTCTTTGGAGTAACCTCTTGAGGATGCTTGTCAGTTGGCTCGTCAAGTCTATCAGTACCAATACTAGACGGCTGATAACTAGGCTTGCGATCAGGACTTGTGCTAGGTTTTTTTGTACTGTCCGTAGGATGGTAAGGCCGAGAAGGCGAGGTGGTCCGCGGGAATTCCGAGGAAGGACGACTGTCAGTAGGCTTTTGATATCCTGGTTTCCTGTCTGGACTTTGATATCCTGGTTTCCTGTCTGGGCTTTGACTTGGTTTCTTAGAAGTATCCTTAGGGAAACTATCAGTGGTTCTGTTGGGACTTGATCTATTCGGAGTTGTACGTGGGAAACCCGAATTAGGAGTAATATGATCAGTTGGTTTTCGGTCTGGGCTTGCTCGTGGCCTAGTTGGTGAGTCACGGCGGTCTACAGGACGGGTCGGAGAGCTGTCCGTTGGAGAACCTCTCTGGGTTGGTTTCCGATCCGGGCTAGTACTAGGTCCGAAGGGTAGGTTGAAGGGTTCTTGAGGTCTTTTCTCCGGACTTGCGCTCGGTCTCTGACGATGATCTTGAGGCTTCCTCTCAGGGCTATAGCCAGGTCTAGTTGGAGAACGACCGGTTGGTGGTCTTTTATCATCAGGACTTGTATACTTGTGTGTCTTAACTTCAGTAACGGAATGCGTAGAAGTAGTGGAATGTTTGTCAGAGACTGTGCGAGTCGGTGAATATCTATCAATTTTGTTGGGGCTACCACCACGACTTGTTGGTTTCCTCGCGATTTTATCAGGACTTACGCTACTTCTGAGCGATGATGTGCTCGACTTAAAAGTTCTGCTGCCAGGAGATGAAGCCCGGGTTGATGGTCGAGTAGTAGTGGGCGTATCAGCACGAAGCGTGCTAGCCCATGCCTGATGTGAGGGACTCCAATCGTTGCTGATCTTCTTTTGAGGGAAGTCTGTTTGGTATGTCGTTTGATAGTGATCAGAGCTTGTCTTCCTCTCTACAGTTTCTTCAACTTTTTTGTCTCGAGTGACGTGATGGACTCTCTCCTCGGTATGCTTAGTTTGCTGCAGTACGTCATCCCTTGGTTGAACTGGGCGGTCGTCGCGCGGTGTATCTGAACCAGGGCGTTCATTGCGCGGTGTATCTGAGCCAGGGCGCTCACTGCGCGGTATATCTGAACCGGGGCGTTCATTGCGCAGTGTATCTGAGCCAGGGCGCTCACTGCGCGGTATATCTGAACCGGGGCGTTCATTGCGCAGTGTATCTGAGCCAGGGCGCTCACTGCGCGGTATATCTGAACCGGGACGTTCATTGCGCAGTGTATCTGAGCCAGGGCGCTCACTGCGCGGTATATCTGAACCAGGGCGTTCATTGCGTGGTGTATCTGAGCCAGGGCGCTCACTGCGTGGTATGTCTGAACCAGAGCGTTCATTGCGCGGTGTATCTGAGCCAAGGCGCTCACTGCGCGAAATGCATGTGTCGGGATGTTCACTGCGCTGTGTTGTGTCAGGATGTACATTGCGCGGTGTATAATCTTCAGGGCGTTCGTTACGCGGCGCAAAAGTTGCAGGGCGACTTTCACGCGGAGTAAAACTTTCTGGACGATCACTACCCGGTGTTACTGTTTCAGGGTGTTTATGACGGGGTGTATATATTTCTGGACGATCATTACTTGGTGTTTTAGTCGCAGGGCGTTCGTTGCGCGGTGTAAATGTTTCGGGGCGACTTTCACGCGGAGTTACTGTGTCACGGTCACGGCGGAAGTTGGTGGTGTCATACTGCCGGTGATGGGTCTGATGCGTTTGTTGAGTTTGCACATCTTTGTCAGTGGATTCAATAACTTTGTTGACGCGTGTCACATGGCGAGTTGTTTGGGAATAATCATTATCAGCTTTAGAATGATCAATCACTTTTCTGTTTACTTTTGTTTCATGGCGGTGCTTGTCCAAATAATCTTCGTTATCCTGCGTCGTATATTCTGCTATTTGTCTTTTGAAGTCATTGTCATCAACATGTCTTTGAGAATCGACAATGTCGGTGGCACGGTTGTCAACTACGTGTCGGATGATCTTGGAGGATTCCTTGGCATCAGACCGCTGTTGGGTGGAGTAGGACTTGTTTTCCCTTGTTTGGTATGATTGTTCAGAGCGAGTGCTTTGTACTGGAGCCCGAAATTCCCTCTTGGTGCTGGTTACTCGGGTCCCGTCAGGCAGGCACCGCGTCTCCACGATCACTCTGGTGTTGTCGTCAGGGTAGTCGACCTTCCTAGACACGAGCTCTCCAGTCTCGTAATCACTTCTTGTCACATTTTGTTCGTAGTCATTTTTCCGCATAATATTTTCATATTCATTCTTCCTTACGCTTTGCTCGTATTCATTCTTCCTCACATTTTGCTCGTAGTCACTTTTTATTACATTTTGTTGGTTGTCATTCTTCCTCAAATTTTGTTCATAATCATTGTTCCTCAAATTTTGTTCATAATCATTAGTTTTTGTGATCTGCCTTCTTGTTACAGAGGATGCGTCCTCATTGCGGTTAGTATCATAACTTCGTAGGTCATAGTCATCGTTGGTCAAATATGGCACTGGTTCATGTCTCGTTGAGGACATCTGCTGGAACTTGGACGAGGACGTCGAAGAACTGGTGGTCGACGAGATTTGTGTTCCATCGTCAGTCTTGCGGACTACGTGCTCGCGCGCGGCCGTGTTCGACGCCGTCTCGTTGCGCTTCAGGCTGCTGTTGTCATCTTGGTACTCGGTGACCGCTTCCTTGTGATGGTCGACGGCTGCGAACTGTCCCTTGCCGCCGTCCACGTCGTACCTGCCCTCGATATTGGCGTGGACAGACTTGACGTGCGTGTGGCCGTCGTCTGTGGTCTTGTTCTCCGACTCCACATTCCATCCAGCGTTCGACAGCGCCTTCAGATCTGCAAAGATAGTAGTAGAGAGCATTAACATCTGATCGTGACCTGTGGACTCCGTTACCGGTTAATAAGCGTTAGTTCTGTTAGGAAGGTAGGGGTATCGTGCAGGCACCTTCGCCACGGTACGTGAACTCCTTGGGCGGGGAGCCAGCGTCACGGACCTCCTTGCTCTTCATCGACTGGAAGCTCTGGTCCGCGAACGACTTGACGTGGCCTTGCGCAGCACTGAACTCATTACCTGTTGAATTCGGGCACAACTACGCTAACTTGTGGTATTTGGGAAGTCAGAGTTTTACATTTCCCTAATATAGTCAGGGGAAATGTATGTGGGAATACAAAACATCAGTCATTTTGAACAAGGAGAGACATATACATAAAACTTATAAATAAAAAACACTCAATAATAATTGGTTCACCATTCGCTCCTTGAATCATAAGTTGCTAATTAAATTTTCTATGACCTTCTAGTTTTAATCGACCACAACAAAATAATAGTAAATAAGCAATCCATCAATCGTTTTTATAATTGCAATACCTTAATTACGCAATTGCAATAACTCAACTTTTATGTCCATAATTAATCTCATAAGCGTAACTACCAAACATGAAAATAAAATTGTCAACAATTATTTAAGCTTTTTCTTCTATCTACAAAAACTACGTTTACTTCTTCCGCCCTTCTTGATCTACAATTCTACATTCTAACTAAGCCCTCGTATTCATTATAAACAAAAGTTGCAAGACATTCTCTTAGAGAGGGAGCTGGCAGTTTTTTAGCTTGCTAAGCAGTGCTGCTTGTTGATGGAACACTGTGTTCTCTCAGCAAGACGCGCCTGCTCAGCTATCGACTTGTCGCCCTGAACATGCTTACAAAAATCGCTGCCGCTCCCCCTCAATCTCAACACATAGAGCTCTGACTGAATTTCCTAAGTAAAAAGTCATAATTCGAGGTTTGGCTCTCGCCTATTTCCTCCTCCAGTATTGGACACATTTAAAAGATATACCATAAATATAATACATAAATTGTAGTTCTAAAAACTAAAAAAACACGCTTTAATGGTAAATTGAACTAAAAAGTCGCTAATCCTGAAGATCTTGGTAAGGTTAATGGGACAAACTATTTAAACGGGCACGGTAGAATCAACTTTCATTACTTGTAAATTTGAACCAGGTTGAATAAACATATTTGACTTTGACTTTGGCTTTGGCTTTAACTAAATTATTGCATTGTCATCGGTCCTTGATAATTGTGCAAAGCTTCAAATCAATCCCACGTTTTGAAGGGCGTGAAAATCACGTTCAAAGATTCCGTTAAATTGATACATAGATACATACCAAGCTAATAAAAGCGTGTTAAAAAGATATATGTTGTGCTTCTATGTTTTTTAATTTTAGTTGTCAAATTTGTACACTAGAATAGGCCTCTGTTGACAGCGCAATTTTGAGCATCTTCTGATGGCTCTAGTGCTTCTAAAGATAATGAAAAATAAAAACGTAGGGGCACAGTATATATCTTTATTTTTCAGTTTATGGAATATCTTTTAAATTGGTCCAATATTGGAGGAGGAAGTAGGCGAGAGACAAACCTCGAATTATGACTTTAACTTAGGATATTCAGTCGGATGTCTGCGATCGCATAAACAAAGTATCGACACTTTTACTTAAAACGATTACGAGAATCTTCCCATCTACCCCTCACTACTCAAGACACTTGAATAAAGAAGGTTGCGTTACCTTTCCCATCTCTTGTGGGTTCGGGCGAGTACAGGTTGCGCAGGCGTTCCTCACGCAGCCGATACATGTGCGCGCGGATCTCTTTCTTACGGGAGAAGTCCTCCGTCTGCTGCCACTGGAATTATAATGGATGACATGTTAATTGATTTTGTTTATGATTTTTGAATTTTTCTGTTAAGAAATATAAATTTGTGCTATAAAATGTTCCGACATAGTTGTGTCTTTTCCAAATACTGTCACAGTTGGCACTTAATTGTCATTGCGTATCAAGTCTTTAATTGATTTTTAACCGACTTACCAAAAAGGAGGAGGTTTTATGTTCGCCTTTATGTTTCTTTTTTTTATTCTTTTTTTTTGTGTATTTTCACCGATACCTCCGTCAATTGCGGGCCGATTTTGAAAATTCTTTTTTTGTTTGAGAAAGTATGTTCCGAAATTTGTCCTATTTTAATTTGGTGAAGATCTGATGAAGAACTTCGGAGATATACAACATAACTCTTCAATAAATAATGGCAAATCTCTCGGGTTTGCTGCAATCGCATGTCTGTTTATTGTTTATATCATTTCATAACATAAAATCACGCCAGTACGATCTAAAGGAGTACGCAGTGGTGTACAGTTCACCTTGGTACACTCTCATTTCACCGGTTATGTTCAGTTTCATGATATTCGGGTTATCTATTCTGGCATTTTAGGTACCTTACTTAACTACTTGCTTATTAGATAGGTACAACTAAATAGTGAAAATAAAATAATACTTCTTTACAAAAAAAAACTACCGACTTCCAAATAAGAAAACTACAAAAATTTAAAAGAGTAACCATGGGGTTTCTTGCCGGTTCTTCTCCATAGGAAACGACTAACCCGAACCGTGCACCTTTTGTCGACGTTTTATAAGTGCCCATGTAGGCCTATGTAAAATAAAAATATTTGATTTTGATTTTGACAAAGTGAAAAATAACTTAATTTTTGGAAATCGGTGTCGATAACGCAAAAAATTGGTACCTACCAAAGACACCAACTTTGTAGTTTTCTTTTTTGGAAGTCGGTAGTATTTTTTTGTAAAAAAGTTTTTTCATGGTTGTTATTTAAGAGCGCCTGTCACTTTTGTAACACAAGTGCAAGTGTAAAAACATTGCTCGTGATTTAAATCCGGCGCCTACAATTTTGAGTTTTCATTGCCCATTATAGCGACGCGGGCAAAGCGCGTTAATGTTTCCATTTATTCTAATGGTATACTGTAAGCACTTCCAACATTAGTTTTCACTTAATTAACCTTTTCAAGGGCTTTGTGAAAATTAATAAACTTACCATGCGGCGCAGTAAGTCCTCGTCGCGGATTAACGACACGTCGCCTTCAGACATTCTGGAAACAACAAAAATAGTATTTAATACATTATTCACTTGATCAAAATGATTTCTACTCTTCAATGCAGAGTTTCATAAATATATCTATGCTATAATTTGGACTGAGGCAATTAAGGTTACACTAGTCGAAAATTCTTCCATACAAAGTTTGTATGGTACACATTATTCCACTGTTTGACGATGTACGTTCAAAATAAAAAGTGATATAAATTTGTCTTATCATTATCTAGCCCTGTATGGAAGCAAAAAAGTAAAAAAGGAAATATTTGAAAGTTTTGAGCGTCGAAAGTTCCACATTTCGACACTAATTTTAACACATTTTTGGGCGCAAATAAATACCATAAGAAGACGGAAAATTGCAAAACGGCCTCCATACAGGGATGGATTAGTAGTTCAACAATGCAAACAATTTTATTTTGAACAGATAGATTTAGTTGTTTTTTCATGATATCTAGACCGCCAAAGGTCTGTTTATAAAATTTCGTGCGCTCGGTTTCGTCCTAAATCATTATCCATTTCGCTACAAATTTGCAAAACTGTGTATTCGTACGCGAACTAGCTTCCTACTGCTCATCACAGCATCTATCTCTTCCGCACGTATTGTCGGTTGATATAAAATGCATTTTAACCCCGCGCACAAAATAGTTCGTGCCGTCGACTAGTGTACCCTTAAAAGTTCAAGCTCTATTTAAAACTAATAGGAAATAAGGAAGAACAAAATACGGTTAAACAGACCTGGGTAATTTGACAACCTGTATTTTATTTTAAACACAACAATAACACTGAAAAGGTTGACTAGATGATCATACCAATTACTGTCATTCTACAAATACTCGTATCATCATCATCGTTATCATATCAGCCGAAAGACGTCCACTGCTGGACATAGGCCTCCACCAAGTGTCACCACACTGATCGGTCCTGTGTGTTTCGCATCCACCGGACGCCCACAGCCTTGACCAGGTCGTCGCTCCACCTAGAGGGAGGCCTTCGTCACTCAAGAACTTTTCGGGCCCAACGGCCATCCGTTCTGCGAGCAATGTGACCTGCCTACTGGCACTTAAGTTTGGCAGTTCTTCGGGCTATATCGGTAACCTTGATTCTCTTGCGGATGTCTTCATTTCTTCCCGAACGCTGCCCAGCCGAGTCGGATTCGACGGTTGACCTCTTTCAAGAAGTTGGAACTACCCACAGAACAAAAAAAACGGACCTACCTAACTGGACCGTTTGTCCCAGGCAGATATAATCGTCCACAACTTCGAGTGTAGAGTCTCCGACTTTGATAGGAGTGGGTGCAACATGGACATTCAACATCACCTTGTTTTTGTCGATGTTCATTTTTAGACCCACTCTTTCGTAAGCTGTACTGCGGTCATCGAGCATGGTACTGAGGTCCTCCATGGTCTCAGCCATGACCACTATATCGTCGGCAAACCGAAGGTAAGAGATGTATTCGCCATTAACTTTGATGCCTAGCCCTCTCCAGTCCAGAACCTTGAAGACATCCTCCAGTGCAGCAGAGAACAGTTTCGGAGATATATGACGTCTCCCTATCTTAGGTTCCGAAGTTTGATCCTGAAGTCGGACTGACATGGTCGCGTTTTTGTACAAACACTCTAGCACCTCGATGTACCGGTACTCTATTTGGCACTGTTGGAGAGACTGCAGCACAGTCCAAGTCTCAATCGAATCGAAGGCTTTCTCGTAGTCCACAAGCGCTAAACAAAGAGTTAGATTATACTCTTCGGTCTTCTGTATAACGTGCCGTAGCGTATGTATGTGGTCTACGGTGCTAAAGCCTTTTCGAAAACTGCGGCTTGTTCGGGAGGCTGGAAATCGTCAAACCTGCGCGCGAGACGATTCGTGATGACTCTTAAAAACAACTTGTAGACATGGCTAAGAAGTGAGATGGGCCTATATTTTTTCAATCGGGCATAGTCGCCCTCCTTGAAAAAGAGTACCACCACACCCCTGCACCATGCCTGTGGCTTTTCCTGTATGGCAGAATCAAATACCTTCTGAAGGGCTTTAGGTACCAGTTTTCCACCGGACAACAGGAGAAGAAGAACAGGAGTTCCGCCGTAATGCCGTCCCGGCGCCTTGTTGTTCTTAAGTTGTTTCAGAGCCATCCCAATCTAGTAGAGGCTGACATCCGGGATGTCGATCTAGATCTTGGGTCGTTTGCTAGATTCGCAACGGGTTTGCTGATTGACGTGTACAACTGCCCATAGAATCCCTCGATCTCCCTCAGAAGCTCCGGTTTGGCGGATACGATCCTGCCATCGTCGGTCTTCAGTTTCTTGAACTGGCTCTGCCCAATAGCCAGATCTCTTGCAAACACCTTGGAACCTCTAATTCCGCTTAATCGCATCTTTAACACGTTCAGTAAAGCGGCGGAGGTCGCTTTTCAAGGACTTCGAAATCTGTCTATTGAGCCGCCTATAGTTTCACGCATCAGATGAAGATTGCAGGATCATTTCACGCCTCTCCTTCATGAGCTTGAGAGTTGGATCGGATAGTTTCTTGTTCTTATTTGCACGACGGGTCTTGAAAAACTTAGACCCGAACGTATGGACAGTTTCCACGAACCCATCGTTGTAATCGTCCACGGAGCTACCAAGGCACTCGAAACGATTCTTGAGTTCGAGCGGAAAGCTTTCGGGGTTTTGAATCTGAATCTGTGCTGGACGGAGCGTAGACTTCATCAGTCGAGATCTTTCCAGCTTAATATATAAGTTCAATGTAGAGGCACATGGCATTCGGTGATCACTGCCGGTTTTTACCGCTTTGATAACAGAGACATCATTGAATATTTGATACTTGTATAGCGTAAACAATAAATATGCAGCTACTTAACGTAGACACAGGTAAACAAATAAATAAACTAAACAGAATACCTATTGCGAAATGAAACAAGTAGTTTTGTTCCTACAAACAATAGTTTTAACCAAACATTACTTAGCAAAGTTTTCAAAATACCCCCTCTTTGTAAATCATTCTCCAATCCCAAGGCCCGAGTTCTATCGGTCCTGGATCTAACCTATTGATATTTGATCCAAAACTGGTAATACCTCATGATTGTAATGATGACATATTCAAGGAATCCTAATAAAGACGGTAAGGAAATTAATAGATGAAACTAAATTGCAGACAATCCTACGCGCAATTCAACTCACTACAATGAAATCACGTAAGTAAGCAGTACAAAACACAGGGATATAAAAATAGAATAGAAAACATTTATTCGACAAAGAGTCACAGGCACAGCAGCAACAATCACAAAGTAAGACAGAAGAACAGTGAAAAAAAACAATAAAACTGCGCTGAACGTGCCTAACTCCGAACTCAGCATTCAGCATTTGTTATAAATCACATAGAATAGATTTGACTCTAAAGCTATAATCGGTAGAACATAGGAGAAATAGCTAAATAGCCTTTAGGAGTGGCGGTATTTGAAAGTACGACCATCGCACCCTGGGCAGACAGCCCCCTGCTAACTATAATATTTTGCCACGTCATGACCTAAATACTGCATAATTATACCTACACTTAACAACTTAACCCAAAGTTAGTTGCTAACACGAGATTAAATTGACAGTTTGTCATACAATATTGGTTTTAACCTCGTGTTAGCAATGAACAGCGAGTTAAGTTTTTCGTGCAAGTGGGCCTAAATCGCTGTAGTTATAATAGTGTCGATAATATGAAAGAAGAAGTTTTCTATATAGCTACACCATAAGCTAAACTAGACCAAATCTTAGACCTTACACAATCACTAAAGGATTCCTAATGACCAACCCAGTCGGCAATTCGTTATTACGTTAGCCGGGTGTTATTCAATAACAAACGACGCGACGACGGTCAATACCGTCGTCATCGTCACCCATACAGTCATATATACAAAAATACGAATGACAACTAATTAAACAATCGCGTCGTGCAATCGGTTCTGCACTGGTGTGTGGATGAGTCGATCTGCGACACTATATAATCAAATGTAGGTAGATGCTTTTCTTATTTCATTCAACGAGAATTTAATTGAATCAAACCAAACAAATCACAAGGCAGAACAATTTTGTAATTTTAATAAGTAATTGTTGCATAATATTAATTAATTAATTAATGGACGTGTCTAGACGGCTATTAATTTTCGTTAATAGCAACTAGGTACAACTGCACAATTTGATTTCGCCTAGCCCTTTCCATCATCGGACTACAAGACGTACGGCCATGCGCCATCGGTACATGGTGGACACTCAGGTAAACTTTAACGATACAATAACGACCAAATACAATCACCATCCCATCCATCCATCCCGCAATCACAACAGACTTCACAAGTAAATAGGGCTATTTATAAGCACGTACATGATGACTATATCACCGCCAATTAACACTCAAGTGATCGCTAAATGGACTTGTATGAATCTCGCTCGTGTCACGCATGTGCGGTGCAATTGACGGGCGTTGGCGACACAATTAGTGGTCGTCGAGGCACGTCAGCTCCTCATTGCCAGATTTATGGCTGGCCATGCCATATATCAGGCAATGCATATAGGAGATATCGTTCTGGTACAACATTATAAACAAGCAAGAAAATAAATGGTTGATTGCTAGGCAGCATCGCGGCAGGCCGAACTAGTCTCCTACCTACCAAAAGGGATGGTCAACAATGCAATGGCAAAGATAAGTGCAAAAGAAGAAGGAGGCTTTTGCCCAGCAATGGGACAGAACAGATTAAGTTGATTTGAAGACAAAAAAGAGATTAGGGTTAAAATTGTAAACTATCAAGGGAAGTCATTTCGATATGGATTGCCATTTGAAATATAATCATTGAGCCAATTATGTTAGCTGTCAGATACAATGTAAAAGGAATCTAGTTTATAAAACAAACACCCTAGTTTAAGCTCAGCATATAAATAACACATGTCTATTGATACATTCCTAATCGCTAACACTAAAGCAGTTGTCGTGAGCCATCTGTCGAAGTGGCTCAACCTCGATCCTTGCACCATATGGCTCGTGGCCCAAAGGTCTGGCCATATACGGTCCACATACGCTACCCCGTCGCCCTTGCCCCTCTTACAGCATCTTATAAGGAGACATAACTTTTATCTCGATACGACTGAGCGAAAACGAGTAAAGTTGTATTGAAGTTTTTTTTAATTTTATTTTTAGAACTACGTGTCCTAGATACTGAGGTCGTTTAGTTGTTGTTAATCTTTTAAATTAAAAGAAATAAGTACACTTTTCTTCGTGGTTTGTAACAGTTGCAAATGCAGTTTTGGACACTACAAAAGTGAATTTGCATAGCATTTTTTCAAACGTCATAATTACCAAGAACCATTCCCGAGGCAATTACAAAGAAATGCCAGTACCACATGATCCATACTTTAATATCATTCCGTGAAATTATGAAGAGGCAGCAGTGAGAAATGCATGACTAAATGAACCGGCTGCAAACATGCACAAGGAATTCCGAACGCCATAGACCAGAGCCTTTGCATGTTTCGATAGATCCATCACCTACTTGTTTTACGGAACACTAGTTTTTGCCTTCATTCGCCAAAAGTTTCATATAAATGTTTCTCCCCTTTAAGGGATGAATTTCCAAAAACCTATTCTTAGTGCTCACTTACGTCATCTATGAAACCCTCATGGAAAATTTTTAGCTTCTAGACCCAGCGTTTTCGGCTTTTATGCGTCAATTACTCAGTCAGTTTTGCCTTTTATATTTATATAGATAGATATTCCACAACGTTTTTGTCCTGACAGTCAAAAGTTATCGTCTCAAGCCATAATGTCACCTAATGGCCGTCAGTCACCGGCGATTGGCCCAGTGGCCCAAACTAATGGCTAGTGATAAATGAACAGACAGTGGGGCTGGACTAGTAAGTGTTGAAACTTTACTGGACATTAATGGGTTCGGTGATGGAGAGTGATAGATTTTGTCCGTTCTAGTTAGCTAAGGCTGGCGTTTTAGCCCTAATTAGTAATGAGCATTGCCTCATCTACAACTTTGTTGTACATACTCGTATTGACGAAATAACGAGACTGTAATACACAGTACGTCTTTGAGGAACTCAATCTTTCTCTCAAAAACTGCTTTATTTGGTAAATGCTATTTTGTTGACATTGATAAATTAAAACCTACATGACTCTCATATGATTTGACCAATTACTTGACTTTAAAAGAGTGTCTCTTCTGAGACTAGTCAGCTAGGAAACATCGGCCTCATCTACTAGTTTAAATTGACATCCATTATATTAGTAATGAATTCGCAAAATACATAGCATTTATCAAAAGAGCGACGCATCTTCATATTACGACCCTGTTTGACTACACAAGCAGGTGAACCGCTATAGTTGAGCAGTAAGGCACGGCCCAAAGGTCACAGGACTCCGGGCGCAGGTAGTGGTAGAGGCAGGACTCAACTGGCCGCTATAACTTTTTTTTTCTTTATTTTTATCGTGGAGAAATGCTCATGCATACTGCACTACTAGTGGAGATAGCGCAGTTATGTGGGACTCCAACCCACTAAAACTCCACGGTGTCCTCCTGTGCCGCTTATGGCGGGAGCACGGGCCCGCGTTAGCACTCACCGCGAATCCACCGCGGCCGCTAGAACCTGCTAGTGACTCACGCGTGTAGATCAGGCGATTGAGGAGGAGAAAGGGAACGTAAACCCTTGGTGCGAGATTATGTTGGCTTTGTGATTGTGACAAATTGTTGAAGCAGTTCGTGAAGGACTTTTAAGGACAAATATTGGATTAGCTAAGATGGGTTATAAATATCCTAAGGATATATAGAAACGCAGAGGAGCTCGTGGCTAAATAATAACAGCCGCACGGGTCGATCATCAAGGTTAAGCAACGCTTGACGAGGTCGGTCCGTGGATGGGTGACCATTCCAACATACCGAGTTTCCTCCGTGCCTCGGAAAGCACGTTAAGCCGTTGGTCCCGGCTGTTATTTGAAGATCTTTGACAGTCGTTACGGGTAGTCAGAAGCTTGAGATCTGACACCAGTCTTGCCAAGGGGTACCGTGTTACCCAGTTACTGGGTTGTGGAGGTCAGATAGGCAGTCGCTCCATGTAAAACACTGGCACTTAGCTTAATCCGGTAAGACTGGCAGCCGACCCCAATATAGTTGGGCAAAGGCTAGGCAGATGATGATATAGAAACGCAGACGTCTCGTACAAAGGTTCCTACAAGATTTCTTGTATCGTAGAGTTATAGTGGTTTCTTTGTGCGAATTGTCTGATATTTTATTCTTAAAACAATCAAGAAAAAAAAACATAACTTTCCAAGATGACCATATACCATACTATCCCATAAAAATAAAATGAGTCGTGAAATCTTCTACATAATTTTGAATTTCAATGTCTCTTTTAACAACCCTACTTTGGCGGCCCTATAAAATCAAGCCCATTTCTCCTGTCCACAATGATCGTAAGGGCCGCTACTAAGGTCAGAGGACTCAGGTAGGGCTGGTCAGCGGCGCGCGGCGCCCGCGAATCTTGGCCGTGACTCACGCGCGCTGAGTAGAGCGATACAAGCAGAATGCCTAACCGGTGACCAACTTACTGAGGACGCCGAATATTTTCGATGTTTGAACGGGATGTTTTATAATGCGCTTCTTTCATATTTTTATTTGGTTGTTAAAGTTAATACTTTATTGTGATTTTATGGAGTTAATTATGGAATATGGTCTGTATGGAAGACTTTATGATACTGTAAAACACTGAAGGACGAGACGCGGACAACATTGTTGCCATCGCAGGCAGAACCGGATTAGATTGGCGCAGGAGCGTGGGAATTGGTACTAAAAAAAGAGAGGCCTATGCCCCGCAGTTGACCAGAAGAGCTCTTAGAGAAAGATTATTTAGAGTGTGCGTAAGGGACAGATGTATGTGTATGTGATTTGTATACATCTGTCCGTATTTGCTAGTCGCACCATTGATAGTTTTGACACATCATGGTACTTGGTATCTTCACTGCGAGTCATCTTCGGCCTGCCTACTCTATGACCACAAATACGTGTAACACGGTGACATAATGTGCGGCAACGACATTAACTTACAAACGAATATTAATACGTGAACAGGTTCCCAAGTGCTGATGTTCGGACATTCTGACTATTCGACAGCAGGATTAAACTTTTTGTCATCGAAATGGAGTAAAAAATGTGAATAACAAGTTAATAAGTCATTAATGTCAAAACTTTGAAGTTTACTGTACAAAGTCACCTTAGAAAAGATAAACCAGTAACTAATAAAAAGAACTGGACTAATGAGTGGTTGCCCCTTTTTAACCGACTTTCGAAAAAGGAGGAGGTTCTATGTTCGACTTCTTGTATGTTTTTTTTTTTTTTTTTTTTTTTGTGTATGTTCACCGATATCTCCGTCAATTGTGGACCGATTTAAAAAAATCTTTTTTTGTTTGAAAGAGTTTGTTCCGAAATTGGTCCCATTTTAATTTGGTGAAGATCTGATGAAGAACTTCGAAGATATACAACAGAACTCTTCAATAAATAGCGGCAAAACTCTCGGGCCTGCTGCAATCGCATGTCTGTTTATTGTTTAGACCATTTCATAACATAACATCACGCCAGTACGCAATTAAAGGGGTAAGCAGATCTCTCATTTGATCGGTTTTGTTCAAGTTACATGATATTTGGGTAATCTATTCTGGCGTTATAGGAAACTAACTAAACAACTTGCCTATTAGGTAGGTACAACTAAAAAGTGAAAAATAAAAAAACTTTTTTACAAAAAAATACTACCGACTTCCAAATAAGAAAACTACAAAGTGAAAAATAACTTTATTTTTGGAAGTCGGTGTCCATAACGCAAAAAAAATGGTACCTACGAAAGACACCGACTTCCAAAAATAAAGTTATTTTTCACTTTGTAGTTTTCTTATTTGGAAGTCGGTAGTATTTTTTTGTAAAAAAGTTTTTTTATCAAAGACATAAACTGCCTTTATTTCGCTACAACAGCCATGAATGAACTTTGTAATTTTTCATGACTGTTCAGAATAAGAGAACTTCTTTCGTTCTAAGATGTATCAGAGAAAATAAGGGTAGTTTAAAGATACAAGCTGAAGGACCCACCGAGAATTAAATGTCTAACACCCATATTTTAAGTGTTTATTTTTAAGGAAGCTTCCCCCATTCTACTCGATCAACAAGCTTGAGTCTGAGCAATATTAAAAATGCAAATGGTCAATGATCATTGTGTCAAGCTGTATCAAGTCTTGTAAACTATGCAACCAGTTCATCTTTCAATCCATTATTATCGATAGTGAAAAAGGCTTTTTAAACCCAAGTCAGGTAAATAAGACCAATTCTTTAGAGAAACCCCTCATCACTATGTCATCCGCATCATCGTGAGAACGCCACCTGATTCACGACTCTCTTCGTATCCGGTACCGGCAGAGCTTTGCACAGAACTGTCAGATACATACGTGTATATGCGCCCTGAATGTGAATGTGGGTGTGGGCAGAATTGATGAGGGCACGAGAGTGAAAGCATTTTTATAGCAGGATATTGATGGTGGTAAACTGGGCCGGTGGCTGTGAATGAGACAGCAAAAAAGCATACTGAAGTAAGTGAGCAGTAAATTCTGTTAGGTTATCTCTAATATAGAGGAGGTTCCGGGGTAGTTTTAAAGAAGACACGGGGTATTGATTGTGATCACCGGGGTGGTTTCAGTGAGGTAAAAAGCCCACACTCTCTGGTAATTCAATGTTACGGTAAACTATAATGTGTGTTTTTTAAATTAATAAATTTAATTTTTATAATATTTGTACGCGACACGGCAAAACATAGAGAATATAAACTAATTTTGTAACATCTCTCACACCTATGTTTACAAATAAAGATTCTTATTCCTTTCCACATTAGTCCAGGCGCCTTTGCCAAGGTTTCAACCGATATAAATAAAATAGTACATTGTGGTACAAGTGAGTAATGTTGGTGATTACCGCTGAGGCGCCATTGAGACCTGAGCCTTTAGGTGAGGGTCTTAAGAGAGCCGAGGACGGTAATCATCAATACACACGTGTATCATACGACGTTTTTCAACACACTTGTGAATAAAATAATACAAAAAAAACATTTTCAACAGTGAAAACGAGTTGTGAAAATTATTTCGCAATGGCGGGGTAAATTAATCAGTTTTCCTATGCGCGCGCATCTGACAATGGTGATCGGCCATAGACTAAAACAATGAGGTTACTTTATTTTTTTTAGCTTTTCGCGGATAGCGTATTAGCCTCGTACAAAATGGGGCGTTTCAAGATTTCTTTATTGTAGAGAAACAAAAGTTATATTTGAGGGAAAGTTTTATTTATTAAACACGTACAAGTTGAAATTATCTAGTTGAATACGAAGTTGCATGAAATGCAATATGTTAGGTTCTAGCATTTTGCTGAATTGTTTGACTAGAAGATAGCTTCTTTGCCACATTTTATGTATTTAATGGATATCATGGCAATAGTAATTACTACCCATATCATGTTATGGATATAGTAAGTACTACCTCCATGACAGGAATAGAAAGGGATTAATGTCGAATAGGACACTTTTAATTGATTAACAGTGTTAAAATTTATTATATTGAAAATAATTAAATTTTAACTGGATTAGAATTAATTACTTGTTTTATTCATTTTCATTGGATTGATTTGTGACACGTTTAAAATTAGTTTAATTTAAAAGTATTTAAAATGAAGGTAGGAAACCATTTAAAAAAAACTATAACTCACTTGTGAATAATAGCAATGAAAAAGTCACAGTTTGATTACAGGTATCATTATATGCCTAATTGCGGTGAAACTTAGAGCCACTTTATGAGCAAGTGTGTTGAAAAGGTGTTTTATTCCGACATGGTATCGAGTCTTCCTAACACATAACCTGACCCTTCATCACGATGACCACGCCATGGCGTGTGACTATACTTTTGGCATAAAAGATCTAAACTAAATAAAATAAACTTTACAAAAATATGGTACGGATTCTACATAGTTTGTCTTGTAAAACTAAACATCGTAGCTATAGGGCAATTGTTAAAATGTTTACAGCATCAGTCTTGCACAACTAGCAGTGTTGTCTAGTAGTATTACAGTTGTAAAACGTTGCTACATGGTCAAATTTATGTATCTAGCTTTCCTTACGGAAGAAAGTGTAAATTTCCTTACAAACGGGCAAACTTCCAACTGTTCCAAGCGAAAGTTACGTTATTTTAACTTATTCAAGTCACTCACGTATCTTTGCTCTTGAATAACTTGAAGTTCAAGGTTAAGCGGACTCAGATTGGCATTTAAATTAATTGTTTATTTTCTTTGTATTAAATTAACTATCCAAATGTCACAGAAACGTGTTAAATGCAACTGTCGGTCTTAGGTCATTCCTAAAAATGCAATAGGGAAATATGCATGTATTTTTATTATTTCCTAAATACTTATTAGCTAAGAAGAAGACGTTATAATAAGGCTTTAAAGTTGATAATTTGAAAGAGAAGTCCACTAGAGACTCTGACGTCAAAGTCTAGTATATACCCATAGAAAATATATAAATATTTACCTATATATATAATTATATTATATTGTTTAAACTAGTTAATGTCAATTTTGATTCTGTTTTCACTATTCTAGTATATTTATCGAAATCAGGTTACACAACAAACATTTTTTCATGCATGTTATTGACAGTCTTTAAAAATTCCTAAGTACTATTTTTTGCACGTAATTTAGATGGCATCTAATCTTAACTTTATGTCTCAAGAGATAAAGTACCTACAAACTGTTAAAGGTAAAAGCCAGCGGTTCGTTTACACATACATGAAATGTTTATAATTGAATTTGCCGCCAGTTAATAACCTTAGGCGGTGCGATAGATTAGTAATTAGCACGTAGTAAAATCAGGTGATCGTCTGTGATATCATCTATATCACTAACGATAGTATAATCAGAATCAACTTTAGATCATAGGCCACTTCAAAATATATATCAACCTTCTGGTAGAAAAAGAAGAGAAGAGAATTTCGACACAAACGAAGTCGAAATGAGAATTAGAGAAGACATTTCTATGTGAACATAAACGTCACGAATACATAATCATTTCGTGGGTCCTGGGGCTGGTACTCTTATCATAAACCAATACAAATAGGTAACTCTCTAGATATTTCTAGGGTTATAAATAGACACTATGACCATATCAGAAGTCTATTATTAAACAATGATATAAGCAAATACGACTGTTTCTTTCTACCCCTACTTATTATGGCGTCCACACAATGGCCCGAGCTGGCCACACTCCAAGGTGTAGTGTATATCACTCAATTTGTATACAAAAGGCTTACCAAAGTAGTTTGTAATACTCTGCAGGCAATAGTTTATGTGCATTTACAATAGCCTGCAAGGTCTTAGGAATTAGGACCTTAGTTATTAAGGGCCACCCCTGTCGATGATCTTTTTTCATTTAACAAAATGAGTTTAGTATTTTCGATGGTGATGTTGAAGATGACGATGATGATGTGACTGAGCTTGTAAGAGATGGCATGGCTGTAAAGTTAACTGCTTTTGAAGTCCTAACTGCTTTAGAACCTAATCTTGTTGATCTTGATTGATCCGTGACTACTAAGTTACTCCAAGAGAAACAAAATTAGTTTAGCAAGTGCTTAGGGTCGTTGAAAATGTGCTTTAACTTTAGTCAGCTCACACAAGAGAAGCAATATTCTTGATTGAAATGTCACAGGATGCAGACAGAAGAATCAGATTCTGCACTAATAATAGAAGTGCATCATCAGTATCATCAACAAACGACTTTAAACTCTATTGAGAATGACACCTTTTTAATAGTCGTCAAATAAATAAATTAAACACCAAACCAGTCAAAACAGACACAATTATGACATACATAAAGACGCTCATATTGGCATTAGTTCGACCTTGTTGGAACAGGCAGTGCAGAGGATGCGGCTGCGACAGTGACGTCACCCCGAATTGGCCTGAAGGTCCCCGAGGTAACACGAACTGTGATTTACTTAAGATTTGAAATGCATATTGCATGTTTTATTAAATAACATAACTTATAACATCATACTCATGATTATTATAATCGCTTAAGGATAAGCAGAAATTCAACACAATCACATGCCTTGTCAACCTTCTTGAAATTTCGAACAGCACAATTTGCTGATACGCCAGGGCCCAGGTAGGCTACCTTTTGGTTGTGAACACAGATAATTAAATAAAAAACTAATTGATCACATAATTTACAATTCTATTAAATTGGTCTGTACTCAGTTGTGTGTGTACGGGTTTACAAATTAGTGCCAAATTGTTAATTGCCACAAAAATAGTAATCTTGGTGTGAATATATGTCTAAAGACCGAATTTAAAATGTTACTGTTACTGTTGTTACCTTGATCGAAAGAGGCCTTTGCCCAAGCTGTGGGTTGATACAGGCTGACTTTAACCAGTAAACATTGAGATAAAGAACGAAGCAGAACATACATTAAATCAGGGCCTACAAATAGTCACGCCTAAATCTAGCATTTACACAATTCCCACAAACGACTACAATTCAGCAATTTAACACGAAAAACAATAAATCCTTAAATCGTTCAATTTATGCACCACCCACTATGTTAGCTCTACAATAACATGCAATAAAAAAGTGACAAGCTTCCGCCCAGTGACGTCACACCGGAGAACATGAGATCAGTCTTAGCGTTATCTGTGCAAACTTAGCTAGGATCATTTCCGTTTCCTTGGCTGTATTTATTGTAGACTTGGAGTATGTAAGCTGATTGAATAAGTGGTGCAAGATTCCTGTTCTTGGCGATGACATTAAGGCAAGGTTGATGCGAGGAGGATCATTTTACTGATTGCCAGCTTGTGATAGGTAATGATTCCCTGATTACGCATCGTTAGTTCTCAAGGATAACAATATAGAAGTGTACCTGTACCTCCTATAAGCCCATACAGTATGTAGTATAGGTTAGTGCCATGTAATAGGAGGCGACCTATTAACAGGTCTAATCAGACGCCGGGCTCCTGCTTACATCTATTATACTCACTAGAGTGTTGATTAAGTACCTATTAGAATTATTTTTGCAATAGATAAAAACAAATGTCAATGTAAACACAAATGACAATAGCTCCACGTAGAATGATCCTCCAAATTTCGAAAAGAACGATCTTCAAAATTGTGTCAACCAAATATCCCTACGGTGACCTTGACACCGGATAATGTAGGAAACAAACAAACACTTCTAGTTGAATCATCCGCCCACAATGCCTAACAGACTCGCGGTGATCGATCAGTCACTCATGATCAATTGTGTTTGAGTGCTAATGGACAGGTCCTTATAATAACTGTATGTAGGCAAGTGCTAACATTGAAAAATGATTTGCGAAAATTTACAGCTGCTGTTTTGGTGTTGGGTAGTAATGCCAATCTTGGCAAGCTTTGGTAGCTACCGTATATTCTTTTGGATGCTATGAAAGCTAAAGCATTAACTAATGGAAATAAGGTTTAATAAAAAAACGAAAAAGTTATAGAACCAAAATGTAAAGTCATGTTAAATACATGGCTTCAAATTTTAATAAGGTTGATAGCCAGAACTTTTTGAACGACAAAGTTTTACATAAAAGGCCGTCCCCCAAAACGGCTGTCCGTCACCACTTCCTAGTGGTTTAGTCGGGAAGAAGAAGTGGCGCAACTTACTCCCCAGAAAACATAAAAACCGCGCAAACTACAATCACCTGCTATAATAAAACAGGCCTACAAGCATCTTATAGGCTATACGTAGGTTCTATATGTTCATATGGCCAGTAAGCCTAGGTTCTGCACCAAACTGGTTTACCTAACCGTGGGATGCGACCAATAACTTGGCAATGTCGACCGTGGATGTTGGGGAAAGAAATGTTGGTGGGAAGGCTTGGGCCAATGTTTGACGAACTTGAATTTATATATGTACATAAAGGTAAATTATTATGAAGATAGAAGAATCTTGTTGATGATGTGGTTCATGTAGAACAGGAAATGTTTGTAAGTATGAACAGGTAATTGGGAGATCATGAATGATTCGAGAATAATAACCATTGGTTTTATATTCCTAAAATAAAAATTACCCAGTAGCAGAATGCCATGAAGATAGGGAAAGTAATCAAATTAGAAATGTGAAAAAATTGGTAATTGTCAGCTATTATCTTGTCAATAGTTGTGTGGTTTATAATAATAATGACTAGAACGGTCGCGTGCATACTGCGGTCGTGACTCGTGGTAGCACTCTACGAGAGCGTCAAATATCATTGAGATGTCGATAATACGGCTTCTTATACAATCTTCTACACGTAATGAGATGTTTGCTTTGTTTCGAAAAAGGAGAAAAGATTTGAACGATGTTCTACGATCGTAGAGGGTAATTTGCCAATCGTGAAAACGGAGCATTGATTTGGCGTGATAGAATGCCGCAAACTTACCTACACATAACATAACAGCCCAAAGGGTTAAGCAGAGATGCACCACACAGTTAAGTCCCATGTAATAGGAGGCGATCAAGCTTTCAAGGAAATTATAAAAATTCGTTCTTGTATATACCAAAGATACAAAAGCAAGTGAGCAATTTTACCAAAGATGAAAAGAAATCGGCGTAGTAAAATTCTACGATCTTGTATCAAAATTATAAAGTTCGGTTTTGAAGACACCGAAGACTATAAAATATGAGAATCAATCCTTAACTTCGTAAAATAGAACTGGATTACAAACAAGTTACCAAAACAGGCGACGACACTGAAAAATCTCAAACTGGACTCCGATCAAAAGTAACCCTTACACCAGCCATTTAAAGCCTAACATCCTCTAACATTGCAGGTTTGCTTTAGAGGCGATATTCGGTATTTCGGAGGATCGGTAAATAAAAGTTTATTTTGTGCGTCTCCTAATATGGCGGCTAAACGCCTTATAAGCGTTTAGTTCCGCCCACTAGCAGTATGGCGTTATGAGTTAATTTACCCGCACTAAGACCGTGACACTGCTGGGGGTCAACTGAAAGACGTTACTATGCCAAGAGTCGTAATTAGAATTCCGTGAACCTTGAAACACACTAACAACTTGGAAACAACAAAGTCACTATAAAGATCCAGGAGAAAATTCAGAAAGCGCACAAATTGAACAGCCATGAGATTTGATAAGATGATGAAGAGAATCCAACACAAGTATGATATAATGAAACGCATGTGTCTAAAAGAGTGCTAATGGATGAAATATAGATGGATGGAATGGAGATGCATGGCAGGCCAAAGAAACAATGGATGAATTGTGTAAGGAATGACATTTAAGAAATAGCAACGAAAAGAAACGGAGGCATGTAAAGGCATAAAATATTCTTCGCAAAATCTGGACTTGGACTTCAAGAAATTGGTCGCTTCAGGTACATTAGTAAACTGATTGTCTGCTACTGAGTACTGCATAATACAGTGCATTAAAATAGACCACAATATTTATGCCCATCGAAGCATCGTTACATGCTAAAGCAATATTCAGCGTATCTCTGGTATGAGGGTATAATCCGAGGAATGCAGTGGTCATTGTAATATTTATATGACATGGGCACTTGGTACAGTTAAAGGGCCAAACGTGACTCTGCTTGACAAAACCCTTTGTACGAGTACACTTTGTCTGCAATTTATGTCGTCGTTGTCATAAATTATCTACAACAGATCTATGACAGTAATACAATTAGAAACTAGACAAGACTATGTATCGTAAATGACTACTATTTTGAAGATTTTTTCCTCCCAAGCCCAAATTGACCTGGTGATGATCGCGAGAATCTGCAAAAGGGCAGAAAAAGGACGTCAGCTTAAATGATGATATTAAGGTCCAACTTCAAGATCAAGCAGTGAACATCCAAAAAAATCTAACTATGAAAATGCTTAAAACGGCCTAGTAATCCAGTATAACATTACGATTCAGAGTGAATCCGTACCCTACCCACAGCATGTGTTCTGCGTAGGTGTTCTGAGAACCCGGCTCGCGCATGTTTCGGCGGGCGCAACCCGATGCCTGCGCGCGCGCCCCTTGTTTCTCACAACACGATGACGCTACATCTGACTCGGCTAGACTTTCTACTCGGAAACTAGCATTGGCAAGGTGTACGCTAAGAGCTCACACAAGACTAATGTTTTGAATGCATCAGACTGACCGTTTTCATAGCTAACTTGACGTAACAATGTAATTTTGGCACTTTTTAACCCAACTTCGATTTAGTATTGTCTAAAAACCGCGACCAGAACCATGGCCAACGTCATACATTTTAGACGAATTTCCATAGTTATGTAACTTACCTACCCGTGTGCATGGAGGTATTTTTTTTCTATCAAAGCACTCATCGAAATCTTATTTCAGGTCCCAAATTTAAATCAAATCAAATTACAATATTTATTTGCCAGATAAAGCTTGAAATTATTATTTTTTTCTTTAACAAAAGACGTTGCCCCTCACTATGAATTTATTCCTGTATTATGGGTGCGTTCACAAACAAAAAACAACAATGGTAGCTACATACATAAATAACGAGAGTAAGAGTTAGGAAGAGATGAATGATTCAGTAAAAGCGAAGTTGTTTTACAATTACGACAACTGTGAGGGCCACTACAATAGTACCTATATTTTTAGAAATGGTAGGTACCGTTTGTTGCATAAGACATGGCCCGTTGTACTAAGTGCCCATCATATAAATACGTAATTGCAGCCCATCCCTGCTGCCTATCCTACCAACACCTGCCACATTAACCTGCGAGTTAAGTTTACGGTGTGGGAGACATTGAATATGTTCTAAATACTTATCTACAACTTTCCAGTGTGGTTTTGTTTATGCTGCTGAAACTTGTGTTCTCATCATCAGCATCACATGCAGTTGAATTGAATTTTCACAGTCCGGTCATGATTACATTGTCGTGGCGGACACTTTAATAGACTGATATATTACTAATAGGTTTTTTTAATTCGAAAGCGGTATCGCAAGTACGGGAAGTGGCGAGGTGGAAGAAGTGGTGAGGTGGAAGAAGAAAGTGGTACCGCGAATTCAAAATTCAAATACTTATTGGAAAATTGTATTCCTTTGATCTAATCCACGAGCAGTTACATAAGGTTACCATTGGTAACCTTATGTGTATGTGTGTGGTTAATATGTGAATAGGAAACCTGCTTAGCATTTATGTCACGAACTGGACTTGCCCATCACTCTTCTCTTACAAAACTATAGCCACGGTAAATTACCGTGCTAAAGCAGCCTACATTCCCCTACACTTGCGCACTCGGTCCGCACTCTCGCGCAGCCTTCACGGCGCGTCGCGCAGCAGCCGGTCTGCGCACTGACCACTGACCAGTCACCAGTCCTGCGCAGGGCACGCTCCGAGGATCCCATTGTGTGTGCTCGTAAGTGGGGCAGGCAGGTAGGTTGCAGGGATAACTTGTCTTTCAGAGGTCTTGACGGAGTTCTAAGGACTTCTTGAGAGTTGAAGAAATATTTTGAAAGTAGGTGTTTTGAGGGGTGTTTTGTATGACATTTAAAAAGGACTAGGTATTCTTTATGAATTCATGAGATTATGGAAATGGTCTCATAATCACAAGATAATAGACACCTCATGTCTATTATCTTGTGATTGCCAATATCTTGCTTTTTGATTTTTGAATCTAAGTTCAAAAGTACTGTTTTTCTGATGACATGGACAGTAAGCGAACAAAAATTACAAGGCTAGTTTACTGCAGGTCGACACAGATTATCAAAACAACTTTATTATCATAACAAAGACAAATGACGAAAGTGACATAATTGTTTTGAAGACAGTAGGTATTGAAGAATATGCATAACGTGCATGAGTCCCTTCTTTAAATCGGCTTTTTGGTTTTTCTAAGAATTCTCAATAACTCATATACGACAAATCATCAATTAAATCAGTATGATAAATCGACTATGATGAAATCATCAACTGGCCTAGGTCAGGATACCTAGGTATCTGCCACTCATACTTCCACTAAATACTTCAGATAATGCAATAAAAGATAGAGAAGAAGAGAGATAAGAGAAGAGATTTCCCGGTGTAATAAGATAAATGTACGTACACTTACCTTTATAAATGTTCGTCCTGTAATTTTTATGTGGAGTACAATAAAGTATATAAAATAAAAACCTATTTACTTGAAAAATAACACCAAAGTGTTTATTTATAATCAATAGAGCACTTATCTATTTCTAATTCACATCCATTATAGCACCACCCATAGAGTCTTCATCAAACACTTATTAGTACTCAATCCAGTGCACTTGCAAATTAACTCTTATCTCTTACAAAGATCAACAGGAATACTACAAAACATACACAAAATTACTATTATTTAATAAAAACCACTTATACAACCGTTTTACATAATTTTCTTCAACAGAATGTTCAATGTTTGTTCAATGCGCGCACACATTGGCAACTCGTGCGCACACTAGTGGGTAGTTTATTAATGTTGGCGTAAATATATCTACATATTAGTCATAAGGACAGGTTTCAGGCTTTAGTGTCAAGGATTAGTGGCAGTGACGTCATGAGCAGAAGCCTTTTCTCCAGAAGAGGGCTTATAAAGTTACAATGGCTTTCAAAATCCTTTTTGAGATGACAATGAATACTGCAGATTTAATGTATACCTAAATTTGTATTCTGTATATATAGATGTTGCATGCATCTATGCAACGTGAAGGTGATTTGGAGGTTCGCGGAGACAAAATGAATAACAAAACTATGATAGATGATCTTGAATATAAAGCAGACTTAAAATTGTATCAAAGCGTGATTTTAAAGCCCTTGAAACAAACCTGGATAATTATGATTACGATGTTTTTTATGCTATTCTTGTAATCTGAACTGACCAACAATCATTTTGAGATCTAAGAGCCAGGATACATTAACTAACGTTCCAAAACAATATGATGCACAAATATGTACAAGTATGATGATGTAGGCAAAAAAATCGCGGCAAATATATAAAACTAGTATACGTAATTGTAATTAACTGTGAATGTTTGGATGAGTCAAATAAATAGAAACAAACAATAAAAATTGTTTACTAGATATAAATATATAGACTGACCTGTATATGCTTCAGAGGATAAATAACGAGAATTTGTTAAACAACGAGGACTAAAATGAATTCCAATGATTTTTACGAATCAGTGTTTATTTGTGCCTGAATGTATTTCTTGGTATTTCTAATGAAACATTGTAAGTGAATAAGTTGTTCCATAAAACATTGAGGAAAAACATAATGATTTATTTAATTTAATAGCTGTTAACTATATTTACCTGTTGTTAAATCAGAAGCAAATTAATTGTGTTTGTAAATCATAATTATTAGGTACATTCACAAAGTCAAACATGATATGTAAAAAATATCTAATTTCATATCTCGAAAGGATTTGGATTTTTTTTAACTCATTAAAAATCTCATTACCTCTTTTACCTACCGAAGAGACTTCTGTGTATGTTTTCAAACTAGTCCCATGATTATATTAAATTATATCACTAATAAAATAACAAAAGAAGGTAAGCCAGCTCCAATCTCACAACAGACAAAATGACTTCACTAAAGAAAATATTAATAATCACGACAAAGGAAATAAACGAGTGAATGAAGCTGAATGTTTATTGCTGCAGAGGACATCTGACATTGAGGAGATGAAGTCATGTCTTATTCCGACGCCATCTTGCATAAAGAGCTTCTGTACGATATCGTGATCAAACGGCGATTAACAGGAAAAGGCTACGTACTGTTATATGATACCGATATCATTTGATGACTCATTTTACTGATGATTGGTCGATGAGGGCAGCAGAAGCCAAAATAGTAATCAAAACTACAATAAATGATCTCTTGTTGAATTAATCCGACTGTTTGCCAATGAGGCAACTGCAAATGACAAGAAGGATTTTAACTCATATCTATGGGACATAGTTGAACATAAATCAACCTATAAAGTGTATATTTATAGCTTAATACCTAAACAAATAGATAATTGAAAATATGGAAGGAATGTGTGAACACAACACACAGTTACAAACTAAGATTAAGCTAAGCTGCTTAACCCTAATATGGCACAAAAAGTTAACTTTTGCATCTATGAAAATAGGAGTGCAGGAGTAATCGTTTTTAAACAGGTATAAAGCATAGAACTTGTTTGGGCTGATCAAAACAAACAAGAACAGAACAGGATATTAACTGAACAGGTGTCGATAATTATTGACAACCAATTTAAATACCTAAGTGGTGCTTTAAACAAACTGACGATTCGTACTAATCATTTCATTTACATTGATAAAGATTGATTAGATCATTGCAAAATCATCAATACATATAATAAATCTGTAGAAAAATATTTTTTGTACATCGAAAAAAAATCCAAAAAAAATAGCCAGGGTGTTAAAGGATAACCAACAGAACCCATTTCTAGCATTTTTGGAATTTTTGTCTGTTTGTCTGTTTGTCTGTTTATCTGTTTGTCTGTTTGTCTGTTTATTTGTGCACGCATCACGTGAAATGTACGAAACCAATGTAGATAACTTTTATACATAAAAATTGTGCGTATCTTGAAGAATTACTTAGTTTTTGTTTCATCGCAATCGGTTCACTCTATCAAAAGTTAGATGAATTTAAAGTGTTCAAGAAGTAAAATTATCACAGCTCACGCAATTCAGCAGTTACTCGGACAGTTGAACTCGCTATTCGATAGATGGCGTTGTGCATTTAAAGTCATTTCCTGAATCGCGGTGTTAAGATTTTACGCGAAAGAATGACCCTAGAAAAAAAATTGGTATGTATTAACCGACTTCCCAAAAAGGAGGAGGTCCTATGTTCGACATTATGTATGTTTTTTTGTTTATTTATGGTCACCGATATCTCCGTCAATTGAGGACCGATTTCGAAAAATTCTTTTTTGTTTGAAAGGGTATGTTCCGAAATTAGTACCATTTTAATTTGGTGTAGGACTGACGAAGCAATTCGAAGATATACATCAGAACTCTTCAATAAATAACGGCAAATCTCTCGGGATTGCTGCAATCGCATGTCTGTTTGTTGTTTATACCATTTCATAACATAACATCACGCCAGTACACTCTTAAGGGGTACGCAGATCTCTCATTTCACCGGTTATGTTCAAGTTTCATGACATTTGGGTAAACAACTTGCCTATTAGGTAGGTACAACTAAAAAGTGAAAAATAAAAAAACTTTTTACAAAAAAATACTACCGACTTCCAAATAAAACAACAAAGTGAAAAATAACTTTATTTTTGGAAGTCGGTGTCCATAACGCAATAAATTGGTACCTACGCAAGACACCGACTTCCAAAAATAAAGTTATTTTTCACTTTGTAGTTTTATTTGGAAGTCGGAAGTATTTTTTTGTAAAAAGTTTTTTTGAGTTTGTGAAGTAGGCAGGCAGGCTGGTAAGTATGGTAGGGTTGGCAGGCAGATGACGAGAGCGAAGCCGCGGGCACAGCTAGTGTTAGAAATATATACCTCACTTTGATGTTTCCTAAAACACACGTTATTTTAACCATGAAGAATTCTGGTATAACTATATGGTAAGTCAACTAAAACGGGCCAAAGTATTCAAGTGTTAATGTATAAAAACAACATTTATGTATCAGATGACAAGATAAATGCTAAACCCACAGGCAAGCCCACACTCACAGATTTTAAATCAGTTTTTTTCTCAATTTGCGAGACAATCCTTACAATAGACGAAGAAATATTTCGTGTCACTTCACGTTTTGAACCTATCATTATTATTGCTCAAGATGTTTAAAAACCTACACAAGGAATCTCCGGTGTTTTGGAAGGATTATGTGAAAATGAGTTCAAAACTCAGAGGCCCTTTGGAATAGGATGGGAGAGCCCAAATCAATCACTAAAAAACCACTTACTGACGTTTTTTTTTTTTTAAATAACAATTTTTAGATTAACTTAAGTAATTCAGGAAAAGGTTATAGGCTTTGTCTAAATCAATTACGGCCTGCAGCCTAGTTGCGTAAGTGAATCCGGCAAGGCGAAGGGTTTGACCCCATGAAAGAGTAAGAACAATCGACCAATCACATAGACGGAAATCCACATCACGTCGCTTTCATGTGATCAAACCGTTTGCCTTGCCGAATTCACTTACGCAATTAGGCTGCGGGTCTTTTATAAACCTTCCGGTGAAGCATATTAATTTTCACAAGATCGGAGCACTTTTAAAATTTGCCCAAATATTAGTATGTCGGGTTTAGTCAATAGTACGGACGTCAAAACAAATCACAAGCAAGCCCCTAGCGGCAGTCAATAGCAACTACGCATTGGCGCGCTTTTATAAGCACTTGCGTAGCGGGGAACAGGGCAGTTGAGTACAGACAGCCGTAGAGCTAAGACGTCGTAGAATCAGTGTCGATCCGTAATATTAGTAAGCAAGAATGTAACTTGTGTCTATTTGAATAAACCCAGTGTATCGAATAACTTATGTGATTTCATTTGCACGATTATACCCACCGACCTGCCCACACGCGATGTCTTAACCTAAGGGAATACATCCTGACTTCCCGATGGTTTACATCTATCGGCCAGCCTTGATGCGACATCAGAATTGGGATTCGATCGTGCTAATGAGATCACACGTAAAAACAATGCTAGTGAAAATGGTTACATTCTTGCAAAAAAAAGTATCGCTGTGTCAGTTGCGACTACCCTCGGAAACCGAAATAATGAAAATAACCAGTCCGTAACGGAGCGGCAAGGAAGTTAGCAACAACCAAGGAGCTGGACAGGTCAAGGAGGAGCGTGTGGACTTGTGGAAAGATCCATACACACGGATCTTTATGCCAATCTGGTGAGTCGTTTTCATTTTGTTATGACAGTGGCCAAGAGTGTTCATTATTCAAAATTGTGATTTTGTGTACGGTATGGCGCTCAGTGGATCGTTGGGGGGGCCCCTGTCTGGTCATAATTTCACTTTAGTTACAATCGATGGTCAAGTTTTGGTTTAATTGGAGAGTTATTCTACTATCACTGGCAATAGGCAATAACCCTTGACTGGCCTTGGCTGACTATTATTGTTTGGAAGTTAGAACGATATGGTGACAGTGACGTACCTACCTTACATTTTAGTCTGGAAATTATGATAATTCCAAATGAAATATTCTGATTACTTTTGTAGTGTGACAGTTTTATGTAGTGAGAATTAACTAAGAAGAAGCATGGTATTCTTCTTTTGTGGTCGTCGGAGGGCCAGACTGTCTAAAAGGTGGTAAACCCTACCAGGCCTAGAAATTGTGACTTAAAATGCTATGGCATTCATTGGATTCTATAAAGCCCATATATCTACCTACCTGGGCACATGGGACACTGTAATGTGTGGTTCATGTCCACAATAACCCATTTTGCTTTGCCGGTTTAGTTTACTACACCGCTGCACCGGTTAATTTCCATCAAATCTGAGTATGGTTAAGATAACTGTGTGAACATATACTCTCGTAATGTTTTTCACGTTTCAGATACCATATTGCGTCGTAGTGGAGCCTCTGCTGCAGGCTAGCGGTTCAGTTGCTGTAGATGGCTGACGTGTCAACATCTCAGAGGTTAAGAGGAACGGCAGGCTAGCAGTTCGCCGGTGGTAGCCGAACGTTATGACAAAAGCTGTAAGGTCAAGCGCGCGCAAGTTTGGAATGGAATACTCGGTGAGTCGCTTCTATTTTATTTCGATAGTGAGGTCGAATGTTCTCTAGTGAAGAGATGCTATTTCAAAATTTAAGAGTGTTCATGTTTGACCACAGAGTTGGTCGTGGTTATATCTAGCACTATCACTAGCTAATTAAGACACACTAAAAAGCAAGTAGTTAATGAGTTTCCTATTGGCGGGATAGTTTCAACATTTGATTCAGTACGTACTTTAGGATTAAATATCCCATAAGAAGATGAGCTCGTGGCTAAATAATAACAGCCGCACGGGTCGATCATCAAGGTTAAGCAACGCTTGATGAGGTCGGTCCGTGGATGGGTGACCATTTCAACATACCGAGTTTCCTCCGTGCCTCGGAAAGCACGTTAAGCCGTTGGTCCCGGCTGTCATTTGAAGATCTTTGACAGTCGTTACGGGTAGTCAGAAGCTTGAGATCTGACAGCAGTCTTGCCAAGGTTCACCGTGTTACACAGTTACTGTGTTGTGGAGGTCAGATAGGCAGTCGCTCCATGTAAAACACTGGCATTTAGCTGAATCCGGTAAGACTGGAAGCCGACCCCAATATAGTTGGGAAAAGGCTAGGCAGATAATGAAGAAGATGATCTATCCAAAGTGACTTAACAACTAGTCATTTTCAGTGGCAAAGCGAGTTAGTAAAGTCGTTGGGCGAAGGCAATTGTATCGAGTTAGTAACGGTACTGGTCATTTGCGTGTATTCGGAACAGATCTCATGTTGCGTAACGATTTACAACCACCGTGTTCAGATCTGAATTCACTTGCTTACTTTCAAAGTAATATTATGATAGCAGTAGATCTCGCGATCATTTTCATTACATAAAGACTGAGTTAGAGAACTATAGTAAAGGGTTACTGTTGATGATGAGATTTTAAGAATATTGATCCGAATTAATTCGTAAAGCTCCTTCACACGAGCTATTAAGACTCAAATAATATCGGGCTTAATTGTTCCCCTGATATGAACGGTCGGTATATTCCGAGATCTTTGAGTAGAAAGCGTGAATCTTGTGAGAAGGATCCCGGATCACCAAGTTCCTCGGGAATTGAATGTCATTGTTGATGACATTGGTAGTGAGACCAAATATGATTGACATGTCTACTCATACTCGAGGCTCCGGACCGCACCTCATGAGTAACATGTGGCGATGGGTTTACGAAGAGGTTTGAGTTGAGTATGCATTGCAAGAATTATGGTAAAGAGTAACAGCATTGTAACAATTACTTTGTTTAGTTGTTGAGCTTGTTGATCGTCGGACCTTTTTCTAATGAATAGTGTTTTGTGGGAGGTTCTAGCTCTAAAACTAAATAGGCCTTGTATTAGGTACACTATAGGTGATAATGACAGGACGGTGATCGTTATACACCGAAAGCTTTAAATAGGTACGCTTAGAACCTACAAGTATGCACAAGGTAGGTTAGGGCAGATGCCAGCGGGTCATGTACCAGTCGATGTTGATGTCAAAAGGATTTTGATGATAATGAGCAAGCTTAAGGTGTCGAGTAATTCAGTCTATCGAACGTATTACGTTTGACCGTACCAGTGGATTCTGGTGGAGGTCGGGGTCTAGAGAGAGACCGAGAGACCGTTGTGAGAGCAATATAATTGCTGGTCGGCTAGAGAGCCATGGCGTTGGAGGTTTTACTCGAGAGTTTCTATAAGCTTGGCAGTTGTTGCTGCAGTAGAGTTTTAAAGTTTGTTTGGAGCGACTAGTGGTACATGGCCCAGGGTAAACTTTTAGTTAAAGAGTAGGGTTCAAAAATTGCCCTATTTTCATGAACCCAATAATCTAGTTCGGTCAGGAGTAGCCGAGCGTTGTGTGGCAACTGTTGGCCTGTGTGGCAACTGTTGGCCTGTGCGGCAACTGTTGGCCTGTGCGGCAACTGTTGGCCTGTGTGGCAACTGTTGGCCTGTGTGGCAACGGTAGGCCTGTGTGGCACCTATAAGTTTGTGTGACACTGTCTGGTGTGAACAAGTCATGTTTGTGTTAGGAACCTTGCAGAAAGTTCCTATTGAGTTAGGAGGTTAAAGGAAAGTAAACTCGCAGTCACGCGTGTGGAGAGATCATGTTAATGTTGATGACGTTCGAATCGTCAAGCCCTCATTACGAAAATTAAAATAATTTTGGTTTTCTAATTTTGATTACTATGCGTAGATCGTGGTAGTAAGACACATAAATTTCAAGTACCAATTGAGATAGTTGATGAATTAGATAATGAATTGACGTAACATACGATCTCTGTGAACAGGTTCTGAGTTCAGAGAGTTGAGTTGACTCGACATCGTGGAGATGTGCGAGTAGAGCAATTGTGATTGCTAAGAGAGCTATGATATAGCTAGGAGAGCTATGACATAGCTGGTAGAGCTATGACATGGCTAAGAGAGCTATGAGATAGCTAGGAGAGCTATGTGATGGCAAAAAAATCGTGAATAAGAAACATGGTATATTGTTTCTTTTGTTTGATTTAATTTGAGATTTATGACTGTCAGTGGTACTTGGACTTTGTAATCACGTAGATTGGGTACTTTTAGGTACCAGATCGATGATTAAGTTGCTGTTTTCACTAAATTGAAAATAGAATTAATCGTTCCTTGCAATTGTGAACAGAGAGATTTGAATGATCATGTTTGATTGTTTCAAAATGTTTCCTCACTCTAGTGTATGAGTCAGGATTGGACGAGCAAATACTGTTTGAAAATTTTGTATTTTTCAGAAAAACATCCCTTGTATGATGGGAGATTGCCAGGATAGAGTGGACTAAGACGACGTGTGGTGTAACACGAGGTGACCATGAGATGACATGGAGCAAGGACAAGAAGATGATGCCTGCGGGTGATAGATTTGGGGATCTGTCACCTGAGAGAGGCCCGAGAAGGCGACGTGTGTGTTCCACGCTCGCCTCTCAAGAGGAATTACGGCCTAGAGAACACCATGTGGTTTTAGTCAGTAGGAGTCTGACAGACCCCTCAGCTTTCCCCAAGGGCTGAGGACATCCATTGAGGATTTCCACATGATTCGATACACTGTTAAAACCTTACAATGAGGAACAGACGAGGACGCCTGTCTCGCAGGATGGCCGTGTCGGGTTTAGTCAATAGTACGGACGTCAAAACAAATCACAAGCAAGCCCCTAGCGGCAGTCAATAGCAACTACGCATTGGCGCGCTTTTATAAGCACTTGCGTAGCGGGGAACAGGGCAGTTGAGTACAGACAGCCGTAGAGCTAAGACGTCGTAGAATCAGTGTCGATCCGTAATATTAGTAAGCAAGAATGTAACTTGTGTCTATTTGAATAAACCCAGTGTATCGAATAACTTATGTGATTTCATTTGCACGATTATACCCACCGACCTGCCCACACGCGATGTCTTAACCTAAGGGAATACATCCTGACTTCCCGATGGTTTACATCTATCGGCCAGCCTTGATGCGACAAGTAGATTTTGATCGAGCCATTTCAGTTTTTTGATAAAAACTGTTGAAGTTATGCGATTCGCACATTTTTCACAATCGACACTCAACAATATTATTATGACCGAAGTGACAGCTTTTCCAATGAATTTTCCATTATTATTTTATATCTGCGTATATCGTTTCAAAAACCTATTTTCACTTTGATCTGTTTTAAACATATGTTAATCACAAACTTTTCCATCGATATTTACTCATTTTATTTTATCCGTGCGCATATATCCTGATCCTTTTAAAAACCTTTTACTTTAAAGCATTACATTTTTATTACTCACCAATGCTAATCGAAAACAGAGGCTCTGTGTCCTGTCAGTGAATCCTGGAGACTGTTAGGCTGGCTAGGTTCACTAGGCTAGGTAGGTAGGGTGGGCGCAGACGAGCGACACTTGGACCGGCGAGCGACAGAGTGCGCGTCGCCGCTAATGGCCGCGGGGGCGATAGATGAAACAATCGCTCGATCTGTGCACCAGGCGCCCACGCTAAGTCTGAGCACAAATGTGGCGGTTTTTTTTTTGCTTTGCAAAATATATTGCAATTTTTTTAAAAAGAACTTTCGAGTCTGTTTTTTGCCAGAGAAGTTAATAAAATAATGTATCCGATTTTGCGAAAAATTTAAAAAATTAAATAAATAGGAGGTAATGTAAGGCATGATGAAGTATGTGAAAGAGGAAAGAAACGAGGAAGGACTGTGTGAACGATTATATGGCTAGAGTTGACTACTGAAATCATAACGTATAGAGAAGAAAAAATTGAAAACGCTGTTGACGTGACTGAATTCTTGTCAAAACGTATTTAATTTTGGAATCAATCGACAAGACGAAGAAGAAGAAGAAGATAAAGAGTCAGTGATAGGACGTAATGGAAGGCAGAAAACGGGTTGCACCGACCCCAAGTACCACGGGAACAAAAAGAAGATGGTGATGATAATCATAGAAGTATGGAAGAAGTGAAGAAAGACATGTTGTGGTCGGCCACAAATAAATTGTAATAACATGACACTTGCAGAATAGTCGCTATCGGCTCAGTAACCAAAGAAAAAAAATGGAAATAGGGCAAGAAAATAATAGGTAAACCACATAATATTGCATTATGATTCAACGAATGACATCGCCTACTGTACTGATAAACTTACTAATTCAAGAGACATCGTCAGGACAAAAAACCTAACTTGAGAAACTGTGTGTAGGTTGAAGTGTATTTAAATATTTTGATATAAACAAAGCAATAAGGTAATAAAATAATGTGTTTTGATATTATTTGCAGTCACGTAGACATTTATTATATGTAGTTTTATGATAGTAAACCATCAAGGTCCATTAAAATGATGATGTTTCGAAGGTACACACACACGTTGCCATTGTGATCATCGAATGTATTCAATTATTTATCATGTGCGAGTCTCCATTTTCTACTTTTTACTATACTATACTATATAGTCTTGTCCCATAGCTGGGCAAAGGTGAGCCGCCAATGATTTAAAACAATATTACAGAAGACAACGGTTCTGTTTCAGGAGTAGTGTAACGGTTGACAGGAATGGAAGAAGAAAATCTGTTGCACCGACCGACCCCAAGTAACATGGGACAAGGGATGGAAGATGATGAAAAACTATATTCGAGAACTATATACGATAAACTAACTATATACAAAGAAAAGAAAAACAAACATTAATTAATTGTATGGCAGTGAATTTAATATTCTTGACAAAAACACTGTTATCAATGTAGGACAGCCAAACAGTTTTATGGGGGTATTGACTGAAAATTAACATGCGCTTGCTGAAAATTAATTAATTCGCGCAATAAATTCGAAGTCTTATTTACATAGATAGTCGGTTTTCACGTCACTCTCTGTATTTAATTCTCATTTTTTTAACGATTTTATTTTCTTGTCAAGTTACATAAATAACATAACTTAAAGAGTAACCATGGAGTTTCTTGCCGGTTCTTCTCCATAGGAAACGACTAACCCGAACCGTGCACATTTTGTCGACGTTTTATAAGTGCCCATGTAGGCCTATGTAAAATAAAAATATTTGATTTTGATTTTGATTTTATCATCACGGCTGCATCCCCGAAGAGTTACCGGATGAATGATGATATACCTTCTGTTCACCCAAATATCGCCAGTTAGCAAGACAATTGTTATCACCCAGACCAGACACAAATTCCGAATCCGGGTTGCTTAAGAGAAATTCCAGATAGAACAACCCAACGATACTTTTACGGACGAGAATCGAACCCAGGACGTCATGCCCAGCAGTAGCATTCCATCATCATTTCAGCCAAAAGACGTCCACTGCTGGACATAGGCCTCCCCCTACCGTCACCACACTGTGACAGCTAAACAAGAGAGGGGCAGTTCAACTTTCTCGTATTCATACGAAACGTACGTCTAGTGGCCATTATTTCAGCCGCTCAATGCGATCAACGCCTGGGGTCCACCTGATGATTAGATCGACGCGTGTGCAGGTGACGTCACCAGTTCGATACTAATCATCGCGCTCCTGCCGCGAGATGATGATCCTGCGACACCTTACACAGGGCCTGCACAAGCACTAAGTAACATTATTATTATTTTTAGCCAACTGCGGGAGGGTAATGTTTTTCGAGTGTATGTATGTATTTCTATGTCTAAAGTACGCTCGACTCTACAGCCCAAACGGCTTGACAGATTGTGACATATTTGAGGTGTCGGTGGATTGGTCTCAATTGTGTGAGTGGCATAGGCTATATAACTTTTAAATATGTTGCCTCCCCTAAAACAATGGGGTAACAGAATATAATAATATTCTGTTACCCCATTTTCTTTATCATATTTATTCAAGGAAATAATGAAATATATAAAAATATACATTAAATATTTTGAGGTGGTGCAGGCGGGGACAACAAAAATTATAGAAACCTACAAAATCTTCGTGTGTCACCGCACTGGCAGCACCTCATAATATTTAATGTCTATTTCAATATATACCATTTTTGCCTGGAATAAATATTTCACAAATAAATATAATTATTATGGTGTATTCTAGATTACTTGACTGATAATTTGTTTTTTGTTAGAAAAATCTGTATCTGTCTCTATCACTTTTAATCCATGAAGTATAAATAAAAAAATAAAAAAATGTAGTTTTAACAAGTAATCCCGTAAGTTTGGCCATAACGGAGTCTAATAAGAACCCATTACAACACTTATAGTGTTATTACGTCTTTTGAGTGGTTCAGGGAATCTCGTAGCGCTCCGGGGGCTACGCGACTACGAAAATGCTACGCCGTAGCCAAATACTGAATTTTTGGGAAAATTTAAACTTATATACGTAAGGGTTATTTTTCAGCCATTTTTATCGTTACGAAAGGTATCGACAACCCAAATGAACTTTGTAAATTAGCACATCTCAGCCAAATACCTCGCTTCAGGTGATGTAGTGAGTATAGACAAACGTGAGTCTTTCCAAAAATAATAATGTCGCTTATGTGATAAGTGATAGCAAATAATGATGATGAAGTCAATGCACTTTGATTATTATTACAGCACCTGCTATTTCTACCAAAAAAATACACGTTAGTTCATTTTTTTTTGTTTTTTTGCATTACTTGGTATCGTATTGTATAATCAATAAAAATACACTGTCATTATTATTAATTTAATTTGTATAATTTATTTACAAATGAATGCATCCCCAATTCGCGAGGTTAAAAAATAAATAAAAAGAAAGAACAACATTATATTATAACCGTCGCAAGCGATGAAATGAAAAATCCTCAATGGATGGGAAGCTAAAACAATCAAACAATCGGTTACCAAACCGCTTACCAAATAATACCAATAGGTACAAACAAGCAAATTTTATCAAATGCCCATTTTTGAACAATATTGCCTATTTGCAACCCCTGGCGGGAAAAGAAGGGTGTTATAATTTTGACGTGTGTATATGTGTATCTGTCTGTGGCATCATAGCTCCTAAACGAATAAACCTTTATTAATTTCGTTTTTAAATTGTGTAGTTTATCGAGAGTATTCTTAGCTAAGTTTGCTGAAAATCGGTTCAGTCGCTCAAAAGTTATGGGCGTTTTACTGTTTGAATCGGGCCGTTTTCACAAATTATCGTGTCATAATTACGTGTTCAATAGATTGTCGATCGAAGCGTGTCTACTACTAGATCAATTATGTAGCATGAAATATAAACGGGGGTTTATATATTTTTAAAATTATACTTGTTAATTTCTTATCTATTTACCTCAAAAAATCGCAGAATTCAGTTCAGTGTTCAATCCGCGTAAATGCTTTTCTACAAGTTGCAAGTTTCATTTCTCTGTGTTCCCTATTTTTCTAGTGAGAACCCTGCCAATCCTCGCCAATATTTAAATGGCAATAATGACAATGCATCAGTTACTCTGTTGCAGCAAATGAGTAGAGTGTGGGTGGTGACGACGCGTAATGTTCGTCTGAGCGCGTGATTGATTGCGCGGCCACCGCCGATGGGAAGCGATAGCAGTGCTGCTTGACCGGCAATGAAGGACCAAGTTTGAGGAATCGGAAAATTTACGTTAGAAATAGGGTAAATAATGATGGGGTGTTTGAAATATGCAGCTTTATCCTTGTCAAGATCAACGGTCTAAACAGGATCGTTTATGTGATAAGTTACTGATGTTAAGATTGTGATACTTGTACCAATGCAGTTATGTATTTCAAAAGCCGTATATTGAATACCAAATCAAGTCTTGGAAGTATGCAACAAGCTGATGGATGATGAAGTTGGAAACGGTTTATAGATTTGACAAGAGGATATAAATTCTTCTTGGGATAGTTCGTTTTTCCTTCTCTCAACTCTACTTGACGTAGTTTTCTTCTTTATCCAAAACTAGCTTTTACCGCAGTTTCGCTCCCATAGCCTAATGGCATATAAGTAGCGTATGGCACACAGCGATAGTATAGCATTCTATAGTTTTTGTAATCAGGTCAGCCCCCCCCCCCCCCTAGCCAAGTTACAAATGTTTCGTATCGAATCTCTTTCTACAATCGTTAACGCCACATTGGGAGGTAATCTGTGGTTAACGCCTTCTATTTGTATGGTCTGACCACGTGACTTAACGTTCAGATGTGTCATTCCCATACATTAATTCGTTTTCTACTAGCGTTATCAATTGTAGATTGTCAACTTGGCTATCGATGTAGGACTTCCAGAGAATAACATCCTACATAAAAAAATACAAACTTTACCTCTTTATAATATTAGTGCAGAAGAAAACTTGCCTAATCAATAAAAAACTGTTGATCCTATTAGATAAATATCTACACAGTATGTATTGAAAGTATTCGCGCTAGACTCAGCAGTATGCTAGGCATGCGCTTGCGCATGTGCTTCTTGCATCGTCTAATGACTGTCGTGTACCTCCGGACGCCGTGTGTGGGGCTTTCGTAGTACTCTGTACTTTCATGTACACCTGTCCACGAGCGATGAGAGCGCCGGTAGTGGAGCGCAGCTGAGCTGAGCTAAGCAGTTAAGTTTTATATGATGGAAAATGTGGTGTGATATTTTTAAGTATTTAGAATAACAAACGATTGATGGTCAATTAAATGAATAACTATCGGCTTCTTTGAATTATTGAGTGTCATCATCGGACATGTCATCATGATGCAAACATAATGCTTTTCATCACAATTATTCACGATTTATTTTTACATGATTAAATGATTTTTCTATTCTTAGCGACATACTTGACGTAAATTAACTTTTTCCTTTTCTTTTAACATCATTCTGTGAGATTTTGCCTTGCCACATCTTTCACAATAAACATGTTCCAAATCCAAAACCAACTCATCAAACGTACACAGCTCATCTCCTCGCTCATTTCTCGCTTCCCCACTATTAAATTAAGCTCATCAGCTTACTTATGGGCCCATTACGGCATGGGATCGCACGTGATGCGCCTGCGCAGCGAGGCGGGAAGCGCATTTCTTACGGCTGCCACCATGCATCATGGCTCATGGCTACTAGCCATGTTTCCCTCGATCATGGGGTTTATTGTATACTAATTATGTTGTTAGAAAGTTTTTATGGGATTCTCTCCGTGTCGGCGCAACTTGATGTCTGTTGGACAAATTGATTTAGATTGTTGTTGTGATGTTGATGTATTTATTTGTAAAGTGATGGGTAATCAGTTTTAGCTATAATTATACTTATTTTATTTGTACTAGCTTGATGAAAACTTGTAAACATTGACGTTTTTGATTGTATAGCTCTAGGTAATAATTAAAACCACTGTCGAAAAAAGTCCTGAAGATAACCCAAAAAGGTCTGGATTTAAAGTAATATTTATTAATTTATTTCTAATTAGTAAGAGAGAAATAGACTGGGCTATGAAGGCAATCAAAGATAAATATTAGAAAACCATGCTACCGTATTATTATAAAGTTGTGGATTACCCAACTTTAATACAAACTGAAATACTTAATTACAAAGTTAACACACAGAGACAGCTAATATCAATAGTGATTAGTAATAGACTCATAGTAATACACATAGACAAAGGTCACGTATAGCTAGGTAAACGCGACCTACGCACTATCAGGTGAGCGTAGGGTTGCCAACCGTAGCCTTAACTGTAATATAAAGTATTGCAATCTATTTTGCTTAGGCGTACTTTATCTACAAACCCAATAGAGTACGCTGAAATACTCTATTCATTTAACTCTGACTATGAATTAAACTCAATTAATTCCTGCCATTTTAGAATTGCACTTAGGATGTTTTGTCATTTCGGTCATAATTGCAAAATGGAAAAGGAAAATGAGCTTCATTAAAATTTTCCGGTAGTCATACAATTATTTTAAAAACAAAGAAATGTGGGTTTCGAAAAAAGTAAAACAATAAACGGTTTAATATTTTCTTAGTCTTTACTCTCCATTTACCCTTTCTAAAATCAGATAAATATGCTCGATTTCTTCTAGAGGGGGCAACCCTAGATGCCACTTCTACACTATCAGTAGCGAGCACACTCGATATGTCATGTACCGAATTAGACATGATTATGATACGGTGCTAATTAATTCTAATGCTCAATTAGGTACAATTTGTGGCTAAATAGTTGTTAGTCTAGTAATAGGATGCGTACTGTTTAATATGACCTGTGTCGGGCCTTTTTTTGTAGAGAGGATCCAATATGGGGTCAAATATATGATGTTAATAAAGGCATATTCAAAATACGTTTCTTTTAAGAATTTCTTCGAGGCAATATCGTAATCCTCATTATTAGTGTGCTCGAAGTCGAACTGCGAGACTTTAAATTAATGACATAAGTAGGCGAACTCAAATTAAACAGAAAGTCAAGAAGTAATGGACTAAATCAGAAAAAGACTGGCAAACTGCACTATAACTATATAAGATACTCCATATTGCAGAGTAATCGATGGTACAGAGTACAGGCAAAACCGAAGTTTCAACCATAACAGTCGCGAGATGTGAAATTGTGAACAACAATCTAAGTTAAATGTCCAAAAGACACGCGCACTCGTGCAGTGATAACCATTGCGTTAGACATATTACGATATTTCTCCTATAAGAGATAAACATCGTCTGCAAAGGTTACATGTGACTATTGGCTATTGTGCAAAACGAAACTGATATGATTGTGGCCTATCGCTATCTTTCGGAGGAGGCTTTTGCGAAGATAGAGCACTGAAAAGAATTGATTTTATCGAAGTTTGACACGGTAATTTATCAAAAGATCGTAAGTTTAAGAGACCTTTATACCAACTGTTAATTAAATATAAAAGATATGACAGCCGAAAGGAATTAAAAGAAACGTTACAAATAAAATTTAATCGTAAGCATGCACTGAACCCCGAAATTCCAGACAAACCAAGACGTGCCAATCCCACCTGAAGTGAGATAGTGCTAAAAAAAGAAGACTTAGCCCCGATATCGTCAAAGGTTTCATCGGTAAAGTTCGTCGGTGAAACCTAACCCAATAAGTATCTGTTATGTCTTAAAATGTAGCCAGTTATAAAAAGAAATTACTTCATGTAATGCAAAATCAACAATACGGTTGAATCACCGTATGCAAGGAATATGTCACGGTCAACGTGTAACAGTCGATACGCACACAGACAGGCGCAGACAAATATATTATTGAAAACGAAACCTACACTTTTAAGGCTGTGTTCACGGTAGAATTGACATCAGAATCAGTATATAGGTCCTACATACATTTTGATGGGTTTACACTACACCTACGGTATACATATATGGCATGATTAGAATAATTCTAGTCCTTCTCCAAAAGGCAATTCAGGTTATATATCAGTAAGAAGACTTACGCAAAATTAATGAAACAGAAGACTTCACTTTAAAAAAAGAAGATGTCATGATCATAAAAGAACCAAAAGCGTACGGTAATATTATTCTCATTCATGAAAATAACTGTGAGCTAGTACTACATCCATCAACATGAGACTAAGAAATTTTAGCAAAGTTGAACTAAGTTTTAGCACAGTTTACTACAATATTATGTTTCGCACTCAAAGGAGAACACACATGAAACCGAATTGGTTCCATTTGAGTGAGTGCTCTAAACATTCAAAGTAAACAACAGATATATTTTAACAAAAGCGAAGCCTTGGATTTGAGAGAGATGATGTCATAAGCTTCGAGTATGCACATCACATGTGCAATTATTATAATTACTACTTTTATTAATAAGGCTTAACGGGTATTGTTTCCAGTGTGGGCAGAAGTTGATTAGGTTTTCGGTCTACTAATTAGAGTAGAAGCCTTCAACTGTGGTGAATCATTTCGCAGAATTTGGCTAATGGTTCATCAATATATTCCTCTTCTAATTTGATCGTATTATGGGTTGGATCTTCTACGCTGTTTTACTAGCCTTCACTCCAGTAGTGGTCTCAAAGCCTATATAGCCATATTATCCATCGTCATTACTTCTAGTATCTTCTCCAAATATTGATAATATCCATTCAGAGATTACGGTTTCCAGTCTAGTGGCTCTAGACAAAAGTGTCATTCTATATTGTACCAGCGCTGGCGAGGGTGGAAATGTCAAAATTTAAGGGATTGACACGTGATATTTCGACAGCGCTTGGCAATCCAATAGATTTTTGACATTTTACTAATCTATCTATCTATCTTCTATATATGTAAAAGAGAAAGTATGTATGTATGATCCTTATAGACTCCGAAACGGCTCGACCAATTTTAATGAAATTTTCAGAGAATCTTTGGATTGACCCAGCGGATAATCATGTAGAGTTTGGTGGCGAGCGGAGCATTTTTTTTTAACTTTGAACGCGGGCGAAGCTGCGGGCAGAAGCTAGTCTATTCTAAATAAGATTCTAAAGTGGAAGGTTGTCACTCGTCAAGACGTAAATTGGAAGGTCGTCTGTTCTGTCTGTTTCATTACAGAGGACATGTTTATTTTTGTAGAATGCAGTAAAGTTGTAAAATTGTTATCAGTAAGGCTTTCGATAGAACCAACGTTTTGATTACATATAATAACAATTGCAGTGTTGCCGTAACATGTGGTTAGTGGTTAGGACTGAAGGACTTCTTATATTGCTCAGATCCAAAGGAGTTCGTTCCAACTGGAAACAATGGAATTTTTATGTTTACCATTCGAATATTTATAATATTCCAAAACACTCATATTAAATTCACTTTCATTCATAACACGCATCTTTTATTATTATTTTCAATAATTGTTTTATTAACTCGTTTAATAATGGCTGCGTGGGAACGGTGTTATTCAACATCGCGTAAGATTATTTCGAGAAACCAGAACCTGATTGCAACCCGTCGCACAGGTACGCTATATGAACCTATGTATGTATGGTAGACTACCATGTAGATATATGGTCTTCTGTATTCCTTTAAATGTTATAAATTTTTGCTTAAGAGAATGAGGGAATCGAGTTTAATCCAGGGTTTGTTCAACTTCCAGTCGAAACTATATTTTGGTCGAATTATATTTTGCAAAACAAGGGGTACCTCAAAGGTAAAGTTGACAGTACTAACAAATGATTTTGGCATCATAATCTATTCATGAAATTCTGTGCCATATTGAATAGTGAGATTTGATAATATTGATGATATAGTAGTTGAAAATATTGACTAAAGTTCATTTGAGTAGTTTAAGTTATAGCTTGTGCTTGTTATAGGTATGTTGCAGGAGTCGTGATTTTTATCTTAGCACTAAATGAGTCATCATTATTCTAGTAAATATTATTACCTGGGTGATGGGTGACGTTCAACTCATTGCATTGATTTGTGATTGTTTGTTTATTTATATTCATAAACAGCGAGGGTTATGTCATTCAAATTGATAGATGAACTCGTGGATGTTTGTATTTTTATTGAATTGACGACATGTTCGGGCTAAGGGTCCTATTAGAACTGTTTTTTCTTCTCGATATGTAGATATGTCATAGAAGTTCCCGACTGCTATTATTTTGCATATTTATAATCCAAATGTGGGTGGCTTTAAACCAAGAACAACAACTGTGACTAATGCACTATTCTAGAATATCGTTCGATCTAGGTTCAAAATATGGAGACAAAGATATGATTGTAAAGGAACAGAGAAACTACAAAAAAAATATAACTTGATGATGACTCAGAGTTAGCTCCTAAAGGCAAACACACGGGCATTGTTTTTGTCTACCAAAATAGTTGATAAAGACCACAATGGGTTTATTTAGGATTAGGTACCTACAACGATCAAGTGTCGGACAAACATACATAGCTACTGATGACAAACTTAAGGAAAACCGGGCTTAAATAAAGGGTTACTTATGAGACGCCAAAGATTATAAAGTAGGTACAAGAATCCAAGAAGCAGGTGTGCAAACAAGAGCATCCGAGCCTGCCGGCGCGGGCGCACACCCAGACGCGAAGATATTTGTTATGATGACAACAGTTCACAACACACGCGGGACAAAGCCGGCGCATTCCGCCGAACACCAGCGTCAGCAAACAATCAGCAGCACTTCAAACATTGGGCATAACGTCGATATTACTCACGCAACATAAACATATCAAACTTGAACAAAATGCGGCTTTCTCTGAATGAATACGTGAGCCTACTCCTTAATTTATGCGCGAACACGTTTAAAAAAATACAACTGTCAAATACCCCGTCATCTGCAGCGCTCAGCTGAGCGAGACATGAGATCGTAAGTTAAAACTTAAGTCCAACTTACCTGTGTTGAGCACAGCCACCGGCCGCTAGCACTGCTCGCCCGTTACCATTTAAATTTGAAACAATCGCTCAAAACTCTGATATCTTCCAGTGCACAGTTTAATTTCCACCTTTATGTTAATTATAACTTATATTAACAGTTAATAAAGCTCACGTGTTACTGCAAAGCGTTAGTTGTTTTTATTGTGTATTCGCGAAGTCGTTTCGTTCGTGTCGGCCGCTCGGTATGCACTTTTGGGGTCACTCGGGGTCGATTGGTTTTATTGTGTTTTTTCGCGTGGTGCGGCTTTGAGCGTATGAGCTTGGGTCGACGTGGCGTGCGGCGCGGTTGGCGTCCGAGCGATCACTGCGCGCCGGAGTGACCCGCACCGCGCTGGTCCCACGGCCGCGGGATGCGCGCGCGCACCTCCTACTCCCTCCTCAACCCTCTCCCGCAGGCTTTCGTAAAAGATAAAACACTTATTAACTTATCGAAACGCGTTCCGAGAAAGCGATGCCACAATACACACATACGACTCTAATTAGTCTAAGTGCGTTATTTATTTTGATGCGATAAAAGCCTGTTCTTAGACAGACAGCGTTTACGGCTACATGTAACGACCGACATTTTTGTGTCTATCTATCGTTTTACTATTTGTCACTTTACTTTTTGACCTCAAAAAATGCCAACTAGAATTTAATTGGAACTCCTTGAAATCCAATTGGAATACAACCAATACCATACCACTATACCATTATGATACAGCTGATGAAAGTAATGATTCATGAGACGATAATCTTGAAAAGATAAATGCTCCATGAGATGATCTTTAAGACAATAACTTACCGAAAAGTGGTTTTGGTGGCACAATGGCCGTGAATGGCCGGTGGCTGCGATGGAGTCACCTCTACTGGACAATGACAGGCCGGCCCGCGGCGCCATTGTTGGAAAACCGGAACAAACCGCTGATCCGGCTAAACAATTGAATATTGCAAAGAAATTGGGTCCCTATCGTTATTTTTCTGATATCTTGCCAATAGTACCAAGACTCCAGAACGTACCTCCGAAGGATGGAAGAGGAACAAGATGATTATCAGTTATTGATGGCTCGAGGTCAACCTTTGCGGAGTAACGGGTCTTTTACTGTGGATCTCGTTTCATTTTTGTGTTCTCTTTTCCGTGCCCTTCTTGGAATGAAAGGCGATTGCTCACTCCCACATATCCTTATAGAGCTTAAATCAATACAGATGCATCAATCGGCGAGATTATATCAGAGGAATTCAGGGTATTGGCAAGAATCTGTTAAATATCTTCGTCCTTTGATCCCTGTAGGTGCACGTTCCAGGGCGTTACACAGTAGATATTACATAAGCCGAGCCAAGAGTCGCACGGCCTCGATAAAGTCTATAAAAATACCAACATTACGGTCTGCGGCCACAAGCTACTTGACAACTACCATACTGGACCAATTGAATTTAAGGAATTCATTCGCCTTGTAAAATTGTTTATGGAATTGGATTTCCATACTGACCTGGAGAAAAAGTGTTTATTAGTCTCGCAGCTTGCTAGATATAGTGGGACATGGTTAAAGTCGATGAGTTAATAAATCAATCGAGCCGCAACATACTGCAGGTCACCCTAAAAGGGATCTACCTAAGACTGTGAGTTGTGACCTAACCTGCGCCTGACATGATGGCAATGGATCTTGAGTTTTTGCATTCATCATTGTTGTTTGGTATCTAACTGTGGTCAACGAGTGTTAACTTAGCGTGCAGATAGGGATTGGTCTTAGGAACATCCACAAACTGTTAGGGCCCCAATTACACAAAAAAGACGTCATTTTAATCGATCAGTTCTTTCCCACTGTTGCGAAAGAAACGTTTCGTACACTTTTGTTATTTTGTTGCAACACTGTGTCAGCAAGCTGTTATCGATTTATCAGCTTTCCGCTGCTGCGCATCGCCTGTATATAAACACCCACTTTTAACTTTTTTACTAGCTCCTGCCAGCGGCAGTAGTGATTTATTGGGCATTCTATTCCACCTGTCGCTTCCTACGGCTCACTTCGTTCGCCTTCGTCGCTTTTGGTGGAATAGAATGCCCAATGAAATCTTACATAGTGCAGTAATGCAGCAAAATACTGGTTCGACGCCTGTTCCACAACGTTTGTGGTTTGGGCGCTACTCCACTTTGTAAAAATCGTTTGGTTACGAATGGAACGATAAGTTTATCGATGGCTTACCTCAAATTCAATGCTCGGATTATTTGATTATACTCACCAGCTTAAAACAACTATGAAACTTTATACGTTAACATAATCAGGTCTATATCGGAATGAACCAGTAACATAAAATTCAGGACAGATTGTCTCATTTCTCTCCACATACTTAGGGATGGTGCAATTCCGCTTAGGATAACACACATACCCGTTTCGTGACCAGATTGGCTCAAGGAAATCTGAACTTTAGGATACCGCATACATTAAACTAAAATTTAGGACAGATTGTCTCATGTCTCTCCACAAAAGTAAAATAGCGCACACCCTTAGGTCCACACACATTTTTTTCTGTGACCAGTTTGGTTCGAGGACATCTAAATTTTAATTTAACACATTACAGACGATACAACCTTTTACATCAACACGTAACAATCAAGTGGTAAGCGTGGTCATACGGATAGTCGATCCTTGCCATGCATGCATAAAGCTATGGCGCGGATACACTTGTCAACGGCAGCCGGATTAGAAACGTATCTCACATTATTCATTCTAGCATACAAACTGTGTGTAAATCCGTTGCTATAGAATCCGTTGACGGTAACCGTACCCGGTGCGCGGTGGTTGCTACGTAGATGTAAATTAGCTTTATATAAAAGTGTGCTTTGTTAGTTCGAATCAGCAAAGTTCAATGGCAATGTAATGCACACTTTCCACGTGTACGCAAATTGCATTCCATGCATTTATATTGAATAGTAACATGACTATCATGTTGTAAACACTAAATTTGTCTTTTGAAGAACATCCTAAATATTATTTTCGTATTTAATTCTAAAAGTTTGTAATCGATTCTAGTTTTAACGTGTTTCATTCATCTAGGTACTACGATTATACATTTTTTCATATGATATATTTTGTATCAAATACGCTATCTGTCACTTGTTATCGAGTGCGAATTAAACTGTTATAAGTAAGATGAACTTGTAAAAAGAGAACACTGTGTACAATAAGATTATTTGGGATGATAGGAGGATTCCAGTTATTATTGACAAATTGGACAACTATGTAACCATAAATCAGACACGTGCGATTGATTCCCATACGTTACAGTGCATTGGATTCTTTCATTGCGGGTTTAGGTGATTATTTAATAGTACGAATGAAAATGTTATTAGTTTGTCGAATGTCGAAATGTCAAGTTTAACTGCAACTTAACGTTATCGAACACATGGATTGGTTTGTATGTATTACAAAATAGTATGTTTTTTCAAAATAGTTATGATTAATTATTAACTACTTCTGCTTAACTGATTTTAGTGAGATAACTATGCTCACAAGTTTATTTTCAACGCCGAGAGAATTTAAAAATCTATAATATGCACAGAAGACCTATACGAATATATGCCTACAAGAATTAATTTGACTGTTGTTAGTTTCACCTCTCACATAAACGTAATTGTGAAGTAAAAAAATTCTCAACAAACATACATCAATTATTAAATTAATTATACATAGTAATGAATCGGGTTCACTTTGTCGGCTTTATTTTTTCAGTTCTCATGAACAAATTGCAATTTAGCAGAAATGGTATATAAACAATACGGTTCAATATGACGTAAACGTCATATTTGTTTTTAACAACTGTAAGACAAGTACTTAGAGTTTAAAATTGAAATAACCTATTTTCATGCTGAATTAGTATTTTTTTGTGTATATAAATGAATTAATTTCAATAAATAAATTACATTCGCTCCAGAATCTTCAAAGTGACAAGTAGTACTAGCGGTGCTTTAAAATCGACTTTCTAACATGTAAGTAAGTAATTCATAATTTTAAATATGTACCTAGTCATAATGCTCAGCTACGGACCTGGTTTTTGCCTGCCGGCTGATATCACTGTTATCATGCCCTACCTACCCATAGTGACTGCTACCCAGCTACGGACCTGGTTTCTGCGTGCCAGCTGTTGTATCGATAGCCTTAATTAAGTCGCAGTTGTTACTTACAAAAATAATTTTTATGTGTTCCATTTCAGGTCTGACTCCGATTCAGAATTCCATACACCAACCGCAGCTGTAGCCGAGGTTGCGAAGGTGCAGCCAAAGAAAAAGGTGGCGAAGCGCAAAGCTTCCGAGAGCACCACGCCATCAGAATCGAAATCAAGGTAATTTTGTGTTAGTGCTTGTACCTTTAGGTGCTAGTTGGTGATGTTATATCAATTAAATGTTATACACAGATATACGTTAAATTATAGCTGCAGAAAGCGTTGAAATCAATTGCCGATTATATGCCTTGCAGGAATGTTTACAGTTAGTTCAAGAGGTATTGTTATTGAAATTATTATAACATGACATAATGCTGTCTGTCCTCGTAGATTCTATCCCCATAGACAGATGATTATAATACACCCTCAATTCTCCATTAACAAATAAATTTACTGTAATGTGTGAATTGTGTTGTGAATGTAATAAAATGTTAAATTGTTTACAGTAAACGACGCAGCTCGGGCTCGGACCTCTTTGGCATCGAGGACTACATTCCCTCGTTGACCTCAGTTGGAGACTTCGGTTCAACCCTCATCAGCCGTGTAGCCGACGGGAAAGTGCGGCGAACGGTGGACTTAACTGGAGACTTCTATGTGGAGGTAAAGGTCTACAACAAAGCCGATGTGGCCTCCACCCCTAAAGAGGATCGGTGGAAGAAAGCCTCGGTGACCCTAAAAGTGCAGCTAAACCGCAACACGCCGCAGTGGGATGGTCTACAAGTTTTTATGAGACGGACTCATGAATTATTTAACAATTCTGAGCCCGTCTTTTATAGTGATAGTATAAATATAAAATAGATATTTAAGTTGTTGAGGCACCAGGTCTATATTCTATTTAGCGAACGTCTATCATAATCGCAATAATAATAATATATAGCAACAACTAATAGTAAGTCTAAAACTGTTTTAATCTAAAATGCCTTTCTGTACTGTTTGTAATGCATCTGTTGAGCGCAGTCACTGGACAGGTCACCTACGTAGTACTAATCATAAAAACAAAAGTATTTCGCCTTTTTGCGAAGGTGTTGAAATAATACATTCTGCATTTCGTAATCGTATAGCTTCTTATAGAATTGTCGATCCGTCTGAGAATTGTTCGCTAGAAACATTTCTCAATAATATTTGCGACAAAATTAAAACGGTTATTGACATGTCTCTTAAAGAACACACTTGTCTAAAAGTTAATTTCGAATATTTTGCTTTGTTTTTAATGTTTAAAAATGATTCTCAGGAGATTAAATCATTTGCCACAAAAAACGTTACTCTGCATCAGAATTATGAATTTAATTCATTAATGTCCCAAGTCAAAAACACTTTAACAAAAAAGATAGAAGAAATTCAGGACCGAGATAGTGGATGGACGTTCTTGAGCAGTTCTCATTTGGAAGTCAATGTTAACAAATATCAACCTTTGCGCGGTTCAGGCTTTATCGAATTGCCTTCTTCAATAAAATCGAAAAAAGCATGTATTAATATCCGCAATAATGATGAGTATTGTTTTTTTTGGTCTGTTGTTGCTGCTTTATATCCAGCTAAAACTCATCCCGATAGAGTATCGTCTTATCCTGATTTTCGTAACGTGTTAAATGTTAAGAACATATCATTTCCAATGAATTTCTCAGATATTGCGCGGTTCGAAGTAAATAACCCCGAAATTAGCATTTACATTTATGGTTTAAAAAATAATACCGTCATAGGACCGCTTTACAAACCAAAAGCCTTGAACGGAAAGGTGATTCATTTACTTTATTTAGAAAGAGATGATTTCTCACATTACTGTCTCATTAAAGACTTGCCGCGACTTGTTAAGAATCAATTAACAAAACACCACAGTAAACTGTACTTTTGTGACGTTTGTTTAATGTTTTTAATTCATGCGATAATCTTAGTTCGCATAGTTGTGGAGGTGTTGCCACTGAACTACCTCCAAAGGGTTCGTTCATACAGTTTGAAAATTATACTAGAAAGCAATTTGTACCATTTGTCATATACGCAGATTTTGAAACAATGCTAGAGCGGTATCAATCTTGTGCCCTTGACCCGTCTAAGGCAGGTACTGTAACGCGACAGCGACACGTGCCTGTAGCTTTCGCTTATCATATTACGTGTACGCTAGACGAAAGCCACAATCGTTTTGTTTCTTATCGCGGTTCGGATTGTGTATCAAATTTTGTAAAGTCTATTTATAAAGATGCACAAAAAATTTACGATATGTTAAAAAATAATGTTCCTATGATTTACTCAAATGATAATGCTCGCGACTTTGAAAACGCGCAAACATGTCATATTTGTGAGCACTTCTTGTTCGGCGATAGGGTTCGCGATCATTGTCACTTGACTGGTAAATATCGTGGCGCAGCTCATAGTTATTGTAACATACAATACAAACAACCAACATTTTTGCCAGTATTTTTTCATAATTTGTCCGGATATGATTGTCACCTTTTCATAAAAGAATTAGGCGAAGCTCCTGGATCTATTAAAGTGATACCTAAAACAAAAGAAAACTATATTTCATTCACGAAGTATATTCCGATTTCCGATAGTGAAAGCATACAGGTACGGTTTGTAGATTCTTTCAAGTTTTTAGGGACAAGCTTAGAAAAGTTGGTTAGTTCAATGAAAAAACAAGATTTTAAACAATTACAATCTTATTTTTCTAATAAAAAACAATTTAACCTACTCACCCGTAAAGGAGTGTATCCATATGACTATATGTCTCAATGGGAACGTTATGAAGATACGTGTTTACCCGCAAAAAAATATTTTTTTAACTCCTTATCCAATGAGACAATTACCGATGAAGATTATGAACACGCTCGGTCTGTTTGGTCAGTATTTAATATTCAAAACATGGGTATGTACACAGACTTATATCTCAAAACAGATGTTCTGTTGCTAACAGATGTTTTTGAAAATTTTCGAAAAACTTGTAAATTACATTACAATCTCGATCCCGCGTTCTATCTTACAGCACCAAGCCTATCTTTTGATGCAATGCTTTTAAAAACAGGAGTTATATTAGAATTAATTAGTGATGTTGAAATTTTTAGAATGATACAAAAAGGTATTCGAGGTGGTGTATGTACGTGTTCCAAAAGAAATGTCAAAGCCAATCATAAATATTTAGATACTTACGATCCAACCCGTCCAAATTCATTTATCATTTATTTAGATTGTAACAATTTATATGGTTATAGCATGTGTCAATCCCTACCCTATTCCGATTTTAGATTTATGAATAGACATGAAATAGATTTTTTACAATTGAACTTAGCAGACATCAGTGATACCGCGGAAAACGGATATATTCTTGAAGTTGATTTAATATATCCGGTGAATTTGCACATGGAACACAATGAATTTCCATTTTGTCCAGGTGGTCATTGGTGGTGGGTAAAATGCTTAGCACCGGGTGGTAAGAACAAAAAGTTAATACCAAACTTGTACGATAAATATCATTATGTTATTCATTACGTACATTTAAAAAAATGTTTACAGCACGGTTTAGTATTGAGAAGGATCCATCGCGCTATTATATTTAAGCAAAGTTGTTATTTAAAGCAATATATTGATATTAACACTCAGTTACGTCAAAAAGCAGAATCAACGTTTGAACAAGACTTTTTCAAATTATTGAACAATAGTATTTTCGGAAAAACCTTGGAAAATAATGAAAATCGAATAGAAGTAAAATTAGTTAACAAATGGTGTGATTCAAACAATAAAACGAAAAAGATCACTTGTGCTGAGAAATTGATAGCTAGTCCATATTTTCATAGCGCATCTGTTTTTTCAGATGATCTAGTGGCAATCCAAATGAAACCTGTGCGTATAATACTTAATAAACCAATATACATAGGTTTCGCAGTATTAGAATTATCTAAGACTCATATGTACGACTTCCACTACTCTATCATAAAACCTTTTTATGGTAACCGAATTGAATTGTGCTATACTGACACAGATAGTCTTGTTTATGATGTACAATGTGATGACGTTTATAAAGACCTCAAGCACCATTTTCTAAAATATTTTGATACCAGCAATTATGCCTGTAACAATGACTATAACTTACCAATTATTAATAAGAAGGTTCCAGGACTTTATATTTACAGGTTACTATAGTTTTCTTTTATTTGTATTAATTAAATAAATACTTAAATAAATCTTATTTTACTATCATAATTAGATCTGTTTTAATTTCCATTCCTGATGACAATGCGCGTCGCGCTGCCTGGTATGAAATATAACACCAATCAGGTGCTCGCTCACGGCGCTTCATGATGCAAACGACATACCAGTTCGGACTTGTTGAAACATGAAATTGATTAAATACCATAGGTACATGCTTGTATTATTTAAAACATTAGTTTCATGTCCATTCCTGATTGATGAAAAAGAAACAGGTTCCAACTTGATAAAACATGTAATGTTCATTTTTGATGACAAAGCACTCATGGCTCGAAGTTCGCACGCGCGTTGTAGAATTTGACGCCGACCAGGTGCGCCTGCACGAGCTTGAACATGTTGAAACATGAAATTGAATCACAGCGCGGCGTAAAGCTTTATGGAGTCTAATTACATATTAGCCGCGTTCCACAGTAATATTATTGTCATTATTGTGTAGAACTTCCATCAGTAAACAGTCAGCCGGAACGGTCATATCACGTCAAATAAAAACGAAACGAATTGTAAGTATTGTACAAGTACCTATCTACTTATAACTTTATTTCATCATGTTGTTTTATGAAATTATAATTAATTATTATTTCGTTTGTTTCAGATCATTGATAATGTGTGATTCACCAGATGTTATCGACTTCTCACAATACGCTCAAGGTTTTCCGACTCCGAGTTTAAGCTGGCATATCCCAGATTTCCCAGAACAACAAATACCTGTCAACAAGGAGCCTAGAGCAAGACAAGACTGCGGACCTGTCAACAAGAAGCCTAGAACAAGACGGGAGTGTCTAAAGCAGAAATCATCTCTGTCTACGTGCCAATCCTTCGTCATAAACAATGAGAAGAAAAAAGGTTTACGACTAATCCAGGTACAAGTGTTGGATATCAGTGAACAACCAGAACCTGCAAGTGACAATCAGGACGTGGTAGTGTTAAGTGCGCAGTATGTAGTGACTGAATCGGTGGACCATGTTATGGAGGAGACGCAATCGTTAATTAATAAAATATCAAAAAAACTTGGTGGGGACAGTTGTTATTATTAACTGGTATCATTATTCTGAAGGTATCTACTTTATAAGTTATTGTATAAGATTTTTAGTAATGATCAATAATAAATTAAGTTGTATACTTTTTACATTTTATCTTGTGCATAGTCTATACATATTATAATGTAGTTAATATTAATTTCTTTGTTTAATCTAGTTGCGATAATGTTCATGCATCACAAGTTTGTACTTAAACTATGTAGGTTGGTTATCATTAGTTTGTAATAATTGGAAATAATGTAAATAAATCTATATTCTTTATAATTTAAATTGTGTTTTATTTTGTATTCTCGAACTCTAAATTAGCTCTAGTGTAATGATACAATAATAGGTTATTTGCTGTCAGTTTTTTAATAGATTAATTAATTTTTCATCATGGTAAGTATATGTATTTGAAATTTTTATATTTTGCTACAGCTAATTTATAGGTCGTTATGTAGGTTACCTTGACTATTAAATAAAACACTCTAAGGTAGATAAACATTTTTTATTAACTATTCAACACAATAATATTTAAAATAAATTAAATACAGACATATTATTATCAACATACCATTTTTTAATACACACTGCATTATTTAATGCACAATTAGCTTTATGGTTCACACAATTAAAATCAGTTTTATTTTCACAAAACTTTTTTTTTAATGTAGCAAAATTAGGACACCCTTTCTCGCCTATGTCAATCACTTCACAGTTTACGCATAAATCTTTAATCCAATTAATCTTTTCAGAACCCTTTGTTATAATTCTTTTATTTTTTAAATATGGTAAGATAACGTGTTGAAACTCTCTGTAGTCTATGAAGCCCTCACGCCAGAAAATTCCTCGATTTTTTTCTAACCATCGCACTTGCTTCTTTTCTTCTTTTGTTAAGTAATAAAAGGAATACGGTGGTTTAACCAAGAAAGTTTGAGTATGATTCTGACTTACGATGGCCACTTCTTTCACAATGAAATTATTAAATAAATCTTTAAATCCTTGGAGTTCGACAATGATGATGTCCGCGTTCATGATATCTTCTTCACAATGTTGCTTAATGGTTTGTATTCAACAATACAATCGTTGAGAATGAGACAGTATGCTGAAGTTTGATCTGGTATTTCCGAATCACTCTCAATTTCTACCCGCACATCCACAATAGGTCCAGTCTTTAGATTATCAGCTTGTCTAGAGCAATCGATTACAAACAGCGGTGCTAAATCTCTAAATTGTTTCTCGCTTAGTATGGGCTCCGAGCGACGTCCGTAATACGACTGTTGAAATCTGGTGTATTGCTCGTATAATAAAGCGATTCTGTTATTAGCAAAATTCACATTTAAGTTTTCATATGGAAAATAGGTTGAATTGAGATACACTCTAACGTCTCGAATATGGCAGTGATCGAATTGAGACATGTCAGAATGTGCATTGTTTTTTCTCTTTGTCTGTAGACCAATAATAATGTATCTTGGTTTTTCTATTTGAGATGAAGTTTTGATAGACCAGGTATGTTTTGTAGTTTTAGGCAAAGCTGGATATTCGTACAGATCCCAATTTCTGTATATCATTTGAAGTGGGCGATCTTTTTCTAATACTTTTAACAAACCAATTTTTTCTTTGTCCGATACTTTAACATGCGGTACGCGCCATATGATTTTGTTGATCTGAACATCATCTACTACTTCGCCAGTATTAAGCTTTACAGCGTTCAAATTAGTGTTACTTCGTAACAATATCAGTTCATGTCTACTATTTATTACGACTTTTTTAAAATCTTCTGCGAAACCGAGGATATTCCGAAGTGGTATAGACGCAGAAAATCTTCCTCCATCGATATTTTTTATACCATCAATATTCCAGCCCCAGGCATTAGACATTTTTGATTCACTTTCGTTCATCGAAATGAGTGATTTCATAGTTGTTGTTATACCTGCATTTTTTATTTTATCAATCTCCACTCCATTTAGCTCATACCTAATGTCTTGGAACAAATAGAGTAGAGCATTGTTCGTGAAATTGACACTAGTAGCTTTGTCCTTCGTATCTTTTTTGCTAACGATAATAGTTCCTTCCAAATATAGGGTGCTAGCTGATGGTAATATGTATAAGTCCTGTTGGTTGACAGGTATGCGAATTTCATCGTTCCTGTTGAAACTTGTTACATAGGGCTTGTAGGAATGAAATTCGATTCCTTCTATAGTGTTATCGTAAGTCGGAGCGGATATAACGTCTAAGATGTTCATTTTAGCAATCCGATCGCTCTAAGGAATGCTTTATTGTCTTTAGTTAATTTTATTTTCTTCTTAGAGATAGGTCTTATTTGATAGGTAGCTCGAGCAGAACTGATATTTTTTAGTTGTTGAGACACATTTTTATTGTAGTCAATCATTTTTTTCTTCTAAGATGCAGATATACCTGCACTTCTTCACCGCGTAAATTGATTAATCGTTTGTTTATATCTAACAGTCTAATATGTATGCAGCTTATGTTGTTTTGATTGATTGGAAAGTATATTGCGTTCTTCGGGATTTCTATGATCCTGTATCCAGGTGGCACATTAAGTGCAAATTCGTGAATAATATGACTTGGTTCACCATTTACATATGAACCGCTTACAATATCACATTCAATCCTGACAACGGTCGTAGGTAGAATGTTGACTGGAGACTGTGACACATGCCATTTATTTGCTTTCAAGATTTGTTTGTTAAATCCTAATAGTTTGCCAAAAGAGTCTTCTTTGATAAAATTAATGTCTTTTGTACAGAATATTGTAGTTTTTAAAGTATTATTATTGCACCGTAGTTTGATTGCTGCATCTTTTATTTCAGATTTTAAATAATCGCCGATATCTTGCAATTCATAAGTGCCTTCCGGTATTTCAATAAGTTCATTAAAACCATAATAGAACTTATTATTACTTTTATCAATGTTTGGAATAGAATTAAATGTTGAAAAGTGTAATAAAGCACACTCATACTCTCCATCAAGTTGCAATGTATTAGGATAGTTCGTAGTTAACACCGACGAGTCTCCAGTTATCGACAAAGTGAGTGACATCTTGCAAATGATTGAAATGAAAGAAAAGCATATATTTTATAATACATTTTTATTCCAAAAAGTCCACAAATAATTTAGACACAAATGACCACAATTGACTGCGTTAAATTTTTGATATCTTGTATAATTATAAAACACATTACATTTTTTTAAATATTGCATCAATTCCATTGGAGGTTTTAAATTTCCATAGCTATCAAAGTATTCGCAGTGATTGTATACTTTAGAATAAGCTACCCAATGCGTTCCTTCGTTCTTAGAATCATCTAAATTAACGATACCACATTCAATGCGTTTTGGTTTCCGAGGTAGTCGATCCTTCATGTAGACCCCACGAAAATATGGGATGTCTCTTGAATACTTTCGAATGTCTACATTAGTTAGAGGGCGATTGGGTAGCATATTTTTCAGTTTTTTGAAGATGTTATAAACAATCCTTTACCGCTTTTATACGGCTTAATGTATAAACCCTTACCCAACACTAAAGCCTCCATAGCTTTATTATGTCGTTCTGTTTCTTGCAAATTTTTTTTGCTCGCTTTGTAATCATTGACGGTTTTTGCAATGCCAGCTGCACCACCAGCTAAAGTTCCTAAAGCCGATAAACCAGCGAAAATTGGAATTAAAGGTAGAACTCCTCCAGTCTTTGGTATGGGTATTACTCGGGGTACTCGAATTCGATGATGAATGTTTGGAAATAACTTTTTTGCTGTTAAGTAAGCTGCTTTTATTAAAGTCTTATTATCTTTGCGTTTGAATTTCTTAATTTTTGATTTTATTTTTGAAACTAAGCTTTTAAATGTTTTAATGCCAGATCCAGACTTTAGTTTCGTTTTCATAACTTTGCTCACTACCCAAGAGCTTAACTTTTCACCTTTCCCTGCATCTTTGGATTTAAGTCTTTGTTTAGCCATGTTAAGTAGTTGTAAATCGGCTTTGTGACGATTTAATAAGTCTGTATGATTTGTATACGCAATGTCGTGTTGCATGCAAGCTTCGTCTAGCTTATTTACACCTCGGTCACCTCGCGCTAAACGTTTGCGAAGTTTGGTTCCTGGTCCGCAATAATTGTATCCTGGCAAATGAACTTCGAATGGTAGATTATTAATTATCCTGTTAACTAGTCTACCTTCTTGCATTACTCAAATTATAATGATAGGATTTAAAGTGCAAAATGGTTATATAATATATTAGTTCATTATTGCAGTTTTTTCAATCCAACTGTTTTCAGCACTGTGTAGACCTAACCATTTGACATACAATTTATTTCCTTTCTTTTTCAACACCTTTTCTATCAAATAAACATCAGGATAATTCGATCTTTGCAGTTCTTGTTCGTAAAACGCTCCTAATATCTTTTGCTTTCGTTGATCTTCTATGTGATATGTGACTGGTAAGGTTTTATTTACCTTTGTTATAATAAATAATTCAGTTGACCAATTAGGAGTGTAACCTTTCTCAAAATTATGTTTGTATTTACTTATACGAACATAATCACCAACTTTGAATTTAGGCTTCCACTGAACTAAATCATGTTTGTAATTTTTTTTTATATTTTCTTTGATTACTTGTTCATTACCTTTATTAACATCTACCGGTTTAAATTGAATAGTGCGATGTTTTGTGCCGTTATATCTCTTCAATGTATCTTCCAATGGTAGTCCTATCCACTTATAGTTTCCATTGAGACTAAAATATTTATATAAATTATTTTTTACAGTTCTAATCAGTCTCTCCACAATTGATGCTTTTTTAGTAGAAAACGATGAGTAATGGTTAATGTTGTGCTTTTTCATAAGCGTTTGAAAGGTGATGTTATAAAATTCTGTTCCCATATCAGTTTGTAAATTAACTGGTTTACGATGACTGTTAATCAATATTCGTTTAAATGCATGAGTAACATCAAGTTTATTTTTTGATTTTAACGGCTCTGTCCAAGCATACTTTGAGAAGCAGTCAATTACAACTAAAATGTAATTATAACCTTTATTATATTTCCTCAGGTTCTGCATGTCCATTAGATCAGCTTGCCACAAGTCATCGATCCCCTTTAGAATGACAGTACGTCTAAGGAAATTTCTTCGTGCAGCTTTGTGTATTTCATTTACTATTTGTTGTTTTGTCATTACTGAGATTTTCAAGTAATTTATCTACCTCTGCTTTAGTATAAAACTTATCTTGCAAATGAGTTGAAACCTCAAGTACCCTTGCTTTTAAAGTAGCTTGAACTATACCCTTTGCATCTTTTATCATTTGAGAACGCAATGTATCAATCAGATTATTAAATTCTTTATGCATATTAGCATTCAATAAATCTACATAATCCTTGTTCACAGACAGATTATTTAATTCTTTTAACGTGTTAGCATTCAATCGATCTACATAATCCTTGTTCACAGCATCGTCTGCTTCTACTGGAGATCTAATTCCTCTCAGTTTTGATGTTTTTAAATCAAAGTCTCCGTTTTCTGATTTTAATAATGCATTTTCATTAAACTCAAATAACTCTGATAAACGCATTCTTTTGTGAATGTAGTGTCCGAATTTGTCTACGTTCATGTTTAAGGTGTATTGTATCGAGAGGTTGATAGTAAAATAAACACATTTTAAAATATTTATTTATTTATAACTTTACATTCACGCAATTCTTCAATGATAGAAATAATTTCATTATCTAATCCTGTGTTGCCAGCATCTCTAGATGCAATTAACAATTTCAACCTTTCCACTAATTCATTAGGATCATCCCAGTACACTAAATCGACGTTTTTTCGCCACTTTTTTATTAACGGTAGACCCTTTCCCTGAACTGTATTCTTCAGTTGAAAAAGAGGTTTAATAACTTGCAAATATTTTTGTCCTTTATTACTTTTTATTGGCTTACTTGGCTCATAGTCTCGACGATGTGCATTTGTGTCAAGTAACATCAACTTATAATTTTGCATATCACTATCTGTAACCAAGCTTAAGTCTACATCTTTCTTAAGCAGCAACTGTTTTAAACCAGGTGTATTTCGATATTTACGTTCAGCCACGGTGATGTATTGATCGTTGATCGTTATGCAAGCAGAGCCTAACATCAGTTGCCCGCGGTCTTTTCTTACTCCAAATGGAATATCTACCAACGCTTCCGAAGATACTGACCAGGATGACGTATCACAAGCTTGATTACTTTCAACTACTGATTCATAAGAAGAGTCACTGTTTGTATCGGATTCATATTTGTCTTCATCATCATTATTATCATTTCTTCCTGCGCTACCAGTTCTTTCTTTCTGCAAAGTTTCGTTAGTAAACGGAACATCAGCAAAATCATCACTAACACGCAGGAGAGGAGTTTGCTTAGCAGCATTAGCAATTAAGTTAAGTGGTTCTGTTACAGGTTTAAACACAGATTCCAGTGCTTGTTTATTGTCGATCTCGGCATCTCTCATTTTTCGTACTTTTATCTTTACAGCTTCTGCCGCATCAACAATTTGTCGTTTCATTGATTTTTCCATATTGGTTAATAGGTCGTAATTGATTTAGCGTCGTAAGGTGAATAATATTATTAGACAGGTAATAGCCTTATATACTATATGTATTCGTGTTCTTAGTCAAAGACTACAAACGTGTCAAATTTACTTCTATAACATCCTTTGTTTTTTGAACAATCTTTATTAATTACAACATAATTGAAAGGTATACTCCATATTTTTGAACACATTTCACGAAATTCAATCCATGTCATGTCAGTGTTGACGTGTTCTTCATAAACATGTTTCATATTTCTTTCATCTTGTTTAAAAAGTACGATCAGGTTTGCGTTATCTCTTACTAACTGTTTAGGGATTTTACTATACGTCTGATTTAGATAAAAACAATCGATGAACTTGTGTCTCCCCATAGCAAAATAATCACGTATATTACTTTGGTTTTCACAAGCAACATCATCAAATACAATTACAGAATTCGGTTTTGCGGTCTGAACACTTAGTACTTGCTCATTTTCATGATATTTCTGAAATGAAATGCCAGGTACTCGTTGCAAGACTTTTTCTAAAAAAAGATACTTAGGTTGTTGCAAGGTTTTCGAATAAACATAAACGTTTTGAAATCTTAAACCATTCTCGTGTATAAGAAGACCAATTATTAAATTAGTTTTTCCACAATTTGACGGTCCGCAAATGATGCATCGTACCGATTTAGGTAATAATTCTCCATGGCGAAAACCAGTCTCCTGAGAATGAACACAAAGTTGGTTTACTTGTAACGATTGTGGTTGTTTTACAAATTTCATGGCAACTGCTTAAACGGTTATATTAATAATGAGTCAATTATTTTATTACACTGACTTTTATAACTCATTGTCGCTAACTCGAACAAATGTACAAACAACCTTACCGTGGCTGTCCTTCATTATAAGATAGTGAGTGTTTTCTAAATGAGATTTCACCAAATCTTGCATCTGTCGCTGGAACAAATCTTCTGTGCGGTTTTTATAGCTGTCCTGGTGTTTTGATGAACCGTTATCTGTATTTTTCTGATCAGTTTTCAAATCTCGAATAAATATAATCTTGCCGCTTGAATTCTTCATTATAATTTTACAAATGTCATTTAAATCAGATTTCACTGAGGCATGCATTGTAGTTAATTTAGTTATTTGTATTTTGTTTCGTGATACAAATTCAACCTTCTCACTACAATAGTAAGAATAGAATGTAGCGTTAAATTACTGCTAACAATTATTTATAAGTTATACCTTCCCCACAAACTTTGTGGATAGATTTATGTTATTGGAAATTCTAAAAAACTTTTCGTTCCATTCGTAACCAAACGAGTTTTAAAAAGTGGAGTAGCGCGCAAACCACAAACGTTGTGGAACAGGCGTCGAACCAGTATTTTGCTGCATTACTGCACTATGTAAGATTTCATTGGGCATTCTATTCCACCGAAAGCGACGAAGGCGAACGAAGTGAGCCGTAGGAAGCGACAGGTGGAATAGAATGCCCAATAAATCACTACTAGCGGCTTCACCCGCGTTAAAGTCAAAGTCGAGTGTTCCCGAGGGTACATATACCCGGGATAAAATTATCCTATGTGCTATTCCTGACTATTATCTGTCTCTGTGCCAAATTTCATCAAGATCCAGCCGTTTGAGCATGAAGAAGTAATAAACACTCACAAGCTTTCGCCTTTATAATATTAGTGTGAAGTATGATAGTAGGAAGTAATTATTTAAGCTATATGATCTTATTAAATAAGTAAAGAAAGAAAGAAAAAGTGTTTATTCGCCACAAAAACAACCCTTAACGGTATCTAGTATTAGTTAGTAAAGTATGTAAGTAAAGGAAAATAAGATTAAAATAAAATACAAAATCCAAAAAAAAAAACTATATCCATTTTTATTTTTATTTAAAGGTTATTACGGCTCTATTAAAATATTTTTGAGCTAAAAATAAAATAAAAGTAGGCGTAGCTCTTACTCGTTTAAGGCCTATGTCCTTAAGCCTAGGCCACCAAACGGATTCAATGCCTGCAGCCCACAAAGAAGTGTTTAAAACGATGACATCACTCCTTTCCGATAATCGCCCACCCATCCGACTGAGTGGCGCAAGGATCGGTTTTAAAGATCACGTAATATTTGTGGTTTCTCGGTTTATTTTATTTACAAGTACCTATTGTTTGAGTTTATGGTGATGGAGATGAAGTATTACTAAAACTGTTAATTGGTTGGTTATATTGAAGTAACTTCAAGCTCAATGTCTCCAAGTTCAAGGTGCTGTGAGCAGACTCCTAAAAATAATAGATGTAATAAAATAGAGTACGAATCAATCTAGGGTTGAAACCCCTTAAAAAAAGTAGTAATAGTAAGGACTTTGTAACGGACTGGCATGATGTGGTTTAAAAATTGAAAGATAAAACCCAAAGTTCATTTAACATTTAGTTAATTATGGTCCAAACTCCAACTTTTTGAACTAGGTGGTTAAAAACATACATACAAAAGGCAGCCTTAATTCAACAGAACCGATAATCCCTTACCAGTTTCTAGTGTTAAAGCTTAGAAAGAAGAGAGAAGAGGATAATTCGTAACACTTTGACTGAAAAGGAAACACTTGTTGTCGACTCTTTACGTGATCAAAGGGCTGGCCTTTTTTCGAGCATAGAATCAGCATTAATTTTCGAAGTGGCAATGCTGCCAATGTTTTGGGCACTTTTCCCATTGTTAGCGATGTTGAGTATTTTCATGCCCCTCTCCCTTTTTATCCTGCTTCTACATAATTATTTTTATTACTCTCCATGAAGATATATACATACACCAAGTAACAGATTTCCTCCACCTGACCTTCTGCCGTGTGGTGAGACAAGCAGCCCACTTTTCCATTCAGCTCAGAGCCAACCTTCACGTTAACACTAACGACCTGATGGACCTATCATACTAATTGCTATACGTGGCTGGAATAATCGCCATTTGTTCAACTAACAGAAACGAGTGGTAATTAATATTCATTGGAAGCTAGAACAAGTCTTTTACTGAGGTGATGATTGTTGAGCCTTAAAAGGAAAAGTGTTTGTGTCATGTAGGTCTAGGAATTTCCATTAGTACCGTATTAACCCTAAGTTAAAGTTAACCATTTTGGGGTTTTAGCCTGACGGCAACCGATAAAGCAAATTATTGCCAAATCTGCCAGAGATGATTTCACGACAATGCTCTTGTTATAAATGGCATGTTATAGTAGCATGCTTAGGCTGTTGGGGGGCAGCATGACCGAATAACTTAGAGTCGCGTCGTAGGTATGTGGTGGCGATCCTCAGCTGTGAGAATTACAAAGACGAAGATAAATTTAAGTAAATTTTAAACTTTGGTTAAAATTGGAACACTCTCTAGATAACAGTATGTGTGTATGTGGATGTGTCTTCCTACTTGGGTTCTGAGGCGGTTCAGGGACTTCCAGGTAGACCACAGGAGGTTAGACCCTGCGGGCAGATACTCGCTTGGTGGTAAATAATGCGTTGGTGGGGGGAAAGTGTTCTGCCAGTTTGCAGCGGGCGTCGGGGCGTCTCCTGACTACTACCATTTTTAGGAAGCTGTGTCTGCTTTTCAGCCGTTGCGTCGGTAGTTGTGCACGGAGTAGTGGATGTCTGGTATCATGATCCTGTTTCTGTTTTTCAACTGCACTCGCTACTTCCCTTCGGTCGTTATATGAAACCTTATGACAGTCTAACCAATATGGAAACAAAAATGTGTCTGAGTGTACCACATAGTCAAGTACGTATGATTCAGAATCAGGCTTGTTCAATAAACTGTGCTATGTAATGAGTGTGACAATGTACTATTATGTACATAATTACGTACAACTTTATTTAAATACTGGCTCATCTTGATCTGAGGCGTTGTGTTACCTTGGTCAGCATTGTTGCGAAATAACTCGAGCTTCTGTTCGTAACCTCAGGACTGCATTCAACCCCTTAGCATAACTAATGTAAACAATGGCAGAAAAAACTGTTTTAAATTATTTTGAAAAGGGAAAATGCAGTCTGAAAAAGTAAATTGAGTGCAAGTCAAGTCCATGTAAATACTAAAACGAAGATAGCTGCATTAAGCACTATCTATGGCAATACGTACCTCTCAGCTTGGCAATTCATCGACAGTTTTCCCGTTACCTATTTATATCGTCCGAACAGACGATTTTTGTACCGACTTTTTCAAACACAAGAAGAAATGAGTTGAGAATTTCCATCGCAATCATTTCTTTCTAAAAGCATAACTTCGAATTTTCTCCATTTGAGATCTTACTATGAGAACATGTAAGCAAGTCTAGAATATTAAATGGAACCTACCTTTGAATACAAAATAAACCCATCATAATATTATATAGGTACCTGCCGAAGTGTAAACAATCAAACATTGTGGGCGTCGCGTCGCATCAAGTTGTACATAGCTACTTAGATAAAATCATTAAAATGTTATGACAAATAGTTTCAATAGTCAGACGACATGTCAATTGTAGGAGCATTACCAGGCTCTCTTGTACGAAAATATGGGAAAATATATATCATTATAGGATAATTGGTGCGATCTATCTTTATTATTTTATTCCATTTATAGAACCTGTTTTCTTGATTTATGTGTTTATTTATATAATACAGCAACATAGGAGAGCAAAGAAAATATTGAGTGGGATTGTGTGGGGATTGGGGAATTATATGATCAACGAGTGAACGATAACGTGGCGGTTGTCAGGTGAAAACGGTAGAAGAAAACGTATTGCGTCACGCCAACCCCAAGTAACATGGGATAAGTAAGGGACAAGGCTAAGGAGATGATGAAATTATGTGAGAACTATATATAGCTTCTGTCAGCGGCTTCGCCCACGTGATTGTCGAAAATTATCCTACGGGAACACATATTTCCGGTATGAAAAGTATCCTATGTGCTATTCCAGACTATAATCTATCTCTGTGAAATATTTCATCCAGATCAGTCCAGCCGTTTGAGCGTGAAGAAGTAACAAACGTACACTTACAAACTTTCGGCGTCATAATATTAGTGTTATAAATAAGGCGAGGTACCTTATTTATCACACTTTTAAACGACTATATATAATGATATATAATTTCGTCAAAATGACCCCATATTATCCAAGGGGTTTTTGGGTTTTGCAGTAAAATAAACAAAAAATAACGAGGCTACCAAGTTATAAGCATAAAATTATAGGTAACTGCATAAAGTGCATCCTGTTATGCGCATTTAGCACCAACTCCATCAGTAATGTTTAATGTAATTTATAAACATGGTAGGATAGTTGCCAGTAGTATTCTACAGTTTCTGCTTACCACTTTTTGGTGAAATGTGTGGCCAGGTAATATGCAGCTCCCCGAGCGTCACCCACACTGTCCTGCGCAGGCGCAGGTGACGTCACACATTAGCATCACAATCGAGCGCCACCAGCTATCACGCATTGTCCAGCCACGCCAAGTGCAAACAATACTAACACCTAACGCATGACCTGATTGTCAATCAATAATTATTTATGAGTTTTATAGACATTCTGTCATGGGTCAGTTATAATTAGATTAAATAAGATTTTTAGAAATACACAACTGAAAAAAGATTAGGAACGCAGAAAAAGAAAGGCTAGTTAGAACTGACAAAGTGCGAGTAGGACTCGCGCACTGAGGAATCCGTACAAACAGCTACGTACTGCCGTCCATTCACTAAAATAATTAAATAACATTACTGAAGTTCATAAACTATGTGGACACCGAACATTGTTCTAACGATAAGATAAACAGAATTGTGGGACAAAATTAACTTTGCCGGTGGAAAACTGTAGTCCCCATACATCGACATAAATCGCGGTCAGTTTACCAACTGTAAATAAGTTCTTTTTTATATATTTACAAATTTACGGTTTTTGTATTTTTCCCTTTCCAATAAGAGATTGCTTTTTGACAATTTTCGTGATTCTAGATCAACGGGAAGTACCCTGTAGATTTTGGTTCCCTTGCGAGTGTCAAATATGCGTCATTAACGGCTGAATCTCTAGATTGCGTTGATCTAGAAGTTTCATTTTTTCACAGCTGCAAAGGGTAACAAACTTAAGTATACGATACTATTTGAACCCCGCGGCTTCGTTCCTTGAGTCACGCATTTTATCACGGTTGTTGTTCCCAAACTGTGATAAAAAAAGTGTGACTCATGCCTGTCACAGTAGGCTGTGCTCGCCCCGCTTAACCTGGATTAGGACAAAGGATCCTTTGCCCCAGCACGCACTTTACTTTGTGTCAATTATTTGATCACAACTGCTCTAAAAACGGTGAAAGAAAATTTCGAGAGGAAACCGGCATGTCCTAGAACCAAAAAATCGAAGTTACCAAACCGTATATCCTCTCATATAGAGAAGGCCTATGTCCCAGCAGTGGGAACATTGAAAGTCTAATAATAAAAAAAACAATTAATCAGCATTCCTCTCCATTGCTTCCTTTTATCCCATACCGACCGACCTCCATGGAAACCGAAAGTGCGTAACTTCACAGCAGCCTGCGAACAATATTTCTCCCACTTTTACGAGCGCACGATGAGCTGATAATTACGTAGATAATTTATTTAATACAATATTATTCAAATTCCCATAGTTTTATGTTTCGATTTAAGTATGATTCAATTCATTTACTAGATAGTGTAATAGCAGTTGCATCAATTGTTATAATCAAGCTTATGATCATGGCCTAAGTTGATACTAAAACCTTGCCTATAAACTTGCCTTTTCTAGGATTTCTTCTGGGACATACAGCATAAGCGCAGTAAGCGTAATGCCGACACTGAACATTGAAACCAATGAGGGCTACCGTTTTAGTGCTCACCAGTGGGCGCCACTGGCAAACTGGCTGGTCCTTAAATATAGTATGTAAAAGTTGTTAATACGCGAACGGAGACAAAGTTTCAATTAAAATCATATTTTGTAATGCCATAAAAGTGCGGTTAAACATAATTTCGAGTATGCCGCAGTGTTGGCCAGTCCCGTTTTGTTCGGGAAAACGAACACATTAGTTTTCCAAAGGTAAAACTCTCTTAGAATCGAAGCGTATCTAATTCTGCCGTAATTTATCAATTATTAATAATGAAATAATTGTAAATAAAAGCCCACAAACTGTGACATTTGACATTTCGAAGATCTCACTAGTCACTAGCGCCTCCATTGGATGTTATTGTATTTCTTTCGATTTAGTTCAGACATTAGACAGACTCGGGATTTTTGTGAGGACGAACTCTCGTTTCTCGTCCCTAATGGTAATGTCCCAAACTCCCAAGTAATAGCAATAAATCAAAGCTGCGGACAGCGGTACTCCACCAGAGTCAAGGTGTATCGACAGTCACACCACTTAAGCATTACGGGCTAGGGCGATCGTTTACCAAATTACAAACGATTGACAGTTCTGAACCATTGTTTATGGAACTTAGTTTGCTCACTCTACCGTCTATGTACGTATATGAAATGGGAGTGTTTGTTCGCTGTAACCTGCATTTTGCTAGGTATGCCCCTAAAATATATAACAGTATACCAGCAGCTATTAGAAATAAAGAGTGTCTGGGATCATTTAAGAGGTCTTTGTTTAGATTCCTTGTAGATAGATGTTACTACTCCATCACTGAGTTTACTACTGATAAACGGAGGTATGACGATTCCGACTTGCCAATTAAACACTGATGATTTTATTTATTGATTAAGTATGAATGTGATTAGTTATCTAGAATTGTAATGACTTGTTTACTTAATTCACATATTTTAAATTGTTTTTATTATTTTATGTAATCTATTGACATGCCTCCCTAATTGTAATTGCTTGTTTATGTTATTTGTGTTCGCCAGATATTGGCACAACATAGTGCACATATTTTAACAATGTAGCTACTATCTGTAACCATACCTATTTTTTACAAAATAAATGATTGATCGATTGATTAGGCCAATCAGCGTTGAGTATAGTAAAATATTATTTAAATGATAGACTAGCAATTAGTTCAAATAAATCGGTGTCAATTCGTCCGGGTTAACCGTGAAAATGGAGGTAAGAAGGTTCAATTTTGGGTTCTTTCCTATTTCTAGTCTACATTAACGATTTACCCCATCTTTTGAAAAACAATCTAAACATAGTTTTAGTGTTATTTGACGTACGAGTAACGTTGACGACGTAAATATAGCGTCTTGCGACAGGTTTAAAATTGTTTTACAGCTAATAATTTAGTTTTAAATGCTAAAAGACTAGTATTTGCCTTGCCGAATGTCAAAAATTCTGATTGTGAAATTATGTTAAACATTTTTTATTTATGATGGGTTTGCTCTTGTCTTCTACTCTAGGTCAGAGGTGACAGAGACAAAGTCGACAATGGAGCTTACCTAAAAGAAGCCTGTTCACTCTAACTGATGAGAAGCTAGAATTTGTCGATAAAACGGTTTTCTTGGGGATCACGTGACTCGAGGTTACAATGGGGTCCTTTGATATCACTTGCTGGGCGGCTAAGTTCGGCAGCTTATGCTGTTAGAAAAATGCGTCAGTATGCTGATGAAGATACCGTGAGGCTGGTCAATTTTAGTTACTTTCATAGTATAATGTCTTACGGTATCTTACTATGAGGAAGGACATTGAGTCAATTTTTAGGGTTCCGTACCCAAAGGGTAAAAACGGGACCTTATTACTAAGACTTCACGATCCGTCTGTCTGTCTGTCTGTCTGTCTGTCCGTCTGTCACCAGGCTGTATCTCATGAACCGTGATAGCTAGACAGTTGAAATTTTCACAGATGATGATATTTCTATTGCGGCTATACACATACTAAAAACAGAAAAAATAAATATTTAAGGGGGGCTCCCATACAACAAACGTGATATTTTTGCCGTTTTTTGCTCGATATTGATAACGGCAACAGGTAGACGCTTGAAATATTCACAGAATATTTAGTTGTATATTCACTTCAAAATATAATAATTATTAAATTAAAATAAAATAAATTAAGAGGGGCTCCCATACAACAAACGTGTTTTTTTGCAGTTTTTTGTGATAATGGTGCGGAACCCTTCGTGCGCGAGTCCGACTCGCACTTGGCTAGTTTTTTTATTCTGCAAAAACGAGCCATCAGAGCGATATACAATCTTCGCCGGGAACGATTCTATATGGGAACTGTTTAAGGACATTAACATCAAGACGGTACCTTGTCAATATATTTATCTAAACATCATGCACGTTAGAAAGAATTTACATCTTTTAAGTAAAAAAAAACTTTTTAATAAAAAAATAAAACCGACTTCTAAAGCAAAACACTAAAAATCTAATAAAATTAACTTTTTCCCCGAAGTCGGTGTCTTTATTGGTATACCTACTGTTCGTTTTATTTGAAAAAAGATATTTGATTGTTGAGTCATATACCTACTGTAAAGTTACAGACCTTTATACAGTCAAAATTACAAATCCAGACTTATAGGTAGGTACTGTCCAAATGACAACTGAAATAATCAAACAATGTTTTGCATAACGATGCGCGGGCGCATCGCTCATTGTTTTGACACCGGACACTGTGTCGAAACACTGCAGTAATATAAACATATTATATCATTGGGAACCTGCTGCGACTGAGAAGTATTCGCCTTTGTGATACCCTTGTGGAAAAGTTATACATCCGCGTGTGTGAAGATGCTGGTCATCAAAACTAGCTGCTTTGAAAGCTAATATGGGTCTTAGCTCTAGTTATGATCTTACTTTACCATGTCCATTATCAACCAGGGGCCTAATGAGTAATCAGTAAACCGTCAGGCGAAAGGTTACAATCAAACCACAGATAATGTGATATCAAACAGTCCGATATTTTTTATTTTCTGCAATTTTCGCGACAGGTGGTGTAAGTAGCACCTGTCGCGAAAATGTGAAAATTATGTTCTTTTTGGCAAATGTGTTCTCTCTTTAGGATTATGTTCTGTGAATAATTCTCAATCACAAAAAATATTAAATAGGGCTTCGGCTCAGGACCAAAGGGCATTAGGATCTATTTTAAAAACCTGTCATCACCACCTGACCAGAAAATAGAACATCTGGAATGAAGCTGAGCCATTTATTATTTACATCATTGCTCAAAATAGCTGCGAAATAATTCAACAGGCTTAGTTGTATTAAAACGATGCGATAACACAAGTATGGTCATCAGAATTTATGGAATTGGAGCAAACTAGTCGATGACTTCATGAATACCTAGCGCTAGCTAATATGGAAAACTCGATAGCCCAAATAAATAGATATCTTATTGGAAGAGTTTTTGAGATGAAGCCTTGATTATAAACACTGGAGCACTGATTTGACTGGAGACTTGAAGTTGGGTCCAGAACGGTACCGATATACAACCAGATGCATGTAGCTACTGGTATCAGACCCCTTAACAGTTGGGAAAAGGCTAGGCAGATAGATTACTTAAACATCAGGAACCGATCTTATTATTTTCAACTTGATGATGACATTACCTACGGTAATAAATCAGGCTCAGTTTCAGAAACAAACCTGGTGAACCAACCAACCAACCAACAATACACTTAGTTCGCAATAAACGTTTTGACTTTGACTTTGACTTAACTATAAGGGTTCTTTGTTGACTATGGAACCCTAAAAAGGTGTGTAACAAATTGTCAAACGTGCGTCAGGTGCTGTGATTGATTAACAGTCAATCGTATTACTTGATTTACGTTTAATTTGTGATGCATAATTTCTTTCCCAACGACCAATCACACAGACGGAAATCCACATCGCGTTATTCATCTCGCATGTGATTGGTCAATTTGAAAGCGATAGCGGTCAAACTCTTTGCGTTGCCGTATTCACTAACAATACGGCTGCGGATTATATGCATTTACATTTTGCATTAGCATTTACATGTTGCATGTAGCACGTAGCATGTCGCACGTTGCATGTCGCATGTTGCATCTTGCGTTTTCATGTTGCATATGCGTTTGCATATTTAGCCTTTTTGCATCGGTTGTTGCAAATTTTAACTATAGAATAGTTATAAATAATGTTTTCGTGCATATTTCAACGTAGAACGATCCTTAAAAATGTTTAGAGCGATCGAAGTACAACCGAAAATGTGGGACTACCTACTTATGGTTTTTTGAATAAAATTACTAGATTTTTTATTATTCGTTTGTTATTGTATAATTTGACACTTACCATGCATATTTTAAGCATTTTTCTTGCATATTTCTATTTGTTGCATATAATCCATACTCTAAACATCAATTAATTTCCTTCGCTTCTAGTAATACTCGTAACATATGCCAGGTGACTGAGCACTGATCAAGTCTGCACAAGTACTTAATCCTTAACCAGCTCGCTCGTATTTCATTCAACCTGCCATATTTTATCTAATCCCAGATTGCTACATAAAAGGAAAGAGCAAATTACTCACAGAGTGTGACAGAATAAATCAAACGTTTCATAAATCAGCCGAAAGTATGGAAGCTGGGCTTGAAGCTGTGCTGCGTGTGCTGCGTGTGCGTCGGCGACATTTGAATAGAGTCATGGAGAATATAACCTTATACGAGTTACGAGTTTATTGAATGCGTTAAATCATCTTAACATAGTTTATAGCAGATGGGGGTTCAGAAGATAATTATGTTGAAGAAATAGAATTAAGTACCTATTGCTAGGCAGGCGAAACGTCCTTTTATAATTCCCACATTGACATATTTTTAAACACAGCCAAAACTATCAAGCTAGCAAGCAAGCATCTAAAAAACTAAGACAAAGTTAGCAAGGGGTGTTAGGAGATTTAGTTGAAGACAGTCAACAGGCAGGTTTTGGACTCATTTCCCTATCGCCTACTATCGACACTCCATATTTAAATTTAATTATTATTTACCTTTTTGGTGAACGCAGTAGCTAAATTGGGTTATAGGAATTCAACATTTAAAATATTGTTTTAATTTGCGAAGCCATAAAAACAAATGCCGAAATTGAAAAATACGAAGAAACCACAACCAAAGGAAAATTCTATCAGTTAATATGGCATTTGTCGAAATGTAAGGGCTCACACACACGACAGTTCGATTGCGTTTGCGCTTGGCAATCCCATACTTTTTAACATTTTACCCATCGCTATCGCGCCGCTTTCATTAAAGAATGCCAATTGTCTACAGCCTCAACTTCTAGAAAAACTGTCTGTCATTCAAGTGACGAACCTGCGCCCGCGCAGAGAATGAGACACTCCTCCGCTTCGCCTATCACGTCACCTCACTAAATCAAACATACCTCGGCAGACTGCGGGGCATTATCTGTGGTATCAGATCGCATTGATCACCGCAGCGGCGCAGTCACTGGCCCACGCGCACCGAATACAGCTAAGCTAACTTAATACAACAAAGACAGTGTTGTTAGACGATATTATTGAAATCACTGAAATTACTGCCTCGTTGGTGTATTGGTTGAAAAGTCTGTTGTGCATAACGGGTCGGCTTATTCCCAGGCGTTCCATAATTTTATTCCCAGCGACTCTAAATTAAAAAAGTTATATAATGTGCAGGTGAGACAGTGGTCAAGCGCGAGCATATCTATATAGATCAAAAATATGGGACTTAGCCATAACGGCCATAAAGTAGGTGTAGACCAGGTACTATACCTTCACCTCTGCCAACCTTCTCAGTGAATACAGGCGTGAAGCTGTGCCACTAATACTTACACAACATTAGATCACAACGATAACTAGATTAACTGATGATATGACGATGATACGAACCTATTGTACTAGCCCATGTATTCGATTCCAAGTTTCCAATCGTGAACTCTGTGTTTTATGTTACCAAAAAATTTAACATCTTCCCTGTCCAATGAGTCATATATAACTCACGTGGATTGTTAAACTATTGTGTCTGCTAATTGGACAGGGCAGTTATTAAGTACGATCCTCAGAATAAAGACCACTCTGCAACAATACCCAGCAGCTTCAGTAACAATATTTCAAGCCGATAAACGCTGCAATAGCTGACGATGCCAACAGCTTACCTTATATATGATTTACATTAATTACTGCCAGGATACTAAAAAGTTTATAATCGACCGTAAATCAAAGAGTTAATTGCCAAGTGTAGAGTTGCGCTGTTTCCCTCGAGATTTGGTTACCGTAGTATGACAGTAGAAATGTGATAGCGAAAATGTGAAATTAACTATGATTTGAAATTCTTTCAAATCTCATGTTTTCCTATCGAATTAAAAGCTCATTTTACATTTTTTTTAAACCTATAATACTACTTCTGCTTCTACATTTACAGGCTGATTTTCAATTAATATAATTTATATGTATAAAATAATAAAACAAAAGGAGTATATAAAGTTTGTAGCAGTAGCAGGAAAAAGGCGTGAGTTTATGCACATTGGTTTATGTATGTATGAAAAATATTTTGCTGCTAATATTACGATCGAATAACTCGTCAAAAAAAAGATTTTCAAAGTTTTTTAACTTAGCGTGCATTGTCATCCACGTGTAAGCAAAATTTCAATTGCTGCTCAATTGGATGGGGACAACTGTTTTAAAATTCAGTTGCAAGATTTGACCCACACTACAAGGCAAGTTAAAATAAAAGCTTGTAAAATGTCGGCGCTGTTTAGCAAATTAGCAGACGTTATTCTCTTTAAAGAAAATTTTAATTTAGATTTCGTTAGTTAGTTGCCCAATAGTTCAGAGATTTTTATAAACAAGAGTGTTTGTGTTTGTTTGAGTGTGTGTGTTGCACTGCTAGGGCTAATCTGAAAATTCTTATCTCAATCATAGTCTTCCTGTGCAATGCTCTAATCAAAGAGAATGCTAACTGACTGCAGATCGTTTGCTTGGAGTGGGTGGATTGAATCAAAGTTCGCATCACTTTGCAATAAAACTAAGCAAATGTGTAATAAAATGCTTACAATCAACTAATTTGCAACATCTCAAGCTTAGCAGGACGAAAGACTCAGTAGCGTAACTGAAAATTAACTAGTTAAGAGAAAATGAAATAAGGCTCCTTTGTCATCAACTTATGGACCTAATGAAATATGACTGAAACAGAAACTGGCTAGGATGATAAATGATCATTATGATCTTATTCAGTTTTTAGCTCCATACAATTGCATCTCTTAGAATGCTAGGAGAAGAATATTTTTCGTTGGTAGCCCCAGAGACAATGGGGTTCACCCACAAAGACTTACTGTGACTTGGCCAGTCTTGTAGCGATGCATTACAGAGGTCCACGCTTTTGTGAGTGTTCAGGAGGAGGAACTAAGATTTTGATGTACCTAAAATTTATCAGAGCTTCCTCGGTTGCTAGCAGGATGGTTAGTTCACTATTTAAGCATAGATCCTTCTACAAGCCCCTTGATTTGGAATTAACTAAGCCGTTACTGATTCGGTTACTTAAGACCCAGTTTCTCCATGGACACAAGAAATAATCAACGCTTACTAATCGGATTACACACTGAGCTGTACCTGCGAGGCGCGAGGCTGCGCGAGAGTGGTCTGGTCTCCATATAAGGGTGCGCGCGGGACGGTGACGTCATCACGTCACCGCCGGCGCCTACGCTTAGCTTCGCGCGATCTGAGCTGTCAATGTAAGGTGTTGTCTAAAGCGTAGTGCGTAATGTTTTACCTATTGAGTTAAGAAGATCTAGCTAACATGGCGGTTTTACTAACCAAACCCTACAAGAGCCTTCGCATTTGACATCAACATCATGCCTTCGGCAGTCCACTCCTCCTGAACATAGGCTCTCATCCAACTGCTACCAGCCACCTAACGAAGATTAGTTAGGGCGCCTCCCCGAGCCTTAACGCCGCGCTAGTCGAATTTTGTGCAGTTTTTAAGTGCTACTGTCTATCTACTACTACTACTATCTACTCTTTATATAAAAAGAAATATCAATTAATAAAAATACATTAAATTTCTACATAATGTTGATTCTAAAATGGTAGTACACTTTTTTTAAAGAGGTTTATGTGTCACTAATCTCCTTCCAACAAAACCATAAAAATGTAAAATAATTATTGATAGCATGCATCTCCTCGTAGTGTTCATTAATTATTTTTTATACTAACACTAATGGATAGACAATTTGATAACGAAAATTTTTTAAGTTTTATTTTTTTCAAAAGACCAATATTCGATTTTATAAAGATTTTATTTTATTCTAAAATCTGGGCGTATTCACTACCGTATTCACAGGCGTGTCTTTTTACCGCTAAAAGGAGTCTTTTCGATCAAAGTCCTACTTTTCGGGGTGCGTCTGTTTCTGTGACTGATCGGCTCGAGCTCCTAGGCATGAAGTTGACATCCAGTCTCAACTTTGGCGCCTCCATTGAGTACAAAGCCCAAATTGCGGCCAAAAAACTAGGCATCCTAAATAGAGTGAAGCGATACTTTACGCCTGGACAGCTTTTAACCCTATACAAAGCGCAAGTCCGATCCTGCATGGAGTATTGCAGACACCTTTGGGATGGTTCAGCTAAATATCAGCTTGCCGCGCTTGACTCGGTGGAACGCGGAGCCTGGAGGTTCATTGGAGACGTTGAACTGGCGGATGCCAAGCTTCACACCTTGGCTCATCGCCGCAAGGTTGCCTGCTTGTCGGTCTTCCACAGACTGTACTTCGGTGAGTGTGCTGAAGAACTCCACGACCTCATCCCACCCGCCCCCTTCTACCATCGGACATCTAGACGCACTGCAAGTTATCATCCTTACCTTGTTGCCATTCCACCAATTCGCACCAAAGCGCTTCCAAACATCCTTCATAATGCGCACAGCGAATGAATGGAACTCGCTACCTGCATCAGTGTTATCGAACGCATTCAACCCGAATCTCTTCAAAGTTAGAGTGAACAGGCTTCTACTGGGTAAGCTCACTTCATCGACTCTGTCTCTGTCACCTTTGACCTAGACTAGAGTCAAGAGCAAACCCATCAAAAATATAAAAAAAAACGTAATTCATGCGCTACCAGTGCCGCTACGCCAATAGGAATGCTCATATCTCATGCTGATTTTTTGGTCAGGGTACGGCCTTAAATCACCACTCTGCCTAACTTTAGTGCGTCCACCAACTTACGTTGAACCGCGTTGTGAATCATCAGTCTCCACTACTAGCCAGACTTGCTCCAATAGCTGTTAATACTGTGAAAGCAGTGATATTGAAGGTAACCCCGAAGCCACCATATAGGACTTATGCTGAGGACTTCACAAACGTTGGTCATCCACTTCAAAGTCTTCAAATGCACACAACAGCACATGCGCGTGCAATGCGTGGTTCACGATGGCCGGTCGCACGTGCACACGATGGGCCAGCGCGTGACGACCGGGCACGCATTGACGATAGCCCTCTATGAAAACTGTTGCATTTCATACATGAATATGTGCCCTCTTCGGTTGTGACAATGACATCATTTTGTAAAGGGCAGTCCTTAAATGATGTATTCGTCAATGGTGGTTTTGAAACCTTTTGAATAAAAATAAACGTAAATATTTTCAGGGCCATCTGCCGATCTCACAATGCTATGTCAAAGTTCACAGATGGTCGAACAACTTTAAGTTGATGATTTGTTTAACGCAATAATGTAAAGTTGGGCCTTATTTTCTCTCTTCTTTTGAAAAACGTTTCTAAGGCTAGTCTAGTAGGCTGTGATTCCGTGGAACATTAAAAATTCTACCGCTGCACTGGCCAAAGGATTTATGAGGAATGTAAGATATACTGACTTCCAACCGTTTTGATAAGGCTAATGTGGCTTTTTGGTTATTAATTTTGTCCAATTCATCCAGCCATCTACTCAGTTAGTTCTGACGCCTGCAAATAAATAGTAAAAAAAAGAAACTTTACTACAACGAACTTGGCAATGACGTGCATATTTCAGGCGGTTACCTACTATTTCTTCAAGAGGATCACGGAAATAACATAACAGTTTCAAAGAACTGTTATGTTAATTTTAACTGTTTATTTATTTTTCATACATTAAAAAACAAACCTCTTCACAACTTATTTACAGTTTATTAAAAACCCAGAAGAGCCATAAAGATAAACGCACTTAGCGTGAATAGACAAGAAAGACAGCGGTCATTTATAAGCGGGTGTCGCTCTGCGCATGAATCAAAAGATGCGTGGGCGCAGCCTTCACTGTGCACTGACTGACTGATGGACTGAGATGAGGCCATTGTTGTCATCTTATCGCTTCCGGATCGGATCAGGCAGAGATTTTTTCAAAATATTTACAGATCCGATCCGACCGTTTTTCTCATGAAGGTAAGTTGAATTTCGTTTGTTGAGGATAAAGCTCAAGCGTAATAGTGTGGGTCTATGGGCATGGGGCCTTATTTAAACTTAAGGACGGACACCACTGCCACTTAAGTTTGGCAATTCTTCAGGCTAAGAATATTAAAACTTATTCTAGCAGTAAATCAGGTACTAACTACGGAGGGATTACTTACAGCATGTCGCAAGTGAAGCCGCAGGGCGCGCCGTTGCAACAGCCGCCATCCGACACCGACCGCGAACTGTCCAGAAATCACATTAGCTATGCGCTGTTAGCTATCACATGACTTATTTTGGGATATTTACTATGAAATGTAGTGTGTAGTTATGAAGCCAATATAAATAATACCTAATTATAGTCCAGTTTTTCAGCTGCATCCCACATGACCCACTTTCATTTTGCGCGCAGTATGCCCCAGTCAGAAGAAGTCCTAATGAACCGTGTAAACTTTTGTGATTCTTTATTACGACGTAATGAAACCGAACCATTTTTGAAGAAGCTGATAACTGGTGACGAAAAGTGGATCACGTACGACAAGAACGTGCGAAAAAGGTCGTGGTCAAAGGCCGGTCAGGCTTCACAGACTGTGGCGAAACCCGGGTTAACTCGCAACAAGGTGATGCTGTGTGTGTGGTGGGATTGGAAGGGCATTATTCATTATGAGCTGTTACCACCAGGCAGGACCATCGATTCTGAACTCTACTGCGAACAACTGATGAGATTAAAGCAAGAAGTTGAGAGAAAGCGGCCGGAATTAATCAACAGAAGGGGTGTGGTTTTTCATCATGATAACGTTAGACCTCACACATCTTTAGCCACTCAGCAAAAATTAAGAGAGTTTGGCTGTGAGGTACTCTTAATGCATCCATCGTATAGTCCTGAGTCCTGACCTTGCACCTTCAGATTTCCACCTGTTTCGGTCTCTTCAGAATTCTTTAGGCAGTGTTAGGTTAACATCCCCCCCGGTGGGTTCCCGCTTTGTCGAGGCGAGGGGCTCAGTAACCGTGGCTTGGTCACCCACGGTGAAGCGAACCCGAGGAGGGGCCGCTCGTCAGGGCTTTTGCCGATTAAGCCAACGACGTAGCGGCCAACTAGTAGGTTGCGGTGCCGCTTGGTAACAGGTGACATCGCAACTGAGGCGGGCCGCGATCTCTTATGGAGATTCCCAGGTCCCATACGATATCGCGGCTGAGGGTAGGAGGCCGCGGCGGGACAGGAGTGCCGGTATTGCGGTGCGCCGCTCTCCCTACCTTCCGCGGCCTAGACGGGGTCGCCACCGTCTGATGGCGGACGCGGTGGGGCCGCAGGGGAAGAGGACTGTCGGTATAGCGTTAGCCGCTCTCCCTATCCCCTGCGGCCGCAAAATGGTAGGTGGCGGGGCCATTGACCTCGACCCGTCACAGTGGGACCAAGGGTGCCTTACACGGGGTCGTCTGGCACCCATGTGCTGAATTGGTCCCTGGGGTGGTCACGGCGTACAGTGTGTTCTGGTGCGCCGGTGATGGGGGGTACCCCCCCGAGGAGGGTCCGGTGACGGACAGCCACAGCGAGTTCGCGGTGAGTGCTAACGCGTGCCCGTGTTCCCGCCATAAGTGGCACTGGAGGACACCGTGGAGTTTTAGTGGGTTAGAGTCCCACATAACTGCACTATCTCCCCGTGGTAGTGCAGTATGCATGAGCATTTCTCCACGCAAAAAAAAAAAAAAAGTTTCTGGTTAACATCACGAGAGGACTGCCAAAACCACTTGTCGCGGTATTTTGATCAGAAGTCCCAAAATTTCTATAGCAATGGGATCATGTCCCTACCTACAAGATGTCAAGAAGTTATTGAACAAAATGGTACCTACATACTTTAGTTAAATGTAAATAAAACTATATTAAAAAAAGTTTTGAATTTTCTTTAAAAAATGCGAAGAAACTTTTTCCCCAACATAAGAACTCTTCAATAAATAAAGGCAAATCTTTCGGGATTGCTGCAATCGCATGTCTGTTTATTGTTTTTACCATTTAATAACATAATATCACGCCAGTACGCTCGAAAGGGGTACGCAGATCTCTCATTTCGCCGATTATGTTCAAGTTCCATGTTATTCGGGATTATGTTCAAGTTTCATCTATTCTTTTATTATTATTACTATTTTTTCTTTTTTTTTAATTTAAAAAAAACGATGCCCCACACTAGGAATTTCATCCTCTATCGTGGGTGCGTTTACAAACATATAAACTCACATACACAAACACCCAGAGCCAGAACAACTATCTGTAGGTCATACAAATATTTATTCCGTGCGGGGATCGAACCCGCGACACGCAGCGCGGCAGTCAATCGCTCAACCACTGCGCCAACCATGCGCCCCATTCTGGCGTTATAGGTACTTACTAAATAACTTTATTGCAAAAAAATACTACCGACTTCCAAATAAAAAACTACAAAGTGAAAAATTACTTTACTTTTGGAAGTCGGTGTCTAATTCGAAAAAAAATGGGTCTTTCGTAGGTACCAATTTTTGCGATATAGACACCGACTTCCTTCCTTAGTAAGTATCTCTTTGAAAATGCTACTACAAATATACCTATTAATGTTATACTTAAACCCACACCACTATGTAAAAATGTATAAACAAACCAAAAAGTGTCAAAACAAGGCTTATCGAAAACATATAAATAAGTGGTGAGTGTGTAAGTATCTGCGAACTAAGTGGACGTCCGTAGAAAGTGATTTATAATGCCGCATTAGACGCTTTTATCTTTATCTATGAGAACTTATTAATTTCACCAAAAACCTTCTGACATTTGCAACTGGCCTGGCCTAAAGTTAAGTAGTACAAATTGTTGAAGTTGTTTTCTTAGAAAGTCCAGTAACTAATATTTTTATAGTTTACTAGCTGTTGCTCGCGACTTCGTCTGCATTTACTTCAAATTGTAATTTTTTTATATCGCATAAAAATATTGTAGGTTTTGCACAAACTTCCACCCTCCTTGCCGTCCTTACCTTATGGACGATTTCCGGAATAAAAAAAATCCTATGCCCTTCCCAGGATCTCAAACTATCTCCGCACCCATCTAAATCGGTTCTGCGGCAGCGTGAAAGGTAACAGACAGGCAGACAGATTTACCTTCGTTATAATCTATATCTCTATAATCAGATCCGTTCAGCCGTTCTGGTCTGGCGTGATTGAATAACAAACATACACACATCCAAATCGCATTTATGATATTAGTAAGAGACCGAGCATTTATAAGTATGGATTGATGTTCTTGCGCTTTAGAACGAGGATCATAGAAGTAGAAGTAAAGCAGCCAGGCTAAAATGGGATTGGGCAGGTCTAGTTAGCCGCATGAGCAGAGACCGCTGGGCTATATATAGTCTTCACAAATTAGGTGCCTGAGGAAGGAAGGGGTGGCGAGACCTAGACGCCCACTGCAGAGACTGGTTCGAGGTGGCTCAGGAAAAGAATACCAGGAAGGATTTGGGAGAGGCATTTGACCAGCAGTGGGACAGTATAGCACAATATGTAAAAAAAAGGTTTATTTATCTTATATCATTAAGATAATTGCGGCACGGTCGACGCAGTGACTGAGATTACTGCTCGCGCTCGAAGAAATATTTCTAAAGAGTTTTTATGTCAGAAAAGTGGTCAACATTTTATGAATAAAATTAACTTTGTGAGATAAAATATAATAAATAAACATTTAATTCTATAAATTAATTAATTTTGACCATAAATTACAAACATTTATCTGTAACAAAACACAAAAATATTAATTTACTTTATTTGTAATACTGGCTTTATAAGTAATACTGCCTTAGAAAAAAAGCGCTGATGCGCGCGCATCACTAATTTGTGAACAAGTAAAAATTAACCGCGCGCTTTTTCTTTTCGCTGTATTGTTTTAATTTAAAAATGTCGTCAAGTAATGATGAATTTATTAATTCGACACCGCCAGAAGTCTCAGAGGCAGCGAAAAAGGCTACTCTAAGCCTCTTGCCTGAAAAATCGACCGATCAAGCGACAAGCGACAAGCGACAAGCAAGCGTATCAAAATTTCATCTTATGGAAAACAAGCAAAGATGCAAATTCATTTTCAGAAAGTGTGTTTTTAGCCTATTTCATGGAACTTGCTCAAAAATATTAGTCAAGCTCATTGTAGTGCTACTATTCAATGCTAAAAAGCACTGTAAAAACAAAACATGGTATTGATATCAAGTCATACTCCAACTTGCTGGCATTTCTAAAAAGACGCTCAAGTGGCCATGTGAGTAAAAAGTCGAAAATATTTTCGGCTCACAATGTCAAGAATTTCGTAAAAGAAGCTCCGGATTGCCGATATTTGGCAACAAAGTTCAGTTGAAACTAAATTATTGTTATTAACTTCTTTCACTTTGGTATTTCTTTACAATATAGGTGTTTTGTAAGTACGCTGTTTTTATCTCTATTCAGGTTGTATTAATATTCGGCATGAATGATGCATGTAGACGTCAAGAGTTGGCAAACATCACAAGTAATGATGTCGAGAACCATGGGCGGATTCTTCTTGTCCAGGTCAAAAACACAAAAAATAAAATTCCAAGATCGTTCACAATACAGGGGCCTTATCACGACATAGTGAAGAAATACGAAGCGCTTCGTTCAACAAAAGCGATGTCTAAAAGTTTTTTTTCAAAATGACCAAAATGGAAAATGCACTAGCCAACCCATTGACATAAATAAATTTGGAACAATGCCGAAACAAATTGCCACGTTCTTAAATTTGGATGATCCACATTTAAGACAGGGCACAGTGTTAGAAGGTCCTCGGCTACATTGCTCGCTGATTCAGGCGCGAACTTATTGACACTAAAACGCCACGGAGGGTGGCGGTCGAACAGTATAGCCGAGGGCTACATAGATGACTCGATGAGAAATAAAGAAGAAATTAGCTCCCACATTACAAGGAATATAAATTTGGAGCCAAGTGTTGACTCTCGACCATCTACGAGCACACACGTGCATTCCACCATCGTTGCCGCCGCCGCAGCCGCCTCCGTCGCCGTCACCGACTGCAGAACTCTGTGGTCTCGTGGTTCTCCTACTTTCACTCTAGAGAGTGATAGAGAGACTGGTGAAATTGTAACTAATAATAATAACTTGACAACATTAAAAATACCAACTGGCAACGTAATAATCAATTTTACAAATTGTTCAAATTTTTCTAACTGCTCGTGAAAGTCTGAGTTTTATTTATTTCCTCGCAAATATGTTTTAAAACGTCGTATGGCATACGTGCGCTTTGATAATTACAGCCTCTGCTTTCTTGTAGCCCTCGCCTACGGCTCGGGTTAGCAATAGCGCCTCGGCTGTAATTTTCAACTTACCGCACTGATATCATAATGTACTATTTTTAAAGCAAAACTATTAGTTACACGAAAAAACCATGTTTCAAAAATAATGTACCTGAATCAAACATAAATATATATTTCTAATATATGTTTAAACCTTTTTAAAATTGTCGGCAAAAGATAACAATATTTTTTATTATTATTGTTATATCTTCCAACCAAACATAACTTTGTGAGACAAAAATCTAATAAATTATAATTATTTAAATTTTTGTGTTTCTGCAATATCTAACAACTCAAATATCTACTTTTAGAAGACACAGAATACACAATTATGTACCTACCTAGGTAATGATATGTATTAATTTTGTGCGTACCATTTACACACTAAAGAAACTATTTAAAACCTTCTTTTAAAAGTTATTATAGGTGTAGAGCTAATTTAAGGAGAACGTTATATTCGAAAGAGAAAAAGTGGTTTCAAAAACGTGATAAAAGCTACACGAGGATCACGACACGACCGCGCGAGCGCTTGACAAATGATGCGCCATCCGACATCATTCATTGTCATTGTCAGCACTTGATCGTCGCTTATCTACTGGTTTTACAAAACAAGTTATTGGAAATATAAATATAAAAGAGAGAGAAGAGAAGAGCAAGTGACAATAGATTATTTAGGCCTTGAAAAGATACAGTTTCGCCAATTTCCTTGTTGTGTTGGGTCCCTTCTAGATACCTACTGAGTTAATCGGGGATTAATTGGAAGTTACGTGATACGATTGGCTGTTGAAAATACAGAATTCGGCAATGTGGGAAAATCATGAGAAAATAATATTTGTATTCCATGGGTAGCTTAGCGTAACGCCGTCGTTACTGACGATTTTTTTTCTTTGCGGTTAGCGTTCCTGATCGACCTCTGTTTTGAATAATGATTCTAATGCCTGCTTTCACTAACACTCTAGACATAAATATTTAATTATTCCTCTGATAGATTTTGAACTCTCGGCGTTAAGTTTTTGCATTGAAAATCCAACAGCAAGTTATTTTTTATTATGACGTTAAAGGTGTTGCCTTATTTATGTTAGAGAAAATAAGGATAACCCTGATGACGGCAAACCTATATCGGACATGGCGCCATGCAGACACAGGCATTCGTCAGGTCGGAGGCTATTCTCCGAACAACATTGAGTTTATAAATAATAGTGTGTTAATTACTTGAACGGCCCTGTATCGAACAACTGTTTGGATGAAACCGCAATGACTGAATACTAATACTAACTATTTACAAGATGCCACCGCTTCGAGGAATATTTAAAATAAAATCTAACGAGTCTATAGTCATTGGGGTCATTGCCACACCTACCTACACCTAGCTTAATAAGTAATTGATCTGGGATTCCTACCGACCACCTAATTTTTCTAACCAAAAAAGTTGTGTATTTGTGCAGGACGTAGCGTGTTCACTGGCCCCGAGAAAAGAAGGGCGTAAACCTTCTGGCCATTGCCGCTGAACGCCCCATCCACATCACGAAAACAAAGGTTCTTGGATGCCTAGCTGCAGCAGTGACGTAGGGTTGCAAATCGACTCTAACGATTCAACGATGTGTTGGCTGTACTTGAATTATTTCCAGATTCCGGGTTGCCTACTTCTGGATCAGCACTCCTGGTGTCCAGGTTCCGAGGTTCAGCTCGAAAGGATCGAAAAGGGATGTCTTCATAAGGGTTGAAGTTGATGAATTAAATGAAACACTAAGTTATTCAGTACACGGCACGATTCTAGGGCTCTCAACAATTTCTGAGACGTGATTCTATATAAGAATTACTTCTTATTTACTAAGACAAGTACAAGCGACTAGCTTTGGATGACTACAAATTCTATTTTGGGCCCGGGGGTTCTTTATACCCTCGCATCGTGCCATTATTGAGAGCCCCGCAAATTCTCGCCGAAAATAATTTTTATTTATGTAAAAAACCCTTATACATATTTGGTAAATAGGGTTACCGCACCCCTTCCATGGTGCTATCAATAGCTGGATTCCTTCGTACTGTAACACAGTAACGCCCCCTATCTATGTATCTAATCAATATACCTAATTTCCAGGTATTGATAGCTTCCCTAGACTATTTCCATGAAATGAAAGGACAATTCCCTTTATTTCCCAGTTAAAACCTTAATAGCTTTTAACCTAGCCTAAGGATATCTATAGGTTGGGTTGACCTGCTGGTGCCAATAGCAGGCTGTCTGTTGACGTCTAGAAAAAGCTTATTTTCGGGAATCTTCTATGGGATATCATCCCTTATGTAACGAATCTATAAATTCCTAAGTCATTTCACCGACTTTAGGACTTCCTACTTAGGCTAACCAGACAATCACCGCCTATTATGGGGATTCTGGTAGCCAATAGACCACACTTTACATTTCTAGTGTTTATGTAAGTCTATCTAGGTCATATGCACATAAGGTGCCTTGATATGTACAAATTTAATAGCTGGTCACTTTCTTTGCGCCCAGCTATCAGAGAAATTAGATATAAAAACACTAATAAGATTGGGACAACACGATGGTGCGTTTAACGGGCCATCGGGAGGTCCCCAAAAATTCCTTATTTTCGGAATTCCCAGGGGTGTATAGTCCCAAGGAATGCCAAAAACTGACTAAAAATTACATTTCCAGAAACCGATTTTCTGGAATTGTACTTAAACTACTTGAGCGATTTTCGCTCCAAAGTGATGGCTTGGTAGCTAGTCCAGCAAGCCATCCGAAAGTACTTACACCATGAGTACATCTATTCCCTTCATGGAGTTATTCCACCTGAAGGGTCTACAAATTTCAACGTTTTACGTTGTTTACATTTTTCACGACTGCTTATCTCGTTGACTATCCAAGCGATTCTTCCCATCTAGAAACCGCCTGGAAGCCCTTTTAGCAAGCTTTCCAATGGTAGTACTTTTACCAGTACACCTATATGTTTCTAGGTACTTAGGGCACCTAAAACCGTAAGCGATTGCCAAAAACCAGATAAACAGCAGTTTTTCTATTATATACTGACTTGATATCTCAAGTAAATGGGCTTTATATAAAAGACTACGCTAACTATGAGGTGTATATAGGCTTCCTGTCTCGGTCTAGGTCCCCCATATACCCTAAAATGACCTAAACCATATATTTGGTGTTTGAGATATCAAGTCAATATTCCTATTTACATAGCAGAAACTATGTGGTCTTCACATAGTTTCATCATTATGTACTGATTTCATGTCCAGTACATAGGATAAGCCCTTAAAAACATGATTTTAATTACTATAATATTTTCAAAAACCACCAAAACTATAAATATCGTGTGGTTCCCTCTCACGGGTCATTCGGAACTAATCCGTCGTCGAGCACAGACGTATCGTATGACAGAAATTTATGTTTTTTACTATGATAACTCTTATCAGTATGCTTTCTAATGATTTTACTCTGTTAAGGGTGAACTATTGAACCCTATAACATACTGACAAACACTAAAAACATTATACTACTATCTCAAAAAATGTAGGTAAAATTTTAGTATAAATATAAACGTGCCTCTAAAATTCATTTTAGTATCAGGTGGCGCGCCGTGGTAAGCAGACATGTCTACACATACAAACTTCAATTTCTATGAACCATTTAGTATGGTTGATGACGCTTCGTCGCGAACATATCTCCCGCCGTGCAGTGCTGTGTCGACTCGCTGTGTCGACTCGAAGTGTTGTCGGCGCGGCGCTGCATTCCTTCGGTGAGCGACGGACGGCATTTCTCGGCTGCCGGCCAGGCCCACCGAGAGGACGGTCGCCGCTCCGGCATCTCTGGTTACTGGGGCAGTGGGACGAGTTTCTTCACCGGACGCTTCAAGGTACCGCCAAGCGTGCGTACCTCAGCGGTCCGGATTTCTCCGTCGATTCCTGGATACACGGCCACAATGCGGCCTCGCGGCCACGTATTGCGGGGCAGCTGGCCGTCGGCTATCAGGACAGGGTCACCCACTTTAAATCTGGGCCCACTACTATGTGGCTCCCGCCGGTTTTGGAGCTCCGGCAGGTACTCTCTGACCCAGCGACTCCAGAACATATCAGCGAGGATTTGTGATCGTCGCCATATTTTCCTGCTGTCTATATCTTGCTCGGTGAACGTGCCAGGTGTAGGTAGTCTGGCTGACCCACCGAGTAAAAGGTGATTCGGTGTGATGGATTCATCATCATCACCATCTACCGACACGTGTGTCAATGGTCGGCTATTTACAATGTACTCTGCCTCACAAATCAGTGTGGACAACACCTCTTCGGTGGGGTGTTTTTCTGTAAGTACATTGTATAGTGTGTTTTTTACACAACGAACTAGGCGCTCCCAGGCGCCTCCCATGAATGGCGCTGATGGCGTTATGAAGCGCCATACGATGCCTCTACGACTTGCCTCTGTTTTGAAGGCGTCTCGCAGCTCTCTGTCGGCGCCGTGCATGTTGGTGCCATTGTCTGAGTGTATCTCAGCTGGGCATCCTCTGCGTGCGGCGAATCGGCGCAGCGCCAATATGGCGGAGTCTGCGCTAAGGCTGGCGGCGATTTCAAGGTGCACCGCCCTTGATGTGAGACACGTAAATAGTGCTACGTATCTCTTCTGATGCTGCCGACCGACGGTGACGGATAGCGGGCCGAAATAGTCGAGCCCGGTATATGTAAACGGCCTCTTATGGTGAGCGAGGCGCGTTTTCGGGTGGTCGCCGGTCGCAGGTACTGGTGGCTGTGCCTTGCGTATACGGCAATGCAGGCATCTTGCTATCACCTTCTTCGCTGTTGGTCGCATCTTCACGACCCAGTAGTGCTGCCGTACCTCATTAATTGTGAGTTCGGTGCCACTATGTTGTAGACTGCGATGTGTCCAGTCTATGTACAACTGCGTTATGTGATGGTCGCCATGTAATATAGGCGGGCGCATCACTTCTTCAGCTACCTCTTGCGTAGCTGCTATGCGACTTCTTAGTCGCAGCACGCCGTCGACGACCTGAATTTGTAAAGGTCGCAGCGAGCTATTTTTATTTATTTCTTCAACATTCGCTAACTCTGAAGCGAACGATTGTTGTTGTGCGACCTGGACAAGTATTTTCTCAGCTTCTTGGAGAAATTCTGCTTCTATGATTTGTCTGTTGACCTGGGTTGGTGCTCTGCATGCCTGCTTCTGCTTCTGTGCAGGTACAGCGGGCTTCTTGCGCCAGTCTGGGTCCTTTTTAGCGTTTTTTCTCGCCCGTTTATAGGACGTTATCTCTGTTCTATTTTTGCAAAGAGATATAAAACGCAGAACTGTGGCGGTCGCACGAAGCAGTCGCTCCCATCTGGAGAATCTGCTTGGCTCTGGAACGGCTTCTATGAAGCTCTTCTTGTCCCCTTCTGTGACAACGAAAGTTTTTTCTTCTCCCGTGTCGTTTGTAGTCGGAGGTTTCTCTGTGGGCCATAATTCGGGCCCAAGAGACAAAAAACTCGGCCCGCAGTACCACTCGTGGTCCGAGTTGAACCGCAGTGGCACGTCACGGGTTGCTGCATCAGCGATGTTCATCTTGGTGGGTATCCATCGCCAATCTTCGACTTTGCTATTGTCTTCAATAGCAGCTATTCGGTGAGCAACGAAAGGTTTGTATACTCTCGCTCCTCTTCTAATCCAGGTCAGTACGGTCTTGCTATCTGACCAATACGTTACTGACGTGGGCTTGCAGTCGTGTTCACTCATCACTGCTGCGGCTACGCGGGTTCCCAATACCGCGGCCTGAAGTTCGAGTCTCGGTATCGAAAGCAGTTTCAGTGGGGCCACCCGCGCTTTCGCCATAACAAGGCTTATTAAGTGCTTGCCTTCCACGGTCGTGGCCCGCCAGTATATAGCGGTAGCATATGCCATCTCGCTTGCATCAGTGAACACATGCACCTGCATTTCTATAGCGTCGCTATATCCAGGATAGCATCTTGGTACGCTAACGTTTTTTAGTTGGCGTAAATGTTGTACCCAAATTTTCCATTGTAATGCTAGGTCAACATCTAGCCTCTGATCCCAGTCGACGCCTCGCCGCCATGCTTCTTGCAATATTTGCTTCGCCTTGATGGTTACTGGTGAGGCGAGTCCGAGTGGGTCGTATAGCGACGCTACTATTCTGAGCGCCTCTCGCTTGGTGGGCGCCTCTCGGTCCAAGATACCCTCAGGCAGACGCGCGAGTGTGAGGTTGAAACCCAGCGTGTCTTCGCCTGGCCTCCATATGAGGCCGAGTATCTTTTCCGACGTATCTATATCTCCGATGGATACCATCTCAGTTTGTATATGCGATGGGTCCATTTTTTCTAGGAGCTGCGAGCTATTTGAAACCCATTTCTTGAGTTCAAACCTCGCCTGTAGGTGTATTTTTCGCACCATACTAGCGACTTCTGCCGCCTTCTCGATAGTTCTATAACTATCTAGGTAGTCATCCATATAATGACTACGTAGTATAGCATCCACAGCTTCAGGGTGCTTCTCTATATATTTGTTTGCGTTCCAGTTCTTTGCAAAAATTGCTGTGCAAGGCGAACTGGCTGCGCCGAAAATGATGGACGTCATTCTATATTCTTCTGGCGCTCCTTCTCTGCGGTTTCCCCTCCACAGGTAGCGAAGCGCGTCTCGGTCTTGGCTCCGCACCTTCACTTGCATGAACATCTCCGCTATGTCACCGGTTATTGCGACGCAGTGGCGGCGAAACCGCATCATTACGCCTGGCAGCGACTGTAATAGGTCGGGCCCAGTTAACAGGAAGTCATTCAGTGACATTCCTCTCGATTTGGCGGCAGCGTCATGTACGATGCGAAGTTTGTCTGGCTTCATTGGGTTGAAGACATCGAAGTGTGGGAGGTACCAAGTTTTGCCCGGCGTGCTAATTGCGGGTGCCCTTTCAGCGTACCCTTTCGCAATTAGCGAGTCCATCTGGTCTGAGTATCTTCTTAGAAGTTCCTGGTTCTTGTCCAGCTTCTTTTCTGTTGAGACGAGCCTCTTCAGAGCTGTCTCAAAGCTATCTGGCATCTCAGCATGCTCATTACGCCAAAGCATGGCGGTTTCGATGTGTCCATTCTCTAGTTGGACAGTTGATCGATTCAAAATGTCCTCTGCCCTTCTTGCTGGGTCAGAGGCGGGTCGCTGTGGGTTTATGCACAGCGATTCTATGGCGAAATATTCGCGCAACTGATGATCCAAATTGTCATCAGTTGTTATTCTATTGACATGATGTACTTGTTGTCGTAGTAAACTACTATGCGCGCCATGTAGTGTCCAACCCATCGCTGTAAGTGACGCAATTGGTTGGTGTCTTGGACCTCTGCGAATCTCGCTGGCCAATAACAAATGCCAGTTGTCTTGGCCGACGAGTATTTTTGGCACGCCATTGTTGTACATCAACTCTTTTCTCAAGTCGGTTAAATGCTTGCAGCGTGCGACAACCCTATCGCTCACTGTTTGTTTTGCCAAGCTGAGTTTAGGTATAGTACGTGCTTTAAATTGTAACCTTCTCTCTTGCGGGCTAACCAGCGTCACCTTGACTCTTCTTGAGCATGGGGTGGTGAGCATGGTGTTGCCTATCGCACCGATCTTGAGCGGGTCCACAGGGCCCTCTGCCCCGACTTGCCTCGCGATGTCTTCATCCATCAGCGAAACGGTGGACCCATCGTCTAGGAGAGCGTATGTTGCTACCTCTCCCGCCGGTCCGATTACCCGGACCGGCACTATCTTGAGGTACGCCTGGCTCGATGGTGACCCGAAACTGGCCACCGTTTCCTGAGGATCCTTGCGGGATTCAGGAACATCGGGCTTCTTGTTGGCTTCCCTCTGCTGTTGCTTCTTCCTATGAAGAAGCCGATGGTGCGTATCTCTGCACCCGTCTTGGCCACACTGTTTTCTCTTACAAGTGTGGTTGCCTCGTCGATGTTGAAGGCAGCGATAACATAGATTGTGTTTTTTCGCTAGCTCCCATCTTTTCTCGACAGCTACGCCCCTGAATTGTGCACATCCAGTGGCGTAGTGATGTCCCACGTCGCAAACACGGCATTTTCCTACCGGTTGGTCCGTAGCTATATGCGTCCTTTGTGTGACGCGTCTGTTGGTGTTCGCCTCGGCCGAAGCGATGCCTTCGGGTGGGGCGAATGGACTACAGAAGTGTGCCTGTTCAGATATAAAATTACTGAACAATGAAATATCTGGCACCGATTGGTACTTCTCCGAATATGATCGGTACCATTGTGCTCGTAGCGAATTGGGTAACTTCTCTGTTAACAATCGCATAAGCTCCGCGTTCATAAGGTAATGACCCTTTTTTAACGCGCGGAGCGTGACTACAGCACCTCTTACGCGACTTGCAAACGCGCAGATGTCTCTTGGTGACTCACTGCAGTGCGGCAGTCCGCGTAATCTATCTGTTTCAGCTTGCGCTATGGAGTCTGGACGGCCGAACTGCAGCTCGAGTTCCTTCATGATGTCATCGGGCCTGGCATGTCCGATGAGTTCTGAGCTGACGGTTTCCATTGCACGTCCATGTAAGCTTCTCCTCAGCCTCGCTGTATTCTCGATGTCCGTAAAATACGCTCGAGTTGTCTCATATATGGCCCGAAATGATAGCCATTCAGTATGAGAACCATTGAAATTCGGCAATGTCATGACGAATTTCGACGCAGAGGGGTTCGATTGGTCCCGCTGTTCTATTTTTCTGTCGGCTAGCGACGCTATAGCGGACGTCAACTCCGTCAGGAATGGACGGAGACTATCCCTCTGACCTCCTGTACACTCAGCTGACGCTGCAACTGGAGGTTTTCGCACTTCTTTTTCCTTAGGATGCTGACCTTCTATTTGCGATTTGGTGGCGGTCGCAGTCAGGGGTCTATGCATAGAATTTCTGGTTCCCCCTTCCACGACGTTATCCTCCTTCTCAGGCTGAGGTTCTGGTGCCTCTTCTAGCCATGAACGCACGTACTCGTCATTCGAGTTTCTGTCATCCAGGTATTCAGCTTCGGAACCCTCTTCCTCCGCTCTCTGAAGTGCCAGTTGTGCAAGCTCCAACTTAATTTTGAGTAAGTCTTCGCGAGCTTTGTCTATGTTTTTTCGTGACCGAGTCACTCTAGTTGACGGCGGACGGCTATGTTCGATACGGGCGTCACCCCGGGTAGTCATCGGCATCGCTGTACGTCTGTCTTCTTCGAAAATCTTCTCTTTCTGAGAAGGTTTCAATGTTGTGTCTGAAGCTCCTTCTAATCTGGTTACTCTGGTAGAAACCGCTTGATCAGTTTCTATTGGTTGATGCGTCGGAGTGCTTTCAGTTTGAGGCGCTAGATGGCGCTGCTCGTCCGACGGCTCGGTCCCTTCGGTTGTGGAAGGTGAACACGGCGGCAGCTCATGTCTGATGCCAGCTGGCTGATCCAACTCCACGGTCCATGCCTCCGGCGTCTTGCCTTTGGATCTGGTTATCGGCATTGTTGTTGAAATATTTTCTTTTGAAAACTCGAAGTTAGTTTTCAAAGATAAGTCCCAGTTCCGGGCTTCAGCGTTCAAACCGACGATCTCCAGAAGTTAACCTCCACTTCGATTGACTATAATTCAATCTTCAAATAAAAAATCACTAAAAACTTACGGTCAGTGATAAGTCTTCAGGAAACTTCAGGCATTTGCTATACAAGTTTATTTTTCCCATAAACGTGTATGTTCTATTTGATTGACTATAATTCAATCAAATTCTAAATCACCGAAAAGTCAAGGTTACTTTTCGGTGGTGATGCTTCATGAACTGCTTGTCCAAAGCATCAGAGCCGTGCATCAATCTTCAGAGCACGTATCTTGCTTGATTGAAGAAAATTCAATCTTCAAATAAATCACCGAAACGTCAAAGTTATTTTCAGTGATAGTGCTTCAGGAACCGCATAGTCAGTACATCCGAAACGTATCTAAGTCTTCAGAGTACGTTTCTTCCATTCACTGACGAAAATTCAGTCTTCAAAATTTTCCTGAAAACATAGGGGTTGTTTTCAGTCATAAGGCTTCAGGAATTATTCTTCAATCATCAAGGATGCACATCAGCCTTCTAAACGCACGTCTTGTATTTTTCTGACGGGCGCTCGTTTTTTAAACAAATCGCTAAAAACATAAGGGTAGTTTTCAGCGATAAGTCTTCAGGAACTATTCTTCCGCGTCAAAGACGTAATCCAATCTTCTGAACGAGTATTCTTGGTTGAATAAACAAGCGTTCAGTTCTAGAACAAATCACTGATAACATAGGGTAGTTTTCAGCGATAAGTCTTCAGGAACTATTCTTGGGGCTTCAAGGATGCGCATCTGTCTTCATACAGCATTTTGCGGCTCACAGAAAATTTCTTCTATTTTCTTACAATTATTGAAAAAATAGGGTATTTTCAATAACTGTCTCCAGAATTTTACCTCTTGGATCCAGCGGCAAATAGGGCACGTAGGACTTGTTCCCTGCAGTGCACGTCGATTTTTGGTTTATTTGTGAAATTAATTTCTCCAAAATTCGAAAAATTAATTCCACCACTGTTTCTTCCTGACGTCCTGGGGCGCTCCAGACTTCGAATTTCGGCTCGAACGGGTCAACGTTGTGTTGCACGTAGCCGACTTAATATGCAGGCACCCAGTTGTTTTTTCTGGATCTGCTGTTCTCGACGTCCTGGGGCTCTCCAGGCTCCAAAATCCGGCTCGATAGGACCATTAAATGTGCAGGACGTAGCGTGTTCACTGGCCCCGAGAAAAGAAGGGCGTAAACCTTCTGGCCATTGCCGCTGAACGCCCCATCCACATCACGAAAACAAAGGTTCTTGGATGCCTAGCTGCAGCAGTGACGTAGGGTTGCAAATCGACTCTAACGATTCAACGATGTGTTGGCTGTACTTGAATTATTTCCAGATTCCGGGTTGCCTACTTCTGGATCAGCACTCCTGGTGTCCAGGTTCCGAGGTTCAGCTCGAAAGGATCGAAAAGGGATGTCTTCATAAGGGTTGAAGTTGATGAATTAAATGAAACACTAAGTTATTCAGTTCGGCACGATTCTAGGGCTCTCAACAATTTCTGAGACGTGATTCTATATAAGAATTACTTCTTATTTACTAAGACAAGTACAAGCGACTAGCTTTGGATGACTACAAATTCTATTTTGGGCCCGGGGGTTCTTTATACCCTCGCATCGTGCCATTATTGAGAGCCCCGCAAATTCTCGCCGAAAATAATTTTTATTTATGTAAAAAACCCTTATACATATTTGGTAAATAGGGTTACCGCACCCCTTCCATGGTGCTATCAATAGCTGGATTCCTTCGTACTGTAACACAGTAACGCCCCCTATCTATGTATCTAATCAATATACCTAATTTCCAGGTATTGATAGCTTCCCTAGACTATTTCCATGAAATGAAAGGACAATTCCCTTTATTTCCCAGTTAAAACCTTAATAGCTTTTAACCTAGCCTAAGGATATCTATAGGTTGGGTTGACCTGCTGTTGCCAATAGCAGGCTGTCTGTTGACGTCTAGAAAAAGTTTATTTTCGGGAATCTTCTATGGGATATCATCCCTTATGTAACGAATCTATAAATTCCTAAGTCATTTCACCGACTTTAGGACTTCCTACTTAGGCTAACCAGACAATCACCGCCTATTATGGGGATTCTGGTAGCCAATAGACCACACTTTACATTTCTAGTGTTTATGTAAGTCTATCTAGGTCATATGCACATAAGGTGCCTTGATATGTACAAATTTGATAGCTGGTCACTTTCTTTGCGCCCAGCTATCAGAGAAATTAGATATAAAAACACTAATAAGATTGGGACAACACGATGGTGCGTTTAACGGGCCATCGGGAGGTCCCCAAAAATTCCTTATTTTCGGAATTCCCAGGGGTGTATAGTCCCGGGGAATGCCAAAAACTGACTAAAAATTACATTTCCAGAAACCTATTTTCTGGAATTGTACTTAAACTACTTGAGCGATTTTCGCTCCAAAGTGATGGCTTGGTAGCTAGTCCAGCAAGCCATCCGAAAGTACTTACACCATGAGTACATCTATTCCCTTCATGGAGTTATTCCACCTGAAGGGTCTACAAATTTCAACGTTTTACGTTGTTTACATTTTTCACGACTGCTTATCTCGTTGACTATCCAAGCGATTCTTCCCATCTAGAAACCGCCTGGAAGCCCTTTTAGCAAGCTTTCCAATGGTAGTACTTTTACCAGTACACCTATATGTTTCTAGGTACTTAGGGCACCTAAAACCGTATGCGATTGCCAAAAACCAGATAAACAGCAGTTTTTCTATTATATACTGACTTGATATCTCAAGTAAATGGGCTTTATATAAAAGACTACGCTAACTATGAGGTGTATATAGGCTTCCTGTCTCGGTCTAGGTCCCCCATATACCCTAAAATGACCTAAAACCATATATTTGGTGTTTGAGATATCAAGTCAATATTCCTATTTACATAGCAGAAACTATGTGGTCTTCACATAGTTTCATCATTATGTACTGATTTCATGTCCAGTACATAGGATAAGCCCTTAAAAACATGATTTTAATTACTATAATATTTTCAAAAACCACCAAAACTATAAATATCGTGTGGTTCCCTCTCACGGGTCATTCGGAACTAATCCGTCGTCGAGCACAGACGTATCGTATGACAGAAATTTATGTTTTTTACTATGATAACTCTTATCAGTATGCTTTCTAATGATTTTACTCTGTTAAGGGTGAACTATTGAACCCTATAACATACTGACAAACACTAAAAACATTATACTACTATCTCAAAAAATGTAGGTAAAATTTTAGTATAAATATAAACGTGCCTCTAAAATTCATTTTAGTATCAGGTGGCGCGCCGTGGTAAGCAGACATGTCTACACATACAAACTTCAATTTCTATGAACCATTTAGTATGGTTGATGACGCTTCGTCGCGAACAGTATTGAAATGTCGAAAAATAAGCGGCCTAGCCACATGGCTAGGCCGCTACGATGCGGTACGATGCTCGGTGTAGCCACAAGAGGAGTTGGGTCGAGATAGTTGTTCCACTGCAGGCAGACCAGCCTGACTCGCGTTGTTATGGGCCTATCAGGAGACTAGTTGCGGAGGGTAGCGGGATCCGAGGCACGTTGCGCTGCTGGCCGAGCGCAGGAAGGTGGGACCCAAGTAGTGTACCAGCCACACACGAAAGGCTTCCCCGCCAACTGTCGAAAAATCCCGGGTTGGCGACCAGATGAGAGTGCCCGATGGACATTCCCGGGGGGGTTCGGACGTCCCCGCAGTCTCCAGACTAGTCCCCCAATGATATCGTCCTGTCTGCGCGTGTCTGAAGGTTGCCAGCGTGGAACCTCATTTCACTTCCTTGCACTCCAACCTTGTCGCAGTCCATCACCAACTTGAGACTGAGAAACCAGCACTTTTGTTCCTTACGGAGACGCAGATCAGATGTCCGTCGGATTTGGCGTACCTATCTTACCCAGGATTAACCCTGGAGCAAAAATTCAAGGAGCTTGAATTGCATTCATACACATCATACACATGCGTGTACGCCCGTGACGACATCTGCTATCGGCGTCTCCGTGACCTTGAAGACTCAAACAACTCAGTGCTATGGGCTCTGGTGGACACAGGTCTGGATAAGATTATCTATGCCTGTGTCTACCGATCGCATAGCGGTGATCTGGAGAAAGCTAGGATCACACAGTACCTGAGTGAGTCGGCTGATGTGGCCCAGTAACGGTACCCTTCCGCCCAATTAGTGTTACTGGGGGAATTTAATGCCCACCATCAGCAGTGGCTCTTCCCATACCAGTGCACTGGCCATGCTGGACGAGAGATGCGAAATCTTTCGCTAGCGCTAAATCTCACCCAGCTGTTGCAGGGGGCTACGAGGGTGCCGGATTTTGATTCACATACGACCAATTGCTTGGACCTTCTGCTGACAACAGATCCAGACCGATACTCAGTGTCGATATCATCACCTGTGGGTAGTTCCGACCACTGTCTGGTGAAGTCTGTATCCGTCTACTCCCCGCCCGATCCCAGCCCGAGAGGCACCCGCGGGTTGCGTTGGGTTTGGCGGTGCAGGTCAGCAGATTGGGATGGGATGCGATCTTTCTTCGCATGCTATCCTTGGCAGCCCACTTGCTTCTCTTCGGACGATCCATTGTCATGCCTTCAATAGGGCTGCTAAGTCCTGCAAAAAGGCGATGCGAAGGGCACGGTTTGACCATATTAGCAGAATCGGGAACAAACTCGTTTCATACCCTGCTGGTAGTTTTGGTGCCTGGCTAAGTCGATTGAATCAAACTTCTGTTGCCCCTCACTACCACCACTGCTGAGGCCCAACGGTTCACTGGCCCAGCCCGCCGAGGACAAGGCAAGGTAAAGAAAAACATGTTGTGCAGTCGGAGGATACGTATTCGCGAGCTGGTTGACCAAAACCAGATGTATCCTCCGACTGCACAGCATGATTTTCTTAACGTTACGTCTTTCTTCGTTTACGTCTTTTTAGTTCGCTTTTTAAGCAGTCGGGTTTTTTGATTTTTTGAATCAACTTTTGTTTTATCGGTTACATTTCGGGGAGTGTGCGATAGAACTGCACAATTTGATTCCGCCTAGCTCTTTCCATCATCCGACAACAAGACTTACGGCAATGCGCCACCGGTACATGGTGGTACACGCCCACCCATACGTACAAAGCGTTTTGCCAATACTTTCATTGTGCGCATAGCTAAGGGGTGGAATTCCCTGCCAGAGTCTTTGTTTCCTGATAGCTACAACCTTGGGGTATTTAAGTCAAGAGTGAATAGGTTACTTCTAGGCAAGCGTGCTTCACCGTCGACCACATCATCGCTTACCATTAGGCGAGATGGTGGTCAAACGCGAGACTATATCATCATCTACCCAGCCTTTTTCCCAACTATATTGGGGTCGGCTTCCAGTCTTACTGGATTCAGCTAAGACGCGAGAATATATAATGAAAAAAAAAAATCGTTATAGACACAGTACATAGTTACTTTTCGGCCAAATACGAATACTAAATCTTAGGCCACAAAATGCTAAGCCATTGGGTACGTATCAGCCCCATAAAGTTCTCACTGCTGGAATGCAGGTGTGAAAAAGTGTGTGTGCCCACTCTCTCTCCTCTCAGAGAGAGAGTGGGCCATAAGCCATAGTCCAAAATCCACCACGGGCACATTGCAGGTGGATGTCACATGCCTGCGAACTTTTATTAGATAGAGTCATACGCATTAAGTTCTTGCCCCCAAAAGTGATGGTAGGGTAACTCGCGAAAATTAATATCTGGGTACTAAATGCAGCTTTCGTTACCACAGGTTCAATTCGCGACACCTTAACAGGGCTTCTCATAAAAATCTATCAAGTACCAAAATCTAACTCATTCATTCATGACCCATTTAGCAGCACCACAATAAGCTAGCCAGCACCACAAACAAATGAGCTCAAGGTGTGTGACGTCACACCGCACGGTGCACCTCGAGGAAATCCGTTTTCCTGTTAACGCTGGTATTGAATACTGGTATTGGTATTGATTTTTTTTTTTTTTTTTTTTTTTTTTTTGTATAATTAATTTTATTGGCACTTTTATTGTTCAGGAATTGAATTTATGATTGTATTTTTCTTGTAGATGTGTTTTTAGAGAATTTGAATGAATTAATACTACTAATAATAACCTAACTTTAAGAACAAAACTAACCTAAATGTTAAAGAAAAAAAAAAACAATATTTTGTATAATTAACCCGTTTACTGTACATGCGGTGTTAGCCTTTAAGTGATTGTTACACTTGCAAATGTATGTTTGTCAATCGCAATGTATTTTATGTGTGTAAACAATAATAATTGTTGGTTAACCTAATAAATAAATAAATAAATAAATTGAAACCAAAAGTGACCAAATAGGGAGAGCGCATGCCTGCGCGCGCACCGGTATATATAGGAGTTTGCTCACTGCTGGAATATGTATGTTAAGGTTATGTTGTTAGAAGGATTCTATCACGTAGGTTTGAAAAACAATTATTACTAATAATAATTGTTTTTAGCGCACACACTTTGCATTAACTTGTGTTCAATAGACGGCACAATGATCAATAATATTAGTTATGCAGACGACATGGTTCTGCTGAGCCCGTCAGTGAGTGCGCTCAGAAGACTTCTGGGCATTTGTGAATCATATGCCCTGTCACATGGACTCAAATATAATGCTAGTAAGAGTGTTCTCATGCTATACAAAGCAGGGAACAAGGCTCCCTCGAAAGTTCCACCAATTAAGATCGGCGGGTCGGTTCTAGAGAGGGTGTATAAAGTAAAATATTTGGGTCACATGCTGACAGATAGGCTACAGGACGATGAAGACCTAGAGAGGGAAAGGAGGGCGTTGGCAGTCCGCTGCAATATGTTGGCTCGCAGATTTGCACGCTGTACCACAGATGTAAAACTGCTACTTTTCAGAGCCTTCTGTCAGTCATTTTACACGTGCAGTCTGTGGATCAGCTTTACGCGGCGGGCTTACAACGCCCTGCGTGTACAGTACAATGACGCTCTGAGGGCAGTGTTAAGAAAACCCAGGTACTGCAGTGCTTCCGCAATGTTTGCGGATGCTTCTGTCGATGATTTCTTTTCAATCATTAGGAAAAGAACTGCATCGATGATGAGCAGGGTCCGGGGTAGCACCAACACTGTCCTCAAAACGTTAGCGTGCGAAATAAACAGTCCTTTTACTGTGTACTGGGCAAGTGTACACCTGCTCAGAAATAGGAAATAGACTCCGGTATTTATTATTAACTTGTTTTGTTTACTAACAAATTACTAACACCTTGTTATGTTTTATTTTTATGTGTACTACTAACGACCCTACTAACTTTGTATCTGTAAAAATGTATGGACTTTCGTCTGAAATAAAGATAAATTATTATTATTATTATTATATAGAGTTCTTTACTTTTCTTCTCTTATAAGAGAGTATACGACCTTACACACGGGCCAGGACCAAGTGTGTGAGGGGATAATTAAATTGAAAAGGTGGATGATAAGGTAGAGGAAGTCAGGAACTTCCGGGTTATGCGACAAGTATTGAGAATGGTGGCTTTTTGTAGCATGTATAGTGTGTGAGAAGGCATGTGTAGAGTGCCGAGACTTTGCGTGAGAGCTTTTGGTACTACACCGGTAGATGAGAGTACTATAGGGACTATGTGGACGGTTTGTACTTTCCACTGGGTTTTAATTTCAATGGCGAGTTCTTGGTACTTACTGAGTTTTTCGGATATTGTTGATTGGATGTTGTGTGAATTAGGTATAGCTATATCGATTAGGTATACTGTTTTATTTACTTTGTCATGTACAGTGATGTCAGGTCTATTATAATGAATAGTTTTGTCTGTAATTATTGTTCTATCCCAATAAATTTTCTTATTTCTGCTTTCTAAAATTATTTCAGGTTTATATTTATAATATGGAATCATCTCTCCTATAAGATTATATTTGTGTGCTAGGTGTTGGTGTATAATGGCGGCAACTTGGTCATGTCGGTGTTTATAATCTGTCTGTGCGAGAGATTTACAGGCCCCTGTTATGTGTTGTATGGTCTCAGAGGCACTGTTGCAATGTCTGCATATGTCAGTCGGTTGATTAGAGTCTTTCATTATGTACTTTCTGTAGTTACGTGTTGCAATTATTTGATCCTGGATCGCAAGCATGAAACCTTCTGTTTCGGGAAACAATTCACCTCGTTTGAGCCATTCGTTCGACTTTAATTTATCGACGTGTGGCTGGCTCAGGGTAGCTTGGTGTCTTCCGTGTAAAGCTTTTCCAGCCCATGCTGCAATTTTTTGCTGTGTGCTTATAATGTTTTCATTAATCTGAGTGTTTTTATTTTGCAAGTTGAGTGGTGTAAGTTTTTTATCTGCTTCTGTTATATTATTATGTAGTGGTGAATGTTCTGATTTATTATGGAAGTATGATCTGAGTGAAAGTATCTGTTTGTTGTGTAGATTGTGTATATCAATCAATCCTCTTCCTCCTTCTTGGCGTGGTAGAGTAAGTCGCTGTATGCATGATTTCGGGTGGTGTTTCCTATGTTTGGTAAGGAGAGTATTGATAGTTCTTTGTAGTTTTTTCATATCGGTTTTTGACCATCGTATAATTCCGAAAGAATATGTAAGAATGGGTATTGCGAATGTGTTGATAGCTTTAATTGTGTTTCTGGAGTTTAGATTACTTTTTAAGATTAGGTTAAGACGATGTGTAAACTTTTTGAGCAGTTCTTGTTTTGTTATCTTTTGTTCTATCTGTCTGGATTGTTTGAAACCTAGATATTTGTATGTAGTTTGTTCATCCATAGGCTCAATAATTTTACCTGACTCGAGTGTGTAGCTGTTATTTTGAATTTTTCCTTTAACTATTGACATAATTTTGCATTTATCTACCCCGAAATGCATACTAATATCGTTAGAAAATTCTTGTGTTGTATCTGCTAAATGAAAAAGGGAGTTTTTATCTGCTGCGTACAATTTTATGTCATCCATATACATAAGGTGTGTTAAGGTGAATTGGGTGTTACTACTTGTCAAGATAAATCCTGTGTTAGCTTTATCTAAGAGTTGTGAGAGAGGATTAAGAGCCATGCAAAACCATAAAGGACTTAGTGCATCGCCTTGAAAGATTCCACGTTTTATTTGAATAGGTTCAGTTGATAAAGCCGTGGAGGCTTGATTTATTTTGAGTACAGTTTGCCAATTTTGCATGGTAGATTCTAAGAACGATCTGAGTGTGGGGTGAATTTTATAGATATATAGGACATGCAACAACCAGCTATGCGGAACTGAATCAAATGCCTTTTGGTAATCGATGAACATGGTATGAATATCTTGTTTGTTTTTAACTGCGCTGTTCATAGCAATCGCATCAATAGTGAGCTGTTCCTTACATCCTTGGCTGTTTTTACGACATCCCTTTTGTTGCTCTGCAAGAATGTCATTTTTATTTAAGTGTTCGTAAATTACTTCACTTACACAGGCTGTAAGGATTTTGTAGAGCGTTTGCAAGCAAGTGATTGGTCGGTATTTGGCTGGGTTTGTGGTATCATTCATGTCCTTAGGTATCATGTATGTGACTCCCTGTGTTATGTATGTTGGGAGCAAATGTGGTGATTTAATGAAGGTGTTTAGGTGATTAAATATGAATGGATGTATGCTAGTGAATTTCTTATACCAGTAGTTCTGAATGTTGTCTGTGCCTGGCGATTTCCAGTTGTGAGAGCATTTGATGACGTCTATAAATGTGTTTATTGGGATGAATTCAAAGTCCATTTCAGGGATTTCTGGTGTTGCGTCATTGAGCCAGTTGGCGTGGTTATTGTGGCATACTGGGTTTTCCCATATGTTTGCCCAAAATTCCCGTAATGCTTCGGAGGAAGGTGTTTCTAGCGATTGGCTATTGGTGTCTCTATTATTAGATGTAAGATTTCTATAAAATATTCTTTCGTTATTAATGAATTTTGTGTTTTGAACTTTGCGGTTCGTGCAAGTAATATATCTTTTAAGTCTACTAGATGCTGCGCTTAACTTTTGTTTTAAGGTGTCCAAAAAGTGTTCTAACAGTGTATTGGAATTCTCGTGTTGTGCGTGTAGTTGGTATTTTATTTTTATTTGTTCTACTGCAGCTATTAACTTTTGGCTTCTGCTGCCATTAATGTATTGTGTCAGTCTACCTATGTTTGCTCATAAACTTTTGATTTTATTTTCTAATCTAATTTGCCACTTTGGTTGTCTTGGTTTATATGTGCCGCGTTCATTTTGTGTAGATGTTGATATTTTGGCTCCGTTGTATTTAACTGCCGTCCATGCTGCACAATAAATTATTGTCTGCAGTTCGATGAATTCAGTTTCGACATTTACGTGCTTAGGGAGTATGACATTATTTATATATGTGACTATGGCAGAAAACTTCCTAGATGTCTTCTGTTTGGGAATGTAAGGCCTATTAGTGGGATCTGTGTCAGTAAAATTTTGTTGAGCTTCTTGGAATATGGCTTCGATTTCAGGATTGATAATATTACCATTTGTTTGCGCAGGTTCATAGTTACCAATTTCTATGTTGTTCAAGAAATTGTCATCGTCTGTATTTACGAGTGTTTGAGGAACAAGATTAAAATTTACGCTGGTATTTATAAATACATTCGTTGTAAGGGTATTTCTGGGCGTGTCAGTAAAGTTAGTAATGTTGTCAGGTGTTTCGGAGTCATTTTGCGAATGTGTATTAACTAAATCGTTATAATCAATATTCTGAATGTTGCTGTTTTTATTCCTGAATTCTGCAGCTACCTGGTTTTTGATTTCTTCTAATCTGTTGCTGTCTATATATCCGTTATTTGTTATTGCTCTCACTTGGTCAGATAATCTTTGCTCTGTTATATTTGTTAATTCTGGATATCTATTTGTGAATTCTTCATGTAAATATTTTCTATAGGCTGTTTTATTTGATTCTAATTGTGTAACAGTGTAATATATTCTAATTAGTGTTTCATTGTATTCGTTCGTCCATCTCATGCGCTGACTCGTTTGTGTATTAGATTGTGTGGAGTGTTGCTGTATTTGAGTGTGAACCGTTTGTAGTTCAGCCCTAACTTCCTGATATATCTGATCTATTGTGTCTTGTGATAATAACTTCTTTTGTACTATTGCTCTTCGCTGGTCACCTATTCTTTGTCGGCTAACTTGCATAGTTGGGTATTTTTCTAAAAACTTTGTGTGAAGTGATGGAAGGTATGCGTTTTTGTCTGTATCCATATTAGTAAGGTGAAGGTAAGTACGTAGGATAAAATTGTTCATTTCATTACTCCATTTCCTACGAGCTGTTGCAGTCCTAGTGGTGGGTACAGTATCGTCGACAATATTTGTCTCCTGTACAACATCCGCTGACTGTATACTGATTGATGATGACGATGGCGTCGGAGAGACGCGAAAAGATTGTGAAGATGATGGAATTGATGGAAAAAGAGATGAGGAAGATGACGAAGAGAATTGTGAAGTTTCGTCAATTATTGGAGGCATATTTGCCTGAAGTTGTTTTTTTGTTTTAGATCTAGTTATCATTATGTTCCCACGAGTAGCTAGGGACTTAGAAGTCGGCACACAGCAGAGCCCTGCGTTCACTGTGGCAAGGGTAGATAAAACTGGAGGTCCCCCATTATCCAGAGTTGGCGCACTAGCGACTGAAGCACTCCCCTAGCCATGCAGCCCTCGGCATGCGCGAACAGACGTATCGAACTACATAAGTAAAATTGTTGGTGACTTCTATAAACCAAGACATGCAATAAAAACATTGTGTTTAATACTTGGACTTTTGAACGTTATTGTGCTTCAAAAAGTGCTAATCACGGACAAAAACAAGTACATTGGACCTACACAAAGGTACTCTCATCATTAGAACATTTAAAAATATAATAAGTGGCGAGTTAATTACTAGCAAATGTTTATAAAATAATAAAACGGTTGAGCACAATGTTTTGTTTCAAAAAGTGAACTTTGTACCATAAGTGGCGCCCCTAGTAGTGAGTAGCGAAACAAATATTGACATTGATGTTTTAAAAATTGACACTAACATTAGAGTTGCTACTACGAATAAATAATACTTAATGGCAAACAGCGCCATCTAGTGTCAAGGAGCGGAACTGAAATTGACACACTAACCAGTGTTGCTAATATAATAAAGAACTTGTGATACCAGAATAAGAAAATTAAGTCTTTTGGTAGAAAATAAAAATTATTCACTTATGTGTATTTTTGGAATTACTTAAAATTTTAATTAGGTACAATTTAAGCAAAATAAATTGACTTAAAAGAATGAATTTCTTTGGAAATATAACTCATCGAAGACAACGCACCCAATCGGAACCAGATAAGGATGACAGCGACATAATTTCGCAAACGATGGATTGTACCTCAAATTCTATGCCAGATATATCTGAGGACGAGGATGAAAACCGAATTACTATATATAAGAAAGAAATAGAAGAACTAAAAAATCAATTGCTAAGTGCGCATAGGGAAATTGAAATATTATCGCTAGAAAATAGTAAGTTGAAGCAAAGTAATGACGACCTATTGGAAAAAAATAAAACATACAAAGTAATTGTCAGTAGTCCACTTAAATCCAGAGTTCAAACACCAAAGAAGAACATTCATACTCCTTATACAAAAACAAAACAGACGCAGACATCGGAAAGTTTGACAAGAGCGCCAAGCGGACATGAAGATAACATTGACGCTGGATGTACTCAAGGTGTCGCCTCATTGAATAATATTATTAGCGCGAAATCTCATGTTGCATCACCTGCACCTGTGAAGAATAACATTTGTATTTTGAGTAGTGAAACATCCAACAGAATACAAACATTGAGTGAAAGAACTCATTTAGGGAACTTTAATATGTGTCATTACCGTACTCCCAGATGCGGAGTGAAATATTTGTTAAAGGACATTGATCTAAAAGTACGTAACTTCTCTCGATTAGATTATTGTATTATATTTATTGGTGAAGACGACTTTACAAAAACGCATAATTATATTGAGTTTGTTACTTATATTAGAGATAAACTATTACCACTTAATCATACTAACTTCATAATATGTCTGCCAACTTTTAAATTTATGGACAATACAAATATAATGTTTAACAGCAGAGTTGATACTTTCAATAATCTAATTTACATGGATGTTGAGACTTACAATTATGCATTTATACTAGATTCAAATCTTAATCTTCCATACACGTGGGATACGTATAACCAACGACATGCACACCTGAATAACGAAGGCTTTGTGAAAGTTCTGTCAGACTTGCATGATTTAATCTTAGACCTAGATATTGTAAATACCAAAGACCATATGCACTCACAGGTTGTTTGCTCTCAAGAGGATAAAACTGAACCCCTTACACTAACAAAAACAATAGACAATCAGTTTTTTCTATAACTACCACCTTACCATTCTCCATCAGAACATAGCAGGGCTTATAAATAAATCAGATTTGTTAGTAGTTAAACTAGACGAGCTTTCTAGTGAGGGAACAAAGGTAGATATCATCTGTATAACAGAGCATTTTATAGAGACGGGCTATGAATGTATGTTGCGTATACCTAATTTCTGCCCAGCTGCCTTTTTTACCAGAAGTGTCAAACGTGGAGGAACTTGCATTTTTGTAAGAGCAGGGCTGCAATTTGGAGAATTGACAGATATTGCAAAACAGTCGGTCTCAGGTGTTTTCGAATGTTGCGGTATTGAACTGACATCTTATAATATTATTGTAATATGCATTTACAGGATTCCAAAATATAATTATAATGTATTTTATGAAAAACTGGACAATATATTGAGAAGACTTTGCGTATCTACAAATAAAAAAATTATATTAACCGGAGACTTTAATATTGATGTGTTAAAGAGAAATAAAATCACAATAGAATTTGAAAACTTTCTCTTGCAATATAATCTCAAAATAGAACTTTATAAACCAACCAGATTGGCTAGTAACTCTTGCTTAGATAATTTTGCACATTCTTACCGTACAGGATGTAAAGCTAAGATAATAGATTTACTTCTATCTGATCATACATCACAACTACTGCAAGTTCCCATTAAAAAAACCTGTATGATTAAATATTGGAAAACAATTAAACAGGAAATATCAGTAGATAACTTAATGAAATTTAAAAATCATCTAAAAAACCTAACTTTTCGACGAGTATACGAAGCTAAAGACGCAAATGAATCCTACGAAAATTTTATAGATGACTTTATATTGCTATACAAATTGTGTTTCCCAGAAAAAATAGTAACCATTTATACTTGTAAAAAACACAAATGGATTTCGAACGGGATAAAAATATGTAGCAGAAAACAGAGGCAGCTACTTTGGACATATAGGCATAATCCGAACACAAAAAATAGACTTGCTTTTAAAAAATATTCCAAGCTTTATAGAAGAATAGTAAATCTAACCCAGAAGGCCCAAAACAACCACTTCATAAAGACGTCTCAAAATAAATCAAAGGCTGCTTGGCAAGTTATTAACAAATCCAAAGTATGTCTGCCGCAAGAACCAATATTGACCATACAAAATGATAAATCAACTCTTACACATCCCCTTGACATTGCGAATGAATTCAATAAATATTTTATAGAGATTATAGAAAATAATTCAAAAACAAACCTTAATAATACCCCGTTAACAAATTCGTGTAGAAATGTTATTGAAAACTCAACTTCGCAGTCTCTATTTATGCTACCAGTTTCAGACACTGACATTATAAAAGTGATAAGTAGCTTAAAAAATACTAGTACAGTAGGATACGACGGTATTTCAACTAGAGTAATAAAAGATGTTAAGGAGGTCATAGCGACACCGTTATCGCACATAATTAATCTTTGCATTTCTGATGGTATATTCCCTACTAGTCTCAAGAAGGCAATTATTAAACCCATTTACAAAAATAATGACAAGACTGATGTAAAAAATTACAGGCCTATTGCAAAAATACCAGTATTTGCAAAAGTTATTGAAAAAATAATATATAATTCCATTTACACGTATTTCGAGAAGTTTCAGTTATTTTGCAATGAACAAAAAGGATTTAGGAAAAATACTAATATTAATATGGCACTATTTGACCTGCTGTCAAGTATAATGACATCTGTGGATAAAAAAAATCCTGTGTGCTCGATCTTCACGGATATGTCAAAAGCTTTTGACTTCGTAGATCATCAGATCTTGCTGCAAAAGTTACACGGGTACGGCATTCGGGGAAACATTCATAAACTCCTAGAATCATACCTAAGTGATAGGACACAGTGTACTGAGATTTCCAGAATTTGTCCTATAAGCAAATTAGAGACTACATATGTCTCTGAAGCGAGATCCGTGAGGTATGGTGTGCCTCAGGGCACTGTACTCGGGCCCCCACTTTTCTTGATATATATCAATGATCTCCCAAGAAATTTGAGAAACAAAATGGTACTATTTGCAGATGACAGTACAGCTATCATAGAATGCACTGATCCAAACGAATATCGAAATGAGATCAATAACTTGCTAAATAACATCATTAATTGGCTAAATAATAATAATCTTGTGATCAATTTGAGTAAGACTAAAATTGTACAGTTTCATCAACGACGTGAGAATCCACCCCTTAATATTACCTACGATGAGTGTAAAATAGAAGAAGTTACGAGTGCAAAATTCTTAGGCATAACTGTAGACCATAAGTTGACTTGGAAACCTCATCTGGAAGTGGTTTGTAAACGACTGAGTAAATCTGCGTATCTATTGTTTCAATTATCTAAGAGAGTTAATTCTGAAACACTGTTAACAGCCTATCATGGACTTGTAGCCTCTAATCTCCGATATGGTGTTGTTTTCTGGGGGCAATCAACTAATAGGGAACTGGTATTCAGGATGCAAAGAAGGTGTGTAAGATCCATGTGTAATTTAAAGTCAACAGATAGTTGCGTTCCCTACTTTAAGAAATTAAAAATATTAACATTACCAGCTATATATATACTAGAAACTGCATTATTTGTAAAATCAAATCCACATTTATTTACAAAATTTTCAACAGTTAAGAAGACCCCCATTCGGAGTCAATATGAAAATCAACTATGTACGTTGAAATGTAATACTGCGTTAATGAAAAAGAGCTTCTTTGGTGTGGCACCAAAAATTTTTAATAAAATGCCTGATGCTATAAAATGTATGCCATTGAAGAGATTCAAAAAGTGTCTTCACAAGTTATTAGTTGAGAAATGTTATTATACCCTGGAGGACTATTTTAATGATAATACTATTTGATTGAATTCTGTAATTTTATAAATTTATATTATTAATGTTGACTTGGATGACTATTTTAATTTTGGATGACTATTTGATTAAATTCTGTAATTTTATTAATTCATAATTATTATTAATGTAACGAATAATTTCTCGCATATTCTTTTGTTATGATCTTCTTGTGTGTGCTTTTTGTTTTTCTTTCTTGTAGTGGACATTATTAAATTGATTATTTTAATGTATCTTGTTAACGTAAAATTTTGTTAACTTTGACGAACCTGACTTTAATATTTGTATGTCAACAATGACAAAGCATAGTGCAACACTTATCTATTTAAGACCTTGACATGTATGATTAATGTATATATGTTCTTCACCTATGTTTCACAAATAAATAATTCTGATTCTGATTCTGATTCTGACCTTGGCTTGGATTTGTATCTCTCTTAGTCTGGCCCCTCACCCTAAATCTATCTCGGTAAAGTTACCTCTACCGACACAGACCTAGGGTTTACTGGAGCACGCAAGCCCCACCACGTCGTCAACGTAGAGATACGGCGGTGGGGTTATTATTATTATTATTAACAAGCAGTCACTGGGACCCGTCTACGTACCCTGCCTGACGTGTCAAAACTATCATAGTTCGACTGTAAAAACTAAAAATAACCTTACTCTAAGAGCTTATGGTCACCCCCCTTGGAGGAAACCATAATGTAACGTGATGATATATTTCCACAACCAAAACCTTGGTCTGTCGGCTACCTACCTCATTGGTCCAGGGGTCGCAATTACTGCTGACTATGAGGATAGTGAAAGGGACTTAGTTATAATTTTTCCAGATCATAATTGTCTGGCAATAGGCTGGTTCCTATTAGATACACGGAGTATAACTGACGAAAAGTAAGGGTAACCTTCTCGCTAAAACACCATTAACCCGCACAATTCCGGATCATAGACTATACACTTCGGATTATTATCGATCTTCACGTCAAGATCGATGTATTTACATGCCATTTGAGAGAATTCACAAAAATATTACCCTCCCGCAGTCGGGTAAAAATACTGTTGTTTATTTTATGTTATTATGAGGTGTGGATATATATATGTTGTTGTTTTATATTTTAACCGACTTTCTAAAAAGCCTCCTTTTTCAACTTTCTATGTTCAACTTTATGTTTGACTTTTTATTTTATTTTTACTTACTAAACAACTTGCCTATTGGGTAGGTACAACTAAAAAGTGAAAAATAAACCGACTTCCAAATAAAAATAACTACAAAGTGAAAAAAAACTTTCTTTATGAAAGTCGGTTGTCTTTCGTAGGTACCATTTATTTGCGTTATGGACACCGACCTCCAAAAAGAAAGTAATATTTTATTCCTGTAATTATACATTGTAAAGGAAGTTTTAATAAAATGAATATAACCTAAAACTTTATCTAATAAGAACTTTAGCAGCTCCTACCATATTTGGCAAGCGAAGACATAACAAACAAGAATCACAAATAAATGCAACATGCATGTTCATGCTCATTCGATTCATCGAAGACCGTGGAAATAGGCACAATGACGGTGTACCAGTGTAGCAAGAACGTATCGCGGCAATAAAACATATCAGCATGAAACTGAGAGCGCAGACATTGACGCACCGTATTGGGAGACACGCTGCCCTTGTCCCACTCGAGGGGGTGAATGGAGGAATTGGCAGGGCTGACCATATGTAGAAGCATGTTTATTAATAGGTAATTGAAGCATTTGCTACAAAAGTTTTTATTTTATTTTATTTGGAACAACAAACAATTACATAATAAAGCATAAAGAAATAAAACTTAAAATTATCAATTATGTAATCAACAGACGTTATTCACAGCATACAAGCAAAATATTAATACGCTTCAAAGAAAAATTTAAAGTATTAAAAATATTAATGCAAAAAAAGACTGATTTTAATCTTTTAAATAATAAGTATGTGCATAGAATCTAATAACACGTACATGTGCATTGAATTAAAAACATATTGACCTACAATAATCTAAGATAAAAAGGATAATCCTATCTTTTCCACATGCAATTTCTGCCTAATTCCTTGATCGCATTGAGAGTCGAATTTCGGAATTTTCCACGCGTTGCACAGAATAAATCGATGTCAAGAAAGTGTTTATTATAATTGTCAACAAGACGTCGCAACGGTGCTCCAACACCAACATTTGTTCTACATGCTCTCACCGCAAACAACGGTTGCTTGCGCGCTGCCCGCAAATGTATTCTCCTGGGAACTAAATAACAAATTCTGTTACAAATATCGGAACAGTCATACGTATTTCTGCAGAAGTCGTACAGGACCACGGTCTCCAGAAACATACGACGGCCCGTAAGGCTTAGAAGATTATATTTTCTCAGTAAATCTATATAAGACGCAGAATAGTGAAAGCATCTGTAAGTCATAGATCTTAAAAACTTCTTTTGTACCTTTTCTAGGCAGTAAGAATATTTCATGTATAGGGGATTCCACACCGCAACTGCATACTCTAACTGAAATCTAATTAAGGTCTTGTATAGATAGAGGTAGGTCTGAGGGCGCACGAATTCAGTGGCTGATCGCATAACAAATCCGACGTACATGCACCAAGCCTTGTTAATAATTGTATTGAAGATGAAGTTTGTCGTCAAAAATGATACCCAGATCGCGAACCATGGTAACTCTATTTAAAGTGACATCATTTAGAGAGTGCTACTGGTAACTGATTATATATTGGTTTTTGGTAATGCTCAAATGACAACATTTAGGCATTCTTAGTTTTAGTTTATTACACACGCATTATTCAGACAGTCTATTTAAGTCACTTTGCAAAGTAAGACAATCGCTAGAGTTTTTAATTGGCCTAAATAGTTTTAAGTCATCTGCGTATAAATGAAATTTAGAATTTTGGAAACATTTGCCTACATCGTTAATGAATAGTATAAATAAAAGGGGTCCTAAAATCGATCCTTGAGGAACACCTGATGTCACGGCTATAGAAGATGATTGATAACCATTTATCACGACACGTTGCGTCCTGTTGGCAACATACGAAAACAACTTCAACAGGTTCCCACGTATGCCATTTAACGCAATCTTTCTCAATAGCAGATCGTGGTCGACCTTATCGAACGCCTTCTGGAAATCAGTATAGACTGAATCCAACTGAATACCAGCATACATATCATTAAAAATGTATTCTGAATATGCTACTAGATTAGTTACCGTAGATAATTTTTTTAACAAAACCGTGTTGTTGTGGAGCAATAATATTATGAAGCAACAGATAAAGTACACTATGTACAAGCTTTTCATAGATTTTCGATAAGGTCGACAATATTGATATCGGATGATAGTTCTCGACGTGAAGGGCCTGACTTAAGCACCGGTGTTACGTTTGCTCGCTTCCAAGCATGAGGAAATATTCCTTGTGACAGGGATCGATTAAAAAATATTTTTAGGGGAACGCATATATTGCTAGAAGTATTTCTGGGAAATATTGCAGGAAGTGCATCGGAACCAGGGCCCTTTGAAATATCCAAAGTTTCCAGGTGTCTCAGAACCTGCTGAACTGAGAATGGAATATTGTCTACAACATTACAGCACTCAGCATAGTCTGCGTTTGAGCAAAAATCATTTGACAAGGAGGAAGGTTCATAGACAGATTTAAAATACACAGAGAAGAAATTGCAAATTTCATTAGGGTTGTTCGAAGACTGATTTTTAAAACGCATAGTAGAAGGAATTCGTTTAGATGACTTACGATTCGCGATGAATTTCCAAAAATAATTTACATTTTGTTTAATACTGTCCTCAACTGTATTGATATACCAGTCATAACAATTTGTGCACTCAACATGAAATCGGGATCTGAAAAGGGAAAACTGTTCGTAATCAGATAAATTTTCGTATTGTTTCCACTTAATCCAGGCTCTACACTTGTTCCTAAATAGATGTATGAGTTCCGGTGAGAACCAAACTGGGAACATCCATTACTGAAGAAAAAGCTACCAATAAATATGACAATATAAAATATAAGTAAAGCTTACCCAACTGTGAGTGAATTGAGCAACACGACAGCGATGCAATATGAGCAATATAGTGGCACATTAATTAAATGCTTGAGCATACAGATATAAACCAATAATAACTTAAAGGATTGTAACGGTTTGATAAGCATTAAGTGAAAAAAGCAGGTGAAAGCAGAGCAATCAACGTGATAGAAACAAAAACAAGATAACACAATAAATACAGAGACTTGGAAAAACAAAGATAGGAACATCGGTAGGTAGAACGTTTTAAAGTTCTGAATAAATTGTGATAAATGATAAATGATTTTATTTCTGTAAGTTGGTTTGTACAAACACTTTTACATGTCGATCATATTTTTAAAACTAGATGAGGTCGGCGTTTCCTATCTGACTGCTCTGAGAAGAAAGGCCGAAACAAACTCAGAGGTCAAAGTCTCTTTTAAAGTTTAGACAAAAATCTTGGTTAGATCATGTGTCATAGTGTTATAGTGTCAATGATTAACAATTGAAGATCCAGCCGCCTCCGGCGAGGCGGGTTTAATTTTACCAACGTCTTGCGCAGATTTGATGGCGAATGCTCGCGCTCCTTCCTTTTCTCTGACAAGGATGGTGCCGTTCTTGACCCACACGAACTTGAAGCTATGTTTGGCGGCTGCGTCACTACATTCCCGAAACAACTGCTCATTTTTCAGGGTCAAATGCTCATGAACGTAAATTGGTAATTTTGAGTTTGAGATGCCAAGTAAATCTGCGTCCAGGTTCTTAAATAATCTGCAGGCGCTCTGAGTATTCGGGAACTAAACTTTACAATGATATTTTTGGGTCTATCGTTTTGTTCATGAGCATGAGGGACGCGATGTATGGCGACTAGGTCTTTCTGTGTTATTTTATAATTAAGTTTAGTTCCGATGTTTTCAATTAGAGTAACTAAGTTTTCACCTCGCCTCTCAGGTATGTTACACAACTCAATATTGCAACTTCGAGCGCTTTGTTCCATGTAGTCTATCTTAGCCAGTAGACCAGCCATAGGAATTTGCAAATCCTCCATGTCTTTATTGTGTCTTTTTAAATCAGCGACCTGTTGAAGTTGGTTACTGAATCAATGACTTCCCAATTATTTCCACAAACAGTTATTTCTAGAGACAAGTCTATTGCCGGCAAAAAACTAACCTTACAGTTTTATGACCGCTGCAGATCGATCCGTCGACCTCAGTATAGTTGGGGTCCCTTTATAAGCTTTCACAAATCTTGTTGGAGTACATAACGTATTAGAATCTATGGTCGAGGCCCAGATGTGACCCGTTGTCTCATATATCCTAAAACCCGTTCCTTGCACGTTCTTCTCCATAGAGATCAACGCTTTGGAATCCCACCGAAACCGATCTTGACGAATCAAAACTGCCTGAAATGGTTTAATTAAAATAGATTCTTTGGGTTTAGAAAGTGGTAAATTTAAAAAAAAAATTGTTAAGATACATTGAGGCCCGTAATTTGTTTTGCACCTCACAGCCCTGCAATACAACATAATCATATTAAATGCCATATAAACGATGCGATGTGTATCGCAAACGACAGATTTACAGTCTGATGCAACCACAACCAGCCCCAGCGACCTTACAGCAATCACGGGCTTAATTTAATTAACTATTAAATACTGTAGGCTTTTTGTTCGGGCAGTATCGATCGTTTATAATAATGAGCGGGCGTGTAAGTTGTCGGCAGCGATGGCTTGCGTAAATTATGAGGTGTTGACGTGATTAAAGACAGATAAACAAAAACAGCTCTGACAACTTTTGTGTGAACCACCACCACCCATTGATTTAGTCTATCCATTTAACTTCATATAAAATTATAATTATAATTTATACTACCTAAAAAGAATTACATTAATATTGCTAAATAATTGTATTATATTCATTATTTTTGACATTAACTCTAATTTATCAATTTAATTGTACTAGTATAAAAGAAAATAATCAAGCAATAACGATTTAGAATGATAAGGACAGGCAAATGATAATTGCAATGCTTGTAAAAGGTTGCTAAGTCATAAGTACTAACAAACATAACACCAACATTTTAGGTACACTTAGTTCGCAATAAACGATAAATCTATAATAACTTTAATTGTGAACCAAAATTTAATACTTACCTAAATAAAAATAATTCAGAGGTAGGTTCATTCTGGTCAGTCCTTAACGTAGTCTACAGTAGGAACTCCGTTACGTTCGTGTATATCGGGTTGCAGCTGAATAATTAGTTACCAATACTTGCCATAGGATCGTTTGGTATCACTACCCAGTAACTGAGTAACACGATATCCCTTACCAAGCCTGGTGGTCAGATTTTCGGGTTAAAACTAATTAATTTTAATTAGATAAAGGACATAATAGAAACACTTGTCTATGTCCTGCAAATTCATCATCATCATTTCAGACGAAAGACGTCCACTGCTGGACATAGGCCTCCCCCAGGCGTCGCCACATTGACCGATCTCGTGCGTCTCGCATCCAGCGCCTTCCCGCAACCTTAACCAGGTCATCGGTCTACCTAGTGGGAGGCCTTCCAACGCATCTTCTTCCAGTTCGCGGTGGCCATTCCAGAACTTTTCGGCCCCATCTGCCATCCGTTCTGCGAGCAATGTGCCCTGCCCACTGCAAATTCAGATAGGCAATATTATTGAGATGTGTGTTCGAAAGGTCTCTAACAAATAAATGGGCTACCACTCCCTTGACGATATTAGGAAGACAGCAGATTTGGTAGGTTCATTGCAGAAGATGTATGTTCAAGGATAGTTCCTGTTCCCAGACACAACCACAATATTTGGTGGCCTAACTAGGAGTAAGATTGATTTGGTTTGGCTGATAAGTTACTATTAAGGTTGCACTAGTCGATCATTCTTCTGGTGGTGCAGGGCAGAGTGGACGGTAACAGGCCACGCGGGAGGTCACCGATGAGGTGGACCGACCAAATTAAATCTGCGATAGGAGGTCCAGTAAATGAATGCGCTAAACTTTCATCTAACAGAGCCAAATGGAGAGAGATCGTGAGGCGAGTGACAAGAACACCAGCGATCGGACAAAATTCATCGTGACCACGACCGCTCTGTCAAGAGCGAAACGAATAAGAAGAAGAAGTCGATCATTCTTCCATACAAACGTAGTCTGGCGATTACTCCACTGTTCGACGATGCACGTTCAAAATAAAAACGGATCTCATTTATCCCATCATTATCTAGCCCTGTATGGAAACAAAAAAGCAATATAAAACAATAATAAGTTATGAGCGTCGAAAGTTCCATATTTCAACACTAATTTTAACGCATCTTGGGCGGAAATAAATACCATAAAAAGAAGGAAAATTGCAATACAGCCACCATACAGGGATATTTTAGTAGTTCAACAATTTTGAAAATATACATTCAGTCGTTTTGTCATGATATCCATACTCCCAAAAGTCTGTTTATAAAATTTCGCGCGCTCGTTTTCGTCCTAAATCATCATCCATTTCACTACAAATTTGCAAAAGTGTGTATTCGTACGCGAACTAGCTTCATTTACATTGAACTAATTAATTATTTACTACGTGATACTATTGTGTGCCTGTAGAGTACGTAGGTAGGTATTTGGACTAATTGACAAGGAAACTATTTGTGCCGCAAATAACCGCTATCTGTTTAGGGATAATATTGCGGATGTTGATGTCTGCTATATTTTCCCAGGTTAGATAAAAAGTATCATTAGCCAGCGTCATAATACTAATGACCATCGATTCTCACCAAAAAATCAAAGACATCCACCAACTTGCATAACCGTGGTAGATTATAGCCCACTCTCTCTCATGGAGAGGAAGGCTGTGTCCCAGCCCAGCAATGGGAACATAACAAGATTTTCTGCATTTGCCAATTTCATATTCTCTAACATTGTTGTTCTATGAGTTCTTTACTTTTTTGTTTTCTGTAATTTTTGTTTAGATTCTGGTTTCCATTTGTACATCACATCAATTTTACCATTTCATAATTAATCATTGCAGCGCCAGTCTAGAAGGACCAGGCGCTTCACACAGACTGCACAGGTATATCTTTTACTTAAAAGGAGGTCTTTTACTTAAAAGGATGTAAGATTTACTATTAAAGTTGTAAAAGTTTCTGCAATAAACCTTTTTAATTTATTTTTATTTACACCTAAAAACTCACGACTAAACTTAAGTCTAGTTCAAATATAGATACCTTTGTATGCGCGGGCGCAGAAGACAATGCGCTTATTGTTGCATCGTCACGGCTAGCTGTGCGGCAGGTCCAGTCCCTGTTGCCCTTCAAGCCTACTGACTCCTTATAGCACGGGTTACCTATGTATTTATTTAACCATTTATGCACACACACATAATATACAGACAAGATGAAGAAACAGAACAGATAGGTACATAGGTGTAGGTATTGTGTATCTACAGGGAGTAGGTTAGCGAACTGTGTGAACTTATAGTCACTGGCCACAGCAAAGCACAGCTTTTCTCGTAACTAGACCTATGGCCAAACTCCCATGGTACTAAAACTGATGCCGATGCCGGAATGCCAAGTCCTTCTACCGAGTGAAACAGTCATCGTATAAATAATTAAACTATAGTTAGCTTATAACAGCTTGAGCACGGTAAAGATATCTAACTTTACCGTGGCTTGAGTAAAGATGAAAAAGTAGCAGCTTATAACAGCTGTCATTTAATATGCGGACCAGCAAATTTCTATGGCTGATAAATAGATGAAAAAGATACAAACAGCCCAATCTCCTCATAATAGTAGATATCGCATTCCAACTTGTCTTATACTCGTAGTTATAACTCTCTCACATTACTCATAGATTTTTTACTAGACTTTTACCTGTAGTTACATAAGATTCGGCGTATCGTATCGGTCGCAAATAAACTGCATTAGCTGTAAACAGGCTATTTTTCACTCTCAATAAGGAGAGGCGGTCGTCGTGACATGTCCATAGCGAGCGCGCTAACTGTGTCATTATGTAGGGTTATCAAACAAAACTGTTGTAATATTCAAAATCGACCTCGTTGCTACTTGGTCATTTGGAGTCCAATAAATAGAAGAATTAAATGGAATGACGGCCAAAGGTGACTAGGAAAACCTGGATACAGAAGGCAGAGGAGAACAAGGTGTTGTAGCGCAGCTTGTGAGAGCTGTCCAACAGTGGACTGTCGTAGGTCCAGTTGTAGCATAAGGGGAGCGACAGTTATTTTCAAAATAAAGTATTGCCTTTACAGAGTACAGATTCTGAGTGACCTACACCTTTCGAGAAATACTGGTCTGACATTATGAGATAGCGGCAACTGTTGCAAATAATCACTAGCTTGGTTAATAGGCAATTCTACACGGAGTATTACTCGTACTACAGCAATGAGTACATAACTCTATGATGATCTATGTAAGTTTCAGCAAAAGAGTGGTGACTGACTAAATTATACGAAACGAACTATATAGCGAGGTAAGAAGAATGATCGAAAAATATGTTTGTCAAAAGTCTCGTGAGCTCTTCAATATTCTATGTTTGTTGGAGTTGCCAGCCCTAGCCAGCCGGCCGGCGTGTCCATACCGGGTGCACACATGGACGCGGCCATATGGCGCGTCACTTGCATCACCTCTCACCACTAGTCACCACCAACCCGGTTGCAGACCAAGAGCTAAGGTAATTAAGTTTGCTGAATTCACATAGCTGAGATATTTTTTTGAACTTGACACATGAAAAGCTTTTCACCTCAGCTATGAACTTACTTAGTTAAGCTCTTGAACTGCAAGCAGAGTGATAGTGATAATCTTCATTTGTATTATAGAGGTGCTAGTAGGTAAGTCTAGGTCTATTGGGCTGTTTGTTCGTTTTACAAGGCTGTTAATGTTTCGACACAATGATATTATTTGAGTTTTATACTTGTTTTTGTCAGTGAGCCAGAGTCAGAGCCGTCGAAATAGAATGAATATAAGTATACCAATTTATTGAGAAGGCAAAAAACTGTTACTATTTTCTTGAGAATATAAAAGAGCTTTTCATTAATGAAACACTATTTAATTTGCGCCACGTTTTCTTTACGATAAGAAATAAATATATGTGATATGTAGTGTAATCCAATTCCAAGCCAGGGTTAATCATAAGCAGCCTTAAAACTTGTAATCATATAATTAGTTTAAGCAGTGACTAGCGGATTCTTAATTCAAATGTTCTATGGAGAACTGAATTAGGAATCTGTGTGTCTGTGAAGTCATCATATGGTCAAGAGTTCTATAAATAATAAGGTAATGAGGTAGTTCATAAATACATTAAATCACAGTTCATTCAATACGTATCTCTCGACGAACTCCTCGGAGATCTCCAGCTGTCGCTCGCGGTACACGCCGCACTTCTGCGCGTACGCAAATACCGGCTCCGTCCGATCCTCGTTCACATACTTGTCGTACGTCTCTGGGTCATCGAACGTCGCTTGCGCAGCCTTAGGGTGCATCAAGATGAACGGCAGGATAGCTGCCGGCTCCAAAACTCCGAACATACGACCCTGCTCGCACCAGTACAAGAAACTGTCCTTATCGTAACCTAAGCCCGCCATTCTTTGCTTAGAATCTTCGCTCAAATTAGCACTGAATACATCAAAGTATTGGTCGTATATTTCTTTCTCATGCTTTTCTCTGAAGCTTCTGGATGTAGTCAAGTACATGAACATCATCAGATCAAAAGCAGGCGGCGTATACCGGATCAACTGGAAGTCGACAATTATAGCGTTGGTGAGAACGTTGTTATCATACTTGAACATCATGTTATTCACCCAGAGATCCTTGTGTATCAGGACATTGAGAGTCCCCTTATACTCCTTTACTGTATCACACGCTACTAAATACTGCTTCGCGAGTTTCTGCTCCAAATCTGGCAAGTTCCGGTAAGACTTGGAGGAGTAGGCTTTGATGAAGTTCGCAGTTAATTTCGCGCAGGCTTTTAGAAACGGAGAGTCGCAAAAGGTTGGCTCATCTAGCAGGCTTCCACATTCCTCATTGCTGTTGTACGGACGGTTGTTGATAATGGTCTTCTTGGTCTCGAAGTTGGTGAATGCTGCGTGGAAGCGCGCGATGGTGCTGACTCCGAACATCTCATGCTGGTAATCCAGGGTATGAAGGTAGTGACGAGATGCGTAGCCTTCCACCGCCAGGTCTGGCATCACGATCATTGAGTCAGTGTAGACGTAGGCTTTTGGACACCACGGATTGGGATCTGGAGGCAATGACATGAGAACACATTAAAGAATAAATAAGTGAATAACATTAAGTATTACAAATGTTTTATCAGAGCAATATTTGTGTTTACTTTAAGATTTTGTGAGGTTTTTGGTTACTTTAGTCTTAGATGCGTTGCCTCTAAGTACTCATTTTTAGGGTTATTGGACGACTCGCCCGACATTAACTCGCCCGAATCGGGCGAATCGTCCACTATTAAAAATATTCATATTTCTGTGTCGATTCGCCCGAAGTTTATTTATCGGCGGGCGAATTGACCACTCCAAAATTATTTAGTAGGCGATTCGCCCGAATTGTGTTTTATGCAATACCGTTAAGATAAAGTACACTCAAGTACAGATGTATTAAGCATTATATATTTTTATTGAAATGAAATGAGACACAAATTAATCAAAAATGTCTTTATTAAAATAACTACTATATGATTTGAGCACATATTCAACATTGGGCACCCACTTACATGGAAACTGATTGAATGGCACCTGAGGTATACCACATACGGCACCTATTGATATTCTTCTTTTCCGCAATTATACTCCACAAAATTAAATGGCACCTACGGATCAGTAGGTGCTTACTAGTCTTGGGACGTTTATTTTTTTAGAACGTCAAAATCAAAGATTCGATCAAATTCAGTACAGAGTTTAATGACATGATAAAAAAAATTGTAGTTCTAAAAACTAAAAAACACGCTTTATTGGTAAGGATAATGGGACAAACTGTTTAAATTATTGCATTGTCATCGGTCCTTGATAAGTGTGCAAAGTTTCAAATCAATCCAACGTTTTGAAGTGGGTGAAAATCACGTTCAAAGATTCCGTTACATTGATACATTGTTACATTGATACATTGATACATTGATACATAGATACATACATACCAAGCTAATAAAAGCGTGTTAATATATCTTCATCTTTTGCCTTTTTAGGTAGATTTTGACATTATAAGCATTTATACCCAAACTACCAGGAGGCCAGAATCATGAAGAAGTATTTGTAGGGCTAGAATCATAAGCGGTAGAGACTAACGGAGTACTAGGACTTCAGAATCGAAAATCGCCCGGTACTCTTATTACCGCCATGATTCCAGCCTAGCTTCTTCATGATTATAATCTCCTGGTACCAGAATAACCTGATAGCGTATAGAACTTCTTCTTTGTTTTTTTTGTAGCGAATATTGCTGTCTCAGGCATATATCCTCGTTTTAAGTGGTAATTACTTATTTAATGCATTGCTTTCCTAGTTTCTAGTAAAATATCTATAAACTTCGATTAATTCTTCATATTATTTCCGAGACGGTTGAGCACGACTGTACTTTTATATTTTTTGTTCTCTTTAATAAAATTCGGGCTAATCGCCTCATAATTAATTTTGGAGTGGTCAATTTGCCCGCCGATAAATAAACTTCTTGCGAATCGACACAGAAAATGAATATTTTTAATAGTGGACAATTCGCGATTCGGGCGAATTAAATTCGGGCGAGTCGTCTAATAACCCCATTTTTATAGTTAGGTACTGAAATTCCAAAGAACATTAGAAAAAAAACAATTATTTTCCCTAAGAGGGCAAGATTTGATCTCAAAACCACTTGATAATAACTTTTGGAATATGTTTCTATGACAGATTGTATTGAGAAAGGGGAATGCCCATTTTGTAAGGGAACTTGGGCCTCTTTGAAAAAAATGGTTGTATCTTGATGAATTTGGTTGTATATTGTAGAAAAAACACGTTATATTCATAATTAGAAAACACTTTTTATTTATTTTGTGGGGTTCACGAGAAATAACGATGTTTCTGTTCTTGAAATGAACCCTTATTACAATGCAATAAGGTGCATACAAATGTCCAAGTGAAGAAACCTGATCTGTTGTTGTCTGTACTTAAAAAGTAAAGGACACGGATGGAAAAAAACACAAAATATAAATCTTATTTTTGGATAATATTGAAATCGCAGACACGATACCTCATAAGGGGCCTGTATATGGGCAATCTCCTTTCCTTGAAATCTATTCTTCTAACCTTCTATTTTTTGGAAAGTTGGTTAAAAATAAACAAATCTATTTACCATTTTCATCCCGAATCTCATCCAGCACTTGGAACATGTACCGTTCTCTCTTAAAATATTTGTTGTTAGCGATGAACTCTGCTTTGGGCTGGTTGCTCATCGGAATACACTTAATGAAGAGATGGATGCCCTTCACTTCTCCATCCACCATCACTTGCAGGGTGGCCCTCATGTGGTCTCCGAGGAAACCAGCCAGCCCATCCGTGGCCGCTCTAACGTCACTTCCTTTCAGCGACCACACATCCACCCCAATCGCCTGCTTCACAATATGATGCACTTGCTTCTCACTCAAAATATTCTCCAACGACATACGTTTGGCATTACCGACCATCTTGATGTATTCTAAGTATATTTCTGGGTAAAACAATCGCCTTGTACATTATATACCACACTTTTATATATAATATAACTGTACCTTTTTGTTCTTCGATAACATTTCCAAAAGGATGTACTAAAATTAAAATAGACTTTACGATTTAGGGAATAAGAGCTGTTATAATGTATGCTGTGTAAGTAATATAGATTTTATCGGTTACACATCACAGTACAAATTGTTTGTGTTTGTAGGGAGATTACGAGAGCTCCTGTTTGAGATGAAGCGTTTATTGTTCGCGCCTCAGTCCTCAGCTCGCTCCAGATAATGTTCTGACAGTTGGTAAATGTTGAATAATAACTCGATAACAGTAAAGGTACACTTACATGATGCAATGTGAATCAAACAGCGTGACAACCAACCAACCAACCAGACATCAACCAAACAACGAAGAAATCTAGCAACCCGCACTGGGCCCGTGTGGTGGACCACTTTAAGAAAAGCTCTTTATCCCAGCAGTGGGACACCACGCAGGGTGTGCCTACAACCATCCCCATACACTTTCTTCTTTTCGTGTCGCATACAAGCATACATTGTTAATCAAACAGTTTGGGCCGGTGCGCACGTTTTTTTCTGTTTTTTTTTTTGTTTAAAAAAAACGTTGCCCCACACTAGGAATTTCTTCCTGTATCGTGGGTGCGTTTACAAACATTTAGTTTGCAAGAAGCTCTTGCGACTTTGTAGTGTACCCGGAGTTATCGAGTAGTCGTAGAGGGCTCGGGTCCTGGTCCTTTGTAGCCATATACCTATTCAATAGGTTTTGGGCAACTTTCGGTTAAAACCTGTGTGCGTAAGCTGCAGTCTGCCAGCGTAAGTGATTTCGGAAATTCCAATTCACTTACGCAATTAAGCTGCTGGTTTCGCACATAACTGCCGTGCGTATTTTATATTGCAGTGTGAATCATCCTTAAGAATTTTAAATAAGTCTAATACTATTATTTACTTAATTAGAAAGTTTTCCTCACAGTTACGCGTAAATATTCCATGGCATAACCTCACACAATTGACGTCACTCTTCTGACTATACATTTGAAAATAGATTGTAACTAATAGCATGACTTGATGGAACTTATATACTTATGGTATGTCCCTCTGAGCTCTAAGTAGAGACGCACAGCGGCGGAGTAAGAGCGGGCTCTGTGTACACTAACCCTGCCGCTGGGCAGGCATGAGGAAGTATTGCACCTCCTTCTGCCACCGCTAGACTCGTAGCCCCGAAGATAGTCACGGTCATGTCTCTGACTGTTGACGGGAGTCGAGGGTCTTGGCTTAACTGCCCGGGCTGCGAGGAAGAAAACCTCTATAAAAAATCACCCCAAACCTCAAAGCGGCGGCGCACCGTGAGGGAGGTTGATAGATTGACTAATGGGTAGCTAAAATTAGTCTCTAGTGCGAACCACTAGATTTTTTGAGATTTAAATGTAATATATTCGTGGGAACAGATATGGAAAATTTTAAAATCACTAACAAAACCGACGAAGAGGTGAGGAGTGATGGAGGGTCGGAGTCCGACGCCGCATCTGGCACAAAGTGCTCACAGAGCTCGGAGTGCGAAGAGGTGGGGGCTGCTGCGAAGAACCTAAGGTTCTTCCGGAAGCGCCCCAAACCGGGGGATGGACTAGGGTCACCCTCCGATGACGAGCTGGCCTCAGGTTTGCAGAGTGGCGTAGGCTGAATCCCAAAAATACCGCCCCAGGACCCGATGGCTTACCTAGGAAAGCCTGGGTCCTGGCCTTAGAGGCTCTCGGGCCTCGACTAAGGGGGCTCCTTAGCGCATGCTTGGAGAGGGGCCAGTTCCCGCTTCGCTGGAAGACGGGGAGACAGGTCCTCATTAAGAAGCCGAAATGCCCAGTGGACTCTCCGTCCGCATACCGGCCCATTGTGCAGCTCGATGAGGTGGAGCTCTTTGAAAGAGTTATTGCAGACCGCCTCGTTGGTCAGCAGGCGCGGGTGGGGCTGGATCTGGCGGAGAGCCAGTTTGGCTTCCGCAGGGGGCGTTTTACGGTGGACGCGGCCTATTTGACGGACAAGGCCGTCATCTACCCCGGTCACCAGGGAGAGTGGAACTGGCGAGAGATGTCGTGCGGTGTCCCACAGGGATCGGTGTTGGGGCCGCATCTGTGGAACATCGGGTACGACTAGGTGCTGCGCGCCGACCTCCCTATTGGCGTCAGCGTAATTTGCTACGCTGACGACACGCTGGTCCTGGCGCAAGGGAGGTCGCACCAGGCGGCGGCTGAATTAGCGACACGCGGGGTTGCGACAGTCGTTGAGAGGATCCGGGAATTGGGGCTCGAGGTGGGCCTGCAAAAGTCCGAGGCCATGTGTTTACATGGTCCTCGGAACGCGCCACCGCCGGATTCCCGAGGTTCACTTCGGCGTCGGGTCGACGATGAAGTACTTGGGAATCGTCCTCGACAGCCGGTGGAATTTCGTGGAGCATTTCCGACGTTTGGTTCTTAGACTGGAGCAGGTCGGGGTTGCCCTCAAGCGACTCCTGCCCAATCTAGGGGGTCCAAATGCCTCCTGCCGGAGGCTCTACGCGCGGTCGTGCGGTCCATTGCCCTTTACGGCGCACCGGTGTGGGCGCGTTCCCTGAGAAGGCGATCAGCCCGCTCGTTGAACGCGTCCCAAATGGCCATCCGGCTGGTCCGAGGATACCGCACGCTCTCCGGTGAGGCGGCGAGCCTCCTTGCTGGATTGCCGCCATGGGATCTGGAGACAAAAGTCCTCGCGCACATTTGAGAGTGGTGCGAGGAGGCGAAACGCCGGGGCGAAACTCTGCTGCCACGACAAATCGCGACTTGGCGGACAGAGCTCCGGCAGGATCACATGGCGACATGGAGAGAACGACTGTCGCAATCCAGTGCTGGGCACGCCACAATTGCGGCGATAAGGCCCCTCTTTGAGGAGTGGCTTGAGAGGCGCCACGGCGTCCTCACCTTCCACCTGACGCAGGTCCTCACCGGACATGGCTGTTTGGAGATTCCTGTTCAGGATAAGGCGGGAGGAAACACCCGGGTATCAATATTGTGTGGATCGCCCGGAGGACACGGTGGAGCATACGGTGGAGGTATGCACCGCTTGGGCAGAGCACCGCCGTGTCCTCTTGGAGGCGATCAGCGGTGGTGACCTCTCGCGTCCGGCCCTGGTTCAGGCCATGGCACGGAGCGAGAGGGCATGAGAAGCCATCACCTCCTTCTGCGAAGCAGTAATGCTCGCGATGAAGGAGGCGGAACGCGTGAGGGAGACACAACGGAGACGCCCTCACGCCCCTAGCTACCGCAGGAACCGCCCTGGGCGTCGGGAGTTGCAAGCCGATTCGCGGACACCGTAGGCGCGGGCTTGCGGACGGCGAGTAATGGGTAGCTCACCATCCGATAAGGACCTCAAAGAGATGTCAGCAAAACTGACGGGGACCGCTGGGGCCGATGCCTGTCTGGGTCGCAGATAAATTTGAAAGAGAGTCACCGCGGCCCTGGCACAAGCAACTGAAGGAACACGCGAAGGTTTAAATCAGTAAAAGTCTGACACGCCCATCCGCTTCACCCAGAGCGTAAGAAGTCATTGGATGATTTCCCAACAAAAAAAAAAAATGGTACAAGTATGGCAACATTTGCCAGTCGTCGGTCTATCGGCCCTTTAATTCTTAATTCTTTATTGTCACCAAAAACAATATTTAATACAATGTCGCACCTCCGATAAAATAGGGTTACAAGTCGAAAAACCTGGATTTTCAGAAAAGCGAAAATAAACTCGCGTTTTTGTTAATCAGTCTTTATTCTTAAATTATTATTATTATGTGATACAAATTATACATATTTGTAAAGCTTACAAAAAATACGTTTTAATGGTATACGCTGTTTTTAAATTTTCCTGAAAACAAACCTGAAAATTCCCAATTGTAACAGTATTTTAGATAACTATTCGAACTTCTACTAACAAAAATATAATATGACAAATGTAACAATTCTTATTATAATAAAAATCAAGCAGTTCTTTAAACTTTTTTGAACTTAATAAGTATTCATACAGCTGTAGAACAAAAAACTTTAACAAAAACATTCAAAACTTCTAATTAATAAAAAATATAAACAATTCTAGCCATCACAATTTCAATGAATCACTTTTGTGTGTTTTTACAACACAAGTTGAGGTAGTCTATAATTAAGCTACGCTTAAATAATATTTTTTTAATGTTCTCCTTAAAAAAATAATGTTAAATACTTTGTAGGAACTATAATCATCACTATAAAAATCAAAATCACAGATAATGTCTTAGTTACAGTCATTTCTTAATTAGGGCATATAATTTAAAAAAAATGTAGGTATTAGTATTAGGTAATTCAATATTCAATTACAATTGGTTGTAAAAAGGCGCATAGAACCGTGGTATATGATTACTATTAATCAAACTCATCAAATCAGCTTTCTTCCTCTCGCTTATTGAGAGCTGTCTGACGTAAGCAGGCTTTAGTCCAGGCAGAACCTCAGGGTGTGTTCGCCAAATTTTTGATTCCGAAAATCCTTCGTCTTCATAAGAATTCTTGTAATACAGAACACAAGGAGTTTCTTTCATGAATTTAACCACTCTGACGTCTTTCAATTTCATGTTACCCGTACTGAAGCGTAGTTCTGCATGTAATTTCTTCAGGGATAAAAAGTCACTATAGGAAACCTCATTCACCGAGTATGGGGGTCCAGTTTTTTTGGCTGTTCTTATAATTTGTGCATACTGAGAAGGCACGTAAATTGGGCCAGATTTTAAACTTCTTTTAATGCATTTCTCAATTACCGAATGAACCGAGTCGCCTTCATTTTGAGTATGTCCCGTCACCAAAAATTTGTGTGTAATAGATTTCAGTTTATCGTATTTGAGTACGCAATAGGCGTATAGAGCCATTATAAACTTGTTTTTATTTTGTCCTCCACAGTTGTCCGAATAAAAAGTTATATCAATGGCAGAACCATCACTGATTTGAGACAATCTTTTCTCTATGAACTGTAGGATACAACTTCCAATTTCATCTGAACCACGATTTCCTGTGCCCTCGTGCCAGAAGTACGATTCAGTTTTTTTTGTTGCAAGGTCGGACACCGTAAAGTTAAAGCAGTTTAATTTACTTTTGTAGTAAAAAACAGATACGTCACCTTTTGGAACTGGCAGAACAGCTTGCAGATCATAAACCGCTATTATATTTGTTTCAGAAGCGTGGTCTTTGTCGCACTGTTTTTCCTGTCTTGACAATTGCTTTTCCTTAAGGTGTTGATTATACTTCTGTTGAAGAAGTAATTTGTCCTCTGCATTTTCATAAGCAACACACAGCTCACAGCGATCCTTTTTTGGCACAAAAAAACCTAAATTGAACTCTGTGTTAAAAATTTTGGCATACATGACATAATTGCTGTGAGGTACACTATTGCGCTCACATTCTTCTACGTACTCACGATGAAGATCAGCTATCGTTTTTCCACCCTCGATGAACTCTCTTTCAGTTTGCTGTCGCAAATAATGGCTTTCGATGCGGGGGATTGAATTTATGTGTTTTCGAATGGATTCCTTTACACAATCAGGTAGTTTGTGATGACTGTGATGTTTGCCCCTCTTGTCCTCTTCAACGGAACCAGAAAATGTCCTCTTCTTGACTACAGTCTGTATTACTCTGTTATTGATGTCTATTGTATTCATGAAGAATGTCTTGCAGATTTGGATTTTACTTCCCATTTTTGTTAAGTAAAATGCATTATTTAATTGTCTTCCTTTTTGAGTAGTCGTGTATCTATATTTTCGTTTTATTGGCGCCATATGCCTGCTGACAAAATCTCTTTGGCGGTTAATATCTTTAAGCTCCCAGAATTCTTTAAAAACAGCTTCTCTATCTACTTCTGAAAATTTTTCCCTGCACTTCAACCGACAGCGTTCGCTACACGGTGGCTTAATTTTTCTAGCATCCTTTTGCACCTTTGTTTTTAGTGTTACGTAAGCAGATCCGGCATTTCTAAGGATTTTACATTTATTTTGTAACCATTCTGTCGGTTTAGCTACACGTTTTCTGCTTGGTTTTTTCGTGTCCGGTATTGGTGTGTCATCTGGATTTGAGTTCAACGATGGAAGTACGTCAACAGCTGGTCCTTCAGTTTCGGAATCGTCAGACATTTCAATGGAACGACGTTGCTCAATTTCAAAATCGGGGTCTTTCACCGAATCATCACTGTCCTCAATTGAAGTTGAACTGGAAGAGTCTGAGGAAGATGTACTTTCTGTATCTGAAGAAGAATCAGCTGAGGCATCAATAATAGGGTTGCGAATTTGCTGGGAGCTCTGTTCTCTAACTTCGATTGAACTTGTAGATGGTATTGCTTCAGTGTTATTAGCGGCAGAATTACTTATTGTTATATCTGTAAATGCAAAATTAAATCAACAATAATAATGACGACTCAACTTAGAGCCAACTTTCAATTAAATAAAATGAAAATAAATAAAACCTTTGTAGGTTTCAGCTTCGGGATCAGCTATGTAATCTTGATTGTCTCTGGCGAGGATACATTGGGGTTTATCGGCGCAAAGTTTCCCGGTTCGCAGATTTTCAATAATTTCAAAATCCGATTTTTCTCCTGATTCTGAAAAATTACAAACATGATAAAATTAAGTTGGTTACATAAAGTTACTAAAATAAGATCATCATTCAGAATAACTTAGCTATTAACTTTTAGAATGAAAAAGTTACCTGGTAAAAACAAGTAGGTAAGGTAAGTATAGTAGGCATCTTACCTTGCAAGTTTGATCCCCCAATCTTTTGACGATCATCGGCGGGTGTTTTTTCTTTATCACTTAGGGCTAAACGCAGAATTGCGTCATTACGTTTCATTTTGACCCTAGAATCATAAATCCAATTCCAAGCAAATAATCCGAAAATACCTGAACGTTGTTATAAAACAAGATTACAAGTCGAAATATTCAGACAAAACATGCACATTTTTCGTCAAATACCGTTACAACGTGAAGTGTAACACTACATTACAATAAATCCTATCTAAAATACTGATACAATACAAAATATATCACTTTATTATAGAAATATTGAACTAATTTAATTCAATCCTTTAACAATAAACTGTAATAATTCGACTTGTAACGGTTTATTAGACAAATTGATGTAAGCAACAAGATTTTGCCTTTCTGAAACACTGTTATATTTTAATTTGTAACACTACTTGTCTCAACAAACGCACGTCCACCTTTCATAAAACTAAATGTAACACTAATTGAGAACATTCTGGAGTCAAAATGCTTTAGTCATGTAGTGTTACAACTCCATCTAGCGGCGAGTTTTAGAGTTACAGATGTAACCATTTTGGAGAAGATAGTTAATAAAATTTTAAGTATTTCTGTATATTTAACGCAAAATTCGACTTTTTCGAGTTGTAACCCTATTTTATCGGAGGTGCGATGTGATAATAAAGTGCATGTACAAAGGCGAGCTATGTATGTGAGTTTATATGAAGAAACGGTTGTTGTTGCTTAACTTGTTTTTTAAAATTTTGCATGCTATGTTTAAACGCACCCACGATACAGGAAGAAATTCCTAGTGTGGGGCAAAGTTATTAAAAAAAAAAAAACATAAAAAAAAAAAAAAAAATGTTGAGTTCTCTTACAGCAAACCCTAGAGTGACAGAGAATGATGACAAAAGAGGGTTGAAAATGAAAGACCCTTCGTTTGGTGTAATCAAGTATTTACTAAGAAATATAACATTTGCAATTATTTTACAGTGAATATACAAATAGCTGCGAAAGGTTCAAATAGGACATCATTCTTTTGTTTCAAAGGCGACAAACACATGCCCATAACTTGTATAAAAGTGTGCAAGTAACTTTCATGCCATTCTGACTTTCAGCAAACAGAAGTAATTATACATTCCATGCAAGTTACAGGCACGTGTATTTTCATCCTTAGGCTTAGGACGCCTTCCCATCGAGAGCTATTAGCTAGTAGGTATTCCCTACTACCAAACTAGTGAACTATTGTATTGCCATTTCTGTCTAACCTTGTAGATCTAATTTGAGCGTAGCTCTTCTTGTACTACAATACTACCAGTTACTCTCAATGGGACTGCACCCTTACACTTTGCCCGTAAATTACAATATGTAACACTTCTTTACAGTCGGGTAAAAATGGATACGCGTATGGCAGCAAATGGTCCTAAAGTTTAATAACAAATGTCAAAATATAACTTTACCGATCTGAAGAAGGCTACAAATGGCTATGCAATAATAAATCTTATAGTAAAAGAGCAGCGCGCCATGTTATGCACATCGTCAAATCTAATGTCAGAGCGGCAAAGTTTTAACTATATCTGGTATATATATGTCGCAGCCATCTGGTTAAATTAGCTAGCTTGTTAAACGCCTTGGCCGTTAATTAAACGGCCTAATCCAATTGGATGCCTAGGCCGATAGTTAATTGAAATAGAATCATTCAACGTTTAACAACTTGGCTTATTGAAAGGCAGCCCTTTAAAGATGACTGACCAATACTTAGACCACTGCGGCGCATGTGCATAACTCCAGCTTCCTCATATGTGATAGAAAAATTCTATCTATGCCAATAATAAAAGCATAATAGCAGCAATCAAAGTTCCCGAGTCTTAATTTAGGTGCCACAAAAACTTCGTTAATATGAGTCGTTTAGTATGCGTTAGCTGGAGTGACGTCACCCCAGCTTCCTCATTCAATACAGGCAAACCAGTGAGGTTAGTGTTTTGGACTATAGTCAAAAAAATAAGTCATAATAGCTGCACATGGAAGGAAAGAACTGAACGATCATACTTAAAAAGTGATGAAACTATGATAAAAAAACGTGTGTGTAAGCTGCCATGTCATATCTTCCGAACAAAAGAAGATATGATTATGTACCATAGCTCAAAAATTGCAGAATAGCAGCCATTGGCAGAAAAAATTTCAGACCTCTGGTCAAAATACTCTATAAGTTATTAAACCGACAAATATGTGTAAGCTGGAGTGACGGTACCCCAGCTGCTCATGTCATATCTTCCGAATGAAAGAAGATATGATTATGTATTATAGCTTAAAACATAAGAAATAATAGCTGCCACAGGCAGAAAAAAATTCAAATCTCTAGTTCTTGTAGTTTCCACGTAGTAAGCAAATATATAGTTTCCGCGCCAAAAAGATCAAATTATTACTTCGGAGGAGGTACGGAGCGGCGTTGCGTTCCGTGCGCTGCCGCTGTATTATCAGTTTGAGGTTGTCGAGAGCCGACTACACACTTTAATTGTAGGTACTATGTAAGTATTCAGATTTTTATAGCTATATTTTTTGTTTAAACATAGGATGAAATAAAATTCAAAAATCTAAGTGTAACAATTTAAAAAAAAAACGAAAAAATTTCTGCCAATGGCTGCTATTCTGCCTCAATTTTTGAGCTATGGCAGATATGACATGGCAGCTGGGGTGACGTCAATCCAGCTTACACACACGTTTTTTTTATCATAGTTTCATCACTTTTTAAGTATTATCGTTCAGTTCTTTCCTTCCATGTACAGCTATTATGCCTAATTTTTTTGACTATAGTCCAAAACCCTAACCTCACTGGTTTGCCTGTATTGAATGAGGAAGCTGGGGTGACGTCACTCCAGCTAACACATACTAAACGACTCATATTAACGAAGTTTTTGTGGCAGCTAAATTAAGACTCGGAACTTTGATTGCTGCTATTATGCCTTTATTATTGGCATAGATAGAATTTTTCTATCACATATGAGAAAGCTGGAGTTATGCACATCTGCGGCGCTAGTAATCTCTAAAACAAATATGACGTTAACAGCGTAAACCTTTAAATGTTATTTTTCGTTCTTATGTGCAATTTTAAGTGAAATTTAAGTGTGATATTGTCAAAATAGTATGAAAACATGGAGGTGCCAAATAATACTACGTCTTCTGCAAGTTTTCGCGAAATATTTGAGTCTAAACTATCTAGTCACCCTACTCATACATTATAAATTTATCAATATCCATTTAATTAAATGTGTGCCATTTGGTGACGGACGTAAAGAATTTCACCATCCCTTAACTGCCCGTGGGTGTCGTAAGAGGCGACTAAGGGACACACAAGAGAATGGGCAGCAGCGTTCTCTGTGCACTCTAATAACAAACTGCGATCGGCAACCCGCCTACCAAGCGTGGCGATTATTTTATTTTATTTATTCATTTAAACATACAGTTATCTTTACAGGTAAAACCCAAGTTCATAAAAGTAGTCAAACAATGCGACACCCAGAGACGCCTCTCGAAATCTGATCACACACCTACTCGCGTCTATGATAGACCAGTCCCAAGAAACGGCTCCTTGTGCCGGCACAAGTTACATAGAGGACAACACACTAACGGTCACCCTCTGGAATTCCGCCAAAGAGCAGGAAAAATGTCCAACCGTTGAGAGATGCTATTAATGATCGTTACCGCCCGACATCAGGGTGCAATCTTTAATAGGTTTGTACGGGCTACCGGCGTTTTAAACAAACATCCCCTCGGCCCCAACCGTAGCCTACTGTTTGGTACGAGTAATCCCAACGATTCCAAGATTTGCGAATTTTTTTGCGTCCCACGAAACACCATAAAGACATATTTGATAAGAGCAAGATTGCGCCTTACTTCCAACTTAACTTACCAACCATACCTATTACAAAGAGAGTTGCGTACATATGCGGGTAAAACGGGTAGACGCCATCAAATTGCCTCATATAGAGGTACCGTGTAAACTTGTTCTGCATCTTTTCCACCATCTGAGAAAATTTAGTTTCATAAGGATTCCAGATGATACTCGTAGCACCAGTTTTCAAGTTGCTTCGCACCAACGCATTAAAAACTGATTTCAATGCTGCCATGTTAGTGAAGTCCCGGGTTTCTCGCGTGACAAACCCAAGATTTTTTAAGTCTTTTTACACACTTGCACGACATGAGTTCGAAATGATAGATCCTCAGTAAAGGCCAAGATCTCGCACCGACCACCCCACCCGCGGTATGACGTGACCGCCCATACTATATTTGTGACCTCAGGGTACCACGGCCCGCGTGAAGGACATTATATTACACTTCGTCAAATTGAAGTGTAACATGTTCTCCACACTCCATTCCATCACCCGATCGATGTCACGCTGAAGCTTTTCACAGTGCCACTCGTTGGTTATCCGCATGAACAACTTCAGATCGTCAGCAAATAATAGGCAGCCAGCGTCTTCAATGACCTCCGCGAGATCATTGACCATGATAATGAATTCCAAGGGTCCTAAATTCGTTGGCTTACCCCCGTAAGGGTGCAATACGGGTCAAGGTGTAGCCTGCGTATTTCACCACTTGCTTGCGGTTGCCTAAGTAGCTCGATTATGACAAACCCTCCCAAAACAAAACCTGCTCTATTTCCGACAGGGTGACCGGCAGTCCCAGGGTGGTGTCGGGTTTATCGTCCACAAGTCTCATGTGAACAACGTGGTGAAGAGATCGAGAGTGTGTCGACCAGGGTGGCGTACCTTATACTTAGAATATCCGCAAGATATTCGCTGAAGGTCATACAGGTCTAAGCTCCGACCTCGGCACACCCCGACGACGAGGTGGAGACCATGTATGAGGATATCTCTAGAGCCATGCATGGTTTCAAAACTCACTTCACCGTTGTCATTGGGGACTTCAACGTGAAACTGGGCAAACGAGACGAGGATGAGCTGCAAGTGGGGCAATTCGGAGTTGGACGTCGGAACCATCGTGGTCACCTACTGGCCAGTCTTATGGAGAAGGAGGGCCTCTACATGATGAACTCCTTCTTCAGAAAGCGTGAGCACGGGAAGTGAACCTGGCAAGCTCCGATGGTGCAACATTTTAATTTGGTGAAGATCGAAGATATACAACAGAACTCTTCAATAAATAACGGAAAATCTCTCGGGACTGCTGCAATCGCATGTCTGTTTATTGCTTATACCATTTCATAACATAACATCACGCCAGTACGCTCTTAAGGGGTAAGCAGATCTCTCATTTGACCGGTTTTGTTTAAGTTTCATGATATTCGGGTAATCTATTCTGGCGTTATAGGAAACTTACTAAACAAATTGCCTATTAGGTAGGTAAACTAAAAAGTGAAAAATAAAAAACGTTTTTACAAAAAAATACTACCGACTTCCAAATAAGAAAACTACAAAGTGAAAAATAACTTTATTTTTGGAAGTCGGTGTCCGTAACGCAAAAAAATGGTACCTACGAAAGACACCGATATCCAAAAATAAAGTAATTTTTCACTTTGTAGTTTTCTTATTTGGAAGTCGGTAGTACTTTTTTGTAAATAAGACCCAAGGTAGTCCAGAAATACATCAAATCACAGTTCATTCAATACATATCTCTCGACGAACTCCTCGGCGATCTCCAGCTGTCGCTCGCGGTACTCGCAGCACTTCTGCGCGTACGCAAATACCGGCTCTGTCCGATCCTCGTTCACATATTTGTCGTACGTCTCTGGGTTATCGAACGTCGCCTGCGCAGCCTTAGGGTGCATCAGGATGAACGGCAGGATAGCTGCCGGCTCCAAAACTCCGAACATACGACCCTGCTCGCACCAGTACAAGAAACTGTCCTTATCGTAACCTAAGCCCGCCATTCTTTGCTTAGAATCTTCGCTCAAATTAGCACTGAATACATCAAAGTATTGGTTGTATATTTCTTTCTCATGCTTTTCTCTGAAGCTTCTGGATGTAGTCAAGTACACGAACATCATCAGATCAAAAGCAGGCGGCGTATACCGGATCAACTGGAAATCAACAATCATAGCGTTGGTGAGAACGTTGTTATCATACTTGAACATCATGTTATTCACCCAGAGATCCTTGTTTATCAGGACATTGAGAGTCCCCTTATACTCTTTTACTGTATCACACGCTACTAAATACTGCTTCGCGAGTTTCTGCTCCAAATCTGGCAAGTTCCGGTATGACTTGGAGGAGTAGGCTTTGATGAAGTTCGCAGTTAATTTCGCGCAGGCTTTTAGAAACGGAGAGTCGCAAAAGGTTGGCTCATCTAGCAGGCTTCCACATTCCTCATTGCTGTTGTACGGACGGTTGTTGATAATGGTCTTCTTGGTCTCGAAGTTGGTGAATGCTGCGTGGAAGCGCGCGATGGTGCTGACTCCGAACATCTCATGCTGGTAATCCAGGGTATGAAGGTAGTGACGAGATGCGTAGCCTTCCACCGCCAGGTCTGGCATCACGATCATTGAGTCAGTATAGACGTAGGCTTTTGGACACCATGGATTGGGATCTGGAGGCAATAACATGAGAAAACATTGAAGAATAAATAAGTGAATAACATTAAGAATTACAAATGTTTTATCAGAGCAATATTTGTGTTTACTTTAAGATTTTGTGAGATTTTTGGTTACTTTAGTCTTAGATGCGTTGCCTCTAAGTACTCATTTTTAGGGTTATTGGACGACTCGCCCGACATTAACTCGCCCTAATCGGGCGAATCGTCCACTATTAAAAATATTCATCTTTCTGTGTCGATTCGCCCGAAGTTTATTTATCGGCGGGCGAATTGACCACTCCAAAATAATTTAGTAGGCGATTCGCCCGAATTGTGTTTTATGCAATACCGTTAAGATAAAGTACACTCAAGTACAGAAGTATTAAGCATTATATATTTTTATTGAAATGAAATGAGACACAAATTAATCTTAAATATCTTTATTAAAATAACTACTATATGATTTGAGCACGTATTTAACATTGGGCACCCACTTAAATGGAAACTGATTGAATGGCACCTGAGGTATACCACATACGGCACCTATTGATATTCTTCTTTACCGCAATTATACTCCACAAAATTAAATGGCACCTACGGATCAGTAGGTGCTTACTAGTCTTGGGACGTTTATTTTTTTAGAACGTCAAAATCAAAGATTCGATTAAATTCAGTACAGAGTTTAATGACATGATAAAAATATATTTTGCTTTTTTAGGTAGATGTTGACATTATAAGCATTTATACCCAAACTACCAGGATGCCAGAATCATGAAGAAGTATTTGTATGGCTAGAATCAGAAGCGGTAGAGACTAACGGAGTACTAGGACTTCAGAATCGAAAATCGCCCAGTACTCTTTTTACCGCCATGATTCCAGCCTAGCTTCTTCATGATTATAATCTCCTGGTACTTAAGTTAGTATTTACCGGTACCGGAATAACCTGATAGCGTATAGAACTTCTTCTTTATTTTTTTTTTGTAGCGAATATTGCTGTCTCCCTCTTATTGTTTTGTTGCCTGTCTATCTTATCTAACAGGCATATATCCACGTTTTAAGTGGTAATTACTTATTGAATGCATTGCTTTCCTAGTTTCTAGTAAAATATCTATAAACTTCGATTAATTCTTCATATTATTTCCGAGACGGGTGAGCACGACTGTACTTTTATATTTTTTGTTCTCTTAAATAAAATTCGGGCGAATCGCCTCATAATTAATTTTGGAGTGGTCAATTTGCCCGCCGATAAATAAACTTCGGGCGAATCGACACAGAAAAATGAATATTTTTAATAGTGAACAATTCGCCCGATTCGGGCGAGTCGTCTAATAACCCCATTTTTATAGTTAGGGACTGAAATTCCAAAGAACATTAGAAAAAAAACAATTATTTTCCCTAAGAGGGCAAGATTTGATCTCAAAACCACTTGATAATAACTTTTGGAATATGTTTCAATGACAGATTGTATTGAGAAAATTTCCTTGAAATCTATTCTTCTAACCTTCTATTTTTTGGAAAGTTGGTTAAAAATAAACAAATCTATTTACCATTTTCATCGCGAATCTCATCCAGCACTTGGAACATGTACCGTTCTCTCTTAAAATATTTGTTGTTAGCGATGAACTCCGCTTTGGGCTGGTTGCTCATCGGAATACACTTAATGAAGAGATGGATGCTCTTCACTTCTCCGTCCACTATCACTTGCAGGGTGGCCCTCATGTGGTCTCCGAGGAAACCAGCCAGCCCATCCGTGGCCGCTCTAACGTCACTTCCTTTCAGCGACCACACATCCACCCCAATCGCCTGCTTCACAATATGATGCACTTGCTTCTCACTTAAAATATTCTCCAACGACATACGTTTGGCATCACCGACCATCTTGATGTATTCTAAGTATATTTCTGGGTAAAACAATCGCCTTGCACATTATATACCACACTTTTATCTATATATAACTGAACCTTTTTGTTCTTCGATAACATTTCCAAAAGGATGTACTAAAATTAAAATAGACTTTACGATTTAGGGAATAAGAGCTGTTATAATGTATGCTGTGTAAATAATATAGATTTTATCGGTTACACATCACAGTACAAATTGTTTGTGTTTGTAGGGAGATTACGAGAGCTCCTGTTTGAGATGAAGCGTTTATTGTTCGCGCCTCAGTCCTCAGCTCGCTCCAGATAATATTCTGACAGTTGGTAAATGTTGAATAATAACTCGATAACAGTAAAGGTACACTTACATGATGCAATGTGAATCAAACAGCGTGACAACCAACCAGACATCAACCAAACAACGAAGAAATCCAGCAAGCCGCACTGGGCCCGTGTGGTGGACCACTTCAAGAAAAGGCCTTTATCCCAGCAGTGGGACACCACGCAGGGTGTGCCTACAACCATCCCCATACACCTTCTTCTTTTCGTGTCGCATACACGCATACATTGTTAATCAAACAGTTTGGGTTTTTCTGTGTAGTTTGCAAGAAGCTCTGGCGACTTTGTAGTGTACCCGGAGTTATCGAGTAGTCGTAGAGGGCTCGGGTCCTGGTCCTTTGTAGTCATATACCTATTCAATAGGTTTTGGGCAACTTTCGGTTAAAACCTGTGTGCGTAAGCTGCAGCCTGCCAGCGTAAGTGATTTCGGAAATTCCAATTCACTTACGCAATTAAGCTGCTGGTTTCGCACATAACTGCCGTGCGTATTTTATCTTGCAGTGTGAATCATCCTTAACAATTTTAAATAAGTCTAATACTATTATTTACTTAATTAGAAAGTTTTCCTCACAGTTACGCGTAAATATTCCATGGCATAACCTCACACAATTGACGTCACTCTTCTGACTATACATTTGAAAATAGATTGTAACTAATAGCATGACTTGATGGAACTTATATACTTGTCGCATCAAGGCTGGCCGATAGATGCAAACCATCGGGAAGTCAGGACGTATTCCCTTAGGTTAAGACATCGTGTGTGGGCAGGTCGGTGGGTATAATCGTGCAAATGAAATCACATAAGTTATTCGATACACTGGGTTTATTCAAATAGACACAAGTTGCATTCTTGCTTACTAATATTACGGATCGACACTGATTCTACGACGTCTTAGCTCTACGGCTCTCAGTACTAAACTGTCATATTCCGCACCTCGCAAGTGCTTATAAAACCGCGCCAATGCGTAGTTGCTATTGACTGCCGCTAGGGGCTTGCTTGTGATTTGTTTTGACGTCCGTACTATTGACTAAACCCGACACGGCCATCCTGCGAGACAGGCGTCCTCGTCTGTTCCTAATTGTCAGGTTTTAACAGTGTATCGAATCATGTGGAAATCCTCAATGGATGTCCTCAGCCCTTGGGGAAAGCTGAGGGGTCTGTCAGACTCCTACTGACTAAAACCACATGGTGTTCTCTAGGCCGTAATTCCTCTTGAGAGGCGAACGTGGAACACACACGTCGCCTTCTCGGGCCTCTCTCAGGTGACAGATCCCCAAATCTATCACCCGCAGGCATCATCTTCTTGTCCTTGCTCCATGCCATCTCATGGTCACCTCGTGTTGCACCACACGTCGTCTTAGTCCACTCTATCCTGGCAATCTCCCATCATACAAGGGATGTTCTTCTGAAAAATACAAAATTTTCAAACAGTATTTGCTCGTCCAATCCTGACTCATACACTAGAGTGAGGAAACATTTTGAAACAATCAAACATGATCATTCAAATCTCTCTGTTCACTATTGCAAGGAACGAGTAATTCTATTTCCAATTTAAAGAAAATAGCAACCTCATCGATTTGGTACCTAAAAGCACCCAATTTTCGTGATTACAAAGTCCAAATACCACTGATAGTCATTACTCTCACATTAAATCAAACAAAAGAAATAATACACCAGGTTTCTTATTCGCGATCTTTAGCCATCACATAGCTCTACTAGCTATCTCATAGCTCTCTTAACTATCTCAATTGCTCTACTCGCACATCTCCACGATGTCGAGTCAACTCGACTCCCTGAACTCAGAACTTGTTCACACAGAGATTTAGTACTTGCTACTTCATCTACAATCTCAATTGGTACTTGAGCTTTGTGTGTTACCAACACGATCTACGAATAGTAATCAAAATTCAATTTTCGTAATGAGGACTTGACGATTCGAACGTCATCAACATTAACATGATCTCTCCACACGCGTGACTGAGAGTTTACTTTCCTTTAACCTCATGACTCAATAGGAACTTTCTGTAAGGTTCCTAACACAAACATGAATTTTCACACCAGCCATAGTGTCACACAGACTTACAAGTGCCATACAGGCCTACCGTTGCCATAAAGGCCAATAGTTGCCACACAGGCCAACAGTTGCCGCACAGGCCCACAGTTGCCAGTCAGGCTCACAGTTGCCAGTCAGGCTCACAGTTGCCAGTCAGGCTCACAGTTGCCAGTCAGGCTCACAGTTGCCAGTCAGGCTCACAGTTGCCAGTCAGGCTCACAGTTGCCACACAACGCTCGGCTACTCCTGATCAAACTAGATTATTTTAGAACTACTCTTTAACTAAATCATTAACCTGGGCTATGTACCACTAGTCGCTCCAAGCAAAGTTTAAAACTTATTCTGCAGCAAAAACTGCCAAGCTTATGGGAACCCTCGAGTAAAACCTCTAACGCCACGGCTCTCTAGCCGACCAGCAATTGTATTGCTCTCACACAACGGTCTCACGGTCTCTCTCTAGACCCCGACCTCCGCCAGAATCCACTGGTACGGTCAAACATAATACGGCCGATAGACTCAATTACTCGACACCTTAAGCTTGCTCATTATCATCAAAATCCTTTTGACATCAACATCGACTGGTACATAACCCGCTGGCATCTGCCCTAACCTACCTTATGCATACTTGTAGGTTCTAAGCGTACCTATCTAAAGCTTTCGGTATATAACGATCACCATCCTGTCATAATCACCTACCGCGGACCTAATACAGGGCCTATTTAGTTTTCGTATCAGAGTTGCCCACAAAACACTCCATTATATAAAGGTCCGACGATCAACAAGTTCAACAACTAAACAAAGTACTTGTAACAATGCTGTTACGGTTTGTTACAATTCATAGGCAATGTGTACTCAACTCATGAAACTTTCACTGTGATTTGTGCACCAACACAAATCAGAATCGTATCTACCAACGATTCTTTACATATCTGCCGCCACATATGCTACAACACATGAGGGGCTCTGTGCACCAACACAGACAAGAATCGCACCAACGATTCTCAAAAATCTAGCGCAATATGTGCTACAACACATGAAGCGCTCTGTGCACCAACACAGACAGAAATCGTATAAACGATTCTCAAAAATGTAGCGCAAATGTGCTACAACACATAAGCACTCTGTGCACCAACACAGACAGGAATCGCGCCAACGATTCTCAGAAATCTAGCGAATATGTGCTACAACACATGAATCGCTCTGTGCACCAACACAGACAGAAATCGCACCAACGATTCCTGGTAGACCCATCGCCACATGTTACTCATGAGGTGCGGTCTAAAGTTTCGAGTATGAGTGTACAAGCCATGTTTCATTACCACTGTCATCAACTATGACGTCTAATTCTCAAAGAACTTGGTGATCGAGGATCCTTCTTACTAGATTCGCTCTTTTTACTCAAAGATATTGGAGCATACCGACTGTTAATATGAGGGTTATAATTAAGCCTCATAATATTTGCGTGTTAATAACTCGTGTGAAGGAGCTTCACGAATTAACTCAGATCAATATCGTTAAAATCAAATTATCAACAGTAACCCTTTACTATCGCACACTAACTCCTTTTTTATGTAAGGAAAACGATCGCGAGATCTACTGCTATCATAATATTACTTTGAAAGTAAGCAAGTGCATTCAGATCTAAAGACGGTGGTTGTAAATCGTTACGCAACATAAGATCTGTTCCGAATACACGCAAATGACCAGTATCGTTACTAACTCGATACAATTGCCTTCGCCCAACGACTTTACTAACTCGCTTTGCCACTGAAGATGACTAATTGTTAAGTCACTTTGGATAGATCATCTTCTTCATCATCTGCCTAGCCTTTTCCCAACTATATTAGGGTCGGCTTCCAGTCTTACCGGATTCAGCTAAGTGCCAGTGTTTAACATGGAGCGACTGCCTATCTGACCTCCACAACCCAGTAACTGGGTAACACGGTACCCCTTGGCAAGACTGCTGTCAGATCTCAAGCTTCTGACCACCCGTAACGACTGTCAAAGATCTTCAAATGACAGCCGGGACCAACGGCTTAACGTGCTTTCCGAGGCACGGAGGAAACTCGGTATGTTGAAATGGTCACCCATCCACGGACCGACCTCGTCAAGCGTTGCTTAACCTTGATGATCGACCCGTGCGGCTGTTATTATTTAGCCACGAGCTCATTTTCTTATGGGATATTAAATCCTAAAGTTCGTACTGAACCAAATGTTGAAACTACCGCCAATAGGAAACTCATTAACTACTTTCTTACAAGTGTGTCTTAATTAGCTAGTGATTGTGCTAGATGTAATCACGACCAACTCAGTGGTCAAACATGAACACTCTTAAATTTTGAAACAGCATCTCTTCACTAGAGAACATTTGACCTCACTATCGAAATAAAATAGAAGCGACTCACCGAGTATTCCATTCCAATCTTGCGCGCGTTCGTAACGTTCGGCTACCAACTGCGAACTCCTAGCCTGCCGTCGGTCTCAACCTCTTAGATGTTGACACGTCAACTTTCGCATTCAGCATTTGAACCGCTAGCCTGCAGCAGAGGCTCCATTGCGACGCAATATTGTTTCTGAAACATGAAAAACACTACGAGATTACATGTTCACATAGTTATTTTAACCATACACAGCAGATGAAAATTAATCGGTGCAGCGGTGTAGTAAACTAAACCGGTACATCAAAATGGGTTATTGTGGACACCGAATGCGAGTACAGAGTCCCTGCTCAAAACATGAACCGCACTGACCACACAGTACAGGACCCAAGTGTCCAGGTAGGTATATGGGCTTTAGAGAATCCAATGAATGCCATAGCGTCAGTGGAATTTTAAGTCGCAATCAACGAGGCCTTGTAGGGTTTACTACGTTCCAGATAGTTTGGCTTCCTGGCTCGAAAAGAAGAATACTATGCTTCTCCTCAAACTTAACCCTCACTGCATAAAACTATCACAGTATCAAAACTAATCAAAATATTTCATTTGGTATTATCATAATTTCCAGAATGATGTGTTCGGTACGGCATTGCTACTATATGGCTCTTAAGTCTGAACAATAATATTCAGCTAAGGACCATTACCAGTGATAGTAGAATAATAACTCTTCAGCAACACTAAAACTTGATCAGTGATAACTAACATGAAATTACGACCTGACACGGGCCGCCCCGACAATTCATTGACCGCCATACCGTACACAAAATCCGAATTTTGAATAATGAACACACTTTTCCATAGTCATAACAAAATGAAAACGACTCACCAGATTGGCATAAAGATCCGTGTGTATGGATCTTTCCACTCGTCCACACGCTCCTCCTTGACCTGTCCAGCTCCTTGGTTGTTGCTAGCCTCCTTGCTGCTCCGTTACGGACTGGTTTTTTCATTATTTTGTTTTCGAGGGTAGTCGCAACTGACAGCACGATATTTTTTTTGCAAGAATGTAACCGTTATCACTAGCTTTGTTTTACGTGTGATCTCATTAGCACGACCGAATCCCAATTCTGATGTCGCATCAAGGCTGGCCGATAGATGCAAACCATCGGGAAGTCAGGACGTATTCCCTTAGGTTAAGACATCGTGTGTGGGCAGGTCGGTGGGTATAATCGTGCAAATGAAATCACATAAGTTATTCGATACACTGGGTTTATTCAAATAGACACAAGTTGCATTCTTGCTTACTAATATTACGGATCGACACTGATTCTACGACGTCTTAGCTCTACGGCTCTCAGTACTAAACTGTCATATTCCGCACCTCGCAAGTGCTTATAAAACCGCGCCAATGCGTAGTTGCTATTGACTGCCGCTAGGGGCTTGCTTGTGATTTGTTTTGACGTCCGTACTATTGACTAAACCCGACATACTTATGGTATGTCCCTCTGAGCTCTAAGTAGAAACGCACAGCGGCGGAGTAAGAGCGGGCTCGGTGTACACTAACCCTGCCGCTGGGCAGGCATGAGGAAGTATTGCACCTCCTTCTGCCACCACTAGACTCGTAGCCCCGAAGATAGTCACGGTCATGTCTCTGACTGTTGACGGGAGTCGAGGGTCTTGGCTTAACTGCCCGGGCTGCGAGGAAGAAAACCTCTATAAAAATCACCCCAAACCTCAAAGCGGCGGCGCGCCGTGAGGGAGGTTGATAGCTTGACTAATGGGTAGCTAAAATTAGTCTCTAGTGCGAACCACTAGATTTTTTGAGATTTAAATGTAATATACTGTCATTGCAGGGGATTTTAATATCGATATTTTAAAAAGGAACCTTTAAACTATTGAATTTGAGTGCCTTTTACTTAACTATAATTTAAATTTAGCTGTGAATCAACCCACACGCCTTAAAAGTAAAACCTGTATTGATAATATTGCTCATAATTTTCGCAAAGCATGTAAGGTTGAAGTCCTAGAACTTGCTCTATCGGACCATACAGCACAATTTATGATATTCCCAGTACAAAAAAAAATGTAACATTAAATACTGGCAGGTAAAAAGACGTGACTACTGTAATGAAAACATGACAAAATTTAAAAATTGCTTAAATAATTTATAATTTTCTGACATTTACAAAACCAATAATCCTAACGTAGCGTATAAATCTTTTCTTGACATGTTTTCATTATTTTATAATTTGTGCTTTCCCGAAATGAATGTTAGAATTAATACTATGAGAAAACCGAAATGGGTGTCACGTGGTATTAAACTATGTAGTAAAAAGAAAAGACAGCTCCTATGGCAATACAGACTTAAACCAAATCAGATTAACAAAGGCAAACTTACTAATTATTCTAAACTATTTAAAAAAAATGTAAAACTCCCTCAAAGGGCTCAAAATAACTACACAATAAATATTTCAGATAATAAATCTAAAGCAACTTGGAAAATAATAAATAACTCAAAATTTAACATTCCGAAAAACTGCATTGACAAAATTCGTGAGAACAATGATATTATCACTGATCCAAAAGACATTGCAAATGCCTTCAATAATTACTTCATTGATAAAATCAATCCTATAGCAGGGTCTGGGGATAAAGCTACAGCATTGATACAGAAAAGAAAAGACTCATTTTTTCTGTCCCCATGTCTACCAATTGAGGTGTTACAAATTATAAAAACATTAAAAAACACAAATAGTGTAGGATACGATGGTCTATCAACAAAAGTTATAAAAGCAGTAGCGGGAGAAATATCAACGCATCTAAGCCATATAATTAATCTTTGCATAGAGACTGGTGTTTTTCCTGAGGCACTCAAAATATCTACTGTTAAACCATTATTTAAAAAGGAAAATAAAGAGCTAATGCAATTTTATAGACCTATATCTCTTATTAGTATAATATCAAAAATATTTGAAAAGTATTTATTTATGCAGTTATATACTTATATCGAAAAAGAAAATATACTCGCTCATGAACAGAAAGGGTTCAGAAATGGTAAAACCATAAACCTCGCACTATATGACTTTTTACATAATGTCATGCCAAACGTAGATACGAATATACCTGTAAGTACGATATTCTGTGACATGACACAGGCTTTCGACCATGTCCGTCACGACATACTAATTGAGAAATTAGAAGCATACGGCATTAGAGGTAATGTCTCCAGCCTTATTAAATCTTATTTGAGCAACAGAAGACAATATACAGAAATTTCGGCAGTAAATGGAGGCAATAAACATGAAGTTATTCATAAATCAAAAGAGCGTGTAGTCAAATTTGGGGTACCGCAAGGCACTGTCGTAGGCCCACTATTTTTTATACTTTATATTAATGACTTACCCAAAAGTATTGACCACCCTATCACACTTTTTGCCGATGATAGTACCATTACGATAGCTTGTAAAAATAGAGACACTTACGAAGCTGATATTAACAATTCTATAGGTTCAGTGATAAAATGGTTGGAAAACAACAATCTTAAGATAAATCTTGAAAAAACTAATGTCATGCATTTTTTCCAAAGAATAACCATTACAAATGTTAATGTACACTATAGTAATAATAACATACACAAAGTTACCGAAAGTTGCAAACCAGATTTCAAAAAATATAAAATCTTGACCCTACCATCCTTGTACATTTTAGAGACTATTATGTTTGTCAGATCGAACCCACATTTATTTCCCATATTGTCAGATAAAGTAATTCGAAATAGACGCGACAATAGCAAACTTTGCGTTCCTAGGTCTAGGACAGCACTATTGCGGAAAAGTATATTCTGTATGGCGCCAATTATTTATAATACTTTACCAAAATATTGGAGGGAATATACAACAAATAAATTAATAAGTAGTTTAAAACGCCTTTTGTTAGAGAAAGTCTATTATAGCACTGACGAATTTTTGACTGATAAATTAATTTGACTTGTTGAAATTCCAGATTTTATTCCTAATTACTTTGACATTTAATTGACTAATTTTATATACATTTCTTTGATGAGTTGATGACACTATGCTGTAGTATATTAATTTTTAAATTCTAATTTGTATTAATGATTGTTTTGTATAATGGATAAGTTTGTAATTGTTTGATGTATACTTATTATATTTGTACGCCGTTGAGGCAAAACATGACAGTGATAAATTTTATGTAACATCTTGCATGCCATGTGTGTGTATACTCATGTTTTGGACAAATAAATGATCTTATCTTATCTTATCTTCTGCTTCTAAGCTGCCCAGTAATCGCCGGTTACAGGGCCAAACACCTCGGTGAACCAGGTACCGTACAGGAGGTAGTCAGCAACACGAAGGCGCTGTTGGCCTTCCTCGAGGAGCTGGGATGGATCGAGTGAGAAAGTTGGTAGAAGGTTAATACCCACCCGTACGCAAAATACGCGCTTGGTCGTGGAGTTGCGGAAAACAGCCCGTTTTAACCTAACCTAACCTTATCTTATCTTATCTTATCTTATCTTATACTCGTGGGAACAGATATGAAAAATTTTAAAATCACTAACAAAACCGACGAAGATGTGAGGAGTGATGGAGGGTCGGAGTCCGACGCCGCATCTGGCACAAAGTGCTCACAGAGCTCGGAGTGCGAAGAGGTGGGGGCTGCTGCGAAGAACCTAAGGTTCTTCCGGAAGCGCCCCAAACCGGGGGATGGTCTAGGGTCACCCTCCGATGACGAGCTGGCCTCAGCCCGGAAATGGATTCGGAGCAGGATTTGGATTCGGAGCGAGCAGTCAGGTTTGCAGAGTGGCGGTACGTAGGCTGAATGCCAAAAATACCGCCCCAGGACCCGATGGCTTACCTAGGAAAGCCTGGGTCCTAGCCTTAGAGGCTCTCGGGCCTCGACTAAGGGGGCTCCTTAGCGCATGCTTGGAGAGGGGCCAGTTCACGCTTCGCTGGAAGACGGGGAGACAGGTCCTCATTAGGAAGCCGGAGCGCCCAGTGGACTCTCCGTCCGCTTACCGGCCCATTGTGCAGCTCGATGAGGTGGAGCTCTTTGAAAGAGTTATTGCAGACCGCCTCGTTGGGCAGCAGGCGCGGGTGGGGCTGGATCTGGCGGAGAGCCAATTTGGCTTCCGCAGGGGGCGTTTTACGGTGGACGCCATCATGCGCGTGCGGGCCCTCACGACGGGGGATGCAGTGACCCGGGGTGGGGTTGTCTTGGCGGTCTCTCTTGATATCGCCAATGCCTATAACACCCTGCCCTGGAGTTACATGAGGGAAGCACTCCGGTATCACCGAATGCCGCCCTACCTCTGTCGCGTGGTCGAGGCCTATTTGACGGACAGGGCCGTCATCTACCCCGGTCACCAGGGAGAGTGGAACTGGCGAGAGATGTCGTGCGGTGTCCCACAGGGATCGGTCTTGGGGCTGCATCTGTGGGACATCGGGTACGACTGAGTGCTGCGCGCCGACCTCCCTATCGGCGTCAGCGTAATTTGCTACGCTGACGACTACGCTGGCGCAAGGGAGGTCGCACCAGGCGGCGGCTGAATTAGTGACACGCGGGGTTGCGACAGTCGTTGAGAGGATCCGGAAATTGGGACTCGAGGTGGGCCTGCACAAGTCCGAGGCCATGTGTTTACATGGTCCTTGGAACGCGCCACCACCGGGTTCCCAAATAATGGTAGGAGGGGTTAACTTCGGCGTCGGGTTGACGATGAAGTACCTGGGAATCGTCCTCGACAGCCGGTGGAATTTCGTGGAGCATTTCCGACGTTTGGCTCCTAGACTGGAGCAGGCCGGGGTTGCCCTCAAGCGACTCCTGCCCAATCTAGGGGGTCCAAATGCCTCCTGCCGGAGGCTCTACGCGGGGTCGTGCAGTCCATTGCCCTTTACGGCGCACCGGTGTGGGCGCGTTCCCTGAGAAGGCGATCAGCCCGCTGGTTGAACGCGTACCAAAGGGCCATCCGGCTGGTCCGAGGATACCGCACGGTCTCCGGTGAGGTGGCGAGCCTCCTTGCTGGATTGCCGCCATGGGATCTGGAGGCAAAAGTCCTCGCGCACATTTGGGATTGGTGCGAGTAGGCGAAACGCCGGGGCGAAACTCTGCTGCCACGACAAATCGCGGCTTGGCGGACAGAGCTCCGGCAGGATCTCATGGTGACATGGAGAGAGCGACTGTCGCAATCCAGTGCTGGGCACGCCACAATTGCGGCGATAAGGCCCCTCTTTGAGGAGTGGCTTGAGAGGCGTCACGGCGTCCTCACCTTCCACCTGACGCAGGTCCTCACCGGACATGGCTGTTTCGGAAATTCCTGTTTAGGAAAAGGCGGGAGGAAACGCCTGGGTATCAATCAACATTGTGTGGATCGCCCGGAGGACACGGTGGAGCATACGGTGGAGGTATGCACCGCTTGGGCAGAGCACCGCCGTGTCCTCGTGGAGGCGATCAGCGGTGGCGACCTCTCGCCCTGGTTCAGGCCATGGCACGGAGCGAGAGGGCATGGGAAGCCATCACCTCCTTCTGCGAAGCAGTTATGCTCGCGAAGGAGGAGGCGGAACGCGTGAGGGAGACACAACGGAGACGCCCTCACGCCCCTAGCCACCGCAGGAGCCGCCCTGGGCGTCGGGAGTTGCAAGCCGATTCGTGGCCACCGAAGGCGCGGGCTTGCGGACGGCGAGTAATGGGTAGCTCACTATCCGATAAGGACCTCAAAGAGATGTCAGCAAAACTGACGGGGTCCGCTAGGGCCGATGCCTGTCTGGGTCGCGGATAAATTTGAAAGAGAGTCACCGCGGCCCTGGCACAAGCAACTCAATCAATAAACTTTATTTTATTTTTATTTATTTTTTTAACTGAAGGAACACGCGTGGGTTTAAATCAGTAAAAGTCTGACACGCCCATCCGCTTCACCCAGAGCGGAAGAAGTCATTGGATGATTTCCCAACAAAAAAAAAAATGGTGCAAGTATGGCAACATTTGCCAGTCGTCGGTCTAGCGGCCCTTTAATTCTTAATTCTTTATCTTCACCAAAAACAATATTTAATACAATGTGATAATAAAGTGCATGTACAAAGGCGAGCTTAACTCAATGTTGAGTTCTCTTACAGCAAACCCTAGAGTGACAGAGAATGATGACAAAAGAGGGTTGAAAATGAAAGACCCTTCGTTTGGTGTAATCAAGTATTTACTAAGAAATATAACATTTGCAATTATTTTACAGTGATTATACAAATAGCTGCGAAAGGTTCAAATAGGACATCATTCTTTTGTTTCAAAGGCGACAAACACATGCCCATAACTTGTATAAAAGTGTGCAAGTAACTTTCATGCCATTCTGACTTTCAGCAAACAGAAGTAATTATACATTCCATGCAAGTTACAGGCACGTGTATTTTCATCCTTAGGCTTAGGACGCCTTCCCATCGAGAGCTATTAGCTAGTAGGTATTCCCTACTACCAAACTAGTGAACTATTGTATTGCCATTTCTGTCTAACCTTGTAGATCTAATTTGAGCGTAGCTCTTCTTGTACTACAATACTACCAGTTACTCTCAATGGGACTGCACCCTTACACTTTGCCCGTAAATTACAATATGTAACACTTCTTTACAGTCGGGTAAAAATGGATACGCGTATGGCAGTAAATGGTCCTAAAGTTAAATAACAAATGTCAAAATATAACTTTACCGATCTGAAGAAGGCTACAAATGGCTATGCAATAATAAATCTTATAGTAAAAGAGCAGCGCGCCATGTTATGCACATCGTCAAATCTAATGTCAGAGCGGCAAAGTTTTAACTATATCTGGTATATATATGTCGCAGCCATCTGGTTAAATTAGCTAGTTTGTTAAACGCCTTGGCCGTTAATTAAACGGCCTAATCCAATTGGATGCCTAGGCCGATAGTTAGAATAGAATAGAATAGAATGAAATAGAATCATTCAACGTTTAACAACTTGGCTTATTGAAAGGCAGCCCTTTAAAGATGACTGACCAATACTTAGACCACTGCGGCGCATGTGCATAACTCCAGCTTCCTCAAGTGATAGAAAAATTCTATCTATGCCAATAATAAAAGCATAATAGCAGCAATCAAAGTTCCCGAGTCTTAATTTAGGTGCCACAAAAACTTCGTTAATATGAGTCGTTTAGTATGCGTTAGCTGGAGTGACGTCACCCCAGCTTCCTCATTCAATACAGGCAAACCAGTGAGGTTAGGGTTTTGGACTATAGTCAAAAAAATAAGGCATAATAGCTGCACATGGAAGTAAAGAACTGAACGATCATACTTAAAAAGTGATGAAACTATGATAAAAAAACGTGTGTGTAAGCTGCCATGTCATATCTTCCGAACAAAAGAAGATATGATTATGTACCATAGCTCAAAAATTGAGGCAGAATAGCAGCCATTGGCAGAAAAAATTTCAGACCTCTGGTCAAAATACTCTATAAGTTATTAAACCGACAAATATGTGTAAGCTGGAGTGACGGCACCCCAGCTGCTCATGTCATATCTTCCGAATGAAAGAAGATATAATTATGTATTATAGCTTAAAACATAAGAAATAATAGCTGCCACAGGCAGAAAAAATTTCAAATCTCTAGTTCTTGTAGTTTCCACGTAGTAAGCAAAAATATAGTTTCCGCGCCAAAAAGATCAAATTATTACTTCGGAGGAGGTACGGAGCGGCGTTGCGTTCCGTGCGCTGTATTATCAGTTTGAGGTTGTCGAGAGCCGACTACACACTTTAATTGTAGGTACTATGTAAGTATTCAGATTTTTATAGCTATATTTTTTGTTTAAACATAGGATGAAATAAAATTCAAAAATCTAAGTGTAACAATTTAAAAAAAAAACTTAAATTTTTCTGCCAATGGCTGCTATTCTGCCTCAATTTTTGAGCTATGGTACATAATCATATCTTCTTTTGTTCGGCAGATATGACATGGCAGCTGGGGTGACGTCAATCCAGCGTACACACACGTTTTTTTTATCATAGTTTCATCACTTTTTAAGTATTATCGTTCAGTTCTTTCCTTCCATGTGCAGCTATTATGCCTTATTTTTTTGACTATAGTCCAAAACCCTAACCTCACTGGTTTGCCTGTATTGAATGAGGAAGCTGGGGTGACGTCACTCCAGCTAACACATACTAAACGACTCATATTAACGAAGTTTTTGTGGCACCTAAATTATGACTCGGAACTTTGATTGCTGCTATTAAGCCTTTATTATTGGCATAGATAGAATTTTTCTATCACATATGAGGAAGCTGGAGTTATGCACATCTGCGGCGCTAGTAATCTCTAAAACAAATATGACGTTAACAGCGTAAACCTTTAATGTTATTTTTCGTTCTTATGTGCAATTTTAAGTGAAATTTAAGTGTGATATTGTCAAAATAGTATGAAAACATGGAGGTGCCAAATAATACTACGTCTTCTGCAAGTTTTCGCGAAATATTTGAGTCTAAACTATCTAGTCACCCTACTCATACATTATAAATTTATCAATATCCATTTAATTAAATGTGTGCCATTTGGTGACGGACGTAAAGAATTTCACCATCCCATATCTGCCCGTGGGTGTCGTAAGAGGCGACTAAGGGAAACACAAGAGAATGGGCAGCAGCGTTCTCTGTGCACTCTAATAACAAACTGCGATCGCCAACCCGCCTGCCAAGCGTGGCGATTATTTTTTTTATTTATTCATTTAAACATACAGTTATCTTTACAGGTAAAACCCAAGTTCATAAAAGTAGTCAAACAATGCGACACCCAGAGACGCCTCTCGAAATCTGATCACACACCTACTCGCGTCTATGATAGACCAGTCCCAAGAAACGGCTCCTTGTGCCGGCACAAGTTACATAGAGGACAACACACTAACGGTCACCCTCTGGAATGCCGCCAAAGAGCAGGAAAAATGTCCAACCGTTGAGAGATGCTATTAATGATCGTTACCGGCCGACATACGGGTGCAATCTTTAATAGGTTTGTACGGGCTACCGGCGTTTTAAACAAACATCCCCTCGGCCCCAACCGTAGCCTACTGTTTGGTACGAGTAATCCCAACGATTCCAAGATTTGCGAATTTTTTAGCGTCCCACGAAACACCATAAAGACATATTTGATAAGAGCAAGATTGCGCCTTACTTCCAACTTAAGTTACCAACAACCATACCTATTACAAAGAGAGTTGCGTACATATGCGGGTAAAACGGGTAGACGCCATCAAATTGCCTCATATAGAGGTACCGTGTAAACTTGTTCTGCATCTTTTCCACCATCTGAGAAAATTTAGTTTCATAAGGATTCCAGATGATACTCGTAGCACCAGTTTTCAAGTTGCTTCGCACCAACGCATTAAAAACTGATTTCAATGCTGCCATGTTAGTGAAGTCCCGGGTTTCTCGCGTGACAAACCCAAGATTTTTGAAGTCTTTTTACACACTTGCACGACATGAGTTCGAAATGATAGATCCTCAGTAAAGGCCAAGATCTCGCACCGACCACCCCACCCGCGGTATGACGTGACCGCCCATACTATATTTGTGACCTCCGGGTACCACGGCCCGCGTGAAGGACATTATATTACACTTCGTCACATTGAAGTGTAACATGTTCTCCACACTCCATTCCACCACCCGATCGATGTCACGCTGAAGCTTTTCACAGTGCCACTCGTTGGTTATCCGCATGAACAACTTCAGATCGTCAGCAAATAATAGGCAGCCAGCGTCTTCAATGACCTCCGCGAGATCATTGACCATGATAATGAATTCCAAGGGTCCTAAATTCGTTGGCTTACCCCCGTAAGGGTGCAATACGGGTCAAGGTGTAGCCTGCGTATTCCACCACTTGCTTGCGGTTGCCTAAGTAGCTCGATTATGACAAACCCTCCCAAAACAAAACCTGCTCTATTTCCGACAGGGTGACCGGCAGTCCCAGGGTGGTGTCGGGTTTATCGTCCACAAGTCTCATGTGAACAACGTGGTGAAGAGATCGACAGTGTGTCGACCAGCCGACCAGGGTGGCGTACCTTATACTTAGAATATCCGCAAGATATTCGCTGAAGGTCATACAGGTCTACGCTCCGACCTCGGCACACCCCGACGACGAGGTGGAGACCATGTATGAGGATATCTCTAGCTCTAGAGCCATGCATGGTTTCAAAACTCACTTCACCGTTGTCATTGGGGACTTCAACGCGAAACTGGGCAAACGAGACGAGGATGAGCTGCAAGTGGGGCAATTCGGAGTTGGACGTCGGAACCATCGTGGTCACCTACTGGCCAGTTTTATGGAGAAGGAGGGCCTCTACATGATGAACTCCTTCTTCAGAAAGCGTGAGCACGGGAAGTGAACCTGGCAAGCCCCGATGGTGCAACATTTTAATTTGGTGAAGATCTGATGAAGAACTTCGAAGATATACAACAGAACTCTTCAATAAATAACGGAAAATCTCTCGGGACTGCTGCAATCGCATGTCTGTTTATTGCTTATACCATTTCATAACATAACATCACGCCAGTACGCTCATAAGGGGTAAGCAGATCTCTCATTTGACCGGTTTTGTTTAAGTTTCATGATATTCGGGTAATCTATTCTGGCGTTATAGGAAACTTACTAAACAAATTGCCTATTAGGTAGGTAAACTAAAAAGTGAAAAATAAAAAACGTTTTTACAAAAAAATACTACCGACTTCCAAATAAGAAAACTACAAAGTGAAAAATAACTTTATTTTTGGAAGTCGGTGTCCGTAACGCAAAAAAATGGTACCTACGAAAGACACCGACATCCAAAAATAAAGTAATTTTTCACTTTGTAGTTTTCTTATTTGGAAGTCGGTAGTACTTTTTTGTAAATAAGACCCAAGGTAGTCCAGAAATACATCAAATCACAGTTCATTCAATACATATCTCTCGACGAACTCCTCGGAGATCTCCAGCAGTCTCTCGCGGTACTCGCAGCACTTCTGCGCATACGAGAGAACCGGCTCCGTCCGATCCTCTTTCACATACTTATCGTGCGTCTCCGGATCATCGAAAGTCGCCTGCGCAGCCTTCGGGTGCATCAGCATAAACGGCATGTTAGCTGCCGGCACCAACACCCCGAACATGCGACCTTGCTCACACCAGTACAAGAAACTCTCCTTATCGTAACCCAAATCTCTCATTCTTCGTTTAGAGTCTTCGCTCAAATTAGCACTGAATACATCAAAGTATTGGTCGTATATTTCTTTCTCATGCTTTTCTCTGAAGCTTCTAGATGTAGTCAAATGCATGAACGTCATGAGATCGAAGGCAGGCGGTGTATACCGGATCAACTGGAAGTCGACAATTATAGCGTTGGTGAGAACGTTGTTATCATACTTGAACATCATGTTATTCACCCAGAGATCCTTGTGTATCAGGACATTGAGAGTCCCCTTATACTCCTTTACTGTATCACACGCTACTAAATACTGCTTCGCGAGTTTCTGCTCCAAATCTGGCAAGTTCCGGTAAGACTTGGAGGAGTAGGCTTTGATGAAGTTCGCAGTTAATTTCGCGCAGGATTTTATGAATGGGGAATCGCAAAAGGCTGGTTCATCAAGCAGACTTCCACATTCCTCGTTGCTGTTGTACGGACGGTTGTTGGCAATAGTTTTCTTGGTCTCAAAGTTGGCGATAGCTGCGTGGAAGCGCGCGATGGTGGTGACTGCGAACATCACGTGCTGGTAGTCGAGGGTATGAAGGTAGTGACGGGAGGCGTATCCTTCCACCGCCAGGTCTGGCATTACAATTATTGAATCCGTGTAGATGTAGGCCTTTGGACACCAGGGGTTGGGATCTGGTGGCAAAAAAAAATTTTTCTTTACTTTTAAAGATGCATACGTTCGATGTTTAAGCTTAAAACTACCGATAGTTGCATGCCATACTTTAAACAGTATAAAATACTGACACTACCATGTTTGTACATACTAGAAGTAGCTGTGTTTGTAAAGTTGAACCCAAGTCGTTTTATACGTCTTGCCGATGTAGTTTCACGTAATAGACGCGACAATACCCTACTGTGTCACCAGTCCGCTAAGACAGCACTAATGCGCAAAAGTGTTTACTGCATGGCTCCGGTCATATATGATAAAATACCGAAAAGTTGGAAAGAATCGCCGCTATCGTTATTTAAAAAAAGGCTTCGAAGCTTTCTAACAGTCAAAGCATATTATAGCGTAACAGAATTCTTAAGTGAAAAAAAAATTGAAACTGCTGTTATTAATGTTAAAAAATAAGAATCATGCTTGGTTTTTGTTTTTCTTTGTTTTGTCTAAAGTTTAGTAGATTAGGTTATAATTTTGTAATTTTTGCATGCCTATTGGTAAAATATGGCTGGACCTATTCCCTATATCACCATTGTACTGTACCCATATTTGCAAAATAAAATATCTTTATCTTTAGTTTCAGTTGCGTTGTATATATAAATACTAATTTTATATTTAGGTACTGAAAGTCCAAAGAACATTAGAAAAAAACGAATTAAGAGCAAGATTAGATCTCAAAACGACTGATAACTTTTGGAATAAGTTTCTATTCCGTAGATCGATTATATTGAGAAGCTTCTCTTAATTCAATTCATCAAAGTACCACTAACCAATGTCATCTCGAATCTCATCCAGCACTTGGAACATATACCGTTCCCTCTTAAAATATTTGTTGTTAGCGATGTAGTCCGCTTTGGGCTGGTTGTTCATCGGAATACACTTAATGAAGAGATGGACACTCTTCACCTCGCCGTCCACTGTCACTTGTAGGGTGGCCCTCATGTGGTCTGCGAGGAAACCAGCCAGCCCATCCGTGGCCGCTCTGACGTCACATTCCTTCAGCGACCACACATCTACCCCAATCGCCTGCTTCACAATATGATGCACTTGCTTCTCACTCAAAATATTGTCCAACAAGAAACGTCTGGTATCTTCACCCATCTTAACGTCTTCTAAGTATATTCCTGGGTAAAACTATCGACTACCACACTTTTATCTACAAATAACTGGTTATCTATCGATAATATTTCAAAAAGGATGCACTAAAATAAAAATAGACTTTATGATTTAGGGAATACGAGCTATTACAATGTATTTTGTGCAAATAATATAGATTTTATCGGTTAGACATCATGTAGTATATATCAGATAATATTCTGACAGTTGGCAAATGTTGAATAATACCTCGATAACAGTAAAGGCACACTTACATGATGTCAACCAAAACATTAAAGACACCCCAACGACCCGTAATAGGTCCGCGTGGTGGACCACTCCGAGAAGAGGCCTTTAACCCAGCAGTGGCAATAATGTGCCTACAACCATCCCTAAACACCAACGTCTGCCTTTCGGGCTGCCTTACATGTTTAATCATTCTGTTAGGGTTCAGGGTGGCCATGTTTATTAGGTAGGTACTGTGTATTTCGCAGGAAGCTCTTGCGATTTTATAGTCTACCCGGAGTTGTCGAGTAATTTTACTTAAGAATTAATTTCATTTATTTTATTTTTACTTATAAACACATTCATTCATATACAAATACGCACGGACACACGCATACACACACTTACACATTCACACACAAACATAAAAGCATACACATACTCACACAGCACGTCTAAGATAATGTTTAGTTTAGTTAAATTTATAATTATTAGTAATTTCGTGTTTTTCGTGTTACATTAATTAAATTGTTTATGTTATTTAATTCGAAAAAATATGTTGTGATAATGGTATGATTTAATATTTCTATAATAATTTTTGATTATTTAATATTTTTTTAATTTGAGGCATTTTAATAATTTTATTGGTATTTTTAAAGTATTTTATGTATAACTGAATACTAAATTAATTTCTAATTTAATATTTTCAATTTTCTTTTAACTTTTTATTAATATTATTTCCTATAAACTTAAAATTGTAATTTGACATTAGGACAATATAAAATGGGGTGGGCGCTGACTCCTGTCATACAGGTCCGCCTAGTTCGGGAGTCAGAGGCTTCAATAACTGCTGTATTAAATAATGTCAAGAAAGATTATTTGTATTGTATTATCGTAGAGGGGGTGTTGGGAATCGTTTGCATACTCTTAGTAAAAAAAAACACTGTGATAGTTTATAAATAACTATATTTATGAAACAATATAATATCTCTGGCTACATTGTAAATATTACACGTATCGTATAGATCAGGCGCGCTGTCAGTTTGTGTAACTTTGGCAAGCAGTCGTCGATGTACGTAAGTAATGTATCAAGTATAAATTATGGCAACATTTGGCGGTCGTCGGTTCGGCGACCCTTCGTTTGGTGTAACCAAGTATTTACTAAGAAATATGTCATTTGGAATTATTTTACAGTAATTACACAAATAGCTGCGAAAGGTTCAAATAGGACATCATTCTTTGTTTCAAGGGCGACAAACACATGCCTATAACTTGTGTAAAAGTTTGCAAGTAACTTGCTAGCTATTCTGACTTTCAGCAAACAGAAGTAATTAAGGCATTCAATGCAAGTTACAGGCACGTGTATTTTCACCCTTAGGCTTAGGACGCCGGCCCATCGAGAGCTATTAGCTAGTAGGTATTCCCTACTTCCAAACAAGTGAGCTATTATATTGCCATTTCTAACTAACCTTGTAGATCTAATTGCAGCGTAGCTCTTCTGGATCTACAACACTACCAGTTACTCTCAATGGGACTGCACCTTTACACTCTGCCCGCAAAATACAATACGTAACATTTCGTTGCAGTCGGGTACCGACATGAATGTATGACAGTGAATGGTCCTACAGTTAGCGTCAAGTATCTTTACCGATCTGAAGTAGGTTACAAATGGCTGCGCAATAATAAATCTTATAGCAAAAGAGCAGCGCGCCATATCATGCACATCGTAAAATCTAATTTCAGAGCGGCAAAGTTTTAACTGTATCTGGTATATATATGTCGCAGCCATCTAAGTAAACTAGCCAGCTAATTGGACGCCTAGGCCGTTCATTAAACGCCGGGTTGAACCAGATCGCTGAATTTCGTGTAGTCATTTGGTTACATGGATATTGATGAATTTGTAATATTTGGCTAGGGTGACTAGATAGTTTAAACTCAAATATTTCGCGAAAATTTGCAGAAGACGTATTATTATTTGGTACCTCCATGTACCGTATGGTGACGGACGTAAAGAATTTCACCATCCCATATCTTCCCGTGGGTGTCGTAAGAGGCGACTAAGGTGTCCTTTAGTCGCCAGAGAATGGGCAGCTGCGTTCTCTGTGCACTTTAACAACAAACTGCGATCGCCAACCCGCCTGCCAACCGTGGCGATTGTGGCAAACCCCCCCAAACCTAATGAATAGCACACATAAAAATCGACCCCGAGTGCCCGGCAGCCCACTCGCAGGCAGACACTCGGCTACGGTAGCGGTCGAGGCGATGGCGTGGCAAAGGTTGCGAAGAATAGTTGGAAGAGAGGGGGAAGACTCGATAATCCTCAAATCCAGTAACCTGCTCTATTTCCGAGAGGGTGACCGGCAGTCCCAGGGTGGTGTCGGGTTTATCATCCACAAGTCCCTTGTGAACAACGTGGTGAAGATCGAGAGTGTGTCGACCAGGGTGGCGTACCTTATACTCAGAATATCCCAAAGATATTCGCTGAAGGTCATACAGGTCTACGCCCCGACCTCGGCACACCCCGACGACGAGGTATAGACCATGTATGAGGATATCTCTAAAGCCATGCATGGTTTCAAAACTCACTTCACCGTTGTCATGGGGGACTTCAACGCAAAACTGGGCAAACGAGACGAGGATGAGCTGCAAGTGGGGCAATTTAGAGTTGGACGTCGGAACCACCGGGGTCACCTACTTGCAAAATTGCACACAAGAACGAAAAATAATATTGACGGTTTGCGCTGTTGACGCCATATTTGTTTTGGTGACTACTAGCACCGCAGTGGAAAAAACTGAACTAAATTTAAATCACTTGGCTAAGTCTTGGTCAGTCATCTTTAAAGGGATGCCTTTCCACCAAAGCCAAGTAGTTAAACGTTTAATGTTTCTAGTTCAATTAACTATCGGCCTATGCATCCAATTGTATCCGGCGTTTAATGAATGGCCTAAACGTCCAATTAGCTGGCTAATTTAACCAGATGGCTGCGACATATACATTTATATACAACACAAAAAAAAACCGTCAATTGATTCCACAATTGCCCAAATTGATGCCATGAACATAGATGGGTAAGGCGAGGTAGACTGCACAAAATACTTGGTTCAGCAAACAGTAAGTTAAAAATGCATTCTTTACAAGTAAACGGTCTTAAAACTAAGCTTAATATAATATTTGTAAATAACAGCTGATGTCTAAAATTAAATAAGTAATTCTTTAACAATATAAAGCTTATTGGAAGAGCGTTACATCGGAAGACGGCGATGGCAAACCTTAACTAAACTAATATATCTATAATAATATTTAACCATACTCTGATTTTTTATTTCGTAGACTAAACTGACATTTAGGGGTTGTCACTTTATCGTTACATAAAAATAGTGTCGTATCCTTACTATCATGATTGATCGAAAGTTAATCGAAATGAAAATATTTCACGGCAAAAAAAATATGTTAAGAAACTAGCGGCCCTTATTTAGTTTATACTCATTTATGTCAGACTTCATTTTATCGATCGCATTTATTTCATATTTAACACAATAAAAGTTTATGTACTATGTGTAAGAATGCTGTTATATTTAAATATATTACGTTTATATTCATAAAACATTTATTTACACCAATTAGTAAAATTTAATTGAGGAGTCATGTCACATAGATTCGATGAATCGCTTATGATTGAGACTTACCTACAACACTATGCTCTGCGCTTGCAACATTTAAAAAAAATAAGGTTATTGACAGCTGTCAGTTTAGTCTACGAAATTAAAAATCACAGTATAGGTATATTCGAGAACTATATTTGTGTATAATTGAAATAAGACTCACTTTAAATTGGATTAGCGTAACAATTACCTAACACACTTTGTATTACAATCCGGACGATTATAAGAAAAATCCTAAACTATTATTTCATGTTTGAAGAAATCGTCTGCTTGACAACGTGAATAGCGCAATGAATATAGTTGAATTGGTAATATTTCAATTGTATGTATATTACGCAATTAACAAAAAAAATATGGCGCACAAACATACCTAAATACTTAAATCATAGCTGCAAGCAGTAAAAACATACATAAATTAACCCGTCTGGGTATTCAACATACAAAACGAAACGGCTAGGGCCACTACAAAAAAAAAAGACAATGGTATATTATAAATAAAAAGTCGGACATCTAAAAGGCCAATATTTGAGTAAAGTGCGTCTTATTTCCGGTGGAACCTACTAAGGCACGGCACCGAGGAGTTTGAGCGTCGTGTTTGTAGATGGCGCTAGCGTCGCAAGAGGTCCTTACGGGTATTTTTACTAATTACATTACATTGTCATGTTGAGCAAACTTAACATAACGTTTATAAATATGTCGAGTGTTAGGGCATGTGTAGACTTATTCAACTTGATGAAACTACAAGTGAGTGGAAAATGCTGAACAGATGACTATATACTTGTTGTGTACCGCCGCTAAATCGTCACTGAAAAAAAGTCGCAATACCGTTTGTAAATTGGTGTCGCGTGTGCTGCGGTGTCGTGCAATGAACAAACGGTCCATACAAATATATGGACCTCTGAATCGTGACCACATTCTGTCGTGTCGTGAACAAACGGACTAAGAGGCACTAGCGATATTTCCATGCCAGATCCTTCACATAATAGAAAAATAACACTCAATATTGTACAAACTTGTACATCGTATGTGCACACATGAGCTAACAGTCGTGTCGGCGGTAGCGCCATCTTTGCACGCGCGGCAATGTTTAACATCCCTCATACTGGCAAGACACTTAAGCTTAACTAGACAATACAGCTAAATACTGATTGTATTTATGAGTTTGATATGGTGACGAATGGTCAATTGATACTCAAATTCAAGAGAAACGGCGTAAAGAACGGTCCAAAAAAAACAACTATTTGTCCAGCAGCCTAATTGCAGAAATACGCATCGCGTCTTTCATCTCTCATGTGATTAGTCGATTGACGGCGTTCAAACCAATTGCCTTGCCGAATCCACTTACGCAATTCGGCTGCAGGTCACGGTATATCTCGGAGGAGCTATTTAAAGAATGATGGACACTTCTGCCGGTCCCGTGTAAACGAATCTAAGTTATTCCACGCGACAGCTCTATTTATACGACGACATCTCTCTGAGGCCCTGCAGTACTGAGATACTTTATGTACCTACGTTAAGTACCTTAAATTTAAAGTATTTTCATCGTATTTATATTATGCCTGACCTATAGTATACAATGACTGAAAAGTAATACCTAGTTATAGGCTTATTTTTAACCGACTTTCCAAAAAGGAGGAGGTTCTATGTTCGGCTGTAAGTGCGGTTCCGCACTGATCCGTTCTGAATCAATTTTTTTTGTTCTGCGTTCTATCAGAATTAGGAATGTTCTTTATTATGTATGACGGATAGAGTTCGGATTTAGTGCGCCACCCGTCTTACAAGTAGTACTACGATTATTTCGGACCGACCTTTCTCTGATTACGATCGGATGTAGTGCGGATCTACCTGTTTTTTCATATAAAGCTTAAATGCATATACAAATCAAAATTATTCGACACAATTCGTGACCATATCAAAACGGAATAACTTAACTTTAACATGTCTATATAACATTACATGTAATATAACGAATATATTTCAGTCTCTTATGTATAATACAGCTACCAATAGTATATAACATGTAAAGGAAGACTCATTGTGTCTTATTGCGTCAAATGGAAGACGAGGAAATATATTTAGAGATATATTCTCTTTCAAATACCCAAAATGGGGAATAGAAAAATGTATATAATGTATAAACAGGATTTATAGAAAATTCTAGCTACCTAAACAATTGCTTAATGTTCAAAAAAAGCAGTGTCAATTCCGTCGAGTGTACTTGTAGGAATTGAAATAATACATTTTGCAATTTGTGTATAAGTAAAAATATCATATCGTTATTTAGTATAGCACTGATCTTTTGTTTAAATGCAGATTTACCGAAGCAGTCAAAATTGGTTTTTAAATAATTACTATTTAGTAGATTATTTATAATTATCAATACGAGAAGTGTCACTTTATTCGTATAATTCGAGTTTTGTAAATAAATATCTTAATTAAAAAAGGTGATAGTGTTTTTCTCTCCCATTTAGAGAAATCATTTTTGATAATTTCACATAAAACGGCTGTTTCTGTTAAGATTGTATAGTTATTCATCAGTGGTTTAATATAGGCAGTGTGTTAACATCGCAGTATTAAGGGCGATGCCATCCATGCGTAGTGTCGCCGAGTGTATACCATAGACATTCAGTGGCGTCGCTGTACGCTACCACGTGCGTCAGTCGTGCAGCGGCGGCGGCTGCGGCAGCAGCGCGTGCAGGCGCGCCAGCGAGTGGCGCAGCAGGCGCTCGGGCTGCGCGGGCGCCGCGTAGTGCGCGGGCGAGGCGGGCGGCGGCGGCACGCGCCACGCCACCACGTGCTCGCGCCCCGTGGTCACAGACGTCAGTCGTACAGCGGCGGCGGCTGCGGCAGCAGCGCGTGCAGGCGCGCCAGCGAGTGGCGCAGCAGGCGCTCGGGCTGCGCGGGCGCCGCGTAGTGCGCGGGCGAGGCGGGCGGCGGCGGCACGCGCCACGCCACCACGTGCTCGCGCCCCGTGGTCACGGACGTCAGTCGTACAGCGGCGGCGGCTGCGGCAGCAGCGCGTGCAGGCGCGCCAGCGAGTGGCGCAGCAGGCGCTCGGGCTGCGCGGGCGCCGCGTAGTGCGCGGGCGAGGCGGGCGGCGGCGGCACGCGCCACGCCACCACGTGCTCGCGCCCCGTGGTCACGGACGTCAGTCGTACAGCGGCGGCGGCTGCGGCAGCAGCGCGTGCAGGCGCGCCAGCGAGTGGCGCAGCAGGCGCTCGGGCTGCGCGGGCGCCGCGTAGTGCGCGGGCGAGGCGGGCGGCGGCGGCACGCGCCACGCCACCACGTGCTCGCGCCCCGTGGTCACGGACGTCAGTCGTACAGCGGCGGCGGCTGCGGCAGCAGCGCGTGCAGGCGCGCCAGCGAGTGGCGCAGCAGGCGCTCGGGCTGCGCGGGCGCCGCGTAGTGCGCGGGCGAGGCGGGCGGCGGCGGCACGCGCCACGCCACCACGTGCTCGCGCCCCGTGGTCACGGACGTCAGTCGTACAGCGGCGGCGGCTGCGGCAGCAGCGCGTGCAGGCGCGCCAGCGAGTGGCGCAGCAGGCGCTCGGGCTGCGCGGGCGCCGCGTAGTGCGCGGGCGAGGCGGGCGGCGGCGGCACGCGCCACGCCACCACGTGCTCGCGCCCCGTGGTCACGGACGTCAGTCGTACAGCGGCGGCGGCTGCGGCAGCAGCGCGTGCAGGCGCGCCAGCGAGTGGCGCAGCAGGCGCTCGGGCTGCGCGGGCGCCGCGTAGTGCGCGGGCGAGGCGGGCGGCGGCGGCACGCGCCACGCCACCACGTGCTCGCGCCCCGTGGTCACGGACGTCAGTCGTACAGCGGCGGCGGCTGCGGCAGCAGCGCGTGCAGGCGCGCCAGCGAGTGGCGCAGCAGGCGCTCGGGCTGCGCGGGCGCCGCGTAGTGCGCGGGCGAGGCGGGCGGCGGCGGCACGCGCCACGCCACCACGTGCTCACGCCCCGTGGTCACGGACGCGCACACCGTGAACAGCACGCCGCGCTCCCACGCCACGCGCAGCGCCGACAGCACCTGGGAGATACGACTCATTCACTGGGACTGCTACATCAAAGGTCACCAAATGGCGGACCACGGTTCGAATGCGAACCGCCGACTTATTTTGTGTGGACCTTAATATTAATCAGTGCAATCAAGTTTCGGAGTAGACTACACCGATGAATATCTGACAATAGCCTACACTAACTTTGGACGAATAGTTCAAGACAAAATAGTAGTTTATGCAATGGTCATATAATAGGGGTTGCAAACACTCGCGTGTTAATATTATCACATTCGGCTTCGCCTCATGTGATAAACCCACGCTCGTGTTTTCATACCTAATTATATGCCGTTACATAAACTACTATTTTGTCTTGAACTATTCGTCCAGAGTTTGGAAGTTGCCACAAATATGGGTCTAAACTTACCATAACACGCCTATATTCCTCGAAAAGTTGTCCAAAAGTGCACTACAGTAAACCTACATTTCGCCAGCTATGTTTCTGTTCGAAACGAAAATGTTTCGTTCCTTCCTATTTTATTTTGTTGCAACACTTGTCAGCTCGCTGTCATTTTGAATTGACAGTTCTCGACTGAGCTTGGAGTTGACAGTTAACATAACTCGGAAAAAACGTCGTGATCCGAGAAGTGGTATCGTGGTCCACCGATGCTTGTGTTTTTGTGTATATTTCGCGTAATTTCAGCGAGGTTATTTTGGCAGAAGGTATCCAGGTATCTGCAGGGAATCTTTGCCCCAAACAACCTTTATTATATATATATTTTCCTCTATAACCCTCGACCGGACACGGGATTGACCAGGAGCCCACCAGGGGAACAAACGTGAGTATTATTTGTAAGTTGTGCAGTTAGATACCACTGTCCACCTGTCTGACAGATACCAGTATCATAAGGAACAGACCCCTAGTGACCGCTGCTGCGTATCGCAGTTTCGCGGGTATAGACCTGGTAGGATTCAAAAGTCGCAGCGTTGCTATGGGCCCCAGCGTTGCTCATTGGCTTTGTGATCCGAAGGCCTGTACTAAACAGTTTCAATCCCATATAATAAAGACGAACCTATTGTAATGATGTTTACTGGTGAAGTTATTTTTACCCGACTGCCGAAGAAGAGTAAAGTGTTTATCAGTCTATGTATGTACCTATGCTTGTTCCTATGTGGCGTTCAAATGTCATCATAATGACAATCTTGATATTAAATATTTTCCACTGGATATAAATTTCCTCTAAGCATTGATATACCGACTGGTCCATGACAATAAATTACATTTAACATTACTAATGTTAATATATCTCATCCGATATAGCTCAAGAAAAGAACACTTGCAATATTTTGGGAGAAGCCTTTCCCCAGTAGGTAGTGAGACAGTATACTCGTATAGAAACATAGTTTAGAGAGTTATAGTTTAGAGTTTCTTGCCCGTTCTTCTCCATACAGATCTACGCCTTGGAATGGGCATCTACGGTACTTTCACAGTTATTATGTCTTGTGACTGGGACTGTAGCACCATAATTTTGTAATATTTTATTTTGTCTTTTGACAATTCAAAAGTGCCTGTAACTGGCCTACTTGAAATAAAGTGCTTTGAGTTTGACTTTGATAAAAAGAAAATATTAGTCTAAATGATCATTTTATAACAAATCGACCGCAGTCTCAAAACAATACGATCTACCTCACGGTAACCCTTAAAACAATTTAGACTTTGGTTAGCACGTTTAGCGGTAAGTTTTTTATTTTTCAATTGAATATATTGAATTTCCTTGACAAAAGTTGTTCATTTCCTAAGGCAGAAACAATTTTTAAAATATGACTACCCATTTCTGTTACAGCATGTATAAACCAGCAAGTTGTGTCGTGTGTGTCGTACTCGTACCTGTCGTCCGAGCTGCGTGTCGGGCAGCACGGTGTGGCGCGGGAAGCCCACCGCGTAGTACGGCGCGCCCGGCGCCGGGTGCTGGGCGCCCTGGCGGCCCGACTGGAAGCTGGGACATCTCAACATGTTAAAACGTACAATACAGACATAATAGTATCGTGAAAGACTGGTGACCAGCAAATAATAATAAGATTCAGCTCACGCCGAGACGCAACGCGACTAAACGTTGCTTGAAGAGGCCAGGCGCACCGTGAAGCGGCGTGCTGGTGTCGGCTCGGCTCGCCCAGCACACCGAGTAACATCACTAAGTCGTGGTGCGTCTCCGAAGTAAGCGCGATTCCGCGTAGTGTAATCGAATTCTCTTAACAAAACGTGCACCTTTTTGTAAAAAAATGCGCGCGTAGCATCTTGGTGTAAGCTGGCCCTAACTGGAATGCTCTGGGTCGCCGATAGAACCAGAGCATGTTTTTTTTTTGTGGTTTTCGGGGGTACTAATGAAAATGAGATTAAAACATGCCCGGTATAATATGTGACTGGTAGTATAGTGTACGTACTTGTATGTGACGAGTATGGAGGAAGTGCAGTGCGGCTGTTGGGGCAGAGCGACGGGCTGCAGCGCCCACGCCATGCTGCCCCGCGGCTGCTCCCCCGCCTCGCACGGGGTAGGAGTGCGGCCGTACATGCGCCCGCACACCATGCACTCGATGTACAGCGGCTCCTGCAGTACACACGTTTATATCGTTACTATTCAGACTTACAACAATAGAAAAGTAGCAAAAGTAGTTCCTGATTGTAAAGGGGTCTTGACAAGTATTCATGAAGCCGGTGACGTCATCCTAAGCCCGTCAACCTTTCATTCGACGTGGCTCTACACCGCTATAATACTCACAACGAATCTTTGTGTCTCTGAATTGGCTGCAAGACCCTGCGCAGTAGCTTATTTTTGTCAATGTTTAAGGTGTAGATAGCATTGTATAACTGTATCTTTCACTCGCTTATGTTTTTGCATCGTCCTAGCTCGCTTACTCTATGCAGTATACTCGATAACAAACTGTTTCTTGCGCAAAGATTGGCAGCGCCAATTTCAGAGACACAAAGTTTCGCTGTGAATATTATATGAACTGCCGATCGTACGAGCGATGGCTACGCTAGATTCCATGTGCTTTTCTAATAAATAAGTACGGATGTGGGCATTAAGTTTAGTTACCGATTATTACCGATAGCCCGAAGATTAGCGAAACGTATGTAGTAGGCAGGGCACATTACACGCAGAACGAATGGTCGATGGGGCCGAAAACACAACACAAATATACAAACAGTATGGAAACTAAGCCTCCATTGAAGCAATAGAGTTGTAACTTTTAATATTGCTTTTTTTATTTTTTTTTGTATAACATATTTGTTCTGTAGTGATTAATCAATCGAATTGAAATAACTAGCTTACAAATATAATTTAAATAGGTAATATCATGGCTTCGTTTAATTTCAGCAAAAGATGACAGTTTAAAACACGGAAAACAGTTTCATATTAACATCCAACAACTTGTAGAACTGTAGATCTTTAACTTTGTCATTACGGCGTAACCTTTTACAAGTTTTGGCCGCAGCGTACGCGAGCCGCGCTGGACGAACACGTTACGTGCGCTCGGCGCGCGCGCGGTACACGCGGAGATAAACTTACACGTGACCACTCGTCTCTCTACTCTCTACTGACAGCACCGCGAATCCTGCTTAGGAACTCATCGGTGCGCATGTTTGTGTGAGTGTGCCGTTTTGAGCGTTTGTAGGTAGTTTCCATACTGTTTGTATATTTATACTGTGCGCTGCAAGTCGATGAACTAGGTAAACCAATGATCTGGTGAGGGCGGCGGAAGTACGCTGGATGTGAGATGCACGGGCCCGGTCATTGTGGCGATACTTGGCGGAGGCCTATATTCAGCAGTGGACGTGTTTCAGCTGAAATGATGTCTGTATTTATATGTCCCACCTGGCTGGCCCGCAACCTTTCCAGCTGTCGGTTGAGGCAGTGCAGGTGCAGCATGTGCTGGCAGCCCGTGAGCGCCACGGCCGGCGCCGCGCACGCGTCCAGGGGCGTGAGGCAGGCGGGGCACAGCGCGCCCCACTGCGGACACGCCACTGCGCGCACCCACACGCACACCTGCGACGACGCCTCGTCCACGCCTGGAGAAACCACAACGTATAATTAAGAAGAGTTACCATTTTGTTTTTTACTACTGTACTGATTGCTTTAAAAATCGATATCTGAGAATCCACACTTATTCGTAATACGAATCTGAAGTTAGAATTGAGAAAAATGGCAACCACATTTTTTTGGCGGTTTGCTTTTAAAATGGATCTTAGGATCCACAAGCATTCTAATTACGAATTCGATGTCGGAATTAAGAAATGAAGCTACTATTTTTTGGTAGCTCGCTTTCAAAATTGATATCTGAGGAACCTTGTTCATGTAGGCATACAACCTCCTTGCGCATAAAATACTCGATACAAACTCCATGTGCAATGAATATTCGACTTTCAAACTTCTTCATCGATTTAATTTTCAATTTGTTAATATTTAGGATTTTAATAATGATTTTGATTTTAGTCTGGGATGTTTAGTGAATACTTATTTGGATTGATATTCTAATATTAATTGCATTGGTGTTTAATTAATTATAATAGCTGTCCCACACGGCTTCGCTCCCGTCAACTGGCTACGTACCTACCCTACAGCTACCCTACGCCTACCCTACACCTACTCTACACTTACCCTACGCCTACCCTACACCTACCCTACACCTACCCTACGCCTACCCTACTTCTTTCCCGTTTTTGCAACATTTTTCATTTATGCTCCACTCCTATTTGTTGTGGCGTGATGTTATATAGCCTATAACCTTCCTCGATAAATGGACTATCTAACACAAAAAGAATTTTCAATTCCAACCAGTAGTTCCTGAGATTACCCTCTACATACAAACTTACAAACATACAAACTTACAAATTTTACCTTTTTATAATATTAGTATAGAAGTATAGATTATGTAAAGTAACGGACATGGTCACTGGGTCCCTGAAACACAGATGCTGTTACCTAGCTCAGCTTCAAATTACAAAACATGTGATTTTTTTTTTGTAAATTTTGAAGGTAATAAAACATTTATTTACTATTATTCCTTGTGTTTTTCGCTTTTATCTTTCTTTTTCATGTATGTCATAGTATAAAATATAGTATGCAACTCTTGAATAAAACGAATTTATATCGAGGGCCATGAATCACTCGCGTCGCTGAGGATTCTAACACTTGAATCACTTGCATACATGAATCACTCCCTACGGTCGTGATTCAGTTATTAGAATCCTTCACTTGTTCGTGATTTATCTATGGCCCTCGCTTTAAATCCGGCCTTTATTCACTAGTTGCATAATATACTATTATTTTATCTAGATATCAGATATCCATATCCTTAGTCGATGAAATAAGGAAAAACTGTGTCAGCACTCACCCACGATGCTGCCGTCGGAGACAGGCATGTCGGTGTTGTTGTGCGCGGGCGCAGGCGCAGGCGCAGGCGCAGGCGCGGGCGAGTCGAACACGTCGTCGCTGCTGCCGCTGCAGTTCAGCAGCTCGCCCACCGAAGCTTGCTGCACAAACGTACATCATGTTACATGTTACAAGTTCCAAGACAAGGTAGCGCCATCTCTTGGCAAGAAAAGGCATCATCTTTAGGCGAATAAAAGAAATGATCTTCTCGAAGGAAGAACATTCTAAAGAGTTCTAGTCCCGTTGACACGATCAGAGTCTGAAACGACCGAGTGGACTCGGATACCTACTCGGATGCAACTCAACCCATAACTCGAGGGCACTCGGACGACGGCGTCCGATCCGTGCAGACTCGGGTCACGTTCTACTTTTCAGAGCTAGCTCGGATCCGAGTATCCAAACAAAATGCCTGATAATAATAATACGCACAGTAATAAACGTCTCTTGCGATAAAAAAAGTGGTCAGAGCGAGATACAACCAGATTTGTAGAACTGTAGGGAGTAGAAGAGGTTCTAAAAATGATCTGAGTGAACTATGGTACAGGTACCGTCACGTAAAAAGAACGCTGGCCTTGAATCTGCGCACTCAGCGATTTATCGATCAAACTGGTGGTATGAAGGGGGCGCGACGGGGGCATGCTACGCCAGTGTTTCTGTGCGCGCACGCTATTGGTTCGTCAGTTGAGCCATGCTTCCCGCGCAGAGATGACGCTTTGTTCGCTCCCAAAATACAGTCGCACACACAACTTTCTTTGCCCGACGATGGTTTTAAAAATGAAGGAAAGAAAAATGATTTATAGTATTTATTGTTTTATGAAGAAAGAAGTTGAGAAAGGAGCAGTTTATAATTTATAATGATAAGATATTTATATATTTATAATAACACGATCGAAATAAAATATAAACCTTAAGTAAACATTATCTAATTTAAATCCAGCCTCTTCCAAAGTAAGTAGCTAGTAAGTACCTATTATGACTCTACAATAAAACAAATACTCTTATATTATAAAACAATATCCTAGTACTTTAGAACGCGATTGTACCCATGCGCAGATACATTCCCCGCCACTGTCCCTCAGCGTTCTTTTAACGTGACGGGACCTGTAATATCAACAGCAATCCTAGTACACTCGTATGAAGCTCGAACCGGGTAATTGAATATCGCTTGCGATTAATTGGTGGGCGACTCTACCGTGAGTCAGTTTTCGATTTGAAATCGATCCAGAGCGATTCAACAGTGAAATAGTGCGAGGAAATAAATTTAGGGTGATAACTATTAGTGAAATACAGTGTGACAAATTAAAATGAAGTACATGAATAATTTATCCCTTTTATTAGGGAACATTTTAGGTTGTGAACGGAAGGTGTTTTGGGGGCTCTCCTATATATTAAGGATGTTCATAAAGTGCTGATTGTCAGCACAATTAGAATATATCTAGCCCACCTGCAAGCTCTCCTTGCTCTCGTGGCTGAGGTAGGTGGACACGGTGTCGACACTGTGTCGCCGGCCCGAGCGCGTGCTGCTACACTCCGTGTCGGTGTGTCGTTGTTCCTCCGCCAGCTCTTCCTTAATGTGCTTGTTGCTTTCCACCACGGCCGCGGTTTGCTTGTTGTTGTGACCTGATGAAAGTGGGTTATAAATCTGTATTTCCAAAATATGGACCGCACGGGGCCTGACACTCGATTTCTGGGACAGTTTTTTCATTCAAATTATAAACGAAACCCGAATTAAACGTAAGTCTAGTGATGTAATTGACTGTTAAAAAATCATTAAGCCAATCACAGTATACCATATGAATGTGCTTGATATTTAGTCACATTAATATTGCGTCAATTTTCGTTACATAAACTGGGTGTTAGTGTAGTTGGGTATTGCTAGGGTGGAAGGGAACGAAAATTCAATTATAGGGTTGATTTTTGCTTGATATCGAAACTTACTGAATATATTCAAGTTGTGCAGTATCTGCCTAGCTAGCCCCGGCTTGCGGTCCCGGTCCCGGTCCCGGGGGGAGGCACTGCGGGCGCCCGGGCGCGGCGCGGGGCCGCCGGCCAGCGAGTGGCTCGCGTGCAGCGACTGCACCGAGTGCACGCTGGAGCCTGTGAGCTGCTGCGGGATGCGCGGCCGGCGACCTGCGGGAAGGGGCGAGATTATTCAAAAATTAAGTTTATCCAGAGCTTCAGTATAGAACTATGTGCTTTCCCAGAAACTACAATTAAGTCTAGAGCTGCATCATTTATTATGAATTTGAATTTATCACCTTTACAAGGATCCCCAACTTTTTGGCAGCAAGCTGAGCCTTTGCCTCAATTTATGGGCGAAAATTGAGAGTCGATGACAACGTAACGCCAAGAAGCTCAAGAAGGTCCGTTATTTGCACGGTTTCACCACGAAAAGTTGGCGCATGTTTTAGCGGAAAAAGATACGCATGGGTTTTAGCAGAATTAAACCTGACCAGATTGCCATCGCCCCATTCGGAAACTGCCTGCAAGGACAGGTTCAAATGATCTACCATGGTCTGGTCGAAGAGACAAGATCTGCGGCCTAGTAGCCCGTGCGTTTGACAAGTATTTCTCAACAACAGTGCTGTCGTTCGTCTGCATACCCAAAGGTATTAGCAGATTATTTATGTGCAGCAAGAATAAAGTTGCTGAGTGTACCGACCCCTGATGGACCCCGGCATTAATATCCAATTGGTCTGACGAGCAGCCATCGATAACCACTCGAATCGACCGATCTCTCAGGATACTACCCAGTACGTCGCATTAAGGTTACACAAGTCGACGGCACGAACTATTTTGTGCGCGGGGTTCAAATGCCTGCTATCTCATCCGACAACTCGTGCGGAAGAGATAGATGCTGTGATGAGCAGTAAGAAACTAGTTCGCAACGTACGAATTAGCACTTTTGCAAGTTTGTAGCGAAATGGATGATGATTTAGGACGAAAACGAGCGCGAGGAAATTTTATAAACAGACCTTTGGGTGTCTAGATATCATGAAAAAACGACTAAATGTAGATTTTCAAAATAAAATTATTTGCATTTTTGAACTACTAATCTATCCCTGTATGGAGGCCGTTTTGCAATATTCCTTCTTCTTATGGTATTTATTGCCGCCCAAAGATGCGTTAAAATTAGTGTTGAAATATGAAACTTTCGACGCTCATAACTTTTAAACATTTTTCTTTTTTACTTTTTTGTTTCAATATATGATAATGATGAGACTAATTGATATCAATTTTAATTTTGGAATAATCCCTAGACTACGTTTGTATGGAAGAATTAACGACTAGTATAACCTTAAGAGGGAACTCTATTGGGCCTTTCTCCATACAAAAACATTGTGCTGCTTTCTTCGTGGATAATGCCTCTAGAACAATGTTTTTTTTACCATAAAATCTAGGTCTAATTAATACGTTCCCCTATCATTTGCTTTTTACCATAACATAATCAGTAAAAGAAATATGACAATCCAAAAACCCGAAAAAAATCCCGTTCTTACCGCCATATTCAGACGACTTTCAGACAAAATTTATAAAATTTTAACTAAAAAGAAAATGATAGAAGCATAAATATACTTTATACCAGTCCCCTTCTAAAAAGCTTATTTTATTCACTGAAAACAGTGAATAAAAAGCACTTTCACTCACTGTTTTGGTGTTTGAATTTAGAACACACCAATATATATTCGACGTCCATCTCAATGCTATACAACCTCCTTGCGCATAAAATACTCGATACAAACTCCTTGTGCAAAGAATATTCGACTTTCAAACTTCTTCATCGATTTCATTTTCAGTTTGTTAATATTTAGGATTTCAATAATGATTTTCATGATTTTGATTTTAGTCTGGGATGTTTAGTGAATACTTATTTGGATTGTAATTCTAATATTAATTGCATTGGTGTTTAATTAATTATAATTATGTAACGTAACGGAGGTGGTCACTGGCCCCTGGAACACAGATGCTGTTACCTAGCTCAGCTTCAATTTACAAAAATGTGAAAACCTGACTTTTTTTTTTTTTTTGTAAATTTTGTAGGTAACAAAACATTTATTTATTATTATTCCTTGTGCTTTTCGCTTAAATCTTTCTTTTTCTCGTAGTCATGGTATAAAATATAGTATGCAACTCTTGAACAAAACGGATATATATCGAGGGCCATGAATCACTCGCGTCGCTCAGGTTTCTAACACTTGAATCACTCGCTATGCTCGTGATTCAGTTGATAGAATCCTTTACTTGTTCGTGATTCATCTATGGCCCTCGCTTTAAAACCGTCCTTTATTCACTAGTTGCATAATATACTATTTTCTCTAAATTTAGATATAAGAATTTTTAGATCTGCAGTTGTCCCTTTCGCACTTTACGGCAGGAGGTTGGAGGTGAGGGAGGGTAAGGCTTACACGTACACTAATAGGGAAGTGGTAATTTTCGGTATTTTTATCGATACTCTAGTGATATACACCGATGTCGATATTTAAACTATACAATGATTTTATTTATTAAATCGTGTGATTGTAAGTATTACTTTTAATTGTTGAAGGCACTTATTGAATGATTATCTTAAGTATGCATGAGAACTGGAAAGTGCAGTTGCGATTGCACTATCACAAGTTGTTAGGAAAATTAAGCCAGGGTCCAGAATAATGATAGGTACAGACCAACCGAACGAACTAACAAATGTTGTTGAAAAGAAATCGCAGATTTTTGCTATTATTATAGATAGGCTCGCGCTTGACCACTATCTCACCTGATGCTTACCTTGTACCGATGACGCATCGCTGTACGTCTTATAGTCCGATGATGAACCGGGCTAGACGGAATTAGATCATGCAATTCCATCGCAAAATCCCCGAAATGCAACCAATAAAAAACCGACAAGCTGGCAACTCTGCGACGATGTTCAAGGCTCTGGAGCTTTGTCTCGACCAGTGCCTCATTGCCAGTGGCTTTTTTAAGCGGAGAAAAGACACGCCTATGTTTGAGCAGCATTGAAGTTTACCAGATTGGCATTGCCCCAATCGGAGACTGCCTCTAAGGACAAGCTCAAACGCCACTCCACCATGGCCTCACTTCAGATGTGAATGGCATACGCTAGAAGATCCCCAGTAGACGGATTTCGGTGGAAGCCGTATTGACGGTCACTAAGGATGTCGTTAGCTTCTAGGTATGCCAGAAGTTTACTATTAAGTACACGTACAGAGATGGGTCTTGGCCGGGTCAGCTCGAATGCCCTTCTCTTGCACGGGCTGTACGTTGGCTTGCTTTCAAGCATTCGAAATTTCCAATCTCATACGAAAGGCGAAACAGGCGTGTCATGATTGGAGATAATTCAGGCGCACAGGTTCTAAGAACAATTGCTGGAATACGTAGGGGCCGCTAGCCTTATTCGCGTCGAGGTTGCGCAGAACACCTTTTTTTTCGGAGGTTACCCAGCACCCTAAGTACGTCCTTTTGATGGATGCAAATGTCTGACATACTCGTCTCGTAAACACGTCTCGGTAAAGGAGGAGAGCGCGAGCCACCGTCAATCTCTAGGTGATGGTAGATTGCATCAAGGTTGTAGTGTAGTCCTCTGTTGTTACAGAGGTGCACCTTATAATAATATAACAGTGAATGCTGCCGCTGTACAGCCTTTTTTTCTTCTGTTCCTTGCCATAGTTGAGAGTGAAGGAAAGAAAGAAAGAAAGAAGAAGGAAGTGAGGTGTGGTTCCATGCTGGCAACCCACAGAAACACGCCGACAGGACGCCATCATTGGGCGACTGGTCTGGAGACTGCGGGGACGCCCGAGCTCCCCCGGAAATGACCATCGGGCACTGTCTTCTGGTTGCCACGGCTAGGCCGCTTGGCGGTATGTCTTTGCCCGGTATGTGGTCACAAGTTTTCGGTCGAAACCTACCACCAGTATGTCACCTGATTAGCACCATCCAAGGACCACGTGTAGGGATTCAAAACGCTTATTTTCCTACGGACGCGGGTGACTCGGCCCTCAAAATGATTGCTCTGATGTACTTAATCGTACGCTCACCTTACGTCCTGTCTGCTGATTTGCATTCTTTCGGTTGGTCTTATATCCAGCATCATGCAAACTAAATTTTGATTTCTTGTAAAGCAGATACTTTTAAAATGTTTATGAATTTTGGAGAAGTGGGTTTTATTTAAATACCCACAGGTATTTAAATTAAAACATAGAATTTTAAATTAAAACAAAAAAAAAAAACAACGCCTCACGCCAGTGCATTAATAAATTGGACAAAAAAAAATTTAAACAAGCTAAATGATTTTAGTGTTGAAAACCAATATTTTCAGCAAAGTCGGGGGACCTGTAAAAAACTACGCCAAGGAAGCGTCCCCCGACTGCAAGGTAGGAGTGTTATCAAATGAATTATTTTTTATTTCATACGTTTTAGTGATAAAAAGCGAACTCATCATATCATATCAGCCGAAAGACGTCCACTGCTGGACATAGGCCTCCCCCAAGCGTCGCCACATTGACCGGTCCCGTGCGTCCCGCAACCAGCGGATTCCTGCAACCTTCACCAGGTCATCGGTCCACCTGGTGGGAGGCCTTCCAACGCAACGTCTTCCGGTTCGCGGTCGCCACTCCAGAACCTTTCTGCCCCATCGGCCATCCGTTCTGCGAGCAATGTGCCCTGCCCACTGCCACTTAAGTTTGGCAATTCTTCGGGCTATGACGGTAACCCTGGTTCTCTTACGGATCTCAACATTTCTGATTCGATCACGCAAGGAAACGCCGAGCATAGCCCTCTCCATTGCCCTTTGAGTGACTGTAAGCTTTCTGATAAGGCCCATTGTTAGCGACCACGTCTCAGAGCCATATGTCATCACTGGCAACACACACTGGTCATAGACTTTTGTCTTGAGACACTGTGGTAAGTTGGACGAGAAGACACCGCGCAACTTCCCGAACGCTGCCCAGCCGAGTCGGATTCGACGGTTGACATCTTTCTCGAAATTGGCCCTACCCAACTGGATCGTTTGTCCCAGGTAGACATAGTTGTCCACAACTTCGAGTGTAGAGTCTCCAACCTTGATAGGAATGGGTGTAACCACAGAACAGAGAAGACAGTAGAAATCGCATATAGCTTTATTAGTATCGGAACCAGCGTACCCAAACTCACACATATACAGATTAATTGTATTTCATAACACTAAGAAATCTTTGGTGTGATTGGTAGTTTAATTTTTAGATGAAAGTAGAAAATATGTCAGTCGTCGCTTATTTGAAAATAAACCACAGCTTTATGACAATAGAGTTGGTTTATTGTCTACTCTTTTTGAGTATTTATTACTTTTTTCGTTTAAAGCGCACACGGAATAGTTTAATGAGCAAGTTACGCTACCCGCCGCTAGATGTCACTATAATAAATTTATTTAATTTAAAGCCGTATTTCGTTACCGATAAGATTTATATTTGCGAAATGAGGTCATTACTACTCGTCCTCCTGTAGTGATGTACCACGGTCGTTGACTTATTTATCGACATTCCGTATTATTTTCAAACAAAATACAGTTTAATTTAAAAAAAAAACGTTGCCCCACACTAGGAATTTCTCCTGTATCGTGGGTGCGTTTACAAACATATAATTTCACATACACAAACACCCAGAGCCGGAACAACTATTTGTAGATCATACAAATATTTATTCCGTGCGGGAATCGAACCCGCGATACGCAGCGCAGCAGTCAATCGCTCAACCACTGCGCCAACCGTGCGCCCAATAACTAGAGTCGATAAATATTATTATGTTTTTAATCAAGTTTTATATAAATTTATTCCAATACTTACGATTTATAGAAAGTATTATTAAGATATTTTATGGTAAACTACTGATCCGATTTTGAAAATGATTCTATTGATACAAAGATGGGCGTATCTATGTGTTTTTGTTCTATCAATAGAATTATAGAATACAATACTCTTTATTATGTACACCATATACGTTACAGAAAGTATAGACGAAGAAAACATTACACTGGGTGGCACAATGGGCGGCCTTAAGGCCTTATCGCTAAAAGTGATCTTTTCAAGACAACCTTTCCATGGATTTAAAAAATGAAAGGAAAGACAGTACTGTACGTAGTCTTTGGTGTACTATTATTAATTACAAGCTGTGACCGCGGCTTCGCTCCCGTCATCTGTTTGCCAACCCTACCCTACTTACCTTCCTGCCTACCCTACTTACCTACCGACCATATTTGTTTCTATAGTAATCAATCTTTCGCGGAGAATCTTAACACCGTGATTCAGAAAAAGCCATCTATCGAATATCGAGTTCAACTCTCCAAGTTTCTGAATTGCGCGTGTTGTGATAATTTAACTTCTTGAACAGTTTAAATTCATCTAACTTTTGATAGAGTGAACCGATTGCGATGACACAAAAACTAAGTAATTCTTCAAGTTACGCACAATGTTTATGTATAAAAGTTATTTACATTGGTTTCGTACATGTCACGTGATGCGTGCACAAATAAACAGACAAACAGACAAAAATTCCAAAAATGCCGGAAATAGGTTCTGTTGGTTATCCTTTAACACACTGGCTATTTTTTGGCAATATTTTCGATGTACAAAAAATACTTTTCTACAGATTTATTATATGTATTGATGATTGATGATGATGATGCGATAGACTACACTACAAATGCAATACGTCCTACTGATATGGGAAGCTTACGCTTTCGCCTGCGGCTACACTCTTATTATGATTAGCTTGACTAACTTCCTTAATGAACTGATGAAATTTAGGTCTATACACCAGTAGATCTTAAATTTCAGACTAACACATAAGCCAGTTTTTAACTGACTTAAAAAAATAAGGAGGTTCTATATTCATGTGTTATTATTATTACACTTTGTTGGTTTTGAAGCATCGACCATATGGCCTCTAGACGCCTAACAACAGGCGAGCGATGTCTGTCAACACATATGACTAAAATAATCATATACTGGTAATATAGGTCGCCACTCGACAATTTCGAATTAGTAGCGACCACTTCCGTGAGCCGTAAACACTGCCGCGTCAGGCAATTACAAATTGGTAAAATAAATATTATAATGGCCCCGTGTACCGTACGTTGGTGTGGTAACAACAGCCAGAACTCGAGTTTCCCGAAAAATGGCATAACATTTCATCGGTAAGTTAATAGTTACATAATCATAATCAGATTTATTTTCTGATATTATTTATCGGAGTTCATTTTGTACTGGTCATTATTGTAGGTGTAAACTGCAACAGCACAAATTTTGTCGCGCTCGTTGATGTCTTTTGTGTTTTCGTCTCTTTCTTTTTAATGTACTTTTTTATCTATCTCTTTTCCTCTATAATTTGGTACGCAAAACTAGTGATGCACCATATTCTATGACCAAATCTGTTATAGATAAAACTAGAAACCTACATACAATTATACAAAAAGAGACATTAAATTAAATAGTTTATTATTTGTTAAATTAATTGTGAAACGAATAATGATTTGTATAGTGGTTGAAAATGATTAGTATAGTGGTGATTTTTATTGCACAAAAAATACGTGAATTCTCTTAGAAAATTTTTCTCTTACGGAGAAAAGGCCTCTGTTCCAGCAGTGGAAATATTGTTGACTGATTTTTGTATTTTATAGATAATTATTTTGATTTTAGAATTTAGGTATTTTTTCTATTGTTTTTTTTTTCTAATATTTAATATTATGAAACAACCGCCGAAAATATATGTTATCTTTAGAATTTTGTTTTTAGTTTTTGCATTTTATGTTATTACTGTATAATTAATAATAAAAGTAGCTAACATTAATAAATAAAAATATTAAGTACACTAACAATTTAAAAAAATATTGATACCTTCGTGGTTTTATTTAAACCTCTCCCATCCCTAGTTCGGCGAAATGACATTGGTAAGGACCAATCAGAGCGCAGTCGTCCCGTGCCTCATACCTCAGCTAGTTGACAGAATTATTTTGATGTATTCGATCAAGCATTAGGCGTCTAGAGGCTGTATAGTCGATGTTTTGAAGGCTCTCTCAATGAAGGTTCTCAATTCGTCGTAATCTTTATTTTTACACGGCTGCACGGAAAGGGTTATGTTTTTCGCGCGTAAGAAGATTTTTTCGAATATTGTAAGTTTAAAGTATCGATAACTCATTATCGATATTGGTAATCTCTAATTGAGTAGCTGAATGTGAAATGTGCATAGTTGGAATCTTCGAGAACAATGTTTGAGTTTTAAAGAAAGTAGACCTTAAATTTAACGTCATAAAATCAACTTTTACTTGTATTGTTTAATAAAATATTGTTTTTACATTTTTATCGAAATAAAATAAATTAAGACTTGCCGATGGTAAGATATACCTACATTTGATACATTTTTGGTTCTGCTATCGTGTTTACATTCTAAAACAGCACAATAAGGCATTTTTGTATTTTTTTTCAAGTTTTTGTCACCGTGACGGTTGAACCAAGACTGATGTGCGTAGTGTGTGCGCGGAAGGAAACATATGCAGAACTGTGCAAAACTCGGGGTACGCGGGCCCCGCCCACTTGCGACTTCTATTGTAGTGGGCGTTTTTTTTGTTCTGTGGGTGTAACATGGGGATTCAACATCACCTTGGTTTTGTCCATGTTCATTTTCAGACCCACTCTTTCGGAAGCTCTACTGAGGTCATCGAGCATTGTACTGAGGCTCTCCATGGTCTCAGCCATGACCACTATGTCGTCGGCAAACCGAAGGTGAGTGATGTACTCACCATTAACGTTGATGCCTAGTCCGCTCCAGTCCAGAACCTTGAATACATCCTCCAGTGCAGCAGTGGACAGTTTCGGAGAAATGACGTCTCCCTGTCTCACGCCACGCTGGAGAAGGACTGGTTCCGAGATCTGATCCTGAAGACGGACTGACATGGTGGCGTTTCTGTACAGACACTTCAACACCTCAATGTACCGGTAGTCGATCTGGCACCGTTGGAGAGACTGCAGTACAGCCCAAGTCTCGATCGAATCGAAGGCTTTCTCGTAGTCCACAAACGCTAAACAGAGAGGCAGGTTGTACTCTTCGGTCTTCTGTATAACCTGCCGCAGCGTATGTATGTGATCTACGGTGCTAAAGCCTTTTCGGAATCCGGCTTGTTCGGGAGGCTGGAAATCGTCAAACCTGCGCGCGAGACGATTCGTGATGACTCTTGAAAACAACTTGTAGACATGGTTAAGAAGTGAGATGGGCCTATAGTTCTTCAGCCGGGCATTGTCGCCCTTCTTGAAGAAGAGTACCACCACACCCCTGCACCATGCCTGTGGCGTTTTGCCCTCGAGTATGACGGAATCAAACAGCTTCTGAAGGGCCTTAAGGACCGGTTTTCCACCCGCCTTCAGGAGTTCAGCAGTGATTCCGTCATCACCCGGCGCCTTGTTGTTTTTAAGCTGTTTCAGAGCCATCCTAATCTCGTACAGGCTGACATCCGGGATATCTTCGGTATAGTATCGGGTCAATCTAGCTCTTGGGTCGTTTGCTAGATTCGCAATGGGTTTACTGGTTGACGTGTACAACTGCCCATAGAATCTCTCGACCTCCCTCAGAAGCTCCGGTTTGGTGGAAACGATCCTGCCATCATCGGTCTTCAGTTTTGTGAGCTGGCTTTGCCCAATAGACAGATCCCTTGCAAAGACCTTGGAGCCCTTATTCCGCTCAATCGCATCTTTAATACTTTCAGTATTAAAGCGGCGGAGGTCGCTTTTCAAGGACTTTGAGATCCGTCTATTTAGCTGCCGGTATTTCACCGCATCGTCTGAAGACTGCAGGATCATCTCACGCCTCTCCTTCATTAGCTTTAGAGTTGGATCAGAGAGCTTTTTGTTTCTATCTGTACGGCGGGTCTTGAAAAACTTAGACCCGACCGTATGGAGCTTCCACGAACCCATCGCTGTAATCGTCCACAGAGCTCACTAGGCACTCGAAACGATTCTGGAGTTCGAGCTGAAAGGTTTCGGGGTTTTGGATCTGGATCTGTGCTGGACGGAGCGTGGACTTCATCAGTCGAGACCTTTCAAGCTTGATATTAATGTTCAATGTGCCTCTTACCATGCGGTGATCGCTCCCGGTTTTCACCGAATTGATCACAGAGACATCATTGAACACTTGCTTCTTGGTCGACATGATGAAGTCGATCTCATTTTTAGTTACACCATCGGGGCTTTGCCATGTCCACTTCCTGTGCTCACGCTTTCTGAAGAAGGAGTTCATCATACAGAGGCCTTCCTTCTCCATAAAACTGGCCAGTAGGTGACTCCGGTGGTTTCGACGTCCAACTCCAAATTGCCCCATTTGCAGCTCATCCTCGTCTCGTTTGCCCAGTTTTGCGTTGAAGTCCCCCATGACAACGGTGAAGTGAGTTTTGAAACCATGCATGGCTTTAGAGATATCCTCATACATGGTCTCTACCTCGTCGTCGGGGTGTGCCGAGGTTGGGGCAGCCGTAGACCTGTATGACCTTCAGCGAATATCTTGCGGATATTCTGAGTATAAGGTACGCCACCCTAGTCGACACACTCTCGATCTTCACCACGTTGTTCACAAGGGACTTGTGGACAATAAACCCGACACCACCTTGGGACTGCCGGTCACCCTCTCGGAAATAGAGCAGGTTACCGGATTTGAGGATTATCGAGTCCTCCCCCTCTCTTCGGACTTCAGATAACCCTATAACACTCCATCGCAACCTGCTCAATTCATCCTCGAGTTCGGCTATCTTCTCGTCGGTACGGAGTGTTCGCGTGTTATACGTTGACAGGTCCAGTCGTCGGTATTTATTGAGGTAGCCGGGTCCACTCCGGGGATTCTTTGCACCCCTTGCCACGCCATCGCCTCGACCGCTACCGTAGTCGAGGGTAGACGGGCTGCCGGGCACTCGGGGCCGTTTTTTTGTTGTGCTTATCATGGTTTGGGGGGGTTTGCCGTAATCGCCACGCTTGGCAGGCGGGTTGGCGATCGCAGTTTGTTGATAAAGTGCTCAGAGAACGCTGCTGCCCATTCTCTGGTGTTTCCCTTAGTCGCCTCTTACGACACCCACGGGATGATATGGGATGGTGAAATTCTTTACGTCCGTTACCATACGGAACGCGAACTAAAAAGCGAACTAAAAAGACGTAAACAACAAGAAAATCATGCAGTGCGGTCGGAGGATACATATTCGCGAGCGCGCTGACCAAAACCAGATATATCCTCCGACTGCACAGCATGATTTTCTTCTTGTTTACGTCTTTTTAGTTCGCTTTTTAAGCAGTCGGGTTTTTTGATTTTTTGAATTAACTTTTTTTCAGTTGTAAATTTAATATCTTATTTATAATTTAAAATTCAAAACATGTTTTAATTATCAATAAAAAAACCAATCACTTTTTTATCATAAACAGAATTTATACCTTCCAGAGGCGCACGCTCCGGCGGCGGTGGAGGATGCTGCGGGTGCTGATGATGCGCTTGCGGCTGGTGCGGCTGGTGCGGCTGGTGAGCCTGGTGAGCCTGGGGGGGCGGGCCCGGCCGGGTCAGCGGGTAGGGCGGGTGCGGCGCGCGCCGTAGCAGTGCCACGCCCCCCGCGCCGCCCCCCGCCCCGCCGCCCCCGCGCGCCGTCATGCGTGACACAGACGCCACCCACCCGTCGAACGTGACCGTCTCGCCGCCGCCCGACCATGACTCTTCTAGCAGGCATTGTACCTGTGAAACACGTAGTCGTGTGCAATGTTAAAAAAGTTGTTTACAGAGGCGGTGTTAAACCAAGAAGATAGATCATATTTCCAGTCACTGTTCGAGAAATTCATCTGAAGAGTTACAGGTTTGCTTCTTAACAGTGAACATTATTGTGTTCTCCTTATTCGAGAAGATTTAGGGACTCTGACACATAGACAATAAGACTGTGTGTGTTAAGAGTAATTTTAAAAGCAATGGTAGCCCAGTGGTACAGTCCATTACCTCTCACAGAGAGGAGGCCTGCACGCACAACGGACTAAATGCGAGTCTAAGTGCGGAAAAGGGGTCCATCTACCTATCCTACGAGGAGTAATTGACATTCAAACTTAAGCAGTTTTTTCTATTATATGGAGATAGGCTCGCATTTGATCAGTATCTATATCACTCCATCATCTGCAGCCCGACTATGATGATGAGCACAGGCCTCTCATTTCTTGTGTCAATTCCCCCGCACCTGCACCACTTAATGGTAAGGTAAAATGATGGACGACAGTGATGTGATGCAGTCCACCATTGTACCTTTATGCATGAAGTTTAAATAAATAAATATATGAGGCAAGCCAGTTTTGGTGGCTTCTGGGAGCCTTTGTTATGAAGAATTACTTTTGCCTGTTTAATACCTGCACCCTAATTGCGTAACTTTAATGCAAGCTCAAAAGACGCGGCCACGCTTTCATTTAGACTATTCAACAATATTCATTGTGTGTTTAACGCTGCCGATTAGACTTCCTTCGTCCACGTGAAAAGTTTTTTCTTATCCCAAAGGAGCATTATACCGGTATGAAAAGTAGCCTATGTGCTATTCCAGACTATAATCTATCTCTGTGCCAAATTTCATCCAGATCCTTTCAGCCATTCTGGTGTGATTGAGTAACAAACATATATTTGTATTTGCATTTATAATATTAGTAAGATAAGATATAACGCAATGAAATAAATTATCGCGCATGCGCACGAGTTTTACATAAAGTTCCAACTATCAATAAAGTGCTAACAATTACGGTCCCGGAGGTTATAGTTGCTGCTGCTGGAAACACAGCATCTGCCAGTATATTCCACTCCAAAGGTAAAGCAATGACATGGTTCACAAATAGTCATGTTGTTGTTACCTCCATTGGCAGCGGCTCGTAGTTGAGTTCCCCACCGAGCGGCGGAGACACGAAGCGCGCCCACTCCCAGCGTACGCCGCGCCCGGCCGGTGACGTCACGCTGTAGCACGCGCGCCGCACGCAGCAATCAACACTACCACCCTCTGCAAGAACAACACAAAACAAAGCTAAAGTGGAGGATTTGGTGGGCTTTTTTCAAGTGAAGTTATTGGCAGGATTTTCGACACTTATTCCTATTTCCTGCTTAAAAGTTTAGTGCATTCAGTTGACAGTGAGACTTAATTATTTATTTAGCAACATATAGCACTCTGCAGAGTTAAAGGGTCTAATAGTTTAATAAACACAATATACCTGGAGTGTCTAGACACTGTGTCAGGGTCCTAAGGTTCACATAATGACCTCTGAGAGCCGGGTCAGCATCAGCAAGCACTACTCTCGTCAGTTTCTTAGCATGCGCACGCTCCAGAGTCCGAGTGACGCCCGGGTTGTGTGGCAGCCACTGTCCGTTGCACTGCCATTCCCACACCACCACGCAGTGAACAGAAGACATTGCGAACTATAACATTTGAAATGAAAGAGAATAGTTTTACAAAATCATTTTGGAGTAATAGAATAGAATAGAATGTCTTTATTTCGGACGCAAAAATCCATAGGGTGATAGTAACATAGAAAAAACTTATTGCATAGTGTTAGTAACATATAAAAACTTATGACCTAGTGTTATTCCAATAGTACTTATTACCTAGTGTTAGTACCAATCGCCACCAATATATTGCAATGCAATGAAAAAAATACAATCAACCTCTGCACAAACTGCTGCATAATCGGAGAGCCGAAGCTCTGAGCTACAAAAACAAAATTATTTTACAGAAGAATTTGAAATACGAACTTTGTAGAATAACAAAATCAACTACCTAACATTAGATATCTAAGTACTATATAAATAATATACCTAAACAAACATAATTTTTTTAGAGTTTATGAAAGAAAACATGAATAAGACACCAAAAGAAGCTGTGAAATGCAATTATGGTCTAGCTATTGTTTAATAGATCCTCCTGTTCTATGTTCCTGTTTTACATCAAATATGTAAACATAGCAGCCCACTTTTATAATAACATGAGATTCCTCATTATGTAAATATTCAACAATCTCGATATATCCGTATAGTTTGTGTTTGCTTCCAATACCTAGTTTATCAGAATGTTTACACACTGTATTGGACTAATATGTTAGAGAAATCAACCATATACGGCTCAAATTTTCCATGTCAATATAGAAAGAGTGCTCACCTGTTTTCACGAAATAATCCAAACTATCCGTACGACACCGACTGCCGCTTGATATTTGAGCACAAGATTACATTTTCTTAAAGAATAACTATCAACAACGATCACTTTGCTATGCTACTGGTCATAACGTCCCTGCCATTTGAGAAAATAACTCTTTCACTAGCGAAAAACGAGTCTTTCTTTTGACGCACTCTTGTTCATGAAATCCTGATTCCTTATCCTAAAATTTAGTTCGAAAGAATCGATTATCTTAAATTGTTTGCGAAACTAAAAAACTAATAAAATAAATTAACAATGAATGACAGAATGACAGCTAGGTTGCGTTCGAAACATGTCATTCCATTTATTAACAAAACAGAAGTAATATCTTGGTAAGAGATTCAACGGCGCCATTTATTGCAGCAGCAAGTTAAACTATTTTTCATTAATGTTTATTTTTGAACAGTAATATTAAAATTATTGTTTCCCAATTTTCACTTTTGCTCTGAAGTAGAGGTTCGGAACGCAACTGTGAACCTACTAACACACGTTCGGATTTGGTACGGCCGGACCGACTCCGCCTAAAAATGCTTTTTCGCTTAAACACGCTTCTTTGGACCGAGACAGATGTTAAAGAAAAACCAGGTGGGCTATGGAAGACGTGTAATATAAATCTACAGACTCTGCGTGGTACTTTACATAATTATATAATGCTTTTTGGTTGAATACACGGATCGATCTACAACACAAAGAGACCTGACACAACATCAGCAGTCATCACCTATATTTTAAATTTAACATGACATGTGCCATTGATTGAAAATAATCTGTCCAGCCAGGACTCAAATGAGGTTTGATAAACAAACCCCATTCCAACACACCCCCTCAATCAATTGCACATGCTAAAACTCTTACTACTACACAACCACCTTAAAGTTTTAACATATTTCTATTAGCACCCTGTATATTAAAAATTTCGACATCAGTTAACAAACACCTAACTGTCTTTAAATAACATCATAAACGTATATAACACTCATAACATTAATACAAGTTCCTACTTCAACAATATTCTAAGAACATAACATTTCAACAACCCTATAATATGTCCTACTTAAATTATCTGAACATCAATCTAACATCCGTATCAATAAGAAAATAAACATCATATTTTATTGTGCTACCACTCGAAACAAAACGACATCCAATATTATATTTTATTATGCTACCACTCGAAACGACACATCATCCAATATTAACTATCTCCTAACCTAACTGACTAAAAACATTTCATTAATAATTCTGTGACTCTTACTCAAACTCATCTGAACCAGTATCAATAATTCATCATCACATTTAAATATACTAGGTACTACTCGAACTCATCATTACAAAACACTCAACTCAACTTCATCACAAAAACACCTACTCAACTTCATCATCACACAACTCCTATTTAACTTCATAATTAATATTATATTCTAAACATAACAATACAACATAAACAAACAAAAAATACCTATACTAACAAGATAAGAAATTATCAAAATAAAGTTCTGATATAAAAACTTAAGGTTCCAACATAGGTACTGAAAAACAATGTAAAATTTAACAAAAGTTATGTTTAATCGAGTACTCTTTTATACTATAAATGATTCATTTACCATTTACGCCACACCCCCTTAAATGGATCATAATTTGGCACCCCCTTAAATGGATCATAATTTAGCACCCCTTAATTCTTTGAAAGATTTTGCTGAAAACAATTCAAACAACACTATCATTGACATGAACTAATATCAGGACTCCTTAAGTTTACATCACAACTCTACACAACTTCTATATCATAGATAATTATATACCCCATAAAAAAAAAACTTACATACTAGATAATAATAACCCATATTATATTAACCGAAAACACTTATTAGTTCACTTTAGCCCGCACTTATCACTAAGACACAAGTTTCCGCTGACAGCGTTCAAATTTCACAGGTGGTAAACATTTTGTGAGTATATCAGCTATTTGTGATCCCGTTGGACAATATTTAACCGAAATATTATTTGTATCAATTGCATCTTTAAGATAATAATATTTCACATCTATGTGTTTACTCCTTTTATTCATAATTCCCTTTCTCATTAGCCAAATTGCTGATTGATTATCGACTCTCATCTCAAGGTCTAATTTTTCATTCGTAATTTCGTTTATTAGATCTCTTATAAACAAAAGTTCCTTGCAACATTCTGCTGCAGCTATAAATTCAGCTTCCGTACTCGACAGTGCTACTACAGACTGTTTTCTTGAGCTCCATGCCACTGGTCCACCGTTCAACCAAATCACGAAACCCGAAGTACTACGTCTAGTGTCTGGATCCCCCGCGAAATCCGAATCACAATATCCTCTGAGCACTTTATCACCTTCACCAAAGTGAATACCTTTATCCTTTGAACCATTCAAAAATCTTAAAATTGTTTTTGCGTTATTATGATCATTTAAATTTGGAGAATTTTGATGTCTTGAACAATAACCCACATGAAAACTAATATCTGGTCTAGTTTTATTAGACAAATATAACAATGACCCTATCATCTCTCTGTACAATTCATGAGCTTTTTTATCAATTTTAATGGATGGATGTTGTTCTATTAAAATAGTTGGACTTTTACATTCTCTAGCTTCATTCATGTTAAATTTCTTCACAATTTTCTCAACATAGGTCTTCTGAAAAATCTTTACTCCATTTTCTTCTTGTTTTATATCCAAGCCGATGTAATTGGACACTTCTTCACAAATTCTCAATTCGAAAGCTTTCCTTAGTGTGTTAATCACATGTAGAAGATCTTCTTCTCTTTCTCCAATAACCAATCCATCGTCGACGTATATTGCAAGAATGATTCTTCTTTCTCCTTCCATCACAAAAATACATTGATCTAATTTTAGCTGCTTAAATCCCATTTTAATTAAAAAATTTGTAAATTTAATATTCCACATTAGTGGTGCTTGTTTCAATCCATATAAACTTTTGTTTAATTTACAAACTTTGCCCTCTTTATTATTATAGCCCTTGGGGACTTTCAAATAGATACATTCTTTTAGATCGCCATGCAAAAAGGCTGTTTTTACATCAAACTGCTTCATTTTTAATTTCTTACTGGCAACAATTGAAAACAATATTCTTAAAGAATTTGTGTTCACTACTGGACTATATGTTTCATCGTAATCTATTTTGTACTTTTGTTGGAAACCTCTTGCAACTAATCGTGCCTTATATCTTCCATCTGTTTTTACCGTAAAAATCCATTTGCTCGTTACTAATTTTTTATTTTCTGCTTCTTTCTTTTCTACAAAAGTCCACGTATTATTCTCTTCTAAAGATTTAATTTCTTCTTCTATTGCTTTCTTCCATTTGTCTTTTTCTCTTGATTCTACTGCTTCTTCATATGTTAACATAGATACTTCAGTATCGTAATCCATTACATAGTCTTTATAACGTTCTGGAAGTCTTCGCTCTCTAGCTGGTTGTATTCTTCTATTTACATCAATTTCTACTACTCGATCTTCATTTTCCTCAACCTCTTCAATATCAAAAAATTCTTCATTACCTTCATCATTTTGTATATTATTATCAAAACTTAAACGCCTACCAAGATTATCATTATTATTTTCAATATTTATGATTTCTTCATTTATTCTTTCCGCTTCTCTTATTTCGTTTTCATTTATTTCACCTTCATTACTTGCAACATCATTTGTTTCATCAATGAATCTGACACAATTTTCACCTTCTCGATTATTATCCACATTAATGCTTCTTCTTAAATTTTCTCCTGCTCGACATTCTTCACTACCACGCGTCTCTCTTATTACAACTTCTTGTTCGTCTTCATTCGTCTCCCAAAGCCCATTTATTCTTACTATGTTTTCTTCTGGATCAATATATATGCCTTGTTCGTCTTCATTAATCCTTACATCCCTTGCTCTTATAATCTTCCTGTCTTCTTCTACCCAAATTTTATAACCATTTCTTATGTAACCAACTAAGATGCCTTTGTTACATCTCTCATCGAGTTTGCGTAAGCCGGAATTTATTTTGTAAAAGGTTGTAGATCCAAATCTTCTGATGTTTGAAAGGTTTGGTTTTATGTTAAACCACATTTCTGCTGGTGTTTTGTCTAATCCATCCGTAGGACTCCTATTAACAAGGAAGCTAGCTGTCAACAAAGCTTCACCCCATAAATAATTCGGAACACGACCATCAAATAACAAAGCTCTAGTTCTCTCCATTAAGGTTCTGTTTAATCTTTCAGCTTTTCCATTCAATTGAGGTGTATAGGGTATTGTCATATCTAATATTATTCCTTTTGAGTTACACCACGAAAGAAGGTTATTGTTTGTAAATTCCCCACCGTTATCACATCTTATTTTATAAACTTTATTTCTGAAATGATTTTCTGCCAAAATACAAATTGTTTTATTTTCTCAAAAGCTTCACTTTTGAAGGTGATCAAGTAAACAACACAGAAATGTGTGAAATCGTCCAAAAAGGTGATGAAATATTTTTTGTTATCCCAAGTGGGAACTTCAATTGGGCCGCAAATATCTGTGTGTATAATTTCTAAAGGGAATTTTGCTTTAATACGGTTATCTCCAAAGGGCATTCTTGTCATTTTAGATTTTATGCAGATTTCGCAAATTTTATTCAAATGTTCCCTCCCAATTTCGATCCCATCAACCAGCTTTGCTAGACGTGGCACATCGGATACGTGACCTAGCCTACAATGCCAGATATTGGCACTCTCAGTCAGTAAGGCTTCTCTAGTAAAATTGGCCGAAAAATCTGTCTCATAGAGGCCATTTTTGGTTTTATAGCCTTTAAGAATAATTTTCTTATTTCTAGATATAAATACCTCATCTCCAGAGAAGAACACTGACCCATTCTTGTCCGTGATTGAACTTACTGATATCAGGTTCCTTGAGACTCCTGGGACATACAGCACATCTTCTATTAAACCAAAATTGGTATTTATCGAACCTGTTCCTTTGGCTATGAGGTTTTCTGCATTCGCACACTTTATATCTATGTTTAAGCTTTCTGTAAAATTTATAATGTTTTTGTTATTAAACATATGAGAAGAAGCTCCTGAGTCAATGACTGCTTTTATTGGTATCGTCATGTTTAACTTTTTACAAACCTGGTTCCGGCAATACTTTTGGATGTGGCCTTTCTTATTGCAATTTTTACAAATTTTTATTGTAAAACAATTGTTAGTTGCATGTCCTGTTTTCCTACAATGACTGCATTTTTCATTTTTACAAAATCTTGCAATGTGGCCCCGTTTACCACAGTTAAAACATACTTTCTCTGTTGATTTTAAAACTTCATTATTACAGACCACAGTTTCCTGCATATCTAAATTTTGAAGTCTCAGAATTAGTGTTTGTATATTTTTGTCTTCTCTAGGTGTTATTTCCCAAATATGTTTAAATAATTTCATCTTATCAGGCAGTATAGTTATTATTTTCTGCATTAAATTCTCTTCTGAAATTTTGTATTCAGTGCTATTTATCTCTGCACACAAATTTTGTAAAAAACCAATGTCGTCAAAAATATTTCCTGTATGGTTATAACTATAGAATTTAATGATTTTGAGATGATTGTCTTCTTTAATATTATGTCTAAAAACTAAATCCAACGTATCAAAAATATCTTTTGTTGTTTTACAGTTAATTACATAATGTAATAATTGTTCATCTATAGCATTTAATATTATATATTTCGCTTTCGCTTCATTGATATCTTTTCCATCATGGCATTTTGCTTCCAGAAATAATTTCGTAATCTGTCTCCAATATTTGTAATTCGAATTTTTTCTTAGTTTATTTAGCGAATCCATTTCTATACAAATGTAAAAATACTTACAAAGGCTCCAGTTATTTTTGACAAACCTTTTTCCGTTGCTACGGTTATAAAATCAACATCTGGTTGACAGGCATATTATTGGCGACTTTTTCCGTTGCTACGGTTATAAAATCAACATCTGGTTGACAGGCATATTATTGACGACTGAAAAATACTAAATTAGAAAATTATTCTTCTGTCTGGGCCCATAACCTGTTAAAGAAAAACCAGGTGGGCTATGGAAGACGTGTAATATAAATCTACAGACTCTGCGTGGTACTTTACATAATTATATAATGCTTTTTGGTTGAATACACGGATCGATCTACAACACAAAGAGACCTGACACAACATCAGCAGTCATCACCTATATTTTAAATTTAACATGACATGTGCCATTGATTGAAAATAATCTGTCCAGCCAGGACTCAAATGAGGTTTGATAAACAAACCCCATTCCAACAATAGAATCAATTTAATAATAATAATGTCCGCGGACCACTCTACACACGCTCGGATATGGTCGGGGCCGGACTAACCCCGCCCACAAATCCATGGTCCAGCCATACCAAATCCGAACGTGTGTTAGCACTATTAGAGGTGGAAACATACTATTGAAACGCGACGCCACCCGACGCGAACCGTGCACATATACAACACCCCACGTGATGCTACAACACGCTTCGTTAGTATAGGGTTGCCATCTATTCGGGTTTCTCCGGATTAGTGCTAGTTTGGAAGGCGGGCTAGCGGGGTTTTTATTTGTAGTCCGGGTCTTCAAATTACCAACAGCAATTTTTCACCGACTTCTCCGTCAATTGTTGACCGATTTTGAAAATAATTTTTTGCTTGGAAGGTGATTTGCTGTAATATTTTGAAGAGTTCCGTTGAATATCTCCGAATTTCTTCATCAGATCTTCGTCAAATTTAAATGGGACCAATTCGGGTACATATCCTTCCAAGCAAAAAATAATTTTCAAAATCGGTCAACAATTGAACGACTACTCCGTCGGTGAAAAATTGCTGTTGGTGATTTTAAGACCCGGACTACAAATAAAACCCCGCCCACCCGCCTTCTAAACTAGCACAAATCCGGGGAATGTCGGATAGATGGCAACCCTATACTAACGAAGCGTGTTGTAGCATCAAGTGGGGTGTTGTATATGTGCAGGGTTCGCGTCGGGTGGCGTCGCGTGGCGTTCTGTCGGGTGATAATAATGTGTTTCCACCTACCTTAATTTAACCTTTTTTGGTTGGTGCCCAACCACCCGACTGTGTAGAAGGGGTTTAACTGAACAAATTACAATTGATCTACTGAACGAACGATATTGCAGTTATCTGTGTACGAGAGCCACCGCGAGTGCGCGCCGCCGCCGCCATCTTCCTTTAATATTTTATTTTATTGATTGACGTTGAAAACACAGTGCGGGTTATTATCGTAATTTTGTTTAAATACAACGAAATAATTGCTTTCAAACCAAGACAACTCTTTCAGCAAGTTATTACAATGGCTTACAACAAACAATGTGAGTTAATATGTGTGAATTACTCCTTTAACTAGCGTTATAATCTGACAATGATAGTCGAAAATGGTTTTTTTAAAGCAACAAAGAGTACTCGGCCGTGATTTACAAATGTTTTACACATAAATGTTGGTTAGATACTATCTCAGTTTTGTAGTATTTGTCCCTAATGTCCCTATGGCTTTGTGCTCCATTTTGAAAATAGCAACAGGCGCAGTATTGATCGGTTCCCACCCCTGGCTGCCGCAGGCCCGCGCGCACTTTCGTCTCGAACTTAGAAACAGTTGTTTGTTTACGTTGCTTATCAGGTAGGTACTTAATCGCTAACTTGGCTTAAGCGTGGTGATTAATGCTCGTACCTTCTCTGTCAGAGAAGAGGCCTTTGCCCTATAGTGGGACAGTGCAACAACAGGTTGTAACAGGCTGGTATTATTATCAGATACCTAAATAATAGACATTCATGTTATCTTAATGTAGTTAAGATTCTGTGATTGTTGATAAACTATAATTATGGAGTTATTTGCTTAGGCCTTCAACGGTCATAATTAGCGAACATTTGTTTTCTATTGTTTTACAACTGATTCAGGTTTCTTGACCATTGAGGGGTTAGGTAGTTCTATTCTTATAACGAAGAACACAATAAATCACAAACCTATTTATATAATGTTTGATACTTGTTTATTTCCTACTAGCTGTTCCGCGCGGCTTCGCTCCCGTGGACTACCCCACAGGACCCGTTTTCGGGATAAAAAAATATAGTTTATATCACTCCGGAATAATGTAGCTTTCTATTGGTGAAAGAATTTTTTAAATTGGTCCAGTAGTTTTGGAGCCTATTCGGTACAAACAAACAAAAAGTATTTTTATACCTGTCAAATCAGACTTCTTAGATAGTCACAACTAAAATTATGAACAGTCTAATTCAATTTTTCTTTTTTTTCTACAGATAACACTAGATTCTCAGGGCGCTTCAACACACCAGGCAGCTTTGTAGCTGGTGGGGAGGTAAATTCATTCAAAAAGTATTGTTAATAATCCATTGGGATGGTAATGATTTAAATAGTAGATAATATTTGATATAGTTTATTTTGTTACTAGAATAAGTACAATTAATGTATTTGCTCCCACTGAGAACATCTTGCTCAAAAATTTGTTGGATCTCCATCCTGAGTAGCAAAATAATAATTAAGACATCCAAAATATATCATCCAAGTACGAAGTTAGCTGGGTCAGCTTGTTATTTATAAAAACAGAAAGGAATATTAGTCAGCCAGTTTTTGGAATGATAATTAATTATCATATAACTTGTGTTTCAAATTGTGAAATGTGTGTTAACTGCTGTGATTGGAGTGATTGATTATCAATAGCCAATAGCATCACTTGACTTGCATTCAATTTGAGACATTTTGATAATTTAATTCCAGTAACTGAGTGAAATTTGCAAGTTAGGTAGCTGAGCATCCTGCATTTGACTTCCTATGCAGAAAAGTGCTAGGGTCTTTCTGTAAAATTACAAAATAGTCATTGCTTTGCTACTGGCAATGTACTCCTATTAAATGAGTCTTGTGTAGACATTAATGAAAAATCTTATTTAAATTTAAAGAAGTGTTCTATTTTGTATATCATGGCACTTTTATTGCCACTCAACTACAAGTATTAAAATAATTAAATAAAATTCATAATGTCTGTTACCGCAGTGCTTCGGCGAGCCCCGAGAGCCCTGGTACTGGCCACATAAAGTCTTCAGCTACCCTCTGACTGAACTCAAGTCCTCTACATCTTCTCCCAACATCGTATGGGATAAATGGAAAACAGAAAGTTGCTCACTATCCCTTAGGATGTTGGGTATCCACCAGGGCATAGCTCTCTTGAATGATTAACACGCTTGTGGTGAGATGTTCAAAAGATGTTGATGCGAGGCTCTCAGGGGATAGCTGTGTGGTTTGAGAAAGTGGTATGGTCACGAAGAACATAATTCGTAAACGTACAACATTCTCTAGACTTAAGTAGACATAAGCTGCTCCGGATTTCTAACATGTGACAACCCTCTGAAATTGTAATTATGAAATTTCTTGATGCAATAATGCCATATGATCTCCAATTGGTGATACGATGAGGTTGCAATTTTACTGGGAGACAGACATGATAGAAATATGGAAGTTGATGGGTGATGTGAGCCCACCATCACTGTGTATGAGACGATGGAAACTTGCTTCACACAATGTTGTGCTTTATTTTCTACAGTTTTATGTTTGCTTCTTAAATCCCAAAGCCCTGTTTTTGTTTTTCTCATACTTTTCTCGTCATTTATTATTCTCATTGGCCACAATTTTAGCAGCAGTATGCTGTTTCCTCCTACGTTTTATTGTAATGCGTTTGAGTGCGTGAATGTGTTAGCGAGTGAATGGTGGAGCGCATCGCCCACTAGGCTGAATGACGCCAGTTGGTGTCGGGTGGGCTGAAATCGGACATCGACTGGAAGCAGTGGAAAGATCCAGCCGTCCAAAGACCTATGCCAAAACGCTCATCAGTGAGTATAAATTGTTTCTGCGTTATCGGTGCAACAGGTCCTGCATCCGATCCGCATCCTACAAAGTACGGTTCGCCACACTGTATGAGCTGCTTTCTAGTAAGAACCCAAGTCGCACTTGTGTGTTAGTGCCCGTTAGACCGTATTTTATCTGGCGCGGATGGGAGTCGGTGTATGAGTGTGGCAGATCGAGCTGACTGGTCTGATTCTATCTGTCCTCGTCGGGTTATATCTAAGTAGACATTGCGAATGCTCGGTGTTTCAATATGTACTATGTCGTTAGCCGTTCGGGCAGTCGCCGCGCAAGCAGCAGCAGCAGCAGAACCTGCAGCCGATCCAGGTGAGCGAGTGTACTGACCTGCCATACCTGCGCGACTCCTCGAACACCTCACACGACTAATACTATGGTATTGAGAATGCGAGGCAGCCCTTAGCTAACATGTCTTACAAAATCTATACTAAGGAGCGCCTTAGGTAACCGTTAAATGTCTCTGACTGAGTGCGGCAGTTAGACGCACCAAAATCCCCTCACCACTTATGTTCGCATTATTTTCCTAACGTTCGCAATTAGACGAAGCGTGAGAAATCTTAATGTTTCGAGTCAAAACGCTACAATATCAATTAGTTCTATCTGTCAATAAAAAAAAAACCATATGAGCCATATGGGCTTTTTTTATTGACAGAAAGAAGCCTTAGGGTAAAAATATTTTGTCTGATGTGCATGATGATGATGATGACGACTGAATATCACAATGTCTAGGTGCTTGTTCACGTTGACTCGCGGGCGCGGGCGCGGTCACTAAATATCAAACACTTGAGTTTATATCCAAGTGTTCACGTACAAAACGCACGTGCGGTCTAAGTAGCGGGCAAGCTAGCCACCGACGCGCGCGGCCCGCTCGCGGCATTATCAAACGACTGAGACGTTTGTGTGTGTTCACGTCGAACTAGCGGCGGAGCGCGCGATTCACTCGCGACGTCAGGTAAGTTCAACCAGTTTGAACTTGTCGCTAGAAACGATAGCTAGCGGTTAATGTGAACACGAGCTCGCGACGTCTACCGCGCCTATTTCGCCACCGCGCCCGCGCGTTCCAACGTGAACAAGCACTAGCAGGCTACTTGCACACTTTTATGCAAGTTACAGGAATATTATGTATTTTCGCCCTTAGAAATAGCACAACTGTAAAAGAATGGTGCAATTATAATGAATAATATTGTACATGTAGCCGGCGGTGAAGGACGAGGACGTGAAGATGGCGGACGAAGACACGAACTCGTCGCTCGGGGCCAAGGATGAGGACACCCCTATGACCACGCGCCCGCACTGGATGAAGAGCAAGTTGCCTGGAGGTGAGACCGAAATCCTAACATACATGGCTCCATAACCATGGGGTCCATTAAGCTGATTTTAATCCCTGGTGATTGGCAACTGGGCTTACCCCAGTAGAACCCAAACATCCTTTTGTGCCTATTGGCTTAGTTGTGTTGTCTCCTGCTTGATGCCCTTGGGAAGGGAAAATAATATTTTTCTCTGCGATGTTCTTTTCTAATCATTTTCGTTACGGGATCCAAGACAGTTATTCTTTCTCCAGGACTCGTCGAGCTTCATTGTCTCGACGCTTTTCTGGTTATCACAGTTCTGGCTTTCAGGCGTTGCAGTGGTTGGGAATAGTGTGACGAGCTTGTTTCAATAACAAATAATCCGTAACTACTGCAAACTAACTACTAGCACACTATGTTTTTAAAATATTCCTTTTAATCTTTTTCTCACAACATGTAGCGTAGTGTCCAAAGTCCAATGATTTTATGATCGTCAACTAGTGTTAATTAAATTTGATAAAGTCTCTATTGGTAGGTAATTTAGCCTACATTACTACTTTCGATAAAACATTGTCCAATATAATTTTGACCATGTTATTTTGATGAGACAGAAGGGAAGGCCAGTCCACATTGAGGCTGATCATGCTAAGTTTATGCTACATTAGCACTTCGCCCGCGACTTCGTTCACGTAATCCGTATTTATCGTACAAATAACTTTTTAGTTCACCCCCTTAAAGGTTGAATTGCCAAAAATCCCTTCTTAGTGCTCCCCTACATCATAAAAAGAAGCCCTGTACAGCAAAATTCTTCAGAAAACTAACACCCCCTAAATCGCCTTTTAGGGAGTAGTTTTGAAAAACTAATAATGAAAACCTGTACTATTTACTCAGGTTAGTATTTATGCCAAGTTTCAAATATACAAGCCCAACAAATTCCCCCTTTTCAACTCCTTAGGGGTAGAATTTACAAAAACCAATGAATACATTCATGAATTGTTTTTATCAACCAAAAGCGTAAATCTTTAATTTCACGTGTCACACTTAAAAGCATAGAAATTTCACACAAACTTTCAACCCCGTTTTTACCTCCTTAGGGGTGGAATTTCCAAAAACCAATAAATACATGAATTCTTTTTATCAACCAAGAGAATAAATCTAAAAGTTCAGGTGTCCAACTTATAAACTGTAGAAGATTTATACAAACTTTCAACCCTTATTATACCCCTTTAGGTGTGGAATTTCCAAAAACCAATAAATACATGAATTCTTTTATGAACCAAGAGCATAAATCTAAAATTTCATGTGTCCAATTTACAAACTGTAAAATTTCATACAAACTTTCAACCCTTTTTTTACCTCCTTACGGGTGGGTCCGTACGCAAAATACGCGCTTAGACGTGGAGTCGCGGACACCAGCCCGTCTTACTTAACTTAACCCCCTTACGGGTGGAATTGCCAGAAATCCTTTCTTAGTGCGTACTTACGTCACTTGAGGAACCGCCCTGCCAAATTTCATCTCACGTCAAGCGGTTTTCGATATTTCATGATGAATGAGTGACCTTTCGCTTTTTTATAATATAGATTACATATGAGACTGGTGAAATTCAATTCAATCATATTTAGTCAATAAAATTAACAAGGCAACCTTTCAATACTACCCCTAGACTTTCAATTGTATTGCATAATCGTCAATATGGAGCAATGATATTGTAGCCTGTAGGCGAACGGGACACCTCATTCGCCTCTGCCAACCCTTTCGAGGAGTTATGTGTCATGTACTGTTATTTTGCTTACAGTGAAGAAAGTGAGCAACAAGGAGCGTCGTCGTCGCCAGAACGAGAACCTTCGGCGCCTGCTGACGCCCAAGAACGCACTCATGGTGCTGAACGAGATGATGCCCAACGAGCAGGTGGCTAATGTTGGTATTCTTTTCTTCTCTAGACTGTACAGAGGCAATCAGAAAAAACGATTAACCTAATCTAGAGTCATCTCAATGCCTTTAGAGGACCTAAGAAATTCAACTGAACATCACGGTTTTCACTGCTTAACGAATACAAGACACACACACATACATAAATACATTTCTTAAAATAAAGTCGAAAATTGACTAAAAGTTATTTACTTTCAACTATTCCATCATCCGCTATATTACTATTTATGGCCAGATGTGCCTTGGCCCTAATTAGCTATATTGCTTATGGTCTAGCTGCTACAGTCTAGCACTGTAGTTCACCAAAGTTACGAGAGTACATGTTTGCCCCATTGCATTGCATTGCAAATATTCACAAGTTTGTCTATTTTTGCAGCAATTCAAAGTGGAGCCGTCAGCCACCAACCAGTACTACAAGACACCCCCCACACACAACTTCTGCGCAGATCTCACCATTGACGGCAACAACTACAAGGGATATGGTAAGATCACTTTTACTTACACTACTGAGTACAGTACCTACTGAGTTACTGACTGACACGTCTGAAGTTTTGTTGACAATATCTACTACACAGGTGACAGGACTGGAGTTTTTCCATCTGGAATATCTTAGTATTAGTTTGGCGATTGGATTTTTGCCCGGTTAATGGCAATAGAATCACCATGTCACTATTATTGACAAAAAATTCGATGGTACCCCCTTCTCCCATTTGGTCCGTTGTGCGTGTAGGCCTCCTCTCTGTGAGAGGGAATGGGCCGTAATCCAACACGCGGGCCCAGTGTGGGTTGGTGGAATCAATCATCACAATCATACAATCTTTCTCATGTGCTTTTATCATGCTCTATCTGAATTTTCAATGGCAGATATAATTATGTTATTTGACCCAGAATCCATGTAATATGCACCATAGCCTACCTCTTTCCTTGCAGGAGGGATGTTAACTGTTATGTTTTAATTGCCTAGGTGACAACAAGCTCATGGCCCGCAACGCAGCAGCCGAGCAGGCGATACGAGACCTCATCATCAAGAAGATGAACAAAGTCATCAACAGTGACAGCAGTAAGTTGACATAATAACTTCGTTCTACGCTATGAAAATGTTTGCACAGGTAATATGAAAGAAGCTCAGTCAGCACGAAGCTGTACCAGGCGTCCGTCACTCGCTCAAGGCCACGCGTTATTTGCCTAACGCTTCGTGTATCGCCGGCGGTTCAACTGACAGTGGGCTGCCGCACGCCTGCCCGAGTGCTCGCACGTCATTTTGATACTATCAAAATGCCGAAACCACAGAATCAGAATATTTATTTGTGAAACATAGGTATTTACATAAAGATCTTAGGTTAATTATAAAGGGCGCTATGTTTTGCCGTGAAGGCGTACAAATATTGATAAAAATAAAAGCAAAAAATAAAAGAAAATTAAAAATCTAACATAATAAAACAAATTTAAATATTTGAGTACAATTACCATTTTAAATGTATTTAAATACCTTAATCATCATCATCTGCCTAGCCTTTTTCCCAACTATATTGGGGTCGGCTTCCAGTCTTACCGGATTCAGCTAAGTACCAGTGTTTTACATGGAGCGACTGCCTATCTGACCTCCACAACCCAGTAACTGGGTAACACGGTACCTCTTGGCAAGACTGGTGTCAGATCGCAAGCTTCTGACTACCTGTAACGACTGCCAAAGATCTTCAAATGACAGCCGGGACCAACGGCTTAACGTGCTTTCCGAGGCACGGAGGAAACTCGGTATGTTGAAATGGTCACCCATCCACGGACCGACCTCGTCAAGCGTTGCTTAACCTTGATGATCGACCCGTGCAATCTAACCAAAAATATTCAAGAAAACAGCAAATATTTATTGCACAGAAATATTAAAATTTATCATTTATAAAATCTTCTACTGTATAATAACATTTTTCGAGCAATAGCGAATATAGACTTTTCTTAAACTTTAGTAGGGGCAAATTTTTTATGTTATCAGGTATATTGTTATAAATTTTCGGAGCCATGCCAAAGAAACTCTTTTTCATTAAAGCGGTTCTATATTTTCTGTCGCAAAGTTTATTTACATATTGAGAACGCATTGGAGTCTTTTTCACTTCGGATATTTTTTGAAATAGGTGTAAGTTGGTTTTAACAAATAAAGCAGTCTCATAAATGTACATAGCTGGCATAGTCAGTAACTTTAATGATTTAAAATGAGGTTTACAAGTATCGGTAGTTTTTAAGCCGCACATGGACCGAATACATCGTTTTTGTGCTTTAAACACAGTTTCTCTTTCAGTTGATTGCCCCCAAAAAATTATAGCAAACCTCAGAACTGATGCAACCAATCCGTGATACGCTATTAAAAGTGTTTGTGTATTAACTTTTTTTGACAGCTGAAACAGTGCATATGCAGATTTATTTAATTTGAGACAAATTTCTTCGATATGGGGTTTCCATGTTAGTTTACTATCAAGCATTATACCTGAAAATTTGGCTTTGTTTGTATCTTCTATTTGGCACTTGTCATAAGTAACATGAACTGGAGGTTTTTCACACCTTTGATGAAAATGCATTACTTTTGTTTTGTTTAAATTAATCACTAGGTTGTTGCTATTAAGCCAGTTAATTATATTATTTAGACAATCATTTATATCATTCTCGTAAGAGACCGGATTAGTACACTTTACAACAGCTGTACTGTCATCGGCAAAAAGTACCATATTTTGAGAAATGAGTATTGGGAGATCATTTATATATATTAAAAAAAGTAACGGCCCTAGCACACTACCTTGAGGCACCCCGAAGTTTATAACTCTGGGTTGAGATGTGTAATTGGTTACTAAATTACTTTTTTGGCATAGTTGAGATATTTCTGTGCACTGGGATCTGTTATCCAGATATGACTCCAGAAGTTTTAAAATATTACCTCGGATTCCATAGCCATATAGTTTATTTAGCAAAATCTTATGATTGACGAAGTCAAACGCTTTCGTCATATCGGTATATATAGCACACACCGGAGCTCTTTCATCAACAGACGTCATAATTATTGTGCAGTGGATGGGTGTCAAAGTAAAAAAACAAATTAAAATTTGTCTTTTTTTTTATTGCCGAGAAACGAACAAAGGTACTTTAGGTATTATTTTAAATCTTTTGTTTTTCGAATTCTTTTTTTCGTTCCTTCACAATGGAATGTATTCCTTAAACTTAGAACATATGTAGGTAGGTACTATGATAATCGTCGTAAATTAAGGAGTTCAGGTATTATAAAAGTGTTGTTTTATATAAATTAATAGTTACCTACATACTGTCAGACCATAGGTAGGTACAGTCAGCGTCAAATAGTTAGTGACACTCAGGGCACGGTAATATTATTTTAATAACATTTGCCTACTTTGTGTTTCCATTTAGTTTTGTAATTGTACATATTATGCTTTTTTATATAAACAAATAAAATACTTTGTGAATTGAATAGACATTGTTCGCCTATAACTACCTATTTTACTCGTGTCAACACAAAACAGCACAATATATCCTACTCGTCTTATTAAATATGTACTTGAACTTATTTTTAATGAAAAAAAATTGCCTGGTTAAAGTTAAAAAAAACGCGACTGTCTGCTCTGCATATCGCGACCATCGAGCGCATACCGAGATCGAGGCGCGTAGGTATAGCTTAGCGCTTCGTCCGTTTGTATGAAGTTGGAATACTGTATAGATAATATAACCGTAAATTTTAAAAGTAATTGATTTACCTCCGCTTTGCTCCTGTTTCCCTTTTGATTATTTATTAATATTATTTACGCGGTTTCGGATATTTTTGACAATAAAATTTAATAATCGGGAATTCAGGGCAGGAAAAAAATGTATCTATTATTTTATTAAACTAAAACATATTTGATCAACAAATAAAAAATAATTGTTTTTCTACAACATTCGTTTAATTACCATTATCATCATACGTACAACCCTAGCACATGCGCTCGCACGTGGGTCGCGCGGCGGGCAAAGAAATCTCAATTCTCTTCTGCACAGCTGGTTATGATCTTGTAGGTTATTATGATTTTGTAGGCTATTATAGCGTCGGTATTTACGCTTTTGTATTGGAGTGATGTATCTGTTACGAAGTAACTATTTAGTAATCTGTGGCTGTACTAACTTTAGTTAGTTGCATACTAATGAACACTCTCAAACATAGGTCAATTCGTTCAAAATGCTTTTGATAAAATTATAAAAAATAAATAATAAAAAAAAAGTGTACTTTATGACAGCTTAAAAGTAATGTGTATGATAAACATCATATAGATTAATGTCTAATAATAAACTTTTTTTTCTAGCGACGTCGCTGGTGATACCCGACTCGGGCTCCGCCAACGGCGACGCTGTCTCGGACGAAGAAGCTTTGCCCATGATCCAGTTGGCGTCCTTCGCGCTGCACAAGCTGTTCACTGAGTGGGAGTACGAGGGACACAAGGTCCCGCAGCTTAAGCCTACATCTCTCTCCGTATGTATAACCCATCAGCAACTCTTCATCTCTCACTCTTCAGTTTGGAACACAAAATGAATACCAGCACCTCTTCCACAGACATCAGAGAGCGTGACCGAGCCCTCCGCCAAGAAGAGCAAGGAGCTGCCGGCCAACGCGTCGGCCATGCATCCGTGCATGCTGCTGACGTACATGCGGCCGCACCTGGAGTACCGCGAGCTGCATGTGGAGGGCGACCGCCCGCAGAACATGCTGTTCACCATGGGCGTCGACGTGGACGGCGAGACCTACGTCGGCAAGGGTGAGTGCTTAGGTTACAGTAGGTGGGGACGGCGAGACCTACGTCGGCAAGGGTGAGTGCTTAGGTTACAGTAGGTGGGGACGGCGAGACCTACGTCGGCAAGGGTGAGTGCTTAGGTTACAGTAGGTGGGGACGGCGAGACCTACGTCGGCAAGGGTGAGTGCTTAGGTTACAGTAGGTGGGGACGGCGAGACCTACGTCGGCAAGGGTGAGTGCTTAGGTTACAGTAGGTGGGGACGGCGAGACCTACGTCGGCAAGGGTGAGTGCTTAGGTTACAGTAGGTGGGGACGGCGAGACCTACGTCGGCAAGGGTGAGTGCTTAGGTTACGGTAGGTGGGGACGGCGAGACCTACGTCGGCAAGGGTGAGTGCTTAGGTTACGGTAGGTGGGGACGGCGAGACCTACGTCGGCAAGGGTGAGTGCTTAGGTTACGGTAGGTGGGGACGGCGAGACCTACGTCGGCAAGGGTGAGTGCTTAGGTTACGGTAGGTGGGGACGGCGAGACCTACGTCGGCAAGGGTGAGTGCTTAGGTTACGGTAGGTGGGGACGGCGAGACCTACGTCGGCAAGGGTGAGTGCTTAGGTTACGGTAGGTGGGGACGGCGAGACCTACGTCGGCAAGGGTGAGTGCTTAGGTTACGGTAGGTGGGGACGGCGAGACCTACGTCGGCAAGGGTGAGTGCTTAGGTTACGGTAGGTGGGGACGGCGAGACCTACGTCGGCAAGGGTGAGTGCTTAGGTTACGGTAGGTGGGGACGGCGAGACCTACGTCGGCAAGGGTGAGTGCTTAGGTTACGGTAGGTGGGGACGGCGAGACCTACGTCGGCAAGGGTGAGTGCTTAGGTTACGGTAGGTGGGGACGGCGAGACCTACGTCGGCAAGGGTGAGTGCTTAGGTTACGGTAGGTGGGGACGGCGAGACCTACGTCGGCAAGGGTGAGTGCTTAGGTTACGGTAGGTGGGGACGGCGAGACCTACGTCGGCAAGGGTGAGTGCTTAGGTTACGGTAGGTGGGGACGGCGAGACCTACGTCGGCAAGGGTGAGTGCTTAGGTTACGGTAGATGGGGACGGCGAGACCTACGTCGGCAAGGGTGAGTGCTTAGGTTACGGTAGGTGGGGACGGCGAGACCTACGTCGGCAAGGGTGAGTGCTTAGGTTACGGTAGGTGGGGACGGCGAGACCTACGTCGGCAAGGGTGAGTGCTTAGGTTACGGTAGGTGGGGACGGCGAGACCTACGTCGGCAAGGGTGAGTGCTTAGGTTACGGTAGGTGGGGACGGCGAGACCTACGTCGGCAAGGGTGAGTGCTTAGGTTACGGTAGGTGGGGACGGCGAGACCTACGTCGGCAAGGGTGAGTGCTTAGGTTACGGTAGGTGGGGACGGCGAGACCTACGTCGGCAAGGGTGAGTGCTTAGGTTACGGTAGGTGGGGACGGCGAGACCTACGTCGGCAAGGGTGAGTGCTTAGGTTACGGTAGGTGGGGACGGCGAGACCTACGTCGGCAAGGGTGAGTGCTTAGGTTACGGTAGGTGGGGACGCAGGTGGAGCAAGCGATGTCCCGGGGTGGTGTGATATTTGCGGTGTGCTTGGACATTTCCAACGCCTTCAACACCCTGCTCTGGAGTTGTGTTCGGGCACTGCAGTATCATCGAGTGCCTCTCTACCCTCGCCGCATCGTCAAGGCTTATTTGGCGGAGAGGTGTGTCACCTACGTGGGACGTGATGGCGTCGAAAACCAACACTGCATGTCGTGCGGTGTCGGCCGTAGTCGAGTCTATGGTCGGCAGCGAAGAGTCCTGGGACGCGGTGGTATCCTTCTGTGAAACAGTTGTCTCGCAGAAGGAGGCTGCGAAGAGGAAGATTTCATCCGCTCATCATGAGACATACAATGAGGAATTTCCAATCAAAAACATAAAAAAATTGGTGATGGGGATCCCCTTTGTAACACTCCCATTTGGTCCATTGTGCGTGCAGGTCTCCTCTCTGTGAAAGGGAATTGGCCGTAATCCACTACGCGGATCTAGTGCGGTTTGTTGGATGTCACAGTGTCATGTAGTTAAGGTCAAAGCAGTGAAGTGAGCCGTTGATTTTTTTACCACTTATGTGTCAGACAGACACTTGAGTGATTCTACAAGGATGCCGGTTTTCATTCGAATGTAGGTACGAAACGGATGTAAAACTGATTAGAATAACTTTTTTTTGTTTGTTCCTCAAAATGACATTCATGCTCATAAATTTGGAAATTTTTGTTGGTTTAATTTGATTTTGATTGTTTCCCCTGCAGCCCCCAACAAGAAGGAGGCGCGCAAGCTGGCGGCCAAGGCGGCGTGCCAGGCGCTGTTCGCCGTCAACTTCGTGCCGCCGCCGCAGCCCGCCCAGCCCGCGCAGCCCGCCGACCAGTAGGGGCGACATCTCGTCCGTCGCCCGATACTATCTTTCGTTTAAGAGACATTTTCTTCTCTCACCGCATTCTAGGTCCCCTAGGCATCTGATGTATTCGCTTAGGTCGCCACCAGTGGCGACGTGGTGAAGATCGCCGCCTTCAGAGGGCCAGCCCTCTGAAGGCGGCGATCTTCTTGCAGTCGCCTAAACAGCCACTAGCATCTCTCGAACACGAGCATTCGGGCGATCAGTTCGTGAGCTTGATGCGTGTGATGCGCGCACATGCGCCTGTTGTCGCGTGCGTCACGGCGACGTGCCCTCGTCGACGTAGACGAATACATCCGTTTAGCCGACCTACATACAATGCTACGTCACATTTTTTTTGTATGAACTAAAAACCGACGACTTAATCAATATGATTAATATCTTACTTTAATATATATTAGTTGACTATGTAATCTATATACATTTAATTCATTAATAATATGATATGTGTAATATGCAATCTGTTTATGCATTCAATGTTTAATATATTCGCCGTGAAGTATGCTTGGTGCGACTGAACACTGGCGTCGTACCTAGAGCGCGTCCACGTGCCTAGCACTAGCACTAGCACTGGCACTAGCACTAGCACTGGCACTAGCACTAGCACTAGCACTGGCACTAGCACTAGCACTAGCACTGGCACTAGCACTAGCACCGCGCCCGTGAACTGAATGTACGCTCCACGTGTTCCTCTCAATAATGCATACTTCATATTTTTCCTAAATAATTAGTATTTACGCAATTATATGATTTAGTATCAGTTCACACACAGTGAGTACAATTATTATCAAACATCTCGATGTATGTAGCTCTATGTATTTATCCACAATGTAACCTCTAGACGCCGCAATCTGCATTGCAATGGATGGCTGTCAACAAATCATGTTATGACATACCTTTTAGGCTAAGTACGCACTCACAGGCGGATAAGCACTTATACTTGAATTCGTAACATAAGATAATTATAGTTCTCGCCAAACTTCTTGGCCGCCCTGGAGTTGGCTACAATGGCTGCGCAGTAGTCAATCTCATACAAAAACGACACCGAGCGCATCGGAAAGCCAAGAAGTTTGGCGAGAACAACACAATCCATCGCCACCGACTCAAGTATGCTGTGTAGTGTGTATACTTTAAGTTGATTTTTAAGTTCAATCAATTACATGTAAAAGTCGGGTTAGTTACACCATTTATAACTCAAGAACGGCTGGACCGAATGTCATGATCATTGTTTTGTTGGATTTGTCTCTGCTCCGAATAACAGAATAATATAAAAAGATAATTTTCCTTGCACGATATAAAGCTTCTTGTTCCAAATTATATAATTATCTCGAATTCTGAAGTAGGTGTCTAGAGGCATAATAGTCGTAATTAATTTATAATGTAGGAATTATACCTGACATGTGTAGCCTTATAAAATAAATGAACCTACCATTACCTACTTACGTTGTTTCATTTTTAATTTATTGATCTATGAAAAGGGTTAAAATAAAAGATTTCGCTGGACATAACTACATTTATTAACATTTCGAATATTGTACTCGGTCGAAACGTACTCTGGAGGTCGATTTAAAAGTGGCCTGGAAGATTACAATTCGTCTACTGGGCCCGATCAGATACATGAACAGTAAAACAACATCAACTTATAATAATGGAATGATTGTCTAAATATTTTTTTTATTTTGGCCGTTCGCAAGTCGTATCAAACATGTGCCTGATCGGGCTGATATTACAAACAGGTAATTCGACAGATAGGTACAGTATACATCACTACAGTACCCAATGTAACTGCTACACACTACTCAGTCTTAGCAAATGCTACGCACGTCTTTTAGACGTACGGCCAGCAGACGCACGTCCCGCAGACGTACAATCTTTAGACGCACGTCCGACAGACGTACTGGCTAAGCTAATGGCCGGCCACTGGCAGTGGTTTATGGACGCGGGTGGTAACAGTAAGCTTACAACTATGGCGGCTGTGATGTGTACTACTCGCTGGGCAGAGTATCCCCTCCTCAACCCCGATGTCATATAAATTTTCGGGTCTAAGCGCTACCGTTAGGAGGTTCCAGAGACGGGAACCCGCTCACAATGCGAGCCGTATCAAGGTGATGGTCGTAGCTTGTTTACTGTTATTTACTAAAACTTAAAACAAACTTTACTTCATAAGAAGGGGAAAACAGATGATATTTCTAATTACAGACCCATTTCGCTCATGTCGAACGTGTATAAAATATTCTCTAAGATAATTCTGGAACGATTAACAAAGACTTTGGACGAAAACCAGCCAAAAGAACAAGCAGGCTTTAGAAGTGGCTTTTCAACCATGGACCACATTCATACTATCAAACAGCTAATGCAGAAATGTAACGAATATGGCATTAACTATTACTTGGCGTTTATAGATTACAACAAAGCTTTCGACTCCTTAAAACATGGAAAAATATGGGAGGCTCTCACCTTACAAGGAGTCCATAATAAATATTTACGTATAATTAAAAACATATACGAAAATATGACAGCGAAAATACGCACAGAAAGGGCAGGAGAATGTTTTCCCATTAGACGGGGAGTTAGACAGGGAGACCCCTTATCACCAAAACTATTTTCTGCAACCCTGGAGCATATATTTCGACAACTAGAGTGGAGTGGTTACGGAATAAATGTTAATGGAGTACGACTAAACCATCTTAGATTTGTCGATGATCTTATACTTATATGCGAAGACCCAGATACGTTACAGAGTATGATTGAACAACTGGTATACGAAAGCGAAAAGGTGGGCTTATCAATAAATACAAGTAAAACCAAGTTGATGACAAACCACACGACAATCCCAATAAAACCTACTAACGTTACTGAACTGCAATATGTAAATGAGTATACTTATCTTGGCCAAATAATATCTCCAACAGATCTCACAAAAAAAGAAATTAATAATAGAATTAATATAGGGTGGAAGAAATACTGGTCTCTAAAAGAAGTTATGAAAAACTCAGAAATACAAATAAAATCAAAAAAGAAAGTATTTAATATGTGTATTCTGCCGAGCATCACTTATGGGTGTCAAACATGGAGCTGCACAAATAAGGATATTAAAGCGTTAGAAACCTGCCAACATAGAATGGAAAGAAGTATACTTAACGTAAAATTAAAAGACAAAATAAGATTAACAACAATAAGGAAACATACCAAAGTCATAGATGTAAAAGACCAAATTAAACAACTGAAGTGGAAATGGGCAGGCCATTTATTAAGATCTAAGACAGAGAAATGGACTAAAGATGTGACAGAATGGTGTCCTACATACAAAACAAGAAGGAAAGGCAGACAGTATCGTAGCTATGGGAAGATGACATCAAAAAGGTGGCAGGGACGACTTGGACTAGAAAAGCAAGAGATCGATGTTCGTGGAGAGTACTTGGGGAGGCCTATGCTGGAAAGCAAGACAATCGAGAAACCGGTGTCGATTAAAAAAAAGTACATAAAAAAAAATATATATATATATATTAAACACTAATGTAATATTAATTAGAAATAAGTTAAAATGATAACTGTAAGATTGTTAATAAAGGCTTTTTATTATATTATTATTATTATATAAAACAAACTTTAATTAAGTGATGTTCTTCAGAAAGGCCAGGTGCGCTATACTCATAACCGGCGTGTGTGTATGACTAGATCTATGTAAGAATCGTAGCAGGTGGCGTTCTGTAGTTTCTGCCAATCCTCATGGGAAAAAGGCGCGAGTTTATGTATGTATGTATGTTAATTATGTAGGTGTACGGCTACAGGCTAGGCTTTTACAACAGAAGAAAAAGGTCTCGTCATCCTTGAGCTTCGCCGTGATCAGAAGAAGCTGCACGATGGCGTGATGTAGCTTTTGCGTATCTTTTGCTTCCTGATCCTGATGAAGGTCAACACTTCAGAAGTTGTTGTCAACCAGCAACGTCGCGGAACTGTTGACAGCTCTGAGATACGCTGGACTCAGGATGTGGAGGATATGGCCTATCCCCGGCGGCGGTAGTGTCATTTGATGTCAGCGATGGCTATGGTCAAAATGTACGGGATGGATCACGTGATGTTTCGATAGTGCTACACATTCCCATACATTTATGGCATTTTCCCCACTGCCCTCAGCACACTTTACTAGAATGTCACTTGTCTAGGGCTTCTGGTTGGGAGGCAACCCGTAGCCGTACGGATATCCGTTTATCATCAATCATCATCATCAATCAATACTATAATAAAAATTAGAAAAGACGTACATCAAAAATATTTCCAAAAAAAAATAGGCAAGAGTGATAAAGGATAACCAACAGAACCCATTTCCAGCATTTTTGGAATTTTTGTCTGTGTAAGCAGGGTAGGCAGGCAGGTAAGTAGGGTAGGCAATCAGTTGACGGGAGCGAAGCCGCAGGCACAGCTAGTCCTAAATAATATTCTTTCAACTAAGAGTACAGTGTCGATCGGTACGAATGCGATGCTAGTCTAGGTGGATCACAGAGGTGGATACTCTGCAGGTCAGCTAATCAGTTTAGTTGTTACTGTCTTAGTGATTTTGCACCCACGTCCGTTGTGTTAAATATCGTTGAGTAAGTAGGTACCTAATGATGACAATAAGAAACAGCACATGCAGTAAAATTCATTATGTAGTTTATAATGATATATAAATAAGATAGTCTGCTCAATAATTTTAATATTAATTACAAAAATGCTCAATTAATTATAAATGTTGGGAGGGCAGTTGTGTGTACATATTATAATCTATTGGTTTTGGCTTGGACGTGGCGATGCCAAAACTGAGCAAAATACATTAAGTTCATGTCATTGCCGTGTTTATAGACTCAAATTTAGTTAGCAAAATTCTGCAGAAATGACAGCTATCGATATTTAATGAAATGAAGTATGACGACACCGTAGACAGCGGTTGACGTAGTGGTTGAGCGACCGGCTGCTGCGCTACGTGTCGCCGGTTCGATTCCCGCTGTTCGAAACAAATCAACGATTCGTTCTTTTTTGTTGTTATTTTGATGCAACACTGTGTCTGCTCGCTGTCATCGATTTTAACAGTTTTTGGTTGAGTTGAAGTTGACAGGACTCATTGAGATAGCACGAGACGTAATACGAGGGTCTTGTTTTGATTTTATGGTAATTGAGCTATAATCAACCCATCGTTGTTCGAAATTACGTTCGTGACCCGCGAGTGGTACTGGGAATCGCCCGTGAATTTGTTTGTGTGTATATTTCGCGCGCAGCGAAGTATTTTTGTCGGGAATGTGTATAGATGCCTGCCAGGAATCTCAGGCTAGACCACGTCGGTTATCCCAAATTTATTATATATATTTTCCCTCTTATAACCCTCGACCGGACACGGGATTGAACCAGACCAGGAGACCACCGCGGGAACAAATGTGAGTAGTAGTTGTAAGTTGTGCATGCTTGTATCACTTTCCACCCATACGGGAATCGGTATCTCAAGGAACAAACCCCTAGTTTCCGCTGCCGCGTGTCGCGGTTTCGCGGGTATAGACCTTGTAGGATCCAAGAGTCGCAGCATTGCTAATGGGCCCCAGTGTTGCCTCTTGGCTGTGATTCGCAGGCCTGTATTTTAAACCCGCAAGGAACAAATATTTGTTTGGCCTACAGATAGTTGTTCCGGATCTGGGTGTCTTGTTTACCTATGTGAGTTTAAAATGTTTGTAAACGCACCCACGGTACAGGAACAAATAATTGCTAATGTGCAGCAACGATTTAAAAAAATAACTTTTCTAAATTCTGATATTCTTATTTATAAAAATTTCGACATTATTAAGCGGTTGCTTAGCACATTCCGTTTAAAAAAAAAAGCAATTGCGTAATGAATTTGGAAAGAGCAAAGGGTAAAGAGTATGAAAAATCGACTAATCACATAGACGGAAAGCCACATCGTGTCATTCATCTCGCATGTGATTGGTCGATTTTTCATACTATGCCCTTTGCTCATTCCGAATTCATTACGCAATAAGGCTGCGCGGCAGTTAGTAGCTATCAGCTTGAAGTAAAACATTTTTATTTTAATTTTATCGTTATTAGTTTCAATACCCATCACTCTGCGGAGTTTTGCTAATATTTTTTATTTAGCACTATATTGCAACCTACCGTCCATCCATAATAACCTAATATCCATGGTTTTACTATCAATATCAACCATATAAACCTTAATGCATCCATGCTTCATTATCTACACGACACTTAATTCATAAATCTAGTTAAAAATACAATTATAAAAACAAGTAATTAGGTATACGAAAACAACAAACTTATAAAACCATTGTGTAACAATTAAAAAACTTAATACAACAAATGAATTAACAACACTGCAACATGGGAACGAAAACTAATAGGAGACTACTACCTACCACAATAACACGCACTGCGGTTTTATTCGCACTATTTTTTGCTGAACATTATGCGAGTTTTAGCATTATGTGACACATGGAATTGTATGAACCTGCACGCATTGCGGTAAAAAATCGCGCGGAAATAATACCGCAAGAAAGCCATATTTTGCCACAGTTGAATAGAATATTTTGAGATCTATGAACAGGTAGGAGACAAAAATCGCGAGGTTTTTATCCACAGTGCGTTTTAGTTATAGTTCTCGCAAAACTTCTTGGCCGCCCTGAAGTTTGCTACAATGACTGCGCAGTAGCCTCATACAAAAACAGCACCGTTTCGTGCCTTGCGCACCGGAAAGCCAACTTCAGGGCGACCCAGAAGTTTGGCGAGAACTGTAACTTATAATTCAGTACTACTAACTATAACTTAGAATTTTTATTAGAAGAAAAAATCGCGTGAATAAAAATAGCAGTGCGTGTTAAGCCTAAGAGGAAATGCAGTCGCAGACGTCCGACTGAATATCTTACGTAAAAAGTAATAATTCGCGGTTTGGTTAAAGCTATTCCACAAACTGACATTTATTGAGCCCCTGTTTTCATTTTTGTTAGATTATCTTTACAAGCACTAAACAAATGCTCAATATTGCCGAAGCTCTCTGCCCGCATTTCCTCTTAAAATGAGAAAGATTTATACGAGTAATCCCTAATCTTTTTGGCCAGTCTGAAGTTGGTTACAATGAGTGCGCAGTAGTAAATTAAATTAAATTTCTTACTAAAACAAGTAAAACAGCAGCGCGCCATGCGCATCAGAAAGCCATTTTACAAGATCGGGATTTACTGTACCTACTAATTTTTTACAACGCGCGATAAAATGGTTTCGTTTTACAAATATGAGAAATCACACAAATCGTTTTTTTTTAATATAGTTCTAGACACACTACGGCGTCAAATGCGACTGGATATTCTCGTTCGAGATATTGAGATACATTTGCATTTACTTACAAGTTTATCGCACGATGAAGCGGGCCTCTGTCTGCATCTTAATTTGTGCTAAAATGTCATAATAATAATATCATCAGTTACATCTAAGAATACTTGTATGTGTTGGCACACTTTGTACCCATAGTTGCTAATTACAGGCGAAATACAGCATCGGTAACGCATCACAATGGGAAGGAAACTATCCTATAATATGCAAAATGTACCTTACAATAGTATCTATGACACAGCTACACAACACCTTCTCAATAAAATATATTATAAATAATAAAAAAAAAACATAATAATAAAGTCTTGCTTTTTGAACACTGATTTACAGTTTTTGAAATGGAAGCATTTTCATTAGACAATGTGTTTGTCTTTGTTGATACTTAATAGTAATTTTGCGTTACCGTTACCCATGCCTACTTTTCAAAATAAATGCGAAAACGTACATTGTGTTTCTATGTACCTAAACTAAGTCTCATAAGTATCTTCTTTACATTAACAATTTGGACGTCAACGATTCGAAAAGCACGTTCACATGATTCTCAACATTATTTTCATTACAATAAAGATCACTTTCTTAAACGTTAGAGACACAAAAATAATCTAATTGAAATCGTCAAGTCTACGGCTACATTCAGCCCGGGAGGACCCTAGTTCCGCTAATGGACGAAGATCTAAGCTAACAGAGATAATACTAGTTAGAGCAGGCGGTAGGTCCACATGGACAGCGGAGACTGCAGCAGCGCCAGGTGCGGCGGCTCCTTGCCGCCCACCAGCAGCAGGTGCAGCTGAGTGTCGGCGGAGCGAGGGACGCTGCGGGCGCGCCGGGCGCTCAGGTCCTGCAGCTCGATGTCGCCCGGACCCACGCCGGAGTCAGGAGTCAAAGCGGCTCCCAAGTTCATCACGTCAGGACCTAAATAATGAGGATTGCTAAAACCGAGCGAATTGCCAGACAGTCTGTTGACCCGCTCGGCGCTCGCGTAGTCGGAAGTGGACAGTTCTCCTTCTTCCTCGTCAGTGTGTATTGTCGTGTCTTTGATAAACCTGACCGACGCTGACTTGGGAATGGTGACCACGGTGACCTTGCCGTCGAGTTTGACTGACGACCTGCCATCTCTTTTGATATTGTTAATTTCTCGCCTCATTTCCTCTTCGTCTTCGGAGTCGAGGTAGACAAGCTTGGTCGCTTCCACTGGAGATAGGACAGGCGTCGGCAGGATCATGTCGGCGAAGTCGGGGACTGAGATAGGCTCTCGAGACATTTCTGATCTGGATTCAATGACGTCACCTTCTCTCGGACTCTCTCCGCCGTCCGCGGGCTGTCGCTTGTCGATGATGTACGCGGAGTGAGACTTGGACAGTGCGACGGCCTCCTGGCGCACGAGGCTCTCGGTGGAGTCCCGCTCGCCCGCCAGCGCGCTGTAGGAGCAGCGCGCCGCCTTGCGCAGGTGGAACGAGGACAGCTTGGAGATCTCCTTCAGCAGGCTGGCGGGCGGCTCGGGCCGCGCGTGCAGCGAGCGGCGCGCGCAGGCCGGCCGTGCGCCCGGCGCCGAGCGCACGCGCGGGGGCTCCGCCGGGATCAGCAGCACGCAGCTGTCCACGCGCGGGGACGGCCATTTCAGACTCTGGATTATTCGCTCCCAAGTTTCCGTTGCTGTAAGTAAATTTAAAAAATGTGTAAGAAGAGAAGACCTTGTTAGAGTATTAAGAATGAAAAGCTACATTCAAAAAGAGTGTTACCGAAGTGAAACCTCCAGAGCTCGTTGGTAGAATGGCCCTGCGCCTCCCCACCGAACACGTAGAGATGCGCGCCGGCGCGCACGCACGCGTGGCCGCTGCGAGCGCTCGGCGACAGCTTAGCGGGCGTGCGCACCTGGCTCCATACGCGGGACACTGCGGATCACAGCCAAATTTAAGAACCAGTAATAAAACTATCCAAATGTATATTGTGCAAGAATAGAAGGGTAAATCCCTGGGGAGAATGAGAAGCGTCTCCCCTGAGCCTCGCCGTGCACGGAAGCACGTGGTCACTGAGGCCATTTCCCTCCAGTTTTCTGTCTTTTCTTTCCCTCAAATTTTAATATTTCCTTTTTTGTTTGTTTTTATTAGCTGTTAGTCCTCCATGTACTATAATAAATAAATAAATATCCTGATCAATAGGTACTTATAGACACAGACTTGCTCTTATCATGTGCCGGAGATGAAGGTAACACAACAAGGTCAGTACTCACTGGTGTCGTAGTACCAGAGGTCGCTGCAGTCGCGCAGGTCGCACTGTCCGCCGTGCACGTACAGCCGGTTGTCGTGCAGTGCGGCGGCATGCCGGTGCCGCGCCGGGCCTGCGCCCACCGTGCGCACCTGGTGCCACGACTCCGACTCTGGAACATAAGATATAGCTGCTGAGTAAGCTGCAGAATATAATCTGTAACTCTGTAACATAATATTAGATACACCTTCATACTAGAGTATCTAAGAAGGCCTATTCGGGATCAAATCTAGGCTCCGATTGTCCTAATTGGGAAATAATATTGTTACGAGCTGGGGCTCAGGGATAAATTATTTAAACAGCAGACTTCAATTAATCACACTTTATTACAAAAACACTCTTAAACAATTCTATTACTTCGCACTATTTTCCTTTACTGATCGCTCTATGTCGATTGTCGCTTCCGAATCGAAACTGCCCCACGACGAACCCGACCGCTCTTTATATACCACCGAAGATGTTTCTAGAACGTTCCATACTGTTCTAGATAATTCGAGAAACTTCCAGAACAATCGACTTTCGAACTCACTGTTATCGAAGCGACTAGAAACTTCCAGAATGTTCGGTTCGAACATTCCGGAAAATTCCATTCGACACGAAGAGATTAGTTCCGCTATTCGATACTAGATGGCGCCACCAGTAACTACTTAGTTATCCTACTCGTCACTAGATGGCGTTGCCCTATCTTGTAACATTGCCTCCCTCTTAGACATGCTCGTCCCGAGCATCGTTAGACCCATGATAACGGGCCAACCGATCCACATGAACGACCTTTGATGCACCTCGGGGTCCCTTTTGAATTCGGTAGGTGACGTCATTAATCTGGGTAACTACGCGATACGGTCCATCCCATTTTGCTTGCAATTTAGGCGATTTTCCTTTGCTGCGTACCGGGTTTTGTAACCATACCAGTGATCCTTCATCGAAGCCCTTATTGTTCGCCTTCCGATCGTAGCGAGTCTTCGTCCTCTCAGCCATCTGTTGACCTGTCTCTCTGATGTGCTCATATACCTTTAATGCACCTCTACTACGAGTGTGTGGTCCTTTCACAGGCGCACCCGCACAACTTCTGCATTTGCGGCACCATTCCTTAACGTCCTCTCGACAATGGATCCAGTAAAAGCGTTCTCGGATCTTGATTAGAGTCCTCTTAACTCCCATGTGACTTCCTGAACTTCCATTGTGATAGAGCTGTAAGACCTCCGGCACCTTAACCTTATGTACGACCATTTGTAGATGACACTGGTCACCGCCAGTACTCGCCCATTTCCGGCACAGAACTCCATCATGGATAATCAAGCTTTCCCACTGTGCCCAATAACTTTTGGTGACAGAACTCATTGCTGTAACATCACCCCACCGAGGCCTCGGAGCTCCTGATTTCTTCCATTCGAGGATCAGTTTTATGTCTCTATCATCTTGCTGAGCACTCTGCAAGATTACCTTCCAATCTTCGCTAAGATCCGTCCTCAACATCCTCACAAATGTTACCTGCTCAACCTCTTGCCTGGCACAGGGCTTACATTGATTGGAACACGATCTACGCGAGAGAGCATCTGCATTTCCGTGTGGTGTTTTGTTCCCTTCACATGATTGTGACTCACACACAATTTGTGAAATCGAGTTCCTTGGGGCTCTTCCATCACCAGCCACCAACCGCCAATTAGTCCTGGCGTCTACTGGTTTTCCTGCTGCTGGTAACTGAATGCCACAATGGGGGCTCCTTCGCTTCGGGCAGCTCAACCGGATGTGGCGTCTCTCTCCACAGCTATAGCACCGGGGTGAAGATACATCCTCCCTTATGCGGTGAGCTCGATCGTCCCGTCGTACAGCTTCCACCTCCAAAGCGTGGGCTAGGGCGTCCTTAAGGTTCTTGAAATGCCCTAGCCTTACGGCAGCTCTAACCTCCAAGTCACGGATCCCATCCGTGAACGCCTGTACGAGGTTCCCGTCGATCAGCACCGGTGATGACTGGTAGGCCTTTCGGACCAGCTTTTCCACATCAAGAGCCCACTGCTGAAGAGTTTCACCACTCCGTTGCGATCGGTCTTTCAGCTGGGCCCGAAACACATGTTCCAGGTGTGCGTCGCCGTATCTAGCTTCCAATGCTTCCAGAAGCTTCTCGAAAGTAAAGTTCTGTCCAAGTGCCTCTAACACAGTCAAGGCCTGGTCGCGAAGACCCAAGGTTAGAGCAGTCAAGGCCTGTTCTTTGGTCCACCTTTTCGATTTCATGACGGCCTCGAACTGTATCTTGTAGGCAGACCATGACGAAGACCCGTCGAATGGTGGCACTTTAAAACCACCCGGCGAAGGTGTAACTACTGCAGCTGCCACGTCTCCTCCCCCAGATGTGAGCCCACGAATAATCTTCTCCAACTCGGCGATGCGGATCTCCTGCTGCTGGACCTGGTCCTTTACCTCTTTCATCTCCTTCCCGATGGCTCCGCGGAGGTCCTTTATCACCAAGAGCTGCTCCTCTTGACGGCGAGCCTGCTCCTCCTGACGGCGCGCCTGCTCCTCCTGACGGCGCGCCTGCTCCTCCTTGTCGCGCTGCAGCTGCTCCTCCAAGCGCCGCGCCTGCTCCTCCTGACGGCGAGCCTGCTCCTCCTGACGGCGAGCCTGCTCCTCCTTGTCGCGCTGCATCTGCTCTTCCAAGCGGCGAGCTTGCTCCTCCTGACGGCGAGCCTGCTCCTCCTGACGGCGAGCCTGCTCCTCCTGACGGCGAGCCTGCTCCTCCTGACGGCGAGCCTGCTCCTGCATGAATGCCATCAGGGCGGCTAGGTCAGGCGACGCCGACGATTGAGCGGGTTCCGCTGCAGCCGTGGAGTCTCGATGTCCACCTGATGACGGTGAGGGAGCGTCTCCAAAGCGCCTCTGGTCTACATCTTGCTGGCGCTGACTCCTGGTGCGCACCCCTTCCGTTTCTTCCTTTGGTAGAACCGGCATAATTTATCCCGCACTTCTGACACCAATTTGTTACGAGCTGGGGCTCAGGGATAAATTATTTAAACAGCAGACTTCAATTAATCACACTTTATTACAAAAACACTCTTAAACAATTCTATTACTTCGCACTATTTTCCTTTACTGATCGCTCTATGTCGATTGTCGCTTCCGAATCGAAACTGCCCCACGACGAACCCGACCGCTCTTTATATACCACCGAAGATGTTTCTAGAACGTTCCATACTGTTCTAGATAATTCGAGAAACTTCCAGAACAATCGACTTTCGAACTCACTGTTATCGAAGCGACTAGAAACTTCCAGAATGTTCGGTTCGAACATTCCGGAAAATTCCATTCGACACGAAGAGATTAGTTCCGCTATTCGATACTAGATGGCGCCACCAGTAACTACTTAGTTATCCTACTCGTCACTAGATGGCGTTGCCCTATCTTGTAACAATATTGTCCGATCAAAACACGTCCTTAATGCTCAGTGCAGTTCTTGCAACCACTACACTGCAGTCAAGTCTGCTGTATTTTGTTGAAAAATAACACAAGAAAAATTGTTCTCCCTGGAACCAATTTTTCAATCTGCCCAGCAGATTAATTCAATGTGAGAGGCCACGCTAAATTGCCACCATTGCGGAGGTGTCCTGGATTCTGCACAGCACACGCTCGAGGAGAGCACTGCGTGACCTGTCTTTGCCAGCAGTAGTGAGAGCAGAGACAGGAAACTGGAGAGAAATTGCCTCCTTCTGTGAGGTCGCGATGGTCCAGAAGGAGGCCGCCGAGCGAGACCGTGAAGGTGCTGATTCCGCTCGGAGAAGAAGGCGTCATGGAGGCAACCGCCTCAATGTTTTAAACGCCGAAACCCCGTCTGTATCATAGGCAGTCTGGACTCCGGGGTCACGGGCGTAAGACGGTGGCACAGTGGTCAAGTGCTGCCGTGCACATCAGTGGTCACGTGCTGTCATGCACAGTGAGGCTCAGGGGAGACGCTTCTCAATCTCCCCAGGAATTTGACCTTAGACGCCTAAAATTAAGCGTTGCGCAGAGGGGGTTCCAGGGTAGTCTTTCAAGAGATCATCATCAGCCTTTTTTAATGTTCCCACTACTGGAACAGAGGCCTCCTCTCTGTGAGAGGGAATGGGCCGTAATCTACCATGCGGGCCCAGTGCGGGTTGGTGGATGTCACATGTATTCGATTTTGACATGCCGGTTTCCTCACGATGTTTTCCTTCACCGTTTTGAGAGCAGTGGTGGTGAAATAATTAACCCTAACTTAAGCTCCTGCCTGGGTTTGAACCCACAACCTACACCTTATAAGTCGCGGCCGTTACCACTAAGCCACCACTGCACTCTCTTTCAAGACTCTCTCGTCTTTTCCCCAAAAGGCCAGGCTCCTTTTGAAGGTTGCCCCCCGATAACAAAAAAAAGGTAGAGAAGTAGTCCATGTATCTAAGTGCACCAACTATCGTACTCATCGCTTACCGTAATGAAACGCCCAGAGCTCATGCGTGGAGCCCCTCAGATCCTTGTACCCTCCGTATATGAGCAGGCAATCCTTCAGGGCGTGCGCAGAGTGACCCCGGCGGCCGCGGGGGCCCAGCCCTGCAGCCCGGGAGTCTCTGGAGCCCCGCCGTCTGACTGTCGACGTGTAGCCCGACTGGCCAGGGAGCTTGCGCCATATTTGTGTCTGGGCAACAATGCAGGATGATAAGGGATTAAGAATATAAAAGCATGTAATCTGTTCTTCGAACCATGGCTTAATTAAGGGTAGGTAATCAACAAGTCATCGAGGAAACTTGATATCAGTTTCCAGTTTGAAAGACTAGTTTGACCTACCATTTTAATGTTAAACGTCCCTTTGGTTAAGCTTGTTGCATGTTCCAAGCGATGAAGCCCTATGTTTTATTGATAGGATTAAAATCGAATGACTGTGTAAGCCCTGAACCCTTAACACTTCTCTAATAACAAAACTAAATAGGTAAATAAAACAATTGGAGAATTGCCGTCGCTGGTGATAAATGTGAACTACTGGTGACGACAGCTTCTTCGATTGATGTTATCAAGGGGTGACAAAAACACAAATATCAAGACTTGATTCCAAAAGACCAGAGCCATAGACAATAGGATAGGCTATATAGGCATAGGCTTCCATTGGCTTATATGGCTAGTGTAGCCGTTTTCATTTTTGATTATGCCTTTTTTAATTGATGCAATTATTTTTTATACATTTGAGCTAGTTAAATTCCTTAACTGAGAGAATGGACGAAACGGCTCAGAGTTTGCCTATCTACAAAAAGTCTGCCATCTGCCCTAACAAACCCAGTTGCTCGCTTGTGGAAACGCAGGCATCTTAAACTGAGGCCTTAGTGCAAGTTTTACCCACGCTGTATCGCGTTAACGTAAACGTCAATTTGTATTGAAATTGGATAAGCGCCGTCTGGTGACGGCAAGGAGAAAACTCTTTTTTTGTATACATTTTGACATAAGAGATCGTTTACGTTATCACGAGTGAGTACGTTAAAAAACTCGAATCAATTGAATTGAATCTCAATACAAATTTACATTTACGTTAACGCGATTGAGCGTGAGTAAAAACTCGCACTAAGGCCTCTGATGACAGTTAATTGGTATCGACACGAGAAAGCCCATAATATTTTGCCCACATTTCCTGGTACGTAACTGTACTCCTCAACCTACATAGATGACGAGAACCGATAGTGCGTCAATCGCGTGCTCTCGAGCTCGGCCCAATAAGTGCACTGCGACAATATTGTGCACGCGAGCTTATGCTAAGTTATGGCGAACTTCAAGGACGAGAGGGGTTTGTTTTTAAGAAGCTTGTTTGGAGAAGGATTTTAGTTTTATAACGTTATCGTATTGCTAGCAAGCATGCACTCGTAAGTCAGTTCTAGATTTTTTCTTGTATCGTAATGCCCAACTTTTACAAGCACCCTTAGATCCGGATCGGTCCGATTGGTTCGAACTTCAGACATGCCAAGCGTATCTACTATCTTAAAAGTTAAGCTTTTTTCTATTGTGACAATCAGGGAGAATAGCAAGAGCTAATCGCTTTCAAAGCGTTTCGTATGTCTACAATATTTTATAGGAATGCCATAAGCACACTGCCATGAAGGGTGATCATCTAAAAATTTAGTCAGGCACATCGACGTTAGCAGGGAATGGACAAAACTACTGATGGCGCCATACACTTTTCGGTATCAAAGTTTTGTCAGTCCTTGTATTTTTTACTTTTCCACCATTGTTAACGCTATTAGAATGTCATTATATTTTATCCCTCTAGTCAAGGTAGAGCCTTAACGAGCAACTGTAAGTAATTTAGCATGGGCATGGGCCATAGGCCATAAGAACAGGGCCACTATTTGTCCTTACCTCTGTGTCGTAGATCCACAGTGGCGTTTCGTTGGAGAGCGCGCCGGCCTCTCCACCAAACACGTAGAGCTTGGCCTCGTGCGCGGTGGCGCTGTGTTCTTGCAGGGAAGGAGGTGGATCGCCACGACTCTCCAGCTTCTCCCATTTTCCGGTACCTGGAAATCAAGTTGTAAAAATAACTAGACGAAATTGTTCACATTCCAAAACATAAGGATGAAATCTACACAAGCTTTTATATTAAAACTAGCTTCTGCCAGCGGCTTCGCCCGCGTGTATATTAACCTTCCTCTTGAATCACTCTATTTATTAAAAAAAAATCGCATCAAAATCCGTTGCGTAGTTTTAAAGATCTAAGTATACATAGGGACAGAAATACAGCGGGAAGCGACTTTGTTTTCTTTACTATACTAATCAATATCAATACATATAATAAATCTGTAGAAAAATATTTTTTGTACATCGAAAAAAATTCAAAAAAAAATAGCCAGGGTGTTAAAGGATAACCAACAGAACCCATTTCTAGCATTTTTGGAATTTTTGTCTGTTTGTCTGTTTATCTGTTTGTCTGTTTGTCTGTTTATTTGTGCACGCATCACGTGAAATGTACGAAACCAATGTAGATAACTTTTATACATAAAAATTGTGCGTATCTTGAAGAATTACTTAGTTTTTGTTTCATCGCAATCGGTTCACTCTATCAAAAGTTAGATGAATTTAAAGTGTTCAGGAAGTAAAATTATCACAACTCACGCAATTCAGTTATTCGGACAGTTGAACTCGCTATTCGATAGATGGCGTTGTGCATTTAAAGTCATTTTCTGAATCGCGGTGTTAAGATTTTACGCGAAAGAATGACCCTAGAAAAAAAAATGGTATGTTGTATGTATATTTATTAACCGACTTCCAAAAAAGGAGGAGGTTATTATGTTCGACGTTATGTATGTTTATTTTTTTTGTGTATGTTCACCGATATCTCCGTCAATTGTGGACCGAGTTCAAAAAACCTTTTTTTGTTTGAAAGAGTATGTTCCGAAATTGGTCCCATTTTAATTTGGTGTAGGACTGACGAAGCAATTCGAAGATATACAACAGAACTCTTCAATAAATAACGGCAAATCTCTCGGGATTGCTGCAATCGCATGTCTGTTTGTTGTTTATACCATTTCATAACATAACATCACGCCAGTACGCTCTTAAGGGGTACGCAGATCACTCATTTCACCGGTTATGTTCAAGTTTCATGATATTTGGGTAATATATTCTGGCGTTATACGAGTAGGTAACTTACTAAACAACTTGCCTATTAGGTAGGTACAACTAAAAAGTGAAAAATAAAAAACTTTTTACAAAAAAATACTACCGACTTCCAAATAAAACTACAAAGTGAAAAATTACTTTATTTTTGGAAGTCGGTGTCCATAACGCAATAAATTGGTAGCTACGAAAGACACCGACTTCCAAAAATAAAGTTATTTTTCACTTTGTAGTTTTATTTGGAAGTCGGTAGTATTTTTTTGTAAAAAGTTTTTTTGAGTATGTGGAGTAGGCAGGCAGGCTGGTAAGTATGGTAGGGTTGGCAGGCAGATGACGGGAGCGAAGCCGCGGGCACAGCTAGTACATATAATAAATCTGTAGAAAAATATTTTTTGTACATAGAAAAAAATATAAAAAAAAAATAGCCAGGGTGATAAAGGATAACCAATAGAACCCATTTCTAGCATTTTTGGAATTTTTGTCTGTTTATTTGTGCACGCATCACGTGAAATGTACGAAACCAATGTAGATAACTTTTATACATAAAAATTGCGCGTAACTTGAAGAATTACTTAGTTTTTGTTTCATCGCAATCGGTTCACTCTATCAAAAGTTAGATGAATTTAAAGTGTTCAAGAAGTAAAATTATCACAGCTCACGCAATTCAGTTACTCGGACAGTTGAACTCGCTATTCGATAGATGGCGTTGTGCATTTAAAGTCATTTTCTGAATCGCGGTGTTAAGATTTTACGCGAAAGAATGACGGCAGAAAAAAAAATTTGTATTGAATATGTAAATATTTGAGTATTGAGTATGTGGAGTAGGCAGGCAGGCAGGTAAGTAGGGTAGGGTTGGCAGGCAGATGACGGGTGCGAAGCCGCGGGCACAGCTAGTAATAATCTATTAGAGATGGGTCGTACTAGGTGAATTTTGGACTAGGTGCACCTAGTCCAAGTCCGTACAAATACTTGATCCAAATACCTGTTCCACCTAGTCCACCTAGTCCATGAAATACGCATACTTTATAGATGCTTAGTCTTTGCGTACCACCGATACGTGTAGATACGTACGTACGCAGTAATGAAATGAAATCTTCCCTTCATACTTTACACAGACTTGACTGTCATCGTAAAGATTTATCTACGTTGAAGATTGTTCGCGTAATTAAAAGATTTCCATTAATTTTTCAGAGAACTTAATTAGTTTTGTTATTGTTTTTTTTTAATACACTACTTCCTTTGGTAACATTGTCGTAATAAAAAATAAATATATGTTCTTAAAAGATTTATCAAAATGTCGTTATGAAAACCGATCACACTAAATAAGTCCAATAGTACTTGTTTGCAACGACAAGTAGGTATCAATACGTCAAGCGAGATCACATTCGCACGAGTCCTTACTTGATACTAGACTGCATCATAAAGTCTTCTTTCGCATCGAGTATTGTTAAAGTACCTATTCTATAAAGTCTGCCTAGTCCCGACTAATCTCGAGTCCCGAGTATTTTCAAAGTACCTATTCTATAAAGTCTGCCTAGTCCCGACTAGTCTCGAGTATTGACAGACAAGGATGGAAGGATTGCGGAATATTGTAGTTAAAAAAGGACAGAATATATTCTAGCACAACACAGTGCGCGTCGCGTTACTTTTATGCCATTGAAATATGGTTCAAATTAAAATGACTGGCACACGAATTATTTATGTAAACACTAGTGCGCGTCGCGTTACTTTTATGCTCTTTGAATTAGGGTTCAAATTCAAGTGACTGACACACGTATGATTTTGGCAAACATGAATGAGCTATGACTATGCTGCTATTTCGCTTCGCCGCGTCATCGGTACTTTGATTCGCGCGGGCCGCGGGTGCCGTGCACTGCGTAGGCACAGTGAGACTAGGTGGATCGAGTATTTTAAAAGTTAGAATAGGTGCAGCCTAGTCTCGCTAAATACCTAATCCCTGTATCTGTTCTAGTATATACGCTTCATCTCTATAATCTATATCTGTACTTATAATGTTATAAAGAGGAATGATTTTTTTGTTTGTTTGTTTGTACCGAATAGGCTCCAAAACTACTGGACCGATTTGAAAAATTCTTTCACCTATAGAAAGCTACATTATTCCTGAGTGACATAGGCTATCTTTTTATCCCGAAAACGGATCCTGTAGGGTGGACCACGGGAGCAAAGCCACGGGCTCGAGCTAGTATACTATGTAGTGATGATGCAGTGTCACGAGAATCAGGTAGTAAGGCGTTTTGGTCCCTGGAAAAGTCGGTTGAATCGAACTTCCGCCGTCCCTCACTACCACCACTGCTGAAACCCGACGGGTCGCTCGCCCACTCCGCTGAGGAGAAAGCAAACATGTTTGCCTTTTTTTCTGCGGAATCTTCATGTCTACTTTCTGGTGACGCGCGCCCCCCTCCGTAGTGACCCCGGCGGGATACCAGCAATTGTTCTCAGAACCTGTGCTCCTGATCTGTCTCCGATCCTGACACGGTTGTTTCTCCTTTCATAAGAGACAGGAAAAGTACCCAATGCTTGAAAGTAAGCCAACTTTCAGCCTAAGCCAAAGAAGGGCATTTTACCAAGTTTTTTTTACCTTTGTTTAGATTCTTTTACCGATTGTTTTGTGAATGTGTGAACATTGTAGGCTTTCTAGATTTCTAGATGATGTTAACATTTGTTAACTTTTTATTTCGTTTTACATTTATTTATTTTTTGTTTGTTTTTTTTTTAATTTCGCACGACTTATTGTCGGGCCTACGTTGTCCCCCCCACAGAACAAGTAGGCGTTTTGTTCTGTGGTCCCCCCATATCCAAATACTAATGCTGTAACATGGAAATATTGTAAACACAAACAAATTTTTAAAAGAGTAATCATGGAGTTTCTTGCCGGTTCTTCTCCATATGAAACGACTAATCCGAACCGTGCACCTTTTGTCAACGTTTTATAAGTGCCCATGTAGGCCTATGTAAAATAAAATAAAAATTATTTGATTTGATTTGGCAGTCGGGCTGAACTGGCCAACTACAGACCCATCTCAGCAACGTCCATCCTCTGTATATGTGCATACTTAACTACATCCTCAGTGATACGGCATCCGCCGAAATCGGTGTACTGGGGATCTTCTAGCGTATGCCATTCACATCTGGACTGAGCCATCGAGAGGCATGAGGAAGCGCTTGCCATCTCCCTCGACCTCGAAGGCTTTTGATAGGGTCTGGCACGAAAGCCTTATTGGTAAGCTTCCATCATTCGGTCTGCCCGGTCGCGACCCTGAGGGTCTCCGGATATTAATTATCCAATTGGTCCGATTAGCAGCCATCGATAACCACTCGAATGGACCGATCTCTCAGGAAGTCTGCAATCCAATCACACGGACCACCGCCGGTCGGTACTCTCAGCAACATTATTCTTGCTGCACATAAACGATCTGCTAAAACCACTGGCACCATTGAGTATGCAGACGACCGCACTGTTGCTAAGTGATACTTGTCCAGTGCACTGTCATTGGAAGCAGTCTCCGAACGGGGCGATGCCAATTTGGTCAAATTGAATGCCGCTAAAACCAGGCGTGTCCTTTTTCCGCTAAAAAGAGCCAATTTCAATCGACTCCATCTTTCTGAGGTGCCGCTTACGGACTATCTTGAGCTTCTTGGCGTAACGTTGTCATTGACACTCAATTTTGGCCCATATATTGAGGCTAAGGATCAGCTTCTTATCGGTTGCATTTCGGGGAGTGTGAGATTAAATTGCTTGATCTAATTCCGCCTAGCCCGTTTCATCATCGGACTACAAGACATACGGTGATGCGCTATCGGTACATGGTGACATCCCACCCATACGCACTAAACCTTTTGGGAATACTTTCATTATGCGTACTGCTAAGGAGTTGAATTTCCAGCCGAAGATTTGCTCTATATTTACAACCTAGGGGTCTTCCAGCCAAGAGTGAATAGTTTATTACTTCTCACAAGCGTGCTTCACCGTCGAATACATCATCGCTTACCATCAGGTGAGATAATGGTCAAGCGCGAGCCTTAAATAACAATAAAAAGAAACAAAAAAAATCAATCGAACACCGGGAAGTGGATTACTCTAACTGTAAGACACAGACACTGGCAGAGCAAAAACTAAATATAAGCTTGTAATAAATAACTAAGTACTTAATTCAGCTCCCAAAACAATGAGTAGGTATCTCTATCTATGTACGAAAATAAAAGGCTTTTTTCCGGCTTCTAAAAAAAGGAGGTTATCAATTCGATACGTATTTATTATTGTTGGAATTCCACAATATTCACATAAATGTTACTCTATGTAACTACTAAACACGTGTGTCAGATTTCATAAGTGTATGTATTTTTGTTAGGATGTAAGTATGTTTGTTTGTATGTATATTTGTCCACATATTTTATAGTCGATGTGACAAAACGACAAAAAAATAAGGGTACCAAGGACACCGACTTCCGAAATTTATTTTTACTCTTTATGTGTTTTACTTTGGTAGTCGGTTTATTTTATGTGATAAAGATTTTTTTTTTTTATCTATGTGCTGCTAAATTGATGAACCGATTTTATTGAAACTTGCACTGGTACCTAAGTTAGAAATACTTAACCCAATAAAAAAAGAATGATCGCGATCCCTTAAGTAGTTTCAGAGAAACGCGTGGACAAACATACATACATACAAACAAACATACAAACAACAACACTTATTAAATTTGGCACACGTGTTTAGAAGCCTATACAGAGTAACATGTGTGAATATTGTGCAATTCCAACAATATAACATACATACGTGTCGAATTGATTACGTCCTTCTTTTTAAGTCGGTAATAATGTCCGACATTTCTTAATAAAATGCAAATAAGGGCATAACCACAAAATTATCATGTTTTGAATTAATGTTTTGCTTTAAAAAAGTCATATCTAAAACAAACAAAATCTTCACAAACACTTCCACAACAAAATCCGAATCAGAACAACACAAAAGACTCGATACGCATTCGTGCAGCAAAAAGTTCCGACTCGTAATTAGCGTTTGAGTCGGTTGATGAGGCTCGACCTAATTAAACGCCAGTCGGAAGCTGCTGCACACGCTCCCAGGAAGAAAAGACACGTTTTTGTGAAGGACCCTTCAACGACTGCTGACAACAGCCTCTTCGATTGATGTGAAGTGCCATATTCAGGTCGGTGTCCCACAAGGAGCACAATTGGGTTTGAGGAAGTTGTTTGTTGATTGTATTAAGAATTAACTTTGATAAATTAATGTTTGACCTATAGTTATAAAGGAAAGTGAGGTGTCTGTTTATGTTTCTAGTGATGATTAATGTTTTCATGGTGACTTACAAGTATTTAATTGAGTATGTACCGTCATTATGTACAGTGGGTATAGGTACCACTGTACTAAACTTCTTGCTGAATTAAAGAGAATTCAGAATGGTATGCATTCAGAGAATGAGAGCTCTCTTCTGTTCAAGTTGGAGGCATATTAGGACACAGGTCACTCTGTTCTGTATCAGTGCTAATTGCATATAGGTACCGCAGAGCCTGGCACATGGCACTTACCGAGGCTGTACCTCCAGAAGTCTCTGAGCGGCACGGCACCCCCCGCGCCTCTCCCGCCGAGCACGTACACATGCCCGCCCAGCAGTGTTGCCGAGTGTTTGCCGCGCGCACACGGCACCGCGCGCCCGTTGCTGCCGCCGCACTCCACCGAGCTCCACATTTCATCTGAAGAAAAACAAAACGTGTTTTAGTATTGATTTTGATGTAGATAAGTGTCAATCACCTAGAGGGTAGCCAGCACACGCTAAACCAGTCTAGATTAGCGGTAATTCCGATGTACTCTTAACTAACCCGTAAGGGTGGTAAATTGTCAATGAGAAAATATTCGTATCAATGAGTTCGTACATAAACTCACGGTAATACATTACAATATTTTAATAATACAGCCCATCAGCTTACAGTTCAAGCTTGAAGTCACGTGGACGTCCAATTTCTTCAGAAACTTCTTAGCAAATGTCGCTCAGTCATCAAAAGGGACTAGCCATGTAAGATCGTATTAACTTTGTAAACAAATTTTCAATCCGGCCCCTTAGCCGTCAAGCAAAACCTTTTCACATTAATAATAGCAATAACTGCAGAAAGGGCCTAAAAATATAACACATATGCTTTAACGGCATCAAAGGGAAAATCCCATTAGATTCGGAAAATTTTAAATGAAATATAAAATTGCACGCTCCAAGGCTTTCGATAAGGTAAACCACATTGCGTCTTTCCCTCCTCTGTAATCGAAAATTTTCGACTTCAAAGTTGTGTCCCTTCGAATAAAATACATTACTCCCCTTCGATGTGCATAAAAATCACCAACTAGTCGTCGTGTGGGGTAGATGAAATGCCTGCGTCCCCCAGGGCTCCTCGCTAGGACCCTCCGTTTCAACGTCTCTAAGTAAGTATTGCTTATTGCGAATGAATCCCTTCTTGTTCCGTGTAGGGACGTGTTTAGAAGTTATCGTTTACAATGTGTAAATATTAGTTAGAATCGAGGTCTTATTTTTGTTTGTGGGAGCTTACACAAATTACGATTGTCATTGTGTTCTGCTGCTGACTACGGTAAATAAATTGGTTATGTTGACAAGTAAAGTTAAACGTGTTACTGATAGTTAATCAGTTTTGTACTTATTACTAGACAATTTTTACACCAGTAGATAATAATAATACCTATAATGAATGTGTGAGGAGTAATCCACTGCACTCTGTATGCAATAAAATATAATTACATAGTGCAAGACCACACAATATTTTATTTAGAATGTGTACTACTCCTATCTTTGTAGTAAGCCGCAGCATTAAATAGATTAAAACTTTGTAGAACTTAACAACTTCCTGCGTTGGCCGGCAGCCAAGCGTCCTGTAGCAAGTTCAATAGACGGATAACGAATGGTCGAGGGACGGGGTCGGAAAAAAAATGGTTTTCTCATTTTGTCACGAGTTACTGCGAATCTTTCGAGAACTGAGTAATTATGAAAAAAAAGTTTCATCTTCAAAAAGATTTCTGTAATAAACCCAGAAATTAAATGATAACGAATTACCAGTCTCAGAAACAATATCATAAGTCCGTGTTCGATAAATCATTTCCTTCAGGGCAAAAACATTAAACCCTTTACGAGACAAAGCCACAACCCTTCGTGTATTAAGACTTATGGCTTCATAAATGTCCGTCCATTTTCATAAAGGCTCGTATACTTTTCACATCAAATATTTAGTACGATCGCCCAATAATTAGTCCCTGTACAGGGGACAGCAACCCTTTGTTTGCCACGTGACTTGTTTGACAATTCAGCGCAGAACCTTGGCCGCCAACATGTTGGCACACTTGTAGGTAAAAACAAAAACATAGGGGAGGCCAGGAGGGTCTCTCTACAGTAGCCGAGGGTGAACGAGACAACGCCGACGGTATGCGGTTGTGTAATCAAGAGTGACTTTGACGGACTTATCGACTCCTGTTCCTGTATACCTATTTGCTAAAACAAACTTGTATAGAAATTTGATCCTGATGGAGGTGAGATAATGGACGACACTTATTTCCACATTTAAAAGTTTAGGATCGTTGGCAATGTTTCCAAGGTCAATGTGAATGGCTGAAGTTTAAGAGATAATTTCAGGACTGCCATAACTTTAATGTCTTGCAGTTTGTTTAGCCAAGTTCAATTTCCGACGTGTTACAACTTTGTAAAATAATTATTTTATTATATATGTAACAACTTCTCATTTTATTTTAGAAGTGTGAAGAAATCTGGGGCAATAGCCTCTCTCTAGCCGATTATCGCATTTGTTACTTTGATGAATCACAACATTCTTTATGCTTATTGTTATAGGTCATCAGAGTTTATCCGGAGACCCCGTTCCTTGGAAACATTCCTCTTCAACAGCTTGGATACTGCGCGATCAGGGTGGGGCGAAAGAACCCCGAGAGGGCATTACCCTTTCTCGCTAACTAGTACTAAGGTCGGGTGTTTAGGAAACAAATGAATTTTTGAATGAATGAAATGAATTTTTGTCTGTTTTTATTAGCTGTAAGTCTTCCATGTACTAAAATAAATAAATAAATAAATAAATAAATAAATAAATAAATAAATGAAACGAACGAGGTTCGAGAATACACTGACTATATTGGAATAATGATACCTTATTATATACCTCACAATTACTACATCACATTCGCCAGGGCAATCGAGAGGCAGCGTCAGCGGCATTGAACGAGTCTGATATTTTGTTAGCCAATATTTTGTTGTTAAACACAGCTGAGTCACATCTACGTGGACAATGTGGTGTTTACTTTCATTACGATGCTAATGTAGGAAAAGGGACCGATCGCCGACGTCAGCTTCGTCGATAACAGTTTATCGATATACTACGTTGTGGTGGTGAGATTCAACTAAGTATAGTTTTTGGGTTTGTCTAAATTAATTAATATACATATTTTAAATTTTGATCTCAGATTAATAATTTCTCAGGGCGTGAATACTAATAGAGAGCTCTGAGAATGAGAATCAAGCGAGTAACTCAATTTCGGCATCCGGAGCACATTTGTAACTTCGCATCAACGACGGCATCGTTTTGATTCACTATAGCTATACAGAGATATCTCAGCTTTTGGGCCATTTAGGGAATGAGATTTGTCTTCAATAATAAATGTGACTTCATAACGTCTTAATAAATCATTCTATACTTCCTATTTCAGCAGACGCAATATGGATGAGAGAGCCTCACGTTATTACAGCCTCCTTCGACTAAAGTTATGAATGCGTTGGAAGAATAAATGGATTACGTAATGGCATGTTTCTTTGAGGATCTTCTGGTAATCCGTCAGTTGCTAACAACGGAACCTCTTAGCTTGATACCTTATAGATGAGAGTGGTTTCAGCAGTAACACATGATTGCCACTTATCGTGACTAATGGCGGCAGACGGATCCGGATGGATCGCTATTGTGTAGCTAGACAGATATGACCGGATGATATGTGTGCGAGCGTCTGAGTAAGGAAGTGGGCCAAGGACAAATATTAGTTTGATTCGACAAGATAATATAATTATTAAATTAACATTTTGGGCCTTATTTAAAATATTTTTAATTATAATATTTTAATCAATTGCTAAATACAGTCGAGATTATTTATAGACACGAAAGAACAGTTTAAATAAACAGAAAATAAATTGTAGTTCTAAAAACTAAAAAAACACGCTTTAATGGTAAATTAAACTAAAAAGTTAATCCTGAAGATCTTGGTAAGGCTAATGGGACAAACAATTTAAACGCGCACGGTAGAATCAACTTTTATTACTTGTAAATTTAAATTTTTGTTTGACTTACAAAAGTGCCGTTTATTGGCCTAGTTGAATAAATATATTAGACTTTGACTAAATTATTGCATTGTCATCGGTACGGCAAAGTTTCAATTCAATCCGACGTTTTCAAGGGGGTGAAAATCACGTTCAAAGATTACGTTACATTGATACATAGTTACATAGATACAAACCAAGCTAATAAAAGCGTGTTAAAAATGAATGAATGATGTTAAAATAAAAAAAAAATAAAAAAATGAAATTATCATAAGAATTCTCTTTTAATTAGACTTTTTACAATGTTTTTCAATCATCTTTATAGCCCTTTGCTAAGAATAGTTACAGCACTGATAACAGTATTTGTGCCACATGTTAATTTTTATTTTTTCATTAATTTGTTTTTTTTTTACCTTTGTATAGATTCTTTTACCGATTGTTTTGTGAATGTGTGAACATTGTAGGCTTTCTAGATTTCTAGATGATTGTTAACAATTGTTAACTTTTTAATTCGTTTTCCTTTTTCTTTTGTTTGATATTTTTAATTTCGTACGATTTATTGTCGGGCCTACGTTGTCCCCCCATATCCAAGTACTAATGCTGTAACATGGAAATATTGTAAACACAAACAAATTTTTAAAAGAGTAACCATGGAGTTTCTTGCCGGTTCTTCTCCATAGGAAACGACTAACCCGAACCGTGCACCTTTAGTCGACGTTTTATAAGTGCCCATGTAGGCCTATGTACAATAAAAATAAAAATTTGATTTTTGGAAATTACTCAATCATAAACCAAGTCAAAGAGGAAAAGAAAGTAGGTAAGGCAGATCAATGAAATAATAACTTCAAAATTCCACTATCTCTTACAGTAAAAACTGAAGATATGATCGTTTATGAAGCAATAAGTCCTGATGAGGCTGCAATCAGCCGGGATGGTCACGTTTTCTGCCCCAGCGACCGCGCGCCATGAATACAAATCGCCCGTCGCGAATCCGCTAGCGCAATATCTATATACAGTGGACGGCACTGGGTTTTCAATTAATTTTAATTTACAGTCGTTTTCTATTTCATTGCAATGCAGGGTGTCTTGTGAATAATAAATGTAGTTCTCTATGCATCAAATTGTTCAGCAAGTCATACACTGTTTTTCTGGTGCGTATCTAAGTTAAGATGAGAGATCGAACATAGAGATTGAATGTAGATTTTTCTTACGTGTGATTTCTGTCCTAAACACTTATATTGGCTAATATATAATGTGGCAAATGTGGCATGCTTTCAGTTAAATGCCTACTGTTAGACTCTAATCGTGAGTTTTATCTGTAGGACCTTCAACAGCGTAATTCAAACTCGAAAGAAAAATTCAAGCTCCCTTAATAATTTTTTAACTTGATAAGAATACCGCAATCCCTACTTATTCCCAAAAAATCTCTTAAACGCCATCAACATATCTGCCATTACATTCTTCATCACACAAAGGACCCTCATCTTTTCTCATTTTTTATCTTCAGTACTTTGTGCCCGTCGGCAGTCATTCCTCAGCTCATAGATCACGCTATGAACAGAGCATAGAGCGTCGCGGTGACGTCGTTGCGTTATCTCGAGACATATCCACCTTATACCGATCAATACGCCGGAATGGTTCTTTGTCAATGACTTGTTTATGTCTCATGAGGATGTTCATTAGGTAAGGCAGGAGAGATAAGTGATGAAAAGTGTTTTTTATCTTTGGTTGGTTGGTGATCGCAAGCATTGCTATTGAGGTCCTGGGTATGATTACTGAGATGGACAAAGCGTTGTTGAATGTTTTTATCTAGAATTTTTCAGTGGCAACCTTGAGTTTGGACTTGTCCCCGGATGATAAAAATAGCCTGATCATATTATGGAACTTAAACATATCCGGTGAAATGTGCCTATACCATAGAAATATTATATCTATGGGCTATACCATAAACTTGTGTCTAACTCTTTCGGGAATATTTTGCCAAACTTGATCAAGAAGCTAAGCCTTATAGTCCTGTTTCGTCTAATTAACATCATTAGATACTTCAGTCTTACTCTTCACCTTGCTACTATATATCAGCCAATTCAGAAAAGCTATATTATCTACTAGGCGCTTTAGAAAATCTGACAGCCAAAGTAGACGGGGTACCTCGGCTAATCTGACGTGATCCTGACAGAACTATACATTTATTAAGATTGGCTTACCATACAGCCAGCCTACACGCTTACTATCTATCTTTATTTACAATGCGAGGAAGATAATGTTTCTCTTGTCTTGAGGCGTTGCCAAAGTCATCGTAAGTAGCTATAGGTCTCAGATTAGAGACTGTTCTCTAATCTGAGCTATAGGTATTCATAGTCGAATTATTTATTTTATCCTGTTCAAATTGCAAAGGAAAACGTGCATAAAATCTAAAAAATAACAGGAGAGGCGCGAGACTGACAAATATTAAATTACCCATTGCTTTTTCCTCAATCCACGTCAATATAATGACAGTACCTATGTTATGTATTGTGTCTAAGTGGCACCTCGTTGACCTTTGACCTCATCCTCGGGGTTAAGAGACACGTAACGTCGTGTCAGGAGGGTGTTAGCTGTGTAAGCGATTGACACGCGATGCTCACTTGTCGACACTTTGAAGCTACCACGTGCTGTCGTTAGCTACTTCTTGCATGATGAGGTAATTTGTGTGTTTACTTGCTTTTCAGTTTCCTGTCTTCTTAAGCTATCCTTCGAAGAAAGTACCAGCTGGGACGGAAAGTACCTTTCGCTGGTGTCCTGATTGGCGTATTTTGGAAAAGGATGTTCAGGCTGACACCTTAACCTTAGGAGTTACATAAGTCTGTTTATTATAGTCGACTAGTGGGCTAATTAACACGCTTTTATTAGCTTGGTGTGTATGTATCAATGTAACGGAATCTTTGAACGTGATATTCCCCCTTCAAAACGTGGTATTGATTTGAAACTTTGCACACTTATCAAGGACCGATGACAATGCAATAATACAATAGTTTGTCCCATTAGCCTTACCAGGATCTTCAGGATTAGCGACTTTTAAGTTCAATTTACGATTAAGCGTGTTTTTTAGTTTTTACAACTACAATTTATTAGTATATGAGATTCATTCAACAAGCAATAAACAAAAAAACAATGTGAAAGGAAAGTAAAGTCGTAAGTCAAGTTATTACGTATAGTTTGCTAGACATACCAACCTATTTACTAAATACTTTAGGAAAAATTATGATCTTGGGACCAAAGTAAGTAGCTGTTTCAAGTAAATGCCGCAGTAATTGTTTAGAGTAGAAGTTGACCCAAATATACCGAGGAGAAGGCAGAGATTTAAATGTAAATAAGTGTATCCTTTGTGTGTCGCAAGAAAACAGTATTATATTATCTGTGCCCGGGTGAAATATAACCGGTTGGAGTAGGGGCGGCTCAGCAAGCCTTCCGAGAGTTTATTTAAAATAATACAGCTTTGTTTTAGATGAAATGACGCTGAGGTAGATAACGTTAATGCTTTGTACATTCTATTTTTCCTTACTTCTTCGCTGTACTTTCTAATTATAGACCGATAGCGCTAGGTTTTGAGGTTTCAAAAATATTAAAGTTGTTTGTGTTTTGCATATAGTTTCTGGACCATTTGCCCAACCTAATACCTAAGTTTGTGTCATCCTAGGTATTTGCATAGGTAGAAATTTAGGTATTTGTCTTTTCGACCAGTATTGGACGAAAAGAAAATTAGAGATGAAAATTTTACTTTCATGATAATAACGAAGTAGTAACTGATGTACATAAGCATTTTGTGTCATCTCTGTCCACGGGAATTCTAATACTTAACCAGTACCTAACACGTAGCCCAACTAGTTCTAAAAGAATATTATAATAGGTAAAATAGGTGTTACGCGTTTTTCAGTACTGATATCTGTTGTTTAAAATATTTTGTGTCGAATTCATACACGGCTTTTATAGATATTTAATTTTTTTACTACAACAACTTGTAATATCCACAAAAGAAAATGCAAGTTATTAGAGTTTACGTACTTTTGATTATTATGGTATAACAAAACACTATTCATAATTTGTGTCATTTTTATCCACGATATCATATTATTTTAAAAAAAAAACTAGACTTCTTCGCACGAAGGGCGAGCGCGTGTAAAAGCGCGGGCGCGGGCGCGGGCGGCGGGCGGGTGCCAGCCAGCCAGACGCGCGGCGCGTTTCTTTTTTTACATTCGGTATTTTGTAAGTTGCAACAAAGAAGTGCGTGCGTTTTTTATGATGTATTCGATTGATTAAGGCCCACTTGCACGAAAAACTTTCAGAATTGCTAACACGAGGTTCAATTGACAATATTGTATATCAAACTGTCAATATAACCTAGTGTTAGCAACTAACTCTGATTTAAGTATTTTGCGCAAGTTAGTTATGAAGCTGTGAAAGACTTAAATGCAGGTATTGTAACTCATTAAGGCATGGTTTTCAACACAGCATTTTTTTTGCATTGTTTATTATTTATTTTCAGCTGCAGGCATAAGTTGTTTTGTACAATTGTAGGTTTCATGTTACTAATTTTAATTGCTCTTTCAGTTTTGTTAAAATCACTCCAAGTATGATTTTTGCAATGTTACGATGTACAGATTTTAAGCATTTTTAATATAGCATTGTAACTACCGTTACAATGGGGTCATGAAAACTTTTGAAAGATTTTTTCTGTGAATATTATTGTATCTTATTGTACGATTCAAAATTATACATACAACATCTTTGATAAATATTATTGTAAGCATCAATTACAATGTGTGTCAATGTTAACTTCGGATAAAAAGACAGGTTCCATAGTACAGGAAGTACTATGGAAGAGCTAATAAAACTCGTTTTTTAATAATTATTGTAATTCAATTAATATTCATTGAAGCGGCTGATGTGGCACAGCAGCGGTACCCTTACGGCTAATTAGTGACACGGGGGGACTTTAATGCTCACCACCAGGAGTGGCTCTTCCCATACCAGTGCATTGATCATGCTGGAGGAGAGATGCGTAAGCTTTCGTTAGCGCTAATCAGCCATCTGGTTCAGGGGGCAACGGCAACGGGGGATGTTGATTCGCACACGGCCAATTGCTTGGAACTTCTGCTGAAAACCGATCCAGACCGATAGGTACTCTATGTCGATAACTTCACTTTGGGTAGTTCCGACCGCTGTCTGGTAAAGTCTGTGTCCGTCTACTCTTCGCCCAAGAGGCACACGGCGGGTTTGTAGGTATAAGTTGGCAGATTGGGATGGGATACGATCTTTCTTCGCATGCTGATCCCTCATCTTGCGCGGACGCCGTGACTGATGTGTTGCGTTGGAGAATTAAGTACTACATTCCGTTCTCTGACTTACCAATGTCTAGCAAAGGCCGGCCACGCAGACGCGCTTAAACATGAGGCTTATTTGGCATGGATCGACGCTCGAACGGTTAGTGCGAGTCACGTAAGTTAGAAAAGAAGGCCTTCAACAGCGCTGCCAAGTCCTGCAAGAAGGAGTTGCGAGGGGCTCGGTTCGGCCACATTGGCCGAATAGGGACATAACTAGCTTCTTACCTAGCAGGTAGTAAAGCGTTTTGGTTCCTGGGTAAGTCGGTTGAGTCGAACTTCTACCATCCCTCACTACGACCACTGCTAAAACTATCGACGAGTCGCTAGCCCACTTCGCTGAGGAGAAGGCAAACTTATTTGCCTCTCTATTTGAAGTTCGTAGGGTTCGTACTCTGCAACCTCGACTTAAACAAAGCTAGTGGACCGGACGGGATACTAGCACTTGTCCTTAAAACTTGTGCGCCCGAACTATCTTCGATCTTGACTCGTCTGTTTCGCCTTTCGTATGAAACTGGAAAAGTGCCGAATGCTTGGAAGTAAGCTAACGTACAGCCCGTGTCCCAGAAGGACAGTCCATCTAACCCGACCAATTACAGACCCATCTCTACGTGTGCTGGCATACCTAGAAGCTAAATACGGCTGCCGCCGATATCGTTCTACAGGGGATCTTCTAAATTTACATCTTGAGTAAGGCCATCGAGAGGCAAGGGGAGGCGCTTGCCGTCTCTCTCGACAACTCGAAAGCTTTCGATAGGGTCTGGCACGGAAGCCTTATTAGTAAGCTTCCTTCATCCGGTCTGCCTGGTAATAGTATGTGTGATTGGATTGCAGATTTCTTGAGGGATCGATCCATTCGAATGGTTATCGATGGCTGCTCGTCGGACCAATTGGATATGAATGGATCCCTCAAGGGTTGGTACTCTCAGCAACTTTATTTTAGCTGCACATGAATGATCTGCTAAAAACTTGGGTATGCAGACGACAGCACTGTTGCTGAGAGGTACTTGTCTATCCTTGTCCTTTGTGATGGTATGGTGGAGCGTTTCAGTTTATCCTTGAAGGCAGTCTCCAAATGGGGCGATGCCAATTTGGTCAGGTTTATGCCGCTAAAACCCAGGCATGTCTTTTTTTCCGCTAAAATGAGCCAATTCCACTCGGCTCCTTCCCTCGGAAGTGTAAACGTTGCGTTAATGGACCATTTTGAGCTTCTTGGCATCACTTTTAACACTTAAGTTTATCAAAAAATGGGTCAAGAAGCTCATCGTAAATGAGGCACTGGTCGAGTCAAAGCTCCAGAGCCTTGAACATCGTCGCCGAGTTGCTAGCTTATCGGTTTTTTATCGGTTGCATTTCGGGGAGTGTGCAATGGAATTACATGATCTAATTCCACCTAGCCCATTACATCATCGGACTACAAGACGTACGGTGATTTGCTATCGATAGATGGTGGGGATCTCACCCATACGCACTAAACGTTTTGGGAATACTTTCATTGTGCGCACAGCTAAGAAGTGGCATTCCCTGCCGGAGTCTGTGTTGCCCGATAGGTACAAGTTGGAGTTTTTTGGAGTTTTTTGAATAGGTTACTTTTAGGTAAGCGTGCTTCATGTTCGACCACGTCATCGCTTAACATCAGGTGAGGTAGTGTTCAAGCGCGAGCATATCAAATATAAAAAATACGTTCCCCCATTGCAATGCATACCACGCAGTGGATAGTAGAACGATGGTAGATGATTAATTATTATTATTATAGCAGTGATGGCCCAGTGGTAACAGACGTGACTCACAAGTATGGTCGTGGGTTCGAAACCAGGCACGCGCTTTACTTTGTGTAAATTATTTCATCACCACTGCTCTCAAAACACAGAAGTAAAAAAAAAAACGAAGACATGTAACATCCATCAACCGACACTGGACGCGCGTGGTGGATTACGGCCTATTCCCTCTCCCAGATAGGAAGCCTAAACGCACAATGGACAAAATGGTAGTCTAAGTTCGGAAAAGGGGGACCATGTATCCTATCCTAATGCTTACCACGCCTATCGTTTGCAATTACTTCTTCACATTTTTTTCTAATCATTCTCTTTTCTCACATATCTGTAATATTGAATGAGTCTAAAAACATTACTATATATATACACTACTCTTAGTTTTTCTCCAAGGCCATTTATGCTGATACGATTATATTCAAATGATGAACTAAAAACCTATTCTCGATGTCAACACCATCTTTCTTAACAATGATAACATTTAAAGTAAGTGATTATATTTGAGAATAAAAACATTGTAACTTAAAATTACAATTATGGTTAAAATAACACATCACACATCATCAGCCTATTAATGTTCCCACTGCTGGGACACAGGCCTCCTCTCTGTGAGAGGGAATGGGCCATTATCCACCACGCGGACCCAGTGCGGGTTGGTGGATTTCACATGTCTTCGAGTTTTTGGTTCTAGGACATGCCGGTTTCCTCACGATGTTTTCCTTCACCGTTTTGAAAGCAGTGGTGATGCAATAATTTACACAAAGTAAAGCGCCTGCCTGGGCTCGAACCCATGACCTACAACTTGTAAGTCGCAGCCGATACCACTGGGCGACAACCGCTCTTGTATTAAAATATAAATAGTCCAAAATTTAAAATGTATTATTACATTGTATGTCATTTTAAAATAAATTTAACACAAAGAAACCGTTGTTACCCAAACTTTTGTGTATTGGAACTTGATTTACAAGTATACTTTAGTAGAAACATTTTTCATTTTTAATTACAATGAATTTATTTTATTTTACAAAAGTAGTTCTTATTGGCACAGAAATACGGTTAAAAGGCAGAAATAAAGTTCTGTTCTTGCTGATTTCATCTATACTCTAATATTATAAAGAGGAAAGATTTTTTGTTTGTTTGTTTGTTTTTACCGAATAGGCTCCGAAACTACAGGACCAATTTACAAAATTCTTTTACCAATAGAAAGCTACATTATTCCTGAGTGACATAGGCTATATTTTTATCCCAATAACGGGTCCTGTGTGGTGGTCCACGGGAGTGAAGCCGCGGGCAACAGCTAGTATGACATAAAGTTGTAACCCAATGTGTAACTAAAGATACAATGTTATTCATATTGGGTGTCGATATGTGGTCTCATACTAGACGTTAATACAGTGATTGTTAAAGAAAGAGGATTATTGAAGTTCATAACATCGAACATTGTAAGGGATGACGGAAAAGCAGACTGTTTTAAGGAGCGCGCTGTAATAAAACTAAACTTAATCACTATCACCACACAACAAAAATATCTAGATTTTTTTGCTTCGTGTATATTTTGTATTGCTGACTGTACACTGCCTACTCGAAGCGGGGCGCGGGATATCGAGAAGCCGTATAACAAAAAAGCGGTAGGTAGGTACGCCGATACCTAGCTACCTACCTACCGCTTTTTTGTTATACGGCTAATTTGAATCTGAAAGCTATATAGGTAGGTATGCCGATACCTGCCTACCTACCGCTTTCAGGTTCAAATTCGAAGCGAATCGAAGGGTCAATCTAATATAATATTTACCATATTGACCGTCTTCTTAGCATTGAAAATTGACATTCGTAGGCAATGAGAATGCAGACACGCGCGCTTTGTACATAATTCGCACGTCATTATTTTCATCTCTATAGGTTACCTACACATTTGTTTATTACGTGGCGGAGATAAGAGTCAATAATTACTCAATATGATAGTTATGTTATTTATATAGGAAGCCTTCGCATCTAAAAAGAAATCGTACCGAACGAACATGATTGTGTGCGTGCGTAATGCCGCCTGACCGCGTCCGCCCGCTTCGACTGCCTGCTTCGACCGCAACCATTGCTTTTGTGTTTTATTCATTTAAATACTTATCGTGCATGAAAATGACACAAATTTACAATGTCGATTTTTCATGCATTTATGATATTGATTATGTGAACTCTAATAATTATAATATTTTTTTGAAGCGTTTGTAGCTTGGAAAAACAAAACAATTGAACATCTTAAAATTGCGTGCCCTAATTTGGCACAAATTTAAATAATAGGCATATATAAGTGATCTGAGAAGGGAAATAGTTATTTCATAAACTTGAATTTTTTTTTCGCACTGTTTTTACATACTAACCCTATTTCAGTTTGCACTGGGCAAATATGACACAAATTGGGTTTGCACACTCCACAGGCTATCCTAGATATGATACCATAATTATTTTAAACTTTATTTTTTTTTTGCCAGTTTTGATTTGAATAAAAATAATCAACCACAAATTATCGAATTACTGAAAATGCAAGTAACAGATGTGACACAAAACGCAATAATAAGCTACATAGGTACGACTTTATCCGTAGGCAAAAAATCAGAAACTTTAGAATTTTTTAAACTTATGACATCAAAATTGGCCAGCGCTATCGGTCTATTAATTCCGTTGAGAGATCCAAGACAGTTGAATCGTTTCTCCGGGAGTCCTTGAACCTCGTCAATTTTCTCGTCGTAACCGTTAATCCTGGCTGGCTGTCAGGATCCCTTCACAGTATTCCTAAACAATGGTTTAGGAATACTGTGAAGGGCTTTTGCCAAATGACAATATTTAAAATAAACTTGTTTCACCGACGAAAAAGACGATGTAAATAAATCATTCAGATTTGGTTTGCGAGGGGTTCTCTAAATACGAAAATATTCATAGAAATGAAATAATTTCGCGGTTTATTAAACTTTTTACATTTTGTCAGTGTGGAGTGGAGAGTTCCTCACTTCAGCCGCGGAAATCCGAGGGACTCCCAACTCCTCTGGGAAACGTAAAGTTATCTTGAATTATTTCGTGAAACTGGTTTCATCTCTACCTATGTTCTATAGCGTAGGATATCCTAATATCTTCCTATATTTTCTATTCCTGAAAATCAAGAACTGAAATACTTTTATTGTCATTTTATTCATTATTTCCAAATTCTAGGTTATAATAACATTGTATTCATACAGGAAAACATTAAAACACCTACAAAAATGCACTAGTCTAATAAAACACTACCTAGGAATTAAATAAAACTGTAACAAATACATTATTCTTTACAAAAACAGAATAATAATGGTGGAGTTTATGTGGCACCTAATGCAAAAACGAAGGTAGCTCGCTACGTGGCTCGCTATCCATGATCTTTAAAGCCTTTCTAAGATTAGCAAAAAATCACTTTCCAAGGACACCCTTTCATCTTTCATGAATACAACACCTTAGTTCGAAGTACCTACACATGTTACTATCAATACGTTATCCACAACATATGATATTATATCGACAGCGCCGAGGGTGTCGGCAGACTGGCAGCCGGGCCAGGGGGTGTGATGCACGGAGCGCAGGGAGGGCGGCAGTCAGGGGTAGCAAATTGGATTTGGCGCGCAATGGTTACGTACGCGCAAGAGGTGTCGCCAGGCTTTGAACAATCAGAGGGAGAAACGGCTGTGCATTTAAAAATCCTCGTTATTGAGTAACGAACGTTTTTTTTTTCTTGCCGTCTACACAATTGCCTTCCTCTGCAACTCCTGAAATCCAGAACCAGCAGTGGCGACCACCAGATTAGCGCCACGCATAGGCGCCGAGTCAAGAAACTCGACGAGTCCCGGAGAAACAATTCATTTTTCTTTGATCCCGTAATTATAAAATAATAGGTAGGTAGCGGAGGAGTAAGAAAAAAAAAATTCGCTTTTCTCCTCATGCAACTGGATTAGGTAACAACGTGTGATAAGTATAATTTATCAATGTAGGTGATGTATTATTAGCCGTGTCTGGCTCGTGTTAAACTTATGACTGAAAGTAAACACAACTACTTACTTATGTAACCGGCTATTGGTTCAAAAAATCAAAATCAAAATCAAATATTTTTATTTTACATAGGCCTACATGGGCACTTATAAAACGTCGATAAAAGGTGCACGGTTCGGGTTAGTCGTTTCCTATGGAGAAGAACCGGCAAGAAACTCCATGGTTACTCTTTTAAATTGTTTTGTTTACAATATTTCCATGTTACAGCATTAGTACTTGGATATGGGGGGACAACGTAGGCCCGACAATAAGTCGTACGAAATTGAAAAAAATAAATAATGCACGAAATAAAAAGTTAACAAATGTTAACAATCATCTAGAAAACTAGAAAGCCTACAATGTTCACACATTCACAATAGGTAAAAGAATCTATACAAAGGTAAAAAAAAAAAAAAAAAAACCACAACACTAAATTTAACATGTGGCACAAATACTGTAATCAGTGCTGTAACTATTCTTAGCTAAGGGCTATAATGATGATTGAAAAATATTGTAAAAAGTCTAATTAAAAGAGAAAAAAAAATGAGATTGAGAATAGTTAGAGATATCCATATATTTGTGCCGTTTATGAGTTACCAGGGAAGCCGCATGCGCAGAGGGTGTCAAAGCCAAATTTTTTATCTTCAACGTAGTCCTTGATTTTATAATATGCTTTTTTAACAAGGACACGTTTGATGTAGTTTTTGAACTTTCCATCGGTCAGTTCTATAACTGACTTAGGCAACTTGTTATAAAAGCGTATACTGTTTATAAGAAAAGACTTGCTAGTTTTCGTTAATCTGAATTTGTTTTGGTTAATGAATTACACACATTCAACACGGTCTAGGGATATTTTAAAAAAAGCGAATTACTATCAATGTGTTAATTATTTATGTATATATTTAAAAGATACGTTATTTAATATTCTACCATATTTTAATAATGGTTAAGGTACTTTGATTAAAATTTCAGGATTTTATGGAAAAAAAATGAAGCATAGACGGAAACCGTATATGAATTAACTTTGAATTTATGAGTAAAACTGAAAAAAATAGAAAAATCATTTAATTTGTGTTTATAAACTTGAAGTTAGTAGTCTGAGAAAGCGCCCATGATGTTCATTACACATCGGCAACGATTCGGCATGCTCAGAACAAGGTTGTCAATGTCTTGCTGCGGAATATTGTCCCATGTCCTTCTGAGGTGCGCAAAAAGTTGATCTTCTGTAGCCAGATTTTCAGGAACTTCCTTCAGAGCTCTTCTTTGCAGCACATCCCACGCATGCTCAATGGGATTTAGATCTGGCGATTGAGCAGGCCAGTCTAAGGCCCTAACATTGTGTGTATGTAACCAAGCTGCTACCGTTCTCGCCGTGTGTGCCGGGGCATTGTCGTGCATAAGCAGGAAATCTTGCCCCATTTGTGTTCTGTGGGGCAAGATTACGGGCCCCAGCACCTGTTGGACGTATCGTTCTGCCGTCATATTGCCCCGCACCCAAACGAGATCCGTCCGCCTCCAAGACGAATTCCTGCCCAAACCATAATTGTTCCTCCTTGGTATGGGTGAACTTCCTGAGGGTTCTGAAGACGGCTCCATCGTCCAGGAACTCGCCAAACACGCGTCCTTCGTGAATCTGGATGGAAGCCGAACTTGGATTCATCCGTGAACAGCACATTGGACCATTGCTCACGGCCCAGTCCACATGGTTCCGAACCCATTCTAATCGTCGTCCACGATTGCCTCTCCGTAAAGGTGGGACCCGGAGTGGTCTACGAGAGCGTAGATTGCTTTCATGCAGTCGCCTTCTTACAGTTTGGTCACTCACAAGCACTTGGTGTTCCACTCGCAGCCTTTGGACCAATTGAGTCGCCGTTGCATTTGGTTGAGCTCGCGCAGTAATTTGCAAAAATCGGTCTTGTCTGGGGGTAGTGATGCGACTTGGCCCCCGGTGCCTCTCCGCTACTTCACCTGTGGCACGATAGCGTGTCCACAATCTTGAAATTACATTTTGGTGGGTCCCTATGGCCTCAGCAACATTACGCTGAACAGACCCAGCTTCCAGCATTCCCACAGCTCGTAACATCTCTGCCCTCGTCAGATGTTGGCTACAATACCTCAATTTTAACTTTATCTTTCGTTTAAAAATGAAAAAAGCTGTAACTAAACGTAATTCGTATTGTTTTCTAAATTTCGCACAAATGAAAATTCCCTCTCCTACACATCAAGACATTTTTATGCCACCGAAACAAAAGAATTTTCAAAAATTTGAATTTGGAATTAGTCTGAGATAAATTACAAACAAATCGGTGTATAAAAGATTCCAATGCGGCCAGTACTTTTCGAGTTATTTAATTGAGTATGAAATATCCCTAGACCGTGTTGATGTGTTTATAAAACAACAGCAGTAAGAAAAACATAATTTCCACTTCCCTCCTTATCAAACAGGAGACAGAACAGAGCTAAGCCAATAGGCACAAAGGGTGTTTACGACTGGGGAAATCCCAGTTGCCAAGTACCATGGATTATTATTAATGGGTCTTACATTGTTACCTGTTACATTTGGTTTCAATAAAATATATCGGAAATAAACAGGACAGGCAACAGATTAGTATCCATTTTCCAACATCATTGTTGCTTTATAACCTCACTATCCCCAGTTACTCCTATTACAGACCGCTCCCGTCTGGCCCGGATTACCGGCTCCGTCCCGTCGTAACAAATGCTGTTCAGTAGCCGGATCTCTGTCTGCACAGATACACAGTTACATTGATGGGAGCTCTGTCTGCACACAGTTACACAGCTACATTGCAGCCTGGGATTGTGTTGTCAGCTGGAACGACGGAGCAGGGTGCTTTTGTGAACAGTTTACGCGGAATTGTGTTTAACTTATATTAAACTAGTATTTTCATATAGTTGGCTTCGGTTCTAGCAAGCTGGCTTTGTGTTTGTTTATTTTGATTAAAGAAACGCGTGGTGTGTGAAAAAGCAACTTGGTGTTTGCAGAGCGAGTTCGCTTTTTACAAGCATTTATTTAGTTTCACCTGTTCTGGTGTCTGTGTATCATGTGTATGAATCAAAGCTTGCTAGTTAAATAAGACCCACTTCCCGATTTCTCATGGTAAAAAAAATATTAACGGCAAAAGTATATTTTTAAATAGCTTAAAAACTCGTTTAAGTAAGAAAATTTAGTAAATAATAATGGTAACGTGTTTTATGAAGGTCGAATACGACCCACATAATCTGCGTCTATTTTAATAGCCAACCCTCATCCCACGCAAATTAAGATGGATGAGGATCGCCGTCTATGATTAGTCAAATATACCCGTTTTCTGTTACATATTTACAGACTACAATACCTACATACATTGTATTTATTCCTATTTAAAAAGCTATGCGTGGATGTGAGACAGAAAGAAATCAATCGGAATACATAGTAGAGCCACTCGATCCGTCTGTCTCGCGGTAAGGCCATTGTGTGACCACAATAGATGGCCGCTGATGAGCTGGCTACAATAGAAGGCCTGGCCATTGATGAGCAGGCCACAATGTGCGACCAGATGAGCCGATAGGGCCGACATTGTGGCTTTGATTGGAGATAGCCCACGTAATAGGTACGCATGTCTACCTGGACGTATAACGATTCGTGATAAATGATGACAATGTAGGTAGACATATGGAGGTGGATGTTATCATAATCCAGGCTTTTGCAATATAAAGAGAGAGCCCGAGATTTTATGAGTTTGTTCAGACATGTAGAGTAGCCTCTGAAACCACCACTTACATACAATTTGAAAAAAACTTTGAAACATACATAATGCATTATTCCAGATGATTATAGGCTATAAATTATTAATTTATTAGGCAAGGTCGGGGCGGGCCACTAGTAGATACTTAAAGCAAATATTTTGGCACAACATAACACACCGCCATGCAGTAGGTACGGGAAGTACCTACTGCATGGGGTACTTCCCGTACGGGAACCCCATAAGAGTTATTTTTTTTTGGAACTATCCCATCGCACTATTCCCAAACCACTGCGACTCCTGAAAGCCAGAATCAACAGTGGTGACCACCAGAAAAGCGCCGAGGCAATGAAGCTCGTTGAAGTCCCGGCGAATGTATTTAACTGTCTTGGATCCCGCAACGAAATTAATCAGAAAAGAATAACGGAGAAGTAGGAAAAAATACAAATTTCCACTTCCACCACATAGGAACAAACAGGGCCAATAGGCACTAAGGGTCGTTTACAACAGGGTAAAGCCCAGTTGCCTAGCACTACGGATAAAAATTGCATTAATATTAATGGGTCCTAACATTGTGAGCTGTTATATTTGATTCTAATAATAGATATGGCCAAAACGCTTGAACGCACGGAAATTTGTTCTAGTTTCCACAAGGTCCGTATAGTAAACAACTCCTGATGCAGCCTGTACATTGCAGCTCACAAGCCGGAAATACATTTCGGAACACGACAATGGCAACTATAAACAGGGAGCGAACAGATCAGCGCCAACCAATGCGAGCGCGAGGAGGGAAGTGAAGTCCCCGAAGGGTTGGGTAGAGGTGCACGCACACAACCACATGACTAATATACAAAAAGTTAATTAAAAAAATCAAAAAACCCGACTGCTTAAGAAGCGAACCGTATCCTCCGACTGCACAGGATGATTTTCTTCACTTTTTTAATTAACTTTTTTATTTATAACATTTTTGTTAATTATTTTTTTCGAATTGGTTTCATTCAATTATATAATTGTTATATATTTTTGAAATCACCTCTTAAAACCCTTTATTTTGATACCCCGCACGATGGGAATGGAAGAATAAAAATTTGGCTCCCACAATGTGGCGCAGGAAGCCGCCATTTTTCTATTTTAATGTAGCCAGTGACATTTGAAAGGTTAAGAGGAATCGATTGACGTAAGAATCATCAATTAGCCAACAAGTTTGGTCGAACGCCACATAGGAACAAACATACATAGTCTGATAAACACATTACCCTCCTTCGGTAGTCGGATAAAAATAGTGACATAGTGAGATGACATAAGAACGATTGAGGTCTAAGCTAGTTTCATGGCTGGTTTTCGTGTCATCTTATCATTAAGTACATAATAGCGAGAAGACAAACTATGGCAAAGTTCACCAAAATACACGTAAAGAATATACAAAACGCCTGCTTGTTACACAATCAAACGAACCAAACCTATTTGACAAATCACCGCTACGATCTAGTTACGGAAACTCGTTATGGAACTGGCTGCCACAGTTAAAGTTTGATCGCTGTGTGGATAACTGCTCGTCCCCTTGTCACCCCCTGTGAGCCTGTCGCCCCCGGCGGTGGCTGGGATCACCCTGGTATGGATCGTGTTATGATTTCCATTTAGACAAATTGGTATGAACGGGATTTAGCAGTTACAGGCGGTTAGCCCGAAGCGTATAGAGCACGAGAAATTTTAACACAAAAAGGGAGGAGGCGAGGAGGAGGATAATAAAACACTTTTCACGCGGGCAAAACCGCTGGCAGAAGGTAATATTATAAATGCGAAAGTTTGGATGGATGGATGTTTGTTAATCAAACACGGTACGCCAGAACGGCAGAACGAATCTGGATGAAATGTGGCACAGAGATAGATTATAGTCTGGCATAGCACGTAGGCCATATTATCCCGATGCAATAGATATAAAGATCTGCAAGATAAAAACACTTTTCACGCGGATGAAGCCGTGGGTGGAGCCTAGTGTTCCATATTATTGGTGAAATTGGACGAGGCCTCATGGATATGTAGGTACCGAAGCGTTTCAGTGGGTATATAACAGGATTCCGCGTAATTTAGCAGCAAAGCCGAGTGGGTTCGCTACGTAGTCGGCTGCGCGGGTAATCGCAAATTGTATGTGGAACATTGGTTCAGTGCACATGATTACTGTTATTCGTCCTATGTATAGTTACTTACTTACTCGACACTTTCTGATCAGCTCTGAAAATATATGATCTAGTTTAGGTATAATAATATCTACAAAAATCAATTCATGTACCTACTTATCCATTCTGATAATATAAATGCGAAAGCAACTCTGTTTGTTTGTCTGTCTGACTTTTGTTTCTGTTCTTAACGGCTGAATGGGTTTTAGTGAAACTTGGCATACGGAGTACCATGTCCTGAATTAGGATGACCTAAAGTCACCGCTAGATAACAAAAAAATAAAAGTCGTTAACTCCTGTCTACTAATGTATTCCAATATTTCAAAACATTAAAAAAAACGTTAAGGCAGTGACGCTAACACGATCAAAACAAACGTATCGCGGTAAGGGGGCGTCCTTGACCCTTTAACTTTGCATTCAATAATGAGTTAATCTATACTAATACTAATATAATCTATACTTCTATACTTATTACTTATCTATACTAATAGGCTCAGAAACTACTGGACCGATATGAAAAATCGAAAAAAAATATCTCTAAAATCTTTCACCAATAGAAAGCTCCATTATTCCTTAGTGACATAGGCTATTTTTAATCACGATATTGTGTCATGTGGGGTGGGCCACGGGAGCGAAGCCGCGGGCAACAGCTAGTATCTCATAAACGCGAGGACCAATTTACATGATTTAAACGGATAAAATGCTTCTACGCCTATACGTTTCATTTGAGGCCAAAATTATTAAAATATCTCCATAAACAAAAAAACATGTTTTCAAGTTACGTATAAACTTTTCCACTATCTTGTCTATTTGTAACACATTGCCTAAGAAATTCGTTTCGAAATATGAACATTTAGACACAAGATTATAAAATAAAAATAAAAACAAAATTACATAATAACAGTTACGAATTTACTTTTGTATGGATCATTATGTAACTGGCAGAATGATGATACTGAACTACCTATCGAAAAAGCGCGCGGTGATTGTGTGCATATAGTCTGTGGTTTTTATTCTGAACGTTTCTAATAAATTGTTGTTCGAACTTATTTGCATTTGATTATGTAAGCTCATCAGGTAGTGGAAAAAGAATCTTTGTTGTCTCGCAAAAATTACTTTATTTTAACATTCGCATGTAGGCTACATCGCTCGTGTTAAAATCTCGACTTTTTATGCTCGACACGAAATGTACTATTTTGGTACAAGGCGTATCAATGACTTTTATTTATTTGTCATCCGGCGGAGACTTTAAGATCATGTTGGGTAGACCCCAGAATATTTTTTTATCACATCTATTCAAAAAGAGCTAGTTCATTCTTCGTAAAACGGGATTAAAATAGCTCATTAATCCCTAGGGACTAAAAGTAATTTAAAGTTGGAATGTGGATATTGTTAGTAAATATTCCAATCAGCAAAGAGATGAAACGGAAATCAAGCGGTCCAAAATAGAATTACATCGCTAAAATCGATTAAGACGAATGTATGAGGTTAATAGATAATGTACGATTGTAATACTATTTCGGACCGCACGGGAACATTGTATTGAACAAGTGACTGACTGGGAAACCGCGCGCGTGCCAAATGAAAAAATAAATCTACATCTGTAACGGATGTTACTAATAAATTTGTTACGATATACTTCCATAATTGTTCAAATATAAACATTACCCTCTAATTATTTCTATGTTAGCTCTTATGGTTCCTAATTACATGTTTACAACTTATTTTCTCAAGAACGTTACGTTTATTAAATAAATAAACGTAACGTTCTTGTTAATAAGTTGCACTTACTTATTTTCTCATAAAAGGTGATAAAAAGTAGTGTCCACCTTGGAGCAACACTATTTTAAGCTCGAGTGACGTACTTTGAATACCTCGCTGCGCTCTGGATTAAAAAAAAACACTCTTTCCTTTAAAATTGTTGTTTGCTCCCTAGATAAACAATTTACAATTATTCCGGGCTTATTTTCCCTTGGGATAATTTCCAACTTTCGCGTAATCGCTTGAAGAATCTAGTATTTTATAAAAACTCAATCATCAAATATTTACGGGTAAACACGAACTAGTGGCGCGAATGAGCTGATAACGAGTCTAAATTAGCTGTCATCACTCACTGTCCGACACCCGACCATCGACAGCATCCAAGTTGACGACGTTAAATACGGAAATAAGAAATGATCTCCGCTAATGGCCGGAGCGGACGTCGATTTCCGGAAAACTGCTCGCTTGGACTACTTCACACAGACAGGGTTATTTCCATTCCGAAATATTGAATGATAGTGCAGATTTTGGGCTCTAAACTATAAAAGGGCTGCCCCAGTTCACGTCTTTCCTGAAGATGAATTGATTATTATTCTTTCAAATAAATTAAAATAAAAATTTAAAATAGAAAATGATTATTTTTTCTTCCTAGAGAATAAAGGATATGGATCAGATAAAGACTAATCCGATCTTAACCGATTCTGAACTGTTCCGTAGAACCCTTAAATTATTCCCTATTAATTACCTTTATATCTCGCTCGCTTTTATTAATTAATATAAGTTATTAGAACTTTTACGGTCATTAAAACTTTTTGTGTCATCTAATAGTAATTAAACCATAGTTGTGTTTAATTAGGTCTCAGACGCTGTCATTAAATGCCTGCTGTTGCGTAGTCACAGACATTGTAATTAGTATGTCATCGCCAAAAGTACATTTTGATTCAAGAGCTTACGTTCTCTTGTAGAGATAGAATATGAACTTACTAGCTAATATGATAAAAATGCCGTAGAAACAAGGCAACTGTCGATCATTAGGATTGCTCTAAGACGATATCGATTATCGTTTAACTGTCTAGCCAGCAAGACTGCAGTGCTAATGATCGTATGCTTCCGACTCTTGGTAGTGTCTACAACGAAACACTATAGAGTAATATTAATCTATTGCTTTAATTATGTTCGAAGGACTCATGGCTCTTTAGTGAAAACAGCCGCATAAACCGGTCTGCAAAATTAAGCAACGCTTGCTGAGGTTGATCCGTGGATGGGTGGCTAATCTATAACATATCGAGGTTGATCCGTGGATAGGTGACTAATCTATTACATATCGAGGCCACTCCGTGCTCGAAAAGAACGATAAGCCGTTGGTCTCAGCTGTTATTTCTCGATTTTCGACAGTCATTTCGAGTAGTCTGCAGAAATCGGAAAATCAGACAACCAGTCTTACCAAAGGGTATGTCCAGTATTAGCCAGTTACTGGGTTGTGGAGGTCAAATAGGCAGTAAAATACTGGTATTCGTACACTGGAAGCCGGCTCCAATATTATGTAAAGGAAAAAAGCTAGACAGATGATATGCTATAATTTTATTATACAGCGCAGTCTTGTATTTTCTACGAAGATTAAAGCAGAATACCTAACAAGATCTTCATTCTCGGTAGTCTGCTGCAAAATTCATAGACCGTCCTTGGAGCAGCTGAGCCCTGACTCACTGAGCACAATCATAACGGTTTACGATGAGCCTGGCTCGTAACACAGCGGTTATGACAGTAGGTACATAGGTACAACACAACTAGGGATACATAGGTACAGAAGGTTCGTAGAAGGAGCCTGCAGGCCTTGTGATGTAATTCAATTTTCTCGGAAAACATATTACTCGTTGCTTGCAGTGAGAGGTTTCGCTGCAAGTGAAATTTTCCGAGAAAATTGAATCACTTGAAGGGTAGACATGTCACCTAATTTCTTCGGAAAAGGACCATGCGACCAATTGGGCTCAGTGTCCTACAGAGTTATGGCATATGTCATTGTAAAGGATTTTGTTAGTACTTAAATTGTTACTATGGGCACCACCTTCAATTCTATTGCAGAAAAAAGATATGCACCTAGGTTTTGTAGAAAAAGACAACTGGTAGTCATAAAACTGTTATTGTAACAATAATTTCATACCTTTAAAATAATGGTAAACAATAGATGCACCTGCGCATGTGTTTTACGACACTCTCCATCCATCTCACACCTCTCGGAGGCATGCCAGGGCGCCCTCCCGCACTCTCAGTCAATCGACTCGTGCGCACACGTTGTTCTGTTCGTTTCCGTGTTCTGTGATTTACCGACACTAGCTTGTTGTTTTGAACTCTACTTTTATGCTTTCGTATTGGTGCACTTCGTGATTTGTTTGTTATCTTAAACCTTGACCTTGACTGTTTATGGACACTGATTTATCTATCTATTTCTGCAATCGATACTCATCATATTGCAGCGAACATTTATGCAATGGTTTATATACGATAGAAATATATCGTGAAAATGAATTACATGATTTAGCAGCATGCAATATCCAAAACCAACATGTGTGGTTATTAAGAGAAAGAAAACAGTGAAGACATGTTCGAGCACGTACATATTACGTTTCTGGTCAACAGAAAAAATAGGACCAGATGCCATCGCTCAATATTACTGTTCGTGTCTATCAGGTAGACGCACAGTAAGAAGTTGTGCACATACCATTTCAATAATATGGTATCTGGGGTTAGGTAGGCTCATACAATTTAATCCACCGGCAGATCATCTAAACGACATTATTATTGATTTAATGATTGATGTTAATAAAAAAATGTTTAACTGATAAAAATGCTGTTTTTTTTTTTGCCATCTTCGCATTATTATTGCCTTTCACAGCAGTTGGATGGTTTCAAAGTCTATAACGGACATAGGTAGGTAAAAACATTTTTTCTGTTTTATATTTGAGATTTATGGCAGAAGAAAAATATTGACAACTAAATAACCCCATGGATTCTTCACAAAAATGAGTTTACATATTTATTAAAAGACAAGTATATTCCAAGTGATATTATCTCTGTTGGTGGGTGAGCCCAGGCTTCATACATTTTTGCCCATATATAACTTGTTTTGATTTCCTAATTTGATAATATCTTAGGACAGGCACAGGACATTTACAGTCATTTTATCGAGAAGAATCTAATGACCAAAACTCAAAATGGTGAAATAACAATTTCCGGCTATGAGTCAACTGAAACAGAGACCAACTGAGCTAATCCAGAACGTTCTGCAGCCTCTCGAAGTTTAATTTGCCGCACTTCTTCTTCCTAGCCTTTCCCACTTTGGTGGCTCTCCTTATTTCACGGCGCCAAGACGAGGGTCGTTTCGAGGGTTGTCGGGTCAGGCAAATTATCTTTCTTAAGCAGGTACATCATGGTCGTCCACCATGTCAATGGAGGATTTCCTCGGCCTATTTTGCCTTCAGATAGGCTCAGAGATGTCTCACGATGTGTTCTTCTGTCCTTCTCATGACATGTCCGTAGTATTCCGTACCATCTCAGTCCACTTTCCGTTAACTTATCATGTATTGGAGCCACCTTGAAATTACGTCGGATGTATTCGTTGCGGACCCTATCCATTCTCGTTACTCCTCCAGACCACCCCAACATTTTCATTTCTGCGGTGTGTAGTTTTTGGACGTGGCTGTCTTTCAGGGCATTCGGCACAGTACATCAAGCTGGCCTCGAAAACCTAACTCGCATCGTTGAATTCTGTAGTTATGTAATCCCTTGGACCTTCTGCACCGTACCTCTCATTTTTTAGATAGGTACCTTGGGAACTCTGCTACCGACTTGGTAGACTCGTAACTTACGCCTGAACGCGCCGGTGGACGGTCAAGGGTACGCGAGCAAGAGGGATATCAAATTGTTTGCTGAGCTGAGAAACTGAATTATTATCTGAGGCGGCTTTGACAACGGGCGATTAGGTACTAAGTTAAAGTTTTATCCATACTAAACCGGACTTATTATTATAAATGCGGAAGCAACTCTGTCTGTCTGTCTGTTTGTTATCTTTTCACGTCTTAACAAGTTTGGATTAAACTTGGCACACGGGTAGACCATGTCTAAGATTAGGACATAGGATACTTTATATCCTTGGAATAATTTTCACGCAGGTGAAGCCTATTGCGTAATTTGTAAATGTTAATGACAATCTATCACTACAATCAAAATATTGTCAAACCCTTAGAAATTATGAAGCAACACCAAAGTGCATTTGGCACCCCTGTTGATTTCGATCAACGACTAACTACCCTGAATTACTCAACACTACCTTTTTAGGGTTCCGAAGTCAACAAGGAACCCTTATAGTTTCGTTATGTCCTTCTGTCCGTCCGCAGCTTAGCTCAGAGACTCTTAGTACCAGAAAGCTATAATTTGGCATGGATATACATATTAATAAAGCCGACTAAGTGGTAAAATATAATCATGAAAATATTATTTTTTCGTGTTCCTCCTATAGACGTAAAGTGGTGATGTTATTTTGTCTCGTCTATCTCATGGTGTGGGGTATCATTGGATAGGCCATTCAAAAATATTACGAGTCTCTTAATACCATATTTCGATTCAGCGATCCATTTGCGTAAAATTAAGCTTTCAATTTATGTAAGAGTCAATAAGTGTCCCCCCTCTGCCAGCGAAATGGTTGCTCTTGGCTATGTGAATAAAATCACGGCATTAGTATATATAATGAATTCAAAAGAAAACTATCACAGCTAAGTAGACTTTACAAGTTTACGAGTAATAGTCGAGCAACTTATAAAATGTACTTGGAACAGTAAAAATTTTGTTCAAGCTTCAAGTCACATCATCATCACATCATCAGCCTATTAATGTTCCCACTGCTGGGACACAGGCCTCCTCTCTGTGAGAGGGAATGGGCCGTAATCCACCACGCGGGCCCAGTGCGGGTTGGTGGATGTCACATGTCTTCGAATTTTTGGTTCTAGGACATGCCGGTTTCCTCACGATGTTTTCCTTCGCCGTTTTGGGAGCAGTGGTGATGAAATAATTTACACAAAGTAAAGCGCCTACCTGGGCTCGATCTCACGACCTACAACTTGTAAGTCGCGGCCGATACCACTGGGCCACCACTGCTCTCAAGCGCTTATAATGCAGTATTCAAATTATTAAGTGACGATGGTTATAAATCATTATTACAAACGCTTGCCTCTACCCGCGGTGGTACTCAAATAAATAATATTTTTCTAACTTCACTTGTGAAGTTGGATTTTATATCTCCATCTTCAGTTACCTACCATCGTCCAATGTGGGCCCGTTTTTAGACGTTATAAGTCCCTGAAACCGTTTTAATGTTCATGTAACAACACAAAACCCTATTCTTAGTCCGCATTATTATGCAACTACGGAACCCTATTACTGCGCGTGGTCCGACATGCACTTGGCCGGTTTTCAATTTAAAACCACGACAGTTCGAAAACTACACCGTATCCAGGGATTGCAAAGTTCATTCTAGAATAGCTGAAAACTTCTAAACACTTCAGCAACCGATTATTAACTTCATCCCATTCAAAATAGGGTGTGTTTAACATAAACACGTGTTCAACGGCTCCCTTGGCAAGTGTCGAATCAAGTTTTGCGCGAATAAGTCACTTGCGGGGGTAGTTTTAAAGGTAGTTACCGTTTGGCAGGCGGGGGTGGTGTGGGTGAACGACCGCCGCCCTCGTTGTGCAATGTCCGTTCGTCTGTCATGACAGGCTATGATGGTGGGTTGTATGAAGTATGGAACATGAAATACCGATGTAGGATATGAATCAATGGCAGGCAATCACTATTGAAAGGTTTTAAGTTATTGCGATTGCGGGAATCCGATTAGTTCAGCGCCGATGCGATGCGATTATATGCATTTAACGGAAAAAAGCCTAGCTGTTGTCATAGCAACTCTGTCTTTTTCGGTTTGGCTCCTAATAATCATATTCATTTCATGCTGCCAAACAATCTCACCTGGCGGTAAGTGGCCACCGTTGCCTATCCACATCTGCCATACCAAACAGTTAAAATGACAGAATAGACCTTTGTCTTCAAATACATCTCAGAATCGGCTCAACTGCCATATTTACTAGATAGGAATAAATTTATAAAATAATATAGAAATAATAATAATAATATTATGTATTTCCAAAGAAAATGATTCTTCATTTTCCTCTTTAAGACATTCAGAGAAGGGCTGTCGCGTAGGGAATATGGTAGAGAGTTCCAGAGACGCAGTGCTGTAACAGAGAAGGAGCCATCATAGCGGCTGGAAGTGTGACGTGGGGTATGAAGGAAAAGACAAGTGTTAGTGCGACAGGGTTTACCCCTCGGGACAAAGGATTGTGTAGGATAGTATAGAGAAGAGATAGGATATGGGTATTTCGACGACGCCGAATCGGCAGCCACTTCAATTTAGTACGAAACTCTGACACGTGATCGTATTGTCACCTTTCAGAGCAGTATTATTTCGAAGGTATATTCCGTCGAAATAGAGATCCGCTGAACAAGTGCATATCGAAGAAGGGTTCTGTCGAAGTAGTGTTTTTCGAAGATGCGTGTTGTCGAAGTATAATCTGTCGAAGTAATGCTAGTCGAACATATGTTCTGTCGAGGCAATGTGTTGTCGAACTATTGGTTTTCGAAATTGAGACCGTGTCGAAATAATTAACTGTCGAAATTCAGAATGACACCCGCTCTAGACATGTGGCATTCCATATCAGCGATGGCGATGGTCTAAATGCTTGATCTCGTGAAATTTCAATAGCGTTTGACATGCCCATACATTTTCGGCATTTTACCAAAAAAATAAGTCTAGTGCTAGTAAAAAACGTGTCTAGTGCCTCAGGGGTACCTTAGGTACATTGCGTGGCTTAGGCTTGTCTGGTAGATATCGCTGTGAGCGATAAGACCGCCTTTGTACCCATATTTTTTCTTAAAGGTTTGTGTAACTTTTTGGTGTGCAATAAAGTACCTACCTATATTGATGAAGAGAACCTTCTTAAAATTTCCTTGAAGCTGTCCATGTCGTACTTTTATTAATAAGTATAATAACTATATTATTTTTTTAGGTCTATTGAGGGCGTACATGTTAAGATGATAACCAGGAGTCAACAATTAACATGATAACACCAATTGGTCATTTCGTTATCGTAATTCATTTTGGCTCTTCTCTTCGGCGGCGTCCATATTTAAATAAAGACACCTACTATCCTAGTTAGAAGTTAGGCTGTACCACAAATACTCGTCGTTTCTTTCTAACGTTTGCTTCAAAAGTTGTCAAAAACAGAATAATGTTCTAATTAATAAGTACGTTTAGTGCTAAATGTATTTGGTGCAAAATAAAAATATAACTCCATTTTTAGGGTTCCGTACCCAAAGGGTAAAAACGGGACCCTATTACTAAGACTCCGCGATCCGTCTGTCTGTCTGTCCGTCTGTCACCAGGCTGTATCTCGTGAACCGTGATAGCTAGACAGTTGAAATTTTCAGAGATGATGTATTTCTGTTGCCGCTATAACAACAAATACTAAAAACAAAACAGAAGAAAATACATATTTAAGGGGGGCTCCCATACAACAAATGTGTTTTTTTGCTGTTTTTTGCTCGATATTAATAACAGAAACAGGTAGACGCTTGAAATATTCACAGAATATTTAGTTGTATATTCACTTCAAAAAATAGTAATGATTAAATTAAAATAAAATGAATTAAGGGCCCCCCTCCCATACAACAAACGTGATTTTTTTTGCCGTTTTTTGCGATAATGGTACGGAACCCTTCGTGCGCGAGTCCGACTCGCACTTGGCCGGTTTTTTTAACTCGTTTCTTTCTTAACTCTAGGCTAAAAACAAAATGTAGATAATTTTTCGGCATTAGGACATTATGGCGGATGATCGAAGTACGGCCAAACTCCTGAAGGCGGGTGGGCTTACCAGTACTTAAGGCCCTTCAGAAGCTGTTTGATTCCGTCATACTCGAGGAGAAAACGCCACACGTGCAGGGTTGTAGTGGTACTCTTCTTCAAGAAAGGTGACAATTCCCGGCTGAAGAACTATAGGCCCATTTCACTTCTTAACCTGTTTTCAAGAGTCATCACGAATCGTCTTGCGCGCAGGTTTGGCGATTTCCAGCCTCCCGAACAAGCCGGATAACCGGATTCCGTAAAGGCTTCAGCACCGTAGTCGCAGACCACATAACGAAGACTGAAGAGACCTGCCTCTCTGCTTAGCGTTTGTGGACTATGAGAAAGCCTTCGATTCGATCGAGACTTGGGCTGTACTGTAGTCTCTCCATCGGTGCCAGATCGACTACCGGTACATTGAAGAGTTGAAGTGTTTGTACAAAAACGCCACCATGTCAGTTTGACTTCAGGGTCAGACACACACAGACAGACAGGGAGATGTCATATTTCCGAAACTGTTCACCGCTACACTGGAGGATGTCTTCAAGGTTCTGGAATGGAGAGGGCTAGGCATCAACGTCAATGGCGAGTCCATCACTTAACTTCGGTTTTCCGACGAAATAGTGGTCATGGCTGTGACCATGGAGGACCTCAGTACAATGCTCGATGACCTCAGTAGAGCTTCCGAAAGAGTGGGTCTTAAAATGAACATGGACAAAACCAAGGTGATGTTGAATGCCCATGTTACACCCACTCCTATCAAGGTCGGAGACTCTACACTCGAAGTTGTGGACGACTATGTCTACCTGGGACAAACGATCCAGTTGTGTACGACCAACTTCGAGAAAGAAGTCAACCGTCGAATCCACGAATCCGACTCGGCTGGGCAGCGTTCGGGAAGTGGCGCGGTATCTTCTCGTCCAACTTACCACAGTGTCTCAAGACGAAAGTCTTTGACCAGTGTGTGTTGCCAGTGATGAATTATGGCTCTGAGACGTGGTCGCTTATAATGGGCCTCATCAGAAATCATACAGTCACCCAAAGGGCAATGGAGAGGGCTATGCTCGGGGTTTCCTTGCTTGATCAAATCAGAAATGTAGAGATCCGCAAGAGAACTAGGGTTACCGATTTACCCCGAAGAATTGCCAAACCTAAGTGGCAGTGGGCAGGGCACATTGCTCGCAGAACGGATGGCTGGTGGGGCACAAAGTTCTGAGTGGCGACCGCGAACCGGAAGACGTTGCGTTGGAAGGCCTCCCACTAGGTGGACCGATGACCTAGTGAAGGTTGCGGAGATCCGCTGGATGTGAGACGCACGGGACCGGTCAATGTGGCGACGCTTGGTCTATGTCCAGCAGTGGACGTCTTTCAGCTGCTATGATGATGATGAGGACATTCAATCCTTAACGTTAATAACAAGTAGGCTTCAGATTTACAGGCAGTTTGCAACTTTACTTAGCGCAAGTTAACATCAGTCAGTCGCAGGTGCTTTTGACATTTACATCGAAACTTTGCACCTACTCGTACCTACCGGCTCGCAAAATGTACTCATTTAGAGCCGTTAAGTTCTGCTCACATTAAACTCGGCAATTGACTCTCAATTGACTCTTATCATCATATTAATGCCAAGGAAAAGAAATAATAAATTTGAACAGCGGCTGCACTCCCTCCCCCTCAAAGTGCACCTCACCAACATTCGAGGTCTGCACTCAAATCTCTCTGCAGTCCACTACCACCTGGAGACTGAGAAACCAGCGCTGTTATTTCTTACGGAGACGCAGATAGCGAGTCCGTCGGACGCGTCGTACCTATCTTACCCAGGATTTACCCTGGAGCACAATTATAAACCGCGCGCGGGTGTGTGTATGTACGCCCGTGATGACACTTGCTATCGGCGTCTCCGTAACCTTGAGGACTCAAAATTTTCAACGCTGTGGGCTCTAGTGGACACAGGTCTGGTTAAAATTATCTACGCCTGTGTCTACCGCTCGCACAGCGGAGATCAGGAGACATCCAGGCTCGCAGAGTACCTCAGTGAGGCGGCTGATGCGGCACAGCAACGGTACCCTTCCGCCCAATTAGTGTTACTGGGGGACTTTAACGCCCACCATCAGGAGTGGCTCTTCCCATACCAGTGCACTGACCATGCTGGACGGGAGATGCGTAAGCTTTCGCTAGCGCTAAACCTCACCCAGCTGGTCCAGGGGGCAACGAGGGTACCGGATGTTGATTCGCACACAGCGAATTGCTTGGACCTTCTGCTGACAACAGATCCAGACAGATACTCTGTGTCGATAAGTTCACCCCTGGGTAGTTCCGACCACTGTCTGGTAAAGTCTGTGTCCGTCTATTCCCCGCCCGATCCCAGCCCAAGAGGCACCCGGCGGGTTTGGCGGTACAGGTCAGCAGATTGGGATGGCATGCGTTCTTTCTTCGCTTGCTATCCTTGGCAGCCTACTTGCTTTTCTTCGGCTGATCCTTCGTCGTGCGCGGACGCCGTTACTGATGTGTTGCGTCAGGGAATGGAGTACTACATTCCGTTATCTGACATAACGATTTCCAGCGTTGACCGGCCATGGTTTGGCGCCGAATGTCGTCGCGCCGACGCGCTTAAACATGAGGCGTACCTGGCATGGGTCGACGCTCGATCGCGTAAAGCGAGTGACTTGGTTCAGAAGAAGAAGGCCTACAACAGGGCTGCCAAGTCCTGCAAGAAGGTGTTGCGTGGGGCTAGATTCGACCACATTGGCCGAATGGGGGCCAAACTTGCTTCTTACCCAGCAGGTAGTAAAGCGTTCTGGTCCCTGGCTAAGTCGGTCGAGTCGAACTTCTGCCGTCCCTCACTACCACCACTGCTGAAACCCGATGGGTCACTGGCTCACACCGCTGAGGAGAAGGCAAATTTGTTTGCCTCTCTTTTTGCGGAATCTTCACGTCTGAATCCTGGTGATTCGCGGCCCCCTCCTTCTCCTGATGGGTGCGAGACGAGTATGTCGGACATTCGCATTCATCAAAAGGACGTCCGTAGGGTGCTGCGCAACCTCGACGTGAACAAGGCTAGCGGCCCTGACGGCATACCAGCTATAGTTCTTAGAACCTGTGCGCCTGAACTGTCTCCGATCTTGACACGCCTATTCCGCCTTTCATATGAGACTGGAACAGTGCCGAATGCTTGGAAGCAAGCCAACGTACAGCCCGTGCCCAAGAAGGGCAGTAGAGCTGACCCGGCCAACTACAGACCCATCTCTGTAACGTCCATACTCTGTAAGAGTATGGAGCGTGTACTCAACACTAAGCTCCTGGCATACCTAGAAACTAACGATATCCTTAGCGACCGCCAATACGGCTTTCGCCGAAATCGGTCTACTGGGGATCTTCTAGCGTATGCCATTCACATATGGAGTGAGGCCATCGAGAGGCATGGGGAAGCGCTTGCCGTCTCCCTCGACATCTCGAAGGCTTTCGATAGGGTCTGGCACGAAAGCCTTATTGGTAAGCTTCCTTCATTCGGTTTGCCCGGTGGTCTGTGTGATTGGATTGCAGACTTCCTGAGAGATCGGTCCATTCGAGTGGTTATCGATGGCTGCTCGTCGGACCAATTGGATATTAATGCCGGGGTCCCTCAGGGGTCCGTACTCTCAGCAACATTGTTCTTGTTGCACATTAACGATCTGCTGAAGCCCGGCACCTTTGGGTATGCAGACGACAGCACTGTTGCTGAGAGATACTTGTCCAACGCGCGTGCTACCGGGCCTCAGGTCCGGTCTCTCCGGGAGGCCATGGTGGAGCGCTTGAACTTGTCCTTGCAGGCAGTTTCCGAATGGGGCGATGCCAATCTGGTCAGGTTTAATGCTGCTAAAACCCAGGCGTGTCTTTTTTCCGCTAAAAGGAGCCAATTCCACCCGGCTCCTACTTTCCGTGATGTAACCGTGCCAATAACGGACCATCTTGAGCTTCTTGGCGTTACGTTGACATCGACTCTCAATTTTGGGCCATACATTGAGGCAAAGGCTCAGCTGGCTGCCAAAAAGTTGGGGATCCTTGCGAAGGTGAGAAGGTACTTCACGCCGGAACAGCTGCTCAACTTGTATCAAGCGCAAGTTCGATCGTGCATGGAGTACTGTTCTCATCTCTGGGATGGATCTGCCAAATACCAGCTTGATGCACTAGAGTCGATCGAAAAGCGGGCCAAGAAACTCATCGGTAATGAGGCACTGGTCAAGTCAAAGCTCCTTGATAGAGCCTTGTCGCCGAGTTGCCAGTTTGTCGGTATTTTATCGGTTACATTTCGGGGAGTGTGCGATGGAATTACATGATTTAATGCCGCCCAGCCCGTTCCATCATCGGACTACCAGACGTACGGCGATGCGTCATCGGTACATGGTGGACATCCCACCCATACGCACAAAACGTTTTGGGGACACTTTTATTATGCGTACAGCTAAAGAGTGGAATTCCCTGCCGGAATCTGTGTTTCCCGATAGCTACAATCTAGGGGTCTTTAAGTCAAGAGTGAATAGGTTTCTTCTAGGCAAGCGTGCTCTATCGTCGACCACATCATCGCTTACCATCAGGTGAGATAGTGGTCAAGCGCAAGCCTATGGATAATAAAAAAAAAAAAAAAAAATTGACTACAATAGCAATTAGTTCCCATGGTACCAAACAATGCGAGAGCAATGAACGATGTGGGAGGCAACAGACGTATGCTTTATTTAGATGAACTAGATTAGCACTTAAATTCGGTTTCTGAATCGAGTATTTGCAGTTATTAAAAGCTTACTTAGACAGGTTTTTAGGCAAAAGTTAAATCAGAAATTAGAGTCGGGCATTAAAGTAGTGTTTGACACGTTATTAACTCAAAATACTCAATTCAGACACTGATCCTTAGGTTTTATGAACCGAAACTGTACGAGGGACCAGTGATTAAAAGATTTGATTAAAAAGTTCTTACCCAGAGCAGACGAGATACAAAGGGACTTCAGCTTCGTTTGAAGATCCTATTTCAAAGTAATAATATTAAGCGATTATGTCGCGGCATGACGATCCGAGCGACAGGAATGACTTTCACCTCCATCCTTATTTGAATAAAAAAGAAAGTACCGACCACCAAACTTGTCTGTTTGAACTGACATCGGTATAATAGGTAATGTAACTTTGTCATCAATTCATTAATTTGTTCCATAAAAAGCCTAATACATGAGGTATTTTTGATATTACTGTCTATTTTCTTAATTTAATAAAAATTAATTTAGATTATTGATGATTAGACCATTTCAGACATCAGTCTACATGATCTTCACATGATCTAACCAAGATTTGTCTGGACTTTTCTTCTCAGAGTAGTCAGATAGGAAACGCCGACCTGATCTAGTTTTAAAAAAATTATCGACTTGTAAAAGTGTTTGTACAAACCAACTTACAAAAACTAAGTCATTTATATTGTACAAGCTAAAATTAAATATTTGCACACCATATTTAATTACTCGGCTGCAAGGAAAGGGTTATGCTTTTCGCGCGTATCTTGTATGTATGTAATATTCTTTATTACCTCGTATCTTTCAAACCACTAAACGGATTTTTATAATTAAGACATCGTTAGACAGGTCTTGGCCGCCCAAGTGTTCTTAGATAAGTACCGTTGAAAAAAAAGAAACATGGCGGCTTTTGGGCGTCATATTGTAGGGGTTGCAATTTATTTTCTTCGAACTCCATCGAGTGGGGTATCCAAATGAAGGGTATTTAGAGGTGATTACGAAAATATATAACACTTATATGTTTAAAGTCATTCGAAAAAAAGTATAACTAAAAAGTTGTAAATAAAAAAACTTAATAAATAAAAAAACCGGACTGCTTCAAAAGCGAACTAAAAAGATGTAAACAAGAAGAAAATCTTGCTGTGCAGTCGGAGAATAAATCTGGTTTTGGTCAGCCACATAGAAATATAAAGCCAGCTCGCGAATATGTATCCTCTGACTGCACAGCAAGATTTTCTTCTTGTTTACATCTTTTTAGTTCGCTTTTGAAGCAGTCGGGTTTTTTGATTTTATTAACTTTTTTTTTTTGAATATAACGGGACCATCATTGATTTAAGATCATACTATGTAAACCTACATTTTAGCAAATAAATGAATTTGAATTTGTATGCATAGATAGCTTGGTTTAGTGCCTGCTTTATAATATTTTATGACGCACTGTTATGGTTCAATGAACAATCTCGAGGTTTTCCTAGTTAGAAAAATAATAGCTAAAGGATATTCTAGATTATATCATCATTTAATAACTTTATTTGGACTACAATTACCAATATTATTACACTATCGAGGGGTCCCTGATTGACAACGATTTCTATACCAATATTATGAAGAGGATAGGTTTTTTGTTTGTTTGTTTGTACCGAATAGGCTCCGAAACTACTGGACTGATTTAAAATTCGTTCACCTATGGAAAGCTACATTATTCCCAAGTAACATAGGCTATAATTTATTTTAAAAAAAAAATGAGATCCTTATGAAAATGGCAATAATGTAACCCAATGTAGCAAAATTTTGCCTATAAAATTCATTATATGGCGTGCGCTGGGAAAACTATTGATGATACATAAAAAATATGTACTACATGATTAAAGTACTCATTATTACCTACAAAAAAGTCTGTGGGAGTATATGTCTCATTATCATAGTTGTCACTATGTCAACTTTTGTGTTCTAAAATTTAATTAAATCGCCGGTAGAAACAAAAGTTGGTTACATTCGTATTGTAGTATTAATTCTTATTCAAGTAAATAGTTAAACAAATTGGTAGGTAGGTAGGGTAGGGTAGGTGGGTTGGTAGGTAGGGTAGGGTAGGGTAGGTAGGTATGTAGAATAGGGTAGGGTAGGTGAGTAGGTTGGTAGGTAGGTAAGGTAGGTGGGTGGGTAGGTAGGGTGGTAGGTAGCTAGATAGCCAGTTGAGGGAGCAAAGCCGCGAGGATCAGTTAGTCATCAGTATTAATGAAATCGTAGTCAATCAGGCCCAGTGGCCCCGTGTTGGGCGCCAATACACGTATTCTGCGGAATCGGACTTGTAAGACGGGTTTAATTAAAAGTAAATGAACGAGAGGTCAGTGATACTAACCTTTGCAGCAAAACCGGGTCACAAGGCCATTGTTGAATATCCTACTTGTTCAGCCTTTCAGTGGTTCAATGTTCTTTCATGATTTTTTTTTATATTATTGTTACTTTCTTTTGTGCCATTTACAATACGTTAGTGGAATTGTACGTGGAATACAATAAATCCAATTTTCATTAAAACATCGCAACTGAAAATTTCAGTGACGCTGTATCATAATCTCTATTTCCTGAAAGAAAGTGCTCATCTTTCACAAAATCCGTTCGGAAACACCGAACACAATCATCTCAAATACGCAATACAGATCACTGAAGACGACCCACCATCCGGAAATATGATAAATACCTATCGATACAATTTACAAACAAAGAAGAATTGTACCCCAATTCACACCCTATAAACAGGCTCCCTTCTTTTTACTCTAATTAAAGTACAGATGTAAGCGACCGCGACACGCGCCTGTACTCACCGAGGGTTTCGCATCAGGGCATCATCCGAAACACAACAGTAAACACTGCACTGGACGGACACAGAGCGACACAGAGCGGCACAGACGACACACACGCGCGTCCTCGACGGAGGTGCGCGACGCACTGACGACTTCCGTGAGGGTTGCAAGGGTGGCTTTTTTGAGCCCCTTTTATTTGAGAGGTCCTAGACCGGAAAATCGGATCCTCATCTTGAAATGGATAAGTTTGCAGATGATGATATTTTTGTAGGTTATAATGTGAAGAAGACTATTGATTAACATCCTTCCGACTTCTTCATTGTTTCTTCAAATCATCTCTTTGTTCAACTGAATAAACAGCGAAAATGCACCTGCGTTTAGTCTACTTTTTATATGGCTTATTTTTAATCGACTTTTATTATAAAGATAAGTAAAAAAACTACTTTTAACAATAACCTATCCCAATACAATGACCTACTATATTTTATGTTTCATCTCAAACTCAACCCTTACATACTACAACGGAATTCTATCTCCCACCTGCCGGGGTACCTCCCCACCTTGCAACTCCGTCGCGTGTAGGGGTGCGAGGGTGCGTTCTGCACACCGGACATTCCGGACAGGGCCTTTTAATTGTCGCCCAGCGGCGTTGTCGCCGGGCGACGTTGCTGCGACGTGATTGCACTGTTTGTTATGGCGCTATAGCATGTCATCATTACTGAATAAATTAAGCTATTAAAATATTATGACTAATGAGATCAACATTCTGAAGGCGACGTACTAGGTGACTAGTATTATTTTGACTCATTTGTGACGAAGATAAAATTACGAGCTTTTAATAGATTACGACCTAATAGAAAGAGTCTATCTGTACCTACAAATACAGACAAAAGGTCCTTATCCGATCATCCATGTACTAGCAACCTGATCTTTCAGGCAAATTCAGGGCAATGGTTTTCATACTACCTTGATCTATAATTGCTGGATGATTGTAGAATTTGACCTAGTAATTAGATATCATAATCCATTACTTATGATCTCGATAATATTTCCGAGCCTTGTACAACCGTGATTACAGAAGGTATAATATTTTATATGCAATCGGTTCGTGCAGGGTGTGACGAGGTGTGCAGGATGTCCGACGGTTGGGGCATTTAATTGCCGCTCAACGGTCTCGTTAGGGGTCAGTAGAAAGAGGGGTATTTTCCCCAATCAGTACACTTTTAACTACGGACTTCCGCAACGCAACCTTTAATAAATTATTGCTGGCCGGATAGACCAAATTATTAACAATTAAAATTGGACAATTCTGAACAGTACTGTGACTGTTCTAATTGCTAACAGACAATTAGATTATACCCAAAAGGGTTGTCTCTCTAATGCCGGCGAAAGTAGCGAACAATCGCGGCATTGTACTTGCGGTATGTTACGCAATCGGGCCAAGGCCAAACGGGCCAATGAACCTGTACCCCAGAGACTGCTCCGTCTTATTGGATTTCTAAGTTCGTGAACACTTGAACAGTAGATATCTGTACCGAGTTCATGAAATTGGAAGAGAAAATGCAAATATAGCAGGTCGTAACAGCTGCATGCTTTTTGTAATTGAATTCAAAATTCTTTTTTAAAATGTTAGAGGTAAAGGTCTATTCATGAAACACAAATTGCGCTTTACAAAATTGCATCGTTAGAAAGCTCAGAGCATCCTTTTCGGGAAATTCCATAAAGCCTTTCAACCGAACCCACGCTACATCAACGAAAGCCTGTAATTCGTTTAAAAAGCCCAAATATTCCATTAATTACTCTCTCTCTCTCATATTTCATACAATTATTAACAATGAAAATATTTGCGGAAAGGGTTTCAGAACGCGTCCGGATTCGGATCAATATGGCGGGTGGGGACATGGCGGGAACGCGCGGAAAGCGCGGGAAGCCTTCCAGCGCGCCATTTTGTCGTCGCCATGGTAACCAGACGGAGCTAGAGACACAGCCGGAGTAATGAGATCGTGTGGTTCGATTTGTGTAGTTCAGCTTTGTACTATTTATTCATGAGGCTGTTCTGCTAATGAGTTTTCTGTTTACAGTTAACTAGGAACCTAGGCAGCGTATAGTACTGATTTAATGTTAAAATTGTAAAGAGTGAGATAGCAAATTTTAAACAACACAGTAGTACATTATGATATAAGTGCGGTAAGTTGAATATTACAGCCGAGGCGAAAATTGCTAACCCGAACCGTAGGCGAGGGCTACAAGAAAGCAGAGGCTGTAATTATCAAAGCGCATGTATGTCATACGACGTTTTATAACAATCATATTTGCGAGGAAATAAATAAAACTCGGACTTTCTTAAACGAATAAATCTTTAATCACTTAAAATTGATTATTACGTTACCAGTTGGCATTTTTAATGTTGTCAAGTTAATATTATTAGTTACAATTTCACCAGTCTCTCTCTCACTCTCTTGAGTGAAAGTAGGCGGCGGAGACGATGGTGGAATGTACGCGTGTGTGCTCGTAGATGGTCGAGACACTTGGCTCCAAATTTATATTCCTTGTAATGTGGGAGCTAATTTCTTCTTTATTTCTCATCGAGTCATCTATGTAGCCCTCGGCTACACTGTTCGACCGCCACCCTCCGTGGCGTTTTAGTGTCAATAAGTTCACACCTGAATCGGCGACCAATGTAGCCGAGGACCTTCTGAAACAGTGCCCTGTGTATTCATGTGGATCATCCAAATTTAAGAAAGTGGCAATATGTTTCGACATTGCTCCAAATTAATTTATGCCAATGGGTTGGCTAGTGCATTTTCCATTTTGGTATATTTTGACAAAATCTGTTAGACATCGCTTTGTTGAACGAAGCCCTTCGTATTTATTCACTATGTCGTGAAAAGGCCCCTGTATTGTGAACGATCTTGGAATTTTATTTTTTGTGTTTTTGACCTGGACAAGAACAATCCGCCCATGGTTCTCGACATCATTAGTTGTGATGTTTGCCAACTCTTGACGTCTTCATGCACCATTTATGTCGAATATTAATACAACCTGAAAAGAGATAAAAACAGCGTACAAAACACCTATATTGTAAAGAAATACGAAAGTGAAAGGAGTTAATAACAATAATTTAGTTTCAACTGACCTTTGTTGCCAAATATCGGCAATCCGGAGCTTCTTTTAGGAACTTCTTGACATTGTCAGCCGAAAATACTTTCGACTTTTTACTCACATGGCCACTTGAGCGGAGTATGACTTGATATCAATACCATGTTTAGTTTTACAGTGCTTTTTAGCATTGAATAGTAGCACCACAATGAACTTGACTTATATATTTGAAAAAGTTCCATGAAACAGACTTAAATTACCCTTTTCGAGCAAATGTGTTATAAAAAACATTAAAAGATTTTAACTAGGTACTGCTTTTTTATTTTTTTATTATCTTAGATAGGCTCGCGCTAGATCACTATCTCACCTGATGGTAAGCAATGATGTGGTCGAAGGTACTGCTTGACATAGATGTCGGTCATGGCCCTATAACAACTCAAAGGGCGGGTTTCTGGATACTCTATATTTGGTATTATGAACGTGTCGACCATACAATGATGGCTACATTTCAAGGCTAATTTAGAGTTAGATAAATACTTAGCTTCAAATTCTAAAGACAGAAATCGCGTGGGTATGTCACAAATTCATAATCCCAATAGGTAGATTGTTACCTGATGTTTCAGCAATTCGTCAATTGATCAATTATCAAATATTCCGTGTCGCCCCCCCCCGAGCCGCAAGCCCTGAGCCGCGCTGCGACTGTCGCCAACAGGCGTAACGTCTCGCACCCCATTCAACATCGCTGAGACAAAGAGTCCCAGCGCTCCCGTCTGGAGCAGTTAACTGAAACGCAATGGTCGCGGCATTCTCCGCAATATTGTAAGAGACAGGGCTACCATACTGTTTAGGAAGATTAGCAGAGATAATGGTGATATTTGTGGATTTCTACCTAAGCTTAGCCAGGCTTTCGTAAGAATAAATAAATACCAACAACGCATAGGAATGAATTTAAAGTTTGTGGGATATTAGGATAATAAATAAAATGCCCTACTGGTTTGTATGATGTCTGATATACACCTTCCAATCTCCCAATTAGTTAATCATCATTTTAGCTGAAGAACGTTATCTTCTGCACGTGGCCCTCGTCCAAGTGTCATCACAATGAGCTGCCTCGCCTCCAACGGATTCTCGACCTTCACCGGGTCAAAATTACAAAAGAGTAGGTAATTATGTAAATTACGACATTATTCGTGTGCAGAGTCTGTCTAGTCTAGTGCCTGTTTTAGCACAGCCTTCCGCATACTTATGGAAAACTACACAAAATTAGTTACAACGCACTTCGATAAAATCAGCATTCGTATAATATTACATATATTGATGCTGATTTTATTTTAGTGCGAATATATACTTCTCGTGCAAAAACGATGCATAAGAGCTATGTTTGGCCTTAAAAATATTGACAGTTGCAAACCATATTTTGTAAAACATCAAATTCTCTCACTTCCTTCCTTGTATATTCTCGAAACGGTATTATTTGTTAAAAAGAATCCGCAACTGTTTCCAAAGTATTCAGATGGTTCCGAACGAAGTCAACGTGATAATCGCATACTTCGTTTACACAGGTCTAAAACAGCTCTCATGAGTAAGAGTGTATTCTGCATGGCCCCAAAATTGTACAACAAGCTACCAAAGGCGTACAAAGATTTAAATGTAAATAGTTTTAATAAAAGCATCAAAAAACTTTTAATAAATAAATGCTATTATAACGTTGCCGACTATTTAAATGATAGATTACTTTAGACATAAGTACATTATATTATTATTTTTGATAATGTAATTAATTATTATTTTGGATTATGATTTTGAACATTCTGACATTATTAACACTCTTGACATTATCTTAAAGCTTATTGACATTTTACTTTTTAACATATTTGCTATTGGACATTAACGAATTAACTGTTTTTAACAACTCTATTTAACTATGAATTGTATCGCTTTATGAATTTGTCAATATTGTCTACTTCTTTTTAATACGAATAATTTATTTCGAGTGCATTTGTACGCCTTTCTAGGCAAAACATGTTGAGACTTCTTTTTTCTCTTTTTCCATCTCATTGTAAAACCTACACGTGTTTTTTTGACAAATAAATGTTATCTTATCTTATCTTATCTTATCTTATCGTAAAGGCGCAAAACTCACGACATTGAATATACTTCAAGATGAAAATGATAACCCATCTACTTAGGGAATATTTATGTGCATCACAAGTCATGAGGGTTCCGTGCACACCTGTAGTCCCCCTGTATGCCGTAGGGACCCGGCGGAACTCAAGGCTCTTGGGGAGGTTGTCAGAGGTGACACTGCAGTCTAGGGGAATCCTAATGAGAGGGTGCTTCTGTATTTATTTATGTCTTGTTAAAAGGAATTGGGGACTTCGAGGGACATCGCTTTTGATTTCTGTAAGTGGTTGTATCAACAGAATTGTATTTATTTACTTGATGAGTACGATGTTAATTAGTTTAGAATTAGTTTATTTGTACATTGTTACAAAAAATAGCTTACATCTATTACGTACATAATTTTATTATTCAATACAGTTTCAGTATTTCGACAATCAGTTATTTTTGGACAAGTGAAAACTAGATAGAACATCTTGGGGACAACTCAGGTTCAAAAATTATAAATTCACACTGTGAGGCGGAAAATGGACATGGACATAAATGTGTTGAATAAGTTGTAACCAATGGAACATTAAATTGAATAATAATAAAAATAATGAATAAAAACAAATGAATGAATAGTAAGATAAGGATTCTATAGAAGAAGTTATCAAGTCGAAATCACTTTCAAACTAAATAAGAGGACTGTCTTATGAAAAATTGCTAACAAAGATACCGAAATAAACCATCGATAACAGACATGAGCATCGCAATAATATATGATAGGAATGAATGACGCTCGTACGAGTAGTAGGCCGTATAGTTTTCAATAACGTTAGTCTTAGTCATTATTCTACCTCCAACGAGAAGTCAAGCTCTTGGAACAGAATGAATCTCGCTCGTATAAAGTAGGGCACACACAAAGCGCCCTTTGAATCGACCGGCGCGCGGCGAGTAAATAGCGAGCTGTCACGCGAAGTGCAGGCCTTTTTACACGAGCGCGGCTTTTGACCTGGGCTTCTACTGGGACATGCTATGCTAAGGCTATATCCTAGTCAATCTTTATAGATACCGTCATATTCACACAGATGCGCTTTTACACAAAAATTACCGCTACAGTTGAGGGGATATAAGGATGATTTTAATTTAGTTAAATTTGTAAATTCAAGAAAGAAATAAAATAACCGGTACACCAATGAACAAGATAAGTTACAGACTATGCGCTCCGGCGTTCGTGCTACGTATTACGTGCTACGAGTACCCACGCTACGCGCCTCGCCTACGTGCTACAAGTTTCAGGCTGCGAATACTACGATGCTACGGGATACAGGGCACGATTTATGTGCTACGCGTTACACGCTACGCGCTACGAGATCTTTGCTACGTACTACATGATACGCGTACCACGCTCTACGAGCGCATATTATTCAGGCTTTTTATCCTTAGACTATTGCTTAGAAATCACAGATATCTATGTAAGTAAAATTATTAATTTATATACACAAGTAGTATACCGTCAGTACCGTAGTCAAGTTAAGTGTGTCCATAAGAAGATCAAGTATTGTAGAGCTATAGGTCACACGTGTCCGCACTTATGTCAATCAACAATATCACGACTCAGTCGTCACGAACTTCGAAAGTAGGTATGACACTGTACTAGAAACCTAGAAACTTCCCTTGGCATATTTTATAGCGGGCACTGCTTGCATATCCTAAACTCAGACGCAAAATACTAATCTATGGCTACTTCCGCACAAGCCTGGTAGCTGGGGGGGCAAAGTGGGTCACACAAGGACCCACGGGCGTGCCTGATCATGCGTGCCCACGACGGGACCGTTGGATCAGCATTAACTCCCTTTATGAGCACGCGTAAAGCCGCCTCATTAAAATGCATGGAGCAGGTGGGGGCTTGTTAATTTTGGGACCAAAATTGTCGCTGCGGGTATATTGTATGCCTAGTAAGCAGAAATGCAGTCGGCTTCAGCCGTCGTGTTTCATGCTTCTGAAAGCGAACTGCAAAATTATTTTCAATTTAAAGTAGTGTTGGTCGGGTAAAATTACTTTCAGATGCGACTTAGTACTCAAAAGTCTCTTCGTGCTCATAGGCCATGCGAACTAAGTACAGTTTACTTCACAATACCTAGCTACATCAACTAGGCTAGGAATTTGCACGGCTGAACAGTTGATTAGACTTTAGGTCCGAGGCGCACTTACCCAACACCTACACTACATAGCTCTAATAGTTCCCTTTGATGTGGTGCACCCGGCCATCACATAGTAACTACGAGGTTCAGCGAGCTCTTCCGCCATGGTGCCAGTGGCAATCGTCATTTGTTTCCGATACACCAATCTGCATTCATGTTTGATTCAGAAGACACGCTGTTTTGTGGAAGTGATTTGATATTACAAGTTATCTTAGAAATTGAGAGAAATAGACACACGCAAGTACCTTGTTATCTTCTTAATTAGATACGGTCAAAGCCGTTCATGTTAAACACAAATTCAAGAAAGTGTTCTCGTGATTTTCCCTAAAAATATCTAATAATGTATTATAGACAAATGTGATTGTTAAAATAAAAAGGTAGGTAAGAGAAGTAATTTATCCAGCAAACGATCTTTTCGGAAAAGTGCAACGGTTCGACGTGCAGACCAACATGTTTTTGGCGAACTGAGATTGTAACGAAATACTTAAGAAGTACTAGAGCTTCTCTACATAACTACACCGAAGAAAATTACAGTGAATTTACATTGCAATGCTGACTGTATGCTAGACATCTTTCACTAAACTGCCATCCCGCCTCCTTTCATCAAGACATGTAGAAACATCGTGATATAACTTTCATACGTCTACACCGGCTGAAAAAAGCCGTCCGCTTAAAAAGAGTTATGTCCATACATTTTCCAAGATAAATAATAGCTCGATAAGGCGTTACAGATGAGGCCGGGATGAAAAACACCGTGTGTACAATCACGTAACACACAGGGATGCTAAACATTTTCTTGTAATTTTTTGTTGTTATTTTAAAACCTCTGGATTAACAAAGTCCTTGAAGGTGAGGGACCTACACTTTATTACTGTAAGGAGCTATAATTAACCAGCTTCGTCCTTAGTAGTTACCGCCTCGCAGAAAGGCGATCCCAATTATTTTGTTTCAGTCTCGTGTTATAAAAACGTGTTATCGCGTGCCACCGGTTGGCCATCCCTGCTGTAGGGTTGTGCAAAGTGTATTTATGGCTTGTTCCCGCATTCAAAAGGTGCGCGTGCTCCCGCGTAAGTACACCTGATTTATGTCCACCGGGCCCGGGTTTGCGGGTAACACTTCAGAGCGATATTGTTTTTTTTTGGTAGGACCCGACATCGATTATGATAATAAGGACACGATTTTGTTTAGGAATAAAAACTTTTTAACAAATAATCAAACCGACTTCCAAAACAAAACACTACAAAGCGAAAAATAAGTTTCTTTTCCGAAGTCGGTGTTTTGGTAGGTACCTACTGTTTTCTGTTTTTCGACACCGACTTCGGAAAATAAAGTTAATTTTCGCTTCATCATCATCATTTCAGCCGAAAGACGTCCACTGCTGGACATAGGCCTCCCCCAGGCGTCGCCACATTGACCGATCCCGTGCGTCTCGCATCCAGCGCCTTCCCGCAACCTTAACCAGGTCATCGCTCCACCTAGTGGGAGGCCTTCCAACGTATCGTCTTCCGGTTCGCGGTCGCCATTCCAGAACTTTTCGGCCCCATCGGCCATCCGTTCTGCGAGCAATGTGCCCTGCCCACTGCCACTTAAGTTTGGCAATTCTTCGGGCTACGTCGGTAACCCTGGTTCTCTTGCGGATCTCCACATTTCTGATTCGATCACGCAAGGAAACTCCGAGCATAGCCCTCTCCATTGCCCTTTGAGTGACTGTAAGCTTCCTGATAAGGCCCATTGTAAGCAACCACGTCTCAGAGCCATATGTTATCACTGGCAACACACACTGGTCATAGACTTTCGTCTTGAGACACTGTGGTAAGTTGGACGAGATGATACCGCGCAACTTCCCGAACGCTGCCCAGCCGAGTCGGATTCTACGGTTGACCTCTTTCTCGAAGTTGGCCCTACCCAATTGGATCGTTTGTCCCAGGTAGACATAGTCGCCCACAACTTCGAGTGTAGAGTGTCCGACCTTGATAGGAGTGGGTGTAACATGGGCATTCACCATGAGCTTGGTTTTGTCCATGTTCATTTTAAGACCCACTCTTTCGGAAGCTCTACTGAGGTCATCTAGCATTTTACCGAGGCTCTCCATGGTCTCAGCCAGTGATGTACTCGCCATTAACGTTGATGCCAAGCCCTCTCCAATCCAGAACCTTGAAGACGTCCTCCAGCGCAGCAGTGAACAGTTTCGGAGAAATGACGTCTCCCTGTCTCACGCCGCGCTGGAGAAGGATTGGTTTCGAGGTCTGATCCTGAAGACGGACTGACATAATGGCGTTCTTGTACAAACACTTCAACACTTCAATGTACCGGTAGTCGATCTGGCACCGTTGGAGAGACTGTAGTACAGCCCAAGTCTCGATCGAATCGAAGGCTTTCTCGTAGTCCACACACTCTAAACAGAGAGGCAGATTATACTCTTCGGTCTTCTGTATAATCTGCCGCAGCGTATGTATGTGGTCTACGGTGCTAAAGCCTTTTCGGAATCCGGCTTGTTCGGGAGGCTGGAAATCGTCAAACCTGCGCGCGAGACGATTCGTGATGACTCTTGAAAGCAACTTGTAGACATGGCTAAGAAGTGAGATGGGCCTATAGTTCTTCAGCCGGGCATTGTCGCCCTTCTTGAAGAAGAGTACCACCACAACCCTGCACCATGCCTGTGGCGTTTTGCCCTCGATTATGACGGAATCAAACAGCTTCTGAAGGGCCTTAAGGACCGGTTTTCCACCCGCCTTCAGGAGTTCGGCCGTGATTCCGTCATCACCCGGCGCCTTGTTGTTTTTAAGCTGTTAAAGAGCCATCTCGTACAGGCTGACGTCCGGAATTCGGTATAGTGTCGGGTCAATCTAGCTCTTGGGTCGTTTGCTAGACTCGCAACGGGCTTGCTGATTGATGTGTACAACTGCCCATAGAATGTCTCGATCTCCCTCAGAAGCTCCGGTTTGGCGGATACGATCCTCCCATCGTCGGCCCTCAGTTTCGTGAGCTGGCTCTGCCCATGACCCAGATCCCTTGAAAAAACCTTGGAGCCTTTATTTCGCTCGATCGCGTCTTTAATACGCTCGGTATTAAAGCGGCGGAGGTCTCGTTTCAAGGATTTAGAGATCTGTCTATTGAGCTGCCGGTATTTGCACGCCTCATCTGAAGACTGCAGGATCATCTCACGTCTCTCCTTCATAAGCTTGAGGGTAGGATCAGAGAGTTTTTTCTTTCTATCTGTACGACGGGTCTTGAAAAACTTAGACCCGACCGTATGGACAGCTTCCACGAACCCGTCGGCGTAGTCGTCCACGGAGCTCCCTAGGCACTCGAAACGATTCTGGAGTTCGAGCTGAAAGCTCTCGCGGGGTTTTGGACCTGGATCTGTGCTGGACGGAGCGTGGACTTCATCAGTCGAGACCTTTCAAGCTTAACATTAATGTTCAATGTGCCTCTTACCATGAGTGATCGCTCCCGGTTTTCACCGAATGATTGTATTCAATGTTGATCACAGAGACATCATTGAACATTTGCTTCTTGGTTGACATGATGAAGTCGATCTCATTTTTTGTTGAACCATCGGGGCTCTGCCAGGTCCACTTCCTGTGTTCACGCTTTTTGAAGAAGGAGTTCATCATAAAGAGGCCCTCCTTCTCCATAAAACTGGCTAGTAGGTGACCCCGGTGGTTCCGTTGTCCAACTCCAAATTGCCCCACTTGCAGCTCATCCTCGTCTCGTTTGCCCAGTTTCGCGTTGAAGTCCCCCGTGACAACGGTGAAGTGGGTTTTGAAACCATGCATGGCTCTGGAGATATCCTCATACATGGTCTCTATCTCGTCGTCGGGGTGTGCCGAGGTCGGGGCGTAGACCTGTATGACCTTCAGCGAATATCTTGCAGATATTCTGAGTATAAGGTACGCCACCCTGGTCGACACACTCTCGATCTTCACCACGTTGTTCACAAGGGACCTGTGGACGATAAACCCGACAACACCCTGGGACTGCCGGTCACCCTCTCGGAAATAGAGCAGGTTACCGGATTTGAGGATTATCGAGTCCTCCCCCTCTCTTCGGACTTCATATAACCCTATAATACTCCATCGCAACCTGCTCAATTCCTCTTTGAACTTTCGCTTTGTACCTAAGTTTTGTTTTGAAAGTCAGTTTGATTTATTGTAAAAAAAAAACTCTTTTTAGTTTTGGTAGGTAAGAAACTCCAATTATCATGAAAATCATTTAAAGTTCTGCATCTCATGACGATTCCAATAAGCCCAAACACGACTAGGATACAATGTTTTATTTCGGATTTCCAGTGCCTACTTTCCGGCTTCATCATCAGATCAGTTCGATGGTACCGTTTTCATCAATAGGTAGGTACCTACCATTTTCGACGAGGCCATCCAGCTCTCCGAGCTCGGGGTGGCAAGAGTCGTGGCGTCGATCCGCGAGCTGGGTTTGGAGATAGCGCCTCATAAAACTGAGGCGCTATGGTTCCATAAACTGCCAAGGAGCAGGGAGCCACCCAGCTTGTCAGTTACAGTAGGAGATGCGCAAGTCCAGGTGGGTCGATACATTAAGTATCTTGGCCTAACCCTGGACGGTCGGTGGGGCTTCGAAGAGCACTTCGAGCGCCTGGTCCCCCGCGTTGAAAAGGCAGTGGGTGCTTTGCATAGACTGCTGCCTAACCTCGGGGGACCACGGGAGGAAGTTCGCCGCCTCTACGCGGGTGTCGTGCGATCGATGGTCCTTTACGGGGCACCTGTTTGGTCAAGCAGATTATCAGGTGTCCGGCGCTGCAGGACTAAAATTAATAGCCTGCAGCGGAAAATGGCCATTCGTATCGCACGAGGTTACCGAACGGTATCCTTTGAGGCGGCAACTCTCCTGGCACGCTTTCCTCCACTGGACATTCTGGCGGACATGGATTCGAGGGTTTATAACCGAATACGTGCCATCCGCCAGAATGGTGATTGCGTGCCAGGAATAGCTGTAGTAAGGCTGAGGCGGCAGGAACGGCGACACGCGCTCGAGCGGTGGCGCGAGCGGCTACAGCTGCCGCAATTTTCGCGCAAGCGCGTTGTCGAAGCCATCCTGCCGAACTTCGAAGCCTGGCTGAAGAGAGAGGAGCGCATCTCCTACAGGCTCACTCAGGTACTCACCGGGCACGGTTGCTTCGGTGAGTACCTGAATAGGATTGGGCGAGAGACCACGGCAAATTGCCACCACTGCGGAGGCGACCTTGACTCTGCACGGCACACGCTCGAGGAGTGCCCTGCGTGGGTCTCTGAGCGGCAGGTCTTGGTCGCCAGGATCGGGCGAGACCTGTCTCTGCCAGCAGTTTTGAGGGCCATGCTGGCAGAGACAGAAAACTGGAGGGAAATGGCCTCCTTCTGTGAGACCGTGATGGTACAGAAGGAGGCTGCCGAGCGGGATCGTGAGAGGGCCGATCCCACTCGGAGAAGAAGGCGTCGTTGAGGCAACCGCCTCGATGCCTAAAACGCCGAAACCCCGCCTGCTCTATAGGTGGGCGGGACTCCGGGGTCATGAGCGTTCAGATTGGGGACTCTGTTCGCCCACCAAGTGACCCCAGGAAAGACGGTGGCACAGTGATCACGTGCTGCCGTACACTGCGAGGCTCAGGGGAGGTGCATTATAATTATCTACCCAGGGATGTGCCCTAACAGGCGTTGCACAGAGGGGGTTCCGGGGTGGTCTTTTGAGAGGTCACGGGGTCCCTTCTACGTGCTGATGGTGATCACCGGGGTGGTTTTAGTGAGGTAAAAATCCCACACTCCCTGGTCTTTTCCCCAAAATTTCAGGTGCCTTCTGAAGGTTTCCCCCCGTAAACAAAAAAAAAAAAAAAAAAGGTACCTACCATTTATTTATACGTATTTGCTTCATCATAGTCAGTATACGCTATCTTTTCAAGAGACTTCACCAACTTTCTTTCAAATGATAGCATTTGTTGATGAAAATACCAAAATCGCTGTATGTAGATGTGCCTATATCTGAGGAGTTCCAGGATCCCATCATCAGATCCTGACCTGATGACCATGAGACCACCTGGGAAGTATACCCTTTCAAGCAAAATAAGAATTTTCCAAATCGGTCCAGGCTCTTTGAGTAATCGGGGAACATAAATAAAAAAGATTCCGACGAATTAAGACCCTCACGCTTTTTTTGGAGGCGGTTAAAAACAGCCCTTGTCTTCGCAAAATGTTAATGTTGTTGTTTGTGTTGTGATACATGTGTGTGTTATTCTTAGATATTAATAGCGTATAAAAGTTATGCCTTTAAACGTTAAAACCCAAAAAACAAAAATGTGAAATCAGGGGTTATCAAATTATGCCGCGTTTATTAATGTATTTTTTAATAACTAATGCAGGTCTGGCACTCACTTTACCTAGACGTATCTACTCAAAGGATTGCACGAGTTATCCCTAAGGTTGTGTTTTCCTATGGTTCGTCGACGGCACGAACTATTTTGTGCGCGGGGTTAAAATGCATATCTCATCCGACAACACGTGCGAAAGAAATAGATGCTGTGATGAGCAGTAAGAAGCTAGTTCACGTACGAATTATCACTTTTGCAAGTTTGTAGCGAAATGGATGATGATTTAGGACGAAAACGAGCGCGTGAAATTTTATAAACAGAACTTTGGGAGTCTAGCTATCATGAAAAAACGACCAAATGTATATTTTAAAAATCAAATTATTTGCATTGTTGAACTACTAATCTATCCCTGTATGGTGGCCGTTTTTAAATTTTCCGTCTTCTTATGGTATTTATTTGAGCCCAAAAATGCGTTTAAATTAGTGTCGAAATGTGGAACTTTCGACGCTCATAACTTTCAAATATTTTCTTTCTTTACCATTTTGCTTCCGGGCTAGATAATGATGAGACAAATTGATATCACTTTTTATTTTGAACGTATATCGTCAAACAGTGGAATAATCCCTAGACTACGTTTGTATGGAAGAATTTTCGATTTCAGAAAGGATCACAGTCATGTTTTACAATAACATTAATTATAACTATATTAATTATCATGCATATAAAAAAAAATCAATATAATGTAGTCAAGCTTAAACATCAATTACATTGTAAATTAGATAAGTAGAATAACAAAAAAATATTATCATTACTATGCATATTATTATTATTAATTAAAATGTCAAAATCAAAATAAAATAATTACAATAGTAACGTACAAAAGTAAAAATAATTAACAGAACGAAAATTCGCCACCACATTAGAATTCATAAGTTTTCTCCATTAGAAACTCAGCAATACTATAGAAACATTTGGCTGCTAAATACTCCTTTAGTTTTTGACAGTTATATCTCTAAGTGATTGTGGTAGGTGGTATAATTTTTTATTTTGAACGTACATCGTCAAACAGTGGAGTAATCGCCAGACTACGTTTGTATGGAAGAATGATCTTCTAGTCAACTAGTGTAACCTTAAGATTTGATTTCCAGATTGGGCAAACCAAAGAGACAGGAGTAGGTAATAATAACTACTCATTGCGTGATAGCAAGCCCTAAATAAGATTAAATTGATATGTATTTATTGGTAATTAATACACGATAGATAAATGTAATCATGAATAGCACGCTACTTTCTACGTTTTTTATTGGCAAGTTTCAATCATTTTCTCCCACCTATGTAAAAAGGGCGAGCGCGAGCCTATTGCCAACCACCCGGATTACTCCATCCAGAGACCACATATCATCCACCAGATGGGACACACGAAATTTAGGTGTACTACCTGCCTAAACTTTTGGGGAATTTAAGCGTGATTGTTATAACAAGTAAACATTGAAACCTCATATAATAATATTGGTTGTGATGACAACTCGTGAAACTAGCTGTTCCGTCGTTATCGTTAATGTAAAACCAAAGAATATCACCGTAGATCGACTGAAACCTGCATTCCTGTTGGACTTCGAGCCTGCCGCCGACGTCATTGCTGCACTTTTCCAATAAAGTTCAATAAACTAAAATAAATTTATCTTTTTGAACGCACCGTAACTTGACAGAAGGTTGGCCAACATGATTTTTGACATTTACTAGTGAAGGGCGTATTTATAAAGCCAAATTGTTGTCGAATGTAAATAAATTAAATACAAAATTGATTTTGTACTTACAACTAAACATCAAATCAAAAATATAGAAAAACACTCTTGTGTTTATATCAATAGTGTTAAATTGTTTTTTTTTTCCCTATTAATTTTATATTTGGCTAAATGTGATGAAAAGTACAATTTGTTATTGAATTTGACGATTAAAATTGTAATTGTAACTTAATTAAAAAATATTTATCTAAAGACACAACTGGAAGAAAGTCTTACCCTCAGTTCCATTCATGGTTCCATTATTTTCAAGCATCGTGAAAAATTATCGTATCTCGCACATCACTACAAACGTCACAGAAAATTTTGCACAGATTTCTTTCTTTCTCAATCGAACAACGATTCCAAGTTTTTGTTTCATGTTTGTGTTAAGTTTCACTGTTTATCAAACGGATCAGCAAACATTCCGTCCAAGCACTGATTACGACACTGATAAAGAGTAACAATGAGGTGAGTATTTACATGTTTATCGAGCATCAGCTGTAATTCGGTTGACGGGCGTGGGAGGACTGAGTGCGACTCCGACTGCCAACATGCAGATAATGTGTGAGGAAAACAGTGTTGATGGGCTCCGGTGGTAATTCCGCAGATAATATCCCATGAGCGTGCATCCAGCGGTCACTAGAAGGTGGCGCGGCGCAGCGGCGCTCCAGCGAAATGACGCGTCCGGGGCCTCCCAATGAGAACCTGCCTACGGTGAGTGAAGTGATACCATTTACCATTAAGATTTTCTGCGTAACGTAAATGTCATGTCAGGTCAGGATGAATCGTTTAATAGCTGAATTTTGGGCTTGTCTGGTCTTCTTTAGCAGTATATTCCGTATGAACTTTAAGCCAGACAGCCCTAATGAATTTAGATTGTTTACATGATGTAGTGTAGCTATTATAAATACTTGGTTTCTAGGAAACATTTCTGCCTGGATATTTATCTGTCTATTTTACTTATCACAAGATCAAAAGGATTACTCTTTTGGTTAATATAATGGGGCAGACTAGCTTTCTTGTTTATAAATTATACTGTCCGTGAAGGCAATGTTCTAGAGCATGTGAATTATTATTGATCTAATCTCTATTCAGTCAGACAGGTAAAGGCAAAGAATTTAGTTGTTCAAGTAACCATGGCTTATTACATAGATAAAAAGATAAAAAAAACTATTACTACAAAAAATATTCATTATAAATAGATAGGTAACTTTCTATATGTTAATATCCCGACCAAGGAGTACAATGTTCTAAAAATTCAAAGTGGTTGTTCAGTTATTTTAAAAATAAGTTAGGCAATACTTTCCCAATCAGGCAATACTACCTTTTCTTTTTTCTCTGAAATTGTTCACAACTTCCTGTAATTTGTCATTATTTAATTGGTTAGTAATATCATACAACAATATCCTCAAAAGGATAAATTACAAATTAGCATTAGTATCCTTATCGGTATGACAGGAAAGAATATATAGGGTAATTTCGTAATGCGATCAACAAGCAGTGTCAAATAATAGTGTGTCTAGTCAAGTTGCAAACCCAACATATTTGAAGAGTTTTACATCAACTCGAAAAGATGAAGAAGTGAAGTGAGAAACTAATAGCAGAAGCAATAATAGAGAATATTGTGTGATTTCAATCACTATGTGCTTCAGATTTATGATTGTTGTATCCTATCTCTCCTATCAGTGATAAGCTCGGAGTTATCATGCAAATCTCTATAGTACACTAAAACATCTGTTGTGGGTGGGTTATTGAAAGATGTACATGGTTTACTGGTTAAAAGAAGAGTGAAACACAAAATTACTGGTAGACCTTAATTTAAGTGCCAAAACATTCTAGATTAATGCCACCAATTTAAACCATTTTTTGAATCAATAAATGCTGATGATAAAATACATTTTCCAAATTAATAATGGCATGTCTTATTTCCACTAAGTACTTGTTACATGTTTGATAGCTTGTCTCCTAACTTGGTAGTGCACAATAGACAGTCATTGCCCTAACGTCTGGTCAGTGCTAGAATTCACACAATTACAATTATCATAATGATGCAGTGCATTTAGTATGGATGTCATTCATTGTTTGTTTTAAGAACACCCACATAGAAATAGGATTGTAGACAACCAGGTATTGGTTGTGTAGCAATAGTACTTAACATGCTAGCATAAGGGTAGGATATCGCTTAAAAAAAATTTGGTAAAAGTTGCATTGAAATCTGCGGAGTATCTTAGCCTATCGGTTACTTAGATCGGGAACTTTATCTTCTAATATATTGATAAGATAGTGCACTAGGTACTCAGATTACAGTACTATATACCTACTCAGTTCATGTTCATAGTGTTATGGGTGAAATATAGAATATTATTTTCTTGTTTGTTGAAACAGGAAACATATTTTTGTACTGTTTGTGTCAGTTTGATGTGATGTGTGGGTGCCAGTGTTTGTGGTACACGTGTGAGCTATTCTAATAAAAATGCAGTGGAGCTATTATTATTTGTAACTGGTAAAACCTGTATAATGTATGCCAAATGTATGATATGAATCTTAACAAAAAACTGGGTTTTTATGTAATTGCTAAATCTTGTATCTGTAGAGTTTGGTAAATTATTTCAGTATTTAATTTTATAGTTTGTTATTATCATGAACTAATCAATGCTTTACTTGGCGACTGTGAACGAGGCCCGAAGCCCAATATTTTTCGAGAATAAAATCTGCAGGCAATGAGTCATTTTTCTGATTATCAACTAGATCTTGTTTTCATGAGAGCTTATTTTTTTTGTATGAGAATTTGTTTACATGCATATTGTGGTATAAGGTGGGTATCATGGAAGGTGTCTGTAAGACTGAAATCATGAAAAATAATAATATGTGTAATAATTTTATTTTGACTCTTTCCGAGTGAAACTTCGTGAGTGAGACATACATGTCTCTCCTTATGCCTAGGTTTTTTGCTAAACACACAATTACTTAATTTTAATTGGCCAAGTCTACAGTAATTTTTAACGCTCTATCAAATTCACTATGAGGCAATTGAGATCAATTGAGTGCACACTTCAAAGTGCCGAGTTGTAGTACATTTACAAAGTTATGTTATTATGTGTGGCTAAGTTTATTGTGACTTTGTTTGCAGTGCGGCCGCTAGATGCGTTGCAAGTATGTCGTTGTTCAAAAACAGTGACAGTGTTAGTGTGGTGCTACTTTTATTTTTTTTAATTTTTGGGCTGATTTTTTGGTTTACTATTTCTCGTGCAAGCTTATTAAACGCCAGCACCTGTAGCCAAGTTGACAATCTACAATCGATATCGCTGGTAGAAAACGAATTAATGTATGGGAATGGGAATGTTAAATCACGTGGTCAGACCATACAAATAGAAGGCGTTAACGATTGTAGAAAGAGATTCAATACGAAACGTTTGTAACTTGGCTAGGGGGGCTGTTAACGTTTTTATTTGCTGCTCATTATCTAATTAACTATTAATGATTTGCTGATTTTGATGTTATGAGAGTGTCTAACAGTGTTGCCAGAAAAACAGTCTTATTGAGCCCATTTTAGTGTGTAAAATATAATTATTATAGTGCTATATGAAAACTGGCTTTGGGAATCCTAATTTTCAACTCTTCACCCCCTCAGTTTAATTTGAAGGTTAATTCTACTTGCTCTTTCTGAATCTTACAAATAAATGATTAGAATACCCTGTCGGCACGTCACCTTTGTAGCACAACCTTGTCAATGTGTTCCCCGTAATTTCAAGACCTGACTGTCCAACCCCTATCATATCTTAACTGACTACTAGTACTGACTGGTCTTCACCGCCTTCAGATCAAACTGGTGGTGGTCGGAGATGGCGGCGTGGGCAAAAGCGCCATCACCATCCAGTTCTTCCAGAAGCTGTTTGTGACGGACTACGACCCCACCATCGAGGACTCGTACATACAGCACACGGAGGTGGACGGACAATGGTGCATCCTGGATGGTGAGTACTGCTGTACACTCACTACAGACATAGGTCTATAACCCTTCACCTAGGGGTTTCATAAATTTGGCCAATGCTTGACTAGCTAATCTTCTAAACTTGACCTGTTGTCTCCCTTCCAGTGCTGGACACGGCAGGCCAAGAGGAGTTCAGCGCCATGCGCGAGCAGTACATGCGCAAGGGCGACGGCTTCCTGCTGGTGTACTCCGTTACCGACAAGCAGAGCTACGAGAACATCCGCCACTTCCACACGCAGATCCTCAGGGTCAAGGACAGGTGAGAGTGATATAACAGGTCCTCACTTGCCAGCCTGGAAAAATACTGCCGAGTTTCACTACTAGATGTAATAGCAGCAAAAGCAGTAAATAAAAAAAAAAACGAAAAACCGTTAAATGACGTTCAGTTAACAATTTGTGCCGATGGTGCCATCTATGCATTTTGTTTCGCGTACACTGTCCCATTGATAAATTCAATGGGTGACTAACTACAGTCCTAATTTTCAATATTGTTTATTAGCATTCAAGAAGCGGAAGGTTACTATATGTTTGCCTAGTTTTTTAAAAGCATATTATTGAAACTAATCTATTGTTCCGACTCGAATCCGACTCGGCTGGGCGGCGTTCGGGAAGTTGCTCGGTATCTTGTCAGATTGACCGCAGTGTATCAAGACAAAAGTCTATGACCAGTGTGTGCTACCTATGGAACCGAGGCATGGTAGCTCACAATAGGCTAAAAGTCACCTATATGGAAATGGAGAGGCCAATGCTCGGAGTTTCCTTGCGTGATCGCATCAGAAATGAGGATATCCGCAGGAGAACCATAGTTTCCGACATAGCCCTGCCAACCTAACCTAATCTAACCAGCATTGCGAAACTTAAGTGGCAGTGGGCAGGGCACATTCGCAGAACGGATGGCCGATGGGGCCGATAAGTTCTGGAATGTCAAAGTCAAATTTCTTTATTTCAATTACCATTAAGCGGCACTTTTGAACGTCAAAAATTATATATATAAGTAACTAGCTGACCCGGCAAACTTTGTTTTGCATAAAACACCAAACATTCATCTACCCTACCTACCCTATCCTACCTAACCCTACGTACCCTACCTACCCTACCTACCCTACCCTACCCTACCTTACCCTACCTTACCTACCCTACCTACCCTATCCTACCTAACCCTACGTACCCTACCTACCTTACCTGCACTACCTACTCTACCCTACCTACCCTACCTTACCTACCCTAACCTAGCCTACCTACATACCTACCCTATCTATGTAGGTAAGGGACAATTTTTCATAAGAACCTTTTCCTAACAATAACAAACACTTTGGGGGCTGAGTCACCCGCGTCCGTAGGAGAGTTACCCCTATTTTTGTTACCCTACACGTGGTCCCCGGGTGGTGCTAATCAGGTGACACTAACTGGTGGTAGGCTTCGGCCGAAGGCTTGTGACCACCCACCGGACAAAGACGTACCGCCAAGCGGCCTAGCCGTGTTCCGGTACGATGCTCGGTGCAGCCAACTAGAGGAGTTGGGTCGAGATAGCTGTTCCACTGCAGGCAGACCGGCCTGATGCGCGCTGTTAGGGATGTATCGGGAGACTGGTCGCGGAGGGTAGCGGGATCCGAGGCACGGTGCGCCGCTGGCCGACCGCAGGTAGTTGGGGGCCCAAGTAGTGTGCCAGCCACACACGAAAGGCTGCCCCGCCAACTGACGAAAAATCCCGGAATGCGCCATCGTGCTGGTTGGCGACCAGAAGACAGTGCCCGATGGACATTTCCGGGGGGGCTCGGGCGTCCCCGCAGTCTCCAGACCAGTCCCCCAATGATGGCGTCCTGCCGGCGCGTGTCTGTGGGATGCCAGCGTGGAACCTCATCTCACTTCCTTCTCCTCTCCTATCCTCTCAACTATGACAATTAGGAACAAAAGAAAAAAAGCTGTACAGCGGCAGCACTCACTGTCTCATAAGGTTCACCTCTGTAACATCAGAGGTATACACTCTAACCTTGATGCAGTCCACTATCATCTGGAGACTGATAAACCAGCGCTTTTGTTCCTTTCGGAGACGCAGATCGGATGTCCGTCAGACGTGGCGTATCTTTCTTACCCAGGGTTTACCCTGGAGCACAGGTTCAAGCCACGCGCGGGTGTATGCATGTACGCCCGTGACGACATCTGTTATCGGCGTCTCCGAAACCTTGAAGATTCCCGATACTCAGTGCTTTGGGTCCTGGTGGACACAGGTCTGGATAAAATTATCTATGTCTGTGTCTACAGGTCGCACAGCGGAGATCTGGAGACAACCGGGCTTACACAATACCTTAGTAAGGCGGCTGACGAGGCTCAGCAGCGGTACCCGTCCGCCCAACTGGTGATACTGGGGGACTTTAACGCCCACCACCAGGAGTGGCTCTTCCCGTACCAGTACACTGACCATGCTGGGCGAGAGACGCGAAAGCTTGCGCTAGCGTTAAATCTCACTCAGCTGGTCCAGGGGGCAACGAGGGTGCCGGATGTTGATTCGCATACGGCTAATTGCTTGGACCTTCTGCTGACCACAGATCCAGACCGTTACTCGGTGTCGGTATCTCCACCTTTGGGTAGTTCCGACCACTGTCTGGTGAAGTCTGTATCCGTCTACTCCCCTCCCGATCCCAGCCCAAGAGGCACCCGGCGGGTATGGCGGTACAAGTCAGCAGATTGGGATGGGATGCGATCTTTCTTCGCATCCTATCCTTGGCAGCCTACTTGCTTTTCTTCATCAGATCCTACGTCGTGCGCGGACGCCGTGACGGATTTGTTGCGTCGGGGAATGGAGTACTACATTCCGTTCTCTGACGTAACAATGTCTAGCCAAGACCGACCTTGGTTTGGCGCCGAGTGTAACCGCGCCGATGCGCGTAAACATGAAGCGTACCATGCCTGGGTCGACGCTCGAACGCGCAAGGCGAGTGACGTTGGTCAGAGGAAGAAAGCCTACAACAGGGCTGCCAAGTCCTGCAAGAAAGTGTTGCGAAGGGCTCGGTTCGACCACATTAGCCGGATAGGGATAAAACTTGCTTCCTACCCAGCAGGTAGTAAGGCGTTCTGGTCCCTGGCTAAATCGGTTGAATCGAACTTCTGCCGTCCCTCATTACCACCACTGCTGAAACCCGATGGGTCGCTGGCCCACTCCGCTGAGGAGAAAGCAAACTTGTTTGCCTCTCTTTTTGCGGAATCTTCGCGACTGAATCCTGGTGGCGCACGCCCCCCTCCTTCTCCTGATGGATGCGGAACGAGTATGTCGGACATTCGCATCCATCAAAAGGACGTACGTAGGGTGCTGCGCAACCTCGATGTGAATAAGGCTAGCGGACCCGACGGTATACCAGCAATTGTTCTCAGAACCTGTGCGCCTGAATTGTCTCCGATCTTGACACGCCTGTTTCGCCTTTCTTATCAGACTGGAAAAGTGCCGAATGCATGGAAGCAAGCCAACGTACAGCCCGTGCCCAAAAAGGGCAGTCGTGCTGACCCGGCCAACTACAGACCCATCTCTGTAACGTCCATACTCTGTAAGAGTATGGAACGCGTACTTAATAGTAAGCTCCTGGCATACCTAGAAGCCAACGACATCCTTAGCGACCGCCAATACGGCTTCCGCCGAAATCGGTCCACTGGGGATCTTCTAGCGTATGCCATTCACATCTGGAGTGAGGCCATCGAGAGACATGGGGAAGCGCTTGCCGTCTCCCTCGACATCTCGAAGGCTTTTGATAGGGTCTGGCACGAAAGCTTTATTGGTAAGCTTCCTTCATTCGGTCTGCCCGGTGGTCTGTGTGACTGGATTGCAGACTTTCTGAGGGGTCGGTCCATTCGAGTAGTTATCGATGGCTGCTCTTCGGACCTATTGGATATTAATGCCGGGGTCCCTCAGGGGTCGGTACTCTCCGCGACATTGTTCTTGCTGCACATAAATTGATCTGCTAAAACCCGGCACCTTTGGGTATGCAGATGACAGCACTGTTGCTGAGAGATACTTGTCCAACGCACGAGCCACTGGGCCTCAGGTCCGGTCTCTCCGTGAGGCCATGGTGGAGCGCTTGAGCTTGTCCTTGGAAGCAGTCTCCGAATGGGGCGATGCCAATCTGGTCAAGTTCAATGCCGCAAAAACACAGGCGTGTCTCTTCTCCGCGAAAAAGAGCCAATTTCACCCGGCTCCATCTTTCCGAGGTGTAACCGTACCGATAACGGACCATCTTGAGCTTCTTGGCGTAACGTTGACATCGACACTCAATTTTGGCCCATACATTGAGGCAAAGGCTCAACTGGCTGCCAAAAAGTTGGGGATCCTTACGAAGGTGGGACGGTACTTCACGCCAGAGCAGCTGCTTAAGTTGTATCAAGCGCAAGTTCGATCTTGCATGGAATACTGTTCTCATCTCTGGGACGGATCTGCCAAATACCAGCTTGATGCACTAGAGTCGATCGAAAAACGGGCCAAGAGGCTCATCGGCAATGAGGCATTAGTCGAGTCAAAGCTCCAAAGCCTTGAACATCGTCGTCGAGTTGCCAGCTTGTCGGTTTTTTATCGGTTGCATTTCGGGGAGTGTGCGATGGAATTGCATGATCTAATTCCGCCTAGCCCGTTTCATCATCGAACTACAAGACGTACGGCGATGCGCCATCGGTACATGGTGGACATCCCACCCATACGCACTAAACGTTTTGGAAATACTTTCATTATGCGTACAGCTAAGGAGTGGAATTCCCTGCCGGGTCTGTGTTTCCAGATAGCTACAACCTCGGGGTCTTTAAGTCAAGAGTGAATAGGTTACTTCTAGGCAAGCGTGTTACACCGTCGACCACATCATCGCTTACCATCAGGTGAGATAGTGGTCAAGCGCGAGCCTATCTAAAATAAAAAAAAAAAAAAAAAAAAAAAAAAAAACACAACAAAAAAGAATAAGCGAACTCAGTCCAGCCGTTTACGCGTGATGCCGTGACCAAGGGAAATAGGGATTCATTTTTATATATATAGATAATAATTGATTTTACCGTCCATTCGGAAAAGTAGCTTGTTATGGAGAAGAACGAACAAGGAACTTAACACTTACTCTTCTTAATGGCGACCGTGAATTGGAAGACGATACGTTGGCCTCCCACTAGGTGGACCGATGACCTGGTTAAGGTTGCGGGAAGGCGTTGGCCTCCCACTAGGTGGACCGATGACCTGGTTAAGGTTGCGGGAAGGCGTTGGCCTCCCACTAGGTGGACCGATGACCTGGTTAAGGTTGCGGGAAGGCGTTGGCCTCCCACTAGGTGGACCGATGACCTGGTTAAGGTTGCGGGAAGGCGTTGGCCTCCCACTAGGTGGACCGATGACCTGGTTAAGGTTGCGGGAAGGCGTTGGCCTCCCACTAGGTGGACCGATGACCTGGTTAAGGTTGCGGGAAGGCGTTGGCCTCCCACTAGGTGGACCGATGACCTGGTTAAGGTTGCGGGAAGGCGTTGGCCTCCCACTAGGTGGACCGATGACCTGGTTAAGGTTGCGGGAAGGCGTTGGCCTCCCACTAGGTGGACCGATGACCTGGTTAAGGTTGCGGGAAGGCGTTGGCCTCCCACTAGGTGGACCGATGACCTGGTTAAGGTTGCGGGAAGGCGCTGGATGCGAGACGCACGGGATCGGTCAATGTGGCGACGCCTGGGGGAGACTTATTATGTCCAGCAGTGGACTTCTTTCTGCTGAATTGATGATGACGAATCTCTTGTTAAATTATTTATTATAAAAGACACTTTCTAGTTTAGTCATCAATCACAGCACAAAACCTGAATAATGAGTCGAGCTCGTGCTGAGCTTGCTACAGTAATATTTACCTTTGTCTCATTTACAAACGTATCATGTGTTGCGTACAGGGACACATACCCGATGCTGCTGGCTGCCAACAAAGTGGACCTGGTGCACGTCCGCGCCGTCAGTGAGGAAGCCGGCCGCGAGCTGGCGCGGCAGCTGTGCTGTCCGTACATAGAGACCAGTGCTAAGGAGCCGCCGCTCAACATCGACGCAGCCTTCCATGAGGTGAGTCAGCAACACAGCAGAGAGTAGTGAAGTGCTGGGAGTGTATGTGAATAGAACCAATTAAGTACTAAGCATGTTATGAGTCAAACATACCGGAAGACGCAATTTTAGAAGGCTTTCTATAAGGTGGACCGATGGTCTGGTGTAGGCTGCGTCAATCCGCTGGGTGCTTTAGCGCATCATGGATCTTCTCGAGGAGGCTACCATTGTCCAGGCTTGGATCGGGAGTTGGTATCGACCGGACCCGTAGACGCCGAACAGGATGCGCTGTGGTTCCGCGGGACGCTGGCGTAAATCGGCAACGCGTCCATGCCCCGGGTCCACGTACAGTCAGCGGGCTCCAGTTGTACTGGTGCTCGTAGCGGTCAGGCGCCAGTACACCCGATATCGGGAAAGTCGTCGTCAGGTCCCTAACGGAGGAGCCGTGCTGTACGACGTGTACCGCGCGGCGAGTTACACTGCACAGCGTGCCTTGAGCGGGGCCAGTTTCCCACTTTGTGAAATTCTGGTCGACTGGTCCTGCTTAGAAAGGTGGGGCGGCCTGCGGACTCGCTGGCCGCGTACCGGCGCTGCTGCTGCTGCTGCTGGACGATGTGGGTAAGCTGTTCGAGCGTATAATCGCTGCCCGCCTCGTCGACCACTTATACAGAGAGGGGCAGGACCTGGACAAAAGGCTTTAGGTACGGGTGTTCCACCAAAGACGCGATATCGCAGGTGAGAGTCCTGGCGGAGGAAGCGGTGTCCCGGGGTGGCCCGCACCTGCTACGCGGTGGTATCCTTCTGGCTGCGGCAAGGGAAAGGGAGATCTCTGCCACTTACTCGGTCCGCGGCTGGGGGCGGAAAACACCCTCTTCCAGCCGTCCTAAATGGGTCCTGGGACGGCCGACTCGAAGACGTCTACGCGTGGCACATAACACGCCGCTACCTCGGGTCCTAATGTGCGGGGGCAGTCAAACACCTCATTCCTAACTCCAACCGAGGTCGGCACCAGCCAGGGGTTGCGGCAGGATCGTACGTTCCCGCGATCCCCGGCGTAGGTGTGAGATGGAACATCAGGGTGGTTTTTAGTCAGTAGGAGTCTGACAGACCCCTCAGGACATCCAATGAGGATTTGCCACACCGGAACAAAAAAAAAGGCCAATGTTCGGTAGTGGACGTCTGTCAGCTGAAATTATGATAATGACCAAAACGCTTGCGAGTAAGATAAAACGATGCCCGTGACATGAACTACTCATGTTCGGAACGTATGCTCCATCAAAACTCATCTTGTTTAATGGCGAATGCAAATATTCGAGTTCCTAAAACCCTCTCTCTCTATCTCTCTATGCCTAGCCATAACCCATTAATTAGGATTTGAGGTATATTCTTCTCGGCAGTCTTCGCCAAAACTAGCTAAAGCTGTGTCGGCGAGTTATCAAAGTTTTCTGCCTTTAGTTGTAGATAACATTTAATTTATTATCGTCCGCAGTTGGTGCGCATAATCCGCAACCACCCGCAACAGGAAGAGAAGCACTGCCGCCGCCGCAAGCTCGGCAAGTGTTCCGTCCTGTGAGCCACAGCCGGCGCCGCACGAGCACGAGCACGAGCACGAGCACGAGCACGAGCACGAGCGCGTTATGTTGTCGCACCGCAACACTCGCCGTGACACCGGACGGCTTTTACTACTCTGTGGCACTGTACAGGTTTGTTACTCTGTGTCCATAGTTCGACGAAGGCTTCTCTCCAAAGTTGCGATTCTAATATTGTAACATCGTCGATTACTTGTCGAAGCACAAATCACACTGCACCATAGATTGTATGTGACGTCACTTTCACCTGTCAACGAAATTCTATGTGAAATGACCATAGATTGGTGATGTGTATGCTGCAAGACTAGCATTCTGTGTTTCATGAGATTACGATGCAAGGAAATACTTAGCTTTACTATGTATGTTTGTTACAATATAGACATATATTCTGTATCAAACAAGTGTTTAAAATAAGACATTGTATAAAACTGTGTAATATTTTGTATTTGCAAGAACTGTGAAATGTAATTTTATTTATTTAATGATTTAGGTTAGCCTACAATTGTTTATAAATTACATTTCATTTAAAAGTACACGACATATATTTATAAGTGCAACAATTATTTCGGAGATATTCATGAAATATAATGCACAATGTAAACGTTGTTAATAGAGATCAAATTAGCTTGTTATTAGCACAAATACGATTTTTGACAACATAGCTTGCATGTATAATAATTGTGAAATGCATAATATATTTATTAAAATGAAGACTTGCATGTTTGTGTGATGCGCAAACTAAAAATACACTATTGAATAATAAGCTATGTATAATAATTCTGAAATGCATAATATTTCTATTATATGAAGACATGAATATTTTTGTGATGCGCAAACTATAATATCGAATATTTGAAACATAGCTTTAAAGGTTTCTACTTACTGTATACTTCGCAGAACAAGAAAGGAAATCTGAAATAAAATAATAATATTTTTTCTGCAAACAAATAAAGCTTTGCAAGAAAATAATAATGCGCTGAAAGACCACAGATACTTCCAACTTTGACGTCTAGAAGGCGAAAATATATGAATAATAATTTATTTATTAAAAAAATGTTTATTTCGTAAATTCAGTAACTTATACCAAATGCCTAGCATTTATTTTAGCTCTAAGTGTCCATAGCGTAAGAATATCGTGACCAATAGAACGATCTAAATTATTTATTTTTCGGTATTATATCCACTTATTAGACTGTTTAAAAGGTATGCGCGTATACACTGGGTTTCATATACCCAGTATTTTACTTAACACCATTTTTTTTAATCAAGTATTTATAAAAAAAAAAACATGTATCGGCAATAGTAGTAAGTCGCTTTTTGTGTCTGTCTGTGGGGTAGCGTTGTTCCCCTAAACTACGCAATAGATTTTCACCAGTAATTTAAGGATTTAAACCAGAAGGTCTATTTGTATACTGTGTATAGTTTATTTAACTTTCATGTAATAATGATTGTCGATTTTTGAGCTCAATTGTGGCCTGGTATTGCGCGCATATCTTTATGGCACGTACCCACCAGGCAACATTTGACGCGCGACACGTGACGTTCAACATGTTCGGCGACGTCGCCAGCTGGCGCACAACATGACGCGACGAGACAACGTTACTCAATCAAAGTCCCACACATACGCACCAAAGGGATTGGCAATTTTTTTTTGCGTACGGCTGAAGAGTGGAATTCCCTGCCGGAGTCTGTATTTCCCGATAGCTACATCCTGGGAGTCTTTAAGTCAACAGTGAATAGGTTACTTCTAGGCAAGCGTGCTTCACCGTCGCGCACATGATGGCATCAGGCGAGATAGTGGTCAAGCGCGAGCCTATCAATTTAAATAAAAAGTTCTTCGTTACCGTTCAATATGATAAACATGTTGTCCATCATGTCGCACGTCAAATTTATTTATTTGTTAAAACTTAATGCACAAGTAAAAGGCGGACTTAATGCCTTAGGCATTTTCTAACAGTCGACCGTGCCGGTGGTGCAACTAAATGATAGGATAAATAGAGAAAAAACATATATAAAAAATAACGTTGCCTAGCGGATTCGTGGCTTTACTATGCACACCAAAGTTTCGTCGTCGTAGAGTTGTGAACAAAGCATTTGTTTCACTGTCACCAAAGAGATTCTCTAACTATGTAGCTTTTATTTTTATAAGCATAAGGACTATATTTCAATGTTTAAAGGTTTATGTGTAAGTTTCTTGTGGCTATGTCTGTGTGAGTTCTTGAATGTGGTACAACATTGTTGGGATTGCTAGATACCGAATACTTGTTTGATGAGTAAGCCAGATTGATTTTATATTTTAGAATAGAAGGTTCCCCTCAAATAAATTAATGTTGTACATGAAATCTTTACCATAATGCTAGTTTTCAACTTTTCCTATCAAAGGACCATAATTTCTATAAATCTTGTATCTAGCAACCTTACATTTGTGGCCGCCTGTCAAAGTATTCAAATGGTTGTTTTTAATACACATTCTCTAAGTAAACTAATAAAAACTTTACTAATGTGTAAATAAAGTTGGTTTCAGAATTACTAGTATTGTTGTAATGGTCAGACAAAATTCAAGTTGCAGTGGAATTTGAACTCTATGTGTAAGCTGTAAGGTTGCTTATCCGAAGTTTATATTCGGCCAGACATAGCCACATTTTATGTATATTAGTTGTGATTGCACAAGTTGGATAGCCGCTTGGCTATCCTGTCGCTAATTTTCAGACATTGCTGCTGACCTTACAGGACTAAGGCTGAATGACTCAAACGTTATTGTAACTATGTATAAGGTTTATTTTCAATTGCCAGTTGCGGTCACACTATGCTTCTGATTTTACTAAAATTATAATTCAAAGTGCAATGATATTGGGCTTTTCGTTCACTTCCATCTATCTAGTTAAAGTATGTACATATAGCACAATATTTATATCATCTTTCATACAAGCGATCATAACCCTGGAGTCAGTACCGGTTTTTGCCCTAAGATACTCGTATTAAAGGATTTCCTAAGGAAAATTACGGGTTTGATGGTCTATTTTCTAATTCCAACGGAGCTCAGGAACATAACTCATACCAAAATCTACCAATGCATAACAAAATCTACCAAATCATACCGAAATCTACCAAAGCCTACCAAATCAAACCAAAAACTATTCATAAATGTAAGCTTTCTTATAGTCTTCTAATCATTTGTAGCGTAGTGTGGCCGCACTAACTTATATATAAACAATCTCGCGTAAATATCGGAGACCGTTCAGTTCTGCACCGATATTGAATATTAACGCGAACTAGATTAAGACACTGAGAAGGAATTGAACTCGACGTAAGTGTTTCATATTAATGTTAGGCTACGATAGATATAAACTCCTTCCAGCACAGAAGACAGGTAATTTTTTTTTTTAGAACAAGCTTTTTTCGTATTCTTCTCAGCAAACCCTTTCATTTGATACCCATATCATGGCAGTGCACAAAAAATAACTAGGCCGCCATCTTGGGCCGTCCGCCATATTGGATTTAGAATGACGTCACTTAGCTAGCCATGCATTGTCATCCAAACTAAACGTGTATGCAAAAATTTCATCTTAATCGGTGGAGGATAACTGCTTTATAATTCAGTTGCAAGATTTGACCCGAACACACTTACATAAGTACATACATGCATACATACATTGCAAGTGCAATATGAGCTTGTAAAATATAACAAAAATCCCTACTGCTTAGAAGCGAACTAAAAATATGTAAACGAGAAGAAAATCATGATGTGCAGTCGGAGGATAATTCGTGAGCTGGCTGACCAAAACCATATACTCTTCTTTGCATCGCGCAGTCGGGTAAAAATAAAGCTGTAGTAGAGAGAATCACTCTCTTCCTCTTATTCTAATTTATTTGGGTCAGAACAAAATAACGCTTTCTCTTCCATACATCTCTATATGTCTTGTTTTGAGGTTTGGTAAATTTAAAGTAATAAGTAGTTAAATGTTATTGTGTATCTTTTTGAAAACCTGCAAATTTGTCGTGGAGGACCACAAGATGATACATTATTTTTTGTCGTAAATATGTAGGAAATAATGTCATCAAAATGATGTAGAAAAATTATTATCGTTTGTTACATTATAAAAAATGTACAGACGCATTATTTACTCCATCTTTTGTAAACACCCGGTGTCTGGCAAGAAATTATGCTGTACAAATTAAACGCAAATCAAGTGATGCGTATGTCTGTTGAAGATTCATTTAGCCAATTACATCAGCTAACATGTGTTTGGAAACAAAATTCTCGATCCAGAAACAGGGCATAAGTTTACTAAAATGTGTCGTTAGCTTGCGTCTGTCCCCCTAGCCTAGTCCCCTTGACTTCTGTGCTAGAAGCGAATCTAGCTTACTCTTAAATCACGTGGTGTAACCCTGCAACCGAATTGTTTACTATCACAAACAATAGATGGCGCTGTGCCAGTATTTCACAATTGCGTCGCGCGCTCAGAACTCTCATTAAATGTTTATTCCTAATTCTTGTTTAAATGGGTAATGTTAAGGGTGTTATGCGATGGAAATGTCTGGACATCGCCGCTAAGAGATACTGTTGTATTTAACTCGTTTCCTGATTAGCTCTAAGTTTTTCAGGAAACGAGTTAATCGAGATCCATCCGTAAGCAGGCGCGGACTCTAAAGTGAAGATTGATGATGATCAGCCTTTTAATGTTCTCACTGCTGGGACACAGGCACCTCTCTGCGAGAGGGAATAGGCCTTAATCCACCACGTGGGCCAAGTGCGGGTTGATGGATGTCACAATGTCTTCGAATTTTTCGATCTAGGACGTTTCCTCACGATTTTTCCTTCAACGTTTATAGAGCAGTGTAGATACTCCTACAGATATACATAAGTGTCTCCAGACATTTCCGTAGCATTAATAGACTATATACAATGAAACGGAGAACCCCTGCAGTCGCACGCAACGTACGTAGCTTTAACGTAATATAGCATAGTCTCGGAGCTTCCTCCCTCTCCACCATCGTATACTATACTGTACATAGAACTATTGTTTATCATCGTTTATATTTGTTTTGACTCACGTGTGAAAATGGATAATGATGGCAAAGCAAAAAAAATATTAATTTGTCATCGTTTTGCCATTCTTATACTGTTTTTAAATGGCCTGTTTCACTATGTCCGGGTAAAATAGCAAAATTGAGTTTTATAGACCAATGTGTGCACTTTAGAGGACCCATGAACGCCTCTGATGCTGGATTTTGAAATAATTTTTAAGGAATTTTGTACGCCCTTGTACATTTGTGCATGAAGTTTTAAATAAATAAGAGCATCGACTCGAAAATAAGAAGAAAATAAAATAAATTGTAGTTCTAAAAACTAAAAAACACGCTTTATTGGTAAGGATAATGGGACAAACTGTTTAAATTATTGTATTGTCATCGGTCCTTGATAAGTGTGCAAAGTTTCAAATCAATCCAACGTTTTGAAGTGGGTGAAAATCACGTTCAAAGATTCCGTTACATTGATACATTGTTACATTGATACATAGATACATACATACCAAGCTAATAAAAGCGTGTTAATTAAATAATAATATAAAACTTATCCGGAGCCGGAGCTAGTGGAACTGGCCATTTACTATCTTATTTCTAAAATTGACTTCCAAACAAATCTTTGAACAATACTTTTTTTTTTTTAGCATTAGTTCTAAGATAAATTTTATATTGCTTTATCTTTGTTATCCTTTGATCTAGTCTCTTGAATCGTGTCCAAACTAGGAGGTTTACAATAAAGAAAGTCATTGTTCCGCGCTGCCCCGTCTAGCATCGGCGTAATGATATCGTATATTGTTGTTACTATATGTTTTGTATGTTGTAACATATAATAAATGTAGAAATATAAATGAAATGGTTTAATTTTACGCCACGATCCGTCATTCCTTTGATCATTGCTTGTCGTAAGTCGCTTGAGGCAGGCGTGATACACAACCTGCCCTTTTTGTGAGCTCTGCTTTCCTAGAATAGCAGTGCCACCACATAGCGGCCGTAATATTACGGACGAAAAAAGTAATTTTTTTAAAAACAAACCTCAAACGAAAAATAACTAAGAGAGAAAATGGACGACCTTGATTTAGCGTTAATAATTTACTTGGAGGATGAACTATCAGAAGAGGAAGATTGTCGTATGGAGGAAGATGATTTATTTAAAGCTCGTGGTAACTCATCATCATCTCATAAGTGGTTACGTACTTAACCACATAAGAGATGATTTGAGTTACAAAAGTGGTTACAGACCATACAACATACACTCAAAGCCAATAAGCCCAGAAGAAAAACTGTGTACACTTGTTAGGTTAGTCAATATTTTTACAATTGCGAATATTGTATGTACGTCCGAGTGAGTGCCCTGTCCTCACTGACCTGGGTCTTCACGTGCATTTAGCTCGCATGGGCTCAAGGTCCATGTGCGCCGTATGCACAAGAATGTACGTCAGCCGGTCGCCTACCGTCCCCGATTCCCTGCCAGTGAGCCAGGTGCCGCTGGTTTTGCACCCTTGCCCTCTGGAGAGGCTTTCGGTCTTGAAGGTGCTCCAGGTGGTTCCAGTACTTAGGCACGTTCCTAAGGGTGCGCGGAACCAGGCGGCGGGCAAGCTGTGCGACATTATTGATAAGTGCGTTAGCGATAACGGTGTGGAGGACTGGGGCGCGCTTCTCACTTTTGCGTTTGGTGGGACTACTGGAAACATGACTGCAAAGGTGAAGCTGAACAGCTTGTGGATGGGTCGGATTGTGTGGCTGGATTTCCTAAGTCGCGTGGGATTCGAAAAACCATCGAGTCTAAGGTGTTCGAGGGGGACTTTCGAGGGGCGGTTCGATTGCTGGTTTCAGACGACTCGTTCGCGCAACACGACCCTGGCACGCTGAGCGCCCTTACGGCCAAGCACCCAAGCCCATCGCGTCTGCTTAATTTTCCATCGGCGCCGGACTCGTCATTTACAAGGGTTACCGCGTCAGCGGAGGACGTCGCGCTGGCCCTGAGTTTCTTTTATAGTGGCTCTGCGGCAGGCATGGATGGAATTCGTCCGGGGTATTTGAAAGAGTTAACATCTGGATCTGCGGGTGAAAGTGGGCGGCGTTTGCTGGAGTGTTTGCTTAATGAGTGGTCAGCTTAATCCGGTGATTTGTCCTTATTTGTATGGTGCTTCTCTTTGCGCACTCAAGAAAAACGACGGAGGGCTAAGACCAATAGCCATAGGCAGTGTGTTTAGGAGGTTAACGGCTTAGCCGTACATATGTCCTATGTCCGAATACTTGCAGCCGCATCAGCTAGGGTTCGGGACGCGTCGGAGGTGCTAGCCTGCTATCCATGCGACGCGTGCGTTCGTCACGGACCCTGTGAACCCGGACTGCGTGGTGTTGAAACTTTATGTAAGCAATGATTTTAATACCAGGTCAAGGATAAAATTCCTTCTCTATACCATTTTCTCTATCGGGTATATTATTCTCCTTTCAATCTATTCTTTAGTCATAGTCTCATTTCATCCAGTGAGACCACTTGTTTTCAGTTTAGCAAATAAATCCCTCCAAATGCAATTTTTTCCCTGTGGCGTTAGAGCGCGTACACACTTCTCACGCTTTGGTACTTGGCCTCAAGGAACTTTCTCCTCTTTATTGTTCACTTCTGGGATCACCCATTTTTCTTGACAGAGTGCCAGAGGTCATTTCCTCCCGTAATCAGCTTCTCCTCACTACTGGAGAGCGTCTCAAGGATCTCTCCGCGCACGTTGCGATTTTGTTGTTGCGCATGTGTTTTGCCTTACCCAAGGTAACGTATCTCTTACGGACCGCTCCTACCTGGCTATGTCCTGAGGAGGTATGTTCTTTTGATTGTGCTCTGAAATCAACTGTTGAGTCGATCCTCAATAGATAAATAAATCATTTATTTAGTGCACACAAAAGACACAGCACAACGCACAAAATCTTAATTAAATTATTACAATGTGTTATTTATCGATGTGTAGTTGCGGCAGGCGGCTATTCCTGTCCGGAACGGGGGTCTTGGGGTGCGGTGGGTGCAGGATGTGGGCGTGCCGGCTTTCCTGGCGTCGAAACATGGGGTGGCTGACCTCGTCTTTGTAATTCTAGATTTAAATGGTGACGGGGCAAACACCGTTTATGTTGGATACCGGCAGCCGAATTGCGCAAGTGAATTCGGCAAGGCGAAGGGTTTGACCGCTATCAAATCGACCAATCACATGCGTGATGCGATGTGGATTTGATGTCTATGTGATTGATCGATTGATAGCGTTCAAACCCTTTGCGCTGCCGTATTCACCTCAGCCTTATGATGACGACTCTTTGCGTGTGGCGGTGGCCCTTCGCCTGTGCTGCAGGTGTGTGAAACCCAGAAATGCCTGCGGTTCCATGGTAGCGGCCGGTCGTTGTTCGGGAAGGTTCCCACGTCTTTCGCGCTCAACGATATTGTGCGGAGAGCATTAGTGTCGGCAGATGTCCCCTGCGTGCTGGAATCTCCGGGTCTGTGTAGGACTGAAGGTAGGAAAACGGACGGGCTGACCATGGTGCCTTGGAAGAACGGCAAGTCCTTAATATGGGCACAGATAATATAATACTAGCATACATATGCCTCATCCCATACAAAGAAACCGTGCCGACGCACTATGGTTCAAAAGGCCGATCTAGCTGGACAATTTTATTTGACACCATTAATTAGCTCAAAGGTTTGCATCTATTAATGATTTGACGAAATATAGCAAAAACAATAATAATTAGATTTATTTTTGCTACATTTAACGGTAAAATTAAAAAACCAGTATAAGTTGACACTTGCTTAAGAAGATATAAAATCTAAATGATGAAATATATAAAATCTAAGAAGAAAAACGAAGCCGAATTCCATATGGAAATTGCAATAAATAAAGGATGGCTGAAATAAAAATACGGAAAGATAGTTTTAAAAATTACTTAATTTTTTTTATCACTTCGTTTGCTTTTTCAGGGTTTTCGGTAACAAACTTTATAATATAACTGTTTTGCATTAAAACAAAACAGGTATTATATGTTGGAGAAAACACAGCAATGATTATGAAGAAGCAATCCTTATGATTCTGTAAAATACGAGAATACCCCCCTAAATCAGTAGGGATATCGAGAATACCTTCGGGCACCAGAAGGCGCTACGAGTACGTTACCGCCAATTTAGCTGTCAAGCGTCATTGCAGTCTTCATCATCAGCAAGCTCCTTGTTTCATTGCTGTGTTTTCTCCAACATATAATACCTGTTTTGTTTTAATGCAAAACAGTTATATTATATGTATTCGAAAACACAGCAATGATTATGAAGACCTGTTTGATATCTGCTGGTGACCAGAAAGTAAAACACAAGAATGCAATGTGAAAGCAAATTGTTAAATTAACCAAATAATTAAATCCATTTTTTGTTGAAACTTCGTTTATTGAACCTTTAAGCTCTAATATTGGGAAAAACTAATAAAATCAAATTTAACAATTATTCAGTCATCTAAAGTCACTAAATTCAACTGACTTTCTATGTAAACAAAACCAAAATAAAAACTTATTCCTTTAAATAAACTCAAGAATATGCAGTCAGTCATACCTACTGCTAAAATAATTATATTATGCATCAATCAACCTCTAAGGATGAAATTTCTAAGCTAATCAGAGGGACCATTACAAACAGCAACAGAATAAACAAGCCTCTGTTTTTAAATAAATGAAAAAATTAACTCTTAGTTTTAAAATTGAGATCATACCATGAAATCTTAACCTTATATTTAATTAAACAGTTTTGAAATTATCATAAAGTAAACCTACTGCAGCATCATCACTGACAGATCTATTTACTTCTTTGCAGTAATATCTTGAAAATGTTTCTACACACTTCCAATTTCCCCTCTCTAATATTTCCTGCACTGGTCTGTTGTCCAGCCATCCCCTAGAAGCTACAGCTGATCTTATACTACCTGGGGAGGCATCAATCTTAGCTAGCTTAAAAGCTGACCGCACCCAACCTGCAATCATTGTTTTGGATGCAGGCCTAACCACTCCTGTGACGGAGATAAAAAGAGATTTTATTTGACTATCCTGACAGCGTCTGGTTTTTGACATTTTAATTAACTCCTTAACATGAGCTACTGGGCAAATCTTAGGATCTTGATGCCGTATTAGTAGCCAGCCTGATTGCCTGTGCGAACCTGTGTCAGTTTTTGAGCCGAACCTGGGCCAAAATGTTACGGAATCCTCAGACTCTGTAAACCTCTGCTCACCGAGTTCCAAGAGGGTAAGATCATGTAACCTTCGACCAGAAGCTAGTAAAAGAACCAATGCAGTCCGTCTGCTTTGGTCAAAAAGAGAACATGAACAAGTGGATGACTTTAGCCAGTCAAACAAAATATTTACATCCCATATAGGGGGTTTGGCTGGGTGCGGCATAGAAAAAGAGACAGCTTTTAAAACTTGCTGAATAAAAAAGTTCTTAGATAGATTCTCTGTTGTGGCTGCACAATATGTCGAGATAGCTGATTTGTGTAACAGAATTGTACTGTATGCAAATTTATTTTGTAAATAAAGATTGGCCAAAAACCTAGCTACATCCTTGCCCTCTGGACACTTACTGTTTACACCATGCGACTTACTCCAGTGCAACCATCTTTTTAATGGGGCACTATAGGTGCTCAAGGTAGAGGGACGCCAGCTCTTTTTCAATAACTGCTGCTCGTCCCTACTCCAATCCGTTACTTGATCCTCCCACCCCCAACTTTCCAAGCCTGAAGCCTTAGCTTGTCTACTTGAGGAGGGCTCAACCCTGTCGTCCAGTCTAACAGAACCTTCCTCAGGTTCTCTATTGGCAGGGGAGGGGCTAGCGCACGTGCCTGGAGGTCCGGGAACCAGAAGCACTGGGTCCATCGTGGCGCTATCACATAGTATGTCCCGACTGCCTTGTTTAGGTGGGACAGGACCCTGGGTATCATGCTGGGAGGTGGGAATACCCACGCTGTTTGATACACCCATTTTCGACTGAAAGCGTCGCAGAAAAGCGCCGAGCCATCTCTTGAGTCTAGAGTCACATACCTTGGGACGACAGCGGTTTCTCTTGTTGCGAAGAGATCGATTTCGGGAACGCCCCACCGACTGAATATTGCCTCCGTGGCTGGTGGTAGCAGATGCCACTCGGGTACTGATTTTCCCCTTGATAGGCAGTCTGCGATGCCGTTCAGGTTCCCTGGCAAGTGGAATGCTGTCATCGTTATGTTGTATCGAAAGGTCAATTCCAATAACCTGGTTGTTAGCCCCAGTAAGTTTAGCGAACGAGTTCCGCCCTGATTCCGAATGTATGCTACCAGAGTCCTGTTGTCTGACTGTATCAGAATGTGGGCATTTCGCAACAGTGCACCCTGGAACCTGATAACTGCAAAAACGGCATACATCTCCTTCATATTGGAGTGCCAGGCTATTTGGTTTGTAGCCCATTTGCCTGAGAGGAATTGACTGTTTAAGTTCGCTCCCCAGCCCGCATCCGCTGCGTCTGTAGTTAAGAAATGTGTTATTTCTTTCTTGTGTAGTGGGGTTGGACTGCCCTCTATCGCATCCAACCACCACCGCAAGTCCTCTCGCACTCTGGGGCACAGCGCTCTCTTCTGGCCTCTCAGAGTAAATTTTCTTAAAAAGAGCTGTGCCCTGCGACAGTGAAGCCGGCCTCGAGGGACCGCCTGGTTGGCGAAATTTAGCTTGCCCAACAAGCTTTGAAGCTCTCTTAATGAGCAGCTGCCCCGGCTCAACATGCTTTTCAGAGCGCTCTTTATACCTAGAACCTTCCGAGTGGGCAAGGCTACTGTCTGGTTCTGGGTGTCCCAGACCAGTCCTAAGTATTCCAATTTGCGTGTGGGCTCGGTCACGGACTTCTGGTAATTTACATGCCAACCCAAAAATTCCAAGATGGCCAGCGTTTCCGCAACCTGTGCCGTGAGCTTGGATTTGTCCTGACAAGCCAGGATATAGTCGTCCAGGTATACTAAGAGACGTACACCACGACCCCGGAGGATCTCGGCCACCCAGTTTGAAACTGCTGCAAATGCACGGGGTGCCGAGGACAGGCCGAACGGTAGCGCTGTTAACTGAAGGATTTCTCCATCGTAAACAACCCGTAAAAACCTTCTGTGAGTCTCCGCGACACTCAGATGGAAATAAGCCTGGTGAAGATCGATCTTCACTAACCAGTCGTTTGGTTGAAGAAAGCTACTACATCTATCTGTGATATTAGATGAAAATGTTTTGTTGTTACAAACATATTTAGGGCCTTGAGGTCGAAAATTGGGCGCAATCCCCCATCCGATTTCCTTATTAGGAACATTTTCGAGAAGAAACCTGGGTCTAGAGTCATTGGACTTTCTAAAATACCCTTGCTTTTTAACTCCTTGACCATTTGTGTCATTTCTGGAGAAACTTTGGTGGCTAGACATTCTAAAAATATTTTGGTTGGATATTTCAGAGGAGGTTTTTTCCTGAAGGGCAAGCGGTAACTCCCTATTAACTTTATAATGAACTGGCTTGCTCCTAATTGAGCCCATCTTTCTGTGGCCAATTTCAGGCATCCCCCTCTGAAATCCCGGTGAGAGTCAAACTTCTTTAGGCTTAGAGTTTGACCCTTCCCCATTGGAACGACGCTGACGAAAGGGCCGAGTCTTTCGAGTTGTATGCTTAAATTTTTTATCTGTCTTCCTAGTCTTATTTTTGTAGCCTTTTCTATTAAGAAAAGCATGATCCCCACGCTCTGAAGTCTTTTTCTCTTTTAAATAGGTTGGAGTATTTAACCAGACCTGTGACCCTCCGAGGGACTGTATTATAGGCTGCAGAGCCTCCCTACTAAATAAGTACTCAGAGCTAGGTGGGACATTTCTTAGCGTGTTCCTAAGATTTTCATTAGAAATTTCCTTTAGTATACGTTCACGCCTAACCTCAATACACTCGGAACGTTTTCCACATATAATTTGCATGGTAGTTTCCGAGTTCTTATGACCTAATGATCCCGGTCCAAAAATATCAGAAATTTTTTCAAACAATTTATTTGGATTTAAGTCCTGAGGATTAGTACTAGCCCAGTCAACAATAGACTGTAATCCTGTCCTTAATATCTGCCTTTGTTCCAAAATCTTGTTGGATAAGATAGCTAAAAGCAACTCCGTTGAAGCCAGATAGTCTTTGCTTTTATTAAAGTGACATAACTCATCATTAATATGAAGTCCTGTAAATCCTGGGGTCGCTAAGCAGCCTTGTAAGACCTGCTCGTACCTAATGCCTTTCCATGCCTGAGAATCAAACTGTTGTAACTTATTTAGTTCCAAAAATCTATCCCTATCACTAGCTGGGATAATCTTCTTATCGTCAATATCCGTGTTTAAAGAACCCCAATTCAGAGACAGTGACTTGGGCTGAGTAGGCAATGTAATAAACGGTGCCGAAATACTTTCATTGTCATTATTAACAAGTTGATGCGAGTAAATACCTGTACTAGTACTAGGTATGTCATTACCACTACTTCGTGCGTCTGCACTATTATGACAAACGGGATATTGGCTTAAATAATTCGAAATATACGACATTTGCGACATTAAAGTATCGATACGAGGATCGGTGCGTACCGGTTTTGACTTGTACTTACGGTTTCGTCCCGAGGTACGAGAACGCTTATTGGGCAGGGGTGACGCCGTGCCCTCCTCAAACTCCGAGGATGAGGAGGAGCTGCTTTTCGATGCCCCAGAGCTTGATGGCGATAATTGTTCTCCATCCGAAGCAACATTATCGGCTCGCCCTTGGTTCTCATTACCGTTACTTACCGGCTCCATTTATTGTAGAAATACAATGCTGTGTTTCCTAAAAATCACTTACTAACACTTTTAACACTAATATAACTCGGTTACAATGGTTAAAAGGCACTTTTAGCACTTTACGAAATCTTTCTTTCTTATTCGAAAGAATCACAAGAATGCAATGACGCTTGACAGCTAAATTGGCGGTAACGTACTCGTAGCGCCTTCTGGTGCCCGAAGGTATTCTCGATATCCCTACTGATTTAGGGGGGTATTCTCGTATTTTACAGAATCATAAGGATTGCTTCTTCATAATCATTGCTGTGTTTTCGAATACATATAACACCCGCTATACCACGATTACCTTCTAATCTTGTGGATAACTGGGCAGCCACTGCCAATTCATCTGCGTTACGGGACTGAATCAAATCGTCCACTCGTCTTCGTTTAGTTTTAAATGATGCTTGGTCAAACGGAATCTTTGGGCGACCAGGATTTGGGGTAGGCTCTCTTGCTAATAATGAGGTAGGCGGCGGCAGGTAATACGCACAGCATATTTGAAGTCTTGACGATTCATCCACCGACATTTGCTCAAACCGGTCTGTTCTTCTGCCGCATGTCAGCCAATTTTCAGCCAGTTGTTGAGAAATTCAGACAATAATCAATTTAATATTTCATATAGACTTTTGTTATGTCGTTAGTTTCGAATCTCATTGAAATATTATTCAAATAAACGCGATTTTTTTATTTTTTTTTCGTATTTTATCCATTGATTGTAGAATTCTCTCCTGGATATTACGATTTCTGAAAAAATAAATATAGCATCAGCTTAACTTAAAATATTGGCAGGGTTCCGCACGTGTCCGCACTTTCAAATTCATTTTGAGCAATCATCAATCATCAATCAATCAATCAATATCAATCAATACATATAGGTAATAAATCTGTAGAAAAGATATTTTTGTACATCGAAAATATTTACAAAAAAAAATTGCCAGGGTGTTAAAGCAACAAAACCTATTTCCGGCATTTTTGGCATTTTTGTCTGTTTATCTGTTTGTCTGTTTATTTGTGCACGCATCACGTGAAATATACGAAACCAATGTAAATAACTTTTATTCATAAAAATTGTGCGTAGGTAACTTGAAGAATTACTTAGTTTTTGTTTTATCGCAATCGGTTCACTCTATCCATCGACCATACAGCCTCTAGACGCCTAATGCTTGATCGAATACATCAAAATAATTCTGTCAACTAGCTGAGGTATGAGGCACGGGACGACTGCGCTCTGATTGGTCCTTACCAACGTCATTTCGCCGAACTAGGGATGGGAGAGGTTTAAATAAAACCACGAAGGTATCAATATTTTTTTAATTTGTTAGTGTACTTAATATTTTTATTTATTAATGTTAGCTACTTTTATTATTAATTATACAGTAATAACATAAAATGCAAAAACTAAAAACAAAATTCTAAAGATAACATATATTTTCGGCGGTTGTTTCATAATATTAAATATTAGTAAAAAAAACAATCAATAGAAAAAATACCTAAATTCTAAAATCAAAATAATTATCTATAAAATACAAAAATCAGTCTACAATATTTCCACTGCTGGAACAGAGACCTTTTCTCCGTAAGAGAAAAATTTTCTAAGAGAATTCACCATTTTTTGTGCAATAAAAATCACCTATACTAATCATTTTCAACCACTATACAAATCAATATTCGTTTCACAATCGTTTCGTTGGAGTTAAAAAAGTAATGGAAAGTAAACGAGGACATGCATGCATGTCCTTGAAAAGAGCGCTTTCCAAGCAGCCAAACTGTGCGGAAAGTGTCACTTTTTTTTACTAGTGCTTTTTACTTTCCTGTACTTTTTTAATTTTTAACTCCAACGTCAGCCCGCCGCATAGAGTTTTTATTATTTGAGAAAAGTTTTAAAAATTAGTTAAGTACATATTATCATTCATATAAAAGGTAAAACAAAACTAATACTTCATTTAAGGCGTTTTTATTACTCTAGATTTAGATTTTGATCAATAAATTAATTTTAAATAAGTATTCATTAAATATGTTTGGCAGAATTAATATTTTGCTCGTGCCTTTTTGCGTTACGACGTGACAGCTTTTATTAGTTAATCTGTGGATATGCTGAGCGCCTTTGAATAAGCGCCATTTTATTAATTTCTTGCTTGGTTCAGATATATTTTTTTATTTCCTCGCACAATGCATAGTAAAATGTTGTATGATACACGTGCGTAAGATGATTTCCGACTCGTCTCGATTTATCCACTCACTCGCTTCGCTCGCTCGTGAATAAAAATAGCACTCATCGGAAATCACATACTTCCCGCACTTGTAGCATAAATAACTATTTTCGCTTTGAAGTGTTTTGTTTTGCCAGTCGGTTTGATTTTTTGTACGTCGTCGTCCAGTCAAAGCAATGTAATATTGTTCCATTTTCGGCCAAGCACTAAAAAGCCCTTAAACACACCTATAGATGTCATCATATTCTTATTTGTAAGGCCAAGTCCAGTAGTACAGTTGTTTAACTACAGTAAACAGCGCCCTCTGTCAGTGATCTCGAATAATACGATAACGAATAATAGGCTATACTTCTACAATAGTGAGTCCAACCATCGCTCCACCCTGTAAGTGCCCTAAAAGTAAACTGCGAATGCACTGCCGTTAGATGGCACCGAACACTACATTATGGTTTTCATCTTGAACAAAGATGGCGCCATCCGCTTCATTTGGCCCTTGTAAATAAATGATCTACGAATAATGTAAATATAACATTTAACTTTCAACATAACATGTACTTACAGCTAATTAAATGTTATTTGCTTCAAAAGGTAAACATGTCTTGTAAGTGTATTGGGATTTACCGGTTTGTTTTACTGTTTCTAACTAGCCATAATGATGCTGAGAGAATACTCGGAACAAAGAGTAATATGGGCCAAGGCGACGTTTGATTGTGCCGCCGCTAATCCTAGCACGTGTGTCGGGTACCAACCGCCTCCTTTTGTTTAACTAATTATTTAGCAACCTCCAGGGACGGCAATACTGATCGTGGGGAGTCGTTTGTTTATGTATTAGTAATCAGTGTATTTTATATCCGTAATTCGAGCAAATGTGGTGCTTCTTGTAAAATGTTGCTATTAGGTGGTTTAAGGTTAGACTGGTCTCCATCCAGCATAGTTCGGCAAAGGCAAATATTCTGTCTAGATTATAAAGTACCTAGCTACTTGTTCCGATCGAGAATCGAACCCGTACCGCAATGTCGATGGCTCAACCACTGGGCGAATTGTGTAGGTATCAAGATTATTTCCTGAAGCATTTGCTACCGCTCCTTGAAGTTAGTGGTTTTATTTGCGATTCTGCCAAACACTAGTACCTAAATAATACCTTCGTACAAGGTGGGCCAAAAGAAGTCATCCGATGTTGTTTGGCTCTCTTTTTTTTTCTAAATGAAAAACTTTGATTCTGTTTTTTGATTATGTTTATTTGAACCTTTAGAATTCTATTTGTCAAGTCGAGAAGATTATATCGGCCAAATGGGCGCCGTCACAATTTATTGCCATATGGGCTCGTTTTATGGCATTTTTCATCACTTCGGCGGGTACTTCGGGCGACAGTGTCTCGCACTCGTGTCGAATGTTGTCCTTGAGGGCTTCCAGAGTCTCGGGCTTGTTCACGTAAACACGGGCCTTCAAAAACCCCACAAAAAAACGTCTGGAACGCTTAAATCAGGCGATCTTGCGGGCCAGTGCAAATCGCCAAAACAAGAGATGAGGCGACCCGGGAACGCTGCCTTCAGAAAAAAAATTAGACACGATTATTCCGCGTTCTTGGGGAGTGTATCGCTCCATGGCTTGTTCACTTGTATTCTGCATCTGTCTAGTCCACAAATGTCAAAACAGATTTGACATTGGCGGCCATTTGCAAAAATGAGAGCATCTTTCAAGATTTCTTTTGGCCCACCTTGTATATTCCGGAACACCCAAATACTCCGAAATATTTTATTCCGAATTTCGATTTATACCTAAGAATTATAATGTCTCTTATTAAAAAACACGAAATTTATTTTACCGAAAGTCGTAAATGCGATTTGAAAGTTTTCCGATTTTCATACGTTCGAAGAATCAAATGCTCGAAGGGTTCTCGGTACGAAAAACGACATTACGATTTTCAATAGATCGAATAACAAAAGGTCCGACTTATTGAGAATATTAATTATAAACGTTAGGAATATTGAAATTTAGGAATTATAAAAATAGGAGTAATGATAAGTCGGAGTTGTTATATTCGGAATTATGAAAATCGGTATTTTGAAATTCGTTTTTGTGACAGATGGACTAAAGTTTTTATGTAGTGTACCTCGTATATTCACCCAATTTTTTAAATATTTTTTAACGCTTTGAAATCATCCAATGACTTCTCCCACTCTGTGTGAAGCGGGCGGGCGTGTCAGACTTTTACTGACTAAAATCATCCAATGACTTCTCCCACTCTGTGTGAAGCGGGCGGGCGTGTCAGACTTTTACTGACTAAAATCATCCAATGACTTCTCCCACTCTGTGTGAAGCGGGCGGGCGTGTCAGACTTTTACTGACTAAAATCATCCAATGACTTCTCCCACTCTGTGTGAAGCGGGCGGGCGTGTCAGACTTTTACTGACTAAAATCATCCAATGACTTCTCCCACTCTGTGTGAAGCGGGCGGGCGTGTCAGACTTTTACTGACTAAAATCATCCAATGACTTCTCCCACTCTGTGTGAAGCGGGCGGGCGTGTCAGACTTTTACTGACTAAAATCATCCAATGACTTCTCCCACTCTGTGTGAAGCGGGCGGGCGTGTCAGACTTTTACTGACTAAAATCATCCAATGACTTCTCCCACTCTATGTGAAGCGGGCGGGCGTGTCAGACTTTTACTGACTAAAACCCACCCGTGTTCCTTCAGTTGCTTGTGCCAGGACCGCGGTAACTTTCTTTCAAATTTATCCGCGACTTCTCCTCTATTCACCCTAAGCTACGATTTTAGACTCACGCCTGATGTCGATAATCCACTAACGTGCATATCTAAGTAGCAACAGGTTGCAAACCCGTCTCTAGGGCCTACCTACCTAATTTATTTGGGTGTAGAAGTCGACTTCTGATAATATCAGTTACGTATCTCTCTCTCGACAACTGATATATTTTGGTAGATTGTCGAATTCACTGAGTGAGTATCTGTCTACCTTGAACTTAGCTATACTTAGAAAGGTATGTACTCGTTGTAGGGTACTGGTTCACTCATCCATGCTGTTTATTTTGGTAGAGTACCTAATGGACGAGTAGCTCTTACACTGAAGAGTACGTAAGGGACTTTGGTTACCCTAAAATAAGTGAGTATTTTTACCTCCCCTAATTACCATAAAACACAACGCTTAACTAAACAAAAGCTGAAAATTAGGTAGCTATTAAATTGTTCCATTGTAACTTCTCCCTTGACCCGGAAAGTAATAAAGTTCTTTTGTTGCGATTCTCTCATTATAATCAAGAGCTCGTTAATTATAAGTCACTCGAGGCTTACTAATTATTGTGTACTGTTGCACGACTCTGTTGTTTAAGCAACAAATAATTATTATGTTTAAGTGTTTGGAAAGCTTCAGAAGTGAAAATTATACTGTTCTCTGCGTATTACGACAATAGGCAAATAACTCTCTGACACAATGCTCAGCGAAGTTGCTCAGCTCTCACCTCGACACCGTATCCTCTCGTAATAATCCAGCCCCATCCTTCCCACGTAATTGAAAAAACGATCCAATCCAACTTTTGTTGCCAACGCAGGCATCCGCGCGCTTCTAAAGCCGACATTGCCGCTTTAAGCTGGCTTTAAATAAGTCAATACTTGAAATTCCGTTACTTTATCCATTAAGTTCTCTTTTGGAACGTGCGTGTAGGTACCTACCTAATTGTTTCGCTGGCAGAGCGTGAGAATTATTCAATTCAAATAATGTATTGTGGATCATAGATTCTGATGTTGTGTTGGTTACAGGGAGAGCTGCTATGTTCCGCCATTGAGGCATATAAAATTCATACGTCTAGTTCAAATACAATACATCAAATTGTCATGCAATACAAATTAAAATTAAATTAGTACAATATGTAATGTCAAATTATTAATTTGTAATGCTACAAAATAGTATATTATGACACAAGTGAGCTTAAGTTGCTCATTATACACGAGGCTGTGGGTTGCGGTAATAATTAATTAATTCAGCCGAGCGTGTAATGAGCACAGCTCACGAGTTTCATACGACATTTTTCAACACATTTGCGAGTAAAAAACAAACATGTATTGCTTATATCGTTTAATTATTAAAACAATTGGTGAACTTACAATTTTGATGGCAAAGATTTGGATGGCAATTTCACAGTTTGTGTTACATTGGTGTTTGCCACTTCTTTAGTAGACACTTTCGTTTTCTTCTTCTGTAAATGTCAGTGACAAAGGCATTTCACACGGTTGACACGGATTTCTACATCGTCTGTTGTAATATTATGAAGCTCTTGTCGTCTACACAAACCAATAACACCGAATATTAAGGCAACCTGCATAGAAAACTATTCATTAGTTTTTAAGAAGTTATGCTCAGGTTACGCAATTATTTAGATACCTACGGTTAGATTAATAATATTCAACGTACCTCTGTTGCTAGGCACTGAATATCTGGAGCCTCTTTCAAAAACATCGGCTGGTTTCAAGCTGCAAAACATTAGATTTCCGACCAATATATCCGCACGAGCCGTCTCTTCATAAATGCCATTAGGTAACAGTACGTTTTGATATCAACGCCATGTTTGAGCACCACCAGGAATAGATGCACCACGGGAGCTGGAATTTTATGTATTGGCGAGTTCAGATAAATACGCCAAAAATACATTTTCACCTTGCTCTTGCATTATAGGAGACATCGTAGGCAGCTCGGATCATTTATTATTTCTGGCGGGGTTAACTCTATCAATAATGTTCATCTTCTGCACGAACACTTAACATTTCTAAAATAATATACCACAGCGACAAATACGATGAAAACAAAATATGAAAATTATGGGAAATGGCGCGTAAGCTTTTATTTTTTCACGCGCCAAATGCAAGGTGAGTGAACATACAGCCTACTTCAAAATTAAAATTTTGTGTGATAAAATGCAAATATTTTAATATTTTTTAACAAATTATTGTGAATTATGAATAATTTGATAATAATAAATGTTTTTTTGACTTAATTAAGGATGTACACTTGATGTACACATTTACTTTTTCCAAAAAGTATATGGATTTTCAGCGGCATTACCCGGTTAAATTGAAAATGCTCTGTTTACTCGCATGTAACTTGTAGAAAATGTGTAGAAAGATACAAATTAAAATTTGTAGGGAGGGATAATGCTATTACGCACTAGTGTGTAATATTATTACGCATGTGTGTGTTATAGCTCGGTTAATGGCTCTAAAAGCGATGTAATAAGGCTCACTTTACGAGCAAATAAATAGTTAAATAAACAATTAAATAGTGTCACTTCATAAGTTTGTGAGTAATAGTTTTCAAACTCATGCTTTTGCACCCATTGGTTTTTTTGTAATAAACCGGCTGTTTCAATGTCTTGTCATTTAGAAATTCTAATTCTAGCATAATAAACTGACTGAGGAACTCCTTGATAAGCTCGAACGTTTGCAGAATTTGTGCATCCGCTTATTTTTGGTCTCCGAAAGTATGACCATGTGTCGGACTTTCGAGAGCGGCTGAAGTGGCTGCCTATTCGGCAGCGCCGAGATACGTACACTCTTTCTTTACTATTTTTAGTCCTTCATAATCCTGTCCCTCCTTCGTATCTTCGGGAGTGCTTTGAGTACCCTGTAGCGAGAGGAAAACCTTGTCGTTTGTCATCATGTCTTCTCCTTCGTGTTCCTCTCCATTCATCAAGTCGTTACGGTGGATAATTTACTGTACGTGCTGTCTGCCTTTGGAATACTCTTCCTCACTTTATACGGGATAGCCCTTCGTTAGAGGTTTTCAGGAAAAAAATAAGGTATAATTTCCTGTCAACATGGCGCAAAGATATGTATCTATGAATACAAGATTTTGGTTGTATTATATAGTATATATGTATCAGTTTATACATTGTGTGTTGTATACGTATTTATTTAAGTTTATTTAGTATGTATTTAATATTTTTTTTATTATTTTATAATTATTTAGTATGTATTTAATCTGTCACCAGTCTTGCCTAGAGGTACCGTGTTACCCAGTTACTGGGTTGTGGAGGTCAGATAGGCAGTCGCTCCATGTAAAACACTGGTAATTAGCTGAATCCGGTAAGACTGGAAGCCGACCCCAATATAGTGGGGAAAAGACTAGGCAGATGATGATTTAGTATGTAAGAATTTTAAATATTAAGTGTTTTTATAAATTTTGTTGTGCACTTGGATGTACTGTCCTAATATGCAAATTTCTTAATGCAACTGAGGTTAGCTGTAAGAGAACCTAATTATGGGTTAAGCTCGCCTTTGTACATAAGCTGTCCTATTGTATCTGCGTCTTTATGTTTTTGTGTACAAAAAAGAATCGACATACTTACGTATTCTCAACATGGTAAATACTTATTCAACGAGTAGGATTTCTAAGTTAACGACAGCATGTGTCTAATACACTAATAACATGCATGCAGGTAGGTAGGTACACAACATGTATAGCAAACAAACCTAAGTTGAGTGATGTTTTAAAAATGTCGCTTTAAAAGAGCTCGCCTGAAAATTGGAAGTTGTTACGTGTCGTGCAATATTTCGGCAAGTATCTATGCAATCTGTATGCAAATTGCCGGCGTACGGGCGGCGGCCTTTGCACGAGTCCCCAGCCACGAGCGGGATACAACACACACCGAACATCGTTAGGACGAACAAAGTTGTAGCAGTAACCGAAGGAACATGCTCCTTCGAAAGCTAATTATTAAAAAGTCGTTAAGTCGTAATTATTACAAATTCCTTCTACTCACATTAAAACCCATCGAACTCAAGGACACAGACGCCGTGGCAAGTTACTCGCGCCTCTTTTTTTGTCAGTGAGGTCCAGAGGCAACTTATGCTTCTCATAGGCAGCGCCATTCATCGGTCACGTGGCAAAATAGCAAGGTACCTAACATAATACCAAGTAGGATAATGTAGAATGATTGAATGATGAAAATCTAGTTTTGGTCTGGTTTGGTTTTAGTAAAACTAAGCCAAAAAATCCAAAACTGGGTTCTAGTTTTACTAAAACTGAATTTTCATCCATTCTAAATTATTCTACTCGGGATAGCCAATTCATTATAACACTAAACTAGTTGTTTCGAAAATAATAAAGCAAATACCAATTTAGGATGTTCATATTTATTGGGTTAAATGATGAAGAAAGTTTCAAAAATTTCGGTCGGCGCCATCTTGGAATTACATTTTGACTCCAAATTCATGGCTAGCGACCCCAAATACCACGAAAATGAAACCCGATACGAAAATTTCAAAAAAAATTGTTGGCGCCATCTTGTTTTTTCATTTTGACCCCATATTAGCATTTAGCATCCCCTAAAACCATAAATGACACCCATGAAGAAAGTTATATTACAGATATATTCGAAACTAGCTGTGCCTGCGGCTTCGCTCCCGTCATCTGCCTGCCAACCCTACCATACTTACCAGCCTGCCTGCCTACTCCACATATTCAAAAAAACTTTTTACAAAAAAATACTACCGACTTCCAAATAAAACTACAAAGTGAAAAATAACTTTATTTTTGGAAGTCGGTGTCTTTCGTAGGTACCAATTTATTGCGTTATGGACACCGACTTCCAAAAATAAAGTTATTTTTCACTTTGTAGTTTTATTTGGAAGTCGGTAGTATTTTTTTGTAAAAAGTTTTTTTATTTTTCACTTTTTAGTTGTACCTACCTAATAGGCAAGTTGTTTAGTAAGTTACCTACTCGTATAACGCCAGAATATATTACCCTAATATCATGAAACTTGAACATAACCGGTGAAATGAGAGATCTGCGTACCCCTTAAGAGCGTACTGGCGTGATGTTATGTTATGAAATGGTATAAACAACAAACAGACATGCGATTGCAGCAATCCCGAGAGATTTGCCGTTATTTATTGAAGAGTTCTGTTGTATATCTTCGAATTGCTTCGTCAGTCCTACACCAAATTAAAATGGGACCAATTTCGGAACATACTCTTTCAAACAAAAAAAGATTTTTTGGAATCGGTCCACAACTGACGGAGATATCGGTGAACACTGAACATACACAAAAAATAACAATAATAACATACATAATGTCGTTGTCGAACATAGAACCTCCTCTTTTTTGGGAAGTCGGTTAAAAAATATTCGTACTACATCATCATCATCTTCCTGCCCTTGTCCCATGTTACTTGGGGTCGGCGCAACACGTTTTCTTCTTCCATACCGTCCTGTCCCTCGTCACGCTATCACTGACTCCCTTTTCTTTCATATCACTCCTCACACAGTCCATCCATCTTTTCTTTGGCCGTCCCCTCCCTCTCCATCCATCCACATTTATATTCATAACTCTTCTAGTAACATGCGTTTCATCCCTCCTCATCAGATGACCATACCAGGACAAACGGTTTCCTTTCAACTTTTCTGTCACTGGCGCCACTTTCAAACTTCCTCTAATATACTCATTTCTCACTTTATCCATTCTCGTCACTCCGCACATCCATCTCAACATTCTCATCTCTGCTACATGCAATCTCTTTTCATCCATCTTTTTCACAGCCCAACATTCTGATCCATACAGTACGACAGGTCTTATCACGGACTTGTAAATTTTACCCTTTAACTTGAGGGGCATCCGTGGGTCGCAAGTTGTGCCAGTGACCTGTCGCCATTTCATCCATCCCGAGTTGATCCGGTGCGTTACGTCTCGTACTACATACCAATTTCTTTTTTCTAGGGTCATTCTTTCGCGTAAAATCTTAACACCGCGATTCAGATAATGACTTTAAATGCACAACGCCATCTATCGAATAGCGAGTTCAACTGTCCGAGTAACCGAATTGCGTGAGCTGTGATAATTTTACTTCTTGAACACTTTAAATTCATCTAACTTTTGATAGAGTGAACCGATTGCGATGAAACAAAAACTAAGTAATTCTTCAAGATACGCACATTTTTTATGTATAAAAGTTATCTACATTGGTTTCGTACATTTCACGTGATGCGTGCACAAATAAACAGACAATCAGACAAAAATTCCAAAAATGCTAGAAATGGGTTCTGTTGGTTATCCTTTAACACCCTGGCTATTTTTTTTGGAATTTTTTTCGATGTACAAAAAATATTTTTCTACATGTCGCAAATAGGAAGGCTATCTTGGATAAACACTCGATCTTGTGGGCTTTCGTGGGTATATGCATGCTACAAAGCAGGTAACTTATGCCGATTTGGAGATAGTACTTGTTCCAATCTTATCAAAGCAGCGAATTCGGCCACCTATTCGTTTCGCTTTCTCTCAACAAAACATACTTTCAAGTTTATAACGCCACACTTTAGGCTACTTCTCAATTATTTCTCTCACAACTCTGTTTTTCAACTTTTTGCAAACGCGCTCCCGCGCGTTCCTTTTTCTAACTCTTTTTCGACCAAATATGGCGGCGACTTCGCTCAGGTCGCCATTATCCTTGGCTACCCTGCTTTCATTGGTTCAAGAACACCTCGGGCAAAGTTCACAGCTTTTAACATCCAATCAAAATCGAGTATTTTGACATAAGCCAAATAAAGTGTTGTCAATCGAATAAAATCGAACTGAGATTGAATCGTAGGCTAAATGTTGCCAATTAAACAAAACTGAATTAATAAGTTTAAATGCGTCATACTTCTTTGTTCTAGATTATTAGAAATTTTCCTTCCTCCTACACGGCCAACCTGACAGACAAACGGTCCCACGTTTGAGCGACGAGAGAAATCGTTACTCAATTTTAATAAAAAAAACAGACAGAGACAGAACAAGAATAAAAAAATAAGTAATAGGTTAAGTTCGGCCGCTCCTGACCAAATAAAAAAAATAACGTGGTCGTGACATCTTCCTTCTACGTGAAACCTTCAATCAACACCCTATATTACCAGCCTATAACAAAAATCAAGTACTTCTTTACTCATGAAAACGGAATTCTCATAGCTTTCACATTGTTCATTTGTTTTCTCCATGTAAATCTAGGTCTCCACACCGTACACCGTACACAACCATCTTCGTACTATCGAAACAGCCACCTCACCGTTTAGACAACCATATTACCACATTCTAAACGGTTACCGAAGCACCAGAGGTACCAGGTTCCCAACAGACGTCCATTCGGTCTCGAAGCACTAAGTGTGCCAGAAACCACCCAAACGCCCAACACAACATACCATGCCACATACACCAAACAACAGGTCACCGAGGCCCCAGAGGGACCAGGCTCCCCCAGACACACAACAGGTCACCGAAGCCCCAGAGGGACTAGGCTCCCCCCAGACAACAGGTCACCGAAGCCCCAGAGGGACCAGGCTCCCCCAGACAACCGGTCCTCTCAAAGCAACAAGACTGCCAGATACCCATACCACATACACTAAACAACAGGTCACCGAAGCCCCAGAGGGACCAGGCTCCCCCCCTCACATATCCAGCAATGTTTCTTGGTCCCACAGCAATCGCTGTGGCTCCCGATGGCCAACCCTGTGACCATCCTGCAACCATAGTCATCCTGACCAGGCCTCGTAACCCATCTCGGTTACAGCAGTCATCTTTGACCACTCACCTCGTAACCCATCTCGGTTACAGCAGTCATCTTTGACCACTCACCTCGTAACCCTCCTCGGTTACAGCAGTCATCTTTGACCACTCACACCTCGTAACCTTCCTTGGTTACAGCAGTCACCGCAGTGACTACTCATGACCGTACAGTCAGTCCTTTGACCGTACACACCGACCTCACCATTGCTAGATTGATTTGAATCAGTCTTCAACATAGTACATTCATTTACGCCAATGGGTACTTTTTCTTTCAGCTTTTCTCTAACTCATCATAAACCAAACAAAGCCTTTAATTCAACATATAGTTGCCACCATTCAGAACTCCAATAACCATAAACAGCACCTTTAAACCATAACAAAATTTGTTATTTCATACTTTATTCTCAGTACAAAATACAACAGCAACCTCACATTCAGGATTTCTTACCCAGCCAAAAGCATTTTCAAGAACTCCATTTTATGTTCATGATTTCATACCAAACCCTCAGTGCGATAGGTATAATCTACCAACTAACTACCATCATCAAACATTACCAATTTTGCAAAATAAAAAGAAAATGAAATCATGTACCGCATGTCACCGACTTTACATCTGTGTTAACATTATCTTATCCAGCTTGGTCAGATAGCAAATAACACAAAATTACGTTAGGTATGTTCACAATGACCAGCACAGAACATTCAAAAAGTTAGAACACCACAACCATTACTGACACTTTAAATTCCACATTTATTATTCAAGTTAGGTAGGTACTAGACTTCCTACATGACACCACACAATCACACAATTCACAAATTCACACCTTTATTTTAAAGAGATGTTACAATTATTAAAACTTTTGAACAATGTTCAAGATTACCGAGGCCAAGCATCGTTGAACAACGCAGAACAAGAAAACCATTCCAAGTTTCCTCCAAAAAATGACTCCTGTACCAAGTAAATAAAATAAAACCCAAGTGTCCACAATCCACAATAACTTAGAATTAACTCACTACACAGAATGCACTTTCAACTTAATTGCCGAATCAACTCTTGACACCGTCAGCTCTCTGACCCATGAAACTAAGAAACTGTTCTATGTAAATTAAAATGTTGCCAATTGAACATTTATCTCATCTTCAGCCACAACTTCAACAGTTATTGGCCCTCGGGCATCTCATAATACCTAAATACGTCTGCTAGACACCATCTAAATGTCTAGTTGCACTTTCATTCGCCGTAGTCAATTTAAATCATTATTTTTTGTAGGTATCGTTAGAATGACATGTTATTATTTGTTTAGTTCTCTACAATGCGGTATATAACAACTACAGACATTAACTTTACCTTTGTTCAACCGTTGGTAGCAACAAAACTAAACGCCAACTCTCTAGGCTATAGTCACGTTAATCCTCGTGATATTTTCGGGTTCTAAGATTGCAAATCGAGTCTAACAACAAACTATTTCACTAAACTTAAACACCGGTTTGAAAATAATTTTGATCACAATATAACTATTAACTGAAAGTTATCGCAAGTCTTTGGAACAAAACAAAAGTTTAATCCTCACATTGACTCACACCTTGTATCGATTTATTAATAATCTAGTCTCTATCTAGTAACTTATAAGTTAAAAATCATCTAACAAGTTATTTGTTTTGTTTCGTCAAACTTTTTTCAATGTTGACATTTACATGTCACTCTCTGATAGGGATGGGCAAGGGATGGCGATCTGTTATCGATTAATCGACGAATCGATTTAAAGGACAAAAAAAAATATAAACAATTTTCCAATCGACATTTAGTACTGAATCGATCCAGCGAATCGACATTTCACTCTAGAAAATCGAGATTAGATTCTTCTGTTATGATATGAACCAAAATACTATTTAAGAATAATTTAATGTATTACACAAACTTAAGTGAATTCAACGTAAACAAAATAAATGTCTTTCCCTTATACCTGAGACTTTAATTTAGTTGTGAAAACAACCCTGATCCGCCAAAGATGTTAAAAGATCGACTATTATTTCGATTTTCCTTTTTGCGTTCCGTAACTGTATTCACACTTGCATTATAAAAAATACCAACGCGATTAGTTAGAAAGTACGTTAATTTCAAAGAAAAGCATATTCACAAATTCCCTTGGTGATCAAATCAACAACAAACTCAGTGGTAGTAGTATTTACGGGAAATCTGAAGTGACACCTATTGATAAAAAAATAATGCATGGCTGAAATTACTAGTGTTCAAACATGTAAAAAAAAAAACGGATTGCTAATATCTTCACTTCTCGATTTTCAGCAAACTAACAACCTATTTAATAATCTGTATGTACGATTGTAACAGCACTAGTGGTCACAAAACCGTATATTGTTCTAACATCATGCAACATAACATAATGAAATTTGTTTTCTTTGCGTTTTGTACTCACGTTTCAATGCTCCGGATACATTATAAAGATAATATTGCGAAAATCGTTTCGTTGTTTGTTTTGTTGGTGAACATAACGATTAAAATACTTGTAGCAAAATATTTCAAAGCTCGAACACAACATAGATTTAAATAGATGGCGTGACATGCACCAACTTCTCATTCTGTTTATGTAAAAATAATATGTTCGTTTTTAAATTGATCATAAAAAATACATGCACCTATTCAATAAGTTCCTCCAAGCAGCATATTACGGCAAAATGGGGTCCCGAAGCTAATTTCGATGATTATTGAAAGAAACATTAACAATACCATTACATAGATGGCGCTGTTTGAATTTTCTACTCTTTTCATGTAACTTACCTTACACATTTCCATGAAATAAAATAATGCAATAGTTATAAATTGCAATGAAAACAGCAATTAGTTATAAAACTTAGGTACTTCCAAACCACAATAGATCCCAATGGGTCGAAGTGTCCCGAGTTATTTCTCGGCCCCTCCATAAGATAAGATAGGTACTTCCAAACCCAATACATACTTCGGCTGCCACAAATGTATGCCGATGCACAGATAGTTGAATGCAGATCAAAGTCACATACCTTTAAGCCTGTACTTACGGGAAGGTCAGGCAGCAGCGCTTAGTACACCCGGCACAAAAGCAAAATTTTGTCACTGACCATGCACTTGTCCAGACTCCTAGCTGCTTTCAGAAAATATCAAATTGATTGATCACCGCAGCGGCATGTATAACACCACAAAATTTCCTTATTCATAGCGCTGTAGGTTGCAGTTTGTGTGTTGCCTCTTGAATTGGAACCCGAGCTCCGCACTTGTTTCACCACACGCAGCTGGTCACAACAGGTCTTGTGGTATCCACAGCCATGTTTAAGGGCTCAGACGTCCCTGTTATCTGTTGCATGTTGTGCGAATGGCTGAAAAATTCATGTCTATGAATAAGTGTTCCACAAGCATAATCATAATGATGTTTTGCTAAATCAAGCTGTAGCTTAGGATGTTTGCTATCTTGCATTGTATTTGCACAAGTCGTCTTAATCTCTTGCGAACTCCGCTGACGGTATGAAACTGACTGAGTTTCATTTAGCATCATAACGAAAATAGAATTTTATTTTAAATTTTAGCCACTTTACACCAAGCTAAACTAACAATATTGCGGCTAAACTTCACAAGACATTAGGTAGGTACTTATTATTATCAGAATACTTAAGTTTATACTTCCCTGAACATCACCACCACAGTTGCGTTTCCTCAGTATCTAGTCAGGATTGGGCATCGATGTCATCATCAACATTATCTGCAGCCCGACTTCGCACATTGTCTAGTATAGGCCACACTATACGGTTGAATTCGGGCAACATGAATTCCTGTCGCCAGTAGCCGACGAGTTGCGAAACGTCTCTATAAGTAGGTAGCTCGAGCTACTTCCATGCCATTTTCTTGCACACCAAAGAGAGCGCGCCAGCCATTACTCGTCTCATTTGGTCCATTCTCCATCATCGCTTTGTATTTGCACTGATCCCGGACTTCTGATGTCGCAAATAGGAAGGCTATCTTGGATAAACACTCGATCTTGTGGGCTTTCGTGGGTATATGCATGCTACAAAGCAGGTAACTTATGCCGATTTGGAGATAGTACTTGTTCCAATCTTATCAAAGCAGCGAATTCGGCCACCTATTCGTTTCGCTTTCTCTCAATAAAACACACTTTCAAGTTTATAACGCCACACTTTAGGCTACTTCTCAATTATTTCTCTCACAACTCTGTTTTTCAACTTTTTGCAAACGCGCTCCCGCGCGTTCCTTTTTCTAACTCTTTTTCGACCAAATATGGCGGGCGACTTCGCTCAGGTCGCCATTATCCTTGGCTACCCTGCTTTTATTGGTTCAAGAACACCTCGGGCAAAGTTCACAGCTTTTAACATCCAATCAAAATCGAGTATTTTGACATAAGCCAAATAAAGTGTTGTCAATCGAATAAAATCGAACTGAGATTGAATCATAAGCTAAATGTTGCCAATTAAACAAAACTGAATTAATAAGTTTAAATGCGTCATACTTCTTTGTTCTAGATTATTAGAAATACCTTCCTCCTACATACAGATTTATTATATGTATTGATGATTGATATTGATATATGAAATATACATGAAAATCAACCAAAAGTTAGTTATTAAAAATATATTTACTATACATATTTTTTATATATTTATACATTTTAAAGAGATTTTTAATATATTTATAATATATTTTTTATACATTTTGACATTGTAGGGGGTTATTTCAATAAAACCACTCGCAGGCCAATGTAACAGCAAAGGATATTTATTGACTCTTCACAAACGCTCTAACACACTAACATACACTATTATAAAATAAAATATATACTACGAGTCTGCGATTACGTAGGTACTCGGTATGACCGCCCGATATCGGTTCCGCGATGGAAGCCGACCGTGCAAGCCAGAAAGCGCTCAACTGCCCGAAACCGTTCCGAAGGAAGCGTGTCCGTGCGAGCCGAACTGCAAATGACTTTTTTTTTTTTTGAGTGACGTCTCGCAGTTTCAATCAAAGTGATTGGTTACTGCTTAACCGGACTATTCCTGCGGAGACTAAACTAAGCCTCCAGCCAGGGCACAATTTTCTAAACCTAAGCGACTGCGCTGAGGGCTGCCCCAGGTGGGGTCGAAACCTCGGCTCAGGGCGTCGCTGGAAGGGACAGCAATGGGACTAGCTGGATCTTGACTATACTGCAAATGACTGGCGTGCATGCCCTTATATACTCTCAGGCCGCGGCCGGCGGCTGCGGCGGGCGCGATAGTGGGGCACGGCGAGAAGGATCACGCACACAGGTATGCGCGCGGTATGGCGTCGTGTGCGGGTAGTGTTACAGTCTCCCCCTCTATCTCCGATAACGTCCCGGTGAGGTAGACAGGACTTAAGTAGGCGGTTGCTTCTTTGGCGGCCTTCCACGGGGTCGAGGCTTGCAAGTTGTTGCCAGGGCCTCCAGTGAAGTTGGCTTGTTCTTCCGCGGGCGACCTCGCTGGCGTAAAGGTAAGACCGGCTCAGGCAGGGCGGCTGATGCCAATCCTTGGTACGGACGCAGGGCTGAGGAATGATACAACCCTGCAGTCTGGTTTGGAGTGGCGGGATCAGCAATCTGAAAAAAAGATGGTCCATGAATGTCTTTGATAAGATATGGGCCATCTCGACGCGGTGCTAGTTTAGCACTAAAACCTTGTGATGATTTGCTTAAGGCATGAACATCAACCATAACTTGATCGCCAGGCTGATAATTAGGACATGATTGACGTCTCTTATCAGCATATTCTTTTCGCTTTTCCTCTTTCATCTCCTGTATCTCATGGGCTCTTTTCAATGTAGAGGCCATCATCAATAATTTCGGTGTTATCTCGGGAACAAAATTTTCGTTTTGTACTATCTGTCGCAGATCATGATTTATGTCGTCGATTGTGCGAAGATCTCGGCCAAAAGTTAAATAGGCTGGCGTGTACCCAGTAGAAGAACAACCAGCAGTGTTCATGGCAAAACGTATGCTTGGCAAATGTTCTGACCATCTGTTATGGTTATCTCCTACTAGTATTGCCAACTGTGTTTTTAAATCTCGGTTGCGCCTTTCGACAGGGTTAGTTTCGAATGATAAACAGGAGTAAAACCGTGTTCGATATCCAGACAGTATGTCAATTGCTGCATCACGTTACTAACGAATTGAGACCCGTTATCGCTAATGAACCGTCTCGGTGTGCCATACCGTAGAATGATCTCATCCAATAAGACTCTAGCACATTCCTCTGCGGTAGCTTGCTTCAATGCGAATAACTCAACCCATCTACTAGCCAGGTCTTCTACAATGAAGATCCACATCTCATCTTTAACTGTTTTCGGTAAAGGTCCGAACAAATCGAAAGATACGACTTCAAATCTTTGGTTGAGAGCCGTAGTTTGGAGCAGGCCCGCTGGTTTGAGATTGCTTGGTTTGTATCACAGACATTGGATACAGTTCCGTATATAACTTTCTATTTGGGTACTCATCCCCTTCCAAAAGTATCGTTTGGCAATTCGTTCAATAGTTTTCTCCACTCCATAATGACCAGCGGAAGCTTGATCATGATACACACTGATAACTTTTCCCTGCTCTTGCTTAGGTACAACTAGTTGAGCATTTTCATTGTCATTGTCTGATGTGTATCTGTCCTTGATTCATAAGGTAGCCTTTTGTACTCCAATATTTGCCGTTTTCGTATTGATTTCCTTCTAGTTCGTTAATTATTTTCTCTATGTCTTTATCTTTTAATTGTTCCTCTCTTATTTCTTTTGATTTCTTCCTTGGCATATCAATTATCACACTGCATACTCCACAGTCCTTTCCCGTTGTAGGATCGCAATTAGGACGTGACAAGGTGTCGGCGACAACATTCGTTCTTCCGTTGATGTATTTAATCGTCAGATTATAGGGTTGCAATTGCAGAGCCCATCGTGCCAGTCGACCGGTTGGGGACTTCAATGACATAAGCCACTTCAGAGCTTGATGATCGGTCAGTATAGTGAAATTCGTACCCTCGATGAAACCACGAAATTTGTTCACCGCCCAGATTACAGCTAGTGCTTCTCGTTCTGTAGTTGAATAATTTCTTTCAGCTGGAGTGAGGAGGCGGCTAGCATACTCAACTGGATGCTTATTTTCTTCCTCCCCCTGCACCAAAACAGCGCCGATCGCGTAGTTACTTGCATCTGATTTGATTGTAAAAGGTTTGGTGTGGTCTGCCTGAGCCAACACCGGCGCCGTAACTAAAAGTTTCCGCAGCTCGTCAAACGCTGTTTTCTGTTCATCGTTCCAGATCCAAACAGAATTCTTCTTCGTCAACCGAGAGAGTGGTTCGGTGACTTTTGCAAAATTAGGGATAAATCGCCTATACCACGAACACATTTGCAGGAATGATATCAAATGCTTCAAGTTTGTTGGCGCAGCCATATCCATTATGGAAGCAACTTTGTCTGGATCCGCTTGAAGACCGTCAGGTGTTATATAATGTCCTAAATATTTGACCTTAGAGCAGAAGAAAACACATTTTCCCTTGTTTGCTGTGAGATTGTACTCATTTAGGCGATTGGAGACGTCTTGCAGATCTCTAAAATGTTCATCTAGACTGGCGGACATGACTATTAGGTCATCTAAATATATGAGGAGCTTAATGTGACTGAGGGATATATGAAATCTGTCCATGAGGCGCTGAAAAGTATCAGGTGCATTTCGTAGACCAAATGGCATTCTCAAAAATTTGTACATACCGAAAGGTGTGATGAAGGCTGTCTTTACTTGGTCTTCATCCTTAACATGAATCTGCGAGTAGCCGGCGCGGAGGTCAATGGTGCTCATGTAACGCGTAGGCTTAGCACTGTGTAGGAGATCATCGATACGTGGCAGTGGATACACATCTGTAGTCGTGATCGCGTTCAACTGGCGGTAATCAACACAGACTCGTGTACTGCCGTCTTTCTTCGGGACTAGTACGACTGGCGCTGACCAAGGTGAGGAACACGGAACTATAACTCCTTGCTCACACATCTTCTGTATTTCTACCTTCAGGGTTTGCATCTTAACTGGTGATAGCCTATATGGTGGAACAGATATAGGCTTGTGTGATCCCGTATCAATGGTGTGTTCAGTCTCCGTTGTTGGCTTGCCATTGGATACGAATACCGCTTCATTTATCTCAAGGAAATGTTGTAGGCGCCTGGTCTCTTCCTCCGTCAGCAAGCACTCATGGCTGCGCATGGAAACAGAAGAGATTTCAGTTCCTGGGAATAGACCAGCAGAATCTGGTGACAGTTCGACATCGGCGTTATTGATGCTCCTACGTGCATCTTCGTACAGGGCATCAATAATCGGAGAGTATCCATCGAATAAGACTGTTCGTGGTCTCTTGGGTGGAGTCGAGAATCCTATGGGTATCAATGGACCATAAGGTCTATCCAAGGCTTGCTCTGTTGCTCCAGGCACAATACAGCCACTTCTCTGAGGAGAATGTGGAGGTGTCATCATTTGCATCGACGGTTCCTGATGCTGTTGCGGGATGAATTTTGCCATACAAACAGGTATGGGCTGGGTGTGTTCATCATGGGCGATTCCATAGCTGGCAAGCACATACTGGATAAAACACCCGCTATATCTTTTGATTCCTCCAGACCCTCAGGATTTAGGTCGTAATTCTTGTGAGGTTCATCAACAAAATGACACGTTCGTTGGGGTAGGTTTAAGGCCAACATAGCATCTTCTATAAATCCTACCCCAAGTAGTGTCCTATTTTCTCGGGCGTCAGGAAAAATCACGAAAGACGTGGTTACGTCTCGGCCATAGAGAGTGACAGTCGTCTTAACTGTAAGTACATCCTGCTTCCTTGGTACTCCATCAGCGAGGGTAACGTACATGATTTCCCTCTCAAAACTTAAACCGTTCAGGGGGGTGACCATAAGCTCTTAGAGCGGTATCAATTTGATATCGAGTAAGTGACAGATGTATACAAGTCAGATACATCTGTCCCTTATTCGATATCAAATTGATACCGAATAAGGCTGTTCTAGACGTTTGTAAAGCTGGTAGGAGGCAACACTTGACTTAGCGCACGTATCGATGTACGCTATTCCCTTCATATCTTTAATGGTGATGGGCACTGTGGGGCGTGGTCGAACATCAGCAGTCATGTTAGCGGAACAGAAACAGAAATCAACTGATGTTGTAGACTGCCTGTTTTTACACTTCGGACAGCGACTGCGTATTATTCCTGGCTCACCACACCCATAACAAGCAAACTTCGGCTTGTCCTCGCTTTGGGTGCTCGAGGTAGTTTCAGCCTTAACAGCAACAACATTATGCTTATCTGTGTCTTCTCTTGCCTTCTTTCTACAAACCTCAGCTGTGTGACCGGGAAGACGACAGTAACCACAGCGTGTTCTATTTTGTTTTTTGTAATTTTTATGTTGTGTTGTTATATCTTTATCGTGTAAATACTCTGATTCTTCTTTTTGATTGTTTTTCTCCACCAGTGTTCTTTCAATATCCCTTGCCTTTTTTAGTAGCTCATCAAAAGTTTTGATCGAATCCCTGCAGATCTTTTCCCTCACGGCGAATCTAATCTGGCCAAAAATGAGACTGATCTGTTGCTGCACCGTATCTGGTTCTGACATCTCAGCAAGAAGCGCCCGTTTCTTGGCAATGAAAATCTCGGTGGGGGTCTGGTTATCTTGCTTAACACCGACTATTTCCTGATAGATAACGTAGTCTAATTTCTTTGGAGCAAAGGTATGACGCAAGCGTTCCTTAAAAAGTTCCCATGTCTTCACACTGCTTTTAACGCCTTGCCACCAAATCGCTGCGTCACCGATCAGAACTAAAGGTAGGCCTTCAAGGGCGTTCTCGTCAGATATCTTTTCCACTTCCTTAAACACTATGACTGCAGCTAAGAAAGCTTCAACTTCCGCCTTTGATCCTCCAAATTTAGCTGGGCATTGTGCAAAGGTACTCCTGCCTCGTGTACCAGTAACCACTGGTACACGAGGCAGGAGTACCTTTGCAAGGATAAGCTCCTTAAACTGGTTATCTGACATGTTGATAGCCATTTCTTCAGATGACACGCTTCCAAGTCGAACTGGTCTGCGAGTTGGTCGTGGCCTTAGATATTTTCTATCTTCGGCCTCCACGTTGTGCGCCACTTGTAGGGGGTTATTTCAATAAAACCACTCGCAGGCCAATGTAACAGCAAAGGATATTTATTGACTCTTCACAAACGTTACTCTAACACACTAACATACACTATTATAAAATAAAATATATACTACGAGTTTGCGATTACGTATGTACTCGGTATGACCGCCCGATATCGGTTCCGCGATGGAAGCCGACCGTGCAAGCCAGAGATCGCTCAACTGCCCGAAACCGTTCCGAAGGAAGCGTGTCCGTGCGAGCCGAACTGCAAATGACTTTTTTTTTTTTTTTTTTTCTATATGACGTCTCGTAGTTCGGTCAAAGTGACTGACAACCTTTTTTTTAATTTTCCCCTTTGCGTTTATTAATTACCAATTATACCTGTTGTGCAAGCTCGTCTAAATGATGTTGTTGAAAATGATACTTTAGAGTCTCGTATTAATGTACAAGCTGATCGTAAACTTGTCAGGCAACGATTGCAGTGAATAGCCGAAAAATTTAAAGGACGTTTTGATTCTGTTAGGCGAAATCACAAAAACTATAACATAAGTGTTAGCGATCTTTATATTTAATTGAGCACACTAAGTGATTTTTCTATGTTGGCAATAATTTGTTTGATATTTTTATGCTGGCAACAAAGATGGACTGTTTTTTGTCAGGTAGGTAAACGACAAGCTTGCACTTCTCGTTTCCCGCCCATTTCGAGAATATAAATATTGTAGCTCTTGCCATCAAAGGCAGTCTATTTTTGATCGAGGCTACATTAATAAGTATTAGGGTAAGTGCTTTATAAACTGTATTCTATAAACTGTGTTCTATAAACTGTGTTCTATAAACTATGTTCTATAAACCATGTTCTATAAATTATTTTCCATAAACTGTGTTCTGTGTGACTGTGTATTTGATATGAGAATACACTGGGTGAGTAAACCCTTTCTAAGCATTTTTATTTACATCGCCATCCCCGCCAAAATACCCACACAAGATTTTAGTCTTTTAAGTAAAAGCTGACATTTCAGAAGTTGGATGAGCCCAATTATTTTTTTTTGTGTGTGTTTTGTACATAACACGGTTGCTAAACGCTCACTTTCAAGGTTTTATAATGAGGAATATGAGTACGAATAGAGATAATTTGTTTGATATTGTTATGTTCGCTGCATGACATTGCACATTGGTTCAGGATACTCCCTGATAGTGTGTAGTTTTGTGTAGATAGTGTGTAATTCTGTGTGGGTAGTACTATAACGCAGATCATTGCACATTCTAGGCGAATATATTCTATGCTTTATTGGGGCTACCCTCCAATATCGCAGAATTTTTAGTCTGGCCAAGCTCAGCCGATAAATATGATTTCTCGGTACTGATGTGGGTGCCGCATATTAAGTCAGGGTAACTCCCTGAAGATGTGCGGTAAAATAGACAGGTGTATAGCCTTTTGTGAGTGCTTGGCTGAGGCTACGCTTTGGCAGTACCAAAGCGCGAAATGATGTACACTGCGACTGGATTTATCGTGTGCTTGATCGGGGCTGCCCTCTAATGGCGCGGGATATGTCTTGGTCGTATTGTATCTTTGAAATCATATCTAATTTTTTTAATTTTTGCTTCAAGTATGGTTACGTACTCATAGGCTTCTATAAGGTATTTGAAGGTGCAAAACTTTGACTATCTAGTAAATTAAAAAGTAAGAATCTGTGCGGGTATGGTGATGACATGTACTCATCTTTACTATTAGGCTCATGTTAGAAAATACTTATTGAAGTAGGGTACCTCAATAAAATTAGAGAATAAAACTTGTTGGTAGGTACCGTCTACTGCTAAATGTTCGTGTGAAATAAGGTATTCGTTGTTTTTAAGTTTATATTTTAACAAGCCAAGTATTTTAGTTTTTATGTTTCGTATACAATAAAAAAAAAAGAGCTTTGCCCTGTTAGTTTCGTAAACGAAATAGCGATTTGTATTTACTAAAAAATAAAATAAAATTTGAGAATTAATTCTTTTTATGGCCGGGCTTTACGCTTCGCAGTTGTAAGCTGCACCAGCAGCCATAGTAAGTATGATGAGATACTAAGCTAGTTGAAATTTGTTTATCTTCTTGTTGATTTTTTTTAATGAGAATGCAGGTGTAATATGTGTAAAGTTGTGTGAGATTTAGCAGGTTCGTTTTTTCGTATAGTTTTTTTTGTTGGATATAGATAGTGGTAGTGAAATAATACTTTAATAATTTTGTTTTGTTTTCTTCGTAGTGGGTTTAGATTAGATTTAGCGGCTGATCCCCACACTTCGATTAGGTATTCGATATTAAGAATGTGGGTGATGCTACATTTTAAGAACACCTTAGAAATATTAATGTTTATCATAAATCAAAAATTAGAGTTCATTTTACAAGAAATGAAGATTCAAATTAACTGTCGTTCAACGTTGTATAGTTATGGAAGGAAGTACAGAACTTAATGTCGGTTACAGAAGCTTATTATTAAGTAATTAGATATTGAAAACATTAAAATAAAAAAATATATCGATTTTTTTGCTAAAGGAATGTCTGTAGGAAAAATTTGCTTATGGTGGGTCATAAATTAATCAAACCGTACCTATCGATCCTTGACATTTCGTTCGTAAAGGTTTATAGCCCTACTTTAGAGGATGTGTATAGATTATGTCGATTTGATAAGGTTCTCATCTTGGTTATTAGTTTAAAATATCAATTAACATAAACTTTAAAACCTTGCCATTTCTTGGATACTGTTGGAATTATTTCAATATTTAGTTACGGGGTATTTAAATAAATAAGGCCAAAAAGTAGGTACCTTTTAGATGGTCTGATTGGAATGGATTATTGCGTTTGGATTTGGATTCGGATTCGTAGTTGAGTTTGAAGAGTTCGAAACAGAGTTGAAGGAGTTTGATATTTGAGATTGAGTTAGAAGAGTTGGAAACAGACTTGAAAGAGTTTGATATTTGAGGTTGAGTTAGAAGAGTTGGAAACAGAGTTGAAAGAGTTTGATTTTTGATGTTGAGTTAGAAGAGTTGGAAACAGCATTAGAGTTAGAAGAAATAGAACAAGTATAAAAAAAAAAAAAAAAAAAAATGATTTATAGATAGTGAGATTGATATTATATAGATAGCGAGTTTGATAATTGATGTATATATAGATGGTGAGTTCGATAAATATAGATTGCGTTTGATAAATACAGATTGTGTTTGATAAATACAGATTGTGTTTGATAAATACAGATTGTGTTTGATAAATACAGATTGTGTTTGATAAAAACAGATTGTGTTTGATAAAAACAGATTGTGTTTGATAAAACAGATTGTTTGATAAATACAGATTGTGTTTGATAAATACAGATTGTGTTTGATAAATACAGTTTGTGTTTGATAAATACAGTTTGTGTTTGATAAATACAGTTTGTGTTTGATAAATACAGTTTGTGTTTGATAAATACAGTTTGTGTTTGATAAATACAGATTGTAACGCGACGAAAATATCAACGCGTCATAACTGCTAACGCGCCGTTCGGCCGAGCCAACGAGTCACCACCTCCTCCCCGCGCGACGCGTCCCCGCCGCGGCCACAACCGACTATAAAGCTCCTCTCCGAAGCCAGCAGCAGCAGTTCGAGTTCGGCACGCTTCGAGTGTACTCTCCGCATCGACTTAGGTCGGTCAAGATTACCTCGCCTCTTGCTGGACTTGGGCTAGCGGCGTATATTGGTTGTTTGACTGTGTTGGTATCGTTAGCGGTCCGCACACCATTCAAACGATATACAACGCGCGTAGGGATTCATTGGATAGTTTTAACCCTTCCTGTTTATTACTCAATCTGGTAGCTAACTTTATTCTACCTACTGTTTTAAAATATTTCCCCAACGTTTCTTATTGTTATTGTTATTCTACCTAAGATAGTTCAAATAAATAATTGCTGTTACATGAACCGTGGGTTTACTTTATCTCTCTACACATACCCCCCCTTACAACTGGCGTCCCAACTCGGGCTCTTTTCCCACATTTTTATTGCCAATTCTCATTACAATTAGCTTTCCACCTCGGGCAATTTTTCGAAATACCCACAATTTTTATTTTATTTTTATTTTTCGTTAACTGACTTTTTAAAGTACCCACTAGTTTCTTCCCAACTAGCTGTATATTTTATTATTGTCTTATGAGACTACCCTCTTTTTCGGTACTTTTCGTAGCCGCTATCCATTTTGTTATTGTTTATTATTTAACTTCACGTTAGGTCCCTAACGGGGTAGGTAGAATCTTACTGAGTGGGGTAAAATAGTCAACAATATTGAGTTTCATAAAATATTACCTAGGCGTAGCCGTAGAAACTTAAGCAATAATATGTCGAACGTCAGCTTCTCTGACGACCAGTTCCGCGATCTATTAGGGGTCTTGGCCAAACGGAATGATCAGGTCCTACAAAAAACTGGTAGCTTTGCGTCATGCACTGCTCGCTTCAACGGATCTCGAAATACGGCGGTGGTGGAGGCATTTCTATCAACCATCAGCACGTATAAGAAAATAGAAGCAATATGTGATGACAACGCCATTGAGGGGCTCACATTGCTGCTGGTTGACGAGGCATCCATCTGGTGGCTAGGAGTGAAAGACACAATCGCGAACTGGCAGGAAGCTGTATCCCTGATAAGGACAACGTTTGTGCCGAAGAGACCAGCTTATCTGGTGCTTGATGAAATTGTTTGCGATAAACAGCAGAGTCCTTCGGGCACTGAATTATTTGTTGCTAAGAAGCGAGCCCTTATGGCTGAGTTGCCCAAGCCTTCTCTCACTCCATCGCAAGGCCTGGACCTCTTGTATACTTCCCTACATATCAGTATAAGAGATAGAATACCAAGAGATTCTGTTGCAACCTTTGATGAATTCTTGACAAAGGTACGTCAAATTGAAGAGTCAGTCGCTGCACGATCAGGACCCAACTCAAGCAACACCTTTGCCACTCCATCAGGGAAACGACCCAGGTGTACCTTTTGCCGTGCATTTGGCCACAACGAACAGGAGTGTCGCAAGAAAGACATCAAAGGCAAGACTCCAACGGTAGATGTCGCGACAGTTCCAGCCGCAGCCAGACCAATGCCTAGTCACAGAATCACCTGTTACGGTTGCGGTGAGCCCGGCGTGGTCAGGAGCAAATGCCCAAAGTGCAACCAAAACAAAGTTGGCGCAGTGGACATCGGGTTTTATTCCCTCAACTCCACCCTGGTATCCACAGCACGGCTTAGGCCAACTGTCAAGATTTACATAGCTGATGTCAACGGACAAGCTCACATCGATTCTGGGGCCAAGCTAAGTGTTGCATCTATGTCTTTGTACGGTATGTTAAAGCGAAAGGGAGTTGAATTCAAAACTGAAAATGCAACGATTACCCTAGCTGATGGCTTACGGCGTAGACAACCTGTCAAGTCAGCTACAGTGACAGTCACATTATGTGGTCGGAAGGTCCCCACAAATTTTATCGTGCTGCCTGAGTCACACGATAACCGAACGCTCCTAGGAGTAGATTTTATTCAAGATGCAGGCATCGTGCTTAACCTACCGCAGCTAATATTCCATTTCTTGGATGAGCCTGGCAAGAAGCACGAGCTCTACAATGAGGAAGAAATTGATGCATCCGTTTCCACGGTGCAAACGGAGCCTGAGAGAACCGAGACGGCGATTGGAAAACTCGCCAAAATGACGTCTCTGGAACCATTTGTGAGCCCGATGCTCATGACTCCGTCCCCACCTTCACACCCACCTGAAGAATGTGAAATGGCAGATTCGTATGGACCACCTCCATTAATTGAGTTCTGTACGCCGCCTCATTCGCCCTCGCGACCAGAACCCAAGCTAACTGGCTACTCGCCGAGATTTGTAGGATCATTGTTCCGGGATGCGCAATCCAACATTAATAGAGCTGAAGTAACACTCTCTCCACACAGCCAGCAGCTATTTGGTGCAGGGGGAGGGCACAACTGAGCACCCCGCGGAAAATTCAAGTAGCTTGTTGACTAAGGCGGAACGGAATTTTTCCGCCACCAAGCGCGAAGCATTAGCAGTCATATGGGCTGTATCAAAGTTTAGAGGCTACATAGGACATTCTCCGGTAGTATAGTGGCAAGTATCCCTGCCTACCAGCCCAGCGTACTTGTCATGGTTGCGGCCAACGTCCAAAGCAACGCAGCTCGCTAACAAACAGCGAAGCTGGCGCCACGCTGCGACTGGCCGTACATCAGCCTGCGACAGCATGGGCCCTGCTCCTACAATGTGGTACACCCAGCAGAGTGTAACCTTCCTCTGGGTATTTACCACTCATCAGCACTGAGTCCATACAAGGGCTCAAACCTTATCCTATCTAATCCAAATCATTTGTGCAGACGCGGTAGAATGTGGAAGCAGAACTAGTTCCAGAAGCAGAAACTGGTCTCCTCGCCGGGACGTCTTCGGGACCAGAGGGGGAGACTGTAACGCGACGAAAATATCAACGCGTCATCACTGCTAACGCGCCGTTCGGCCGAGCCAACGAGTCATCACCTCCTCCCCGCGCGACGCGTCCCCGCCGCAGCCACAACCGACTATAATTCTCCTCTCCGAAGCCAGCAGCAGCAGTTCGAGTTCGGCACGCTTCGAGTGTACTCTCCGCATCGACTTAGGTCGGTCAAGATTACCTCGCCTCTTGCTGGACTTGGGCTAGCGGCGTATATTGGTTGTTTGACTGTGTTGGTATCGTTAGCGGTCCGCACACCATTCAAACGATATACAACGCGCGTAGGGATTCATTGGATAGTTTTAACCCTTCCTGTTTATTACTCAATCTGGTAGCTAACTTTATTCTACCTACTGTTTTAAAATATTTCCCCAACGTTTCTTATTGTTATTGTTATTCTACCTAAGATAGTTCAAATAAATAATTGCTGTTACATGAACCGTGGGTTTACTTTATCTCTCTACACATACCCCCCCTTACAAGATTGAGTTTGATAAACACAGATTGGGTTTGATAAATATAGATTGAGTTTGATAAATATAGATTGAGTTTGATAAATATAGATTGAGTTTGATAAATATAGATTGAGTATGATAAATATAGATTGAGTATGATAAATATAGATTGAGTATGATAAATATAGATTGAGTATGATAAATATAGATTGAGTATGATAAATATAGATTGAGTATGATAAATATAGATTGAGTATGATAAATATAGATTGAGTTTGATAAATAAAGATTGAGTTTGATAAATAAAGATTGAGTTTGATAAATAAAGATTGAGTTTGATAAATAAAGATTGAGTTTGATAAATATAGATTGAGTTTGATATTGATCGAGTTTGATATTGATCGAGTTTGATATTGATCGAGTTTGATATTGATCGAGTTTGATATTGATCGAGTTTGATATTGATCGAGTTTGATATTGATCGAGTTTGATATTGATCGAGTTTGATATTGATTGAGTTTGATAGATAGGGGTAGATAGAGATTGATAGATAGAGGTAGATAGAGATTGATAGATAGAGGTAGATAGAGATTGATAGATAGAGGTAGATAGAGATTGATAGATAGAGGTAGATAGAGATTGATAGATAGAGGTAGATAGAGATTGATAGATAGAGGTAGATAGAGATTGATAGATAGGGGTAAATAGAGATTGATAGATAGGGGTAGATAGAGATTGATAGATAGGGGTAGAGATAGATTGATAGATAGAGATAGATTGATAGATAGAGATAGATTGATAGATAGATAGATTGATAGATAGATTGATAGATAGATAGATTGATAGATAGATAGATAGATTGATACATAGATAGATTGATACATAGATAGATTGATACATAGATAGATTGATACATAGATAGATTGATACATAGATAGATTGATACATAGATAGATTGATACATAGATAGATTGATACATAGATAGATTGATACATAGATAGATTGATACATAGAGATAGATTGATACATAGATAGATTGATACATAGAGAAACATTGATACATAGATAGATTGACACATAGATAGATTGATACATAGATAGATTGATACATAGATAGATTGATACATAGAGATAGATTGATACATAGAGATAGATTGAAACATAGAGATAGATTGATACATAGAGATAGATTGATACATAGAGATAGATTGATACATAGAGATATATTGATACATAGAGATAGATTGATACATAGAGATAGATTGATACATAGAAATAGATTGATACATAGAGATAGATTGATACATAGAGATAGATTGGTACATAGAGATAGATTGGTACATAGAGATAGATTGGTACATAGAGATAGATTGGTACATAGAGATAGATTGGTACATAGAAATAGATTGGTACATAGAGATAGATTGGTACATAGAGATAGATTGGTACATAGAGATAGATTGGTACATAGATAGATTGATACATAGAGATAGGGTTTGATTTATTTATATAGATAATATGTAGAGAGTTTATTATACCTACCTATACATAGTTTGATACAGATTATGATATACAGAGTTAGATTTTAGGGATAAAGAGAATGAAAAATGTAAAATAAAGCATATAATAAATAAATGAGTGTATGTTAGAATCAATTAGAATTATGACCAGGTTTCAGATGTTAGGGTTTTAATGACCAGCTACTTGATATTGGTTTAAGTCTCAAGACTGTTTTTACACAGCAGTTTAATAGATACCACTTTGGTGTTCATGTATTGTTGTGTGTTTAATGTCAGTTACTATCAGAATGGTATACAAGAAATGATTTTACCTTTGGTCATAGCGTTGAGATTATTTTAGTTTATTAGAGAAAAGTTAATTTGATAAAAAAATCCAGCACTCTGTATGAGACTTGTCATTACAATGCAATAGTTGATAACGATGCAACTTGAAATTCTAGTGATCCTGAATTTGAGGCTAAGAATTATCTATTTAAAAGTAGCACTATTGTCTTAGCAGGTGTAAAGATGCCTATCGAATTATATAAAATTGATTATTCTGTAACTTGCCGTGTGTGATTAGTTTTATCTTACCGCAATGAAATTAGCATGCGCAGCTAGATTTTATTTGGTGTCCGATATCTCACCAGCAGTTGATGAATTTGACTGAAATTGTAAAGAATCTGGTGGACAATTTTGATAATGACTGATGGTGACCACGATGTCTTGCAAGTCGCATTGTATACATACCTGATTATAATTGGATGCTACATTTTATAAACATTAAATTTTAATAAGTGACAGAAGTAGTCTTGAGACACTGCTGAGCTGGGATCTAAGCTCTTAAGTAAATTTTAGAATGGGAGACAGTTATCCACAGTTGTGGCAAATGCAAAATGAAACCTTGAAAATCCTCACAAAGAGGACAGTCTAGTTCTAGTCAATATATTGATCGAAACTGGATATTAACGCTTGACATTTTGTATTGGTAGAATTTGAATTGGAATTGACATTGTATTATTACCTTTGACATTTGTATTACCTAGTGGAATATGAATTGAATTATATGTTTAATCTTGACATTTGTATTAATGAAATCTAAATTGAATTTGTATTGGTAGAATCTGAATTGAATTGAATTTGTATTGGTAGAATCTGAATTGAATTGAATTTGTATTGGTAGAATCTGAATTGAATTGAATTTGTATTGGTAGAATCTGAATTGAATTGAATTTGTATTGGTAGAATCTGAATTGAATTGAATTTGTATTGGTAGAATCTGAATTGAATTGAATTTGTATTGGTAGAATCTGCATTGAATTGAATTATATTTTTACTCTTGACATTTGTGTTGGTGGAATCCAAATTGAATTGATTTGATTTTGTACTTCTCTTTCTTCACATTTTTAATTGAGATAATTGAACATTATAAAAGTAATAAATAGTTGAGATAGTAATTTGGTTGATTAATCAATATATTTTGATTGTTTTGTAATATATAATATTTTTTGGAAATATATAAATGAAATGAATAGTCAGGCCAAAAGAGGTTTCTTTTAATGTTGTTTACATGTTATTACTAATAAGCTTATATTTAGTTTTTCTTTCTTGTTGTTATTTGTCACGTACGAGGTCGTACTTAATAAACGGATGGCCGACTGTTAGCGATCTTTATATTTAATTGAGCACACTAAGTGATTTTTCTATGTTGGCAATAATTTGTTTGATATTTTTATGCTGGCAACAAAGATGGACTGTTTTTTGTCAGGTTGGTAAACGACAAGCTTGCACTTCTCGTTTCCCGCCCATTTCGAGAATATAAATATTGTAGCTCTTGCCATCAAAGGCAGTCTATTTTTGATCGAGGCTACATTAATAAGTATTAGGGTAAGTGCTTTATAAACTGTATTCTATAAACTGTGTTCTATAAACTGTGTTCTATAAACTGTGTTCTATAAACTATGTTCTATAAACCATGTTCTATAAATTATTTTCCATAAACTGTGTTCTGTGTGACTGTGTATTTGATATGAGAATACACTGGGTGAGTAAACCCTTTCTAAGCATTTTTATTTACATCGCCATCCCCGCCAAAATACCCACACAAGATTTTAGTCTTTTAAGTAAAAGCTGACATAAGTGATTTAGTTTATGTTAGTCAGGATCACAGTAACGAAAAATTAAAGCCGAAGTTCAAGGGTCCCTATGAAATTTCCTCAATTCTTCCTAATGATCGTTACGCTTTGAAGTCGGTAGGCAATTTAAGAGATATTGTTGTTGCAAAAGAAAAATTACAGTATTGGCCCGGAGAATGGGTAGACGAAAACATTGCTGTTGAAAGTGCCATGTGATTTAAATATTATTTTACATATACCTACAATAGTAAAAACTGAATTAAAAAAATTGTTTACCTTGGTTAAGTATATATTATGATTAAAATAATAGGATATAGGTAAGTGATTGTTTTCTTACCTAGAATCTATTTAGAACCCGCATACAACCCGAATCTCTTCAAAGTTAGAGTGAACAGGCTTCTTCTGGGTAAGCTCACTCCATCGTCGACTTTGTCTCTGTCACCTCTGACCTAGACTAGAGTCAAGAGCAAACCCATCTCGAATAAAAAAAAAAAAGAATCAATATAAATCACGATTAAACATAGCGAAGTTTACCGTAATATAATAAGCAAAAATTGCGGGTACAGATTTATAATAATACACCAATTTTGTTGTACGTATAATGTCAACATTCAATTAATGAAACTTTAATTTAATATACACTGACCAAATGTGCTTATAAATCTCGCCATAAGTGGGTGAATGAAATCGGAATGTCTGTCAATGATTCAGTTCTAACTTATTCGCTGCTTGAGCTTAGATTTGCGTCAATTGATCTCACCAGCATCGGGTGAAGGCTTTTGGCATGTTTATGTATTTGGCTCAAGTAAAAGCTATAAACCCTTTCAGTTGATGTCTGTTATCTCACCGGAGCCGGTGAATGTGATTGGCAAGTCTGTGTATCTGGCAAACATTCACTTATAGCCATTATTTGGTGCTAGTCTATCTCAGTAACGACTGAATGGGACCATCATGTTTATACAAGTAACATTGTAGGTACAAATACTAAATATAATTTACAAACAAACATTTAATTTTGTTAATGTGACAGAACCGACAGTAACAGAATAATGTTGTAAGTGTTTAAGATTTAGCATAAGCAAGTAATAATTCCATAACAATTATAAAATCATCAATATCTTTCTCACTGCCGTTATTTGACATAAGCTTTCTAAATTACTTTTGGTGTCAATATTGTTAAGTTTGTATAGCATCAATATGTTTGTGCTTAATGATTGTTATTATTAAATCTATACAGTAATCTAAAGTAGCATGTAGGTACCTCGAGGACGAAGTACAGTCAGTATGGCCGTAATAGATTTAGGAATACATAATGTATACTATAATCGATAACTAATGTCAAATTAATGCTTTTTTTTAATACTTTGTTGTTAGTGAGGATTACTTTTAGTATGGTATCATTTGTTAAGGTGATGCAACACCGAAACTGAGAACTACTTGTATTGAATCTATGGTGAGCGCAAAAAGGATAGGAGACCTTTTGAAACACTATAATAAATAGACCCTCCGGGGTTGTCTCGGTCCTTTTTGCGCTGGTCAGCCGAACTATGAAGATCGAAAGACTCGTAAAGTTAAGTATCCTAGAGATTATTTCTCTTATTGTACCCACTGTTCTATTATATTGCCTATTGACCTATTTTTGCCTGTTGTGTAAACCAAATAAATAATTAATTGTTTTCCTTGTTTATTTTTTACTTCCCCCCATGTAGTGCCCAGTAGCTTTAATAGCTTGCTTTAAGCCACTGTTTCATTTTAATAAGTCTTTTAAATTTAAAGTATATTCTTGTGGCTAATAGTTAAAATCTATCACACTCACCTCGCTTATCTATTCGAGTAAACTGGTTTATTCCGGAATCAAGACCCATTTCACAGTGTGTTTAAATAAAGTTTAGTTACCGAAGTTGTTTGTTTCAAGTCGATATTCATGTCGCCTATCAAAACGACATTGTTTATTGGTGAGATTTTATTAATTTCGCTACACAAGTCCTCGATGAACAGGGTCTTATTCGTATCAGGTGGTCTGTACACGGCACACAATCCAATCGTTGAACCATAGTCCGTTTTTAGCTCGCCGGTTATACACTCAAAGTTTTGTGTACGCGAAGGTAGTCTGCTGAAGCAAATGCTCTTGTGCACATATACCATGACTCCGCCTCCCTTCTTAGAATCACGCTACTGAGTATTCATGTCGTTATCCACAAGCTCGAACAATGATTTAGTCCTGTCAGAGATATTTGCCTCGGTGATGATGACCAGGTGAATAGTTTGAGGGCAGTTCATGATTATGTATTCGAGTTGAGAGAAATTCTTCAGCATTGATCTGATATTTACATGAAGCATTGTTATTGAGTTGTATAAATCTGGTAATTCATCTGTGTACTCATTCCAATGTTTATATGTATTTTCAATTATGTAAACATATGTGTCATCCATTTTTGGTGTTTTTTAGATTGGTAATGGGGGTAAACTCATTAGTGGTAATGTGAAGAGGCTTCATGTATCCTGATTATTTTTAAATTCATAGACAAGCTTCTGTATATCCTTCTCAAATCGAATATTGTAGGTTTTTCCCTTTTCGTACCTTTTAACTAATATTTGTCCGTTCTTACACCAGACGTATTCACAGATGTTTGTTCCTTTCAGAGCAGTCTTAGTTGCCCAAAGTAGGTAGGCCGTTGTGGGTGATAAACTTTCTCTGGGGTATATTTTGTTATCTTCACGACAACCTAGGTCTTTTCCAGTGATATTGTGAGTCTTAGTGACTTGAAGCCATGGGTCCCGACAGCCCTCCTTAAGAGTCACGATGACTACGGGGGCGACTTTTGCTGTTTTGGCTTCTGGTCGGTTACTTTTCTTTCTGTGTGTATTGACGACATCATCAGATTTTAGTTTTAATTTAGTACATAGGTTTTCCATGAACTATCTACGTCTTCTGTCTCGGCTACCCCACAAATATCAATGTTGTTGGCTAATTGTCTTTGTTCAATGCCTTAAGTTTTTGTTCCACTACATCATTTTTAAGTTCGAGGTTTTTGTATTTGTTTTTTAGCTCAATATTCTGGTTTTCGACTATTTTTAGTTTATTTTCATACCCATTTATCTTTTGTTCGTACTCATCAATCTATGTAACTATGTATCAATGTAACGGAATCTATGAACGTGATTTTCACCCCCTTGAAAACATCGGATTGATTTGAAACTTTTCACACCTATCAAGGACCGATGACAATGCAATAATTTAGTCAAAGTCAAAGTCAAATATATTTATTCAACTAGGCCAAAAAGCGGCACTTTTGAAAGTCAAACAAAAATTAAAATTTACAAGTAATAAAAATAGAGGAGCTCGTGGCTAAATAATTACAGCCGCACGGGTCAATCATCAAGGTTAAGCAACGTTTGACGAGGTCGGTCCGTGGATGGGTGACCATTTCAACATACCGAGTTTCCTCCGTGCCTCGGAAAGCACGTTAAGCCGTTGGTCCCGGCTGTTATTTGAAGATCTTTGACAGTCGTTACGGGTAGTCAGAAGCTTGAGATCTGACACCAGTCTTGCAAAGGGGTACCGTGTTACCTAGTTACTGGATTGTGGAGGTCAGATAGGCAGTCGCGCCATGTAAAACACTGGTACTTAGCTGAATCCGGTAAGACTGGAAGCCGACCCCAATATAGTTGGGAAAAGGCTAGGCAGATGATGAAGTAATAAAAGTTGATACTACTAAATAGTTTGTCCCATTAACCTTACCAAGATCTTCAGGATTACCGACTTTTTAGTTCAATTTACCATTAAAGCATGTTTTTAGAACTACAATTTATTTTCATTTGTTGTCTCTTTGTTGAAGACCAAGTTTGACACGCGTAATTGAGGCAAGGTTTTAAGCAGGTACCCATAGCTTTAGCTTTCAGCCTTGGTGGAAAAGAGTTTTTTTTAATTTATTTCATGGCCCAGTTTTTATTCAATGTGCTTTTTATTCTGGTACCAGCTGACCCGGCAAACTTTGTTTTGCCATTAAAACACCAAATATTGGTGCAATGAATGAAGAATGTATTGCATAAAATTATTTCTGGAACGAAGTTCCTTAACGCAGCTTGCGGTCGGAATTGCCTAGAAATGGTCACGTAATGAAAAAGCCCGGCACTCGTTGAGCTTTATTGTCTCTGCGCTTTTGTGTTGGTCGCCACTGTTGAATTTGGCTTTCAAAAGTTGCAGTGGTTGGGAATCGTGTGGAGGGCTAATCTTAAAAGAATACGCCCAATAAAACTGAGGTATCGTTTTATCCTATTAACGAATTACTAGTGAAATGACCCTAATCACATAGAAAGCATTTAGAAATGGGGACAAGAAGACATACCTACTTAATACTCGACAAAGAACGTAAAATTAAATTCGGTGTTCCACAGGGAAGCGTTGTAGGCCCGTTCGGATTTATATTATATGTTAATGATATGCCCACGTGCATTGAACATCCTTTAACTATGTTTGCTGATGATAGCACCATTACAATCCCTTGCAAAAACGTAAATACATATGAAACTGACATAAATAATTCTCTTGACAATTTAATTGAATGGCTAGATAAAAATAATTTGAATATAAATTTAAGTAAGACTAAGATAATGCACTTTAGACAGCGTATGCCGGGTGTACCTAACCTTCACATACATTACAAAACTGACGATATTGATGAAGTAACTGATACCAAATTTCTGGGATTACAAATAGACTGCAGTTTAAATTGGAAAGCACATATAGGCGTATTGTGTAAAAGATTGAGTTCGTCGGCGTATGCTTTATATAGGTTATCATCCATAGTCGATACCAAAGCACTTCTTGCGGCTTACTACGGTATAGCTGAATCTCACTTGCGCTACGGTGTCATTTTCTGGGCAAACTCCACCGATAAAGAGACAGCATTTAAGGCTCAAAAAAGATGTCTCCGGTCAATGTTCAAACTAAAAACCACCGACAGTTGCAAACCATATTTTAAGCAGTACAACATTTTGTCACTTCCCTCTATTTATATTCTCGAAGTAGCTGTGTTTGTAAAGAACAATCCAAGTCGTTTTGAACGTTTGGCAGATGTATTTCCGAGAAATAGGCGAGATAATACAAAATTAAATCAGGTATCGTGTCAAACAACTTTGATGCGCAAAAGTATTTATTACATGGCCCCAATTATTTATAATAAATTGCCAAGTGCTTGGAAAGGTTTGAAAACGGTGCAATTCAAGAGTAGACTTCGAAAATTATTAATAGATAAAACGTACTACAGTATAACAGAGTTTTTAACGGACAAAACTTTTTTCTGAGTACCTATATAATGTTTAAGTAATTAATTATTGATTTACTTAAGGAATATTACATATTATTTATGACCTGTAATTTTAATCCTTGTTTGTTTATTTTTGTTCGGATTTTTATTCTTAAATGATTATGCTGTTAATGCCAATTTAAATTTTTTGACCACTTTATTTAATGTATATTGTTATAATTAAGTTAATGTTTTGATGACAATATGAATTTCAATAATTTTATTTGTTGAATGTAATAATTAATTTAATATTTTTATGAGAATTTAATGTTTAACGATTTTATATAATGAAAATGTTTGCATGCCGAATGGTGAAATATGGCAGAACTCTGATTTATACCTTTTTTTTTTTTTTTTTTTTTTTTTTTAAGTATACGATAATTCTTTGAAATATAATGGACTGTAATAAAAAAAATTAAAAAAAATGTTTATTGAGTCTCTTATTATTTACATAACAAATGTAAAAGAAACAGCCCCAGTAAGTGCTTAATAACACTTGTGTCGGGGTTGTCTCGCTCCTCCCCTGAATTGGTAGATGTTGAGACTTACAATTATTACAAAATTATAATTTAAATTAATTTCAAAAACTAAAAACAAAATTATATTATAAAAATTAAAATTATATAAAAGAAATCAAAAGTAAAATAAAATCAAAATTACATCAAATAAAATTAACATACTATTAAAATAAAATAAAATTAAATTGAATTCAAATTAAAATAAAATTAACATAATATTAAAATAAAATTTAAATAAAACCAGAATTAACATATCTCATGTTTTGAAATAACATATCAAAAACTAAAATCAAGAATAAAATCAAAATTAAATCGAAATCAAAGTTAAAATTAAAATATACATCAAAATAAAAATTAAAGTCAAGATCAAATTAGAATAAAAATTAACATCAAAACTATAATCAAAATTAAAATCTGAATTCAAATAGTAATAATAATAATAATTTAAAACAAAACTAACCTATACCAGTAGTGAGTGAGTGTTTCTGTATGTGTATGTTTGTGTGTATGATGGTGTGCGCGCGGTGTATATATGTTTAGGGGTGTGATGGTGTGTGCGTGTGTGTGTGTTAGTGTGTGTAATATATTTACAGATAGTGCCATGTTTGTCACAATAAATCAGATAAACATTTAAGCAATTCTAGCCAAAATCTGCTCGGTTTCGTCGTATGAAAGAGATTGAAGCCACTCGGTTATCATCAATTTGCATTTATGCGAGACCTCAAGGTGAAAATGTAGTTTTGCGTTAACTTTGTTATATATGTAGGTTGATTGACATATATACTGACGCCTCGCAAAAACTGTTCGCACCCCTGAGGAGTAAGCCACAATATCCTTCCGCCTTTTAGACTGTCTTTCCAGATTAACTGAGGTGTGTTTATGTAGGTTAAGTATAAGGTTCAGTAGGTATAGTTTTCTCACTGATAGTAGACCACTAATTCTATATAAATCAGTTGTGGGAAATCTGTACGGCTTGAAATATATAACCTTTAAAAGTGACCTTTGGGCTCTTTCTAACTCTAAAAATTTGACCTTAGTGGCCCCTCCCCAAACTGGTAAGCAATAAGTGATTACTGACTGCGTAAGTGCTTTATAAACATCGTTGAGTGTCTTTTTAGGCATCACATGTCGTAGATTAGTCAGTTATTTATTATTAGGGGTCAAAGCAAATTGATGCAGAGCCGAAAGCGAATCGCTGAAAATGTACATAGCATATTGACACCTATCTCCAAAACGTTGTGTCCACATTTCTATCCAGATCAAAAATAGATACATTTTCATAGTTTTTCTTCAATTCCGTGACAATGTGCCTTAACCATTAGGTGTAATCCTCACTGTACAATAGTTTTTTTTCTGTAAAACATTATAACAGCTAAAACAATTCCTTATTCGCGATCAGTAACCTTGTATGAAATAAATTATGCGTTCCCGAATTAGTCGTCCCCCATTCCCAGACTTTGCAGGCTTCTTAATAATTACGATGAACGAATTGATATTTGCACGTCACTTCAAAAACTCAAGCGTCAAGTCTACCAAAAATAAATAATCACAATACTGTTTTTTTGTTTTGTATGCTACATAAAATTTATTTCGCTGTATTAATTTCTGAATAGACCTCACTGTTTAAGAGTGTTATTTCTGCACTGTTAATGTAACTTTCTATTATAATTTTGTTTTTGCATGCTGTGTCTATCGCATTATATTGTACACTTAGTTCATATTATTGCTTGTATTATAAGTTTATTATTAGTGTAACAATTGTAGATAGACCAATAAATAAATAAAAATAAAATAAAAAATAAATTCGTTAAATATGTGTACGATCTTTCACGGGAAAACTGTTGCCCTTGTAGTGCAATTCTGTAGCTACTTCACCTCAGTCATCACGGTGAGATGTCTAAAGACTCGACCGGTTGAACCACATGATGAACTATCCCATCTTTTTGCTCCACCTACCCTACATACCCTGCCTACCCTACCTACCCTGCCTACCCTACCAACCGTACCTACCCTGCCTACCCTACCAACCCTGCCTACCCTGCCTACCGTACCAACCGTACCTACCCTATTTAGCGATTCATTTTTATATTATAGATTTATTTCCTTTTGGCTACAATCCTTAAATCCTCAAATGATATGACATGGCCGAGATAGGTGTACCTATGTATTAGTCTTCCACGTATTGAATAAGGTCGTTTAGAAGAGTTTTATAAAACTTATGTTTTAAAATAGTGATTTTAATCTGCAATGAAAAAGGTGTTTTTATGTTACATAATAAAAAAGTATTACTTTATAATTGGTTTGTTTCATATATACAGTAAATAAACGATTAATAACTGTTTATTTGTTAGAGTGGCCTTCCATGGTTCACCCACCTTACCTCCTAATTAAATTTAATTATTTTTTTTGATATTCTTTTTAAATTGTTTCTGAGACCTAAGTCTTTGTGTGTGTCATGTGAAAGGTATTTCTTTTAATAACGATCTTGTTGACGTAAATACGAATAAATCTTTGAGAGAAAGGACTGTTAAATAATCCTTGTTATGTAGCTCACTGGAAGCGTACAACCGTGCCTGGTATGCTCACCTCACCGACTAGCGACTCTCCGAGCCTACTGAGCTCACCATCTCACATTACTCCACGGAATATTTTCGCGCAAATATTACGAACAGTCTGTACACAAAGCTTTTTATTGCCACTTTGTTAAATACTTGTTTGTTAGGTACCCTTTATCTACTGAATTTTGTGTGAGTTCTGATTTCTCTGTGTTGTGTTCTTTGAATTATTTGTTCTCTGTGTAGTTTACTGTGAAGTGCCTATTAGTGCCGGTCCGTTCCCAACGGAACTTTATTGGATTTGTGTTGTCTAAACATGTATTATTCATGAAATGTGTCGATTGCTGATGTTTAAATAATATTGTTGAAGGTTTCTTTTCATGTATTTTCAGCTTATTTGCTTGTTTAGTGACTCCAGACGCCCACAAACATTGCCTTTGATGTAAATTTACAAGGATTGGGTATTTTTGGGAAATGATGGGCTGGCTTATTTATGTTGTCAGATTGTAAACAAGCAAGAGGCCCACTTGATAATAACTTGTCACTGCCGTTTTTTTTTTTTTGGAAAATCCCACCGCACTCTTCCCAAACCACTGCAACTCCTGCAGTGGTTTGGGAATAGAATCAACAGTGGCGACCACCAGAAAAGCGCCGAGGCAATGAAGCTCGACGAAGTCCCGGAGAATGAGTTTAACTGTATTGGCACAAAGGGTCGTTTACAACTGGGATAAGCCCAGTTGTCTAGCACCACGGATTAAAATTAGCATTAATCGTAATCGTATTTGTTTCCATTAATAGGTATGGCAAAAACGCTTGAACGCACGGCAATTTGTTCTAGTTGCCACAAGGTCCGTATAGTAAACAACTCCTGATGCAGCCTGTACATTATTCAACATAAAATTGCGTTCATTCTGCCAAAGAATACACTCCCATAAGATATGATGTGCAGATTGTACATATTCGCAGTCAGACGTAGAACACTGATATAAAGATGAGGCAACGAGCTTGAAGGAAAATAATTTACTTTTAAAGTTACCATGCCCTGTGAGAAATTGGGCAACACAGTGATCCACCTCCAGCCACGTCCTGGCTAGCCGCACGCGAACGGATGGAAAGAATTGGTGGCACATTGCCATTCGGATAAAAGTTCCTCCCAGACGTCAATATGTGGTTTAAATAACCTAGAGATTTTCTCACGGTCACACCGAGTTAAAAAGTCCGCGTCCATGGTCTCTCGTGCGGAATAGTCTGTATTTTATATTTCTATGGGAATAGTACATTGCAGCGCGTCGCTGCACTTCAAGGTCGACCGGAAGTACGCCAGCAAGTACCGGTAAGGCTTCAGTACTAACCGTCCTGTATGCTTTGCATAAGAATATCAAAGCCAAACGCTGGCTTTGAAGTAATTTACGTCGTACCGCCCCTATTGTGGCCCTATCAGCCCAAACAGGCGCACCATAGCACATACAACCCAAGAACCAAGCACATACAATAACTTTAGTAGACACGATGGTACTTACAACCTACACCGAAATGAGAACCTATTTTCATATCCACATAATAATGTATGCCCTCTAATAAAACGCCAGCGCATATTTCCCTACTAAGCATTGCTACAGAGCAGCAAAGGAGCCATCAGCCGATACTGCCTCTTCCAATAAACCTTACACTTTGACCCACATTCTGTGTTTATACTATTTTGTTTGCTATTTAATTTTTTAAGTATTTCCCGTGTCCGTAAGTGTGTCCGTGGCATCAATAGTGGGCCATAACAGAACATCAGCGCAGCGTTATTTCCTTTTTGGGTATCGCTGCACATGCTGAGATAGGAGCCTTTTTCGTCTCGCACGGGGTTTTGTTTTTTATTATTGTTTAATTTTTTGTTCTTGCTTATTTCTCATATCTCCTGTGCGGGTCACAAATAAATATTTTTTCTTTATTTCTTCTTTTATAAAGACAATAACGACTTCATTATGCCGTTCATTAATTCATTTAAACAATTCTTTCGCGGTATTTATTTGATTTATAAAGAGGTTCTGGTTTTCAACCAAACTGTTTCATGGAAACTGCTACCTAAGTACATAGAATTTCCATGAATAGTTAAGCTTTTTGAAATGCATGTCATTTAAGTAGGTACCTATCTATTTAAATGACGTGATGTTGTGTGTCGTATGGTGACGGACGTACATAATTTTACCATTCCATATCTTCCCGTGGGTGTCGTAAGAGGCGACTAAGGGTAACACCAGAGAATGGTCAGCAGCGTTCTCTGTGCACTTTAACAACAAATTGCGATAGCCAACCCGCCTGCCAAGCGTGGCGATTAGTGCAAACCGCCCCAAACCTAATGAATAGCACACATAAAAAACGGCCCCGAGTGCCCGGCAACCCGTCTAACCTCGGCTACGGTAGCGGTCGAGGCGATGGCGTGGCAAGGGGTGCGAAGAATCCCCGGAGGATCCGCTGGTTACGAGACGCAGGGATCGGTCAATCTGGCGACGCTTGGGGGAGGCCTATGTCCAGCAGTGGACATCTTTCAGCTGATATGATGATGATGATGTTATGTTATGTCTAATTTTAAGTCTTTTTAATTCTGTCATGAAATGTTTGATTGTTGGATTTATCAAACAAATATTGTCCCAATTGTTAAAGGTATCCATTGAATTAGTTTGACCTGTGCGCAGCATAGACGATCAAAGATCCGAAGAAGAAAATGGGCTAAGAAAGATCATGGAATGTTACAAATCGAGGATCATGCAAAATTAAAAATGCCTACAGTGGCCCAGAGGCTAAAACAGCTAAAACCTCGCCTCTCGTGCGGCGTATTATTTTTAACCGACTTTCCAAAAACGAGGAGGTTCTATGTTCGACTTTATGTTTGTTTCACCGTCAATTGTGGATCGGTCCTGAAAATTAAATCTTGTTTAAAAATAGTACATTACGGCAGAATCCAATTAAGCCTTCTTGGCCAAGTATGAGTTAACGCCGGACCGAACCACAGGTAAGGTCCGGTTATATACGAGGCCAGGATGGCTTTCTTACTGGTTGAGGCTTGTATAACGCTTTTCTCAAAAATGAAAGAAAGTTTAACAACAAATTCATTTAATTAATATTGAAGATTACATTCATATTAGGGCAATTACTGATAGATATTGTGATCGATTTACCGGGGGCATTTATATTTGTTTGTTGTAAATCTTGATTATTTTTTCTTAGTAGATCTGAAGAGGATGACCTACTGTTTAGAGATGGGTGTTTTCGGTTTTTTGCACAAACGGTTATATAACAGATATACAGTTTTCATATCGATATCGAAAACGGTTTTCAGATATCGATATCATTTAGTACAGTTTGCATAAGTTAAAATGTTATTTAGATGAGCAAACTAACAACGGGTTTTGGGAGGGTAGACGGACGGTGCCGACAACAACCTAAGCTCCTAAATTGATAATTGTTTATAAATGTTTTATTCGTGTTTACTGTCTGAAAACTAACGCAATAGTTAAAGTGATTTACAGTAACGCTGTGAAAGTGTTCGCAAATAATTGTAAAAGTGAATACTGATGATAAACATTAAAACGATACTTCCAGTGTATATTCGCCGCCATTCGAATAAAAGTGCGTAGTTACAAAGTCTAACAAGTGACTAATTTGTATAACTAGACGTGAAACCAGCAAAGAGCAGTAAGTAAAATATTTCCAAAACTTACTATAAGAACTGTGACCCTGACATAAGACATCCTGCGCATTGCCCTTTGAGGTGAATCACCAGGCAACACATACCAACATCGTGTCACTTGAGTATCGCTCCACCAAAGCAATTCTACCCTACACCACAAAAATGAATTGCGCGAGCTGTAAACAACAAATAGCTCGAGGAGAACTACTCAAATGCACCACTTGCCACCTACTGTACCACTACCGATGCATGAACATGACTTCATCCAACTATGTAGAAAATAAGTGTAAAATTACTAATTCTTGGCACTGCCCATCGTGCAAAAACACAACAAGACAGATTCGAACTGACGCCACACCTGTTAGGAGACAATTGCCAGCGACACTTGACGACACGATAATGTCCGTTGACGACCAAATACAAGACGACCAAAGCATACTGGGAAATACCGAAGATTATGACTCATCCCCGACTTTTATTGACAATCCTACAATTACTTCACCGACCCCATTGACTCCAGAAACAATTACGTTAAGAAAAATTAGTGAACTACTCGACACAAAATTAGAATTACAACAGTAGTCAATCTTATCAAAAATTAGAAATACAGTCCAATTAGAAATTAATAAAGCTGTATCAAAACTTCAGCAAGAAATAAGTATAAGAACCGAACAGATTTCGCAGGAACAAACGAAAATAAATACCAGCATTACCCACATTAAGGAAAAGATACTAAAACTTGACTTAGAAAACGAAAAACTTACAACTGATATAGCCGAGCTACAGAAAAAAAGCATGCATGTGAACGCGAATGATATAATTATGAACGACACTTCCAAACTAATAGTTATCCATGGCCTAAACGAATATTACAACGAAACTGAAAAAGACTTAGAAGATAGGGTAATATACGCGTTTCAAGATACATTAAATGTTGACCTCACTGGGTACATCGAAGAGATTAATCGTATTGGACGAAACGGACATAAACGACCACTGAGGGTAGAACTGATCAGTAAAAGAATGACCAAATATATACTGGAAAACACGGGATTTTTGAAAAATTTAGGCTTATGTGTATCAGAATTCCTTGATAAAGACATCTTACATAAAAGAAAGAAACAAAGAGAAGAAAGGTCTGTCCTACATCAAACCACAAAAGCTTGCACTAAAGTTGACTATAACGCTAGGACATCTCAAATACAGAAACATGACGACGTGAACATAACGGGATCTACGAGTACCAATAATAACCTGACTCAAGACATCACAAATAAAAATAGACACAACCGTACTTTTCGAAACTTCAGGCCAAAATTTTTAAATTATGTTCCAAAACATCCACAGTATTTTTAACAAACAACATCTTTTGGAGGCTTTCATCAACGATAAACCCATTTACAACGCAATATGCATGTGCGAGACATGGCTAACACAGGACAAACTAAAAAATCTGCAATTTACTGGTTATAAAATTGCAGCATCGTTTTGCCGTCGCTCTCGCAGTGGCGGCGGCGTCTGTATTCTGTTAGAGGATCATTTAGACTGTATAGAATGTTATGATATTAGAGATATGTCTATCGAATATTGCATAGAAGTATGTGCATGTAAGCTCCTAAAGCAAAACCTATTAATAGTTGTAATTTACTGGAATAGAAGAGAGGAAGAAACTTTTGTTAGTCAATTAAAACAAATAATGCATTGTATAAATAAAAAATATAAAAAATTTAACGTCGTAATAGGAGGAGATCTTAATATAAATATTTTAGAAAACAACTTAAAAACTAACCAGCTTATTAATCTTATGTTAGAGTATAAATTTGAACAACACATAAAAAAACCTACGCGTATCTCACAAACCACGTCAACATGTTTAGATCTTATATTCACGAACTTTAACGGAAATAATATGTATACAACCGTAGAAGAGTTAGGTTTTTCCGACCACAGTGGAACAATCATACATATGTTGCAAAAACAACACACTAAACAATCAATTTGGTTCGTAAATAAACGAATATTTAACAACAGTAACATACAAAAATTCAAATCCAAACTAAATATACAAAACTGGAACAATATAATACTGCCGAATCAAAATGTAGATGAGAACTACCAGTCTTTCCAAAACACACTGATAAATATTTTAGGCGAATGTATCCCTTCACGCAGACTTAAATTAAAAATAAAACATAATAATTATTGGCTAACCGTTGGAATAAAACAATCCTGTAAAAGTAAAAGACAATTAAAAATTCTAACCCTAAAAATAAACAATCCAGTGCTTACGAAATACTATAAAACTTATGAAAAAATCCTCAAAAAGACTGTAACAACGGCAAAAAAAATATATTACATAAATAAAATCAACCAATAAAGTTAAAACTATGTGGGATATCGTAAAGGAACGGACTTATAAAAACACTAAAATTAATAAAAATAACATAAAAATACAAACGACGACGAACCTAGTGAGTGAGCCTAAACAAGTAGCTAACATATTTAACAATTTCTTCGCATCCATTGGGGAAAATACCAGCCAAACACCCGGCTTCCAACCGAGAGTAGCCTCAGTGCTTAACCCCACTGAAAATACCATGTTTCTAAGCCCAGTCGATGGATATGAAGTAAACCATATCTTAAAAAACTTAAAAAATAAAAATAGTCACGGCATAGACGAACTCCCACCAACTCTTTTCAGACAGTGCGCTGACGAACTAACCTTACCATTTTACAAATTAATTAATCAATCGTTCGAAGAAGGCATTTTTCCCAATTTACTAAAAAAAGCTTTAATTAAACCGATCCATAAAAAAAATGCTAAAACAGACCCAAATAATTATAGGCCAATCGCCCTTCTGCCCACAGCATCTAAAGTCTTTGAAAGAGCAATGTGCGATCGTGTATCGTGTAAACGGTTTTCGGAAAAATAGATCTACTACATTAGCGGTCTATAAATATATACAAGAAGCTTTAAATATTTTAAATAACAAACAGTACGCAATAGGAATACTACTTGATATGTCTAAGGCCTACGACAAAGTGCAATTTAAAATACTATTAAATAAGCTATACGGAATAGGAGTACGTGGGAAAGCCCACGACTGGTTTGCTTCATATTTACAGGGCAGAGAGCAATTTGTTGAGGTAGAATATTATAATAAGGAAACAAAAGAAATACAGCAGATAAGATCCGATGTCAGACCGATACACGCTTCTATTCCCCAGGGAAGTGTAGTAGGCTGCCTCTTATTCCTTATATACATAAACGACCTACCTAAAATCATAGACGGGCCCTGTGTACTGTTTGCAGATGATATTTCTATCCTCACCTCATGCCAAACAAATGCTAATTTAAATGACCAACTTACTAATATTCTTAATACAATAATTAACTGGATGAGCGAGCATAATCTCGAAATCAACTTCACCAAAACCAAATTAATTACTTTTCACCCTCGACAAAAAAATCAAATCAATTTAAACTTTATATATAACCAACAAAAAATTGAAGTAGTTAATGATTTCAATCTCCTAGGTTTGACAATAGACACACATATAAACTGGAAAACCCACATACAGAAAGTTAAATCAAAAATTTCAAAGTTTTCGTATGAAAAAAAAACGACCAACCTACAAACCGCACTAGTGACATACTACGCGTATGCCCACGCTTGGTTAAGCTATGGCGTAATCTTATTAGACCGATAGCGCTGGCCAATTTTGATGTCATAAGTTTAAAAAATTCTAAAGTTTCTGATTTTTTGCCTACGGATAAAGTCGTACCTATGTAGCTTATTATTGCGTTTTGTGTCACATCTGTTACTTGCATTTTCAGTAATTCGATAATTTGTGGTTGATTATTTTTATTCAAATCAAAACTGGCAAAAAAAAAATAAAGTTTAAAATAATTATGGTATCATATCTAGGATAGCCTGTGGAGTGTGCAAACCCAATTTGTGTCATATTTGCCCAGTGCAAACTGAAATAGGGTTAGTATGTAAAAACAGTGCGAAAAAAAAATTCAAGTTTATGAAATAACTATTTCCCTTCTCAGATCACTTATATATGCCTATTATTTAAATTTGTGCCAAATTAGGGCACGCAATTTTAAGATGTTCAATTGTTTTGTTTTTCCAAGCTACAAACGCTTCAAAAAAATATTATAATTATTAGAGTTCACATAATCAATATCATAAATGCATGAAAAATCGACATTGTAAATTTGTGTCATTTTCATGCACGATAAGTATTTAAATGAATAAAACACAAAAGCAATGGTTGCGGTCGAAGCAGGCAGTCGAAGCGGGCGGACGCGGTCAGGCGGCATTACGCACGCACACAATCATGTTCGTTCGGTACGATTTCTTTTTAGATGCGAAGGCTTCCTATATAAATAACATAACTATCATATTGAGTAATTATTGACTCTTATCTCCGCCACGTAATAAACAAATGTGTAGGTAACCTATAGAGATGAAAATAATGACGTGCGAATTATGTACAAAGCGCGCGTGTCTGCATTCTCATTGCCTACGAATGTCAATTTTCAATGCTAAGAAGACGGTCAATATGGTAAATATTATATTAGATTGACCCTTCGATTCGCTTCGAATTTGAACCTGAAAGCGGTAGGTAGGCAGGTATCGGCATACCTACCTATATAGCTTTCAGATTCAAATTAGCCGTATAACAAAAAAGCGGTAGGTAGGTAGCTAGGTATCGGCGTACCTACCTACCGCTTTTTTGTTATACGGCTTCTCGATATCCCGCGCCCCGCTTCGAGTAGGCAGTGTACAGTCAGCAATACAAAATATACACGAAGCAAAAAAATCTAGATATTTTTGTTGTGTGGTGATAGTGATTAAGTTTAGTTTTATTACAGCGCGCTCCTTAAAACAGTCTGCTTTTCCGTCATCCCTTACAATGTTCGATGTTATGAACTTCAATAATCCTCTTTCTTTAACAATCACTGTATTAACGTCTAGTATGAGACCACATATCGACACCCAATATGAATAACATTGTATCTTTAGTTACACATTGGGTTACAACTTTATGTCATACTAGCTGTTGCCCGCGGCTTCACTCCCGTGGACCACCACACAGGACCCGTTATTGGGATAAAAATATAGCCTATGTCACTCAGGAATAATGTAGCTTTCTATTGGTAAAAGAATTTTGTAAATTGGTCCTGTAGTTTCGGAGCCTATTCGGTAAAAACAAACAAACAAACAAAAAATCTTTCCTCTTTATAATATTAGAGTATAGATGAAATCAGCAAGAACAGAACTTTATTTCTGCCTTTTAACCGTATTTCTGTGCCAATAAGAACTACTTTTGTAAAATAAAATAAATTCATTGTAATTAAAAATGAAAAATGTTTCTACTAAAGTATACTTGTAAATCAAGTTCCAATACACAAAAGTTTGGGTAACAACGGTTTCTTTGTGTTAAATTTATTTTAAAATGACATACAATGTAATAATACATTTTAAATTTTGGACTATTTATATTTTAATACAAGAGCGGTTGTCGCCCAGTGGTATCGGCTGCGACTTACAAGTTGTAGGTCATGGGTTCGAGCCCAGGCAGGCGCTTTACTTTGTGTAAATTATTGCATCACCACTGCTTTCAAAACGGTGAAGGAAAACATCGTGAGGAAACCGGCATGTCCTAGAACCAAAAACTCGAAGACATGTGAAATCCACCAACCCGCACTGGGTCCGCGTGGTGGATAATGGCCCATTCCCTCTCACAGAGAGGAGGCCTGTGTCCCAGCAGTGGGAACATTAATAGGCTGATGATGTGTGATGTGTTATTTTAACCATAATTGTAATTTTAAGTTACAATGTTTTTATTCTCAAATATAATCACTTACTTTAAATGTTATCATTGTTAAGAAAGATGGTGTTGACATCGAGAATAGGTTTTTAGTTCATCATTTGAATATAATCGTATCAGCATAAATGGCCTTGGAGAAAAACTAAGAGTAGTGTATATATATAGTAATGTTTTTAGACTCATTCAATATTACAGATATGTGAGAAAAGAGAATGATTAGAAAAAAATGTGAAGAAGTAATTGCAAACGATAGGCGTGGTAAGCATTAGGATAGGATACATGGTCCCCCTTTTCCGAACTTAGACTACCATTTTGTCCATTGTGCGTTTAGGCTTCCTATCTGGGAGAGGGAATAGGCCGTAATCCACCACGCGCGTCCAGTGTCGGTTGATGGATGTTACATGTCTTCGTTTTTTTTTTTACTTCTGTGTTTTGAGAGCAGTGGTGATGAAATAATTTACACAAAGTAAAGCGCGTGCCTGGTTTCGAACCCACGACCATACTTGTGAGTCACGTCTGTTACCACTGGGCCATCACTGCTATAATAATAATAATTAATCATCTACCATCGTTCTACTATCCACTGCGTGGTATGCATTGCAATGGGGGAACGTATTTTTTATATTTGATATGCTCGCGCTTGAACACTACCTCACCTGATGTTAAGCGATGACGTGGTCGAACATGAAGCACGCTTACCTAAAAGTAACCTATTCAAAAAACTCCAAAAAACTCCAACTTGTACCTATCGGGCAACACAGACTCCGGCAGGGAATGCCACTTCTTAGCTGTGCGCACAATGAAAGTATTCCCAAAACGTTTAGTGCGTATGGGTGAGATCCCCACCATCTATCGATAGCAAATCACCGTACGTCTTGTAGTCCGATGATGTAATGGGCTAGGTGGAATTAGATCATGTAATTCCATTGCACACTCCCCGAAATGCAACCGATAAAAAACCGATAAGCTAGCAACTCGGCGACGATGTTCAAGGCTCTGGAGCTTTGACTCGACCAGTGCCTCATTTACGATGAGCTTCTTGACCCATTTTTTGATAAACTTAAGTGTTAAAAGTGATGCCAAGAAGCTCAAAATGGTCCATTAACGCAACGTTTACACTTCCGAGGGAAGGAGCCGAGTGGAATTGGCTCATTTTAGCGGAAAAAAAGACATGCCTGGGTTTTAGCGGCATAAACCTGACCAAATTGGCATCGCCCCATTTGGAGACTGCCTTCAAGGATAAACTGAAACGCTCCACCATACCATCACAAAGGACAAGGATAGACAAGTACCTCTCAGCAACAGTGCTGTCGTCTGCATACCCAAGTTTTTAGCAGATCATTCATGTGCAGCTAAAATAAAGTTGCTGAGAGTACCAACCCTTGAGGGATCCATTCATATCCAATTGGTCCGACGAGCAGCCATCGATAACCATTCGAATGGATCGATCCCTCAAGAAATCTGCAATCCAATCACACATACTATTACCAGGCAGACCGGATGAAGGAAGCTTACTAATAAGGCTTCCGTGCCAGACCCTATCGAAAGCTTTCGAGTTGTCGAGAGAGACGGCAAGCGCCTCCCCTTGCCTCTCGATGGCCTTACTCAAGATGTAAATTTAGAAGATCCCCTGTAGAACGATATCGGCGGCAGCCGTATTTAGCTTCTAGGTATGCCAGCACACGTAGAGATGGGTCTGTAATTGGTCGGGTTAGATGGACTGTCCTTCTGGGACACGGGCTGTACGTTAGCTTACTTCCAAGCATTCGGCACTTTTCCAGTTTCATACGAAAGGCGAAACAGACGAGTCAAGATCGAAGATAGTTCGGGCGCACAAGTTTTAAGGACAAGTGCTAGTATCCCGTCCGGTCCACTAGCTTTGTTTAAGTCGAGGTTGCAGAGTACGAACCCTACGAACTTCAAATAGAGAGGCAAATAAGTTTGCCTTCTCCTCAGCGAAGTGGGCTAGCGACTCGTCGATAGTTTTAGCAGTGGTCGTAGTGAGGGATGGTAGAAGTTCGACTCAACCGACTTACCCAGGAACCAAAACGCTTTACTACCTGCTAGGTAAGAAGCTAGTTATGTCCCTATTCGGCCAATGTGGCCGAACCGAGCCCCTCGCAACTCCTTCTTGCAGGACTTGGCAGCGCTGTTGAAGGCCTTCTTTTCTAACTTACGTGACTCGCACTAACCGTTCGAGCGTCGATCCATGCCAAATAAGCCTCATGTTTAAGCGCGTCTGCGTGGCCGGCCTTTGCTAGACATTGGTAAGTCAGAGAACGGAATGTAGTACTTAATTCTCCAACGCAACACATCAGTCACGGCGTCCGCGCAAGATGAGGGATCAGCATGCGAAGAAAGATCGTATCCCATCCCAATCTGCCAACTTATACCTACAAACCCGCCGTGTGCCTCTTGGGCGAAGAGTAGACGGACACAGACTTTACCAGACAGCGGTCGGAACTACCCAAAGTGAAGTTATCGACATAGAGTACCTATCGGTCTGGATCGGTTTTCAGCAGAAGTTCCAAGCAATTGGCCGTGTGCGAATCAACATCCCCCGTTGCCGTTGCCCCCTGAACCAGATGGCTGATTAGCGCTAACGAAAGCTTACGCATCTCTCCTCCAGCATGATCAATGCACTGGTATGGGAAGAGCCACTCCTGGTGGTGAGCATTAAAGTCCCCCCGTGTCACTAATTAGCCGTAAGGGTACCGCTGCTGTGCCACATCAGCCGCTTCAATGAATATTAATTGAATTACAATAATTATTAAAAAACGAGTTTTATTAGCTCTTCCATAGTACTTCCTGTACTATGGAACCTGTCTTTTTATCCGAAGTTAACATTGACACACATTGTAATTGATGCTTACAATAATATTTATCAAAGATGTTGTATGTATAATTTTGAATCGTACAATAAGATACAATAATATTCACAGAAAAAATCTTTCAAAAGTTTTCATGACCCCATTGTAACGGTAGTTACAATGCTATATTAAAAATGCTTAAAATCTGTACATCGTAACATTGCAAAAATCATACTTGGAGTGATTTTAACAAAACTGAAAGAGCAATTAAAATTAGTAACATGAAACCTACAATTGTACAAAACAACTTATGCCTGCAGCTGAAAATAAATAATAAACAATGCAAAAAAAATGCTGTGTTGAAAACCATGCCTTAATGAGTTACAATACCTGCATTTAAGTCTTTCACAGCTTCATAACTAACTTGCGCAAAATACTTAAATCAGAGTTAGTTGCTGACACTAGGTTATATTGACAGTTTGATATACAATATTGTCAATTGAACCTCGTGTTAGCAATTCTGAAAGTTTTTCGTGCAAGTGGGCCTTAATCAATCGAATACATCATAAAAAACGCACGCACTTCTTTGTTGCAACTTACAAAATACCGAATGTAAAAAAAGAAACGCGCCGCGCGTCTGGCTGGCTGGCACCCGCCCGCCGCCCGCGCCCGCGCCCGCGCTTTTACACGCGCTCGCCCTTCGTGCGAAGAAGTCTAGTTTTTTTTTTTAAATAATATGATATCGTGGATAAAAATGACACAAATTATGAATAGTGTTTTGTTATACCATAATAATCAAAAGTACGTAAACTCTAATAACTTGCATTTTCTTTTGTGGATATTACAAGTTGTTGTAGTAAAAAAATTAAATATCTATAAAAGCCGTGTATGAATTCGACACAAAATATTTTAAACAACAGATATCAGTACTGAAAAACGCGTAACACCTATTTTACCTATTATAATATTCTTTTAGAACTAGTTGGGCTACGTGTTAGGTACTGGTTAAGTATTAGAATTCCCGTGGACAGAGATGACACAAAATGCTTATGTACATCAGTTACTACTTCGTTATTATCATGAAAGTAAAATTTTCATCTCTAATTTTCTTTTCGTCCAATACTGGTCGAAAAGACAAATACCTAAATTTCTACCTATGCAAATACCTAGGATGACACAAACTTAGGTATTAGGTTGGGCAAATGGTCCAGAAACTATATGCAAAACACAAACAACTTTAATATTTTTGAAACCTCAAAACCTAGCGCTATCGGTCTATATGGGGAAATAGCACGGACGCCCCCAGTCTATCTATCCTACAAAAAAAGCTGATACGAATAATTACCAATATAGAACAAACAGATAGCTGCAAACCTTATTTCCAGAAACACAAAATCCTTACCTTGGTTAATATTTATATTTTAGAATTATGTAAACTAGTTCGCAAATACCCAGAGTCTTACAACACACGTGATGACATGCAGACGAACTATTAATTGCGCTACAAAAACAGAATAGATCTACCCTCCTCCCGCCTAAAATTGCACTCTTCTAGTCCGTATTCTATGTCGATAAAAATATACAACAAATTACCGGAAAACATAAAACAAGTAAATAAAACCAATCTATTTATAAATAAATTAAAACAATTCTTAATTAATAAAAGTTATTACACCATTGACGAATATCTGTCGGATAATTCAATAAAAGATAAGACTAGTAAATAACATTAATAATAACAAATTGACTCAAAATATAATATGGACTTATTTTGAGTATTAATTTTATTAAACATATAGACAACTATTAGCTTGATAAGTACAATTACATAAATTAATAATTAATTGACTCAGAATTATAATATATTATATGGACATTTAAATATTAATTTTATTAAAAATAAAGATTGCTGTTAACCCGATAAGGAAAATGACATTAATTTATTAATTGACGCACAATATAGTATGGACCTTTTAAGTATTAATTTGAATAAATATAATCTATGAATGTCAAATAAACTAATTGTAATAAATACAAAAATGTAATCGAATAAACAAATAAGTAAAAATAATACATAATTTAACATACACACAGAATGACACATACATATTAGTATATTTAACCCATACTTGAATGTTAATTATATAGGAAAATTATTAAGCGTTATTCCTCTCTCCTAGACACCGCCTGTATCTAGAATGTTGCTGTGCCCGACAGGGACCATAATTGTTTCTGTAACTTATATTTACCACCTGTATGTACATTATGGATTAACTTAATTTGAATTTGAATTTGTTGAAAATGAAAAAAAAATGGAAAAACAACGAACGCGAAATAATACTTAGAAAGAGAGGTAGCGGATATGGTTCCTATTGATTGTGAAGTTTGCGTTTTGTTCGTAGTTCGTACGTTTCCGCATTGTTACGGTTTTAAGTTTTGACTTATTCGTTCTCGCACGCTAGTAAGGTTTTAATTAGATACAGTTTTTGTAAAATCGGTTATTTTGATATAGATATCGATATGATATGATATTTAACACATGTCCGATATGAGTTACGTTTTGATATATCGGACCAATCCCTACTACTGTCCAGTAAGTTAATTACATACTTACTTACTGGACAGTAGGAGATTCCAAATTTAAAATTTCGCTTCTTACTGGACAGTTTTGAATAAGTCTCCGGTAGAGTTCACTTTCTGGATACTTTTTAGAGATGTTATGACAACATTACTTACCATTTTTGAGAAAACATTTATACAAAAAAAACTTTTTGCAAAAAAATACTACCGACTTCCAAATAAAAAACTACAAAGTGAAAAATAACTTTATTTTTGGAAGTCGGTGTCTTTCGTAGATACCAATTTTTTGCGTTATGGACACCGACTTCCAAAAATAAAGTTATTTTTCACTTTGTAGTTTTTTATTTGGAAGTCGGTAGTATTTTTTTGCAAAAAGTATTTTATTTTTCAATTTTTAGTTGTACCTAAACCTAACCAACCTATAACGCCAGAATAGATTACCCGAATATCATGAAACTTGAACAAAACCGATCAAATGAGAGATCTGCTTACCCCTTACGTACTGGCGTGATGTTATGTTATGAAATGGTATAAACAATAAACAGACATGCGATTGCAGCAATCCTGAAAGATTTGCCGACATTTATTGAAGAGTTCTGTTGTATATCTCCGAAGTTCATCATCATATCTTCACCAAATTAAAATGGGACCAATTTCGAAATATCTTCTTTCAAACAAAAAAATAATTTTCAAAATCGGTCCACAATTGACGGAGATATCGGTGAACATACACAAAAAAAAAACTTACATAATGTCATAGAACCTCCTCCTTTTTGGTAAGTCGGTTAAAAAGAATACAACCGACTTCCATTAAAAACAATAGAAAGTGAAAAATAACTTCAATTTCGGAAGTCAGTGTCAAAAAACTGAGAAACAAAAACAGGAACACCGACTTCCGAAATTGAAGTTACTTTTACCAAACTGCCGAAGGAGGTTAATGTGTTTATCAGTCTATGTATGTAGTATGTATGTTTGTTCATAAGTGGCCTTCTAGAGACCAAATGCGTTGGCCAATTTTGATGGTTCTTACGTCAATCGATTCCTCTTAACCCTGCGAGTGTTACTGGCTACATTAAAATTATAAAATAGGAAAATTGCGGCTTTTGGGCGCCATATTGTGGAGGACCAAATGTTTTTTTCTTCCCTGCCCATCTTGTGGGGTATCAAAATAAAGGGTGTTAAGAGGCATTTTCAAAATTATATAGCACTTATATGTCAAAATGTATCTAATTCGAAAAAAAAAACAAAAAGATTATAAATAAAAAAAAGTTATATCATAAAACGACTGCTTGAAAAGCGAACTAAAAGACGTAAACAAGGAGAAAATCAAGCTGTGCAATCGGAGCATACGTCTGGTTTTGGTCAGTCAGCTCGCGAATATATTGTATCCTCCGACTTTAGTTCGCTTTTCAAGCAGTCGGGTTTTTTTTTCACTTTGTAGTGTTTTTATTTGGGTTTCGGTTGTATTTTTTTTGATAAAAAGTTTTTATAGTTAAAATACTACAATTATTACTTATTATTATATTACACTGGCGCTTGGGAAAATTGTCGTGAGAGAATAATAACGTTTGTATGAGTAGGTCGTGCTGACGTCACAGATTCGAAGAAAACACTTGTGAACTTGCTGGTATTTATTTTAGTAGGCAAAGTTACAGACTGTTAACACTATTTATATAGTATAGGACGTAGTACACACAACCAAGTCCGCTTGGACGAAGGCGGGGTACTTAGTCCTCTAATCCAAAAAGACCAGCTGACAGGGATGTCCTGCGTGACCCTTTCCAACTAGGACGAGGATCCGCTGATGCACCGTTCTGCTAGCTGGGATTTGTATTGACGAACGACGATGCTCTGTCGTAGTCATTCTTTGGGAGTAAATCTTAACACCGCGATTCAGAATGCCAACACCAATAAAAAGTGACATCTAGTGGTCATTACTGCGAACCACTATTTGTAATATGTTATACTAGTAATACATATTATATAGTAATGAGGTGTGTTACAATCTCCCCCTCAGTCCTCAAAGACGTCTCGGCGTGAAGGACTGAATGATAGGGCGTTATTGTTTCTTAGGACGTCCGCGTCCTCTCTTGTCTCCAGGTAAAGGCTTGTCGACAACAATCTTCTTTCTGGGGCGTCCTCTTCTTCGAAGTGGTTGCACGGGTTCTGGAACAGTTTCATGGCTTTCGACTCTGTATGGGGTCAAAGCGGATGCATGATAAAGTCCGATTGAGTTAGTAGGATCACTGGGGAACGCTACATTAAAAGAGGCGGGTCCATGTTTATTAATGATGACATAGGGTCCATCTCTCCGAGGCGCAAATTTTGCGGTGACACCCTGAGCTCCCTTGCTAATGGGATGTAGGTTGACAAGTACCAAGTCTCCTTGTTGATACTGTAAATGTTTACGTCTATGCTTATCGACGTATGCTTTACGTGACTCCTCCTTCATTTCTTGCACTTCTCTTGCCTTGATTAAGGTCTCCGCTAGTTGCACAAGTTCCTGAGCTCTCTTGCTAATAGGATGCTCATCTTCCTTCTCTGCCTGGACCAGAACTGCTCCAAGTGCGTAGCTACCGGCATCGGTCTTGAGGGTATAGTGCTTTGTTTCGTCTGCCTGTCGCAACATTGTCGTGGTAGTTAAACGAGTTATCTGTGTAGAATAGACATCTCTGCTTTCCTACTAACACTTGTTGTTGTTATTCGTCCGAAACGTGTGACGTACTTTGGGTCGTCTTCTTGCTTCACATTGGTCGCAAGTTTGTAGGGGTTTTGTAGTCTTGCCCCACGTTGGGCGCCAGATTGTAGGTGTTGGTCGTGCTGACGTCACTGGTCCGAAGGAAACACTTGAGAACTTGTTGGTATTTATTTTAGTAGGCAAAGTTACAGACTGTTAACACTATTTATACAGTATAGGACGTAGTACACACAACCAAGTCCGCTTGGACGAAGGCGGGGTACTTAGTCCTCTAATCCAAAAAGACCAGCTGACAGGGATGTCCTGCGTGACCCTTTCCAACTAGGACGAGGATCCGCTGATGCACCGTTCTGCTAGCTGGGATTTGTATTGACGAACTTTTGTGAGATGATCGCTACGTCCCCGTTAGGAGACGTGGCGGGCGGATCTTAGGCTATGCCTTTACTCCGCGGTGTCGTTGCGTGCCCGTTACAACGGGCACGAGTCAATTATGTTTGCCATTCTTGGCTTTGGTAGGTGACAGGCGTGTATACACTGCCTGTCAAGGTGTAGATGCGTAGTGTCAGTGGGAGCGCCTCGACGCTGCCTCGCAGCGTCGTTTATTGACGAACTACTATTGGGATGATCGCTACGTCCCCGCCAAGGGACGTGGCGGGCGGGTTGTAGGCTCTGCCTGCATCCCGCAGTTTCTTTGCGTGCTCGTTACAACGAGCAAAATCAATTATATGTGCCATCTTGGCGATGGCAGATGGCAGGAGTGAGTACACTGCCTGCCAGTGTGTAGTTGCTTGGTGTCAATGGGAGCGCCTCGACGCTGTCACACAGCGTCGTTTTTCACGATACCTACGCGGCACATTCTCGGGCGGTGAGTCTATAAGCGAACTTATCGAGGCCGCCCGAGAAATAGCCAGCGGTAGGTATCGACTATGTTGGCGCGCCCATCTGAGAATGTAAGGTCCCCGCCTGACACGCTTCCAGAGCTAGCCGGTTACGCCCCAGGCTAAGGGACCGTTGCGAGTGTTTGAGCGGTATTGTGTTGTGTAACACCGCTCATGTTTATAACAATGTAAGGACCGCACGCGTCTTACACTTGTTATGTGAGTTGTATGTGTGTGGAGTCGTGGATGTGTGGTTTACAGTGCACATAATGCCTATGTTAACTTAGAACATTATTGTAGTGTATAAGCTATGTTCTAAGTATGCATATACCTATATACCTATGTTACTCGTGTATTCAAATACCAATTATTACTAATAAAGAGTTCAGTTATTGATTGGCAGTCAGAGCGTTTGATTCTCCTCTAATACCCAACCTTACATGGCGACCCTGCCATGTTTGGAGATGGGGTGTCGGGTCGCAATGCAGGCGCACGGTGTGTGGTACAGATTTTCGTTCTAAGTGGACGTTGCGTTATTGAACTTGTTCGAGAATAATCAAAAACTTAAACAATGTGCAATTCTAACACTCCAAAACGAGAAGAAGTGATAATAAACCAAAATGGCATTGGATCATCAAATGTGGCTAGTACCGACCAGCTACAATTTCATCTTTCTGCAATAAGCATTGTGATGATGATAATTTTGGGTTTGTTGCTGATATTGGCAGCCTATTTTCTGTACAAATGCTATAAGAACTGTCATCGTACGTGGATTAATGACCAAATACTTCGTCAAACTTTGAGAAATTCGTTTACTCGGCGTGGTCAAAGAGGAACTGGAGAAGAAAATAGATGTTCGGCGTGTGCAACGCGATTTTCGGCGTTCAATTCCAGGTGTACGTCGTGTTCAAACAGCCCTGGGCCAAAGCCTAACCAAGCCTTCACGTCCTAAAGAAAATGTTGTGCCGTATGTGTGATATCGTAAGGATAACGTAAAAGTTATGTATAGTGAAGTGTCAAGAGTGCGTTTTGTGCGTTAAAGTGAACTAAAACCGATGAAAATGCGTTGGACTATGGTAACTGAATATATATAACCTTTTATTAGTTGTTAAGTATGCTAGTTATTTCTTTTTAATTAAATATGTCAGATTATGGCTCATGAGCTCAATGATATATATGAAAAATTGAGAAAAATTAAAGAAAATTTATATAAATTGAGCATTGAAAGGAGGACGCCAGAGCGTTTGAAAGAAAAGCTGAATGAGGCAACTATTGTGTATAATAGTTATTCTGTTTTACTTCTAAGGATTAGAAAACAAATAGATGATAAGATATTTAGTGGTGAAAGTTTGACATTAATTAAATCGCATTGTGATAAAATTGCAGAGTTATATTCTCAAATACAAGAGTTTTGTAATAAGTTGCATATACGTGAAACTGATAAGAGTAGTTGTGAACTATTTGGCTCAACATCGAATCTCGAATCCAAAATGGAGTTTAATTTAAAAGTAGCCCTGAGTTTGTTACCAGTTATGAATAATGAGGAATTGACGACGCGTCAATTAATTGATGGTATCGATTACTATAGCTCTACTTTAAAAACCGAACAGTGTAAATTAAGTTTAGTTAACTTTGTCTTAAAGAGTCGTCTCTCTCAACAAGCAAAATTGAGACTGAATTCTGATTATCCATCCATTGATGCATTACTAACTGATATGCGTACGATTCTTTTGCCTAAAAAAAGTACCGTCGCCTTGCAAAGTAAACTTCAAACTTTGCGACAAGATCAAAGGTCGATTAATGATTATGGTAAGGAGTTGAGTGAGCTATTTATGGATTTATCTATAGCGCAAGCCGAAGGCAAAACGGAAAATCTAAAGATTTTACAACCTTTAAATGAAAAACAAGCCATTAAACGTTTTGCCGAAGGATTACGCAATAGGCGACTTAGTACTATAATAGCTGCACAAAAATTTGAAACCTTAAAAGACGCGGTGCAAGCAGCTATAGATGAAGAGACCATTGCAATACCGTCTCAGTCTGAAAATATTTTAACTTTTAATAGGAACCGAAATAATTATTTTCAAGGTAAGCATAATCGAGGTTTTTCTGGAGCCACCCGCCAGTTTCGAGGTGCCTCCACATATAACAATTTCAGCAGGCCTACCGTCCATCGTGGTGCGACTTCCTACCGAGCCCGTGGTCGTCCGTTCCAGAACTATAGTCGAGGTCAGCCTAAACAGAACCGAGGTACGTACTATAATTCTTATAAAAGGTACAACAACTCTAGAGGTCATCAACGGAACGTGCAACGTTGTGATGCAAATATACACGTTCTAAACGATGATGAGCCCACAAAAACTAATTTAACCGGAGAGCAGAGCAAGTTTTTTCGTGAATAATGGGTTTGTATTTGCAAGTAATAGTAATTGTTGCATAGAATTATACGTAGATAAGTGTAACTACTTATTTTTAATTGACACCGGCGCTTCAATTAGTGCCATTAAATATAAACATGTGATTGAATTAAACATACCGATCCATAAAGAGAGCATTAAGATAAGCGGAATCGGTGGTACAATAGAAGCAATCGGATATGTTTATTTAACTATGAGCGATTGTAATAACAGAGGTAATTTATTTGATCATAAGTTTTATGTTTTTAATTCTTTGCCGTGTATGGCACATGCTATATTAGGACAGGATTTTCTAACGAAATTCAACGCTATATTAAATATTAGTTGTAGAACTTTGACATTAAATAATAATATCACAAATGAAAAAGTAACATTGACTTTAAAATCAAATAACTCAAGGTTTTCTTATAATTTAACTTTGCCGCCAAGGTCCGAATCAATTCATTACATACCTTCTAACATTACAGAAGAGTGTCTTGTTTGTTCGTCTGAATTACGATCAGGAAAATAATACTATCATATTATTTTATTTTTTTCCTTTCGTGGAAGGTGTAGTGTATAAGCTATGTTCTAAGTATGCATATACCTATATACCTATGTTACTCGTGTATTCAAATACCAATTATTACTAATAAAGAGTTCAGTTATTGATTGGCAGTCAGAGCGTTTGATTCTCCTCTAATACCCAACCTTACATTATGTACACTGCATATGTATATAACAGTGGAGTATTATTGTATGAACCAGGCGCGTGTAGTAATGTGCGGCTCGCTCAAGCGTCAGTCCGGTAATGGGGCTGCGGGGGGGGGGAGCATGGGCGGGGCCTATGTGTTACACAGGTCGCGCGGGAGGCGGCGGGCGTCCGGCGGGCGCGCGTGCCATGGCGCTATCTGCTGGATATGCGGGTGGGCAGAGGCGTAGGCGCGCGCTAACATGTTGGTTGAGAGGCGGGTGCAAAAGCTATCCAGGCTCTCAAACCCCAGATCTCTGGCAAAGATATCATTCCTCACGTAGCGAGGTGCATCCGTTATCCGCCGCAACGTCTGGTTTTGTTGCGTGCGGATACGTTTCTTATTGGTCTCGCTAGTGAGGACATACCATGCAGGAGCGGCATATGTGATTACTGGCCGTATATACGACTTATATACGCCCAGTTTGGCGCGTAGTGGGAGTCGGGACGAGAGCACTGGCTTGAGCATGGCGCGCGCCACTCTTGCCTTAGCGACGACCTGTTTAACATGGGCACCCATGTTGAGTCTCTGATCGATGGTTACCCCCAGGTATTTCGCCCGGGGGGTCCACTCGACGTCTTCCCCCAGCAGCCTGAGGGGTGGTGGGAGGTGGGCACACCCGACTACGTCACGACGCCTGTGTCTTACCCACGTTCACCGATAACCGCCATTTCGACAGCCATTCGGGAAGCAGCTCTAACACGTGCTGCATTTTGACGGCCGCGTGCCGCGCGTTAGCATATGCGCGAGGTGCATATGTACGCGGCGTCGTCGGCATACAGCGCGAGTGAGGCTTCTTGCGTTGTGGGGATGTCATCGGTGTAACATGAGTAGCACAGTGGCGAGACACATCCACCCTGTGGTACACCTGCCGCTATGGGCCGGGCGCTGGATAGCGCACCGTCAACCACCACCCTGAAAGTCCTGTTTGCCAGGAAGGATTGGACCACTTTTACTACGCGACGGGGCGCGTCAGACTTTGACATTTTGTAGATTAGACCCTCGTGCCAGACGCGGTCGAATGCTTTTCCATATCCAGGAATACTGCGACTGCGTGCTCCTTTTTGTTCAGCGCTGCTGTAAGTAGGTGCAGTACCCTGGATAGCTGGAGCGTCGTTGAGTGTTTCGAGCGGAACCCAAACTGCTCTGGCCTGGGAGTAAGATGCGGTGTGAGATGTCGCAGCAGGAGTGCTTCGAACACCTTGGAGATTGTTGACAGAAGCGTGATGGGCCGATAGCTCTCGGGCTTCAGCACGTTTTTATTTGCCTTGGGCAGCATAATGACGCGCCCCTCCTTCCAGCATGTGGGAAAGGATCCAGTGCGCAGTATCCCCGTAAACAGGCGCGCCAACGCTGCTATCATTCGGTAGGGCAGGTGGCGCAGCGCTGTGTTGGTGATACCGTCGGCACCAGGCGCCTTCCTCAGCTTGGTACGGAGGATGGCGCGTCTGACTGCGTTAGGCGAAAAGTAAATCGGGGCTTCGTCGAGAGCTATCGGTGCAGCTATTGAACAACCAGTTCACAACCACTTGACACCACACACTAGGATGTCACAGACACTGCAGCACACAAACTTGTAACTTGGTAAATAAAACAATCCTTACTTCTTCATGACTGTATTCGAAACTCAACTAGACTAATTTAACCTACGACCCTACCTAATCGTCGGAGAATCTTAACACCGCGATGCAGAATTCGAGCAAAACCAAACACCGCCATCTATCGGCAAAACGAAAAACTACTTGCTCAAACATTCCGCCCACCATGGACAAATATTGAAATTTGGCCTTACATTACATTAAATCTATTGTTCCGCCCACCCTGGAAACATGCACTTAACAGTTAGTGTGTTTTTTAACAAAACTTACAAACGGAACTTACTAACAAAACTTAAAACTACTTAAACTAATTACATACAAAACTTGGATCAGTTATAGTGATGTGGACATAACAGGTAAGATACAATTCTTAGAAATAGACCTTTTAATTTGAGTAGTTTTTGTGCGTAAAGACACAACTCGTGTAATACCATCTGCTCCGGGATGTTTAGCAACCACACGACCAAGCAGCCATTTAGAGGGAGGTAAATCATCCTCTTTAACTAAAACTAAATCACCAATACTTGGTTCCGGCGTTTGTTGATTCCATTTATACCGGTTTAAAAACATAGATAAATATTCCTGCGACCAGCGTCGCCAAAAATTTTGCATCATCTTTTGCGTCAATTGCCATCGACGTAAACTATTGATATTTGAAGACTCAAAATTATAATCTGGAACGGCATCTAAAGGCTCACCAACAAGGAAGTGACTCGGAGTCAACGCATCTAAACTATCTAGATCGCTATCCATCCTTGATAGTGGCCGCGAATTAAGGCAAGCCTCAATTTGTGTCAAAACGGTTGACAGTTCTTCATAGGTAAGTGTGGAGTCTCCAATTACTCGTCGAAGGTGGAACTTTATAGACTTAATTCCGGCTTCCCAAAGACCACCGAAATTGGGTGAATATGGAGGAATGAAATGCCACTTGGTACCCCGAGATGCTAAACAGTCAGCCAGCTCCTTTCTAAAATTGGCGTTCTCTGCCAAGACTAACTTATTTAGTTCCTTTGATGCGCCTAGAAAATTGGATCCATTGTCTGACCACATGTCAGAACAATAGCCTCTACGAGATACAAATCGTCTATATGCCGCCAAGAATCCCTGGGTTGTTAGGTCACTAACAACTTCGATATGGACGGCCTTTGTGGCCATACAGATAAACAAGCAAATATAGCCTTTATAGGCATGATGACCACGACCTTTGGACGTCCTGATGTTTATGGGACCCGCATAATCAACCCCTGTACATTTAAAGGGTCTAGTAGGTGTTACCCTTACAGTTGGTAGCTGCCCCATCATCTGTGTTGATATTTTCGCAGAATACCTTACACATGTAACACATTTCCGTACGTGTGATTTTACTAACTCCTTAGCACCAAGAATCCAATACTTCGACCTCAGGTACGCTAACATGAGTTGAGGCCCACCGTGCAAAGTTTTGTAATGCGAGTCTGCTACGATCAGGTTAACTAACTTTGACTTTTTTGGTAACAATATAGGATGTTTTCTAGTTTCACTTAATTCAGATTTTTGTAACCGTCCTCCTACTCTTAAGATTTTATTGTCGTCTATGAAAGGATTTAAATATTTTAAAGGTCCTTTCAATTTTACTAAGTGCCCATCCTTTGCTATCTTTTCCATATCATCAGCAAAACTATCTGCTTGACACTTCTTTATACAAACATCTAGTGCTTCTTTCAATTCTTGGGTTGATATGAACCCAGTTATTTCACCTCTATCCTTGGTCCTTTTTAGCCACATTCGTCTACAATAAGCAATCACTCGTATCAATTTAGTCATGTTTGAAAACCGGTCCCATAAGTTACTTTCCGTGCTCGAGAAATGTACCTTTATAGCTTCTAAGTCGGTCTCCATTTCTTTAGGTTTGTTAAAAACTATATCAGCCGAAAATAAAATATCTGGCCCTTGAAACCATGATGTTTGTTTCTTGAGATCTGAAGGATTAAGACCTCTAGAAGCGTAATCAGCTGGATTTGCGCTGGACCGAACATGAGACCACTGGTGTGCGTCTAGAGTGGTTAAGATCTCTGATGTTCTGTTGGCTACAAACGTTTGCCACCGATTTGGATGGCTATTGAGCCAGGCCAGCACGACAGTTGAATCAGTCCAGGCATGAATATTTTCCTTCCGTACATCTAATATTTGAGCTACCTCAACCAACAATCTACTAAGAAGAACCGCTCCACAGAGCTCTAATCTGGGAATCGATATTACTTTGATGGGTGCGACCTTTGTTTTTGCTGTTACCAAATTCACAGATATATGACCCTTGTCATCGACTGCCCGGACATAGACAACCGCTGCATATGCTAACTTAGACGCATCGCAAAATCCGTGCAGCTCAACAAGTGCATCATTACGCTTAATGTTCAACCATCGAGGTATTTGCAATTCAGATAAGTGATGCAGGTCGTTCCGGTAAGTCAGCCATTCTTTAAGAATATTGCTTGGAACCTCATCGTCCCACCCTATGCCTGCTAACCATAGCTTTTGTATTATTATTTTTGCAACTATGACACTTGGTGCTACCCATCCGAGTGGATCAAACAAACGTGATACGTCGGATATAATTATTCTTTTTGTTACAGGTTCTTTCACTGGTGGAAGTGTCACCGTATAACGAAACGTATCGCTTAATCGCTCCCAAGTAAGTCCTAGTAATTTCATTACTTCATCTAATTTAAACTTTCTTGGTTCTTCGTTATTTTCGTCATCCCGTTTGTTTATTCTTGCCAACAAATCTTCACTGTTGCTTGACCACTTTTGTAAAGAAAACCCTCCCTGTTCTACTAACCGGTTCATTGCATGATACAACTGGACACCTTCTTCAACTGTTTCGATACCAGTAAGTAAATCATCCATATAAAAATCTTCTTTCACTCTTCTAGCAGCTATAGGATATTTATCCTTCTCGTCCACAGCCACTTGCTGAAGCACCTTAACTGCCAGATATGGGGCACACGCTGTACCAAACGTAACCCTCAACAAACGATATTCATAGTTTTGGTTATCACAACCTTCTTTCCAAACAATTCTTTGAAAATCAACGTCCCTTTCGTCAACTTTGATTTGACGGTACATTTTTACAATGTCAGCAGATAAACATATTGGATGGAGTCTCCATTTTAACAAAATATGCCTCAACGTTGGCTGTAATTTAGGGCCTATCATCAAAAGATCATTTAACGATACACCGTTTTCACCTTTACAGGATGCATCAAATACTATCCTCACTTGAGTGGTATCTCTGTCTTCCCTAACAACCGCAAAATGAGGCAAGTAAATTCCCTTTCCCTTTTTTATTTCAGGAACCTTCTCCATATGTTCCAGCAGCTTGTACTCATCTAAAACTGCTTGATACTTCTCTTTCATTTGTTTATCTTTGTTTAGTCTTGTAACCAGTGACGAAAGTCTTTTTTCAGCTATCTTTCTTGAATTTCCTATTTTTGATTCTGGATCTGTGGTTTTAAATGGTAACCGCACAATATATCTTCCATCCTCATCTCTTCTGGTTGTTTCCTCAAAGTAGCGTTCGCATTGTTTTTCTTCTTCATTTAACATCTGTGCATTGTTTACAGGATCTGCCTCTAATTCCCAAAACCTTTTTAAAATGTTATTTTCCTCCATATAGGAATGCAGAACGACTACGTTAACCTGATTCTCCTGTGATTTTTCAACCATACCAGACAGAATCCACCCCAACGAAGTAGCCTGCGCTACTACCGTTCCCTGAGGTCCTTTTTCTACTCCTTGTTGAATTACTTGCCCATAGACCTCAGCACCAAGCAACATATCTATCTTGTTTGGTGAATGATACTGCGGATCTGCTAATGGTAAGTCACATACCCAATCTAAAGATACTATTTTGTTGGAGGGAATAAGCGTGGTTATTGTTTTCAGTACATAAGCGGCAACTGAAACCTTGACGTCTGGATCATGAATAGAGGTAAGCGTTACTTCTACCATAAACTTAGACAAAATATTAGTATTTCCTTCCAAACCTGAAATGTGCCCCCTTACTGGTGTCTTTTTAAGACCCAAGTACTGGACTGTTGCTTCTGTCACAAAGGAAGCTTGAGATCCTTGATCGAGCAACGCTCTGATAGTTAAGCACATACCGTTCCTAGCTGTAGCATTTACTAGTGCCGTGGCTAACAACACCTGATTATTCCTTTTTATTTTATTTGACGTGAAGAATGTAGCTACTGTGTCAGAGTTAACCGCCGATCCAGATAACGTAGCCTTCCGTACACCAGATGAGTCTGCGTGATCGTTCTGAGGTACGTTACTATTTTTAGTATGATTTGAACTGGTATCATTATTCTCTTGACCAGCGGAATGCAGCAAAGAATGATGTTTACGTTTGCAAATACGACATACCGCTGAACTCAAACACTGCTTGGCCGAATGGTTAATCCCTAAACAATTAAAACATAAACTGTTTTGTCCTACAAACTCCCGTCTAGCATTTATATCCGTTTTAACAAATTGTTTACAATGTATAATTTTATGGTCTTGCTTACAGAATCTGCATTGCATATTGGAGGTATGAAAAACCTTAGGCCTCTCCATGTATTTTCCTTTGCCTGTGTTGAATCCCGTATCCAGAAATTCCAAAGCTCGGTAACGACTAGTTATAAAATCCTTAAATTGTTCAAAAGTTGGGAAACTATCAGAAGAAGTATCGCTGGTTACCTTTAGCTCCCACTGCTTTCGGGATTCTGGATCCAACTTTAAGGAAATCACATGTACAATCAACATGTCCCAGGTACTGACATCGAGCCCAAGATTAGCTAAAGCATGTAAACAATCGATGGTGCTATCAATTAACTCTTTAAGACCTGTTGCTGATTCGCCATTTAAAGTTTTTAGACTGAGAAACCTTTTCAAAATAAAATGCGACAAATATCTTTTATTATTATACCGCTCGTTTAATAGTTGCCAACAACGTTCATAGTTGGAATCTGATATGGGTATTTGCCTTAGCAACTGTTCCGCTTCTCCTGACAAATAACCCTTTAAATATTGCATTCTTTGCACATTGTCCAAAGATTTATTATTATGAATAAGCGACACATATAAATCTCGAAAGGTAACCCACTCTGTATACTTGCCAGAAAAAACTGGAATTACAATTTTAGGTAATTTAACTTGACATTGTTTAAAATTACTTAATCCATCTTTAGGATCTTCTTTGGAACTTGCCTCTTTAACGCCAAATGATTCCAGAATAGTTTCTAACTCTATTTTATACTGAATGTATTCTTCTTCAGCTACATAATAAATACCTTTCTTAACGTATGTACTTTGGTTTAAGTTATCTGGTTCATATGCCTCGTACAATTTACTGTGGCCATCTGATAACTGAATAAATAATTTCTCTAAACTTTCCAATCTAACTTTAACATAAGGCCGAGTTATCCTGTCTTTTGGTGACTTTTTAAAGTTAGTATATGCTTTATTAATTCTAATGTAAATATCTTCTAATTTATTCATTAATGACTCCATATTTAATTAATTTTTAGAATTAAAATACAAGTTTAAAAAGTCTTCCAAAATAATTACATGTGTTTTAAAAACACTTTAATTATTTACGTTAAAATCTTTAAGGCAATAAAGTTCAAAATGTCTATTTTCCAAAAGTTAGTTGCACGAAAAATTATTAAAATTTCACTCACAGTTTTCACTCCGATTGTACCACCTGATTGTTTGTATGACGTAGCGTCTGCACGTCCCACAACCTCCAGGTTGAATGACGTAGCGTCTGCACGTCCCACTGCCTCTAGATTGAATGACGTAGCGTCTGCACGTCCCACTGCCTCCAGGTTGAATGACGTAGCGCCTGCACGTCCCACTACCTCCAGGTCCCAATGTCTCCAGCTCCTGGAGTCTCTTCTTCAGAACCTGGAATCTCTAATCCAGCACCCGGAGTCTCTTCTCCAGCCACCTGGAGTCTCTTCTCCAGCACTTGGAGTCTCTACTCCAGCTGATGACTCTGCCGGCACCGTCACGCCACCTTCGCGCTGCTTCCTGACGCGTTTGCTGCTGCTGCCTGCTGTTTCCACCACTGGCACTGACTCCACTTTTGGCCAGTTTGCGCAAGCGATCCACTTGCCCAGCCAATCAATCTTCACAAAAATCCATCCGTCGAAGGACCACATGAACAACCAGTTCACAACCACTTGACACCACACACTAGGATGTCACAGACACTGCAGCACACAAACTTGTAACTTGGTAAATAAAACAATCCTTACTTCTTCATGACTGTATTCGAAACTCAACTAGACTAATTTAACCTACGACCCTACCTAATCGTCGGAGAATCTTAACACCGCGATGCAGAATTCGAGCAAAACCAAACACCGCCATCTATCGGCAAAACGAAAAACTACTTGCTCAAACAGTACTCGACAAGGTGTTGCTTGACTGCTGCGACATGGTCGAGGTTTTCATTCGGGTTCGGCTGGAATTGACGCTCCAGGTGGTTAGCGAATATCTCGGTGCGGTCTGGCGCGGTATATCTGGGCGTCCCGTCGCTGTGCAGCAGTGGGCGCATCGGAGCTGGGGTATTGGTTAACTGCCGGCACAGTCTGTGTATTGACGGCCAGTCACCAATAGTAGCGTCAATATGTTGCTCCCAGCTCTCGGCGTTGTGCGCCTGGAGCTTGGCCCGGACCTTTTCCGCGTGACGGTTTAGCTCCGCCTTCATGACTGGGCAGCGGGCAACTTGCCATCGCTTGCGAAGGCGCCTAGTTTGGGCGACTAACTGCTTTAAGTAGCTAGGCAGGGGTTTGGTAATAAACCCCCGCGCCTGCGTACTTTCAGTCGTCGCCTCGGTGTAGGCGCGTTGGATGCAAGCGTTAATCTCCGCTGCCAGTCTGTCCACGTCGGTGGTATTGGTAACGGGCCAAGTTGGAGTGGTGGTCTCAATCACTTCCTGGAACTTGGTCCAATCCGTTTGTCGACGTGGCGCTGGAGGCGAGAGTCGAGTCGGCATCTCGGTTAGGACGACGAGTACTGGCTGGTGGTCTGACAGCAGCTCGTCGTTGATAACCTGCTGTGTGACCTGGCAGTTTAGGCCAGCATTAGCATCAGGTGAGTGAATGAAGTTATCCGGATAGTGCGTCGGCACTTCCGGGCCGGACACCACATACCCATGCGCATCAGCGTCAGCGAAGAGTCTACTCTCTCCTGTGTTGCGAGTCATGGAATTCCACGCGGGGTGCTTACTGTTCATGTCACCAGCAAGAAGTACTGGGTGAGTGTCGTGTTGGATCAGCGCCCGTAACTCGCCTAAGTCGTAGCGGTTTTGGGGCGGGCTGTACGCTGCATATATGTCGAGATCCTTGCCGGCGACATGGACCTGCACGCCGAGCGCGTAAAAGGAGTTGACTGCTGGCAATGGAAGGGGTTGGTGGACGACTCTCCGCTTGACTAACACTACCAGGCCGCGGTAGGCGATGCCGGATGCCGACTTCTCGTCCTTCCTGTAAACGTGATATCCTGGGTACCTTATCATTTCCGTAGGACCCAGGAGCGTCTCACTGATGAGCGCCACGTCGGCGAGCTGCTCCTTGAGGAGGAGGCGGAGGGGGGCGACCTTAGACCGTAGGCCGCGAGCGTTCCAATGGATGATTCTCAACGAGTTAGCCATGGTACATCTGCAGTAGTTCGGCCAACCCGTCGAGAATCACCAGCTCGACATCTTGGCCTTGCCTGATGGCCTTTATTAGGTCCATCAGAGGCTTGATGGCACAGGCGGTAAACTCATGTCTCGGTTTTGGTGCAGGAATCATGTGTGTTTTCTCTGTATTGAGAGTTTGCCGCTGCTGATTTGGCGCGGCTGTTGTTGCCATTTTGGTTTGGCTGATGGGCGCTACATTTTGGGCATTCATCGCCGTTTCGGTTTGTCGCGCCCTTCTCTGCCTTCTGGGCTCTCCCAGCTTGGATTCAGCAGCGTCAGGGGCGGCTTGTGCCGCCGCCTGTGCCTTGATTGTGGTGAGCTTGGTCACCCCATCTTTTTTGGTTTCGTTTGAGGTGGGGGGTTGGTGTTGTTTCCCTTTCTTCCCCCCCCCCTCTTATTTTTCCTTCGTCTCCCGGAGGGGGCTTCTTGCCTTTTAGTAGGCCCGTTAGCTGCCGCCATCAGAGACTCGCTGGGGGTCTCTTTCACCTCGGCATTCACTGGCCTATCTGTGGCGTTTTGTTGGCTTCTGAGTGGCCTCGAGATGGCGACAGTGCGCATGTAAAGGAACGTGGTGGTGTCATATATCTTTCGAAAGTCAGGCGTCCTCTTTATGACTGCATGGAATATGCAGCCGGGTCGTTCCCCACGCGCCTTGATATGGCGGACGTACTCCGGCTCATAACCCATGAGTCGCAGCTCCTCTTTGATGTCCTCAGTGTCTGTGTCCGCTGGCAATCCACGTATTGCCAGCTTCACGCTTCTCTCGGCAGGGAGGGAATAAGCGAACCAACTTAGGCCACTTTCCTTCTCCAAGTCGGTAAGGTAGCGCTGGACCACCCTGTACTCCTCCGCACTCTCCGGCAGAAAGCGAATGCCATTCTGATACGGACGGGCATTTGGAGGGTGACCCAGCTTTTCCCTCACGGCTCTGAAGTGGGCGGCCCAATTTGGCAGCCTTTCCACTATGAGAGGAGGGTAGCGCGGACTTTTGGCCTTTTTCTGGGCCTCGCTAGCATACTGTGTCGTATTACTGGGTATTGCGTCGCATCAGTTGCCAACCGGATGTTTACATCGGCCGGCTGTCTTGCGCAAGCTCGCTCAGTGGCGTCTTTAATATTTTTAAGGGTGGGTTCAGGGGCGGAGTTTCGACGGTCAGTGGCGTCAAAAGTGGGCGAAATCGAACCACCCCTCCCGCGCGGCATACGCTGCGGTAGTGGGGGGTCCATGCAGCACCTCTTGGCCTCCTCTTCTGCGTCCTCTTCATCAGGGCATCGAGAGAGAACTCGTACTGTAACCCCAGCTCAGGCGTAGGTGTAGTGGGTCGGTCTGCCGGTTTTGCACCGGATCGTACGGACATGTCCGGCGACATGTCACGGTGACCAGTGCGAGAACTGGCAGACGAGGCGGACATGTCGGATCCCTGACGGGACGAACATGCCGACATCATGGCCGGGGAGTCCTGGGCAGACCCTCTTGGTGGTGGTGGAGAGAACAACATGCTTGCACCATGTTGTTTCTCGGTGGTATCGGCAGTTATACTTACCAGTCGGCGGCGCGACAGTGGTGACGCCGTGCGTCGCATCGCGGAAGCTGCGTCCGCATTTTTGTGGCCATGCTTCGGGGGCGGAGTCACGGTCGTGATATTTTTTTTAATCGCGCCCGGGGGGGCCGAAATAGTTGGCGGTGTCAGTGGCGCACAAACGGTAGGCGCATCCGTTGTTGCTACGCGAGCGTAAGTTTTTGTTACTTTAGGCGCAGCGGAGCGCACATTGGGAGGCGGGGTTGTTGTAGTCGCAGGTGGCACCTCGATGCGCGAATGCACGTTTTCCGCTCGGGCAGGCATCGCCACGGGGCGCGCGGACTGCGGCGCGGTCGCGCGCTGTCCCGGCGCAGTTGGGCGCGCGGTGGCGGTGGCTGCACGTGCGGCGTGCGCACGGCTCGGTGGCCCGGCTGGTCCGGGGGCCTGTATAGGAACAGGGCGAAAGGCAGGTGGACGGATAGGCACCGCTGGCTGCCGGCTCGACGGCGGCGCGGGCGAAACACGCGCAGTCGCCGGCGACGTCGGCGAACCGGAAAACGTTGTCACTATCCGGCTTGTTGGTTGTTGGGTTCCAGGCAGGGGCGTAGCTATCGCCGTATCTGCCGTATCAATTATACGGGGCCCCCGGGCCACGGGGGCCCCCGACGTGCGAAAAAAGAATTAATAAAAACTTTCCAATTTTTTTTAAAGACATCTCAGTTAATCTTTATGACCAATGAAAGGCTCTAAAACATGCTTAAAATCTAAAATTCATAAAATTAATTCTATTAAGGAACTCATTTAATTATTGCTGATAAAATTCAATAGTCTCGCATCCAGTTTTCCGGAGGTAATAACAAAATGCTTTTTATTCCTGACCCTTCCAGTTACAACCGCAACTGATGAAAGAAGTTTTTCAAAATTAAAACTGATAAAAAGTTACCTGAACTTCAATGGGACATGAACGCCTGTCAGACCTGTCACTATTGTCCATGGAAGCAGAAACTTTAGAAAAACTGAAGTCATCATCAGCTATTTATTTATTATTATAGGGAAAACAAACAGTATTATACTAAAAATATACAAAATTAATTAATATTTTATTTTTATTAATTAATTATTTATTTCCTATAAATGATTTAATAAATCAGTTTGCCGAAAAAAAGGCAAGGAAAGTGTATATTTAATTTGAATTGTTTGTAATAAATTTGGAAAAGTGACAAATAGATAATTATGATGAATAATTAATATTTACCCTTCATAAGAAAGAAAGAAAACACATTTATTTGACACAAGCCAGAGCACACAACATAGAATTAAAAAATGAACTTAGGAAAAAGTAACATTGTGTGTCCCACGGCTGCGCCAAATAGGTCCAGTTCAGCAAAATGTCGGGTAACCTGTGACCGACGTGACGGACGTAAAGCACAAGTAACACACAGTACACAGCACAGTAACTAAATGAGTATGTTAAAAAAGTACTTACTTGTATAACAGATAAAAAAGATGTGTTGTAAGTATATATTGCAAATAATAAAAAATAAAATACATGTACACTTCAAGGTAATAAGGTGATTGTGACAATAAATGAGGTTTGGGTAGGCAGGCTAATGCGTCATATTATTGAGGCGTTCAGTGCGACCATATCCAGCTTACGCTGCGCCTCCACCAGATACTGCCGTAAACGTCTCCTAAATGTGTCCACTGTGTTGGCTGTTCTGATCGGTGGTGGAATATTATTCCAAACTTTGGAAACCGCATAACGTAAGCTGCCTCTGAACGCTGCTGTATTATGAGGCCCCCAAACAAATTTTATACGGGGCCCCGCCAAGGCACGCTACGCCACTGGTTCCAGGCGACGTGCCTCTGATGGTAGGCAGCGACATCGTCCTGGCACCCATCTGACGGGCAGTAGTTGGGCTGGTGGGGCTGGTGTCGTGGTCCGTAGGACCACGACCATCGTCATTTGGCGGCATGTTAAAAATTAGTGGCCTCCGCAACCGCTACGGTTTGTATACAAACCGGGCAGCGCGGGGCTGCGACTTCCTGTCGCGCTCCCGCAAGAATTTATCTGTTACAACAAACACTTACGAGAAAGCAACAGGTAGACGCATTAACGGCTCGGGCGGATGTGTCGTCAATTGTTTACTGCGCAGCTGCTCGAAACACGTGCGACTTGGTTGACCACTGGCCAATCTGTATTGACGAACGACGATGCTCTGTCGTAGTCATTCTTTGGGAGTAAATCTTAACACCGCGATTCAGAATGCCAACACCAATAAAAAGTGACATCTAGTGATCATTACTGCGAACCACTTGCAACTTAGTCAATGAAGTTGACTAAGTGACTTACGTTCCTCAAAGGAATCGTAATCAATGATAGTTTGGAGTTCTATACGCAGATGGCGCTATTTGTAATATGTTATACTAGTAATACATATTATATAGTAATGAGGTGTGTTACACGTTTCATTATGATGACATTTTTTATTTTTTTTTATCTTTATTTATTTATTTATATACACTTTATTGTACACCAAGACAAAAACAATATTACATACGGAAACCTTAAAATTAAAACAAACATACAACAGGCGGCCTTATCGCGTTCTGCGATCTCTTCCAGGCAACCCAGATGTTATCTTTATTTGTTATAAGGGGTTTTATCACTGAGTGATAATGTCACCCCCATAAAAGATAACATAGAAACATAAAACTAAATAATGGGTAATGAACAATTATTCTTTACTTATAACACTACTACTTATCTACTAGTATATTAAACTTAAATGGGTATGTCCGCCAGACATGCCATAACATATTCAGCAGACACACCCACTCATGCTCAGTCCCTCTTTAATAGTCGACACAACATCCTAGCCTCTTCCGACAAAGGAGATGCCAGAATGCTATTGCATACCCCCACCTCAAATCAGCCACTAAACAAAGCATGTCTTTCTTGTATGTTCCGGTCACATTCCATCAACACGCGATAGGTGTCCTCAATCACCCCACATACTTCACAGTTTGGTTAGGTACTTTTGCCCATTAGATATTTGAATTTATTGGATGGGATGTGGCCGGATCGCAACCTGAACAAAGCTACCACATATTTCCTCTCTATTTCTCTGCCTTCAAACCATGGGTAACGAAGCGGCTCAGATTGAATGGTTTTATACCATATTCCCTTTGTCTTTGAACGCTCATCAAAATATTCGTGCCATCATAGGCTGCATAGTTTCTTTACATGACCAAGCCAATCTGAATATAACGGTAAGCATGTGTAATGAATACCCTCGTAAGATGCTTGTTGGGCTGCTAAATCTGCTTCTTCGTTACCCATGATTCCGATGTGTCAGGGAATCCATTGAATGGTTACGGCCTTATTCAGAGACTTCATCTTACAGATTGAGTCAAGAATACTTATGGCTATCGGGTACCCTCGAAGACTCGAGGGTACACGAGCCAAATGTTGGAGGCTGCTCTTTGAGTCCGAGAATATAACAAAATGATCTTGATTTATGCTTAGTAAATATAACAGGGCTTCAGAAATAGCTATGAGTTCACAATACATAATAGAAATATTAGCATTAATTTTGAACTTTGCTTTAATATTGAAATGAAATGAAATGAAATGAAATGAAATGTTTATGAAATGTTTTATTTTTGCACCTTTAAAAATTAACATCAAGGAACAGTTTTACAATAAAATAGGCCTAAAGGTAGTTACAATATTTAACATGTTTAGGTCACAACTAATACCTAAACTAAGATAACTTAATATCTTGTAATATAGGCATCAGCACCCACCCTCATTTGTATTCACATAATATTAATTGTACATTAGAGCCAAAAAGATTAATACAGTTTTATATTTAATAATTTAAATTTCCGTTTTACAATTTAAAAAGATAAATGCAGGGCATTCTAAGTACAAAAATAAACCGGGCAAGTAAAACTGTTTCTTTTTCTTCCACCCAAGATCAATTGAAATATAATTTGCATGCTTAAAAATTTGCAATGCAAGAGGGAAGAAAAAAATACAAAACAGTTTGAGATAAATAATTAACACTAATAAGGATATTTTTCGATAATAGGAAAAGTATTTAAGAATGATTGAGATTGTGTGTTGTGTTGTGGGGGTGTGGGTGTGTGTGTGTCATGTGATTGTGAGTGGAAGTGGATGTGAGTGTTGGGGTGTGAGTGAAGATGTGTGTGGACTGTGTATGTGTGTAAGGTTGAGACTGATGAGATGTGTCCATGCGTGTGTTTGGCGTTTACAATACATAAATACTTACTACATACGGAATATTTATGCAGGGACATGAAACAATTTTTCAGTTTCGTCATATGTGAGTGATAGGAGCCAGCTGATCACTTTCTGTCTACACTCTCTCTTTGTCAAGGAGAAAATTTCATTTTGTTTGTTAGCCACGTTATACAGTCTTGGGCCCAGGAACAAGTTAAATCTTTGAGCAAAAGATGTTCTACAAGGCACAGATTTACAAAATTCTAACCGCCTTCTCCCTATGTTTTCTTTTGCGGTCATGGTATTCAGTCTGACACAGGAATGTTGTCTCACAATTAATAATAGTACAAAAAGTTTACGTACCGTAAGTACATTACTAACCCTGTACAGCTCCGTGGTGGAAAAATACATGGGCTTAAAGTAACTAACCTTAAGCAAAGCTCTTTGAGCACGTTCAATAATTAAATTATGCGTTTTGGCAGCACCGCCCCAGATAGTGATGCAATAAGTTATTAATGCTTGGCACAATGAATAGTAGATCACTTTTCTTAATTTGGTATTGGCTGAGTATCTGATTTTTTTGAATACATAGATAAGTTTTCTAATTCTGTTTGCAAGATTAATAATATGATTTTTAAAGTTCAAATTTTTGTCAAATATAAGACCTAAATATTTTATAGATTCAACGGAAGACAATGATGGACAGGAGCAATTTACAGTTTCAGTATTACAAGTGTGAGCGATTAAGTGATGAGTCAGTTGACGTGATTTACCGGGGTTACGAATTGAGAAAGGGATGAATTTAGTTTTATCTGTATTTAGTGAGAGATGATTTATGGCAAGCCATTTAGTGACCATATTGAAACCAAATTGTGCCTTTTGGTAAACTTCATCCCAAGTGTCACCATGGAATGTCAGAGTCGTATCATCGGCATAGGAAATAATTTTACAGTTTTCAATATTAAGTTGTGTAAGCTCATTAATGTACACTATGAATAACGTTGGGCCCAGAATACTACCCTGTGGCACTCCATGGGTAACAGGCAGATCATCACTCGTATAATTTGAAATTCTCACCCTTTGTGTTCTTCCAGATAAATAATCTTGAAGCAAGTTCAGTTGTTTGCCCCGAATACCAAGTTGATGCAACTTGTTAACTAGGGTGGGAATAGAAACCGTGTCAAAAGCTTTTGCCAGATCAAGAAAAATACTGAGACATTTTTTTTTGTTATCAATTTTTTTAACAATGTGATCAGTAAAATTATTTAATGCATCTTCTGTAGACTTTCCAGATCGGAAACCAAATTGATGATTAGAAAGTAGCTTATACTTTTCTAGATATTTTATTAGTCTTGTATTAATTATCCTTTCTAAAATTTTTGACAGAGATGTAAGAATAGAAATAGGTCGATAGTTAGTGACACAGTTTCCATCTCCACCCTTGAAAATGGGTCGTACTATAGACCGTTTGAGTGAGTTGGGAAATTTTCCCAACCTTAGGCACATGTTAAAGATATACGTAAGCGGGGGAACTATTTTGTTTTTTATCAGTTTAAGTACAACAGATGAGATTCCATCATCACCTGCAGCACAGTTACACTTCAGGTCACAGATTAGTTTTTCAACTTCGGTTTCATCAGTGTCAAGAAGAGCAAAAGAATTGCTAGATAAGGAAGACGTGTTGCATTGCCGAACCTTGGACATGGCACTTAGAACTGATCCAGTTGGAGGAGTGATTTTGTTAGCTAAGTTTTCTCCTACAGTAGCAAAGAATTTATTTGTGGCATTGACAGATTCCTGCGGTGTTGGCTCTATTGAAAGCAGATCTAATGAGTTATCTTTTTTTACATTTCTATTTGTTATATTATTTATAGCATTCCATATCTTTTTACTATTTTTACCCGCTTCCCTGAGTAGATTTTTTTCATATTCACGCTTTAATTTCTTAACAAGGTTATTATAGAAATTTCTGTATCTCTTATATGTTATTTCCAGCACTACGTTATCCGGATTACGTTTAAATTTTTTGTGCATCCGATCCCTATTGCGAGTACACCTGATGAGTCCAGTTGTCATCCAAGGTTTCAGAATTCTGTTTCTATTTGTTATATTTCCTATTTTTGTGTTTACCTGTATGATATCAGAAATTTTAGATATAAATATGTCCATAGCTTCATTCGGGTTATTCGCTTCAAAAATTGATGTGAAGTCAAGATGATCACATTCCAACTTTATTGCCTCATAGTCAGGTTTTTTTATTTTCTTTTTTGTTGGTTTACTTATGTTATTAACTTTAGCACAGCACAATATAGGCGCATGATCAGTAATAAGGGAATCTATTATAAACGTACTTACAGGTACATTCGTATTCAAAATTACATGATCTAGACAACTATTTGCACGTGTAGCTTTATTGAATGCTGGAAGAAAGCCGTTTAGAGATAGAAAGTCAAAGTACTCAGACAAAAAACGATCAGAGCTGTTTGCCGCAATATTTATGTTAATGTCACCTACAATTATTATGTTTTTGTAAGATGATAAACCATCTATTATTTTTTGTAAGGATATTAAGAAATTACTGATAGTTTTGAAACAGAACGGACGGTATATAGCTATAACAGCCACATCAGCATTTGTTTTAATAAGTATACAGTTGGCTTCTTGAATGACGGGTTCTTCAAGAGTGGCTTTTATTGTATTTTTTATGAATACCACAACCCCATCATTCTGGTTGTAGTGCGTGGATGTGGAGAAACTTAAATATCCCTCAAGGATAGGGAGATTCCGAACGCAAGACATCCAACACTCCGAAAGAACTATAATGTCACTTTCAAATTGAAATCTCTGAAGGAGGATATTCAAACCATCAAAGTTAGCATTTAGACTACGAATATTTTGTGATAATATTTTTAAGTAGCAATTTGGTTCCTTCAAAATAGATGCACAACACTCAGGTTCACAGGATACGGTATCTGAAATCGAATAATTATCGATCTCATTTATTAGATCCTTATCGAATTTTAACATTCGTATTTTTCAAGGATACATCGTAAGGGCTTACAAGACCATCTAGTGATGGGAAAGGGAGGTGTTTACTTAACAAGCGCTCTGATAGTACCCATACTTCCATTATTACATTTATAAATATATTCTGATAATCTATAAATGCCATTGGTTGGCCCACGTAATTTTGCCTGTTTGTACGTAAGAGATCGTTTATGATATTATGTATGTTAATATTGTAAAGCTTGTGAGAGTTTTGCTTAGACGATCGTAGTCGTGCTCGAAAAGTTGCTAAATAATTTGTCTTTACTAACATTATTTTAGCACATGTGTGTGATATTTGAATGTATTGATTATATGTACATATATTTATTGTGTATAATTGGTAATGTATAAAGGTGTATGTTTTGTATATGTTTAGTGTGTTATTAAAAATACTGTGGTGAATATTAAGTTCACAGTGAAAAAGGACATCAAGAGTTATCAATTCAATCAACATGATATTTCTATAACAACAAAGCATGCAGAAATCCATCGTAGCAGAAAAATAGATCTGATCAGCCTTAGAGCTTAGTCATTCCTTGTTTCGTTGTAACTTGCAGAAGTCAGTTTCGCAGTCGATTCGTATTGCGGGGGTACCCTCCTTTTTCCTTAAGAAAATCGTGCCGTACGAGACCCAACAGTAGTTATACTCAAGTGTTTTTGCCTTTTCTCGCGCAAGATAGAATAATCGCCTCTTCTTAGCTGTTAAGTTTTCAGACATATAGATTGGATTTGGTGAGCCATCTAACAGTATGTCTTTGGAGGATAATTTGTTATCTCCGTTTTTCTTGTTATAGATTTTGTAGCCTTGTAGGAGACTGTCTTTAGCAATAACTGTGGTCAGATCAACTACCACTGTCCCACTACTCCTTTCAGATTTGGACTTTAGGCGATAAATATCCCGAATGTCTGATTGATGTAGGTGGACATTCAGAACCTTACTGGTATCAATGAGAGTCTCAGAGAGAGAAACTTTGGTTTCCTTTTTGCTCACAGGCAAGTTTCTCATCTCCAAGCTAGATGACTTATTAAAGGTTTCTAAACTTTCTATTTTCTCCTCCAATATCTGTATGTAAGCTAATTTTTCTCGGTTTTCCCTCTCCAGCTGACCCAATTTTGGTAGTAATTCGTCGTATTTTGCTGATAAGAATTTGGTGGTTTTTTCTATCTCAGCGTTTTGGCTCTTTATATCATTTACTGTACTCATCAGTGTATTATACCTTGCATCCTGACTATCCGTGAACTCCTTCATCTTCATCAATATTAAGTTGAGGATCAAAAAAAGCAGCTCCTAAGTTCGAACCATCCTTGGACCCGTCCGTAAATATTTTATAGTGTCGATTAAACTTATCATCCATCATTTTTAAACAAGTATTATTAAGATCCGTGACATTAATGAGTCTTTTTGGCAAACTTATATCCTTAATTGTTTCACTTATTACATTAGCTAAATCTATATCAGTTACCCAAGTGTCCAAAGAGTAAATATCCAATACCGGGCTAAAGTACAAGGGCATGTTTGTATATATTCTGTGAACATCGACTAATAATGGCAGTTTTTTGTTTCTCTAATAAAAACCTTGGCATTGGTCAGACAGCTCTCCCAATATACTAATTAGAATATTATTACGAACCGATTTTGATCTTAGATAAAATTTTGCTGTCAAAAATAGTCTTCGAATAAATAAAGGTTGGAGATAGAGCTCCCCTTCCATCACATGGATAGGCGTGCTTCTAATAAATCCTCCTATGGTCCTCATTGCTTGATTTTGCACTCTGTCAAGCTTAAGAAGATGACTGTTTGCACAGTGTCCGTACAAAAAGGAACCATAGTCTACCCTACTTCTAATTATGGCTATGTACAGCTTTCTAAGATGCAAGGGATGTACACCCCATTTGGTACCCGCTAACACTTTAAAAACATTTAAAAAACGACAAACTTTTTCCCTTACCTCATTTATATGTTTGCCCCACTTTAAGGAGCTGTCCAACCACATTCCAAGGTACTTGACACAATTTAGTTGTTCAATCGGGTTATTATTAAAAGTGAGTTGGATATTATTTCTTCTTCTCCCCCTACTAAAAAGACACACCTTTGTTTTCTTATGGGAAACATTTAGACCTGAATCAGCCATCAAACCTTGAAAAATATGTAATGCGTTTTGTATATGGGACACAGAATCGGACAAACTCTTCTGTATGTCATAAACAATGAAATCATCGGCATATTGCGAAATATAAACATTGGTTATGCTTCTACAAACATTAACAGTGGCCGCATTAAATAGTAAAGGGGACAGAGGGTCTCCTTGAGCTATGCCCATACCGGTACTTCGACATATAACACTGTTGTCCCGTAGTTCAACGAATAGATGTCTTTGATGAAGATACTGCCAAAGATAATAACAAAGAACTGAACCCACTCCCAGGTTATCCAAGATCCTTAGAAGAGATGTCTAGTTTATATTATTGTAGGCACTTTCAATATCTATGAAACAGCCAATAGCTGGTACACTATTAGTAAACCCTGTTTCAACCCGTGTAACCAACCTGGAAAGACCATCATAACATGACTTAGATCTTCGAAAGCCCGTTGTGTCATGGGATAATAAATTATGTTTCTCTAGAAACCATTCAAGCCTGCGTGTTATAATGGTATGAAGTATCTTACATAAACAAGATATAAGTGCAATAGGTCGAACATCGGCACTTGAGCCCGGCTTCGGTATAGGAATAATTTTAACCTTTTTCCATTGTTCTGGGACGAATCCGGATGACATAAACTTATTGTATATGGAAGTTAGCAAAATTTTAGCGATATATGGTAAATGTTTTATCATAGAGTATGAAATATTATCATGTCCCGGAGCTGTATCTGTTTTTTTAAGCGAGTTAACTACTTCCTGTACCGAAACCGGCCCGGGCAATTGCGAGTTACAAGAAGTAAATGTAGGGGTAGATGGCGATACGTAATCGGGGGCTAAGCTACGCAATAAATTTTCGGCTTTACCTTGATCAAAAAAAGATGTAGGTGATCTGTACCCTTTGACCCATCTCATGCGCTTCCACATTTCTCTTGAAGAGGTTACACTATCTATACCGTTGCAAAATTCCTGAAATGATTTATTCTTAGCTTGTCGTATAAGCCTTTGAGCTTCACTCACTTTTCTTTGTAAAACTTCAAGATTTTGTGGGTTGGGATTTCTTCTAAAAGTAGCTAATGCAAGGCGTCTTTTGCAACAATATGTGATAAATTTTGGTTCCAATATGGTTTCTTTAAAGTAATTATCAGAACAATATTGAATATGAAGGCGAAAACACATAAAACGAAGGAATCTTTTTTGGATACCTTCAATACGGTCTATGTATTTATTGTAACAAGGGTTCCAAATTTGAGACGCATATTCAAGATGGCTCCGCACAAATGAGCAATACAAAATCTTCAGGGTTTTAGCTTTCTTAAAGCAACCTGCAAGTCTCATAACAAAGCCGAGTGACTTCGAGGCTTTAGCCACTATATGTTCCACGTGTGTGTTAAATAAAAGCTTAGAATCGTGATAGACTCCTAAGTCACGCACTCCATCGCATCGCTGTAATAGCTGCCCTTTAAGTATGTAAGTAGTAGGGAGTGGCACACGTCTTCTGGTAAATGATATTACGGAGCATTTAGAAGGGTTCAAGTCCAATTTATTGATCCAGCAGTAATCATCCAAACGAGCTAAGTCTGATTGGAGAGCATCCATATCATCCAACGATGAAATTGAAGAAAATATCTTCATGTCATCAGCAAAGCAGAGCAAGCTAGAATGATGAAAACACGAGTCGATGTCGCTCACATAGATGATAAAAAGTAACGGACCCATAAGAGAACCCTGAGGAACACCACTGGGAGCCAAAACCCAGCTTCGGGGTGGGTATGGGATCTACCTCCTAGTGGTCCATCCCGGGCAACGGCACCACAGGCTTGCCTGTGGTACGGCTGAACGATCCCACTTAAGCGGTGGTAGGCCCCGCAAGGGGCCGCCTGGCTCGCGACCACCATCCCACCGGAGTCCGGCGCCAAGCAGCTTGCTGTGTTCCGCCGGTGTGTGGGACTGCCAGTGCCTTTGGGGGAGAAGGAGGATGTCAGTTGCGCTGTTCAGAACCGGTCTTGGTCTCTGGGCAAAACTGGCCGGGTAACTCATTTTGGAGGGTAGCGGGATCCGAAGCACGGTGCCAGCCGTTGGCCGACCGCAGTCAGTAGGGGGCCCAAGTAGCACGCCAGCCACGTGCCAAAGGCTGCCCCGCCAACTCGCGAAAAATCCCGGTATGCTCCACCGTGCCAGCTGGCGACTGGATGGGAGGACCCGGTGGCCATATCTGGGGGGGTTTGGGCGTCCCCGCAGTCTCCAAATGAGTTCCCCATAGGTTGGGTTAGCTCCAGTTTTCCACTTGGTTCACTGAGCAGCGCCTTGACAGTTCGACTTCTTCCCCACCATACTCTAACACAATGACCAGAAAAAATAAGAATAAGGTGAAACAACGGCTGCACTTCCTCCCACTAAAAGTGCACCTCACTAACATCAGGGGGTTGCACTCTAATCTCGATCCGGTCCACCACCACCTCGAGACCGAGAAGCCGCACCTGTTTTTTCTAACGGAGACGAAGATAACAACCCCGTCGGACGTGGCGTACCTCAACTACCCGGGTTACTCTCTTGAACACAAATTCAAGAAGCAAGCTGGGGTCTGTGTGTACGTCCGCGATGACATTTGTTGTCGTCGTCTCCGTTGCTTTGAGAAATCGGGCTTTTCTGCCATATGGCTACTTGTGGACACTGGCGTGGAGAAGTCTCTTTACATCGGCGTCTACCGATCGCACTCAGGTGATCAGGAGACGACAGCGCTTTTTAATTGCCTCGTGGAGTCGGCTGACATAGCCCAGCAACGGTACCCAACAGCGAAGCTTAATTTTCTGGGGGACTTTAACGCCCATCATAAAGAATGGTTGTACCCATACCGGAAAACTGACCATGCCGGGTTAGAGGCGCGCAAGTTTTCTCTATCCCTAGATCTAACCCAGCTGGTGAATGTGGCAACGCGGGTACCGGATGTTGACGGCCATACACCCAACTGCTTAGATCTTCTACTGACAACTGATCCGGACAGTCATTCGGTGTCGGTCTCAGCCCCGCTGGGATCGTCTGACCACTGTCTGGTGAAATCCGTTTCGACTTGCTCCCCTCCAGATGAGAGCCCTAGAGGCACGAGGCGAGTATGGCGATACGAGTCAGCAGACTGGGACGAGATGCGGCACTTTTTTGCGTCTTATCCTTGGCGGCATGTGTGTTTCTCCTCGGGTAGCCCCTCGAGCTGTGCAGATGCGGTTGCGGATGTGATTCGGCAGGGAATGGAATATTTCATTCCATTCTCCGACATTCCGCTCGGTCACGAATCCCGACCTTGGTATAATGCAGAATGCGCCCATGCTGAGGCCCGAAAAGAGTCTGCTTACCAAGCCTGGGTCGGGGCCCGCGACCGCAAAGTTAGAGCGCGTAGGGTTCGCGCGAGGAAGAGAGCCTTTAATTCTGCCGCCAAGTTCTGCAAGCGGGTTCTGCGTCGGGCACGTTTTGACCATATTGGACGTATTGGGGCCAAGCTGGCATCGCACCCTCCGGGTAGTAAACAGTTTTGGTCCCTGTCTAAAGCGGTTGAAACGAATTTCTGTCGGCCCACTTTACCTCCGATGCTGAAACCTGATGGGTCGCTGGCTCACTCTGCAAGTGACAAAGCAAATTTATTTGCATCTCTTTTTGCTAGCAATTCACGTCTGGACGCTGGCTCCAAGCAACCACCTACTGTACCTCATTGTGACTCTTCGATGCCGGAGATCGCTGTGCACACTAAAGAGGTCCGGAGAGTATTGTGCAGTCTAGACGTGAACAAGGCCAGCGGACCTGACGGCATTCCAGCGAGAGTGCTGAGGCAGTGTGCGCCAGAACTGTCTTCTGTGTTGACTCGCTTGTTCCGCCTCTCTCTTGTAAAAGGGACGGTGCCGAAATCCTGGAAGCTTGCAAATGTGCAACCAGTGCCCAAAAAAGGCAACCGTGCAGACCCTGCCAATTACCGTCCGATCGCCATTACCTCTATTTTGTCCAAAGTTATGGAAAGGGTACTGAACAGAAAGTTGCTGACCTACCTTGAAGACAACAATCTCCTCAGTGACCGTCAATATGGCTTTCGCCGGGGACGGTCAACTGGCGATCTTCTTGTGTATGTCACGCACTGCTGGGGCGAAGCCATCGAGAGACACGGCGAAGCACTTGCTGTATCGCTTGATATCTCGAAGGCCTTCGACAGGGTCTGGCACGCGAGTCTGCTCAGTAAGCTTCCTGCTTATGGCATCCCCGCTGGTTTTTGTAGCTGGATATCAGACTTCCTTAGCGAACGGTCGATCCGAGTAGTCATTGACGGCTGCTCCTCAGACCTTATGGCTATTGATGCCGGAGTTCCTCAGGGGTCTGTTCTCTCTGCAACTCTTTTCCTGCTGCACATCAATGACCTACTTCAGCCTGGTATTGTTGGGTACGCAGATGACAGTACTGTTTCAGAGAGATACTTGTCCAGCGCAAAAACCAGCATGGATGAAGTTCGTTCCTTGAGGGAGGCTATGGTTGAGCGGACAGATTTGACCTTAAGCCTTGTCTCCCAGTGGGGTGATGACAATCTGGTCTCTTTTAACGCCACCAAAACACAGGCGTGTCTTTTTACCGCCAAAAGGAGTCTGTTCGATCAAACGCCTACTTTTCGGGGTGCGTCTGTTCCTGTGACTGATCGGCTCGAGCTCCTAGGCATGGAGTTGACATCCAGTCTCAACTTCGGCTCCTCCATTGAGAACAAAGCCCAAATCGCGGCCAAAAAACTGGGCATCCTAAATAAAGTGAAGCGATACTTTACGCCTGGACAGCTTTTAACCCTATACAAAGCACAAGTCCGATCCTGCATGGAGTATTGCAGCCACCTTTGGGATGGTTCAGCTAAGTATCAGCTTGCCGCGCTTGACTCAGTGGAACGCAGAGCCAAGAGGCTCATTGGCAACGTGGAACTGGTGGACGCCAAGCTTCACAGCTTGGCTCATCGCCGAAAAGTTGCCTGCTTGTCGGTCTTCTACAGACTGTACTTCGGTGAGTGTGCTCAGGAACTCCACGACCTCATCCCACCAGCCCCCTTCTACCATCGGACATCTAGACGCACTGCAAGTTATCATCCTTACCTTGTTGCCATTCCACCAATTCGAACCAAGCGCTTCCAAACATCCTTTATAATGCGCACAGCGAATGAGTGGAACTCACTGCCTGCGTCTGTGTTTCCGAACGCATTCAACCCGAATCTCTTCAAAGTTAGAGTGAACAGGCTACTTCTGGGTAAGCTCACTCCATCGTAGACTCTGTCTCTGTCACCTATGACCTAGACTAGAGTCAAGAGCAAACCCATTACAAATAAAAAAAAAAAAAAAAAAAAAGCTTGAGATGTAGTTACTGACAGACAGACTATTATATGCAGATTGGTGATCTAAAGGTAGTTTAAAGTTTGTTAAATCCGATTCTATTTTCCGAGTGTATCCTTGCCAATCTGCTTTATTAAAGTTCCTCCGTTTTTTTTAAATATCAGATTTATTATTTTCTTAGCAAATTTTAATTATCATATCACTGCCCAAGTTTTCATTCATCACCCACCATTTTAATTTCAAGGCCAAATCTGTAGAAACAACAGTTACATCTGGGGAAGATTTTTGTATAGTCCCATTGACCAACTTCAAACGTGTATGTGTGTTATCATTGAGTGTACATACATTGTTGTCCATTACAGCGTCAAAAATCTGATTACCTCTGGTATCAGTTCTGGAAGACCAATTTGAGTGGTGGCCATTCAAATCACCTGCAATAAGAGCTTTGTGCTGTGCTATTGAAAAAACTTCATCCCAATCACTTTTGCATGTGTGCACTGTCGAGGGGCAATAGATCTTATCTTATCTTATGGAGGGGCCGAGGAATAACTCGGACACTTCGACCCATTGGGATCTATTGTGGTCCCCTAGATAACTTACTCCTCCCCAATCTCGTTAAAAACCGTTTTCATGAGTTTTACAACGAGATTAGGCGATATGAGCCTGTAGTCTTCTGGTTTTGGATACCCAATCCCTGGGAGACTCATTCGCTTACCAGCCAGTGCATCGCATGTGCACAGTAGGTGCTCCATGCGTTCCGTATGTTCCCCACACAACCTACATCTGGGAGATGGGTGTCGCGGTTAGACCCATCTTCATGAGCATGTCGTTGGTTCCAAAGTGCCCAGTAAAGGCCCCAAGCAGGTAGCGGATTTGCCCCCTGCTCATGTTCCAAATGCAATCCCGGGCTTTGAAAGTAGAGCCCAGGAATCTCTTGGAGTGTTGTAGACCGGTATTAGACAGCCAACAAGTTCGTTGTCTGTGATCTGCAAACTCCCTAAATGCGGCTTTTACGACACACGTCGAGATGCCTACACATGGTTCTGGACCCACAAAATCATTCGCTGAGCCCTCCCTTGCCAGTTCATCAGCCACTTCGTTACCATGGAATCCTTTGTGCCCAGGGACCCTGTTGTGCTTCCCAAGCCTGTTTAGGATTTGGATAGCATCCAGAATAAGTCCGGAGTCCACTTTGTAGGATGCCATGGCTTTGATTGCAGCCTGACTGTCACTAAGAATATATATGGATTTACCTCTGGTTCCTCTATCTATATTCTCTTGAGCACGGGTTATAATAGCATATGTTTCTGCTTGGAATACAGTTGCCATCTTCCCTAAGCTTTTGCTACATTTGTAGCCTTTTGCGTATATACCCGCTCCTGTACCTGATTCCATTTTGGATCCATCAGTGTACCACACCAGACTATCTTGTTCTGGTGGATCGAGTCCCTTCGTCCAGTCCTCTATTGTAGGGATTTGGTCCTTAAAAGACCTTTCAAACACATACATAGTTTGCATTTTATCGGAAAACATGCTTGTTACCCGATCCAGGTCTTCATTCTCATCGAACTTTGTATGGTTAGTCTTTGGCTTAGAGGCATCCCATAGTCCAGCAACAGCGAGACGATGTAATGTCTTCCTTGCCTCGAATTCAACCATCATATGCAGAGGAGGGATATTGAGGTATCTCTCAATCGCTGCCGTAGGTGTTGTCCTAAAAGCACCCGTGATGCCTAGACACACTGTTCTTTGTAACCTGGTGAGTGGCGCTTTGCACGAGGCAAGCTTTGTTCTTGGCCACCACACTATGCTGCCGTATGTGATAATAGGTATTATCATTGTCTGGTACAGCCATCGTAAAACTTTGGGCTTAAGCCCTCACGTTTTACCGTAGGTGGAACGACACATTCCGAACACTCGTAAGGCCTTTGTCGTAATATTTTCCACATGAGTTTTCCACCTGAGTTCTTTATCAAGTGTGACCCCAAGATATTTAACTTCGGTGGACCAGGGCAGTTTCATTCCATTGAGGGAGAGCTCTCCTAGGTTTCCTAGTTGTCTCTTCCTCGTAAATGGAATAATGACTGCTTTGCTTGGGTTGATAGAGAGGTGGTTCTTTGTACACCATGCCTCTGTCATCCTCAATGCCTGTTGTAATAAAATCAAAAATCAAAATCAAATATTTTTATTTTACATAGGCCTACATGGGCACTTATAAAACGTCGACAAAAGGTGCAATAATCCAGACACTGTGTTCGGGAATTTACCATTGACCATTATGGCTATGTCATCTGCATAGCCTACTGTGTAGAATGGTCCGGTATTAAGTTTGGTAAGTAGCGAGTCTACTACCAAGCACCACAATAATGGTGACAGCACTCCGCCTTGCGGACAACCTCTTGTTGTTTTTGCACTAAGTCTGTCTCCCATTAGTTCCGATCTGACTGTTCTGTATCTCAGCATATAGTCAATCCAGTTGCACGTGGTATCATTGATGCCATGTTCCTTTGCAGCACTGCGTATGGACTCAAATGTTGTCTTGTCAAAGGCTCCCTCTATGTCGAGGAAAGCCCCAACACAGATTTCTTGTCCCTCTAGCGCAGCCTCGGCTCGACTCGCAACATAGTGCAATGCCGTTTCCGTAGATTTGCCGGGGCTGTAGGCGCATTGTAGTTTATGTAGAGGGAATACTTTCAGTGGACCCTCTCTTAAGTACCTGTTTACCAGTTTCTCCAGAGTTTTCAAGAGAAAGGATGATAGACTAATGGGCCTGTAAGCTTTAGCTTCTTCATAAGTCGGTCTACCCACCTTCGGTATAAAGGTGACTTTGACCTCCCTCCATGCCTTGGGTAAATACCCAAAGGCTATGCAGGCTCTGTAGAGCTTACTCAGAAGAGGTATCAAAACAGATGCCTCTTCTTGCAATAGTATTGGGTAGATGCCATCCGGACCAGGGGATTTGAGTGGCTGGAAGCCGGCTATGGCCAGCTTCAGTTTATTTTCATCTACCACTTTCTTAGCCGTGAGCCAGTTATATTTGAACGTGTGCCTTGTGAGCTCGTCCCTTGTGACTGGTTCCTCTTCATCGCTATCGCGCAGTATACATTCTGGGAAGTGGGTCCTAAACATCACGCCCAGAGTGTCCTGTCCAGTTTCCGTGAGATGCCCACTCTCATCCTTTACAGATGATAGTGGGTTTGTCTTAGTCATGGACATTGCTTTGCACAATCTCATCCCATTTGGCAAAGTTTCGATGGAAGTGCAATGCTGCCGCCAATTAGTTCTTCTGGCCTTGCGTACCGCCGTGTTATACCTCGTTAGCAGGCCTGTCGTGTTTCCTGGCGTATTTTAGCTAGTTCAGGAGTCCACCATGGTACCTTTTTGCAAAAGGCTCTTTTCTCTGGGCAGTTATCTTCCCATGCACCGATGGTGCCCACCTTGATTCTGTCCGCTTCAAATTCTATATCTAGTATGGCATTAAGCTTACCTTTAGGGCTCCCTAGATTTACTTTTAGGTCCCTCCTGTACGAGTCCCAATTTGTATGTCTTGGGTTTCTCCTTCGTCTAGTTTCGGCGTCTCCCGCCGTTCTAAACCTAAAGCATATATAATTATGGTCAGACAGAGAGATTTCGTCCGATACATGCCAATTTTCAATATGAGTGCTGGCCCTGTTTGAAGCCAGTATCAGGTTAATAACTTCAGTTCTCGCAGAGGTCCTGAAAGTAGGTTTGTTGCCTGCGTTAAGGATTTGTAAAGAAGAGCTTACCACAAAGTCCAACAAATCCTCCCCTCGTTTGTTGACATCCAAGCTGCCCCAAACGATGTGGTGTGCATTTGCATCGCAGCCAAGTATCAGGTCGAGGTTTTCTTGGTTGTCGTAGTCAACCAGTCTCCTGATTAGTGGTGTTACTGGTTCCTTTTGTTCAAATGGGAGATAGGCAGAGGCAAGGATGACTTTACTTTTCTCTGTTCCCGTCCCCACTTGGATCAAAGTTGTTGTGAGATCCCTGTAACAGAAAGTACGTAAGGGCATTGCCTCTATACCGCCCCTGATATACATGCAAGTCCTCGCGTCATTAGTTGGACAGTCATAGAGCACCATGCCCCCTGTCCCACCTAAGCCTTTTATAGTCCCTTTATACAAATAAGGTTCCTGTATCAAGGCCACGTCGTATGTATTGAGCTTCAGTTGCCGAGCCAGAAGGGCAGTAGCGGCTTGCAATGAACCTTAGTCCCTCCATCTTGGATGTTTTGATGGGTTTGCGCCGTTGATGGAGTGCCTCAGTTTTGAGGCTCCCCCTCCAACTATTCCTCCTCGAGAGCCGCTGGCGACTCAATCCCCAGGGTGTCGATGCCCTCAAGGATGTCATCCTCGAGGTCCGCCTCTGCCACCCCGGTCTGGATCGCTGACTCTCGCGCTAAAGCTTGAGCAGCGACCTTGTCGATGGCCTCCTCACACTGCGGTGGACCATCTTTGGAGGGCTCCACTCCTGCTTCCGCAGTGGGTGACTCTCCTTTGTCCTCTTCCAGGAGCTTGAACGAGTATCTTTCAATTCCTCCTGGAAGAGAGTAGCCCGCGGCCTTGATGTCCCCAGCGGACACCCCGTCCATGAGAACGATACGACGGATGCCGGTCTGCTCCGTGAGAGCATTCATCTCAAACTGTTTTGTATTTTTTTTTTTTTTTCTTCCTTCTTGCATTGCAAATTTTTAAGCATGCAATAGTTATTTATGCTACAAGTGCGGGAAGTATGTGATTTCCGATGAGTGCTATTTTTATTCACGAGCGAGCGAAGCGAGTGAGTGGATAAATCGAGACGAGTCGGAAATCATCTTCCGCACGTGTATCATACAACATTTTACTATGCATTGTGCGAGGAAATAAAAAAATATATCTGAACCAAGCAAGAAATTAATAAAATGGCGCTTATTCAAAGGCGCTCAGCATATCCACAGATTAACTAATAAAAGCTGTCACGTCGTAACGCAAAAAGGCACGAGCAAAATATTCATTCTGCCAAACATATTTAATGATGAATACTTATTTAAAATTAATTTATTGATCAAAATCTAAATCTAGAGTAATAAAAACGCCTTAAATGAAGTATTAGTTTTGTTTTACCTTTTATATTAATGATAATATGTACTTAACTAATTTTTAAAACTTTTCTCAAATAATAAAAACTCTATGCGGCGGACTGACGTTGGAGTTAAAAATTAAAAAAGTACAGGAAAGTAAAAAGCACTAGTAAAAAAAAGTGACACTTTCCGCACAGTTTGGCTGCTTGGAAAACGCTCTTTTCGAGGACATGCATTGTAAATTATATTTCAATTGATTTTGGGAGGAAGAAAAAGAAACAGTTTTACTTGCCCGGTTTATTTTTGTACTTAGAATGCCTGCATTTATCTTTTTAAATTGTAAAACGGAAATTTAAATTATTAAATATAAAACTGTATTAATCTTTTTGGCTCTAATGTACAATTAATATTATGTGAATACAAATGAGGGTGGGCGCTGATGCCTATATTACAAGATATTAAGTTATCTTAGTTTAGGTATTAGTTGTGACTCTAACATGTTAAATATTGTAACTACCTTTAGGCCTATTTTATTGTAAAACTGTTCCTTGTTGTTAATTTTTAAAGGTGCAAATAAACATTTCAAACATTTCAAACATTCACGACCTTCCAGTCGTCCGTCCTCAAGGCAGGGTTAAGCCGCTGGAGCAACCGAATGGCCCGAGCCGAGTCTTGCAGCGCCAAGTTGCGGCTCTTCCATGCCATCTTGACTGGCTTTGGAAGGTCCTTGGCGTTGACGACCTTGAGCTTCAGAGAGCCCAGTTCCACGTTGTGGATGGCACCCCGAAGCCAGCAAGCTTCGTCAGAGTCGTCGCAGGATACATGCACTGCACCTGCGACAACTCCGGGCGCAACAGTAAAGATAGGTAGGGGATCCGGTGCTTCCTCTAGTTTCTCAAGTATGAGTTCCTGGATTGGCACCAGATTCTCCGTCTTCAGGTATTCCTCAGGATACTTGCCTGAGACGATGGCGAGTTTCACAGCCGCCACCGCATCCCTAAAGGATCCGGTCGAGGACGGATGACCTTGGGTCTTCATCCTTATGGCAGCCATGTCCCCGCTGTCGCTGCTGAGAACAGAACGCGGCCTCTTTGATGGTCCTCCCGTAGGAGTCCCTTCTAGAGCCGCCTGCTGTCTCAACTTTTGGCGCTTTTTCCTTTGCGCCCCAGATCGTCCAGTTCGGCGCCAGCCTAATTCCTGCCGGCCGCCGGGTGACGAAGAAGTGCTGACCTTGCCGGTAGCGTCCGGGACCGTAAGGTCCGAGGTCGTTCGACCTCTAACACAAGGCTCCCGTATCGCGCCAGCTTTGGCAGCTCCCTTATGCCCAGTGGGCTTGGTTACAGTGCCGCCCAGCGGTGGTCCCGCAGCAGTGCCGGCCCTCGACAGTGCCGTGACAGTCCCGTCTTTTGACAGTCCCGCCGCAGCCCCACCTCGAGACGACCCCGCCGCAGTCACGCCTCTGGGCGGCCCTGCTAGAGGTGATGCAGTCCCGGCTTGCACCGGTTCCGCCATCTGATGTGCAGTCCCGGCTTGCGCCGGTCCCGCCGTCTGGTGTGCAGTCCCGGCTTGCGCCGGTCCCGCCTTTTGGAGCGCAGTCCCAGCTTTCGCCGGTCCTTTCGCTTTGTGGTTTTTTTTTATTGAATTTTGCATTATTTCCTATAAAATAAATTTTTCATCCCTCGACTATCCCCACCCGCCATGGAGTGCTCAAGTGGCGATGCTATGGTAGCACCAGGGATTAGTCGAGTCCCCCCCCATTAGTTGCCCACGAGACTGCACGACACCAACTCGCACCGCTACCACTAGCAATGCGAGCAAGCGCCGCCGTCTGCAAGCCCCTAATGGGAGTGAACTCGCCTGGGGGCCGTCTGACCGGACCCCGCAGCCGATTGACTGTAGCTGGCTAGGCTACGGCCCCCCGTGTGAGAAGAAATCCTGGCCAAAGTGGAGTGTTGCCTCAGAGACGTTAAACTGCCTACGCTAATCGGCTCAGCCACCAGGATCCCCTCATCCTTCCGTACGGGTCCCCGCGCACGGCACAAACACGCGGGAGGTCATTGCTATCCATCATTGTTCTTGTTCAATGGTGGACACCCAGGGGCATGACCTCGCCACCCCTGTGATACGTCGCACAGTGATTTCAGTTACGTCTATTTCAGAGGGAATTAGACCAAAAACAGGGCGGCAACCACGAGAAGGAAATCACCACACTTGCCTTGAGGATCTACACGACCGTGCGCTCTCCCTCAAGACCACGCCACCTTGCCGTCTCTGAAGGAGCCAGGCAAGGTAGGATTGCATCAACAAAGCCAAGCCCTACAGGGCTCGTCGCTGACGGGCTCAAAGCGTAAGTTTGTTAATACAGCCCAGCCCCAGGGGCAATAGATAGAAATAATATTTTCTAAATGACTGCAGTTGAGCAATTTTATGTGCAGAATTTGAATTTGTGAATTCAAAATATTCGTGTTGCATTGTATGGCCTTGATAGAACGATGGACAAAAACAGCTGTACCTCCATAACCATCGTCACGATCTGCCCTGAATATATTGTATCCATTGAGTCTGAATATGCTTTCTGGGTCAAACCAAGTCTCACTGAGTACAGCTATGTGAATTTTCTCTTGATTAATTCGCAAAGCTTCAAATTCCGTTATCTTTGGTCGCAAACTGTGAGCATTCCATTGTAGAATATTGATTTTTAATTGTTTATGTTTGTTGTTGTTATCCATTTTTTTATGTTAGATAAGAAAGGCAGCTCTGCTATGTACCCCACCATGAAAGATGTTAACCATTCAAAGATAACCTTTGCGCAATCTATTACTTTATTTTCCAGACTGGTCCCGCTATTCCAAATTTTTTCCTTTAATTTATCCAATAACAATTTCCAAGACTCCTTTTCCTTTTTGTTTGAAGCTGTTTCTCTACGTGATGTATTTCAGAGTCACTGTCTGAACATGCCGCCCAATTCATTTCGGTGTCAGTTTTATGTTTATTCTTCGGATTAACCCAATTCTTTTTATTATATTCCATATATTTATATATTTTTGCAGTTTTCTTTTTTCCTTTGGAATTTGAACTTACCGCCTTTTTTAATGTGTCAGCATATGTATCTTGAGTTTGTGTTAAATGACCCATTTCTATATTTGTTTCTTGACTTGACACTTGGTAATACTCTTTCTCGGTTTCCAGTTCTTTTTCTCTAGAAATCTCATGGTTTGGTTCAGGTGGGACGTATAGTGTTAAAGCTCTTTTGTATGTACAGTTAAAATCTGCCATCAATTCTCTTAACTTTCTTTCTTTTACATACATTGGGCATGTACGAGATAACGCCATATGTTTTCCGGCGCAGTTATTACATTTATAAGCCGTAGTGTCACAATTAGGGTGATATTCACCGCATTTTGGGCATATCACTTTAATTGATGAACATACTCTAACATTATGTCCATATCGCCAACACCGTGAGCATTGCGTGAAGGGGATCACCTTCACCCTGCTATCAAAGATGTGTACGTAACTAGGCAAGGAAGATCCTTTAAAGGTTACTCTGACCGATTCTCCAGGTTCCCATTGACCAGTATTTGTGTTGCGTCGTTTTAGTCTTTTAATACCTACGATCTCCGTTTCACTGCTCAAACCCTCCAGTATTTCTTCCTCAGATGAATCTAAGTCTATATATTTAATAACTCCGTACATTTCCTTAATCTCTAGTGTTTTCTGACATCTAAGTCCCATTTCCTTCAAACATTTTTAATCAATTAATTTATTCCCACTCTCTTCGTTACTTATCTGAATTAAAACCTTAAATGCATTGATATATTTTATACTTGTAATGTCCGGTATATTCTCTGTTTATAATAATTTTGCTAATCCAAACTGTTTTGGTAACTTATCTTTCGATGTTATGCTAATCTCAAAGTTATCCACAGGTACTCTAATCTCATCATGAACTTGACTAGTTCGGGCAAAACGTTTACCCCGTCTCGTAATGTTTGTCCAAATCTCATCTTGGTCTATCTGTCTATTTCTTTTACTCGGTCTCACCGCGTCGCTTTCCCTATGATTTTTTTAAAATTCTTCTGTCAACTCCATATTCTCACTATTACTGTTGCTAAGGCAACACACTTCTATGTCACTATGCACATTCACTCCCTCAACAGATTGGTCGTACTCGAGCTCGCTGCTAGCCATTAGTGATTAGCATTATTATATTATAACGAAGCGAGTCAAACCGGTTTTTGTTATCTCACAGGTGTGCGCGTCCAACAACGACTCCATTATGATGACGTCCAGTTTTTTTATAGCATGAGAATGTGGCGTGCAGACCCGGACTAGGACACCAAGGTCCAATTTGGAAATATTTTGTTACAATTTAAAGTGGTCAAAAACATAACCCTTTCCTTGCAGTCGGGTAAAAATGTTAAAATAGAGAGAATCAACTAAAATTGTCCCTGAGTGGGTAAGGAATGGCGTAGATACTAAATATAAATATTATTTAAAAACTTTGTAAACAAACCTAAGTAAGTGTTATGGCTTTAAACTATGTAGTTCCTAAGTAGGCGTGAACCGCTATTACATACACACTTCACACTAATATTATAAAGGCGAAAGTTTGTGAGTGTGTGTGTGTTTGTATGTTTGTTACTTCTTCACGCTCAAACGGCTGGACGGATCTGGATGAAATTTGGCACAAAGATAGATTATAGTCAGGAATAGCACATAGGATACTTTTTATCCCAGGAATATGTTCCTTCGGGGTAATTGTCGACGCGGGCGAAGCCTCTGGCAGAAGCTAGTAATATTATAATTGCGAAAGTAACTCTGTCTGTTACCTTTTCACGCTTAAAACACTTAACTGAGAGAGATGAAAGGTATAGAGATGGTTTAAGACGCTGGGAAGTACATAGGATAGTTTTTATGCCGGAAATCATCCATAAGGGGTGGCAAGGGTGATAGAAGTTTCTGTGGTGAACCAATTATTTCTAAAGTAAGATAGCCCACACTACAATATTATTGCGCAATATAATAAATATTAGACTATTCGAAATACTATTGCTACGCGGACGAAGTCGCGGGCAAAAGCTAATTATCTATGTATATAAAAAAACGGGCAAGTGTGTGTCGGTCGTCGCACATTTAGGGTTCCTTACCAAACCATTGCGGTTTAATCACGCCCCACGCTTTTTTACATTTTAAATTTATCGAAAATTATTTGCTACTTTTTATTAGTTTGGTTTTCGCATGTTTTTTTTTTAACTTTAGTTATTCAATTTCCCTTTTATCCTGAAGCTCCTCTCTTGTGCTAATTTTGTAGTTGTACTTTGAGTGAACTTAAATTGGAGTTCAGTGTGCCTTGACAAAGGGGGACCTCTATCGATTTCCATTAAGTAGGTACTCTCGGTCCCTTACACCACTTGTTTTTACTGTCCTTATATTTATCATGATAACACGCATGCTGTTGGTAACTAATTACCATTATGGAGAATAGCTGTGAATATTGCTGGACTTATCGGATTTCTAAACTAATAATTTGAAGATGAGTAGCCAAACTCTTATTTGACCTGAGAACCTGTCGAACTTTGGCATCATTCTTTTTCGTGTGCCACATCCAGCCACCTCTGGTGTCAGAGTTAATTAAGCCGCCTCTGGGATCCCCACAGGCTTCTGACTTGGCTATTTCAGACTTTCAACTATCTAAGTCCAGGTTCCCTCACGATATTTTCGTTCACCGTTGCCTGTGATGTCCAAGAGAAACTTAGAAAGTACATATGAATTCGAAAAGTTACATTAGTACTTGCCCGGATTTAAACCTACGACGTCAAGCACGAGAGGCGATGTCACTGATGGATGGGGCACAACGACGTTACAATTTAAACCTACGACGTCAAGCACGAGAGGTGATGTCACTGATGGATGGGGCACAACGACGTTACAATTTAAACCTACGACGTCAAGCACGAGAGGTGATGTCACTGATGGATGGGGCACAACGACGTTACAATTTAAACCTACGACGTCAAGCACGAGAGGCGATGTCACTGATGGATGGGGCACAACGACGTTACAATTTAAACCTACGACGTCAAGCACGAGAGGTGATGTCACTGATGGATGGGGCACAACGACGTTACAATTTAAACCTACGACGTCAAGCACGAGAGGCGATGTCACTGATGGATGGGGCACAACGACGTTACAATTTAAACCTACGACGTCAAGCACGAGAGGTGATGTCACTGATGGATGGGGCACAACGACGTTACAATTTAAACCTACGACGTCAAGCACGAGAGGCGATGTCACTGATGGATGGGGCACAACGACGTTACAATTTCGCATTAAAGAAGGGTTTGACAATTTTTAACATTTAATTCTCATTTCAGAATCCGGCCCGTAATCACATCCGTGAATGTAGTAGGTACCCAAAACATGTTTTTTTTCCACGATACTTTATTTATTTGTCTTCGAAAAACTCTTATTGTGTGTGTCAGCTTCACAGACTCTAGATTTTACTGTGTATTTGATTTAGTGGCTTGTTAATTATTATTTAATTATTGTGATGACAGAAACATGAGGTAATATTTGAAATTATTATTGAACTAGCTGTTGCCCACAACTTCGTCAAACTCGTAAAACTAAAAAAAACATGGCTTTTTATTACGCTGAACTCTAGTTTTTCTAAAATAGCCTAGGTTACTCCTTAATAACAGCTATCTGTCAGTGAAAGTCTCATTAAAATCGGTCCAGCCGTTTCGAGATTAGCCGGAACAAACAGACACACAGACAGTTTTTTTTATTATCTTTTTGTTAAAAGTATCATATAGGTACTTTCATATGCATTTATTTATTTGGTTGCTACTTACTCGAGAAATTTAAAAAAATACGCAGTTAAGGCCTTAACCTTATACATTAGCAATAAGATGCCCCGAACAGTTGTGTCGGTGAATCGTTCGCCGGTGAAAGGTTCTATCAATGAAAATTATAAAAGTGAATCGTTCTGTCGGTGAACTGTTCGTCACTGAAACGTTATATCGGTGAAAAAATAAAAAAGTGAATCGTTCTGTCGGTGAACTGTTCGTCACTGAAACGTTATATCGGTGAAAAAATAAAAAAGTGAATCGTTCTGTCGGTGAACTGTTCGTCACTGAAACGTTATATCGGTGAAAAAATAAAAAAGTGAATCGTTCTGTCGGTGAACTGTTCGTCACTGAAACGTTATATCGGTGAAAAAATAAAAAAGTGAATCGTTCTGTCGGTGAACTGTTCGTCACTGAAACGTTATATCGGTGAAAAAATAAAAAAGTGAATCGTTCTGTCGGTGAACTGTTCGTTACTGAAACGTTATATCGGTGAAAAAATAAATAAGTAAATCGTTCTGTCGGTGAACTGTTCGTCACTGAAACGTTATATCGGTGAAAAAATAAAAAAGTGAATCGTTCTGTCGGTGAACCGTTCAACGGCAAAACGAATGTCGGAGAAATGTTTCAGAATCGGTTAAATTAGCAGAAAATAAAATCAAGACGGTTTGGAAAATTATAAAGAAGGAAACGAACACGAACTAAACAAAGATTACTCGATTGAGACTGCACATGGACTTGTTAGATATAGCAAAAAAGATGCTCAAGAATTTGAAAAATGTCTTTACCAGCATCCCAATATTCCCAATTCAAACTACTGAAACGTTAAATGATTCGTCCTCGCTTGCTTTTGGTTTATTAAACGCGAATGTTTCAGCCTGACCGACTGAATTTAGCTTTTTACACATAAACCCCAGTAACTGGGTGACCAAGCTCTGCTCTGCTGCTATTTTTAACTGTTATGTTCGACTTTACATTTTACATGAATAATGCCCCGCATGATAATATTTTGTCATTTGAAACACCACGAACCAGTTGAGCAGTACATATTCTTCTGTGATTTGTATTTTTCTGCGAATATGTGAAAGTGTTTATGTAAGTATGTTTTATTAAAAGTCGCGGTGAGGCGGTGACAAAGATACCTAAATAAAAAAAAGGCCTTAGGCATGCGCATTATAATTTAAATCCAAAATATTTGTAAGCTTTAAGACGAAAATACGTAGGAACTCCAAAGCTGTAGGAAGCATCAGATTTGTTACGGAAAGTTAGCGGAAATATGTAAAATGTTTGTTAGAGCTGTGGTTAGAGCGTTTGAGCACTCTTCATCATCATTATCAGCAGCCTGACTTCAACCACTGCTATATAGGCATCTCTTTTCTTGTACCAATCCCCATGCTCCAGTGGGGTGTGTAATATATGCCATAATAACAGATAATGGGTGAATTTCAACAAATGCCATTTTTCTTATCATATCGGTGAACTTTTTCATTTATATTTATTTTTTATTTTTTTCATGTTTAATGTAATATTTAGGATACTAAATACTCCCTTATTGGTAACCATCAACGTATCTTTTAAGACTATGGAGAAAATTCAGTTTGAATTCTGGTTTCCACCGATGTGACAATCCGGCACCGATTATCTTTTCTGTACACCGATATGATAAATTTATTCACCGATGTGATATACATATACAGCGATATGATAATCTATCCACCTTTGAACATCAAAAAATATAATATGTGTATATGTATGTATATAATGTATGGTTGTAGGTATGCTCCATTGTTTTTTTGTTTACTTTAATGAAATGACACTATGTCTACCAATATGATAAAATTACACCGAGGTGATAATATGATCTACCGATGTGATAAAACAATCCACCGATGTGACAAAACTATGCGTCGATCATGAATCAAAACACCGATATGATATTTAAGACACCGATTGATTTTTCTTATCACATCGGTGTAAATTATCACATCGGTGGTAAAAAAGACCACCGATTACAGCGATATGAGAACAGCGACGTGAGAAATTATCGACTTTTTTGAAAATTATGAAAAATGTATAATATTTAGGCTAAATTCAAGTACCTATAATGATGCTAATTTACTTACTATGTCTGTTAGAACCAAACAATCGTAATAAAACTTCACATTACACTAGAAAAATGCAACCACCGATAATATAAAATAATTGCTTGGAAGTAACTGAAATGTCGTACTTACGTAATTGGCGGGAATATGCAGCGATTTGACACACGTCCGTCCTGACTGCGCACTAGCACACACTAACGAGGGAAATAAAATTGGGGTGGGGACACTGTCGGACTCATCGATGCAAAGTTAGGTTTAAATTACTTTTGTGCAGCGATATGACAAAATTTTGCGAGACAAGTACATATATATTATCACTTGAAATAACGTTCACATGAAATAATTTTCATATGCTATAAAAACAAATAACCTAATTTCATGTGATCTAATATTACATTTCATATAAACTTCTTTTGCTCTAATAACATTTAGTATATTGCTCTTTTTATATAACGTTCAGTTGACCTAATTTTCATTTGACCTAATTTTCATATTGACTCATTTTCTGCCCAAATTCTGTAGTGAGTAAGTAAATATCAGAAAACATCATACTGTTATAGCCTCATCTAACCCAAATGATTCACCAACAATAGAAAGGATCTGTCGCTCGGCGGCCGCTGCCGCTCGGCACTCACTCGCATCCAATACGTATGCGTCTTTTTTGTGTGTATAAATCCGGATTTGTCTTTATAATGTTCTTAAAAGATAATAATCGAATACAACTAAGTGCACATGCCCTTAAATGAGTGCGTGTGCGAGTGTCTCACAACCGGATGCCATCATGGACAAAATCGATCGGACGAGCGATCACGAGAACGAACTGTCTTGGTCGACAAGCTTTGGAGGTAAAGTGCGCCAGGTACTGGCACACCATGGACAGACACATGAGGTCCACTGTTAAAATATACACGCTACAGATTCTGATAATCTAAGATCCAATGCCGAAATCTGCGAGTATTTTTGTTACTGATTAAACTTATCGCCAGGCAACCCTGCTCCTTATTTATCGAATTTTATGAAAAACAACATACCTGCAAATTTTTGCAGTGGCATCGCATACTAAGAACAGACAGCTCAGCAAAATAGGGTGTTGTTGTTTTACTAAAAAATAACTTTATAAAAAACATTGTGCAGCCCTAATAAAATGCGAGTCACGTTACGCTCAGATCAATTTTAATTTTGTTCTAACAAAATAATTGTGATTCGTTATTATCGCTCCACCCGGTTCAGATCCTGCGTGCGTTTTGCGCCCCGTTGTCCCCGTCTATCACCCCGTGATACTACAGTACAGCGGCCATTAATAACTAACTGTCAACGGGTTTTATGTTGTATAACATCAGACTCACCCCGACACAGCACTCTGCTGAACAGACATGATATTTTCGTTACAGAGACGTTTTACAAAATTGTGAAATCTCGGTTTTATACGAAAATGGATTACAGCGTAGCTTTTTACTGTGATGTAAATAATACGTATCACCCGTGGTGTGGGGTTCTCGTCTATCCCATGGTGTGGGGTATCGTTGGTTAGGCCATTCAAAAATATTGGGTTTTTTAAAACCATCTTTCGATTCAGAGATCCGTTTGCGTAAAATTAAGCATTAAATCGAAAATTTATGTTAGAGTCAAGTGTCCCCCTGCCAGTGAAATAGTTGCTCTTGGCTATGTGAAAAAAATCACGGCAGTAGTGGATATAACGAAATTAACAGCAAAACTATCACAGTTAAGCAGGCTTTACAAGTTTACGAGTAATAGTCGACCAACTTATAAAATGTAATTGGAACGGTAAAAACTTTATACAAATTCCATTGAAAAATTACTTAAATAACGTTGTTAGATTTGTGAAACAGAGTAAATATATGCTTATGAACCATGTAAAAAGATACAAAAAGAAGCATAACAGGCTTTACTTACTATAACTTAATGGGGCTGCCTCATAATACACTTATGTAATGATTTTGGAACAATAAACAATTTATTATTTATTTACAAGTTTACGAGTAATAGTCGACCAACTTATAAAAAGTACTTGGCATAGTAAAATTTTTGTACAAATGCCATTGAAAAATTACTTAAATAACGTTGTTAGCTGTGTAAAACAGTTAGTAAATAGATGTTTTTGAACCATGTAAAAATACACAAAAATAAAATCATAATATACTTAATAATAATGATTTCTAAATTAATAATGTTTAAGCTTGAATAACGCATTGGAGTGGCCGGAGTCTTGGCAGTACCGGTCCGTAGTCCATAAGGTGAATGCGCGTGTCTATTTTGTCTTAGTGCAGAAGAATTTTCGACGTTTTGTAATCTAAAGTCAAATTAGATTCGATTGCCAAGCAAATTACTTGTTTTCTTTTGTCGATGTATATCTATATAGTCAATATTCGACCCGACTACATCACTAATTGAGTAGCGTAAAACTTTCCAGAACGAAATAGTGAATAACGCAGATTAGAGGTGAATACATACGAAATTTTCAAATTCCGAAAGAAAAATAAACAAGGAGCATGCGCGCAAGGATCCAGGAATGAACCATACCATTCCCCGTGGCTCTAACGCGCGCCCGTATCGGCTCTTTTCGCAATTGGTACCCGCGTCGGTACTCAAATAGATAATATTTTTCTAACTTCAGTTGTGAAGTTGGATTTTGTAACTCCTTCTTCAGTTACCAGTTAGTCCATCTTTCGTTTAGGTAAAGAGTGAATAGGTTACTTCTTGGCAAACGTGCTTCTCCGTAGACCACATCATCACTTACCATCAGGCGAGATAGTGGTCAAACGCGAGCATATAGATTAAAAAAACATCATCCTATGTGGGCACGTTTTTAGACGTTGTGTGCCGCTGAAATCATTTTAATGTTCATGTAACAACAACAAAACCCTCTTCTTAGTCCGCATTATTATGCAACTTCGGAACCCTATAACTGCGCGTGGCCCGACAAGCACTTAGCCGACACGTCAGGGTACGAGGGCAGGAAGCATTAACAGGACCATTGTCCAAAAACAAACGTTAAAACAATCACAAACTAAACATGGTGGTATTTGCTGATGACAAATACCACCATTTAGTTAGCCATTTTTATGCCTATTAGAAAAAGATTTGATTCCATTTTTAACTTGTCTATGAAAATGCCCGTTTTAGGCTTAGCACGCACTGTTATTTTTATTCGCGCGAATTTTGTCTCTTTTCACCTGTTCATAGAGCTCAAAATATTCGCGCTAATCAAATTCGCTCCGCGGTGCGATGGATTCTGTGGCAAAATACGGATTTCTTGCGGTATTATTTCCGCGCGATTTTTTTACCGCAATGCGAGCAGCTTCATACAATTCCATAGGTCGCAGAATGGGCGGCATAAATGTATGAAGCTGCACGCACTACGGAAAAAATTTCGCGCGATTAAAAATCGCAGTGCGTGCTATGCCTTAGCGCAAGCGCTAAGTTAATGCGGTGATGTACTGGGTTTTGGCGCCATTCATACGTTTTGAAGGTTTTGCTGTACTGAATTGCATGAGTTTTTTAAATTCTTGCTTAAAACTGTCTGATATTAGTAAATGTGAAGAAAATTTGACTCCGCCCGATATTTTAGATGCGGCAAAGGAAATTACTCATAATAGATTATTCATATCAATCAATCGTCCATAGTTGCCTGATTGCCAGTTCCGGTAATTATAAATTATATGATAAATGCTATCACGACTTTATGGCATGGAAAATGCAAAAAAAGGTATTTAGTAGGTTCAATCCCAATGTATGAGTGTAGATAAAGTGGTGTATGAAACTGCACATAACTAGGTATTAAAACATTCGTGTGAACACTATTTAAACACACACTCATGTTTTAATACCCCTTATTATACGACAGTTTCATAAACTACTATTATATAAGTTTTCACGCCGTGGCCCCTAATATTTTTGAGTCTAAACAAGTGCTGATTCTAATAAATTGTGTTGTTTTGTGTTTATCCTTTTCGTTGGCCGACATGTGTAAATATCTAATCAAATGCGTAATGTGTGTTGACCGTGTTGGTGTGTGTCCAGATTCCTGGTTCTACTGCTACCAGCATACCTGCTGGTATGCGAGGCGCAGGCACAGCTGAGGGACACGATGCCTGTGGGAGTCCGGCTCACAGGTAATTGTTTTATATCATCACTCACTACTCACTAGGACATAACAAAAAAAACGCGAAACAGCATTTTAGGTAGGTATAGCAAAAATTGTAATGCAAAAAAAACGTAACCATAAAGTGATTGTAGATTTTTAAACATTCGAAGGTTACCAGACTGTTCTGACAACGACTGTACCTGCATGAACACAAAAAGTTAAACTTCTCATTTACTCAATAAAACCTGCCTCCATTTAAGCACTATCAAAGATACAGCTATTACCAGTTGGCGTCACATTGGCAAGAGGTCCTCCAGTTCGAATCGTAGCAAAAAAAATTCTAAATCTATGGTTCGAATCGTAACTTATGTCATCAACATGACGTTGCGTCAATTTAACTAATGGCGGAAAACATTGAGCACTTTGACGCGTCTGGACTTGACGTGTCAGTGCTGTCACCTGGTGCAGGTCATTTCAGAAAACCCGCATTTCCATGACTGAGTGGATCGTCCATAGTTGCCTGATTGCCAGTTCCGCACTGACCTCTAATATACAAGTACGCTGGACTTCATATTATCGATGACAAAATTAAGACATTAGATTTTCGCCATTTTGGCGCTGATAGCAACGTGACTTAACGTGAGATTCCATGGAACTAATATTAGAGATGGGACATAGCCTTCGGTATAAAAATACGTGAGAATACTTTAATACGTAAGAGAAAAATAATATCCCAATTATTTTAATTGAGATTCATTTCTAAGTAATAGAAAACTTGCTGTAAAGGTTAACTGAAAAATAATTTCAATCAGATTGCAAGCTACAAACTAGTGGATAGCGTGCTACTAAAGTTATAGCGCATTACTGTCAGATCAGTGATATTTAAATATGGGGATAGGCTAACAACTTATCCTTAAAACTAGTATATTTGAGCAAGTATCTGCTCGCTCAAGTATACTAGTTAGTTAATATTTACATTTACAATAGTTTGGACTCACTCGGCTGGAACATCATTCATACAAATATTTGCGTACGAATGAGATGGATAACAATTTACAACGGACATATTTCTCGCTCTCATCGCTGAGATCCTGTATCTGTAGTGTTAAGGTGCAAATAAGAGTGACATCGCTTTCCAGCGACGTGAAGACATCAGTTTTCAACTCTGTTTCAGATGCAGATATAAATTGTTTGACTTAAAAACATTTGTTAGTACAATTATAATTATCATGATATTATTCCAGAATTAATTAAATAAAAAAAAAACAAGAAGAGAGAGGCCTGTGCTCAGCAGTGGGCGAAGTCGGACTGTGGATGATCATGATGATGATTCCAGAATTTAGTATTACACATTGCTTTTTAACATATTATTACTGATTATTAGGCATTCATGTAACATTCATCACTAATACCAATATGAGATATTTAGTTGCATATTATGAGAAGTCAATACAGTAGATGAGTGATACGCCTTGCCAAGTCTACTATTTTGATATTAGTGTAAATTAAAAATATTAGTAATACTCATAAACTCGTATTAGTTAAAATAATATAATATTTCCAGGCGAATATATTAGTATTACCTAATGTTGAGAAATATCGGTATTAACCTATCTCTAAATGTGTCAATTTTAGTTCCTGAGTACCTCGAGTGGGGCGCTTTGATTCGGCTCAAAAATCAACTGTCATTTCATCTAATATATGTAGTCCAGCGTACTTGTATGATAGAGGTCAGTGCAGTTCCGGTAATTTCCGACGTCGTCGCGTCAATCACATACTCTCCCGAACGTAGCCGAACACTCGCGGACTTTCACGATCGGAAAATTGGTTTGTGATAATAATAATATTTTTTATGTTTTTTTTTTTTGTTTCTTATACATGTATACAGATGCCTCATCCCAATGACAGAAAAGGCCGACTTAACTAGCGTTTTTCGTAGTACACGGCGTGTTAGAGGAACTACAAGTAAACATTGAATAATTAATTGCCAATATTATAAATTATACCGTATAATTTGGTACCGTATGGTGTCGGACGTAAATAATTTCACCATCCCATATCTTCCCGTGGATGTCGTAAGAGGCGACTAAGGGACACACTGTGCACTTTAACAACAAACTGCGATCGCCAACCCGCCTGCCAAGCGTGGCGATTATGGCAAACCCCCCCAAACGAATATTAAACGCACACAAATAAAACGGCCCCGAGTGCCCGGCAGCCCGTCTAGCCTCGGCTACGGTAGCGGTCGAGGCGATGGCGTGGCAAGGGGTGCGAAGAATCCCCGGAGTGGGCCCGGCTACCCCAATAAACACCGACGACTGGACCTGGGAACATATAACACGCGAACACTCCGGACCGACGAGAAGATAGCCGAACTCGACGAAGAATTGAGCAGGTTGCGATGGAGTATTATAGGGTTATCTGAAGTCCGAATATAGATAGATAGATAGATAGATTTATTTATTTGCTTAGAATGTAGGTAAATAATACGTTTAGATGTTACAATATTTTGGATCCTTATACATTCTACCTCATGGCATGCAAAAATTTTAGTTACTTATACTACTATAGATTGTTCTATTTACTTAAAGCTAATTAATAATATAAGAACATTAAAAATTAAATAGTCTTGTCATTCAAGAAATCCGATACAGAGTAATAGCATTTGGAAACTAGTAATTTTTTAAGGTACTTTTTAAATATTCATAAAGGTTGCTCTTTAACAATTTTTGGTATGTGATTTTAAATAAGAGGAGCCATGCACATAACACTCTTTCTCAATAATGCAGTTTTATATCCACTTATGCATAACTTATCTTCATATTGAGTTCTTAAACTTGTAGTCCTGTTTCTAGTATTTTTTAAAGTTGGGAATAAATGATCATTCGTTTTAACAAAAATGGCTATTTCTAATATATATAGGCATGCAAAAGTTAAAAGATTATACTTTTTGAAAAAAGGTATGCAGTCGGTCACATTGAGTTTAAACATAGATCTGATACAGCGTTTTTGCGCCTTAAAAATATTTTCTCTCTCGCTACAGTTTCCCCAGAATATTATACCAAACCTCAATACAGAAACAAATAGACTGTGGTATGCTGTCAATACTGTCTGAATGTTAACTTTTTTTGATAAACTATATAAAGCATAAGTGGCTGAACTTAATTTTTTGCACACATCATCTGCTTGAGTTTTCCATGTCAGTTGGCTATCAATTGTAATTCCTAGAAATTTTGCTTCATTGACCTTATCTATTGTTTGTCCATTATAATTTATATTCATATTTGTTGAAGAGAGGGGGAGGACTCGATAATCCTCAAATCCGGTAATCTGCTCTATTTCCGAGAGGGTGACCGACAGTCCCAGGGTAGTTTCGGGTTTAACGTCCACAAGTCCCTTGTGAACAACGTGGTGAAGATCGAGAGTGTGTCGACCAGGGTGGCGTACCTTATACTCAGAATATCCCAAAGATATTCGCTGAAGGTCATACAGGTCTACGCCCCGACCTCGGCACACCCCGACGACGAAGTAGAGACCATGTATGAGGATATATCTAGAGCCATGCATGGTTTCAAAACTCATTTCACCGTTGTCATGGGGGACTTCAACGCGAAACTGGGCAAACGAGACGTGGATGAGCTGCAAGTGGGGCAATTTGGATTTGGACGTCGGAACCACCGGGGTCACCTACTGGCCAGTTTTATGGAGAAGGAGGGCCTCTACATGATGAACTCCTTCTTCAGAAAGCGTGAGCACAGGAAGTGGACCTGCCAAAGCCCCGATGGTGCAACTAAAAACGAGATCGACTTCATCATGTCAACCAAGAAGCAAATGTTCAATGATGTTTCTGTGATCAATTCGGTGAAGACCGGGAGCGATCACCGCATGGTAAGAGGCACATTGAACATTAATGTTAAGGTTGAAAGGTTTCGACTGATGAAGTCCACGCTCCGTCCAGCACATATCCAGGTCCAAAACCCCGAGAACTTTCAGCTCGAACTCCAGAATCGTTTCGAGTGCCTAGGGAGCTCCGTGGACGATTACAGCGATGGGTTCGTGGAAGCTGTCCATACGGTCGGGTCTAAGTTTTTCAAGACCCGCCGTAGAGATAGGAACAAAAAGCTCTCTAATCCTACTCTCAAGCTCATGGAGGAGAGGTGTGAGATGATCCTGCAGTCTTCAGACGATGCGTTGAAATACCGGCAGCTAAATAGACGGATCTCAAAGTCCTTGAAAAGCGACCTCCGCCGCTTTAACACTGAGCGTATTAAAGACGCGATTGAGCGGAATAAGGGCTCCAAGGTCTTTGCAAGAGATCCGTCTATTGGGCAGAGCCAGCTCACGAAACTGAAGACCGATGATGGCAGGATCGTTTCCGCCAAACCGGAGCTTCTGAGGGAGATCGAGTGATTCTATGGGCAGTTGTACACGTCAACCAGTAAACCCCTCGCGAATCTAGCGAATGATCCAAGAGCTAGATTGACCCGATACTATACCGAAGACATTCCCGACGTCAGCCTGTATGAGATTAGGATGGCTCTGAAACAGCTTAAGATTAACAAGGCACCGGGTGACAACGGAATTACGGCAGAACTCCTGAAGGCGGGTGGAAAACCAATACTTAAGGCCCTTCAGAAGCTGTTTAATTCCGTCATACTCGAAGGGAAAACGCCACGGGCATGGTGCAGGGGTGTGGTGGTACTCTTCTTCAAGAAGGGTGACAATGTCCTACTGAAGTACTATAGGCCCATCACACTTCTTAGCCATATCTACAAGCTGTTTTCAAGAGTCATCAGAAATCGTCTCGCGCGCAGGTTTGACGATTGCCAGCCTCCCGAACAAGGCGGATTTCGTAAAGGCTTTAGCACCGTAGACCATGTGGTCTACGCTGGTGGTGATATGCTGCGGCAGGTTATACAGAAGACTGAAGAGTACAACCTGCCTCTCTGTTTAGCGTTTGTGGACTACGAGAAAGCCTTCAATTCGATCGAGACTTGGGCTGTACTACAGTCTCTACAATGGTGTCAAATTGACTACCGGTACGTCGAAGTGTTGAAGTGTTTGTACTAAAACGCCACCATGTCAGTTCGACTTCAGGATCAGACCTCGGAACCAGTCCTTCTGCAGCGAGGTGTGAGACAGGGAGACGTCATATCTCCGAAGCTGTTTACCGCTGCACTGGAGGATGTCTTCAAGGTTCTGGACTGGAGAGGGCTAGGCATCAACGTCAATGGCGAGTACATCAATCACCTTCGGTTTTCCGACGATATAGTGGTTATGGCTAAGACCATGGAGGACCTCAGTACAATGCTCGATGACCTCAGTAGAGCTTTCGAAAGAGTGGGTCTTAGGATGAACATGGACAAAACCAAGGTAATGTTGAATGCCCATGTTACACCCACTCCTATCAAGGTCGGAGACTCTACGTCGAAGTTGTGGACGACTATGTCTACCTGTGACAAACGATCCAGTTGGGTAGGGACAAGCTTGGGGGAGGCCTATGTCCAGCAGTGGACGTCTTTCGGCTGATATGATGATGATGATGATTATAAATTATAATAGAATAGACTTTATTGTACACCATAAATGTTAAATACAAACAAGTACAACTCTACTATTTAAAACATAACTGAAGAGATGATACTTGTTCTGTGCTTGACAAAGAAAAGGACCGAATACGCTCAGTCGCGTCAGCCCCACAATCGGGTGAGGCGAGCGATCACGTAATGCTACGGACGCGGCAGCGATACCGGGGCTCGCAACTACAAGCCTGTCGCTTGGTGGTCATGTGAGCGCGAGTTAAAACGCCTACCCTTTTGGGTGTAGCAACTCGCGCTCACTAAGTTTTGCTTGTTGTGTGTATCTCTAATTCTGCTACGACGACGCCGCTTCTTCACGGCACCAGGTGAGACTTATGGCGAACCATAAGCAGCCCGGTAGGGTGACCAGTATCAGTAGTGCCGACTTGGATGAACCTTCAGAAGAAATGAGCTAGCCGGTCCCTACTCAGACCGCAGAGCCGTTGTGTGTGTGTGAGCGGTAGAGTGGTGTGTGACACCGCCCATATTTACACCAAATATCAAGCAAGCCCGCGCTGCACTATTCGGTGCGTGTGTACTCGCGCATGTGGAAGTAATGAAAATCTGTTTTCGGCGTGCAAGGCTTAGAAAACACGACACGCCGCGCCGCACATAGGAGTATTTCCATCTAAAAGCCGGTCAAAAGTCGAATTTACGAAGTTAAATAAAAACCAATTAAAGCACACATTTTTGCAGCTTATTAACCTGTATAGGGACATATTTGTAACTCAAGTAGTTGAAGTTGACTCTTCCCGCACAAGTAGTCGGAACTCAGTTGTTTTCTAAACCGCATGTCTATGTTCTCGGCGTTTGTCTTTTCATTAGAGTTTGAACTGTACATTTGGTGTGATAAATAGTGAAAAAAACATTGTGGATATGGAAGTAAAAGGTACGTAGATCATTTTAACATGATAATGGAATATTTTATGCTTCATTAAGGTGTTTAAAAAAATCAGAAAGATGGACCGAAAATTTGAAATAAATTAATGAAATATTTAACAATGGCGATCGGCCATAGACTAAAAGAATGAGGTTTATTTTTTTTTTGGCTTTTCGTGGATAGTGTTTTTAGCCATGTACAAAATAGGCAATTTGAATTTTTCTTAATTACAGAGAAAATACAATTTATGTTTGAGTGAAAGTTTTATTTATTAAGCACGTACAAGTTGAAATTATCTATTTAAATACAAAGTTGCATGAAATGAGCAAGCAATAGGTACATTAATTTATTTGTAATATTGAGCACGATCTTTTTTGTTTCGAAACTTTTTTAAGAACAAAGCAACTCAACCAATAAATTTAGAAAAAACTCTGTAACTCACTTGTGAATAATAGCAATGGAAAAGTCACAGTTTGATAACAGGTATCATTATCTGCCTAATTGCGGTGAAATTAGAGCCACTTTATGAGCAAGTGTGTTGAAAAATATATAGTCATATTTTACATTGGCATAACGAAATTCAGTATTATTCGGCATAAATGTTTCGCCGTAATGGTTGGTCATGAATACTGTTGGAATAATTATAATGAAACATAATGTTATAAAGCATAATGATATTTACGATATAACTCACATAAAAACAAACATGTTCGCGGATCAAGGGTGACTCAAGGGCCAAACCGCCGTACTTTAACCTAATGCAATAGAATAATGCCAAATTATAATAAACAATGCAATTAACTATTTTATCCTATTTTTCAGATAAAAAAAATAGCCTTAAAAATGTATGCAACTCCAAATCATGCCAAAACAAATTAGACCAAATGACAGTTATGCTAATTTTATCATTATGCCAAAGTATCATTATGCTAATAATTAAGTTATGCGAAAACGTTGTGCCAAACAATATTATGCCTTAAAATGCTATGCCAAGATGGGGATTCCCCGATTTCTTTTACAGTATCTTTTGCATTTCCGTTTTCTTTATGTAATGTACTGTATATAATGTAGATGGTGCTCGGTTCGACTACATCGTCGTGGGCGCGGGCGCGGCCGGTGCGGCGGCGGCTGCGCGCGTCGCACTCGCTGGCTACACCGTGCTGCTCATCGAGGCTGGCGGCGACCCCAGCTCGATCTCCAAGGTAACAAACTCCAAACAGTGCGTCATTAGCCACATTTAAAAAAGTACTTTACAGTAGATCGTGACTATTTCTGTTGTTACAGATCCCAAGTGCAGCTATGACACTCTTTGGCTCAGACCTCGACTGGCAGTACAAGACGATCTCCAACAACGTATCCTGTCTCTCGTCTGTGGACCAGCAGTGCCGTTTTATCCGTGGCAAATGTCTGGGAGGCTCCACCTCCATCAACCACATGATGTACACGCGCGGCAACCGCCAGGACTACGACGATATAAACGTCCCCGGCTGGACTTGGGAAGACCTGAAGCCATACTTCCTAAAATACGAAGGTTTGCAAGACCTAGACCTCCTCCCAGCCTCTTCAATACCATACCATAACACTACGGGGACAATGCGCATCGGCTTCTTTGAAGCGTCACAAAATCGGTGGCACTCGCGACTTAAACAGGCATACAAGACTCTCGGGCTTCCGGATAATCCTGACGTGAACGCGGATTCGCAGATAGGTGTCAGTCAACTCATTGGATATGTGTATAAAGGGGAGCGAATGAGTACCGCGCGAGGATATCTGGCGAGAGAGGACGTCAAGAGTAGCCTGAAGGTCGCTAAGCACACTCGGTGCACTGGTGTCATTATAGATGATAACAACATCGCACGTGGCGTCACTGTCGTGCAGGGCTTACTGAAGCTCAAGATATATGCGCGCAAGGAAGTGATCCTCAGTGCAGGAACCATCGGAACGCCTCAAATACTGATGTTGTCTGGTGTCGGCCCAACTGAGCATTTACAGAGCATGGGTATATCCGTAAAAGTGAACTCGCCGGGCGTTGGAGCGAACATGACTGACCACGTCCTGCCAGTCTTACTGGCCCTGGTTGATAGAAGTAAAGGCATCAGTGACAATCTAGCGGGGCTGGCTACCCGGCTGGGGCAGGTGGTACAGTTGCTGAGGTCAAACTCCGGACCGCTCACTTCCAACGGCCTCACCGACGTCACCTCGTTTCTCAACTCTCACTGCTACGATTTCGAACAGAGGATGCTACTTAGCGAGAGCTTCGATGGAAGTAGCTGTCAGCTGCCAAACCTTCAAATAATTCACGCCTATATAGATAGGAACTTAGTGCCAGCTGCCGAGCCATTGCTCATGCAAGCGACAGGTTTTAATAAAGATATAGTACACCAGATCGGCAAAGCGAATAAGAACAACGGGATCATAGTGTTATCTCCAGTTCTGCTGTATCCATATTCAGTTGGCCATGTACGGCTCGCTAGCTCTGATCCTGTGGCTCACCCCGCCATCTTCCCGAACTACTTGGGCGATGAAAGAGACGTGGATGACGTGGTGCGGTCGATAGGTATTATGGAACAGTTGATGGAGTCGCCACCCTTCAGGAAACGGAATGCGAGTCTGTTGCATTTGGAGTTGCCTGGTTGTCCTCGTGTCGTCGAGGACCCTGCGGGGTACTGGCGCTGCTACAGCCGGCACATGACGTTCGCGGTGTACCACGCGGCGGGCACGACGCCTGTGGGTGACGTGTTGGACGCGCGGTTGCGCGTGCGTGGCGTGCAGCGCCTCCGCGTGGCCGACCTGGGTGTGCTGCCCCGAGTGCCGCGTGGCAACCCCGCCTCCGTGAGCATTGCTATCGGGGAGAGAGTCGCTAACTTCGTTCTAGAAGATGCAGGCTCCTAGACAAGCTATCATTAATGTTTTGGCGTGCAGCTAGTCTGGATGTTGGATGTCAGTTCAGCAATGACGCTTCAACGGTTGAAGTGATTTCAAAACCCAAAAGGTTGCTATACCAGTAGTGCATCCCTTGGCATAATAAAATACTTTGACAAGTGATGTCCTATACCTGCACAGTTGTAGTACCACAGAAAGAATGAAGATTGTGTTGACGTTCTTCATTGTTTCTTTAGTAAATATTAAGTAGACAATCAATCAAGATGATGATGACTGCATGCATAGCTGAGTTCTATAGCAGTGTGAGTGAATAAATGTTCCCAACAGAAATATAAACACCTTAAACTAGTTCGTGGTAATAAAGGTTTCATAGCTACGTTTGTTCACAACGATACAACATGCCTCGTTATTGTTTTACTGTTCCACGCACTGCGAGTTAGTCGAGTTATTATCATGCTTATTATTTGTGAGTTAAATTCATGTATTATATTAAATCTATCGCTAGCAAATTATGTGTTTGTTTTCATTACTCCAGGCGAGCCCCGGGTTATTGATTGGATAAATTAATTCTGCTTTCACATCAATTAATTTGAAAGTAAAGAAATCTGTTTGCCAAAGACAATTTATCTTTCAATATCGCCCACAATTATTTATAAACACGAATTCAAACGATTAATTAAATATTTTCCTTTGGAAGACTGGTTTCGTTACGAAATAAGCTCTGAGGTAAAATAAATTATAGATATCCTGAGATAGACAGAGTAATATTAAGAAATGTGTTGACACATCATTTTATGATTGTTTTGACATACTCGTAGTAATGAAGTTAGATATATTAGTAGATAATGGTACCTACTTTGGGCACGCTCAGCGCAAATTGTTGATTGTTCTTTTTACTATTCTTCTCTGTTACTTTGCGATTGTTGCTGTTGTGTTGTGTCTGTGTCAAATAAATGTTTTCTTGTCTATTATACTGAGCATGACCTGTCATTGGTTTAATGTAACGTACTCAACTTGTTTTCTTCATTTTATGTATTGTTTTTTGTTTTCCATCTCTTAATAAATAAACATAGTTAATTTAACTTTGCTAAACTTCATGTCATTAAACGAAACGTAGGTTTTCGGTTTCTTGTATAGCTAATACTTATTCCTGTATTTATAGCGATACCTATCTTGTTTATTTTAATGAGGGCACTTGAGTTAGTGATAAAGAAAACTAAGCTTAAAAAAATACAAAAACGACCTTGTAGTAGGAGGTTTCTCTAAGACATCCGAAAGAACTAACCGCTAAGCCGGGGTTCTTGTAAAAGTTAATGAAAAATTTAAATTAAATTGGTTTAAGCAAAGTTGTGATCTTAGAGAGTGCGAAGTTCCCTCTGGCGTAAATTAACTTCGCGAAGTATGACACGTTTGCGTCGGCATGGAATTAGTCTTCATGGAATTATTTGCAGCGGTTCATGGCCCTTCTGCTAAGTTCTGTGGAAGATGATGGAGGAGATCAAAAGACTTAATTATGAGAAGTGTGTCTCGTTGGTGTAGTGGTCACAGGCGCTACTGCTGAACATGAAGTCCTGGGCTCGATTCTCGGCTCGGGCAAAAGTGTTATTGGGTTTCCTATCGGGTATTTCTCAGTAGCAGCCCGGAGGCTGGATTTGTGTTCGTTTGATGGCAATAGGCACCACCTATTACATAGGGCCTACACATAACTGCCGAAATATGGGTGTACCATATGTCCACCTCTGCCCAACACTTCGAGGAATACTGTCGTGATGTTATTCGTAGTTATTGTTGTTGTGGCGGTGGCCGGCCACATCATAAGAAATCTGTCTCTGACTGTTAGGCTGAGACCCTATTAGTGCGTTGCGCTAAATATATATTTAGTGACATGCCACATTATGCGTTGCGTCGTCCGTCGCACGCGATTTTCAACGATTGAAGGACGAGAAAAGAAGCGGGGTGAGTGTGATGCACTGCGCTGCCTGTCAAAGCTCCGGTGCGGCGACAGACAGTGTTTCTGTTTATTCCGATCTATTGTCGCTTGATAGATAGATTGATAGATAGATAAATCATTTATTTAGTGCACCTAAGAGACACAGCACAACACAAAATCTTAATTAAATTATTACAATTTTCATGTATGTTTAAAAACAAGGTGCCAACATAAAAAGAAAAAGGAAACCATACTTACGAAATAAAAGTAAAAGTGATACCAGTAACATTAATTTTGACAGTCAGAACACAGTGCGGTGTGCGTCTCAAGGTTGCACCAAATGGGAGTCCAGCTCAGCACGTGTCAGGCAAATATATCTGACGCTGATATTCTGCTGGATCCCTGCAGTGACAAATGGTCGCCAAGCAGTCGTGATATGTTGGTGTTGTTACAGTGTTATGCGTTGAGTAATTCACGTAAGTATACCCGCAACTATAATTTAGTACTTACAAAATATATTTTTTTTTCTGCAATACAAAAAGTTCCAGTTCTTAGGCGTGTTGATTATTTTATAAATTCGTTTTGATTACTTGGTTAGGTATTTATAAAGTTAAATGTATAATGTCTAAAATAATAAATAATCTCACAATAACCAATAAATAAATGATGGCGTAGGTCCAAAAAAAGTAAACGATTTGGCTAGACTAAAATTAAATATGCTTACAATAAATATAAAATAAATACACGTAAATAACATATGACACAAAAGATCCACAAATCATTTAATTACTAAATGCCTATATCCTTTGCTTACAGGTTTTGACCACGAGATACGCCAAATGGCCAAATAGCTCGGGAAGTCCATGACAGCAAATTATATAATGGACGTGTTCAAAAAAGTCATCCCCAGTTTTTTCTGTGATGCGATAAGAAACGCAATCGAACTCTGAAAGTTATAAGGCATTTAAGATTCCTTATCGGCGGGGGAATATTGTTCCAGCATTTGGATGCGGCGTATCTAAAACTTCCCCTGAAAGCCGCTGTCTTGTGCGAGTGAGTGAAGAGTTTCTGTGAGCACATTCTCTTCTACCAGCGATCCAGCTAAGTTTATTATACAGATAGGTCGGCTGCTTGTACTTTATAACTCCAAAAAGTAGGCATGCCAAGTGGAACTTACGACGCGACTTCATATTAAGGATTGAGTGGTTATTTAAAAATGGCGTTACGTGGCTTCTAGGTGGGATTGAGAAGCAGAATCGAGCGCAGGCGTTTTGCACTCTCTGAATCAGTCGATCAGTTCTTGCAAGCAGTCGAGGGCCAATAACTACTTCCGCATAGTTCAGATTAGACAGCACGAGGGACTTAGCCAGCTGGATCCGCAGCTCCTCTGAAAGATAAGGCCTTATCTTATAGAGGAACTTAAGCCGGTAAAAACAAGTGCGCACTGACTCAGACACGTGCGCTTCATATCTTAACCCAGCGTCCATGTTCAGACCCAGATTACGGGCCTCACCGACTCACCCAGCAGGGCAACGTTGAGTGTTGCAGGCACTGCACTGATTTGGTTCTTGGTTCCAAACAGCATGTATTTAGTTTTAGTAGGGTTAAGTACCAAACCATTATTTTCAGCCCAACATCAAGATCATCGTTTAGATCCTTTATCGCAATGTCAAAGTCACTTGGTTTAAAGGAAATATAGACTTGTACGTCATCAGCATAAATATGGTAACTACATTGCTTCAGGGCATTTATGATATCCGCACAATACAAAATAATGATGATGGGGCCCAGTATTGAGCCTTGTGTGACTCCTCTGTAAACAGAAGTGAGTGACGAAACAAATTTAAATTAAGAATAGTGTGATTAGCAAAAATATGTCAATAGTTATAACATTTTATTGGCTGATATTGGTAAAGGTAGTCATTTTGAAAATGTCTTGAAAATACCCAAATACATAATGTATTGCTAATCACACTATTCTTAATTTAAATGTTTTGAAAATTATTTTCTAGTTTTTAGTTTGGTTATCTATTCTCTTCTTCTTCTTCTTATTCGTTTTCTTCATTTCTGAAGGTCGTGCCCGTCTTGAAAAGCTTTGACGGAGTCAACTCCAAGCCACCCTGTCTTCGGCTCTTCTCATAGCAGTGGTCACCGTGAGTCCCGTAATGGCCCTGATCTGGTCAGAACAGCGAGTAGGTGAACGTCCGCGTGGTCTCTTTTCGTCAACCTTTCCCACTGCAACCAGTTTTTCCAGGTTGTCTGGCTGTCTCCGGGCGATGTGACCAAAGTAACTTAGGACTCGTTGGTAGCAGATCGTGGAGAGTCTAGTTTTGATGTTCAACTGGTCGAGAATGGACTTATTCGTGCGCTTGGCTGTCCATGGTATGCGCAACATCCTTTTCCAGCACCACATTTCAAACGTCTCTATCTTTTTCCGATCCACCGAGCGAATTGCCCAAGACTCGGAGCCGTAAAGAAAAATTGAGAATACCAGAGTTCTCACGAGTCTCTTCTTAGTGTTATTGGAGACATTTCTGTTCTGCCATATCCTCGACAACTTGCTCATAGCAGCCTTGGCCATCTGCGTGCGCCTCCGGATCTCCCCCTCGCAGCCTCCCTGATCAGTGATCATGGAGCCCAGGTACACAAATTCACTCACGAACTCCAGATCCACAAGTTAGCCCGTGCGTGCGATTAGTCCAGCTCGGTCGATGATCATCACTTTGGTCTTTGATTTGTTAATCGACAATCCTACCATCTCGCGTTCACGCTCTACTCTAGCAAACAGCTCCGCGAGTTCGCGCTCAGAGGTTATCTATTAAAGCGTGTTTTTTAGTTTTTTGAACTATTATTTACTTTTTACTTTTTAGTTCAATCGCTAATCCTGAAGATTCTGGTAAGGATAATGGGAAAAACTATTTAAATTATTGCATTTTCATCGGTCCTTGTTATGTGTGCAAAGTTTAAAATTTTCTAATCCGACGTTTTGAATGGGGTGAAAATCACGTTAAAGATTCCGTTACATAGATTCATAGATACGAGTACATGGCTCATCGGCGATGAGGCATTGGTTAAGTCAAAGCTCCAGAGCCTTGAACATCGTCGCCGAGTTGCCAGCTTGTCGGTTTTTTATCGATTACATTTCGGGGAGTGTGCGATGGAATTGCATGATCTAATTCCACCCGGACTACCAGACGTTCGGCGATGCGCCATCGGTACATAGTGGACATCCCACCCATACGCACTAAACGTTTTGAGAACACTTTTATTATGCGTACAGCTAAGGAGTGGAATTCCCTGCCGGAGTCTGTGTTTCCCGATAGCTACAACCTAGGGGTCTTTAAGTCAAGAGTGAATAGGTTACTTCTAGGCAAGCGTGCTCCATCACCGACCACATCATCGCTTATCATCAGGTGAGATGGTGGTCAAGCGCGAGCCTAATTAAGATAAAAAAAGTACATACCAGGCTAATAAAAGCGTGTTAATATGGTAGGTATTGTCTATAATTTGAGCTGATGTAATCTTCGTGTACTGAAATAATGTAATACATATTTACTTACGCGTGGTTGGCTTGTATGTTTTCTTTTCTCTCTCATAAATTGCATTTATTTATGTTATTTTCTCGCATTTGCGCACGAAAGCATAATAATGGAGAGACAAATTCAATAAGGTAGTAGGTATTCGATGTTTCAAGAGTTATTAGGGCTAATTTATTATTGACGGATGTCGCTGCGTTTGTATGGGATGTTCGTTTTTTTTGTCCTAACTATTTTTATAGAGGATTGTATAAGCACTGGGAGCTACCTACATTTTACAAAATACAATTTGACTACAACTCACCAAAACGGTCAATTTTGAGAAAATCTTATCGTGAAAACTGAAGTGAAAAGCTTATTAAGCTCTTGTAAGCTCAGTTAGCCGCCGTTCCCACAAAATAGGATTGCATTTTGGTGTTAACTGTAAAGTTTTTGGAAAGCAAAACGAAGATTTCCAACCGTTTAGACTAGCTTATTTATATTCGTGTTTCTGTGCGTCCTGAGAGCATTGTATAAAGTGCAAGGAATGGAAGTTCCTTGTGTCTACAGTATGCCGCATGTAAAGTGCGTTGTTAATATTAGATGCGGTCACGTATCGTCCACGCAGTGTTCACGTAGCGTCCACGTGGCGGACACTACTTCCGGTTGTCCTCGGTTAATCTCTACAGTGCTCCATTGCTCACGGATTTGATATTCTGTTTGATTTGAAAGGTTGTTGCGGAGAAGTTCTTATTTGTTTGAACTATGACATGGTTTGAATATTACTTAAGTACCTATCTGTTTGAGAAAGAAACCACGTAGGCCTAACGCCAATAGATTTTGTAAATTCTATGGAGCACTTTTTACCCGGCTGAAGGAATGGGCTTCTTACCCGGCTGTTTTTAGCGCGTATCTTGTATGTACCTTTGCAATATTCTTTATTACCTCATATTTTTCCAACCCGTGAACGGCTTTTTATAATTAAGACACTGTTAAAGAGGTCTTGACCGCCCAAGTGATCTTATATACGTGACGTTATTAAAAAACATTGCGGATTTTGGGCGCCATGTGGGGGTTCCAACTTCTTTTTTAAGCCCATCAAATGGGGTATCAAAATGAAGTGTTTAAAGAATTGATTACAAAAAAATATACCACGTATATGTAAAAAAGTCATCCGAAAAAAAATACTAAAAGGTTGTAAATAAATAAGTTAGAAATAAAATCTGACTGCTTAAGCGAACTTAAAAGATGTAAACAAGAAGAAAATCATGCTGTGCAGTCGGAGGATATTCATAGTTTTGGTCAGCCAGCTCACTATCCTCCGACTGCACAGCATGATTAAATTTTCTTCTTGTTTACATGTTTTTAGTTCGTTTTTATTTTATAAACTTATTGTTTAGATTAGCACACTCTAATCTAATATACACTCAAATAGTCAGACTTTATAGTATTTATTCTCGGAGAATACTAATGAACAGCCGCGCGGGTCACGATTACCGGGGTTGGTCCGTGAATTAGTGTCCACTCTCTTATTGGTAGGGATGTTTTTTTATTCTCGTCTATCCAATGGTGTGGGGTATCGTTGGAGAGGCCATTCAAAACGATTACGATTATGTGAGATTTTTTTTTGATTCAGGGATACGTTTGCGTAAAATTAAGGTGCTTGTAATTTTGTTAGAGTCAAGTCCCTCAACTCCTCCCCCCCTGCTAGCTAAATGGTTGCTTTTGGATATGTGAAAAAATATACGGCCATATTTATATTACAAAATTAAAAGGAAAACTATCACAGCTAAGTAGGCTTCACAAGTTTACGAGTCATAGCCGACCAACTTATAAAATGTACTTGGAAAAGTAACAATGTTTTTTTTCGTTAGAGCAATATTCGGTACGTTCATTGTTTATGAACTTCCATATTTTTATGTAGCTGTTTTTTTTATTTTTTTTATTTATAATGGGTTTGCTCTTGACTCTAGTCTAGGTCATAGGTGACAGAGACAGAGGAGCGTATGTATGGAACCCTCGGTGTGCGAGTCCGAATCGCTCTTGGCCGGTTTTTTATATTCGCATAAGCATCCGGCCATATCTTTATTATGTAAATTTATGATGGGGATACTATCTGTAGACTACTTTAAGAGCTTAGAAAGAGCGTGAGCAGACTGATCGTTGAGCAGGTAGATTTCATTATATGGCGGATTTCCGAAGTTGCAGGCCACAGACATAATCTAACTAGATGACGCGATTGTATGTACTTCGCGTGCCAAAAAACGGAGTAAAGTTATGATCAATGATCATAATCTGAGCTTTTCATTTAGCATTATCGGCACCGGAAACCACCGAAATCTAGGAAAATGCCTTTTTATACCATATTGAGGTGTAAAGAATGTATAAAAAATGTTGGCCGAGGCATTGGAAGTGTTTTCTTTTATTGGTAAGCAAGTTTGTTTATAAGTGTTTGTGAAAAAGTGGCACGCTTGGTTTTCATACAGATGGGTTGCAATATCTAGTTAGATTTATGTCTGTGTTGCGGGCACTCAGATTGGAGACTGTGTGCGCCCACCAAGTGACTCCAGGAACGACGGTGGCACAGTGATCACGTGCTGCCGGCCACAACGAGGCTTAGGGTAGGCGTTTTTTAGTCTCCCCAGGGATGTGCTCTAACAGGCTTTGTGCAGAGGGGGTTTCGGGGTAGTCTTTTGAGAGGCCACGGGGTCTACGTGGTGGTTTTAGTGAGGTAAAAAAACCACAGTCCCTGGTCTTTTCCCCAAAAGTCCAGACGCCTTTTGAAGGATTTCCCCAGTAAACAAAAATAAATAAAGGTACTGAGGGGTTACTATACCAAAAGTACTAACTAAAGAAAGACATTCGCAACATCTCTATTCTCATCAACTCAAAGTGAATAACAATCACATCCTCAACTTTACACTCAAAAAGCTATCACCTACTTCAAACGTCCACAGAGTTACGGCTTCCTTTGTGCGATTGCCAAACGACAATAGGCAAATAACTCTCTGACTTAGCGGCGTCACTCAGCTCTCACCTCGCCAACTTATCCTCTCGCAATTAATCCAGCCCCCCATCCTTCCCACGTAATTGAAAAAACGATACAATCCAACTTTTGTTTCCATTGCAGGCTATATTATTATTTTGTACGCTTCTAAAGCCGATAGTGCCGCTATAAGCCGGATGGAAAAGACAATACTTGTCTTGTAATTCCGTTTCTTTATCTATTGTGTTGTGTTATTTTTCGGAACGTATTTACGTGTTGTTTCACTGGCAGAGCGTGATCATTATCTTCTACATGTAGATAAAAAGTAAGAACCTAGGTAGCTTTGTAATTTAGTACTCGACAGTCTTACGTAGGTTCTTAACATATTTGGTTTCAATAGTAATGAGTAGTTTGGGACGCGGTGTTAGTAAGCATTGTTAAGATGCATCGGATTTAAGTGTTTCAGGAAATGTTTTCAGTACTTATTTCTATTTCTTCTAATAAACCAGCAATACGCATAATATTATAATACAGGCTGTAACGAAAACGTGCGATCATATTTTAAATACAGTTTCTGTCCATGTATATAAAATCTAGACGCATCCTACTTGAGATGATGACCCTATCTAGTATATGTCGTATTAAAGTCGACTGTACTGATCTAGTGAACAGTTTGTGCTACTTGATCCCTCGTACCGTACATGGTCCAGATGTTCGCTCAAGACACTTATTTGCAACTACTTTTTGTAGAACGAACTCAGGCATACGCTCACTGCTGTATCGATTAGTTGACAGCTACAAATGGTCAGTTTGGCTCAACAGATATATTATGTTTCTCAACATATATTAGAAAAAAAAATTGTTACTCTAAAATAGTAACAATTTTTTTTCTAATACTTAACAATTAGTGATCAGAACCCTAATAGTTAAGTAAGGCTTACTTTTATTCTGTTTATTTTTATATCGTTCTTTCTAACAAGAACCACTAGTAGATCTGTTTAGCAAACACTAAACACGTAACGTTGTGACTGTTGTGAGAAGTGTATTTGTTACCTCTATTATTAAGTTCTAACCAATATTTATTTATTATTACCCGGCCAATTCCCAAAAAATATTAAATTTTGAATCAGTATCTAAGCATATGATCGTATGTTTTCGTTACAACCTGTACATAATTATGTAGATACACGACTGGTATATAGGTAAAGCAAACAACCCAGCCAGCCGGGTGAAGCTATACAAAATGTCGCTTTAAAAGAGTGCTTGACAATTTGTGAGTGGTTACGTGTCGTGCAATATTTCGGCGATCTTCTCTATGCAATCTGTATGCAAATTGCCGGCGTACGGGCGGCGGGCTTTCAACTGGCAATCAAACCGAGCCACGAGCGGGATAACACCACACACCTAACATCGTTAGGACGAACAAAGTTGTAGCAGTAACCGAATTGATCTTCCTGAGATAAGCTAGCGTTTGTGATAATGATAGCTTTAGGTGTTAGAACTATGTAGAATGTACTTGACCAAAGATAAAAGTGCATAAAGACAGGAGTGAAAGTATAATGCACTCCGCATTATATTTGTAGTACAAACAATAAATTGGTTTAAAAAAGAAAAAGAAATCAAAATAATTATCTATCTAGTACCTATCTAGATACCTAACTTTGGTGCTATTTGCGGTATGCCAGACAGTCTGGTAGCTATGTTATGCCATGCCACACAGACAGATTACATAAAGATTGTTCCTCGTAATTTATTGCATGCATTTGCATAATGCATTGAATGTTCTCATTAGGTACCCACTTACATGATCCTATGTTTGGGTCGGTGAAGCAGGACTATGTTCAAAGGAAGAGTGGTGAAGACGTATCTTCTTAGTAATATTTATCTTTATCGTCTCATAACAAATAACAATTAATGGCGTAGGTATTAACCTCCTGAAAATATTTACTCATTTCTCTTGAATTGATACATTGTTCTGAGACCTAAGTCTTTGATGCCTAAGACATTTCTTTGAATAACGATCTTGTTGACGTAAAACGAATATATCTCTGGGTGAAAGGACCGGTAAGGGTGCTTTTCTACTGGGCGGTGCGCGAGGAAAATATCCACCTATGGGATCTCTTCATTTCCTTAGCCAGACTTAGGTCATCTCTTGTGGAAAACGGCTAACAGAGCTATGTATTTATACATTCAACAAACCGAGGGTGTGTGCACCACTTAGCTATACCCACACCTTTTCACAAATTTCGCTCCATTTAGCTAAACAAAGTTTCTCAGTTTCGCAAGCAACCTCGCTACACAGCGCATCTTTGGTGGAAAACACCCTTTTCCTCATTATTTTGTTCACTGGAAGTACCTCACCATACCCGGTATGCTCACCTCACCGAGCCTACCGCGCTCAGCGTCTCGGCTCACATAAATTACTCCACGGAATATTTTCACGCAAATATTACAAACAGTCTGTACACAAAGCTTTTTATTGCCGCTTTGTTAAATACTCGTTTGTTACTGTGTACTACCTTCCTACTGTGTGATGTGTACTGAGTTCTCTGTTGTGTTCTGTGTGTTATATGTTCTCTGTGTAGTGTACTGTCAAGAATCCGTGCCGGTCCGTTCTCAACGGAACGTTATTGGATTTGTTTTGTCTAAACATGTATTATTCATGAAATGTATCGATTGCTGATGTTCAAATAATATTGTTGAAGTTTTCTTTTTATGTATTTTCAGCTTATTTGCTTATTTTGTGACTCCAGACGACAACAAACATTTACTTTGATGTAAATTTATAAGGATTCGGTATTTTAGGGAAATGATGGGCTGGATTTTTGTGTTGTCAAGTGGCAACAAGTATAAGATCAACTGATGGTATATGGTCACCGCCGCGCCGCCTATTGACACCTGCAATGAGGGCTCACCAGTAGGCGCCACTGGAGTTAGGTCCTTAAAAATACACGGACGCAAAGTTTGAATTAAAATCATTTCTAATGCCGTAGAAGTGCGATTAAGTTAATATAAAATCGAGTATACTACAGTTTCGCGCTTTTTTCGAAAAAGGGAGGATAAAATTTTCCGAAATATAAAACTCCATAGAAGCAGTGGTTGGTAAAACCCGTACTTATCTTAATCTGCCATATAATAAAAAAGTCATTTTAAAGACTTCACTGTAAACCAGCGCCCCTAGCGGCACATTCAAACGCCTTCAATGCATTGCTGACGCGTTGATGTTCTTCCTAGAGACAAAGGTGTTCTATCTTATGTGCATGTGCTTGTTACTACTGTATCCTTCCAATCGGAATATATCATCACTGCTTAGCGGCAGAAATAGGCACCAGACAGTAGTATTTCTATCTAGTACAGTACTACAGTAGTATATATATCTTCTTTCACAACGACCTTTACTACTACTGAAATGTCTTTAGTAGACACGAAGGTACATATTGCTAAATGGGATGCTATTTAACATAGGCAGATAATTTATACATACATACAAACATAAAATCACGCCTTTTGCCCATTGGGGTAGGCAGAAACTACAGAACGCCACCTGCTACGATCCTTACATACTTCTTTTGCTTCACTCACATTCATACATCTAGTCATACACACACGCCGGTTATGAGTACTGATAAATTTATCTTCTCTAATAAAACGCCAGCGCATATTTCCCTACTAAGCATAGCTACAGGGTAGCATATTACAAAGGAGCCATCAACCGATACCGCCTCTTCCAATAAAGACAATCATGACTTTATTATGCCGTTCATTAATTCACTTAAACATTCGTTATTCATTCGTTTTCCTTCGCCGAATTCTTCCGCGGCATTTATTTGATTTATAAAGAGGGTCTTGAAATAACGTCCTCTGAACCGCCATCAAATGGGCTTTCAACTGAACTTTTTCATGGAAAATTCTAATTATTTAAAATTTCCATGAACTGTTAAGTTTTTCAAATGCTTTACATTTAGGTACCTATTTAAATGACTGGAATGGCGTAATTTGTTATGTTATGTCTAAATGTTAGTATTTTTAAATTCACTCATGAACTGTTTCACTGTTTTATGTTTCAATCAAATATTGTCCCAGTTGGGTAGGGTAGATGACTAAAAAAAACTACTTACTCCGTCAGTAAGATTACCTAAAAATATTAGCGTTGAAATATCTTGTGAAGTCAAGGTGTGCTACACTTTATATTGACAAAGTGACGTAAAAAGTGCCCACTCCTGAACTTTGATATTATCTTTGTAAATTTTTAGTTATTTGATAAAGCAAAAAGTACGGGTCCAATATTTTAATAATCTCACTGATGGACTAAATAGAATAATTATCATTATTCTACCCAGGAAACATCCCTATTGTTATAGGTACCTATCCGTCGAATTACTTTGACCTGGCTGCAGCATAGACGGACAAAAGCCTGAAAATGAACATTGACTAATCACGCAAAATAATTTGACTAATTGACAAGTATTAGCGTTATCTGTTGTGGTTGGCTGTTGAAAATACATTCAACCAATCACAGCAGATAACGCATGCTTGACATAAATTTTGCTCTAGAAACTCGACGTAAGTAAATTAAGATCATGTAAAATTAAAAATGCCTAGTGGGCAATGACCAGAGGAGTGACAGATACCGCAAAAAATACTACTTCTTTTAAAATTTCCCTTTCATTCTTGCTCGTCTCTTGTGCTAATTTTGTTGTTGTTCTTTGAGTTATAGTATATCTTGAAGGTCAGTGTTCCTGCTGGCAAAGGCCTCGTTTGAAGATTTCCATTGCTTTCGGTTCTTTACACACAATTTTCTTTTTACTCTCTCTCTATCTGCCAAGATAATATGTTTGCTCTCAAAATTTCAAGTACTTATAGTTTAAAATACCCTGTACGACAAAAGGCGTGGGCAAAATAACAAGTTTTTTTTAAAGCGTTGTAATACTAGGCAGACTTTCAGAGTTACAGACAAGACGGTGAAACAACATTGTGTCAGCTTTGGGCCCCTAACGTTTGAGACCTGGTACCTAAACAACGGCTTAAAAAGTTCGATATTATCATTACGAAGAATGGCCGTGAATATTGTTGGACTTGCCCTCGTTTTCTAAACTAAGATGTCAATCTCTACTTTGCTTTGAAAATCTGTCAAACTTTGGCATTAAAGTAAGATTTGACAAGATCTTAACTTCAAATTCTGACAAATCTGGCCCTTATTCATATCGGTGATTTTATTAGGCGCCTACATCATTTTGTTGTTTTCACGATACTATTTATTTGAGTTTTACAGTCTCTAGATTTTATAGCCTATATCATAGCTGTATCATGATGCCTACGGGTTTATATGTCTCATAAAAAAGTTACCATCTCTACAAGGTCACCTAGTTTCGCAGTCGCCGGAGGTCACACATTGTCCGCCATAGATCGAGAGTGTCATCAGGTTCCGATCACAAAAGAAGTGCGACTATAAAGGTAGTGGAGTACAGTTTGCCCCAGTTTGCTTTCGACATGTCGCCAAACTTAACGTAAGTGAAAACAGTGAGTGTGTGTGATTTAATAATAGATGTACCTATTGGTTTTAGTGGTTTGCTAATTGTGATGACAGAAACATGAGGTAATTATCGAAATTCTTATTTTTAAATAATAATGTTCTGTGAACATTAATCAATTCTCAAAATAAAAATTGTTTGCCCCATACAAAATTTGCTCAGCTGACTACAACTTTGTATGGAAAAACCAATTGTTTATTTGGAATTGCGTATCCGCCACTCTCATGGAAAAAGTTGTTCATTAACATAGGCAGCACCAGTTTTGAAGATGTAATCGCGATTAATTCACAAAACTGAAAAAAAAACCAGTGTCTCTTGGGAGCTGTTATATCTTTACTTTATTTGACATGAATCACTCGGCGCATGATAATATTCTGTCGTTTGAAAAACCACGAACCAGTCAAGCAGTAGATATTCTTCTGTGATTTGAATACAAAAAAATATTGTTGTTTCTCCGAATATGTGTCTTTCTTTGCGAGTATTTTTATTAAAAGCAAAATATGCCAAGCATTGTATAGCGATAATAATGTCATAACTTTTATAAGTCGCGGTGAGGAGGTGAGGCGGTAACAAAAATACCACTTCCAAGTATTTTCACGAAAATTAAAGCTGTTTAGGAATTTTGATGAATCATCTTTTGTCGCTTTATTGCTGGGGCTTTAGGGGTGCGTGACGTCACATTCTTGGCAAATTATAATTAAAATATCTGTAAACTTTAGACGAGGATACATACGAACACTAAGACAGCCTTTCCACCAGAGACGTGTATATGTAGCTATGCTGCGAGGATGTAACATAATAATAAATAAATAAATGTTTTTATCATCAGAAAGCCAAATACAATTTGTTCATCTCAATCAAACATAACGCCATTGTATGAATTACAACGCTATGCATTATTTGAGACAGAATGAACGTCTGTGTCTGTGCTAGTCTCAGATCAAATAAAAAGTCAAGATGGAACATTGCAGACAACAAGGTGAAGCCGGTTCAAACTATGCCTTGCCGTAAGCTCGACTGACAAGCTAAGGGGTAGTTTCGTTGTGCGTGTAATTGTGTATTTGTACGTCAAGACGGAGGTTCTATGTTCGACTTCACATTTTTTTTTGTTTGTTTACCGATATCTCCGTAAATCGTGGACCGCATATATATAATGGTGGACCGACTTTGATAATTCTTATTTTGTTGAAATAGTATGTAGTAGTAGTGAAATTGGTCCCATTTCAATTTGGTGATGATCTGATAAAGAACTTCGGAGATTCCTTATTTCACTGGTTATGTTCAGTTTCATGATATTCGGGTAATCTATTCTGGCATTATAGGTACCTTACTTAACTACGTGCCAATTAGGTAGGTACAACTATGTTAGTATTATATTATCTGTGATACAACTAAAAAGTGAAAAATAAAAAAAACATTTACAAAAAAATACTACCGACTTCCAAATAAGAAAACTACAAAGTGAAAAATTCGGTGTCCATAACGCTAAAAAATTGGCACCTTCCAAAGAAACCGCCTTCCAAAAATAAAGTTATTTTTCACTTTGTTATTTTTCTTATTTAAACTTAACAGCTTGTTGAAACTTGTTGAAACTTTAACAGCTTGTTGAAAAGTCGTAAAATAATTATTAGTGATGAGTATATGGAATGTTTTGAAACATATAAAAAACTCTTAACAAACGCACCTTTATTACAGTATCCCGATTTTAGTAAAAGTTTTATTTTAACTACCGACGCATCCAATTTTGCGATTGGGGCTGTATTGTCACAAGGATCAATAGGCTCGGACAAGCCAGTAGCATATGCTAGCAGGACTCTGAGTGACAAAGAAGTAAAATATAGTACTATTGAGAAGGAGCTTTTAGCCATAATATGGGCAGTTAAGCATTTTAGGCTTTATCTATATGGCAATAGATTTACTATCTTTACATACTATAGACCATTGGCATGGTTGTATTCATTAAAATAACTCAACAGTAAGTTCACGCGTTGGCGTTTACGTTTAGAAGAACATGACTACAAGGTTAAGTACAAGAAAGGGCCTCAAAATACAAATGCAGATGCCTTATCTAGGATTAAAATTAATGCATATAACGACGATTTAGATTCGATATTTGTTAACGTAGGTGATAGGAAAGAGCGAATAAAAAAAATATAGATGAAGAACTGCAATTTGACGAAATGCCCATAGAAACGATAGAACTTTCGGATTCTGATAATGGCGTCACAGCTAATTCAGTTTCAAATTGGGATCATGAAGGTATTCCTATTTGAAATGAAGCTGTAGATACTAAAGCTAGACAAATAGTTCACTCATGGTTTAAAGATAAAATGACAGTAAAGGATATTTCTAATAATAAACAGATTTTTTTTAAGTCGACTTACCAACAAATAATGACAAATTAGTTAAAGACTTTCTAAACGAATATAAACACATCAACACGGTCTAGGGATATTTCATACTCAATTAAATAACTCGAAAAGTACTGGCCGCATTGGAATCTTTTATACATCGGTTTGTTTGTAATTTATCTCAGACTAATTCCAAATTCAAATTTTTGAAAATTTCTTTTTTTTCGGTGGCATAAAAATGTCTTGATGTGTAGGAGAGGGAATTTTCATTTGTGCGAAATTTAGAAAACAATACGAATTACGTTTAGTTACAGTTTTTTTTTCATTTTTAAACGAAAGATAAAGTTAAAATTGAGGTATTGTAGTCATGCAACGCCAACATTTGACGAGGGCGGAGATGTTACGAGCTGTGGGAATGCTGGAAGCTGGGTCTGTTCAGCGTAATGTTGCTGAGGCCATAGGGACACACCAAAATGTAATTTCAAGATTGTGGACACGCTATCGTGCCACAGGTGAAGTAGCAGAGAGGCACCGGGGGCCAAGTCGCATCACTACCCCCAGACAAGACCGATTTTTGCAAATTACTGCGCGAGCTCAACCAAATGCAACGGCGACTCAATTGGTCCAAAGGCTGCGAGTGGAACACCAAGTGCTTGTGAGTGACTAAACTGTAAGAAGGCGACTGCATGAAAGCAATCTACGCTCTCGTAGACCACTCCGGGTCCCACCTTTACGGAGAGGCAATCGTGGACGACGATTAGAATGGGATCGGAACCACGTGGACTGGGGCCGTGAGCAATGGTCCAATGTGCTGTTCACGGATGAATCCAGGTTCGGCTTCCATCCAGATTCACGAAGGACGCGTGTTTGGCGAGTTCCTGGACGATGGAGCCGTCTTCAGAACCCTCAGGAAGTTCACCCATACCAAGGAGGAACAATTATGGTTTTGGCAGGAATTCGTCTTGGAGGACGGACGGATCTCGTTTGGGTGCGGGGCAATATGACGGCAGAACGATACGTCCAACAGGTGCTGGGGCCCGTAATCTTGCCCCACAGAACACAAATGGGGCAAGATTTCCTGCTCATGCACGACAATGCCCGGGCACACACGGCGAGATCGGTAGCAGCTTGGTTACATACACACAATGTTAGGGCCTTAGACTGGCCTGCTCAATCGCCAGATCTAAATCCTATTGAGCATGCGTGGGATATGCTGCCAAGAAGAGCTCTGAAGGAAGTTCCTGAAAATCTGGCTACAGAAGATCAACTTTTTGCGCACCTCAGAAGGACATAGGACAATATTCCGCAGCAAGACATTGACAACCTTGTTCTGAGCATGCCGAATCGTTGCCGATGTGTTATGAACATCATGGGCGCTTTCTCAGACTACTAACTTCAAGTTTATAAACACAAATTAAATGATTTTTCTATTTTTTTCAGTTTTTACTCATAAATTAAAAGTTAATTCATATACGGTTTCCGTCTATGCTTCATTTTTTTTCCATAAAATCCTGAAATTTTAATCGAAGTACCTTAACCATTATTAAAAAATGGTAGAATATTAAATCTTTTAAATATATACATGTCATATAAATAATTAACACATTGATAGTAATTCGCTTTTTTAAAAATATCCCTAGACCGTGTTGATGTGTGTATATACCCTAAACATAAATATGATATTTATTTTGCACATCCATCGTTTAGAAAATCTCTTTTTAAGACCAGGGGGGTGACCATAAGCTATTAGAGCGGTATCAATTTGATATCGAGTAAGTGACAGATGTATACAAGTCATATACATCTGTCCCTTATTCGATCTCAAATTGATACCGCACTAAGAGCTTATGGTCACCCCCTAGGTTATTAAGTTGTTTAAAAAGGGTTCAGTTAAGTTAACAGAATGTACAGAAAGAGTGATCAATTTGACAGAGTCAGAAGAGGATCAGAAAGAAGTTATTATGAAATAACACGACGGGAAAACCTGTCATAGAGGCATTAGGGAAACTTTGGCTAAACTTAAGAGGTATTATTGGTGGCTAAACATTAAAGAAATAGTTACAACAGTTATTAACAGCTGCGAAATGTGTAGAAAAATAAAATACGATAGAAAGCCCATTAAACCTCAAATTCAGTTAACCCAAACTCAGAATAGCCCATTCCAAGAAGCTTTTATAGATTAATATATACATTGAAGGAAAATATTATTTAACTATTGTAGATGCTTTTAGCAAATTAGCACAGGCAATAGAGGTACCTTTTCTTTTTTTTTTTTGCGGGGGGAATCCTTCAAAAGGCGCCTGGACTTTTGGGAAAAAGACCAGGGAGTGTAGGATTCTTACCTCACTAAAACCACCCCGGTGATCACCATCAGCACTTAGAAGGGGCCCCGTTACTTCTTAAAAGACCACTCCGGAACGCCCTCTGTGCAACTCCTGTTAGGGCACATCCCTGGGGAGACTGAGGAGCGTCTCCCCTGAGCCTCGCTGTGCACGGCAGCACGTGATCACTGTGCCACCGTCTTTCCTAGAGTCACTGGGTGGGTGGACAGAATCCCCAATCTGACCACCCGTGACCCTGGAGTCCCACCTGCCAATGATGCAGGCGGGGTGTCGGCGTTTTAGGCGGCGTCGAGGCGGTTGCCTCCACGACGCCTTCTCCTCCGGGCAGGATCGGCCCTCTCACGATCCCGCTCGGCAGCCTCCTTCTGAACCATCACGGTTTCACAGAAGGAGGCCATTTCTCTCCAGTTTTCTGTCTCTGCCAGCATGGCCCTCACAACCGCTGGCAGAGACAGGTTTTGCCCGATCCTGGCGACCAAGACCTGCCGCTCAGAGACCCACGCAGGGCACTCTTCGAGCGTGTGCTATGCAGAGTCAAGGTCGCCTCCGCAGTGATGGCAATTTGCCGTGGTCTCTCGCCCAATCCTGTTCAGGTACTCACCGAAGCAACCCTGCCCGGTCAGCACCTAAGTGAGCCTGTAGGAGATGCGCTCCCCTCTTTCCAGCCAAGGCAATAGAGGTACCTAATAGGAGTACACCAGAGATAGTAGAGCATTAATTAAATATTTTAGTATTTATGGATTGCCTAGTAGAATAAGTTGTAATTCAGGAACAGAATTTAATAACATGTTAATTAAAGAAATGTTAAGTCTAGGGACTCCAAACAATCCCAGTTCTATGGCAATGGTCGAGAGATTCCATTTTACTATCATCGAGATTTACCGGTTAGCAAAATATGACAAAAATGGTTTAGATGCAGCCTCCGTTATGACGTATGCTATTATGGCATATAATAACACCACACTCAGCGACAGAGTTTACGCCTTTTGAACTAGTTGTTGGGTATACCGATGCCGGAAATGTATTTAATGTCGATAGGGAGAAAAAATTAACTCAGAAATTATTATGAGATCATTGGAAACGTCTCAAAGTACTATACGAATTTGTAACAGATAAATTAAACACAGATAAAGTTAAGGTAAGAGATAAGAAAGGAGGACAAGAAACACCAGTCCTTAAGACAGTAGATAATATTTATATTAAAAATACTAGGACTAGGAAAGCTAAGGAAAAACCTCGCTATGAAAAAGCCAAACTCACTGGTGAACCTGAACGTAATATAGTGCCTGTAGAATTGAATAAAATACCAATTAGAGTGGTGATAAAAAAAATTAAAAACGTCCTCCACAGGTCATGCCTAATACTTCTGGCACTAGTGATGTCAGGATTCACGCTGGATCTCCAGAACGTCACTCGGAATCCGCGGATAGCGTCGTTGAAGATGGGAGTAGCAGTGAAGAATAACAATGATTGACCTATATTTAAGATTTTAGATTTAGAATCCTTAAACTTACAAATAGATAATAATATTCGCGATTTTAGCAATATGAAAGCGAAAATTATAGAAAGCAAATTAAGTAATGAAACTTTAGGTATACAAAACCGGTCGCGGATAAATTTGAAAAAGAGTTACCGAGGCCCTGGCTTAATCAACTGAAGGAACACGGGTGGGTTTTAGTCAGTAAAAGTCTGACACACCCTCCCACCTCACCCAGAGCGGGAGAAGTCATTGGATGATTTCCCACCCAAAAAAAAAAGAGTTATAGAAAACCAAATAGAGTATTTAATTAGACTTACTGAAGATAAATTGTATCAAATTTTACCCTCTGGGCTCATTTGTAAGAGCTATATCTGGTAATTTAGATGAAGACGATGCAATTAAATATGATACGGAAATCTTTTTACTCCAGAATAGAGAAAATACAGTCGGACGTAAAGTATGACACTTTACGTCCGACTGCATGTTCTCAATGCAAAAAGCTTTCGATAAATTAGTAAATGACTCAGAAATCATAAATTCAATCATTAAAAGATTAGGCTCACACAATAATAATCATAATAATAATTTACTTATTATCAGAAATCAAAAGGTCCACACTGACAAAATACAAATTCTTAATTAAAAGGGTGTTAGTAACAATATAAAATCTTATAACCTATGTTAGTGCTTATATATACTAGGATGTTAGTGACAATTTATCTTATGACCTACGTTAGTACCTATATTCTAGGATATAAGTTTTTAAACTGTCATGGTCACTAACACTAACATTAACATTAAAAGCGGGATATTTACCATGTTTACTGTTTGTTGCGAGTTCCCGATATAACAGAAAACATGGTAAATATCCCGCTTTTAATGTTAATGTTAGTTATATTCTAGGATGTTAGTAACAATATGGCTTACCACCAAGCGGCACTTTTGAACGTTAGGTACGTTAAAATTTACAAGTTATAAAAGTTGATTCTACCGTGCATTCGTAAAGTAGCTTGTTATGGAGAAGAATGCACAAGAAACTCCATACTTACTCTTTTAAAGAAAATGTTTTTTTACAATGTTTAGTTACATAAGTACATACCTTAATAAATTCATATATGTGAGGACAATGCACCCAGAATAGCACTACACACTACACTACGTACAGGCATAAAGTAATAAAAGTATTCACACATGTACTGTGCAGTTATATAATAGATGCTAGAAAAGCATTAACATCCGAAGCAGTTAAGTTATGACCAATCCCAACTGGCGGCGTCCGTTCACGAACATGACGCATGATTTGGTACCAGCCAGCTCAACCATCATGAAGGGAACCGGATGATCCAACACACGCGCCACCATCAGAGAGACATTTCAGAGAGCATGACATACTCAACTGCCAGGGCACACACAAGTCAACGAACGACACACAGGTACAGTAAATGTTAGATTTACAGTTGTATGTACCCAACATAGTACTCACACACGTGCTGTGCAGTTATACAATACTAAGGAAATTGATTTTATACAATACAAATATATTCATTCAGTCTTCAGCAGGTCCAACAATACTTCAAAACAATAATGTTCTGCATATCACTTGTTTTTGCGCCCTAGTGGATGTTGAGCAGGAATAGCATTTAGCCAAGCATTTTTATCAGTGATGTAATCCCCCAACTTATAATATACCAGCCTGCATAGTGTGCGTTTTATTCAAGTTTTAAATTTCGTCTCATTCAGTTCAAGAATGTGGGAAGGAATTTTATTGTAACATTTTGTACAGTACCCCATGAAAGATGAGGCTACTTTAGCCAGTCTGAAACCTGGTTGAACTAATTGGTCCCTATTTCTAGTAACGTGATTATGTCTGTCGCCGTTTTCACTAAAAAGATGTAAATTCTTTCTCACGTACATAATGTTTTCATAAATATATTGACAAGGAACCGTCATGAAGTTAATGTCCTTAAACAGTTCCCTTAGAGAATCGCGCCGGCGAAGATTTTATATTGCTCTGATGGCTTGTTTTTGCAGAATAAAAATTGACTCAATATCTGCAGCCCTTCAATAGCTGCGTAACAACTACAATAGCTGCGTAAAGAATCGTATCAAGATAGAAAAAAGTGTCCAACTTACCACAGTTTATCAAGATGAAAGTCCAGTGTGTGTTGCCACAGACACACAGAATTGTTATAATTACTTTGTTTAGTTGTTGAACTTTTTGATCGTTGGACCTTTTTCTAATGAAGTCTTGTGTGGGAAAATCTGGTATGAAAACTAAATAGGCCCTGTATTAAGTTAGGTGATTGTGACAGGACAGTGATCGTTATACACTGAAAGCTTTTAATAGCTACGCTTAGAACCTACAAGTATGCACACGGCCTACCGTATTACCTACGCTATACCAGCAATTTATTATTTATTTATTGGCCTATCTACAATTGTTACACTAATAATAACCTTATACAAGCAATAATATATTATATGTGTACAATATGATGCGATAGACACAGCATGCAAAAACAAAATAATAACAGACAGTAATTACAATAATAGTGCTGAAATAACACTCATAAACAGTGAAGTCTTTAGAAATCAATACACTAGAAAATATATTTTTTTATGTAGGTAGATAAATAAAGAAAAGAAAAAAAAAACAGTATGGTGATTAATTATTTTTTGTGGACTTGAAGCTTGAGTTTTTAAAGTGACGTGTAACAAATATCAATTCCTTCATCGCAATTATTAAGAAGTCGGCAAAGTATTGCTCTCACAACGGTCTCCAGACCCCGACCTCCGCCAGAATCCACTGGTACGATCAAACATAATACGATCGATAGCCTGAATTACTCGACACCTTAAGCTTGCTCATCATCATCAAATCCTTTTGACATCAACATCGACTGGTACATGACCCGCTGGCATCTGCCCTAACCTACCTTGTGCATACTTGTAGGTTGTAAGCGTACCCATTTAAAGCTTTCAGTGTATAACGATCACCGTCCTGTCATAATCACCTATCGCGGACTTAATACAGGGCCTATTTAGTTTTCTAACCAGAGATTCCCACACGATACTTAATTAGAAAAAGGTCCAACGATCAAAAATTTCAACAACTAAACAAAGTTATTGTAAAAATTCTGTTACTCTTTACCATAATTCAAAGGCAATGCACACTTAACTCATGAAACTTCTTCGTTGACCCATCGCCACATGTTACTCATGAGGTGCGGTCCAAAGTTCTGAGTATGTCAAGTGTACAAGCCATCAGATTTGGTCTCACTACTACTGTCATCAACTATGACGTCTAATTCTCAAGGAACTTGGTGATCGGGGATCCTTCTTATAATATTCGCTCTTCTTACTCAAAGATTTTGGAATATACTGACTGTTGATGTGAGGGGAACGATTATGCCTGATAATATTTGCTGCCTTATACCTCATGTGAAAGAGCTTCACGAATAAACTCTGATCAATACCTATAAAATCAAATATCAACAGTAACCTTTCAATAGTGAAAGGTTACTGTTGATATTTGTTTTTTTTTGAGCGATAGCGCTCAGTAACTCAGTCTTACATGATAAGGAAAACGATCGCGAGATCTAATCTGCTATCATAATATTACTTTCAAATTAAGCTAGTGAATTCAGATCTGAAGACGGTGGTTGTAAATCGTTACGCAACATAAGATCTGTTCCGAATACACGCTAATGACCAGTACCGTTACTAACTCGATACAATTTCCTTCGCCCAACGACTTTACTAACTCGCTTTGCCACTGAAAATGACTAGTTGTTAAGTCACTTTGGATAGCTCATCTTCTTATGGGATATTAAATCCTAAAGTTCGTACTGAACCAAATGATGAAACTATACCGCCAATAGGAAACTCATTAACTACTTGCTTAGAAGTGTGTCTTAATTACCTAGTGATAGTGCTAGATATAACCACGACCAATACAGTGGTCAAACATGAACACTCTTAAAGCTCGTACTAGCATCTCTTCACTAGAGAACATTCGACCTCACTATCGAAACATGGAAAACATGGAAGCGACTCACCGAGTATTCCATTCCAAACTTGTGAGCGCCCGACTTCACAGCGGTGGTCTTAATGTTCGGCTACCACCTGCGAACTGCTAGCCTGCCGTTCCTCTTAACCACTCGGGTGTTGACACATCAGCTTTCGCAATTTGAACCGCTAGCCTGCAGCAGAGGCTCCACTGCGACGCAATATGGTATCTGAAACGTAAAAACAATACGGGAGTATAATATGTCCACAGTTATTTTAACTATACACAGCTTTGATGGAAATTAACCAGTGCAGCGGTGTAGTAAACTAAACCGGCACAGCAAAATGGGTTATTGTGGACACCAAATGTGAGTGCAGAGTCACTGTCCAGAACATGAAACACATTACAGTGTCCCAACTGTCCAGATAGGTATATGGGCTTTAGAAAATCCAATGCCATAGCGTCAGTGGCATTTTAAGTCGCAATTAACGATGCCACATATTAGGCCCAAACTATCTAAAGACTTTAACCTCAACTTGAAAAGAAAAAGCATAGAAACCTCATAATCAAATTCCATTAACTCAAAACTAATAATTTCATTAGGAATTATCATAATTTCCAGAATGATGTATTTGGTACGGCAATGCTACTACATCGCTCTAAAGTCCGAATAATAATAGCTAGCTAAGGACTATTAACAGTGATAGTAGTGTTAGGAGGGAAGGATTTACAGCTTTAAATAGTCTATAAAAGCGGCGTGCGCGCCATTACTCAGTTCATTCGACAGACGTCGCTCGTGGCGGAATCATCACTCAAGGACCGTGACACTTATATTTTCCTATTTTGTTTACCTATTGGTTATCTCTTTGATATTTACGTGCTAATTGTTTAAAGTTATTATTCGTGGTAACTAAGGTTAATATTCAGTGATTGTTATTTTGTTCCTAATTAAAAATAAAGAGTTGTATGATTTTAGTCGTGTATCGCATTGTATTTTTTTTAAATGTTCCTGCTTCTGGTTTCTAATAGTAGAATAACAACTCTTCAGTAACATTAAAACTTGACCAGCGATACCTAACTAAAATAAGATTATGGACCTGACATGGGCCGCCCCGACGATCCACTGACCGCCATACCGTAAATAAAATCAGAATTTTGAATAATTAACAATCTTGGCCATAGACATAACAAAATGAAAACGACTCACCAGATTGGATAAAGATCCGTGCGTATGGATCTTTCCACACGTCCACAAGCTCTGCCTTGACCTGTCCAGCTCCTTGGTTGTTGCTAGCCTCCTTATTGCTCCGTTCCAGACTGATTTTTGATTATTCAAGACTGAGGGTAGATCTCAACTGACACCGCAATTTTTTTGCAAGAATGTCAACGCCATTTTCACTAGCATTGTTTTTACGTGTGTTCTCATTAGCACGACCGAATCCCAATTCTGATGTCGCATCAAGGCTGGCCGATAGATGTAAACCATCGGGAAGTCAGAATTTATTCCCTTAGGTTAAGACATCGTGTGTGGGCAGGTCGGTGGGTATAATCGTGCAAATAAATCACATAAGTTATTCGATACACTGGGTTTATTCAAATAGACACAAGTTACATTCCTGCTTACTAATATTACGGATCGACACTGATTCTACGACTCCTTAGCTCTACGGCTCATCTGTTCCTGTAACTGATCGGCTCGAGCTCCTTGGCATGGAGTTGACATCCGGTCTCAACTTCGGCGCCTCCATCGAGTACAAAGCCCAAATTGCGGCAAAGAAACTGGGCGTCCTAAACAGAGTGAAGCGATACTTTATGCCTGGACAGCTATTAACTCTTTACAAAGTGCAAGTCCGATCCTGCATGGAGTATTGCAGCCACCTCTGGGATGGCTCAGCTAAATATTAGTTTGCCGCGCTTGACTCGGTGGAACGCAGAGGTAAGAGACTAATTGGCGACGTCAAACTGGTAGATGCCAAGCTTCACAGCTTAGCTCATCGCCGTAAGGTTGCCTGCTTGTCGGTATTCTACAGACTGTATTTTGGCGAGTGTGCTCATGAACTCCACGACCTCATCCCACCGGCCCTCTTCTACCATCGGACATCTAGACGCACTGCAAGTTACCATCCTCACCTAGTTGCTATTCCACCAATTCGCACAAGCGCTTCCAAACATCCTTCATAATGCGCACAGCAAAAGAGTGGAACTCACTGCCTGCGTCTTTATTTCCGAACGCATACAACCCGAATCTCTTCAAAGTTAGAGTGAACAGGCTACTTCTGGGTAAGCTCACTCCATCGTCGACTGTGTCTCTGTCACCTCTGACCTAGACTAGAGTCAAGAGCAAAACCATCTCAAATAAAAAAAAAAAAACGGCTACCAGTACTCAACTTCTCTATTCTGCTGTCCCCACTACGCAAGTGGTTAGAAAAAGCGCGCCAACGCGTAGTTGCTCTTGATTGCCGCTAGGGGCGTGCTTGTGGTTTGACTTTACGTCCGAACTATTGACTAAACCCGACATATAGATATTGATTATTGCTGTTTTCCCATATGGTATTTCAATGTCTAATCTTTTTTTGTCACTTAATCGTCTATAGTAGCTTTTAAAAGCAGTATTACAATAATTAGGGTTGATTTCTCAAAATCATTTAGTTCATATCTATTTAACGAAGGCAGAGTCAGAATTTTTAAGCTTTTAAAATAGGGTTGACAGCTGGTAGTGTTGTCTACATTACACATTGCTCTAATGCATTTCTTTTAAGCTTTAAATACAGATTCCTTATCATCTGTGTTGTCCCAAGATTTTATACCATATCTTAGGAAGTTAGGACAGGTGCCACAAGTCCATGATAAGCAGCTAAAATGAGGCTTCTTTATTAACAATTTTTGAGAGTTTATACAGAGCAAGTGAGGATTTATTAATTCTTTTGCAGACATTTTTTAAATGTGTTTTCTGTAGGGATAGGTGTAATTGAGTACACGAATTGATGTATAATACTGGTGTTTATTAGCAAACCATGCAATATATAGACTTAGGCTACTTACACATACAAACATAGACATAGTTCTATGACACCCACACTACACCTCCCACATAATAAAATAAAAAATTACAAATGTTTTTTTTTTATTCACATACTCTATTTTTTTAAACTAGGTATACAGACACTATAAAAAAATATCTACTAGGTACAATATAACTTAGTTCTATTCTTATGCACTACATCAATGTTACCTTTTCTTATTATTTCTACGTTTGGTGCTAAGTCCCTTACAACTACATAGGGTCCAGAATAAATGGGACTGAATTTGTTTCCAGTTTCTTTGTTTACAAGGATTTGGTCGTTTGGTTTATAAGTGATAGGCCTCATATTGGAATCATACTGTTGCTTGCGCAATGTGTTTTGTTGAATCAAGTTATTTCGTGCTTCAGACTGTGACACCTGTAATCTATATTTCAATTCAAGCAAAGGTAACTGTCATGATTATAAAGTGGTTCAATTGACTTTGATAAATTATTAGGCAAATTACATTTTTTCCCATATACCAATTCAAATGGAGTATGGTTTGTTGCACTATGCACCAAAGTGTTATATGAGAAGCACCAGTAGGGTAACCATGAACTCCATGTTTCAGGATGATTATCCGTCTGGATTCTCAAGAATGCTCCTAGATGTTTATGAGCATTCTCCAACGCACCAATACTTTCGTGATGGTATGCCGTGGAGTTAAGCTTTTTTATATCTAGTAATTTACATACCTCCGTCATTGTTGCGCTGATAAACTCTGCTCCTCGATCGGTCGCTATAGTGTTTGGAACACCATACTTTAGGATGACATTTTCTACAAAGGCTTTTGTAACCTCTTCTGACTTTTTAGAAACAAGTAGACAAGCGATAATATATTTGGATAATTCACATTGTGTGGTTAAAATATACGAAAAATTATACCTATCCTTATCTAAGGGTCCTACTATATCTAGATATACCTTCTGAATGGATGTATGAGCAGTAGTCGTCACTACCATCGGATCTTTATTGTATATGCTATGTTTTTGAGTCTGGCATTTATGACATTTCTTCACAAAATCATGGACATCTCGTTCCATGCTTGGCCAGAAATAATATTTACGAATATTATTTAACATCCGTCTTATACCCGCGTGGCCACTCGTGGGTAAAAGATGAAAGTCGTTAATTATGACTCTTCTGTCATCTTTGTCATCTACTCTTTCTACGTCTTTTAATACACATAACCTTGGTCCGGACCATTTTGCATCTTTCTTTACCTCGGATATCAACTTTTCAATAAAATAATTATTTGTGCCATTTTTAATGAAATATATCTCCTCTATATCATTAATATTACAATATTCCTTGAACTCCCTCGCAAATGCGGCTGGCGTCATCTGCGATCGGGATGCTGGGTTTATAAACAATGTCATCCGAGCCGGCACATAACACAATGTATTCTGACTACTTAACTTTACATTATTATATTCGTCTCTTAATTTAGCTCAATTATTACTATCTACAAATCGTATCTCAACAGAGTCCTTCGGCTTACTATGAGTTTCCACAACTTTTGGTTTATCAGGCCAAATGTCAGTGTTAACCATATCTTCCGAAGAACTGCTCTCCAATAACTTCCGCTTTTGTCCTCTAGTCATAATGTTTACAACACACTCATGCATTTCTTTCAGTTCCTTCGATGACACACATACTCTCGATAATGCGTCTGCAGCCACATTACTTTTACCTGGCACATATTCGATATCAAAATCGTACTCATCCAAAACCAATCTAAACTTTAATAATCTACTAGAAGGATCCTTCAAATTTAATAAATAAATTAGAGGTTTATGGTCTGTAAAAATCTTAAATTTGCGACCATACAAATATGGACGAAAATGTTTAATACTCCACACTATAGCCAATAATTCTTTTTCTATAGTGGGATAGTTTCTTTCAGCTTTATTTAAACTTCTGCTTGCATAAGCAATTGGCCTTCCATCCCGATTAGACAATACGGCGCCTAACGCGTATCCTGATGCATCTGTTTGTAGGTTGAATATATTGTCACTAGAAAAACATGGGTATTGCAAAACTGGGGCGGATGTTTTAATGCATGAAAGCTAACTTGGCAGTCTTTATCCCATTTAAATGTTATATTTTTTCTACTCAAATTATTCAAGGGGTGAACTATATCTGCAAAATTTTTAATAAACTTTCTATAGTAATTGGCAAACGCTACGAAGCGTTTTACCTCATCTGCCGTTTTTGGAATGGGATAATTTTTCATAACACAAATTTTGTCAGGGTCTGGTAAAACTCCGTTGTCAGAGACAACATGGCCTAAATATAACATATCCTTTTTCAAAAATACACACTTGGACGGATATAATTTAAGATTCACTTTCCGAAGTCTTTCAAAAACGTCAAATAAATTTTTATTATGTTGACTGAGACAACTTCCATACACGATTTAATCGTCTTGATAGACGAGGCACTTTTCAAAATTAAGACCTGCCATTGCCATAGTCATCATCCTTGAAAATGAACTAGGACTTGTTTTAAGCCCCATGGGCATCCTAGTCATTTGATATGGGAGCACGGTTGGCGCAGTGGTTGAGCGATTGACTGCTGCGCTGCGTGTCGCGGGTTCGATTCCCGCACGGAACAAATATTTGTATGACCTACAGTTAGTTGTTTCGGCTCTGGGTGTTGTGTATGTGAGTTTATATGTTTGTAAATGCACCCACGATACAGGAAGAAATTCCTAGTGTGGAGCACCGTTTTTTTTTTTAAGGATATTGCCCAGAACCAAAGGCTGTATATTTCCTACTATTGGGGTCTAAACCTACATTATAATATGCTTGATGCAGATCTAAGTGTGAGAAATAGATGCATCCCGATAACGAGTCTAAAATTTCTGTAATGTTAGGAAGAGGGAAGTTATCATTTTCAATATTATTATTCAGTTTGCGGTAGTCAATAACTAATCGCCACCTCTTTTGTCCATTAGCGTCTAATTTCTTGGGTACCAGCAAAAGTTGTTTATGTAGGTACCTCATCTTTCTGTGAATGAGGTAACCTATATGGTTTAACAAATACGGGCTCTGCATTAGGCTTTACGCGAATAGAATGTTGATAAATATGCGTAGTTGTCAGCTTATCCCCCGGTAAAAAGAATATATCAGCATATTTGGCGCATACTTTTTCAATTGTTATCTGCTCTTCTTCATTTGAATGTTTTATATTCAGCAGTGAAAACATTTTTTTAACGCGGGTCGCATTTTTTCGCATTTATCAAAACTGCAAATATTGTAAACCGACGCGCTGTGTATAATGGGGTCTATTATATCTAGAGTTAACTCATTCTCAGTTGTGTTAAGTATTCTTACAGGTATTTTACCACTAATGGGCTTTACTAAGGTGCTAGCTATAAAAACACCTTCGCTGCATTCTGAAGTACAAACTACACATTCTTCTTTTATATTACTTGGTATAAAGTGGATCGACTCCGATCTGGGAGGTATAATAAACATTTCTTTTTTACTATCAGATATCTTAATAGACAACGTGATTGGATTACCATTTAAAGTGTGCAAAGATAAACTATTATTCTTGTAGTATACGCTTTATGTTTTCGCAAGAAGTCGTCACCGATGATTCCATGCGCCTTACATGGCAAAGAATTAAAAACAATAAACTTATGCCTAAACGTTGCATCATCTGTTACTAAGTCTAAATAAACGTAACCTAAAGATTGAACTTTGCCCCCAAGTCCATTAATCTCAATACTCTCTAAATGGCATGGAATATTTTGTTCGACAAGATGTTTATATTTGATGGCTGAAATTGACGCACCCGAGTCAAGTAACCATCGGAATGGGCTACCATTTACAGAAAACTCGACAACCATGTTATTATCACATGACAAAATATAATGTTTAGGCACGAAAAAACAGATTTTTGGATTCTTCATTTTTAGGTGCATCCTCGGTCATAATATGCATAACTTCCGAATTACGTGTCCACTTGTTTCGGTTATTATGAAAAGAAGACCTACCTCGATTCGATCTTCTCGAATTCTGCCACGATCCTCGTGGTGCACGACCTCGCCCTGGGTCCTGGATGGTCTCATTATGGTCACCCCAACGCATGTGACCCTGGTTTGAGCGGCCTCTAAACGCTCGTCCATGCTGACCTATAAAATAATTATTAGAAGCACGCCTGTAATTATATCGATTGTTTTGATTAAAAGCCATAATCTCACCTGATGAAGTCGAAGGCATCGAAGTCTCTTCATCCACTGCTGCTTGAACTGCATCTTTGAGGGATTCAAAATTTCTTGCGGCTATGATAGTGCTTAATCGACGGTTTCGCAATCCGTCGGCAAACCGTTTGATGGCTTGTTTCTCATTAAGCGGTTTCAATACCTGGTAATTACTGGATTTCCCTTCGGATTGCGCTATCGTCAAGTCCACAAACATCTCAGTAATGGCTTTTCCGTACTCATCAATTGACATTTGCTTTTGGCAGAAAGAATGTAGTTTGCTCTGTATTGCCGTAGCAGACTTTGTTGGCAATAGTTGATCCCTCATATCGTGTAATAGATCCTTAACTGAGTCATAATTTGATGCTAATTTTAATTTTGCTGCCTGAGACAATCGACTTTTCAAAACGAATGTAATTAATTGTTCTTGCGTGTACGGTTAGCAATCGCACATTGTACTTTGGCCTAGTTAAAATACTGCAAATTTTGTCAATTTATAACACTTAGCATCGGCACGTACGCAAGTACGTCAGTCTTCGGTTTGTATCGAGCTCGCGCAACATTCAACATTTTTATAACATTTTTACAACATTTTTATAACATTTTTCTATAATTTTATTATTACATTATTTTAGTGCAATTTAGTATTAAATACTTTTTTAACATTAACATTTATTTTATTGAACATTTAACATTAAGTGTAAAGGCTCCTGCCCTTACATTTTGGTCCTTCGAGCCGTTAAGAGTAGAATCAGTACCGTGGTACGTTTCACTCGCGGGCACATTTGAACATTAAACAGAACATTAAACAAAACATTAAAAACAGTGTGAACAGTGATAGTGAGTGAGAACTACACAGATCGGGGTGAACAATAAGCAGCAAGCGTAAGCAGCGAATCCGGTGAGCACGTTCCATATTACTTACTTTTCTGAAATTTTGGATTTATTGTGACCACAAATCACCGTTAAAGAACAATGACTTCTTACGATGCTTTACTTAACTTGCAATCTACAAATCTTGACGCTATCAAAAGAATAAACGAAAACTTTAAGAAAGATAGTTCTACACGTAAAACCACTCTTAAATATCATGATGACAGACTTCAAAAGCTGGAGGAGTATTGGAGTGAGTTTAAAAAGAACGACATCCAATTAGCTTTGTTTGAAGGCAAGAAGTCTGGACCTTATTACGAGAATCGCATTTACGAGCGGCTGGAACAAATATACGAAGAAACGAAGTGTATTATAAAGATTACATGGCAATTGAATTTGCTTCGTTTAGTCAATTACAAAAACAAGAAGATAGTTCATGTGCCCAAGAAAATGTTCCAGAACAACAGGAGAGCGATGAGATCGCGGAAGATGTGAAGAACACGTCATACAAAGAGTTAGCCGTGGACCAACAGACTAAAGATTTGATGAATGAGCAGCGGTCAAACATCAAGGCGTTTGAGAGAACAGTACGGAACATGGACATTGAAAATTTAAAAGAAAAGTGGCAACTTGAAGAAAAATTGAGGACAATAACGCAACGTTGGGAAAAAGTCGATAGTACTTATTGGAAACTTGATAACTTGTTGGTCAACACGCAAGCATTTGAAAGTGATTACAACAGATTAGAAAGGCTTTATGAATTCACCAAGGAACAAATAAACAAGAGGATTTGGGATAACAAACATCAGGAAAAGTCCACGCCCAAAATTGAACTTCCGATTTTCAGTGGTAGCTATGCCCAGTGGACAACATTCAAGGACTTATTCGTGGAAATTGTGCATCACAACACTTTCATCTCAAATGCTCAAAAAATGCAACATCTGAAAGCGAAATTGAAGGGAGAACCCGAGCGATTAATACAGCACATGAACATCAGTGCTGATAATTACGAAGCTAGTTGGCAGATTCTTCAACAGAGGTATGATAATAAGAGGTTATTATTTACCTACCAGGCAAACATTTTACTAAGTCTACCCAACATACAAACCCCAACGGCATCTCTACTGAAAAGGATGCATGACACGACCATAGAGTGCCTTCAGGCTATTAAGAATCTGCAGTACGACACTTCTAGTTGGGATCCCATAGTAGTTCACATACTAATGCAAAAGCTGGACGCAGACACATGCCAGTCATTCAATGAATCCATGAATAATCCAAGGGAAATGCCACCATTAAACGAGTTTCTGAAATTCATTGAAACCAAGTTCATGTCAATGGAATCGGGCAGAAACACGAACCGCCCAAGAAACTTTAACAGTCCACAGTTAAACATTCAGCCAAAAACAGTTCATAATGCAACATACAGCAAGCCTAAGGTGCAGCAACAGACCGTTCAAGGGGGAACTAAGAACGTGCCGAGAACATTCCATAACAAACAAACATTTCATCATTCCTTTATAACATGTCCGAAATTTAATAAGCAACACGGGCTCTATAATTGCAAAGAATTTTTATGTATGTCACCAGAAGGAAGGTTAAAGACCGCAAACAACCTACATGTATGTCTAAATTGCATATTTAGTCATAACGGCGAAAAATGTTCGTCGGAAAAAAAGTGCAAGCACTGCGATGAGCCGCATAGCAGCATTTTGCATGAGGCGATTGGAGTTGCAAAATCGCGAACCGGCAGGGCTAATGTAGGTCAACAATTGAACACGCATTTAGCACATGACAACTCAAATAAGGTACTGCTAGCCACGGTCCAGGGGGGTGACCATAAGATCTTAGAGCGGTATCAATTTGAGATCGATTAAGGGACAGAGGTATATGACTTGTATACATCTGTCACTTACTCGATCTCAAATTGATACCGCTTGAAGTGGACTGTATTTGTTGTGCGTTGGAAGAATGAAAATACTGTCGTGATTCGTATCTTCAATGTTATTCCATATTGTTATTACAACTGTATGTTATTACAATTGTAGAGCTGAAGACTGACTGTGTCCGACTGTCTCAGCCTCCAAACGGTCCGTTATTTATACAAGAACCGCTAGGCGCGAACAATGGCGCCCCTCTCTCAATGGCGTTCGGATATGGCGCCTTATTATCATACTTATCTTACTTAAGTCTACACAAATTATAAATTTCCTTAATCTACATACTTAATTCTACCTAGGAAACATATAAACTGTAAAAAGGTTAACACAGAAATCTTATCTAACCTAGATTCCTCCCTACTTATGAGCTATCAAAACATGCATAATCTTACCTAATTGTCTACCTTTCCTCTAGTTCTCGTATATATTACAGTAGTTCTCATATGTTTTGTACTCATACTTTAAAACTCACATGGAACCTACATCAATTATATTTTAACATTCACGTGTTATTTTTAGTACCTCGAAAAGAGAAATTTACAGATAATAACTAACTAACGGGATATCCTTGGTTCTCACGCCGACCCCGGTAATTACTTAATGTGTTTTGGGATAACAACAATAGTCCATTCAATGTTTTATTAAGGCGGCGTACGGGTCTGCAGACAATTTACAAAGCGGTACCGTTGACAAACAAGGCGTTCACCGTTACGGAGCCATTAAACATGGATTGTTTCTTTATTTTTACAAAATGCCGACAACGGTCAGGGTTATTACTTCATTCAAAGATTCGTTAAAAAGACCCAAACACATGTTCGCCATAAACACCGTTATAGGTCTACCGTGGAAAGCCCTTATGCTAAAAAATCACCACGCAACGTACAAAGCCATGCGTCCGTTACACCGCTCTAAGAGCTTATGGTCACCCCCCTGGTCAAAACAATAGCCTATGATGGAACTACGATCATTTTACGCGCCTTATTAGACCAGGGCTCTCAGGTTGGCCTAATTACAGAAAATGCTGCACAAAAATTGCAGTTAAAACGAAACAAAATGAGCGCGGTGGTGTCAGGTGTTGGTGCTTCAGCCACCACCAAATGTAAAGGATTGCTCCATCTTAAGTGCCAAGCGATTTATAATGACTTCAACATTAACATTAATGCACTTATTATGAAAACAATAACAAACAAACTGCCAAGTAAAACAGTAAATAAAGGTAGTTTTGAACATATACAACATTTACAATTTGCTGATCCTGATTTCAACATACCTCAGGATATAGATTTACTATTAGGAGCCGATGTATATTCCGAAATACTGTTAGAGGGGTTAATAAAAACAAACACGTCATCCATCATAGCACAACAAACACAATTAGGCTGGGTAGTATGTGGTAATTACAAAACGTTCAATTGCCATGTAATTGTCAACAACATTCAGGATCTTGCCCAATTCTGGGAACAGGAGTCTATGCAAGAAAACAGAGATGATTTGGATCCTGACAACAAGTGCGAACAGCTGTACAAAGAGACAACAACACGACTTCCTGATGGACGATACCAAGTTCGTCTCCCCCTCAAGGACAATTTTATTGAACACTTAGGAACATCGAAACCACAGGCCATCGCTCAATTTCAACAACTAGAGCGAAAGATGGCAAAAAATCATGCGTTTGCAAAAGATTATAAAGCTTTCATGGAGGAATACGAAGAAATGGGCCACATGGAGCAAGTCGAAAGCAACACTAGGAACAAAAACATGGAGTATTTTCTCCCGCACCACGGGGTTGTGCGGCCAGGTGCTATTACAACGAAACTTAGAGTTGTGTTCAACGCGTCAGCAAAAACCAGTTCAAAACACAGTCTTAATGACTTAATGGAGGCGGGACCGAATCTACAAAAAGATATCCTTAGCATCTTGCTGAAATGGAGACAATACAAATACGTCTTAACATCAGACATTGAGAAAATGTACCGATTTATAATGGTACATCCGGAACATCAACACTTACAGAAAATAGTGTGGAGGAACTGTTCACGGCAACTGCTAAGAGAATACCAACTACGTACAGTCACCTATGGTACTAAGGCCGCTCCCTTTCTAGCACTCCGAACACTTCAACAGCTAGCAATGGACGAAGGTAACAAATACCCGGACGCTAAAAACATCTTACTCAACCAATTCTTTGTAGACGATGCGTTATTCGGAAAGGATACCATGGACGAAGCCCGAGATACAAGAGACCAACTTATACAATCATTGAAAGAAGGAGGGTTCAATCTCAGAAAGTGGTCGAGTAACGAACATCAACTGCTAGAAGATCTGCCAGAACATATGGTTAGCCCAGTCAGTTTAAGCTTTACAGAGGCATCAGCTTCCAAAGCATTAGGCTTGGCATGGGATCCGAAACAAGATGAATTTATATTTTCACCCACATTAAAAAACAAAAACAACATTGCCATTAACAAAAAATCGTCAAAACGGCAAATCTTAAGCGACATATCAACAATTTTTGATCCTTTGGGGTTGCTATCTCCAATAACAATCAAGGCAAAAATTTTGGATAACAGGAGGAAATAACACGGTTAAAAAATACCTGCAAGACTGTGTAAAATGTTGTCGCTTCAAACCATCGAAACAATACCAATTAATGGCCGACCTACCCAGTGAGAGGATAACGCAATCACCACCATTCTATCACACAGGGGTGGACTTCACAGGATTTGTTAGTGTTAAACTAAACAAGGGTCGAGGCGTCAGAACGAGTAAAGGTTATGTCGTTGTATTCGTTTGCATGGCAACAGAGGCGGTGCATTTGGAACTCGCATCAGATCTAACGTCACAAACATTTATACTGGCTCTCAACCGCATGATTGGGCGACGAGGCTGTCCAAAACATATTTACTCCGACAACGGAACAAACTTTGTTGGAGCCGAAAGGGAGTTAGCTAAACAACTGCACATCTCACAAACATTTAACAACGACACTTTATCGAAAAGGAACACCGAGATGGGGATAGAGTGGCATTTTAACGCCCCAAGCTGGCCGACTGCGAGAGGACTTTGGGAGGCTGCAGTTAAGTCTATGAAATATCACCTAAAGCGTGTCCTAGGTGAGCAAAAGTTAACATATTAAGAGTTTTTAACACTGTTTACACAAATAGAAGCCTGCATGAACTCTAGACCACTTTGCCCTTTATCGGAGGACGTGGACGATATTGATTATCTTACTCCAGCACATTTTTTAATTGGCCGACCAGTGACATTCTTACCAACGGAAAATTTCAAAAAACAAAACATCAACATTCGACATAGGTGGCAGTTACTCAACAAAATGAAACAAGGGTTTTGGACCAGGTGGTCGTCAGAATACCTGCAACAACTTCAAGTTCGTAGTAAATGGCTGAACAAAACAAATAATTTATCAATAGGGGATATAGTCTTGATCAAAGAAGACAACCTTCCTCCTGCTAAATGGGCACTTGGGCGAATACAGGAAGTTCACCCGGGGAGAGACAATCTAGTCAGAGTTGTGACAGTGAAAACAAAAACAGGGCCACTTACAAGACCAATAACAAAATTAATTAAACTCCCAATACCTGAATCGCATATAGAAATACCTGACACCACCACCAATGACAAAATCTGCACTGAAAAACAAAAATCGACAAAAAATTACACCAACAGGAAATAACGAGTTAAATCAAATAATATAAGTTCCAGCCTGATATGTATACTCTTAACATTACTGACATTATTTAAGCCCACATATCAAAGTAACGACGCCATAAACATCACACCGTTTGAACCAAATAGAGCAGTGTACTTTGACAAAATCGGCAATTTGCAAAGCGTACATGATGACTGGAAGATTGTTACCTACTATAATATGACGTCGTACTGGCAAGGCATGGAAAACATACATAGAGTTGTAAAACACCTGGGCGAAATGTGTGAGCAATTTGCATACCAAACGATGTGCAAAATAATTATGACTGAATTCAAACAGGAACTCAACGAACTTGATCATAACAATTACATGTTAGAAACACATCATGGGCAGACAAAGGGACGCGTTACCCGAGGACTTGTCAATGGAATAGGTTACCTTGCAAACAGCCTATTTGGCGTGCTAGATGAAAGGTTCGCAATACAATATAAAAAGGACATAGAAACATTGCAAAACAACAGAGATCACTTATTGAACCTAATCAAAGGTCAAACATTAATCATGGAGGCACATAATAACATTTTAAAGAGAAATGAAGAGACGATGAGAACTCAATTTAATCTCTTAAACCAACATCTTAACGCTACCGAGAACTATTTACAAAAATTGGGAAATGATGTTGAGCAAGAGGAAGCTTTGAACTATTTTAACACCATGGCTCTGACTAGTTCAACAATTCTGTCTAAACTACGCCACATCCAACACATGCTCTTAGACACAGCTATTAACATTCACCATGGTCATGTAGACACCAGACTTTTACCGCACAACCAGCTCTTTCAGGAGCTCAACATTATCTCTGGGCAGTTGCCACAACAATTATCGTTACCCGTTGACAACATTCAAAACCAATTAGCTGACATATACAAACTACTAGAAGTAAAATCCAGATTGTTTGATAAATATTATATCATCGAAATAACACTACCATTAACAGGCGACACTCCATTCACTATATATAAAACAGTTCCTATTCCGATGATAAAAAAACAACAAACATTCACTTAATTCACTAGGTCTCCTAGTACAGAAACCAGTCTCTCACATAGATCACAAGAGTTTTCGCTAATGTTTTGTTTGTTTTTTTTTTATATTGTCTGTAAAATTCTATGTGAGAGAAGAACAATAAACTTATTATTATTATTATTATTACTTACAATGAAAACACATTCAGAATATGTTGCAGTGAATATAAGAAAGGAGACATATATGCAGCTCAGAGACAGTGACCTGGAACATTGTATTAAAATTGAACCAAGTACATATGTATGTTCACTAAACAAACCAACACGTAACATGAGAAATCATCAAATTCCATGCGAAATCGGTGCAATAACAAACATTACATTATCAAAATGTATCTATACATCCGAATCCTGCAACAATAAATGGACACCATTACGAAATCCTAACACCTGGCTTTATATCTGCTGCACGGATTGCCAACTCCAAATCATGTGTGAAGATCGTATGACTACTAAGGCAATACATTTAACGGGAATTTTAGAAGCCAAGGAAGGATGTATAATTAGAAACAACGAAGAAACATATTACACTCAAGTTAACTACGCAAACAAAATCTATGTCAGCCCGGAAATACCACTAATTGATCTAGAAGACATCAACAATTTAACGTCTGTCCAGCCACTTGATTTATCAACTGGACAACAGAACACGCAATTTGTAAGAAACGATTATAAAAAACTTCATAATTCGTTGAAAGAATTGGAAGATCAAACGAAACAGGCTGAAATGTCGCAACACGATGTGCACCAATACATCGTATCATATTCTACGATGGGACTTCTGATCTTGTCAATAGTCATCGCGGGAGGAGCCTACGTGTACTACAAACGCTGCGGCAAGGTCACCGTCAGCGCCGCCGGCGCGTCCGCCAGTTTACCGCCGCGGAAACAACTAAGAGCTGAAGCATCCACTGAAAATATTGAACTTACCTACGCGAGACCTCATTCTTTTAACATTTGACTTATATTCATTTTTTTTTGTCACATTGTTTTAATTTAATATTTTTTTTTATTTACACTGGGAAAATATTATTTAATAAGTTATCTTTATTATTACCTTTTGCCCCGCCAAGATGTACGGTTAGCAACCGCACATTGTACTTTGGCCTATTTAAAATACTGCAAATTTTGTCAATTTATAACATGTAGCATCGGCACGTACGCAAGTACGTCAGTCTTCGGTTTGTATCGAGCTCGCGCAACATTCAACATTTTTATAACATTTTTCTATAATTTTATTATTACATTATTTTAGTGCAATTTAGTATTAAATACTTTTTTAACATTAACATTTATTTTATTGAACATTTAACATTAAGTGTAAAGGCTCCTGCCCTTACATTGCGACTGACTATCTAAAATAGAACTGTAATAATCAATCCCATCTATTAACTGCTTAATACCTAACTCGTCACTTGTCATGACGGGCAACAAATTCAGTGCTATCTTAAGTTAATCTGAGTTACTGTAACTACTTCCTTTTTGACATAACTGTTTAATTTCTACGAGTAATTTATCTATCTTATAACGATACTCATTTATTAGTATTAACTCCTCATTTTTGAAGTCTTTTATGTTAGCTTCTATTTCTTTACAATAATTTTGAAACGAATAAAAGAAATTTATCGATTATTCTAATTTCCTGCTACATACCTTAGATTCTAATCTTCGCTTAATTAGGCTTAATGCTTTAAATACGTACAAATTAAATATGTACGTATTTTCTGTAACTCATTACATATGTTATCAAATTCCTTAGCCATAACACTATTTTAATCGTTTTGATTTTGACGACACTGCATACTTTAGAATTTGTCTTAAACAGTCACTACATAACAGTACATTTAACTTAATTTCTTCCCGAATATCTTACGTACACAATCACTTTAGTTCACTGATTTACACTGACATTCACTTTCTGCTACTTTCGGGAGTGGCCTAGCCGCGACCTCGTCCGGACAATCGCATGCCCCTGAACGCCTGGTGGTTGATCTCCTGATGCATCCAACGAGTATGACATTTTTTATATGCCTTAAATCCCAAGTATAGAAGCACTGCACCCATGAAGCAGATAATTATTTTGGTCATAATAGTCTGGATGTTCAAATGTTTCCCAATTTCTTGCAAATTCGCACTATTGCCAGCACCAGCTGCGTTTTGAGCTAGAAAAACCCCTTCTTTGGTCTGGTATGATTGACACATTTTGCTTTTCTTAACAATTTCGCACCAATTAATAATGAAGCCAGTTGTAACGCGACACGACCATTATGCGCGGCTTGCCCGAAAGCAGGGTCGCCATGTAGGGATAGGTGTAATTGAGTACACGAATTGATGTATAATACTGGTGTTTATTAGCAAACCATTGAATATATAGACTTAGGCTACTTACACATACAAACATAGACATAGTTCTATGACACCCACAATACATTTCCATGTCAGTCTATCATCAATATTTATGCTCAGAAACTTTGTATGTGTCACAGGTTGTGTGTGGTGATGAGGTGTATGTCCAGATTCCTGGTTCTACTGCTACCAGCATGCCTGCTGGTACGGGAGGCGCACGCGCAGCTGAGTGGCTCAATGCCTGTGGGAGTCCTGCTCACAGGTAATTGTTTTATGATTATCATCAATTACTAATTACTCACTTACTATTGAGTAATCAAAAAAATATAGTAGTTTCCTAAATATTCGAAGGTTACCAGACGGTTATGACAACGAATCTACCAGCATAAACACGAACAAATTAAACTCACCACACTATATCATCACATTATCACACTATAAAGGCGAAAGTTTGTGCGTGTGTGTGTTTGTATGTTTGTTACTTCTTTACGCCCGAACGGCTGGACAGAGCTGGATGAAATTTGGCACAGAGATAGATTATAGTCTGGAATAGCACATATGATAATTTTTATGCCGGGAATATCCTCGGGATAATTTAAGAGCTTCCACCAGACCAGCGTAGCATCTTCATCTCAGTGGCGTGCATTCTCTGTTCATCAGTCTTCCTCATCGGCCAGCACTCAGAACCATACAGCAAGGCTGGTCAAACTGCCCTTTTATATACATTGCCTTTGAATTTAATCGGCATACGGGAGTCGCATAGTATGCCAGACAGCGATCTCCATTACAGCCAAGCTGCTTGGATTCTATTTTGTATGTCTCTCTCTACACAGGGTTTTGGTGCTACTATGGACCCGAGATACTTGAATTCTTCAACTCTGTTGAGGGGTCTGTTATCGATGATTGGACATGGTATGACATCCAAATTAGCTCCAGAAAAGTCGCAATACATGTATTCGGTCTTCTGTCTACTGACTCTCAACCCTCTCCTCTCCAAGGATTTCTGCCATGCCGTCAGATCTAATTGCACTTCTGCCAACGATTCGGCTATACGAACGACATCGTCGGCATATAGTAGTGACCACGGTGCTGGTTTTTGTATGGTTGAAGTAATATAGTCCAGTACCAGATTGAGTAGATGAGGGCTCAGAGTCGATCCCTGATGAACACCCACTCTTACCTCAAATGCTTCACTTGTTCCTGCTGTGCTGACAACTCCCGTGGATACATTGTGGTACAGATCCTTTTGAAGCTCTATATAATGCTCAGGTACTAGTTGTGCTCTCAGTGCTTGACAAATAAGCTCTCGCGGAACTCGGTCGAATGCCTTTTCGAGGTCGATGAAGACCATGTGGAGGTCTTGTTTGCGAGACTTATAATTTTCAATAAGTATTTTCACCGAGTGGATCGCGTCCGTAGTGCACACACCGCTGGTAAACCCGTACTGGTTCGGAGTTATCTTGGTTATTTTAGTTAGCCTTTTTACGAGGATACTTTCCCAGATCTTAAGGGTGTGAGAGATTAGCTTGATTCCTCTATAATTTCCACAGTCCGCAACATCCCCTTTGTTCTTCTAGAAAGGTATCAGATTGCTGGTTCGCCACATATCTGGTATCCTAGTAGTTATAAGAATTTCGTTGAAAAGCATCGTTAACCAAGCTACACCAGTATTTCCCAGTTTTTTCCAAAACTCTGCTGGAATCTCGTCTGGTCCCGAGGCCTTCCTATTCTTCATTTTCTGGATAGCTGCTTTGACTTCTTCGGGTGAAATTAAGTTAATTGGCCCCCGATGCATGGCAGTGCCGTTAGCGGTCCCTGTGGAAACTCCTCGTTTAGAAGTGTTTCGTTTGGAATATAAATTAGCAAATTTGATTTTGTCTAGACTAAAGATTGCCCTATGGAGCAGGACCAGCATGTTTCTAAGCATTCTTATCTTAAATATAATCATCTAGATTTTTTGTTTAATATGCTTGTTTACAAAGTGTGCTTTGAACTAAAGTTTTAAATTTACATTCATTTAGTTTTAATTTATCACAAGGTATTTTGTTATAGAATTTAACACAGTACCCCATGAAAGATGAGTGTACTTTAGCTAGTCTATAAGATGGTTGATCTAACTTATCTTTATTTCTCGTATTACAATTGTGTCTATCACTGACTTTACTAAAGAGATGTATATTTTTCCTTACATACATAATATTTTTTCCTGTTTTTTGTCCTGTAATTATTTAAGTGGTGTACAATAAAGTATATAATAAATAATAATAAATAATAAATATTTTCATAAATGAATTGGCAAGAAACTGTCATAATATTAATATTTTTAAATAGTTCCCTAAGAGGGGTACGTAATATTATGATATAATTACAAAATCTCTAATATTTACAAGATATAACAACTGAATCTATAATTTTATTTGATATAATGATCAGTTATAGTACATTACTGCAGAATCCAGTAAGTAAGCCTTCCTGGCCACGTATGATTTTTTTCTAACGGAGACGAAGATAACAACCCCGTCGGACGTGGCGTACCTCAACTACCCGGGTTACTCTCTTGAACACAAATTCAAGAAGCAAGCTGGGGTCTGTGTGTACGTCCGCGATGACATTTGTTGTCGTCGTCTCCGTTGCTTTGAGAAATCGGGCTTTTCTGCCATATGGCTACTTGTGGACACTGGCGTGGAGAAGTCTCTTTACATCGGCGTCTACCGATCGCACTCAGGTGACCAGGAGACGACAGCGCTTTTTAATTGCCTCGTGGAGTCGGCTGACATAGCCCAGCAACGGTACCCAACAGCGAAGCTTAATTTTCTGGGGGACTTTAACGCCCATCATAAAGAATGGTTGTACCCATACCGGAAAACTGACCATGCCGGGTTAGAGGCGCGCAAGTTTTCTCTATCCCTAGATCTAACCCAGCTGGTGAATGTGGCAACGCGGGTACCGGATGTTGACGGCCATACATCCAACTGCTTGGATCTTCTACTGACAACTGATCCGGACAGTCATTCGGTGTCGGTCTCAGCCCCGCTGGGATCGTCTGACCACTGTCTGGTGAAATCCGTTTCGACTTGCTCCCCTCCAGATGAGAGCCCTAGAGGCACGAGGCGAGTATGGCGATACGAGTCAGCAGACTGGGACGAGATGCGGCACTTTTTTTGCGTCTTATCCTTGGCGGCATGTGTGCTTCTCCTCGGGTAGCCCCTCGAGCTGTGCAGACGCGGTTGCGGATGTGATTCGGCAGGGAATGGAATATTTCATTCCATTCTCCGACATTCCGCTCGGTCCCAAAACCCGACCTTGGTATAATGCAGAATGCGCCCATGCTGAGGCCCGAAAAGAGTCTGCTTACCAAGCCTGGGTCGGGGCCCGCGACCGCAAAGTTAGAGCGCGTAGGGTTCGCGCGAGGAAAAGAGCCTTTAATTCTGCCGCCAAGTTCTGCAAGCGGGTTCTGCGTCGGGCACGTTTTGACCATATTGGACGTATTGGGGCCAAGCTGGCATCGCACCCTCCGGGTAGTAAACAGTTTTGGTCCCTGTCTAAAGCGGTTGAAACGAATTTCTGTCGGCCCACTTTACCTCCGATGCTGAAACCTGATGGGTCGCTGGCTCACTCTGCAAGTGACAAAGCAAATTTATTTGCATCTCTTTTTGCTAGCAATTCACGTCTGGACGCTGGCTCCAAGCAACCACCTACTGTACCTCATTGTGACTCTTCGATGCCGGAGATCGCTGTGCACACTAAAGAGGTTCGGAGAGTATTGTGCAGTCTAGACGTGAACAAGGCCAGCGGACCTGACGGCATTCCAGCGAGAGTGCTGAGGCAGTGTGCACCAGAATTGTCTCCTGTGTTGACTCGCTTGTTCCGCCTCTCTCTTGTAAAAGGGACGGTGCCGAAATCCTGGAAGCTTGCAAATGTGCAACCAGTGCCCAAAAAAGGCAACCGTGCAGACCCTGCCAATTACCGTCCGATCGCCATTACCTCTATTCTGTGCAAAGTTATGGAAAGGGTACTGAACAGAAAGTTGCTGACTTACCTTGAAGACAACAATCTCCTCAGTGACCGTCAATATGGCTTTCGCCGGGGACGGTCAACTGGCGATCTTCTTGTGTATGTCACGCACTGCTGGGGCGAAGCCATCGAGAGACACGGCGAAGCACTTGCTGTATCGCTTGATATCTCGAAGGCCTTCGACAGGGTCTGGCACGCGAGTCTGCTCAGTAAGCTTCCTGCTTATGGCATCCCCGCTGGTTTTTGTAGCTGGATATCAGACTTCCTTAGCGAACGGTCGATCCGAGTGGTCATTGACGGCTGCTCCTCAGACCTTATGGCTATTGATGCCGGAGTTCCTCAGGGGTCTGTTCTCTCTGCAACTCTTTTCCTGCTGCACATCAATGACCTACTTCAGCCTGGTATTGTTGGGTACGCAGATGACAGTACTGTTTCAGAGAGATACTTGTCCAGCGCAAAAACCAGCATGGATGAAGTTCGTTCCTTGAGGGAGGCTATGGTTGAGCGGACAGATTTGACCTTAAGCCTTGTCTCCCAGTGGGGTGATGACAATCTGGTCTCTTTTAACGCCACCAAAACACAGGCGTGTCTTTTTACCGCCAAAAGGAGTCTGTTCGATCAAACGCCTACTTTTCGGGGTGCGTCTGTTCCTGTGACTGATCGGCTCGAGCTCCTAGGCATGGAGTTGACATCCAGTCTCAACTTCGGCTCCTCCATTGAGAACAAAGCCCAAATCGCGGCCAAAAAACTGGGCATCCTAAATAAAGTGAAGCGATACTTTACGCCTGGACAGCTTTTAACCCTATACAAAGCACAAGTCCGATCCTGCATGGAGTATTGCAGCCACCTTTGGGATGGTTCAGCTAAGTATCAGCTTGCCGCGCTTGACTCAGTGGAACGCAGAGCCAAGAGGCTCATTGGCAACGTGGAACTGGTGGACGCTAAGCTTCACAGCTTGGCTCATCGCCGCAAAGTTGCCTGCTTGTCGGTCTTCTACAGACTGTACTTCGGTGAGTGTGCTCAGGAACTCCACGACCTCATCCCACCAGCCCCCTTCTACCATCGGACATCTAGACGCACTGCAAGTTATCATCCTTACCTTGTTGCCATTCCACCAATTCGAACCAAGCGCTTCCAAACATCCTTTATAATGCGCACAGCGAATGAGTGGAACTCACTGCCTGCGTCTGTGTTTCCGAACGCATTCAACCCGAATCTCTTCAAAGTTAGAGTGAACAGGCTACTTCTGGGTAAGCTCACTCCATCGTAGACTCTGTCTCTGTCACCTATGACCTAGACTAGAGTCAAGAGCAAACCCATTACAAATAAAAAAAATAAAAAAAAAAAAAAAATATGAGTTAACCGGACCGAACCGCAGGTGAGGTCCGGTTATATACGAGGCCAGGATGGCTTTCTTACTGGTTGAGGCTTGTATAATGCTTTTCTCAAAAATGAAAGAAAGTTTAACAACAAATTCGTTTAATTAATATAGAAGGTTACATTCATATTAGGGCAATTACTGATAGATATTGTGATCGATTTACCGGTGGCATTTATATTTGTTACGTCCGTTAACGGACTCAAAAATATATCTGTCTCATAAAATGTCATACCAAAAAGAGAGATAGATATATATTTGGAGCCTCCCTCCTATAATCATGTTATAATGGCTAAACACTAATATGTGTCTGGCTGGCACTGTTTTTTTTTTCTAAGCAGATCTGAAGAGGATGACCTACTGTCTAGAGATGGGTGTTTTCAGTTTTTTGCACAAACGGTTATGTAACGGATATACAGATTTCATATCGATATTGAAAACGTTTTTCAGATATCGATATCATTTAGTACAGTTTGCATAAGTTAAAATGTTATTTAGATGAGCAAACTAACAACGAACGCGAAATAATACTTAGAAAGAGAGGTAGCGCATAATTATGGTTCCTATCGTTTGTGAAGCTTGTGTTTTGTTCGTAGTTGGTACGTTTCCGCATTGTTACGGTTTTAAGTTTTGACTTAATCATTCTCGCACGCTAGTAAGGTTTTTATTAGATACAGTTTTTGTTATATGGTTTATTTTGATATAGATATCGATATGATATCTTATCCGACATAAGTTACGTTTTGATATATGGGACAAATCCCTACTACTGTCCAGTAAGTAAATTACATACTTACTTACTGGACAGTAGGAGATTCCAAATTTAAAATCTCGCTTCTTACTGGACAGTTGTGAATAAGTCTCCGGTAGAGTTCACTTTCTGGATAATTTTTAGAGATGTTATGACAACATTACATACCATTTTTGTGAAAATATAATAAAGGATTGAAATAATTTTAAAGTAACAAATTTTTATTAGTATAACATACATTGAATATAAAATCGTTTGATACACCACTCAGAAGACATACAACCTATTTAGTCTATTATGATATATCATTCAAAACAGAATTATTATAAAACAGTTGATTGTAAACATATGTGATTTTTATTTCCCTGTTAAAAACATACAAACAAAGCGTGTATGCTTTGTTTGCACCATGCATACAGCAGGCATGCAAGCATGCAGAATGCAAGCAAGCATGCAACATGGCTCCAGCGCTGCGGGGCTCCGGCGGTCCCATGCGAGGTTATCGTCGCAGATGTGGTTCACGCTCACCACCGTGGCTCGGGCCGCCTCGCCTCTTCGCGCCTACGTGATTTTAAATAATACTCTAGGGGTAGGCAGACAAGACTACGTGGAGTCGGTTTTGCAGCGATTCGTTTTTTTCACGCCGCTCCCGTAGCACGTTCGTTTCACTCGTTCGCCTTCGCGCGTTAATGGTCACTGTTCTAACCAAACCTAACCCAAATGATTCACCAACATAGAGGGGACCTGGCACTCCGCTCCGCTCCCGCCTTAACCTTCTAACCTAATATAACCCATCCGAGTCTGATTGCTTTAAATCGGGTTGTTAACCATAAAGATGGTATATTTTTTATTTATTTATTTATTATTATTTAGTTTTTAAACGATAGGCCTAATGATTTTCGATTAAATTAACGTTATATCCAATAACGTTATACGAAATAAGTTTTAGAGTATATAAATGTTATATCTAAAGAAATTATATCAATAGTTGGTATAACTCACGTTTATTAAATCTTGTGAACATTATTGAAATGAAAATATACCAAATAACTTTATATGACATGAGACGCACCCCCTAAAAGATTCTCGGTGACTTAACTTATATATGGTTCTGGCAGCTCTCTTTTGCAATATAAATATGGATTCAATGTCAGCCGCTCGACTCCACAGTAAAATACCGTATGGCATGATGCTGTGAAAGTAACTAAAATAGATCAAACGCGCGGTCTCATCCAAATTGGATAGTCGATGTCAACGTAACGCCAAGAAGCTCATGATGGTCCGTAACTTATCCGAACGCTCTCCGACTTTTACGAGCGGAAAATTAGTTTGTGATATATAATTTGATGTCTAGAAAATGATAGATTCTACATCTAAGGTTTCCAAATGCTAAAATTTGTGATATATCTGAGGATCCCTGGAGAATCCATAGAGGTTACAATTTTACAAGAATTTGATTTGGTGTTTCAATTCATATTACTTAAGCTTAATTGCCTAGCCCAGCTCAACAATTTAGCAACTTCAATAAGGCACAGATAATTGTTAGCGTTCTTTATACTTAATATAGCACACAAGTGATTTTTGTGTTGGCAATAATTAATTTAATATTTTTACACTTGCAACAAAGATGGACTGCTACTTGTCAGGTTGGTAAACGATAAGTTTGCACTTCTCATTTCCCGCCCATTCCAAGGTTATAAATAGTGTGGTTCATGCCATCAAAGTCAGTCCATCTTTGATCGAAGTGCGATAAATAACTATTAGGGTAAGTGCTGCTGCTCTATAAATTGTTTTTGTACGAGCCAATAATGCTCTCACAGCAAAAGTACGCGTATTTAAGTACTGTAAAATATTAAATAAATCAGTCTCTAGTCAAAATGGGCGTGCCCCAAGGTTCAATTCTCGGCCCTTTCCTTTTTCTTGTTTACATTAATGATCTCCCTTTTATGATGGCCAAATTATCGGATATAATTCTATTTGCTGATGATACTTCGCTAATTTTTAAAATAGATAGGAAAGATACGGATGTCTTACATGTCAATGAAAGTCTAGTTGTTCTCTCGGAATGGTTCGCAGCTAACAATCTTTTACTGAATGCGAAAAAAACAAAATGTCTAAAGTTCTCTTTACCAAATGTACCTCAACGTGATCTAAATCTAAATCTTGACGGCAAAAATCTTGAAATAATAACGGAAACTGTATTCTTGGGGATTACTATCGATTCAAAATTGCAGTGGGGCGCGCACATTAGAACTCTTTCGGGCAGGTTAAGTTCGGCTGCCTATGCAGTAAGGAAGATAAGGCAGTTAACCGATGTAGCCACAGCTAGACTAGTATACTATGCTTATTTCCACAGTATTATGTCTTATGGCATTCTGCTGTGGGGGTCAGCAGCAGACGTTGACTCAATTTTTATCTTACAAAAGAGGGCAATCCGCGCGATCTATAAAATGGGTCCTCGCGAGTCCCTCAGAGAAAAATTTAAAGAGATCGATATACTGACTCTACCTTCACTTTATATTTTGGAATGTATTTTGTATGTCCGCAAAAATCGAGGGCTTTTCAAAACTAGAAGTGACTTCCATAATTTAAATACACGCAGTAAGCACGAAATTGTAATACCCAAATTCAGATTAACGAAAACTAGCAAGTCTTTTCTTATAAACAGTATACGCTTTTATAACAAGTTGCCTAAGTCAGTTATAGAACTGACCGATGGAAAGTTCAAAAACTACATCAAACGTGTCCTTGTTAAAAAAGCATATTATAAAATCAAGGACTACGTTGAAGATAAAAAATTTGGCTTTGACACCCTCTGCGCATGCGGCTTCCCTGGTAACTCATAAACGGCACAAATATATGGATATCTCTAACTATTCTCAATCTCATTTTTTTTTTCTCTTTTAATTAGACTTTTTACAATATTTTTCAATCATCATTATAGCCCTTTGCTAAGAATAGTTACAGCACTGATTACAGTATTTGTGCCACATGTTAAATTTAGTGTTGTGGTTTTTTTTTTTACCTTTGTATAGATTCTTTTACCTATTGTGAATGTGTGAACATTGTAGGCTTTCTAGTTTTCTAGATGATTGTTAACATTTGTTAACTTTTTATTTCGTGCATTATTTTTTTTTTTTCAATTTCGTACGACTTATTGTCGGGCCTACGTTGTCCCCCCATATCCAAGTACTAATGCTGTAACATGGAAATATTGTAAACAAAACAATTCAAAAGAGTAACCATGGAGTTTCTTGCCGGTTCTTCTCCATAGGAAACGACTAACCCGAACCGTGCACCTTTTGTCGACGTTTTATAAGTGCCCATGTAGGCCTATGTAAAAGAAAAATATTTGTTTTTTTTTTTTTTTGATTTTTGATTTTGAGTCGTAACTAAAACTCCGACTCACACTAATTTGCGTGTGCAGCTCAGGATACTAGAAGAAACCTAAACCTGTGTCTATAATAACTATTTGGAACATAACAGTGGTTTGGTGTTAAACTAAATTCTATAACTACCGGGTTACTCGTCAACGACGAGTAAACCTCAACATCTTTTGGTCCTTCGGGAACACATCGTGTGAATCATCGTGACTCCTGATCAAGCAGAGTGCTTAGTGTGGTATATCCCAGTTACGTTAGCAAATTGGTACTGCTGGCCTCGCACAAGCGGGTCTCACCAGTAACATTGAGACGTTGCACATAACGTAAAGGAGGCTGAGCTACACTAAGTGTCTGCCACTAACGAACCCCCAGACATCACGTCTCAAATCTTTTTTTTAAGCAAGAATCGGGGAGATAAGATCCACGACCGGCGGTTACAACAGCGGAGATTTCATCTACTGCTACAAACAAGAAATAATCAGCGGGGTTAACGTCCACTGCGATTACTTTGAAAGCTGTGAGAGTCCACACTACTCACGCCCCAAATGAAAGATGAAACGGACAAGTATCTATCGACGCTGTTACTTAATCAAATGTGTAACTTCAACGCAATGAAGCGAGCGGTCTCCAAGGTCAACATTAGCAACATGTACGAGAAGTGACAACTGCAAGATCAACTAAACATTTTACGATCAAAGTGGGAACCAATATACAAAATTCACTGGGAACTGAGTTACCTACTGCAGCCAATATTACCACTGGGAGAAAGTCTACGACGACCTAAAGGAAGATTTGAACCGAAAAATCTTGGAAACATGCCATTACGAAAAAAACTACACCGCGTATGGAGTTGCTAGATCTCTTTCAGGGATTTATTGTCTGAGATGATACAAAACCATCCAACGCTGAAGAAAACGCAGAAAATGCAGTTCCTAAAATAAAAAATGAAGGGGAAAGTGGCAAAGTTAATCAAGCACCTTTCTGTGAGCGCTGAGAATTATGACTCGTGCCTGGATATTATCAAACATTGCTACGATAAGAAGCGACTACTCTTAAATTCATACGTAGTCACACTTCTCAATCAATCATCTATCGAAAAACCTAACTCGACCAACTTGAAGAAGCTGTACGATACGACGAAAGAGTGTTTCAATGGCCTAGAGAACATAGACATTAATGTTCTCGTGTACCTACTATCTTCCAAACTGGATGACGTCACTTACTGTGACTACATCAAATCAATGAACCATTAAAGACAATTTCCAGATTCAGAAGAGTTTATGTTCCTCGAATTGCAGTTCATGACGTTGGAAACATCTCGTACCAAAAGGAACGTAGGAAAACAAAATAATCATCAACACAAAGTCAATAATTACAACAAGTCAACGAACTTTAAAGACTCAGAAAAATGCCATCGCTGAAAAAATTACCACTTTGCAAAAACGAACACATGCTTTGGCAGTGTCCGACATTCTTGAACATGGATGTCGCAACGCGAAACCAAACAAAAAGTAACTTGAAGTAGTGCAAAAATTGCTTGTATAGTCACGGCGGAAATAAATGCAAGTCAATGAAAAAAATCCGCACGTGTAACTTCAAGCATAAATCCCTTCTTGATGATGATAATCTGAAAGGGCAACAATCAAAGCCAACCACATTAACGGTGGCTGAGCGGACATCTAACCATAATAACGGTGAACAAGAGATACTCTTAACGACTAGAATTACTTAACGACCTAGAATAGTAAGAGATCCAGATAGAATAGTTCTGCCTAGGGCACCAAAGACCTCTCTGTATAAAAAGAACTGTTATTATATGTGTGGATTTATATATAAATACCAAAGAGCTTTAAAGATTGCCCAACAATTTATTTTTTACAAGGTTAAAATTATGGCTACTAGAAAAACAATTTTATTCCATAAATGAATTTATAAATACATAATGGTTAATTTGATGACAATTAATAAATAAACGTATAATTGTAAAATAATAGAAAAATCATGCATGCCATTGGACATATACGTTTTGCATGTCAAATGTTTGACTATGTATTAGGAAACTATTTATAACTTACTTAAACACCTACACTGTACCAATACTTATTGCAAATAAATGATTGATTGATTGATTGATTGACTCTTCAACTAAGAGTCAAAAACAAAGAAGGAGATTACGTCTTTCTTCGGGCTTTACTGGATCAAGGCTATCAAGTAACCTTGATTACAGAAAACTCTGCTCAACGGTTGAACTTCCCCCGTAACTAATTGAACGCTGCTGTCACTGGTGTTGGTACTATAACAGGCGGCAGTAAAGGGATGATAAAATTATAATTTAAATCTGTTTTTAGGGTTCCGTACCCAAAGGGTAAAAACGGGACCCTATTACTAAGATTCTGCGATCCGTCTAACTGTCTGTCTGTCCGTCTGTCACCAGGCTGTATCTCATGAACCGTGATAGCTAGGCAGTTGAAATCTGATGTATTTCTGTTGCCGCTATAACAACAAACACTAAAATGAGAATAAAATTAATATTTAAGTGGGGCGCTCCCATACAACAAACGTGTTTTTTTGCGGTTGTTTGCGATAATGGTACGGAACCCTTCGTACGCGAGTTCGACTCGCACTTGGCCGGTTTTCAAAAATTGTGGTGTGACAACTATCAAAACATTGGCTGGGACGAAAAGGTACCAGATTCCATAGAAAAGGTATGGATACAAATGAAAACCGATCTGCCAAAAATATATATTATAAATTTACCAAGATAGATAATAAACGAAAACAATCGGTCGATCGAATTTCAAGCCTTCTGAGACGCGAGCGAAAAAACCTACAATCTACAGCCGAACTACGTCACCCACCGGCGCTTACGAAACTACATTACTCGCAGCAAAAACTAAGGTGGCACCACCTAAAAAGAAAATGACGATAATTATGAATTATGTGCATCAGTTTTGCTAGCGAAGCTCCTAGGAAAGATAACTAAGATCCTGGAAGAGAACGATCTCAGGATTACATGCTGGACTGATTCTAAAGTCGTCGCATGGCTTCAGGAAAGTCAAACGAAGTACGAAAAGTACATAACCAACAGAACCAGACATATATTTGTCGCATCAAGGCTGGCCGATAGATGCAAACCATCGGGAAGTCGGGAAATACTCCCTTAGGTTAAGACATCGTGTGTGGGCAGGTCGGTGGGTGAATCGTGAAAATGAAATCACACAAATTATTCGATACACTGAGTATATTCAAATAGACACAAGTTACACTCCTGCTTACTAATATTACGGATCGACACTGATTCTACGACGTCTTAGCTCTACGGCTGCCAGTACTCAACTGTGCTATCTTTCCCATCGCGCAAGTGCTTATAAAAGCGCGCCAATGCGTAGTTGCTCTTGATTGCCGCTAGGGGCATGCTTTTGATTTGTTTTGACTTCCGTACTATTGACTAAACCCGACACGGCCATCCTGCGAGACAGGCGTCCTCGTCTGTTTCTCATTGTCAGGTTCTAACAGTGTATCGAATCATGTGGAAATCCTCAATGGATGTCCTCAGCCCTTGGGGAAAGCTGAGGGGTCTGTCAGACTCCTACTGACTAAAACCACATGGTGTTCTCTAGGCCGTAATTCCTCTTGAGAGGCGAACGTGGAACACACACGTCGCCTTCTCGGGCCTCTCTCAGGTGACAGATCCCCAAATCCATCACCCGCAGGATTCATCATCTTGTCCTCGCTCCATGCCATCTCATGGTCACCTTGTGTTACACCACACGTCGTCTTAGTCCACTCCATCCTGGCAATCGCCCATCATAAAAGGGACGTTTTTCTGAAACATACAAAATTTCAAACAGTATTCGCTCGTCCAATCCCGACTCATACTCTAGAGTGAGGAAACATTTTTAAACAATCAAACATGATCATCTAAATCTCTCTATTTCCAATTTAAAGAAAATAGCAATTTAATCATCGATTCGGCACCTAATCTTCGTGATTACAAAGTTCAAGTACCACTGATAGTCATTACTCTCACATTAAATCAAACAAAAGAAACAATAAACCAGGTTTCTTATTCACGATCTTTAGCCATCAGATAGCTTTAGTAGCTATCTCATAGCTCTCTTAGCTATCTCAATTGCTCTAATCGCACATCTCCATGATGTCGAGTCAACTCGACTCTCTGAACTCAGAACTTATTCACACAGAGATTTAGTACTTACTACTTTATCTACAATCTCAATTGGTACTTGAGCTTTGTGTGTCTTACCAACACGATCTTCGCATAGTAATAAAAATTTGAAAACCAAAACTATTTCAATTATCGTAATGAGGGCTTTACGATTCGAACGTCATCAACTTTAACATGATCTCTCCACACACGTGACTGCGAGTTTACTTTCCTTTAACCTCATGACTCAATAGGAACTTTCTGTAAGGTTCCTAACACAAACATGAATTTTCACACCAGCCATAGTGTCACACAGACTTACAGGTGCCATACAGGCCTACAGTTGCCATCAAAGCCAACAGCTGCCACACAGGCCAACAGTTGCCACACAGGCCAACAGTTGCCACCTAGGCTCACAGCTGCCAAACAACGCTCGGCTATTCCTGACCGTACTAGATTATTGGGTTCGTGAAAATAGAGCAATTTTAGAACCCTACTCTTTAACTAAATCATTACCCTGGGCCATGTACCACTAGTCGCTCCAAACAAAGTTTAAAACTTATTCTGCAGCAAAAACTGCCAAGCTTATAGAAACCCTCGAGTAAAACCTCCAACGCCATGGCTCTCTAGCCGACCAGCAATTATATTGCTCTCACAACGGTCTCTCGGTCTCTCTCTAGACCCCGACCTCCACCAGAATCCACTGGTACGGTCAAACATAATACGTTCGATAGACTGAATTACTCGACACCTTAAGCTTGCTCATCATTATCAAATCCTTTTGATATCAACATCGACTGGTACATGACCCGCTGGCATCTGCCCTAACCTACCTTGTGCATACTTGTAGGTTCTAAGCGTACCTATTTAAAGCTTTCGGTGTATAACGATCACCGTCCTGTCATAATCACCTATCGTGGACTTAATACAGGTCCTATTTAGTTTTCTTATTAAGAGTTTTCCACGCAACACTATTCATTAGAAAAAGGTCCGACGATCAACAAGTTCAACAACTAAACAAAGTAATTGTAACAATGCTGTTACGGTTTGTTATAATTCATAGGCAATGCATACTCAACTCATGAAACTTTCATTGTGATTTGTGCACCAACACAAACCAGAATCGTATCTACCAACGATTCTTTACATATCTGCCGCCACATATGCTACAACACATGAGGAGCTCTGTGCACCAACACAGACAAGAATCGCACCAACGATTCTCAAAAATCTAGCGCAATATGTGCTACAACACATGAAGCGCTCTGTGCACCAACACAGACAGAAATCGTATAAACGATTCTCAAAAATCTAGCGCAAATGTGCTACAACACATGAGCGCTCTGTGCACCAACACAGACAGGAATCGCACCAACGATTCTCAGAAATCTAGCGAATATGTGCTACAACACATGAATCGCTCTGTGCACCAACACAGACAGAAATCGCACCAACGATTCCTGGTAGACCCATCGCCACATGTTACTCATGAGGTGCGGTCTAAAGTTTCGAGTATGAGTGTACAAGCCATGTTTCATTACCACTGTCATCAACTATGACGTCCAATTCTCAAGGAACTTGGTGATCGAGGATCCTTCTTACTAGATTCGCTCACTAACTCAGTCTTACATGATAAGGAAAACGATCGCGAGATCTACTCTGCTATCATAATATTACTTTCAAAGTAAGCAAGTGAATTCAGATCTAAAGACGGTGGTTGTAAATCGTTACGCAACATAAGATCTGTTCCGAATACACGCAAATGACCAGTACCGTTACTAACTCGATACAATTGCCTTCGCCCAACGACTTTACTAACTCGGTTTGTCACTGAAGATGACTAATTGTTAAGTCACTTTGGATAGATCATCTTTTTCATCATCTGCCTAGCCTTTTCCCAACTATATTGGGGTCGGCTTCCAGTCTTACCGGATTCAGCTAAGTGCCAGTGTTTTACATGGAGCGACTGCCTATCTGACCTCCACAACCCAGTAACTGGGTAACACGGTACCCCTTGGCAAGACTGCTGTCAGATCTCAAGCTTCTGACCACCCGTAACGACTGTCAAAGATCTTCAAATGACAGCCGGGACCAACGGCTTAACGTGCTTTCCGAGGCACGGAGGAAACTCGGTATGTTGAAATGGTCACCCATCCACGGACCGACCTCGTCAAGCGTTGCTTAACCTTGATGATCGACCCGTGCGGCTGTTATTATTTAGCCACGAGCTCATCTTCTTATGGGATATTTAATCCTAAAGTACGTACTGAATCAAATGTTGAAACTATTCCGCCAATAGGAAACTCATTAACTACTTGCTTTTTAGTGTGTCTTAATTAGCTAGTGATAGTGCTGGATATAACCACGACCAACTCTGTGGTCAAACATGAACACTCTTAAATTTTGAAATAGCATCTCTTCACTAGAGAACATTCGACCTCACTATCGAAATAAAATAGAAGCGACTCACCGAGTATTCCATTCCAAACTTGCGCGCGCTTGACCTCACAGCTGTTGTCATAACGTTCCGCTACCACCGGCGAACTGCTAGCCTGCCGTTCCTCTTAACCTCTGAGATGTTGACACGTCAGCCATCTACAGCAACTGAACCGCTAGCCTGCAGCAGAGGCTCCACTACGATGCAATATGGTATCTGAAACGTGAAAAACATTACGAGAGTATATGTTCACACAGTTATCTTAACCATACTCAGATTTGATGGAAATTAACCGGTGCAGCGGTGTAGTAAACTAAACCGGCACAGCAAAATGGGTTATTGTGGACATGAACCACACATTACAGTGTCCCATGTGCCCAGGTAGATATATGGGCTTTATAGAATCCAATGAATGCCATAGCATTTTAAGTAGCAAATTCTAGGCCTGGTAGGGTTTACCACCTTTTGGTCAGTCTGGCCCTCCGACGACCACAAAAGAAGAATACCATGCTTCTTCTTAGTTAATTCTCACTACATAAAACTATCACACTACAAAAGTAATCAGAATATTTCATTTGGAATTATCATAATTTCCAGACTAAAATGTAAGGTAGGTACGTCACTGTCACCATATCGTTCTAACTTCCAAACAATAATAGTCAGCCAAGGCCAGTCAAGGGTTATTGCCTATTGCCAGTGATAGTAGAATAACTCTTTAATTAAACCAAAACATGACCATCGATTGTAACTAAAGTGAAATTATGACCAGACAGGGCCCCCCCCAACGATCCACTGAGCGCCATACCGTACACAAAATCAGAATTTTGAATAATGAACACTCTTGGCCACAGTCATAACAAAATGAAAACGACTCACCAGATTGGCATAAAGATCCGTGTGTATGGATCTTTCCACAAGTCCACACGCTCCTCCTTGACCTGTCCAGCTCCTGGGTTGTTGCTAGCTTCCTTGCTGCTCCGCTCCAGACTGGTTTTTCATTATTTTGTTTTCGAGGGTAGTCGCAACTGACACCGTATTTTTTTTTGCAAGAATGTAAACGCCATTTTCACTAGCATTGTTTTTACGTGTGATCTCATTAGCACGACCGAATCCCAATTCTGATGTCGCATCAAGGCTGGCCGATAGATGCAAACCATCGGGAAGTCGGGAAATACTCCCTTAGGTTAAGACATCGTGTGTGGGCAGGTCGGTGGGTGAATCGTGAAAATGAAATCACACAAATTATTCGATACACTGAGTATATTCAAATAGACACAAGTTACACTCCTGCTTACTAATATTACGGATCGACACTGATTCTACGACGTCTTAGCTCTACGGCTGCCAGTACTCAACTGTGCTATCTTTCCCATCGCGCAAGTGCTTATAAAAGCGCGCCAATGCGTAGTTGCTCTTGATTGCCGCTAGGGGCATGCTTTTGATTTGTTTTGACTTCCGTACTATTGACTAAACCCGACATATTAAACATCGTCATATATTAAACGTGCCAACGATAAACTGGGGTTACGTAAATACAAACTAAACTCCGCCGACTGTGCAACAAGAGGAAATCCTCCGCAAAAACTGGTATACTTTACACTGTGGTGGAATGGCCCTAAATGGCTTAAGGAGCAAGAAAAACAAACCCTTGTTTCAAAAGAAACTTATACCACAAACATGGCATCTCTAACAAACTGTTACACGGCTAATAGTACGGAACCCATGTCAATGAAAAATTAATTAATTAATGATATACTTGCGACATAGCAACATAGATCGTATTACAAGAATACTCGCCTTAATGATACGTTTCGCTGATACATTACGATACAAACGAAGGTCAATCAAAGTATCGGAATGGGGCATCGTATGAAGTACCAGAACGTCGTTTCGCCGCGCACAAGACCAATGCGATGGTGTTAACGAGGAAGCGAAAGTACGACGTTCTGGTACTTCATATGTCGGGCACGCGGCTTAACCTGGTTGAGGAAGTGAAGCTTGAAGTTAGGTCTTACGATAGACTCCAAACTCACCTTCAATGCGCACGTGTCTGCGACCTGTAGAAAGGCCGCAGACATCTATAAGCAGTTGGCATGTGCGGCGTGGGTGACTTGGGGTCTGAACAAAGGGCCAGGCCACAACAGTGCGTTGCGGCGTCGCATCGCACTGTATACAAACGAAAACACAACATTTTCATTTTTGTTTTGCGTATACAAACTGAACTGACGGTTAGCGTCTTGTCGTACGATGTCGTATCCGATGAAATTTTTGCGTTGCGACATCGCATCGCATAGCTGTGCAATGTTGTTTTTGCGATGCGACGCCGCAACGCACTGTTGTGGCCTGGCCCAAAGAGATAATCAGGACGATATATGTGTCGGTGATAGAGCCCATCGTGATGTATGCAGCGAGTGCGTTGGCCCCCGCAGCTGACAAACTGATGACAAAGAAAAAGTTTGAGTCACTGCAGAAGGGCTTCGTGCAGAAGATCTGCAAAGCATATCGTGTCTCTGACATCGGCACTTATCCTGTCAGGCCAACTGCCCCTAGACCTCCGGGTAATCGAGGCGGCAACCCTTTTCAAGATCAAAAAGGGACATTCCCAAGAGTTCATACCACTGGGCCACGTGCTGGAGTGCAACGTGCACCACTCGAAAAATCCCCACCCAGCGCAACTCACAACAACCGAGTATGAATGCCTAGAGAAATTGACTCCCGAAACCCTGGCAATCCATCAAGTAATCGGCCCCCAAATATACACCAATGGCAGCAAGATAGAGGGGAAAGTCTGAGCTGCCCTAACTTGGTGGGAAAACGGGATGGAGTCAAGGTTCAGCACCTTCGGCTTGGAACCTCACAATACAGTCTTCCAATCGGAAATGTACGCTCTCTTCAGAGCTGTCAGGATGGCAGCAGAATCCAAGGCGGCCGTCGTAGGCATCTTAAGTGACTCGAGATCGTCACTTGACCTGCTGAAGAGACCGTCTGTTACTCACCACCTGGTGCTCCAAATCAAGAGAAGCATCCGTGAAATCAGAGGGGAGGGCAGAGAAGTGAGGCTCTTTTGGCTCAAGGCCCATGTGGTAACTGCTGGGAATGAGAGAGCGGATTAGCTGGCCAAGGAGGCAGCCCTAACAAAACTCACATCATACAACAGCAAGGTCCCCGTTTCGTTCGTGAGGAGGAAGATACGAGAGGGGATTATAAGGAAGCAGGCAAGCGCGGTACGAGTCCTAGAGTACAGGAACGGTCACGAAAGTGTTCTTTCCAGACGTTCTAGCGGCAAAAACGACACTCAGAGACGCAGTGCTCACACCGGTCTACGTACAAGTCCTTACAGGACATGGCGGATTCTCAGAGTACCTCCACCGCTTTCATCTCAAAGGTAGTCCCTCGTGCGTCTGTGACCCGAGTTACGAAGAGAAAGTCTGGCAACTGCTCTTTGAATGCCCAAGGTTCAGCCAAGACAGAATGGAGCTCGAACTAAAATTCAAAACCCAGCTTAGCCAGTTCACACTCCACACCATCATGGGGAGACCGGCTACTAGGATTCCATTCTTGGCATTCGCTAGCAAAGTCGCCACAATCGCAGCAAGGGCCAACAAAACGGACGTAACCTTGCGAAGTCGACCACACATTCGAACACACACAACCAGAACAACAACCACAACCACACAAACAACAACCACAACTACACAAACAACATCAAGCACACCATTGACTGATACATAAGTTACACACACACATTCTAACCAACAGCCATTACCAACGGTAGCAGCCTACAACCAGCCCCTAGCATGACTACCACACAATTCCTGGCATGCGGAGAAGACGGAGTCCCTGGCATCAGACTGTGAGGCGTCGCTCTGTTCATGAACAGGGAACAGGAGAAGTTAGGCATAGGCTTCTGCATAGGCTCAAGTCAAGCTGCGGCCCGAATACACCTTTCACCGGGCCTTGCCGCCCTGATTAACGGAAGCACCACCAAAACGAGCATAAAAGGTAGCAAATATGCTGCACTACCTCAAGTGGAAGTGGCCACTCACCGATGCCGTCTAATGCCATTTAAAGGGCAAACAATCGCATTACTTGACTGGGGAGAAGCTACTCCATTTGCTCAGGCAAGCTCATTGCTTCAGAAGATCAGGGAGGCAGAAGACTACACGTCATCCGTGGCCCAAACCATAAGTGTGGATGCAATGGTGGTGGGAGGAGAGAGAGGAGACGTCGCAGACCGCTTTGGCTGTCGAAAGGCCTCAGAACATCATGAGGTCGTTGTCTACGAGGATAGAGAGGAAACCCTGAGTTTCCTCAAAGCCTCCAGACAACTAACAGCCAGTGCGACGAGCCCCACAACAAGCCCCACCACTCTACGCGGATCGAAAAGGGCCCAGCAGAAGGCAGCAGCCGAAAAAGCCACAAAAGAGCAGTTCAAGTACAACTATAAACCCGGAGGACCGGGCCCGGTCGAGGAGTCGCCTGAAAGGGTTTGGCACTTTCCTCAGTGCACTGCTTCCAAGCACCAGCCACGCATCACCATCTTACAAGCAGAAGACAGCACTGGAGAGGTTCTTCAGAAAAACACCAAAGATAAGAAAAACCCTTCAAAAGCCTAAGCCAACACGAGCCGACAAAGGGCAAGTCAGCCTGCCGACCCTTGCAGTAAAGTCAGGTAGCACGGACCACGTAAAAAGCGCGTTCCTCGAGTACGTAGCAATCGTAAGAGCGACCAGAGAGGTCAATCTTATGACATGCAGGAAGATCCTGCAGACCTTCTAGAGAGACACAGAGGGTCTGTTAAGGGTACTGCTCGAGGAAACAGGGGCAGTGGTGTACGACAACGTCACATCCCAAGTCATCAAAGGGGAAATGACGGGGTCGTATATGGCAGCCTACAGCGCGGGGTGTGGCTTTGTGAATCTGGACAAGGAGGAGACGGAGCGCTCAGGCAAACTCAAGTTCAGTGTGCCAAATGACGACCCGATAGTGGTTACCGCCAAATTTACCAAAATCATGCCGGATGATAAGATCCTGGAAATGGCATAGTCCATTTCGGGGACCTCAAGTTCATACGCAGGGGTCGTGCCTGCTAACCATACACGAGGCTCAGGGGTCGACCTACGACAGCGTCATCATCATCAACACCAAGTCCAGGAGGCTTCAGGTCCACGACAGCATCTCCCACGCAGTAGTGGCGGTGTCCAGACATACAGTCAGTTGCGTCTATTACACCGACGACGCCGATGACGCCGCGGGCCGCCTTGCTAAGAGGACGATGCGCCGACTAAAATGGTCGTCAACTACAATCTTAAGACGGCCATGCAGCATCGAGACGTAGTCGTCATAGAGGCCTTGCTCACGCTAGCGAAGTCCCTGGTCAGCAGACATCACCATAACACCATCTAACAAGTCCCATCCAAAAACTACCCAAACACAAACCCAAACCCAAACCATCAGCCTGTCTAAATAAAGTTATTTAATCTACTCGTACATAATAATATGTAAGGCTGCATGGTGGAGCGAGTCAGTCATACTCACCTTAACGTCCTAACGACGGGGTTCTATAACCGGAACCGTCAGCCGGGAATGGTCTGCTCGCACTGCCTTCATCCCCGCTGCATCTTCCCCGAAAGTGTACCAATAGATAAGTTAACAAAAAAAACTTTTTTACAAAAAAATACTACCGACTTCCAGAAAACTACAAAGTGAAAAATAACTTTATTATTGGAAGTCGGTGTCCATAACGCAAAAAATGGTACCTACGAAAGACACATAAAAAGTTTATTTATTTTTCACTTTTTAGTTGTACCTACCTAATAGGCAAGTTGTTCAGTAAGTTTCCTATAACGCCAGAATAGATTACCCGAATATCATGAAACTTGAACAAAACCGATCAAATGAGAGATCTGCTTACCCTTTAAGAGCGTACTGGCGTGATGTTATGTTATGAAATGGTATAAACATTAAACAGACATGCGATTGCAGCAGTCCCGAGAGATTTGCCGTTATTTATTGAAGAGTTCTGTTGTATATCTTCGAAGTTCTTCATCAGATCTTCACCAAATTAAAATGGGACCAATTTCGAAACATACTCTTTCAAACAGAAAAAGAAATTTTAAAATCGGTCCACAATTGACAGAGATATCGGTGAACATACATAAAAAAACATACAAGAAGTCGAACATAGAACCTCCTACTTTTTCGAAAGTCGGTTAAAAATAGTACATAAAATAAACAGTGTTTATAAAAATAGTTAATAACATAAAGATAAGTAGTAAATAGAAACGTTAAATTGTAATGCCGGTGTGTAATATATATATATATAGTATTTAGTGAAGGATGAACTCACGCAGACTTAAGTTAGTTAAGTAAGCCTAAAAATAATGTCTGACGTAGGAGTCAAACAATAGTAAGTTTTATGAAAAAAACAAAACAAACAAAATATAAATACGATAAAAAAGAGCGCGGACTGCCACATGTCCGCGGTAGAATATTAGAAAAAAAATACATTTTTAATTTCATCGCCATCGCCGCTGAAATACCCACACACAAGGTCTTATTTTAGTTAGAAAACAACATACTATAATCTTTTTCTTCTTAGTCGTTAGGCTCTTGACAGAGCAGCCGTGGTCTTTAATCCGAATTCAAGGCTCACTTGTTCCATTTTGCGTTGTAGTTCTTCCTTATAGCGAGTACTAGATGCAAAAAAGAGTGGTGTCATGTGCGTAGCGCAAATTCCCAATATTTTAGCCGCCAACCGTAACCCCATCTGTCCAATGTTCTAAAGTTATGTGCATTATAAGCACTGTGTAAATATTAAATAACAGGGCATATAGTATAATACTAGCATACAAATGCCTCATCTCATAGGCAGAAACGTTGTCGACGTAACTATCGTTTTTCGACGGCCTAAACGTCATAATTGCTAAAAGTTCAGATAAAGAATCTACCGCTAAAAGCATATCGTCCGGGTTCGGTTCCGTGCCACGGCGATAGATGGTGTTAGCAGTGACTTGCAACTAAAATGGTTTACTCGGCTCGTGAATATTTTTTTAACGTAAATATCAGACACAGAAGTTACCAATATATTCTATATTACGTTCATGATCATTCACTGTATATAATGTAGATGGTGTCCGGTTCGACTACATCTTCGTGGGTGCGGGCGCAGCCGGTGCGGCGGCGGCAGCGCGCGTCGCACTTGCCGGCTATAGCGTGCTACTCATTGAAGCTGGCGGCAACCCCAGCCCCATCTCCAAGGTAACAAGTTCAAATCATGCGTCCATAAACCACATTCAAAAAAGTACTTTATAGTAGATCGTGACTATTTCTGTTGTTACAGATCCCAAGTGCAGCTATGACACTCCTTGGCTCAGACCTCGACTGGCAGTACAAAACGATCCCCAACAACGTGTCCTGTCTCTCGTCTGAGGACCAGCAGTGCCGCTTCAGCCGCGGCAAGTGTCTGGGCGGCTCCACCTCAATCAACTACATGATGTACGTGCGCGGCAACCGCCAGGACTTCGACGATATCAACGTCCCTGGCTGGACTTGGGACGACCTGAAGCCATACTTCCTCAAATACGAAGGTTTGCAAGACCTAGACCTGCTTCCAGCCTCTTCAATAGCATACCATAACACAACGGGGACAATGCGCATCAGCTTCTTTGATGATTCACAAAATCCGTGGCACTCCCGACTTATACAGGGATTCAAGAATCTTGGGTTCCCGGATAATCCTGACGTGAACGCGGAATCACAGATAGGTGTCAGTCAACTCATCGGATATGTGTATGATGGGGAGCGGATGAGTACTGCACGAGGTTATCTAGCGAGAGAAGACGTCAAGAGTAGTAACCTGAAGGTCGCTAAGTACACTCGGTGCACCGGAGTCATCATAGATGATAACAACATCGCGCGCGGCGTCACCGTCGTGCAGGGCTTACTGAAGCTCAAGGTATATGCGCGCAAGGAAGTGATCCTCAGTGCAGGAACCATCGGATCTCCTCAAATACTGATGTTGTCTGGTATCGGCCCGGCTGAGCATTTACAGAGCATGGGTATATCCGTAAAAGTGAACTCACCGGGTGTTGGAGCGAACATGACTGACCACGTCCTACCGCTCCTATTGGCCCTCGTTGATAAAGGTGAGGGCATCAAGGATGATCTGGCGGGGCTGACCACCCGAGCAGAGCAGGTGGCACAGTTGCTGACGTCAAACTCCGGACCTCTTACCTCCATCGGCCTCACCGACGTCATCGCGATCATCAATTCTCACTGCTACGATTTCGAACAGAGGACGCTACTGAACGAGAGCTTTGACGGAAGCAACTGTGAGCTGCCAAACCTGCAAATAATTCATGCTTATATAGATAGGAAGTTAGTGACAGCTGTCAAGCTAGTGTTCATGCAATCGACAGGTTTCGATAAAGATATAGTAGATCAGGTGAGCATAGCGAACCAGGACTACGGGATCATAGTGATATCGCCAGTTCTGCTGTATCCATATTCAGTTGGTAATGTTCGGCTCGCTAGCTCTGATCCTCTCGCTCATCCTGCCATCTTCCCGAACTACTTGGTCGATGATAGAGACGTGGATAACTTGGTGCGGTCGATAGGTATTGTGGAACAGTTGATGGAGTCGCCACCGTTCAGGGAACGTAATGCAAGTCTGTTGCATTTGGAGTTGCCTGGTTGTCCTCGTGTCATCGAGGACCCTACGGGGTACTGGCGCTGCTACAGCCGGCACATGACGTTCGCGGTGTATCACGCGGCGGGCACTACGCGAGTGGGTGACGTGCTGGATGCGCGGCTGCGTGTGCGTGGCGTGCGGCGCCTGCGCGTGGCTGACTTGGGCGCGCTGCCCCGCGTACCACGTGGCAACACGGCCGCCGTGAGCATCGCTATCGGGGAGATAGTTGCTGATTTCGTGCTGGAAGATGCAAGCTTCTAGATAATTGTTGACATTATTTTTTAGGCGTGATGCACGTCTGAATGTTTGCATGTTAGTTAATCAATCATGCCCCAACGGCTGAAAGAATTTCTATAAAATTTAGCTCAAAATTAGACCATGTTCTGTTTATTGGATAATTTTTATATCGTTAGTTAGTTCCCTTGGTATAATAGTACACTTCTGTAAAAATGATGTCCGAGATAGATACCAAAGAAAGAATGAATAGACAGTCAGTCAATATATACCACTACCTCGAAGATTTCACAGCTGAGTTCTATACCGGTATAGGTGAATATATGTGTCCAGCCAAAATATAAATATCAAACACTACACCTGGCAATAATGGTTTCATGGCAACAAGGTTCGAACACTGAATTATTATTCAAGAATTTATTAGATTGTTTAGTTTATATTATTTAAGGATGACTATATAAACCTAATTTATTGCTTATTGTTTACTGTGATTACCTTTTGTTATAATATAATTTTACATATATTTAAGTTCAATTCAATATAAAGCAAATCAGTTGTAACTAAAACTCTGCCACACGCCAATTTGCGTGTTGACGTAACACAACATTAAGTGCGGCTCAGATTACTAGAGAGCAACCTAAAACTGTGTCCATAATAAACATTTGGAACATAACAGTGGTTTGGTGTTATAACTTATAACTTCTACAAAATAACTATCGGGTTATTCGTCAACGTCGAGAAAAGCCCCAACAATACTTATGTGTATTCACAATAAAAAATCGTCGATGTTTTACTGTTTGAAGCACTACGAGTTACTTAGTAATATTGATTGTTTGTGTGTTCCGTTAGCTGTATATTGATGTATTTATATTAAATAAAATCTATTGCTACAAAATAAAATTATATGATTGCATTACCCCAGCCAAGTTCCAGTTTATTAATTACTTAAATTAATTCTGTTTTCACTTCTATTAACCTGAAAGTAAAGACATCTGTTTGTCAAATAAAGTTTATCTTTCGAATTAATTGTGGCAATTATAGTTTGCTTGCTTTGTTCGATCACTCTAGCTTCTATTATCCTCTTCAATCCTTACTGATCCGTGTTAGGGTACCCTTAGTTCCCGAGCTCGCTATGGGACTAATTAATACTAAAAAAATATATTTTGTTCTAACTAAACCTTCGTGATTATCAAACACAACACCTACCTATACAACTACCAGTTAGGTATTTTGAATGTAAATGAGGTGAGATGTCACGAGACAAATCCCTTACATTTTGGCATTTAATGTCGCTTGTCTAGAGCCTACGATGTCATTAGACAGGAAATCGCTCCACTCTTTGGTCCTTTGATTGTGATTTTCTGATGCCACACGTGTTTTATGCCCGTTTGTCCCCATGTCCTTGTCATCATCCCCGTATCGGGGATTTATTTTATAAACAAATAAAACATCTGCGGCAATTTCCAAAATCGTGAAATTACGGTTTTATACGTAAATGGATTTTAGCGTATCTTTTTACTATGACACTAGCTGTTCCCCGCGGCTTCGCTCCCCTGGAACACCCCACAGGACCCGTTTTGGGGATAAAAAATTGCCTATTCACTCAGGAAAAATGTAGCTTTCTATTAGTGAAAGATTTTTTTTAAATCGGTCCTCTTTATAATATTGGTAAAGATAAATAATACGTACTTATCCAAACCTCAAAAGGCCTATTGAAAGTATCAATAAAAAATCAGCTTCATATTTGCTGTGTCAAATAAATCAGTGGAAATGTTTACTAAACTGAAACATACCCACGTGGCACATACGACATGTCTACAGGTCGACGGACAAATTAATATTCGCTATCTGTATGTAAAGATGATTTATACTAATGGGGTATGTGTAATTGTGTACGAGTAGGAAGGCAATCGTTATTTATGCTACAAGTGCGGAAAGTAGGTGATTTCCGATGAGTGGATAAATCGACACGAGTCGGAAATCATCTTACGCACGTGTATTATACAACATTTACTATGCATTGTGCGAGGAAATAAAACAAAATATCTGAACCAAGCAAGAAATTAATAAAAATGGCGCTTGTTCAAGGGCGCTCAGCATATCCACAGATTAACTAATAGTTCATAGTTCCACGGGCATATCTACTGCGCATGTGCATATAGCTGTCACGTCGTAACGCAAAAACGCACGAGCAAAATATTCATTCTGCCAAACTTATTTAATGAATATTTAAAATTAATTTATTAATCAAAATCTAAATCTAGAGTAATTAAAAACGTCTTAAATGCAGTATTAGTTTTGTTTTACCATTTAAATGTATGATAATCTGTACTTAACTAATTTTTAAACTTTTCTCAAATAATAAAAACTATGCGGCGGGCTGACGTTGGAGTTAAAAATTAAAAAAGTACAGGAAAGTAAAAAGCACTAGTAAAAAAAGTGACACTTTCCGCACAGTTTGGCTGCTTGGAAAACGCTCTTTTCGAGTACATGCATTGTAAAATATTTTTTCTTGTTTTTACGAGTGATAAATATTGTAAGGTTGTGAGTCCGGGGAGATGAGTTAAACAAGTCTCTTCATTAGAATCTCCTTTATTACTGCCCTTAATCATAGAGTACAATTGTTTATATACGTGTTGATAGGTACATTAGAATACATGAGCTCACATACATATGTCTTACACACTACACGCCCACCGGCTAAATAAAATAAAATAATGGTTACACTTATTTTTATTTTTAGGTTATAATACGTGTATAGTCACTTAATTTTTTTTTTTTTATAATATGCAGACAAAATAATGACGAAAATAAAATATTGGTACAAAATATAGGGTTACACACAGAAATACATTTAAAAAAATAAAAGTTCAATCTATTTTTCAACTTAAAGTTACATGCTAACAGCTTATCATTAGGTAGTATATGGTCTGGTTCTATTTTTATGTACTATTACTTCTTTTCCTTTATACAGTATTTTTAAATTTGGGTTACAATCTTCTATTACTTCGTAGGGTCCTATATATAGCGGATCAAATTTGTTTACAGTTTGTTCATTCTTAAGTAGTATCATGTCACCATTACTGTATGTTACAGGATTGGTATACGAATCATATCTACATTTCCTGATCTGTTTACTATTAATTAAATTTTGTCTCGCGTCATACTGTGATTTTTGAAGCTTATATTTGAGTTGTTGTGGATAGTCATAAAAGTTATATAATGGTTCAATATCTGAAGTTAAATTACTAGGTAAATTGCATAGTTTTCCAAATACCAGTTCATATGGAGTGTATTTAGTTTCCGTATGTACAGTGGTATTAAAAGCAAAGCACCAATATGGAAGCCATAAACTCCAATTTTGGGGTTGGTTCTCTGTTTGTATGCGAAGGAATGAAAGTAGATTTTTATGAGTATTTTCTAAGCCTCCAATTGATTGGTGATGATATGCTGTAGATGTTGATTGGGTTATTTTTAGTATTCTACATACTTCATTCATTACTTTCGAAACGAACTCCGTACCGCGATCTGATATTATATTTCTCGGAATGCCATAACGTAGTACAAAATTATTAATGAAAGCCATTGTCACTGAAATTGTATCCTTATTTCTAAGCGGGTAAGCTTCCACATACTTGCTAAGATCACACTGTAGTGTGAGTATATACATATAATTATCACTATCCTTACTTAAGGGCCCAACTAAATCTAAAAATACTCTATCAAACGCCGAATGACCTGTATCAGTCAGGACCATTGGCTGTTTTATGTGCCTAAAATGTTTCTGTCGCTGGCATTTATCGCAGCGATTTACAAACTCTGTGACGTCATTTACCAATTTCGACCAAAAATAACGCCGTTTTATATTATTTATCATTCGTCGTATACCGGCGTGGCCGCTACTCGGTAATAAGTGGTAGTCATTTAAAATTATACGTTTCGTATCGTGATCACTTATTACTTTTACACCTTTTATAACATATAAACGTGGTCCGGACCAATTAGGTGTAATATTTATGCTATGAATTAAATCTCTTACTATCTCAATGTTTTCATTACTTTGTACAATGTACAGACTATCAAGTTTCATTAGGTTACAGTAATAAGCCAACTCCCGTACAAAGGCATCTCGTGCGCATTGTAATCGGTAAGATGGGTTTACTCTTAGTATACAATTTGATGCATCATAATTAAATATAGTATTTGATTGGTTATTCCATTCTTTTTCATTTACGAACCTTAATTCAGTGCAATCCTTTGGTTTTTTAAGCAATTCCGTAACTCTTGGGTGATTAGTCCAGTCGTTCATAGATCGCTTAGCAACCATAGGGTTGTCACTCAGAACTTGTTCATTTCCTTCCCGCATACGCTTTTTCTGGCCTCTGGTTAATACAGACACAACGTGCTGGTTTATTTCCTTCAATTCATCGCTTGTTATACGGATACGTGACATGGCATCTGCAGCTGCATTGTCAGTACCTCGAACATATTCTATTATGTAATCGTACTCCTCTATTATTAAACGGAATCTAGTCAAACGGCTAGATGGATTTATTTGATTAAATAAGTAAATTAATGGTTTGTGGTCGGTTTTGATAATAAATTTTCTACCGTAAAGATAGGGTCGGAAATACTTAACAGACCACACGATAGCGAGCAACTCTTTTTCTATCGTGGGGTACCTAATTTCTGCTTTATTAAGACTACGGCTTGCGTAAGCAATTGGTCTGTTATCACTATTGCAAAGCACGGGACCGATTGCATATCCGGACGCATCTGTTTGTAAAACGAAAGTATTGTTTTCATCGAAGTTGGGATATTGTAATATTGGTGGTGATATTAACGACTCTTTCAGGGATTCGAAGGATTTCTGACACTCATGCGACCATTCAAAGTTAAAATTTTTTCGACACAATCTGTTAAGTGGTAAGGATATTGCGGCAAAATCTGGTATAAATTTTCTATAAAAGTTGACGAATGCTATGAATCTTTTTGTTTCGTCTGCATTTTTGGGTACGGGATAATTTTTCACTGTGTTTATTTTATCTAAATCTGGTTTAATTCCTTCAGATGTTACAATATGTCCTAAAAACTGCATTTCTTTTCTTAGGAAATCACATTTCATTGGATTAAGTTTCAAGTTAACTTTGCGTAATCTAGTTAAAATATCTATAAGATTTTTATTGTGGACTTGTAAATTACGACCAAAACAGATTAAATTATCTAAATATACAAATAATTTGTCGTATGTAAGTCCAGACATGGCAATTGTCATTAGACGAGAGAATGCACTTGGGCTAATTTTTAATCCCATAGGTAACCGGGTCATTTGATATTGGCCTGATGGCGTAGTGAATGCTGTATACTTTCTGCTTTCTGGTTGCAATTTTGCCTGATAATATGCTTGTGATAAATCTAATTGTGAAAAATACATTGAACCGGATAAAGAATCTAAAATATCGTTAATATTCGGGAGTGGAAATTTATCGTCTAAAATTCTAGTGTTTAATTTACGAAAATCAATAACCAGCCTCCATTTCTTAGAATTATCATCTGATTTTTTGGGTACTAACAAAATTGGGCTTGACCACTCACTTTTTGCTGGTTCAATGATATGTTCAGAAAGCATTTTCTTAACTTGTGCTTCAATTTCCTTACGCTGTGAAAAGGGTAACCTGTACTGTCTAGTATAAACTGGATCAGCATGTGGTTTTAACATTATACTTTGTTCGTATAGGTTAGTGGTAGTTAATTTATCGTTTGGTAGATGAAATACATCCGAAAATTTAGCACATATGTTTTCGATTGATGACCTTTCTTCATTGTTTAGATGATTTAATTTTAAAAGAGAAAACATTGTACGTACTCTCTCTCCATCAATATTACTGTCTTTTCCAAAGTGACTGATGTCATAGTCTGATAATAAATGTATTTCCGGTCTGAAATAGTTAACATCTACTTGTGTTTCACGAGTATTTAATATTTGTATACAAATTTGTCCATTGTTTGGTTTACATATACTTCCGGCTATAAAAACTCCGTCGCATAATTGATACGGTAATATTACGCAGTCCTCGTTAAAACTACTGTCTAACATAACTATTTTTTCACATCTCGGTGGTATTCTTAAAAAGCAAGTTTTATTTAACGAACTATTAATCATGGGCAGGGTTATACTATTGTCATGTTTCTTTAAAGTTATCGTATTATTTTCAAAATTCAAAATAGCGCCTTATTTGCTCATAAAATCTCTGCCAATTATACCATGTTGTAAACCTGGTAAGTTGCGCATAATGTAAAATTTGTTTACAAATTCCTGTCCATTTGCGATCAATGTAACATAAACGTAGCCTGAAGTTTGCACTTTGCCCCCAATGCCATTTATATAAATGCGTTCCGTTTGGACTGGAATATTCCAACGTGCCACAGTTTCATATTTCAATACTGATAGTGATGCTCCTGAGTCTATAAGTAATCCATATTTGGCACCCTGTACTAAGAATTCCACCGAGCTGTTATTGTTACAAGCAAATATAAAATGATTATCGAAAAAACTGTAATGGTTCAGTAATTTGTCTTTCTGTAGGTTGGGGAGTTCGATTCTGGTCAGTTAAATCGATACTATTCATGGCATTTTCTATGACATGTACATTACCATTGCGCGTGAAAGTCCGTCCAGGCCTACCGCGAGATGACCCCCGGATGTGACCACGATTATTGCTAAACTGTTGTTGAATTCTTTGGTTTTGCCTATGATTATGAAAAGAACCTCTACTATTCCCTCTCTGTATAAATCGATTGTTATTTGAACGATTAGGGCGTCTATTATTATTATAACTATATCCGCGATTATTAAATGATCTGCCTTGGTATCCGACATAAACAGAAGCGTCAGTATTTTGCCGACTGCATGACAATTCCTCATCCTTGGCTGCTCTTATTGTATCTTTCAGGTTATCATAATTACGCGCTGCTAAAATAGTGCGGATTTCGCGGTTTCGCAAGCCATCAATGAAACATTTTATTGCAATCTTCTCATTTTGAGGGCGTAATATTTTATGTGCATTTTGTTCATTACCCGCTTGCGCGACCGTCAAATCCACAAAAAGCTGTTCGACCTTGGATCCATACTTTTCTATAGAAAAACCGTTTTGGTTTATTTGTGTTAACTCCTTGTGTATTGCTGTACTAGACTTCTTTGTAAGAAGGTGTTGACGCATTTCAATTATAAGTGACTCACAACTATCATAAGAGGTCGACAATCTTTATTTTGCGCTCTCGGTTAATCGGGTTTTTAATATAAACTTAACTAGCATTTTGTTGCCTTCTTCGGTGAGTGAAGAACTGTATAACTCTATGGTATCTATTAAACTTTTCGTGATATTTTCATCACCATGCATAATTGGTAGTAGAGCCACGGCAGTCCTATAATTAAAAGCCTCCATATTGTCTACCTCGGTTCTAGTCTTGACCGTATTCTGAGCACTTGGTTGAGAACTGTACGTTTTGGAGCAAAATGATTCTATTTGAGTATAAGTCTTTTCAAATAAATCACAGTACGACTGTATTTCCTGTAAAACACTTGTACTAAGTTGCTTACTTTCAATCGGTCTCGATAAGGTTTTAATACAACCATCAAACTGATATTTTAATAACGTTGCTTCCATCAACTTTTGTTTCAGAACAGTTTCTGTCCTTTTAGGATAACTTAGTTTTATTAAATTATGTTCAATATTTTTTAATTGGTCATATAACAAGTTAAGCTCATCTGCCATTACCAAACCAAATAAGATACATAAAAGATTTACAGATTATTTGACAGTATGTACTTAAACAAAAATATATTGTCCATTAATCGTTCCGTAACTTTTCATGTTTCACTCAACGATAGAACACCACTTCACTTATCACTGAATATATTTTTAAACACTTACTGCGGTTTCTGGGCTCTGATACCCGTCTCCTGGCGAGTCTCCTGGCGCTGCTGGCATTCGTAACAAACACGAGCCTCCGGGATCGGTCGACGAAACGAACGTGATAGGTTTTGTGTGAAAACCTCATTCCTTATCCATGAATAATGACAATTTCGGTACAGTTTATACACCGCATAAAGTCCAGCTACTCCAAGTAAGGTGCACATGATAAACATCACGATACTAATGTTCGATAAGTGGTACTCTTGCATAGAAGCAGAATTTAAACCACCCGATGCACTTTGTGTTATAAAAACGTCTTCTTTTTGTACATCTGACCGGCACATTGTAGAGAAAACAAAAACTCCCGTTTTAAAAGACAAAAGATAATCACTTATATCATAGTCTATTAATGTCTCTCAAATAATTAAGTAACGCGGCCGAACGCGGCACCCGACTCGGATGGCAGGGTCGCCATGTAAGGTTGTGAGTCCGGGGAGATGAGTTAAACAAGTCTCTTCATTAGAATCTCCTTTATTACTGCCCTTAATCATAGAGTACAATTGTTTATATACGTGTTGATAGGTACATTAGAATACATGAGCTCACATACATATGTCTTACACACTACAATATTGAAAGAAATATTTATAGGTATAGCATATTTGAGACAAAGAATACAATTTTGTAAAGGCATAGCTAGCACGAGACTTTTTCATTAGCATCCACCAGTGTCTTTGCTAGTAATTAATGTTAGTATTATACGACATTAAGAACAGAGCAGAGACGAGGGAACAAAATAATCAATATCGCCGGGTTAATTAAAAAACCAACTAAATGCCCCAATTATGATTTCATTCTAGGGCGTTTTGAAAGTTTGTATCATAAAATTTCATGTACTATCTTAAATAATGTTATTATAAGAAAAAGCATCTGATTTATAATTAAATCACGTATGCGCTGATTTATAGCAGTTCATAGAAAAGTAACAGAGTTTCACAGAATATTGCATTTTGTGCCCAAACCCCCTTATTTAATTGCTTTTACCTCCCTACAAAATAAAGGCTTTATATTCGAAGTTAAGCGCTACTGTCGAGTCTCAGAAAGTTACTGGTCATTAATTCAAATAAATACATCGAACAATAATGTATTGTTCCTAATTTCCTAATAATCCTGTTAGTTTCGACACACATGCAAAAAAATAAAATTTTAGTCGCTTTTACTACCCGATATTTGTTGAAATTTTGTACTAACCTATGCTGTGTCCCTTAAAAACAAAGCGTTTTCATCATGAAACATATCTACGGGTTAAAGGTGGTTTAATAAATTGAAAATAGATAGATTAAGGACAAAAAAATTCTTCATCAAAAGACAATCAGACACAGTATAGCATTCGATTCTCGGTCTAGTTTAGTACTATCAGTCGCTAAAGTTTCATTCCACGCATGGTATTCTTCGGGGATTACTCCTTTTTTGCACAATTTCAGCAAGACGGATTTTTTTTGCATTTGAAATTGGCAATGGTGCATAAACCATTATACACTCAGCGGCAGGGAAACATGCAAATTTATCGATAAGCCGTATTTAAATTAATTTTAGAGACTGAATTACGGGTAAGTGCACTAAATAAGTGTTTCTTATACTTCGAGAACTTAGTTTATTCTGTGTCTCTTATCTTGGTGCTGTTCTGGGTTGTTTGAGTGCTCAGGTTATCCAGAGACCTCTTTCTGCATGTTTGACCACCAGGTGGCGGGCGGTCGTCCCCTTCCTCGCGGTCGATCGGGGATATTTAGGGCCTTTTTGATAGGGTTGTCATCTCCGCGTCTCAGGATGTAGCCGTATCAACGCAATCTGCTTTCTTTGACCTTCTCGCTAATCGGTGCTACTTTGAACGAACCCCTGACATACTCGTTTCGCACTTTGTCTAGACGGGTTACTCCTCCCGCCCATCAGAGCATTTTCATTTTACTCGTATGCAGTTGTTGTTCGTGTGCTTTCTTGAAGGTCCAGCACTCTGCTCCATAAGTCATGGCTGGTCGTACTACCGTTTTGTATACTTTGTCCTTAACACGGATGGGCATTTTGCGGTCACAAAGAACACCTGATAACGATCTCCACTTGGTTGTTTTGATGCGGTGGTCTACATCCTTATCCAAATTTGCGTCAGAGGTAAGCACCGATCCTAGTAAAGTAATTGAAGTGGTCCACTTTGGGTAGTGCTCGGTTGTCTATAAAAATATTGCACCCCGCTTCAGCTGTCCCTCCGTAGTCACATTCCAAATACTCAGTTTTATTTCGGTTTATGCGTAAGCCATGTTTTTCTAACTGTGTCACCCAGTGAGTAAGTGTTTTCTGCAAATCTGGTGCCTTTTTGGATACCAGGACTATATCGTCCGCATAAAGCATAAACTCAGGTGCCGGCTTTTGTATGTCCCGTGTGATATAGTCCATGCACAAGTTAAATATTAGTGGGTTCAGGACTGATCCTTGATGGACACCCACCTCCACGCCGAATGGCTCACTGAGGCCCGCTGATCTCTTGACGCGCGTTTTAGTGCCTGTGTATTTTGGGCTCTCATTGCCTTCCAAACAAGGTTTCTATCTATCGATAGAGTACCCAGAAACCAATTCATACCTCCTATCCATCGACTTAGAAAAGTCGAAAGCCAACAAATTTTCTTTATTCGCACGATGTTTTTCCATCACCACTCTAATTGTCTGAATGACATCAATTGTCGACTTCCCTGGTGTAAATCCGTATTGGTTTTCAGCAATATGGGAAAAGTCGTTTATGCGTGAAGCGATAATTCTTTCAAAGACCTTTAGTGTGTGTGATGTGAGCTTTACCCCCCTGTAGTTGCCGCATTCAGCGATTGCCCCTTTTTGTTTATATATAGGGCATAGGGTGTATTTCGCCAGGATTCTGGGATCTTACCGTCCATAATAATGCGATTTTATAAATTGGTGAGCCATGGTAGTGAAGCATCTTTTAGATTCTTCCAGATATCTGCCGGAATCTGGTCAGGGCCGGTGGCCTTATGGTATTTAATTTTTGATTAGGCCTTCCTCACCTCCTCCACTATTATACAATTTAAGGGTCCTTCAGCAGGTGGCATATGGGGCATTGTATCCCTAGGAAGTTCTTTGTTCATCAACTCTTCGTAGTACTCCTTCCATCTTCCGTTGATGTTCTTATTCGCTGTTAGTAATACACCCTGGATGTTTTTGATGTATTTGTTAGATTTAACATCGAGAGTAGATCTGTAAAGTTGTCGTGCAATTTTGTAGATAGTGTTCTCATCTTCTGCGTTTTCCAGTTTATCATAAAAATCTTCTCTTGATATTGCTATGGATTGTGCTACTGCAGATTTTGTTATCTTCTTGAGTACCTTATACTCCAGGCGGTCTTCTTCTAGTCCCGATTTTTGCCACGTTTTAAACGCATCTCTCTTTGTTCTTATTAAGTCTTTAACACTTTCATTCCACCAGGTATTTCCTTATTTATGCTTGGCGGTCCGCGTGATACTCCCAAAGTTGCTTTGGCTTTTTCTAGGCATAGTTTCTCAAAATCAGACCACATGTGGTTAGCAGCTTTTTCGGTATGTACGTCTTCTGCCACATAGGTGTGGACCCATTTCAAGAGTTTGGAACCCTTGGAGGTGTGCAGTTCTCTCCACTTGATACTCTCTTTTCGGTCTATGTGTGTCCTAATAGGTTTGGCTAGGCAGATAATGGAGGCCAGAAGTCTATGTTGTGAGTGACGTGAGTGCATTTCCCGGTATCACTTTGCAGTCTTTATAGAGTTTCAAGGAGTTGTTACTGGCTAGGATGTAATTTATTTGCGTATTATATTTTGAGTATTTGTGTGTAATTAGGTGTTCAGGTTTCTTTTGGAAGCACGTGTTAATAATTTTTAGGGCATGTCTGGTTGCAAAATTTAGGACATCTCGGCCTTGTCGGTTTGTACTACCAAATACATATCCCCCATGAGCATCATTACCATGTTCATTTCTTTCTCCAACATGCCCATTTAGGTCCCCTCCTAAGTGTATTTGTTCTGTTGGAGGTATGTCCTGTATAGCCCTGTCAAGGCCCTCCCAGAAATCTTGCTTTTCTTGCTCGGAACATCCAGTTTGAGGTGCATATGCTGAGATTATATTCAAAGGTAGTTGACCATCCATTGCTAATTTAACACCTATGATTCGGTCACTCTTCCTGTCCACGTTAATTATTCTCGCTTTCAGGTGTTCATCCAGTACGATACCCACTCCGTTTCTTTTGACATCAGTCCCATAATACACAAGCTGATAGCCATTTCTAATGTCCCTTGATTTCGACCCTTTCCATTTGGTTTCTTGGATGCAGCAGGCGTTGATTGCACTGGCTTTTAGAATTTCGCCGAGTTCCTTGCTGCGTCCAGTCATTGTGCCGAGGTTCCATGTTGCGAGTCTGAGTTTGTCAAAGGCTTTTGATTGCGAACGTTGGTTCTTGTCCTTAGCGTCGCTTCTGGGGAACGCCCTAGCATTACTCGCATTTTTCGCATTCTTCGTATCCACGTCGCTTAAGAGGAACGCCCTAGCATTGAACTCACTCATCTTTCTGCTTTTACTGTCCTGTACAAGGAGTTTAAGTGTTTGGCTTAAAGTTTTAGGACCAGTTGCCACCTGACGCCAAGGTTGTCCTTCTCGTGGAGACATGTGGGTGCCACCGTTGACTTTAACGGGCTCTTCCGCCGCCATCCCTTCTATACGCCCCAACCTAGGCGCACAGCACTAACCACAGCCTCTGCTCCAACTCTTGGAGAAGCCTGCAGCTAGGGGTTTGATGTCGAAGTATCCTTCTCCGGCCTGTTGGTCCGCGGGAGGTATTTGATTTCCCTCCTACCCTGCATATCTGCCGGGCCTTCCCCGATCCGCCACCTGGGGACGCGTTCTCTAGGGGTGAGGCTCCGCCGAGAATAATATTAGTATGTTTTACCAGTATAAAGAGAATAAAATTCAATATCTCAAAATCACCGAGTTAGTTGGTTTTTGAATTAACCCGGCGATATTCATGTTTATGGGTACACTAGTCGAAAATTCTTCCATACAAACGTAATCTAGGGATTATGCCACTGTTTGACAATGTACGTTCAAAATAAAACCTCATCCCACCAGCTCCCTTTACCATCGGACATCTAGACGCACTGCAAGTTATCATCCTTACCTTGTTGCCATTCCACCAATTCGTACTAAGCGCTTCCAAACATCCTTCATAATGCGCACAGCGAATGAATGGAACTCATTACCTGCGTCTGTGTTTCCGAACGCATTCAACCCGAATCTCTTCAAAGTTAGAGTGAACAGGCTTCTTCTGGGTAAGCTCACTCTATCGTCGACTCTGTCTCTGTCACCTATGACCTAGACTAGAGTCAAGAGCAAACCTGTATGGAGTCAAAAAAGTAAAAAATGAAAATATTTGAAAGTTATGAGCGACGAAAGTTCCACATTTCGACACTAATTTTAACGCATTTTTGGGCGCAAATAAATGCCATAAGAAGACGGAATATTGCAAAACGGCCACCATACAGGGATAGATTAGTAGTTCAACAATACAAATAATTTAATTTTGAATAGTTACGTTTGTCGTTTTTTAATGATATCCAGACTCCCAAAGGTCTGTTTATAAAATTTCGCGCGCTCGGTTTCGTCCTAAATCATTATCCATTTCGCTACAAATTTGCAAAAGTATGTATTCGTACGCGAACTAGCTTCCTACTGCTCATCACAGCATCTATCTCTTCCGCACGTGTTGTCGGTTGATATAAAATGCATTTTAACCCCGCGCACAAAATAGTTCGTGCCCTCGACTAGTGTAACCTTAAGAACATAAGCCCAGTTGGACGTAGACAAATAGACTTTATCGTCTCAATGAAAATCGTTATGGTTTCGTAAAAAGAAAAGCGTGTCGATTAAAATTTATGAGTTATCTTTGATTGTTATAAACTAGCTGTGACCGCGGGTCCGTCCACGTGACAATTGGGAATAGTGGTCGAACGTGCGATTGTCTGCTTTGACAAATGGCTATTGAATCTTTAGATTTATGGGACGAGGGCTAGTCTGTGAATAATGGAAGGGGGTCCGCTGTCACCAAAACCATTTCAGCTATCAAAGTGTTTATCTTTACCCACCTGTTCTATATGCCTGTTCTCATTCCGGTTTTCCGGTGATATCAGAAGAGTTACAAAATGGTTTACCATGAATACCATCGTCACTGGCGAACTGTGGCAGTACCTATAATAAAATTATTATATAATGTGGATAAGTGGTTTAAAAAAAACTGATCAAGTTCGAGTTGGACTCGCGCACGAAGGGCTCCGTACCACTATCGCAAAAAAAATATTTTTTTTGTATGGGAGCCCCTCTTAAATATTTATTTTATTATATTTCTAGTATTTGTTGTTATAGCAGCAACAGAAATACTTCATCTGTGAAAATTTCAACTGTCCAGCTGTCATGGTTCATGATATCTCATGAACCATGACTGCTAGACAGTTGAAATTTTGCCTGGTGACATACGGACAGACAGACAGGCAGACGGATCGTGCAGTCTTAGTTATAGGGACCCGTTTTTACCATGTGGGTACGGAACCCTAAAAAATGGCAACATTTCATGCTAAAAGCTTGTAAGCGCGTAAAATTTGTAATAATATTATGTTGTGTTTATCTCGTAAATCAGTCAGCAAGCCATTTATTGCTACTTCCCTATCTTTGTAGGCACAGTGAGGTGTGCAAGAAAACCGCTTATATTTTGTTTATACGTGAAAAGTGTTCGATAACCCATTGTAGGTATATTGTTAACTCGAACTCGTGACTCACGATTATTATGTCCTGTACCTACATGCAATATATTATAGGTAAATAATGTTGCGCACATTTCAATATGTTTTCGTGTCATAGACCGGGTTTTGGCCGCGCGTTTATTTTACGGTGAGAAAGAAACAGCGGTGATGAATATTGAAACTAGTGAGATTTATAATAGATTCCACCACAGATTAGTGGTGTCCACAGACAGTCGCAACGCGACAATGTGAATAGAATGCGACGGCTATTGTACGTTAATCAAAATAGTCGTTGCATCCTTGTCGCATTGTCGTCTTGTCCGGTTAAAGTAGGTAATATGAAAGGCAGTGAACATAAAACCTATTTAAGTTAGGTCTGGGTTTACAATAATCACGTTTTTTAATATTATTTACCACGCTATGGACTGTCGACAATAATTCTTTAGCAGAACAGCATAGGTACTAGATTATTGGGTACAATAAACTTTTGTCAATTCTACCAAATACATTGTCACCTTTATTGGGTATCCTGGCCAAATGGGGTATCATAGACACATCCAAAACTCAGTGTCAGTGTGGAGCCCCTTCGCAGGACATATCATGTACACGCGTATCCTATTGGATACCACAGGACTTGTGCACCTCTGCCCAACCCTTTAAGGAATAAAGGCGTGATGATATGTTTATAAAGTAGCGCATGAAATTCAGTAATAGTGAAGTTATACATTTTCGAAACCGAATCAGTACTTGCCCTCTACAAAATAAAGGGATTATGTTGGATAGGCTGCAGTAGCAAAGCCGTGGGAAAAAGCTAGATAAAGTACTACTTGTGCAACGAATATTTGCCTGAATAACAGATAATATAATACTAGGATACAGATGCCTCATCTCAAATACAGGAAAGGTCGGTGTAACTAGTATTTTTCGGCGGTCTAAGCGGCTTATTTTGTAAAAGTACATCAACCACGTTCAGTACCGCCCCACGCAATAGATGGTGTTAGTAGTGACTTGCAAGTAAAAGGGCTTACTCGTTCGTGAATATTTTTTCTAACAATACTGTGGCGATTTATTTTATTACATATTTTTGGACGTTTTTTACAGTTTCATTGTAACAAAATGTGTTAAAAAATAAATACAATAAAATAAAAAATAAAGAAATACAACATAAATACAAATTAAAAAAATAAAGAAAGAAAATGTATTTATTTGCCACAAAATGACAAAATCGAGTGAAAAGCTTCGAAAACTTAATACAGGGCCATCTATTGGAATGGATGCTAAATGATCCGTTCAAATACTCTTTGAAATGTGAGCCCAGTATTCCATAATGTTGTGCTTAGGAGAGTTGATTAAACAAGAACATACAATTTTCTAAAATAAAATCTATTTTATAAAATCTTAATTTTCAAAAAATAATACCAAATCGATGTATATCACGCCTTCTAGTAAAATTTATTTGTATCAACTTTTCTTCCTTCGGTTTGCGACCACGTGCCTGCCCCACAGATAATATAATACTGGTTTATATGAACCATCAGAAACGATAATACTTTTTCAGAACAAACAACTCACACTTCGACTCCATTCATCATCATCCGTGATCATCATTATCATCTGCCTGCCCTTGTCCCATGTTACTTGGGGTCGGCGCAACACGTTTTCTTCTTCCATTCCGTTCTGTCCCCCGTCACGCTTTCATATCACTCCTCACACAGTCCATCAATCTTTTCTTTGGCCGTTCCCTCCCTCTCCATCCATCCATATTTATATTGATAACTCTTTTAGTAACATGCGTTTTATCCCTCCTCATCAGATGACCATACCAGGACAAACGGTTACCTTTCAACTTTTCTGTCACTGGCGCCACTTTCAAACTTCCTCTAATATACTCATTTCTTTCTTACACTTCGACTCCATTATCAAGTAAATATTTTGTAACATTTTTTAGTTGTCAATAACCTGCCACTAATAATATTGTATCAGAGACAAAGCCGCCTTAGGTATATTAATAGCAAAAACTAATAGCCGTCGCTAGGAGACAGCCACTCTCCACAAGAGTGATATTCATGAACACCTCGGTTAAATATGTACAGTACGGAGTGAACCACAGTCACTGAGTCACTGAGCCACTGAGTCGAGGACTTGGGCGCTGTTAGATGATATTAACGAGTCTTTATGCAATCTCTAGAAATGTGCTCTCTAGAAATCTAGTGCTTCAGGTAGATGCTGCGTATCTCGTGGACGGTACCCGGGACGAAAATATAGATACTGCAGGAGCTCAAAATTGAAAATAAATATTAAGTAAATATTAAGCAAAGTTTTTCTTCTTAATATTTATTTTAAATACAATATAATAAGTTCTTTGAACTGAAAGGTACTAAATAACTGAAAGGCACTTGTCAATACACATCCAATGAGTCCAAACACGATGGTGCTTTGTTGTCTGGTCGAGGAATTGCTATGGTCACCTTCTGGCTTCATCACGAGACTAGCTACATAGTACCACACTATTTCAATGTTTCCAAAGTTACATATGTACGCCAAGTTGCAGCGCAATCAGATGCCAGGAAGTGCTTGAAAAAACGATTATGAGTTGCAGAACACATACGAAAGCAAGCTTGTGAAAAGGCCAAGATTATTGAATATATGATTCCGTAAGATATTTTATTCTATGTATATTTTACATCCATATCACGCATTGTTATATATCGGAAATAAATACAGACACTGGTCTGCTTCTAAAATTCCTGATTAATCGTCCTCTAAAATGTAGCTTTGATAATAATCAAATTCAGAAGCTTACGTTCCGCATAATAAACTTTGTGGTTGCAACTCTGGACGAACGAGGCAGAAAGTTTCGTCTGTGCTCAGTTTGCGTTGCGATTAACTACATATGTTTAAAACACTAGCTCCATGTGTCAAATTAATCATTTGTGCATAAAATAATAGTCCAGGTTACACGGGAAGCTTTTACGAATAATGTCCGTGACTGAGGGCTCCCTCCCTTACAAGTTGTCTTATTGCCAGTGCCGGTAATTTCCGACGTCATCACGTCAATCACATAATTGGCCCGATCGTGCCCGAAAGCCTCCGAATTTTGCGAACAATTGAGATGGGATATTGAAATCATTGCCTAGGAGAAGTTCGCTCATATATGAAAGCTAAAATCAGTGTAATATTAGACGATCTTTAGCTACCCAGGGATCTTCTCGGAGACAGAATTCTCTAGTCCTGATCGTAATTACAGGAAGTTGATTTGGTGTTACAGTTCCTACTATATAATTATGCACAAATTACATATTTTCGAAATTAAAAGTAAAATCAATCAGTATTGTCTCGCTACAGAGCAAACATCTCTTGTTATATAGGAAATCAAAATAAAATTAGATAGTGAAACTCCACAGATATGAAGAATATAAGATTTACTAGATGTCTCCGTAGTCAACTGCAGACGGCACCTAAATACTCTGCCCCTTCACCGTAAGCAAGCTAACATCATATCACTCGATAGACTTCCACTATTGAACATAGGACTCCCCCAAGCGTCGTCATATCTATCGGTCCATTGCGTCTCTCACCCATCGGATTCCCGCAATCTCAACCAAGTCATTGGTCCACCTAGCTAGAGGGACGCCTTCCAACGCAAGCTAACATGAGCCCTCTTATCTCCAGAGGGTGAGCAATTCGACTACATCGTGGTGGGCGCCGGCGCAGCAGGTGCGGCGGCGGCTGCGCGCCTCACGCTCGCTGGCTACAGCGTGCTGCTCATCGAGGCAGGCGGGGACCCCAGCGCCGTCTCCAAGGTAACACGGGCACATAACCGTTTCTATATTTGTCTAGTCGACCACGAATTGACTAAGAAGTTATAACATCACTAAACCCGGATTTCCATATTATTTAATTAAGAATTTTAAACAGTCAGGTTATCAACAGCGTCGGGCAGAACCCACTAATACCTCAACAGTCGCTGGATCAAAAAAGAACCTTGCTCTATCGACCTTTGAAAAAGATCTAATCACAGACAAAACTAGAATTCGCAATTCACTGTCATCTCTGGTCTATGTCATTATTACATTACAAATTATCAGTTATTCTTTAACTATAAAATTGTGGCAATTTATAACTCTTTGTAAATACATAATGAACGCTTAATTAACATTGAAATATAATTATGCATAACCCAATCTAGAAACAACGCCATCTCTGTGAAACGCCGGGGCACTAGTGTTGCTGCCAGATATTACAGTAGATGTCGCTGAAGACGTCATTTTGCAACGTCACACAGAATGTGATCCCATGAAAAGAATAGAACCACGTTCTATTTTCAAACATATTCTACAAGGCAATTTTCAAACAATTTTTTTTTTTGATAACTTTTGGTTACGGTCCAATTATGTATTTTCGTCTTTATAGAACCCAAGCTTAGCTATGGTACTCCTCGGCTCAGACCTCGACTGGCAGTACAAGACAATCTCCAACAACGTGTCCTGTCTCTCGTCTGAGGACCAGCAGTGCCGCTTCAGCCGCGGCAAGTGTCTGGGCGGGTCCCACTCCATCAATTACATGCTGTATGTGCGCGGCAACCGCCAGGACTTCGACGATATCCCTGTCCCCGGCTGGAGCTGGGACGACCTGAAGCCATACTTCCTCAAATACGAAGGTTTGCAAGACCTAGACCTCCTCCCAGCCTCTTCAATACCATACCATAACACTACGGGGACAATGCGCATCGACTTCTTTGAAGCGTCACAAAATGGGTGGCACTCCCGAATTAAACAGGCATTAAAGCTTCTTGGGCTTCCGGATAATCCTGACGTGAACGCGGAATCGCAGATAGGTGTCAGTCAACTTATCGGATATGTGTATGACGGGGAGCGGATGAGTACCGCGCGAGGATATCTGGCGAGAGAGGACGTCAAGAGTAGCCTGAAGGTCGCTAAGCACACGCAGTGCACCGGAGTCATTATAGATGACAACAACATAGCGCGCGGCGTCACCGTCGTGCAGGGCTTACTGAAGCTCAAGGTATATGCGCGCAAGGAAGTGATCCTCAGTGCAGGAGCCATCGGAACTCCTCAAATACTGATGTGTTCTGGTATCGGCCCCGCTGATCACTTACAAAACATGGGTATATCCGTAAAAGTGGACTCGCCAAGCGTTGGAGTGAACATGACTGACCACGTCCTACCACTCCTACTGGCCCTGGTTGATAAAGGTGAGGGCATCGAGGATGACCTGGTGGGGCTAACCACCCGAATGAAACAGGGGGTACAGTTTCTGACGTCAAAATCTGGACCGCTCACCTCCACCGGCCTCACTGACATCTGTGCGTTCCTCAACTCTCACTGCTACGGCTTTGAACAGAGGATGCTACTGAACGAGAGCTTCGATGGAAGCAACTGTGAGCTGCCAAACCTTCAAATAATTCATGCTTATATAGATAGGAATTTAGTGACAGCTGTCGAGCCAGTGTTCATGCAAGCGACAGGTTTTAATAAAGATATAGTACATCAGATCGGCAAAGCGAATAAGAACTTCGGGATCATCGTGATATCTCCAGTTCTGCTGTATCCATATTCAGTTGGTCATGTTCGGCTCGCTAGCTCTGATCCTCTCGCTCATCCCGCCATCTTTCCGAACTACTTGGATGATGATAGAGACTTGGATGATGTGGTGCGGTCTATAGGTATTGTGGAACAGTTGATGGAGTCGCCACCGTTCAGGGAATGTAATGCGAGTCTGTTGCATTTGGAGTTGCCTGGTTGTCCTCGTGTCGTCGAGGACCCTGCGGGGTACTGGCGCTGCTACAGCCAGCACATGACGTACGCGGTGTACCACGTGGCGGGCACGGCGCGTGTGGGCGACGTGCTGGATGCGTGGCTGCGCGTGCGTGGCGTGCGGCGCCTGCGCGTGGCTGACCTGGACGCGCTGCCCCGCGTGCCACGTGGCAACACGGCTGCTGTGAGTATCGCTATCGGGGAGAGAGTCGCTGACTTCGTGCTCGAAGATACGCGCTATTGGAAAGTGCTGTTATTATTTTGTTGCTGAGATACAAGTTTAGACGTAAGCATGTTAGTAAATCAACCATGCCTTTTAATTTTTAAATTTGGACTATATCAGGATATAGCCTTAGTTAAAAAATTAAAAGGCATGGTTACGGCATGGTTATGTCTCAATCCTGGGATTGAGACATTGGATACTTTTTAGATCGGTAGTTCGTTTCCTCGCAATAATAAAACACTTCTGTAAACATGCTGTTCGTGAAAAATGCCAAAGAAAGAATGAGGGACGTCAACGTCAACATAAATATTGAATAGACAGTCAATCAAACTATACATCATAGTCATACACTACCACAAAAAAAAAATTGGTTACAACATCCCTAGCCTCTCGCCGAGGGTATAAAAGGCAGCGCACAACAGTCGTCGCTCTTTTTCTGTCACCAGCCACCGTGGGATTAACATCGACTTGATTTCCATTCTGTCCGTCTGACATTTTTCTGCTTACCCACTTGTGTAAATTTTTGTAAGTAATTGATCATTTGAAATATAAAATCTCAGTTATTTGTTGTTGTGTGTTTTTTTAGGGTTCCGTACCCAAAGGGTTAAAACGGGACCCTTTTACTAAGACTCCGCGATCCGTCTGTCTGTCTGTCCGTCTGTCACCAGGCTGTATCTCATGAACCGTGATAGCTAGGCAGTTGAAATTTTCACAGATTATGTATTTCTGTTGCCGCTATAACAACAAATACTAAAAAGAGAATAAAATAGTATATTATGCAACTAGTGAATAAAGGACGGTTTTAAAGCGAGGGCCATAGATGAATCACGAACAAGTAAAGGATTCTATCAACTGAATCACGAGCATAGCGAGTGATTCAAGTGTTAGAATCCTGAGCGACGCGAGTGATTCATGGCCCTCGATATAAATCCGTTTTATTCAAGAGTTGCATACTGTATTTTATACCGTGACTAAAAACGACTAAGTACGAAAAAGAAAGATTTAACCGAAAAGCACAAGGAATAATAACAAATAAATGTTTTATTACCTTCAAAATTTACAAAAAAAAAACTCAGGTTTTCACATTCATGTAAATTGAAGCTGAGCTAGGTAACAGCATCTGTGTTCCAGGGGCCAGTGACCACCTCCGTTACGTTACATAATTATAATTAATTAAACACCAATTCAATTAATATTAGAATTACAATCCAAATAAGTATTCACTAAACATCCCAGACAAAAATCAAAATCATGAAAATCATTATTGAAATCCTAAATATTATCAAACTGAAAATTAAATCGATGAAGAAGTTTGAAAGTCGAATTTTCTTTGCACAAGGAGTTTGTATCGAGTATTTTATGCGCAAGGAGGTTGTATAGCATTCAGATGGACGTCGAATATATATTGGTGAGTTCTAAATTCAAACACCAAAACAGTGAGTAAAAGTGCTTTTTATTCACTGTTTTCAGTGAATAAAATAAGCTTATTAGAGGGGGAATGGTATAATAAATATTTAAGTGGGGCTCCCATACAACAAACGTGATTTATTTCTTAGACTCGCACATGGCCGGTTTTTTACTTAATTATCATATAATACACAAGATCAGAAGTGGTATAGAACCCTTGTAGTTCTATCCAGCCCACCTTTAGTTTTCGTTTTGTTGATTTTGGGTGAGCCGTCGTCATCGTACGCCTGTTGGTAAGTTCAGGCAGATGATGGAATCTAATGGGTAAGCTGACAACATTAGAAGAGCGATTTCGTTTCGATCTGTTTATCTGTTTATTGGTTTATCTGTTTATCTCTTTACCTGTTTATCTGTTTGAATGTTTATTTGTGCACGCATCACGTAAAATGTACGGAACCAATGTGGATAACTTTTAGACATAAAAATTGCGCGTAACTTGGAGTATTAGAACATTTTTGTTTCATCGCAAACTGTTCACTCTATCAAAAGTTAGACGTACCTATTTAATGTCGCAACATTCGGCAGTAATTGATAATATCGATTTGTTAATTGTTGTCGCATGTTGCGACAATGTCATTCAGCAACTTGTTGCATTGTATTCTGTAAAAGCATGCGCGGCGCGAGCCGTCGGCGTCGCCGGTATGTGTGTCGACGGCGGCCCGCGCTGCTATAATGATAACATTCTTACTGTCTATTTATTGTTGTATCTACCTACTTAGATGTTTACAGTTGATACCCGAGCGCTAATCCTGCCGACAAACTGTCACGCAGTTTGGCGGGTTTATGATATAAACCCGCCAACAAATGTTTGATCCAAAATAAAAATATTTATAAAAAAAACTGCCGAGCTCTACATCGTTACAGGTGAATAAATGTGTCCAACAGAAATATAAACACCATAAACTAGTTCGTGGTAATAAAGGTTTCATAGCTACGTTTGTTCACAACGATACAACATGCCTCGTTATTGTTTTAATGTTCCACGCATAGATATAGTATGTACAAGATACACAGAGTCAGATGGAAAACGAAACCGAAAATATAAAATCTATGTAGGATTTGGGCTTGATGAGAGAAACACTTTTTTGGTTATCTTCGTTTATTTTGGCTCGTTAAACACTCAATACAAATTTTCTTCTTAAACGTCGTCGTTAGATTTTCAATCGTCCGCCATTCATTCTTTTTCTCGCTCTCTCACACTCCCACCTCTCATTCATCCATCTTACGTTCCATTCTACTATTGAATTTAAATGTTTCGTTTCACGGTTAACTTTAATTGTTTTAATTTAAAAGAAAATAAGCCCACAGTTCGGCCATTCTGACTTATAGTCTGTCCTCAGACTATACTATGTTAAACTAAACTACTTACAATGCTTACAATACTATGGTTCAAATTTTGTATTTACTTCTGAGAACCCTCTTATACAACAACTGTTTAGATTCTAAGTTTTGGTAACAATAATACAACATATTTGTGAAAGAAACAAAATAAACTTACTTCTCAAAAATTTTACAATGAATTTTACTTAACTAATTCCTATCTTCTATCATCCTTACCACCTTACATACTTCATCATCTTTAACTTGAACTTAAATTTAATTACTTATACAGCACAACTTACAAATCTTTATTAATTTAATTTTAACATAATTTTTAAAGTGCGTTAATTTGTAAAGTGTATGTCACTTTACCTATTTAAATTAAAGGAAAAGAAATAGACTTCGTTATGCAACAACACAATGTGTTACATCTCATTATGGGAATATTATTATCATGTTTACATGACAGATTTATGTTAACATTTGTTTGTGTGACATTAGTCATTAATAAAGAACTACAACAAAATTTGTTGTATTACAACAACAATGATGAGCTACTTCTTATAAGTAACTGATAAATCTTACACACCTTAAATTCTTAACTCTTAATTTTTACAGTGACTCCAAGTTAGGTAAGTACATACATCTTATAGCAACAAAATTTCAAAGATATACTGACACATCAAAGATTAAGTTATACCACATCATTAAGAAAAGATTTAATGAAGGTTATGCCCCTAATATAGTTAGCATCTACCTATCACATTCTATTAGTCAAAATAGGATGAGTAAGAGATTAACTAGTCTGACAAGAGTACAGAATAAGGTCATGGCCACAACTTCATACAGTCTGTACCTGTTGAAGTCTTAATAGGTCCTTCCACATTAAGGTCTACCTTTTGCACATGATATCTTCCTTTACCTACTTTCTTGACAACTTTATATGGTCCTAAAAATTTTGGTTTTAGTTTCATTACATTTCCAAATTGTGTTCTGCGAATGGCAACTATGTCACCTTCTTTATATGCTTGTTCTTCTTTCCTTCTTTGATTAAATGACTTGATATTTTCCTCTTGAACTTTTAGAATGTGTGCTTTAGCCTCCTGTCTTAAATTATGTCGTCTTTCAATAAAATCTTGCCTGCATTCTTCTTCTATTAATTCCAAAATTGGCATATCTTCTTTCTGCTTCATTTTTGTTCCAATAAACAAATAAAAAGGTGAGGTATTTATTGATCTTTGATAGGTACTATTGATAGCCCTTTGAACATGACTTACATACTTATACCAGTGAGTTGGTTCTTGTACACACATCTTAGTTAACACAGAGATAATTACCCTATGTATACGCTCCACTTGCCCGTTGCCTCTTGGGATGCCTGTAGTGACAGTGTGATGCTGAATAACCTCTTGGTTACAGTAATCTTGAAAATCCTTTCCTGTAAAGGCTGTCCCTTTATCAGTGATAATTCTTGATGGATTTCCATAATCTTTTTGATGAATTTTCAGTTTGTCTACTGTCTCTTTAGATGTTAAAGTCTTCGTGGGATATATCCAAACGAATTTGGTATAGGCATCAACAACAGTCAAAATGTAATTATATAATTTCTTCGTAGCATCCAATGGCCCAAGATGATCACAGTGTAGCGTCTCTAATGGAAGTTCTCCTTTTTCTATTGGGTTGAGGAAGCCTTCTTGTTTTCCCTCCTTCTTACTGGCTAAAATACATGGAACACATCCAAATATTATCTTATCTATCTTCTTAGTTAAATCTTTTATGTAATAATCTTTTTCTATCATGTCAATAGTTTTCTTCTTTCCAAAATGTCCAACTTCATGTGCTCTTCTTATAATTTCGGTGTCCATGACTTCTGGTATAACTAATTTCTTCTCTATTCCTTTGTAAACTAAATCATTTTCAATGTAAAAATCTTTGTATTCTTTCTCCTTCAAAATATCTCTTATTAAATTTAAATTTTCATCTTACTTCTGGGCTTTACATATTCTTGCATGCAATTCTGACTGGATAAGGTAAACATGTGGGTTTCTGCTTAGTGCATCAGCATGTGACATCTTCTTTCCTGAGCGATGAACTATTTCATAATCAAAATCTTGAAGGAACAAAACCCATCTAGCCACCCTGGTAGATATTTCATTCGGTCCGTCGTCATATCGTTCGGTGTTGTCACTACCACCAACATTATCGGTCACACACATCGAATTTCCAGTTCCGCTTGCTTTCTTTGTGTTTGATTTTGATGCATCACTAGGAATAACATGGCCGCTGCAATCTTTGCTTAGGTGACCGAACTTATTGCACCGAAAACATTTCACACCATTCGGACACTGACTGGCCAGATGATCCTTTTCACCACACTTAAAACACACACGACCGGATGGTGATGACCGCTTTTCACCTGATGTTTTCTGCTTACTGTCACCGCCTTGTTTACTCGCACTGGCCGCACTATTTTTGCTTTCGTTGCTTCTTTTCATCTTTGATTTCATTGTCTCGTATATTGAGAATTTTTCTTTCAGCACGCTGTACGATGTGATTCCGTATAATATCGCCTTATTACTTTCGTAATCAGATATGCCGTCTACGATGTATTGTATAGCGATGTAATCGGGAAATTTTGCCCTTTTTCCCAACTCCTTCATAATAAGCATGTACTGATACACAGTTTCGTCTTTTCTTTTCTTGAGGCTTGCCATGAATTCATGCATTTCTTTAGAATTTAGTGCGTCTGGAAATTCCTTGAGAACCGCCGTCTTTAACTCATCATACGTCTTATACGTCTTTTCGGATTTAAGCCACAATTCCGCAGTACCCACGAGCGATCGTCGAGCGATAATAAGCTTCTGCTGGGCGGTCCACCCAAATATCTCAGCATTATCGTCGATGTCGGCAGCCCATTTTGACGAAGAATAGGTTTTGTCCTCGCCACTGAACTTAATTATGCCGTAGGTAGCATCCAGCGACATCATGGCCGAGGCCCCCGCCGCCGCGGCAGTACCGATGCCGGTAGGTAATCCGGTATCGACACCCCTTATTTCCTTATCCACAGGCATCTTCTTGTGGAGATCTTCGTTTGTAGTGAATAGTAGCAGCCACCTCGCCGCTTATTACCCAGCTATTTCCTCGTTCGTCTTTCTTCTTTTGCGTACCGCGTATCGCGTGGCACACGTCGGCGATCCGCTGCAGCCAAATGTTTCCAGTCAATCCCGGACCAGCCCTCAATTGTAGGATTTGGGCTTGATGAGAGAAACACTTTTTTGGTTATCTTCGTTTATTTTGGCTCGTTAAACACTCAATACAAATTTTCTTCTTAAACGTCGTCGTTAGATTTTCAATCGTCCGCCATTCATTCTTTTTCTCGCTCTCTCACACTCCCACCTCTCATTCATCCATCTTACGTTCCATTCTACTATTGAATTTAAATGTTTCGTTTCACGGTTAACTTTAATTGTTTTAATTTAAAAGAAAATAAGCCCACATCTATGTGTGAGGGAATTTGTCCATGTGTTAGTTAAAAAAGTGTTGTTAAAAAGTCCATGTTCAATATCGATATCGATACTTGGTGAACACCTTAAGAAACACGATTGCTGGGCAAAAACCATGCTTTGCTTTAGTTAAAATACAAATTACAAAATAATATCTCGCATGTATTTAAAATACGAAATACAAAATATTTTTAAGTCGTGTATTTAAAATGTAAAGTACAGTATTTTAACTATTTTTATTTAAAATACAAATAACAAAATATTCATTCATTGGTCATTCATCGTGACATTCGTACTAATAAAGTTAATCAATACACAGAAGTTCGGTGAAAATAACCGTTTGAAATGAAAATGATAATTTACAAGGTACTTGAAAATTTGACGTACGCGGTCGCCATTTTGCTTATGAAAGCTATCAAGCGCTATTTTCTGCAGAACGCATCTATTAATAAAATCGCTGAATGTATTTTGAAGCCACAAGTATTTGAAGTACTAATAAAAAAATACCGCAGTCAGGTATTTGAAATTGACGACACGGTTGGCGTAGTGGTTGAGCGATCGGCTGCTGCGCTGCGTGTCGCGAGTTCGATTCCCGCACGGAACTAATATTTGTATGGCCTGCAGATAGTTCAATGATAAATGATATTATTTCTGTAAGTTGGTTTGTACAAACACGTTTACATATTTTATAAAAGTAGATGAGGTCTGTTAGAGGTATCTAGATGGTTTGAAAACTAACACTAGGTTGGCCACTAACTAACCATACGATAGGAAGCGTCATTCTTACAGGCACAATTAAAGTAGGTATAGATTATTTCATTAGAAGTCGTCGATGTTTTCTTTGTATGCGGTATTTCGATTCAAAATGTTTACTACATATTGTAGAGTTTTTATTTGGAGACCATCCATCTCTGTTTAAAATTCGAATCCATTTTTCTCTTAATACAGAATTATTTGGGAATCTGTAGGTACATAAATATTATATATTATTATTTACACAACAGAAAAAATTGCTGATGAGCAGAGCACTGATGTATTCTAGCCACTGTAAAACTAATAAATGCATACAATTATAATGACCCTAAATAGACTCCGCACTCGGGTTGGCCGCAGCAAGGACAACCTCCTCAGGTGGGGGTTCTCTGATGGCATTAGTCTTCAGTGCTTATGCAGCATCTCTCCGCAGACCATGGCCCATCTCACGGAGAGCGCAGCATGTCCTGTCACCTGTACTTACGAAGACCTTATGACTGCGTCACCGAATGGTATTACCGTGGCTGAATTCTGGGCCAAACTCAATATTTAACTTTTTATATTTGCCATCGACACGCTAAGGAGAAGAATATAATGACATTCCTAAACCTACTCAAAGTAACAAAACATCAAAACACTCCGTTTTTTTTTGAAAAATAAAGGCAACAATAAACATGCAACTTTAAGTACAGTTTCGATAAAAACATCTTCTCAATCGTAACTTAAATCTATTTTAACAAAACCTGACTAAATAAGTTTGTATTCATGTCATGATGTCACTAAAAACGATTAAGTTTTTATCGATACTCATGACGTCACCGCTTTGTCAAGCCCTAGCGTAAACAAACAATTTACTCTTTTACATAATATTTTCTCCAATTTTGTTTATATATACGAAATATACTTATATATGACATTGGAAATCAATATACTATTGTAAGAATCTTTTTCTGAGCCGATTACTAGCAGAAATTCGTCAAAATATGGTTCAAAACAATCCAAGGACAAAATTGTATTTTCAACACACTTGCTCATAAAGTGGCTCTAATTTCACCGCAATTAGGCACATAATGATGCCTGTTATCAAACTGTGACTTTTTCATTACTATTATTCACAAAGTGAGTTATACAGTTTTTTTTTTAAATTTATTGGTTGAGTTGCTTTGTTCTTAAAAAAGTTTCGAAACAAAAAAGGTCGTGCTCAATAGTACAAATAAATTAATGTACCTATTGCTTGCTCATTTCATGCAACTTCGTATTAATTTCAACTTGTACGTGCTTAATAAATAAAACTTTCACTCAAATATAAATTTTATTTGCTCTGTAATTAAGAAAAATTGAAATTTCCTATTTTGTACGTGGTTAAAACTCTATCCACGATAAGCCAAAATAAAAAGAAATTTCATTCTTTTAGTCTATGGCCGATCGCCATTGTAAGATGCGCGCGCATAGGAAAATTTATTAATTTTGCCCGCCATTTTGAAAAAAATTCACAACTCGTTTTTACTGTAAAAAATATTTTTTTGTATTATTTTCTTCACAAGTGTGTTGAAAAACGTCGTATGATACACGTGTGTATTGATGATTACCGTTCTCGGCTCTCTTAAGACCCTCACCTACGGCTCGGGTCTCAATGACGCCTCAGCGGTAATCACCAACATTGCACACTTGTACCATAATGTACTATTACCTGTGAAACGTGTATTTATTGGGGTTATTTCGTCTTGTAACGTCACATTCACTCACAGAACAAGTCACCATAATTGTATAATTAATATTATCAATTTAAATCTAAAGATTATTATTTAAATGCAAGAAATTCACCGCGGCGTAAAACAGATTGTCCGCTAGGTTTACTTATTCGCGAAAAACATGACATATCGGTACGTCATTCACGCTCTCTTTTTCTCTTGGGTGGTTTGTACTTGATTAGGATTTCTCGCTCGCACGCTTCGTGTATCTTTTTGCATAGCAAAAAAAAATTCTAAATCTATGGTTCCACGCACTGCGAGTTAGTCGAGTTATTATCATGTTTATTATTTGTGAGTTACATTCTTGTATTATATTAAATCTATCGCTAGCAAATTATGTGTTTGTTTGCATTACTTCAGGCGAGCCCCGGGTTATTGATTGGATAAATTAATTCTGCTTTCACATCAATTAATTTGAAAGTAAAGACATCTGTTTGCCAAAGACAATTTATCTTTCAATATCGCCCACAATTATTTAATTATATAAACACGAATTCAAACGATTAATTAAATATTTTCCTTTGAAAGACTGGTTTGAATAATGAAGTGAAGTATTTTTAATGAAGTTAGGTATATTAGTAGATAATGGTACCAACCATGGGCACGCTCAGCAAATTTGCAAAAAAAAATTGTAGATTGTGCTTTTTACTATTCTTAATTTTTTATTGCACACATAATAACATATATAGAGTGATGACAAAGCTGATGTACAAAGGCACAGATAATATAATACTACAGTGTGTAAACCCGCACTGGGTCCGCGTGGTGGATAACGGCCCATTCCCTCTCACAGAGAGGAGGCCTGTGTCCCAGCAGTGGGATAATTAATAGGCTGATGATGATGTGATGTGACAGTGTGTAGTGGTCACACGCGCTACTGCAGAGCATGAAGTCCTGGCAACGGCAAGGCTCGGGCTAAAACGTTATTGGGGTTTCCATCGGGCATTTCTCAGTAGCAGCCCGGAGGCTGGCTTTGTGTTCGGTTGATGGCAATAGGCACCACTTCTTACATAGGGCCTAAATATAACTGCCAAAATATGGGTGTACCATAGGTCCACCTCTGCCCAAAACATCGAGGAATACTGGCGTGATGTTACGTAATATTGTCTATGTCAATATGTATGTAAACATTGTCTATGATTTAAGCTGATGTAATCTTCGTGTACTAATGAATATTTATATATAATAGTCGTACATATTTCTTTAAGAGTGGAAGGGGCTTGTTTGTTTTCTTGACTCTCATATAAATTGCATTTATTTAGGTATGATATTTTTTTCGCATTTGCTCACAAAAGCCTGATGGAGAGACAAATTCAGTATGGTAGTAGGTATTCGGTATTTTAAGAGTTATTTGGGCTGATTTATTATTGGCAGATGTCGCTGCGTTTGTATGGGATGATCATTGTTCATACCTAGGTTTGTTGTAGTCATAATATTCTTTGTAGAGTGTTTACGCCTTTGCGTATTGCGTAGTTTATTTATATGGGTTGCTGAATAAAATACTTTTATAGAAGCAATTACTAATTATTAAAAATATAAAGAGTTATGTATTTATTTAAGTATATATCACTTACACTATATGTGTATGTATTTGTCGGGTTTAGTCAATTGTACGGACATAAAGTCAAATCACAAGCACGCCCCTAGCGGCAATCAAGAGCAACTACGCATTGGCGCGCTTTTATAAGCACTTGCGTGATGCGAAATAGAGCAGTTGAGTACTGACAGCCGTAGAGCTAAGACGTCGTAGAATCAGTGTCGATCCGTAATATTAGTAAGCAATAATGTAAATTGTGTCTATTTGAATAAACCCAGTGTATCGAATAACTTATATGATTTCATTTTCACGATTGACCCATCTACCTGCCCACACACGATGTCTTAACCTAAGGGAATACATCCTGACTTCCCGATGGTTTGCATCTATCGGCCAGCCTTGATGCGACATATTTATATCTTAGGTTAGTCGTTCACTTTTCTTCTCTTCCTGTTCTCACACACTATTTGTCTACATTCCTTCTTCATTTCTCCTTTTTGCGGGTCTGCTGGTAAAAATTTCTTAAGAAATAAGATGTGTTTTCTGTGTGTACATTACTAATAAAAAAATCTGACGTTACGGGATACTTTTAGGAACCCCTTTCAGTAGTTATTTTGGAGGTTATCGTCGACCGGTCGCTGGAGGCGCGTGGAGGCAAGTGAACGAGCGCAGGGCTCGCCTGGCGGGACTTCACGTCCGCGGCGCCCGCGCCCCGCTCTCCCGACGCTCGGAACCGCGCTTCCATTGGGTCGCGTCCGATGGCGTGATGTATCGCGCTTTTGATTAGTTACCCGGCAGTGTTGCCAGGTGCAGGCCGGAACATGAACATTGTATATTGGCACTGAGAGCGACCTACATTTAACGCAAAGTTTCAATAAACCACCAACTCTAACCTGTCTATTTTGTGAAAATCTTACCGTGCAAACTAAAGAGAAGAGCTTGAATTGAGCAGTAATTTCTACAGAATATTAATGCTGTTTAAAACTTAACTATTTGTTAAGTTTTTGTATATCCAAACGTAAATCCGAACTGACGTGCTTATCACAGAGTAATATCTTATTTATATGAGTATTCTTTGTGTCCTGATAGCATTGCATAAATTGCAAGGAACAGAAGTTCCTTGTGCCTACTGTACTCTGGATGTAAAGTGCACTGTTAATATTAGATGCGGTGACGTAGCGTCCACGCACCGTCGACGCAGCGTTCACGTAGCGACCACTACAGCCGGCTAAGGAGATAGTGGTCCTTTGCTCACAGATTTCATATTCTGTTTAATTTCAACAGTTGAGGCGTATTTCTTACTTGTTTGAATATGATGTACCCTAACAAATTGAGATGGAAACGAATGTAAGCCTTACGCCGATTAAATTCTTAACAACACTTTTTTAGATTAGCACACTCAAACAAGCAGACTTTTTGGTATTGATTCACGCCAGTAGCCGCACGGGATTACGCACTGTTTGGTGACCATCTATAACATAGGTACAAAATAATATATGTTACAGTTTATCAGAAGCCTGAAAGTCTGACAGTATCGTGTTACCCAGTTACTGGGTTATGAAGATCAGGTAAGTAGTCGCTTCGTTTATAAAATACTAGTATTCAGTTGCATCTGGTGGTGGTAGTCAGTGATAGCGTGACGGTTTGTAGAACGGTATGGATGAAGAAAACGTGTTGCGCCGAGCCCTAACATGGGACAAGGGCAGGAAGATGATGATGAGTTGCATCTGGTGGTAGACTGGAAGCCGTTCCTAATATGATTGGGGTAATAGATGGCAGGTTGATTCATGGAGAGGTCATGGACTCCTAAATTAATTACGATTGCATCAATTAAGCAGCCGGTTAAATCCTTCATCGTGTGGGTATATAAGTTGGGCGTAGGGTCGATTATTGTGGGCTAATAGGATGGTGGCACAATATAACAATGACGCGTGCTATCATTATCCTAACACTAGTCTTATGCGATGACGCAGATGTGACAGACCTTTGAACTCCTTGTCATTAGTTGGATGACTCGGTAAATTATTGTGGAACACTACACTTTGATATCCTGGGAACTAGTGCGTGCTAATTTTGAATGAGTATCATTGACTTATTAGTAAAGGCCAGGGCGTATTTTTGACGCCACAATTTAGCCATTAGTACAAGACCGAAGCGAAGTCGTGCGCGTAAAACATTTTTGCCGTCTTTTTAGTGTTCCGTACCCGAAGGGTCCAAACGGAGCCCTATTTCTGTCACTCACGTGTCAGTCTGTCCATCGTCTGTCGCAAAGGTTTTGCAGCCAAATTAATTTTCACAGTGAATTATCTTGCTGACTCAAAGCCATACAAATTGTATGATGATTGTATGTAAATAAAACATTGATGCCTGAACAACACTGCTTCATGAAAGGCTTTTCTACTGGAACCAATCTTGCATGCTTCATATCGGATTTAGCCGACGCCGTAGACCGTGGATCACCTGTAGATGTAATCTTCAATGTAAATAAATTTAATTATGAAATAAAATTTATATGTAGTAAATTTATAGATATTGAAAAACATCTTCCGAGAGGCATACACTTTTGTCTTAATTTGCAGGTCTTGGCTAAGAGAGATATTGTGTGTACATGTCGACGTAAGGCTAACTTAAACTATAAAAATATTAACTTTAGGTTAAAACTTAACAGTTAAATATGACTAGATAGGTTTAAATTAGTTGAGATTTAATTATTGTAGTCAGTTTGCTACTTTTCAATTTAAAAAGCCGTGTTATGACTCGTAGTTAGTCAGCGGTTCACTGAAGGTTTATTAATAATTAGGTTTAAAAAATAAGTTATCTATTGCTTAATTCATTTCTTAATTTATAAGCGATTTGCGTCAGTTTAATAATCTTTTTGGTTGATTTTTTTGAACCACTGTTTGTCAAGCGGAAAAACATAGCGCGTGTCTATTAAAATGTTTAAAATGTTTTAAGCAATAAATAATTAACTCAATGTAAAATCGAGTGCTAAAAATAGTAAAACGAATTAACAAATCATAGTTTGTTACTTTAATCAATGTTACCTGCAATTTGTAAAAAAAATATAAGTGTAATGACTTCGCAACGACGACGCCATTGATTGGTATGAACACTAGGGCGGCCAAGACCTCTCTAACGATATCTTAATTATAAAAATCCGTTAACTGGTTTGAAAGATACCCTAAGACACATGAACATGACATATACTGTACGCTATCATCTATTGTTAACTGGTTAAATCTTAATGATCTCAAAATAAATTTAACTAAGACATATATAATGACATTTAAAAACAGAAATTCAAAACAAAGTACTTTAAATATAAATAACGAACAAATAAACATACATAAAATCAACACTACAATATGTCTAGGACTACACATAGACTCAGACATGACATGGAAGACACATATTATTGAACAAGTATGTACAAAACTAAGTCGTTATTCATATGCTATTTATATGCTTCGAAAAGTTGTAAATCAAAGTGCTCTTCTGTCCGCTTATCATGCATATGTTGGTTCGACACTTAGATATGGTATAATGTTCTGGGGAAATGCCACTGAGACAGAAACCATCTTTAAAGCTCATAAGAAGTGTATTCGAGCGATTTGTGCAATAAAATCAACTGAAACTTGTAAACCGCACTTATTATTAAAAAAAAAAAATACTTTTCCATCATTGTATATATATGAACTAGCATTGGACATAATAACTAACCTAAATAAATATGAAACTTTAAAAAGTGCAAGACTTGCCAGAACACTCAGTGCAATAAGCCATAGAACGGCTATGTTTGATAAGAGTGCATTTTGTATGGGCCCTAGAATATATAATAAACTACCTAAGTACATAAAATAATTTCAATTTATTTAAAAACCAATTAAAAAGTATTTAATTCAAAAAGCTTATTATTCTGTTAATGATTATTTAAATGAGAAAATAATGTAATTAGTAACTTAAGTAATTGTCCAATAATAGAATTATGTAATGTATAGATGATGCAATTGTAATTAATAATGTAATATTTAATTCATTTTATTGTAATAGTTTGCACTCCTGCCATCGTAGGATATGGTCTAAAGAACTTTTATAAAAATGTCACTACTAAACACTAACGGAAGTCGGTGTCTTTCGTAGGTACCAATTTTTTGCGTTATGGACACCGACTTCCAAAAATAAAGTTATTTGAAAAATAACTTTGTAGTTTTTTATTTGGAAGTCGGTAGTATTTTTTTGAAAAAAGTTTTTTTTATTTTTCAATTTTTAGTTGTACCTACCTAATAGGCAAGTTGTTTTGTAACCTATAACGCCAGAATAGATTACCCAAATACCATGAAACTTGAACATAACCGGTGAAATCAGAGACATGCGTTCCCTTTTAAGAACGTACTGGCGTGATGCTATGTTATGAAATGGTATAAACAATAAACAGACATGCGATTGCAGCAATCCCGAGAGATTTGCCGACATTTATTGAAGAGTTCTGTTGTATATCTCCGAAGTTCATCATCAGATCTTCACCAAATTAAAATGGGACCATTTTTTTTTTTTTATTATAGATAGGCTCGCGCTTGACCACTATCTCACCTGATGGTAAGCGATGATGTGGTCGACGGTGTTACACGCTTGCCTAGAAGTAACCTATTCACTCTTGACTTAAAGACCCTGAGGTTGTAGCTATCTGGAAACACAGACTCCGGCAGGGAATTCCACTCCTTAGCTGTACGCATAATGAAAGTATTTCCAAAACGTTTAGTGCGTATGGGTGGGATGTCCACCATGTATCGATGGCGCATTGCCGTACGTCTGGTAGTCCGATGATGAAACGGACTGGGCGGAATTAGATTATGCAATTCCATCGCACACTCCCCGAAATGCAACCGATAAAAAACCGACAAGCTGGCAACTCGACGACGATGTTCAAGGCTTTGGAGCTTTGACTCGACCAATGCCTCATTGCCGATGAGCCTCTTGGCCCGTTTTTCGATCGACTCTAGTGCATCAAGCTGGTATTTGGCCGATCCGTCCCAGAGATGAGAACAGTATTCCATGCAAGATCGAACTTGCGCTTGATACAACTTAAGCAGCTGCTCTGGCGTGAAGTACCGTCTCACCTTCGCAAGGATCCCAAACTTTTTGGCAGCTAGTTGAGCCATTGCTTCAATATATGGGCCAAAATTGAGTGTCGATGTCAACGTTACGCCAAGAAGCTCAAGATGGTCCGTTATCGGTACGGTTACACCTCGGAAAGATGGAGCCGGGTGAAATTGGCTCTTTTTCGCGGAGAAGAGACACGCCTGTGTTTTTGCGGCATTGAACTTGACCAGATTGGCATCGCCCCATTCGGAGACTGCCTCCAAGGACAAGTTCAAGCGCTCCACCATGGCCTCACGGAGAGACCGGACCTGAGCCCCAGTGGTCCGTGCATTTGACAAGTATCTCTCAGCAACAGTGCTGTCATCTGCATACCCAAAGGTGCCGGGTTTTAGCAGTTCATTTATGTGCAGCAAGAACAATGTCGCTGACAGTACCGACCCCTGAGGGACCCCGGCATTAATATCCAATAGGTCCGAAGAGCAGCCATCGATAACTACTCGAATGGACCGACCCCTCAGGAAGTCTGCAATCCAGTCACACAGACCACCGGGCAGACCGAATGAAGGAAGCTCACCAATAAGGCTTTCGTGCCAGACCCTATCAAAGCCTTCGAGATGTCGAGGGAGACGGCAAGCGCTTCCCCATGTCTCTCGATGGCCTCACTCCAGATGTGAATGGCATACGCTAGAAGATCCCCAGTAGACCGATTTCGGCGGAAGCCGTATTGGCGGTCGCTAAGGATGTCGTTGGCTTCTAGGTATACCAGGAGCTTACTATTAAGTACGCGCTCCATACTCTTACAGAGTATGGACGTTACAGAGATGGGTCTGTAGTTGGCCGGGTCAGCACGACTGCCCTTTTTGGGCACGGGCTGTACGTTGGCTTGCTTCCAAGCATTCGGCACTTTTCCAGTCTGATAAGAAAGGCGAAACAGGCGTGTCAAGATCGGAGACAATTCAGGCGCACAGGTTCTGAGAACAATTGCTGGTATACCGTCGGGTCCGCTAGCCTTATTCACGTCGAGGTCGCGCAGCACCCTACGTACGTCCTTTTGATGGATGCGAATGTCCGACATACTCGTCCCGCATCCATCAGGAGAAGAAGGGGGCCTGCGCCACCAGGATTCAGACGCGAAGATTCCGCAAAAAGAGAGGCAAACAAGTTTGCTTTCTCCTCAGCGGAGTGGGCCAGCGACCCGTCGGGTTTCAGCAGTGGTGGTAGTGAGGGACGGCAGAAGTTCGATTCAACCGATTTAGCCAGGGACCAGAACGCTTTACTACCTGCTGGGTAGGATGCAAGTTTCATCCCTATCCGGCTAATGTGGTCGAACCGAGCCCTTCGCATCACTTTCTTGCAGGACTTGGCAGCCCTATTGTAGGCTTTCTTCCTCTGACCAACGTCACTCGCCTTGCGTGTTCGAGCGTCGACCCAGGCATGGTACGCCTCATGCTTACGCGTATCGGCGCGATTACACTCGGCGCCAAACCAAGGTCGGTCTTGGCTAGACATTGTTACGTCAGAGAACGGAATGTAGTACTCCATTCCCTGACGCAACAAATCCGTCACGGCGTCCGCGCACGACGTGGGATCAGACGAAGAAATTCCACTCCTTTTGCAATTTCGAAACATCTTCTTTTAAACAAAAAAACAATTTTCAAAATCGGTCCACAATTGACGGAGATATCGGAGAACATACACAAAAACATACATAAAGTCGAACATAGAACCTCCTCCTTTTTGGTAAGTCGGTTAAAATTAATAAACACTCACATTGATTGTCCGAGGTTGTTGAGTCAGATAAATATAAATGTGCCTTGCAAACTTGCTCGTAAGTCCAGATATCAGTTACTTTGCGTCATTTTTCTCGGCGCCAAACCAAGGTCGGTCTTGGCTAGACATTGTTACGTCAGAGAACGGAATGTAGTACTCCATTCCCTGACGCAACAAATCCGTCACGGCGTCCGCGCACGACGTGGGATCAGACGAAGAAATTCCACTCCTTTTGCAATTTCGAAACATCTTCTTTTAAACAAAAAAACAATTTTCAAAATCGGTCCACAATTGACGGAGATATCGGAGAACATACACAAAAACATACATAAAGTCGAACATAGAACCTCCTCCTTTTTGGTAAGTCGGTTAAAATTAATAAACACTCACATTGATTGTCCGAGGTTGTTGAGTCAGATAAATATAAATGTGCCTTGCAAACTTGCTCGTAAGTCCAGATATCAGTTACTTTGCGTCATTTTTCCACCATTAACAGATAGCAGGTTTAATTTAGTCACCTATCACGCTCACCCAGTGTGGATATTGATATTTCTTACTCTTTACATAAGGTTAAGTCTGTCTTGCATAGGGCATTATCTCAAAAGTGAAAAGGAGAAAAGAACATTGTATTGTATTTTTTCTTTTGTATTTTTCACTTACATAAACATAAAGATTTGGAATATGCTTGTTTTTTTTTTTTTTTTTTTCTTAATCTTACCTATATTTCGTTATGGAATCGTACTTTACGTGAAAGCTTAAGCCATCATTAAACCAGAAAAGGTTAGGATGGGCAAGATACACATGTCGATGAGTTTACGCTTCAAGGATAGGGGTAGGTCTCCCCAGTAGCTTTTCCAGGCGTTCTCGACATGGCGGTCGATTTCTTTGTGTTGACTGTTTTCGAAGAATACTAGCTGGCCCAAGTAAATGTACTCATCGACATAATGGATTTCTTGTCCATCTAAAAAAAAAAAAAACTACCGCAACCTCACTTTTTGTGCTATTAGTCATTACTTTGGTCTTTGACCGATTCATCATTAGTCCAACTTCAAGGCTTGCGGTGCTCATATCTTGAAGCATCTGTTGTAACTCGGCAGCAGTCGGTGCGAATAGAATGATAACGTCAGCGAAACGAAGGTTGGTAAGTTTTTTGCAACCGACTGTAATGCCTTTTTTATTATTATTGATAGGCTTGCGCTTGACCACTATCTCACCTTATGGTAAGCAACGATGTGGTCGACGATGAAGCACGCTTGCCTAGAAGAAACCTATTCACTCTTGACTTAAAGACTCCCAGGTTGTAGCCAACAGGAAATACAGACTCCGGCACGGAATTCCACTCCTTTGCTGTACGCATAATAAAAGTATTCCCAAAACGTTTGGTGCGTATGGGTGGGTTGTCCACCATGTTCCGATGACGCATCGCCGTCCGTCTTGTAGTCCGATGATGGAACGGGCTAGGAGGAATTAGTTCATGCAATTCCAACGCACACTCCCCGAAATGTAACCGATAAAAAACCGACAGGCTGGCAACTCTGCGCCGATGTTCGAGGTTCTGGAGCCTAGATTCGACGAGTACTTCATTGCCAATGAGCCTCTTGGCCCGTTTTTCAATCGACTCAAGTGCATCCAGCTGGTACTTGGCAGATCCGTCCCAGAGATGAGAACAGTACTCCATCCATGATCGAACTTGCGCTTGATACAAGTTGAGCAACTGTTCTGGCGTGAAGTACCATCTCACCTTCGTGAGGATCCCCAATTTTTTGGAAGCCAGCTGAGCTTTTGCCTCAATGAATAGACCGAAATTGAGCGTCGATGTCAACGTAATGCCATAAACCTCAAGATGGTCCATTATCGGCACGGTTACACCTCGGAAAGAAGGAGCCGGGTGGAATTGACTCCTTTTAGCGGAAAAAAGACACGCCTGGGTCTTAGCAGCATTGAATTTGACCAGATTGGCATTGCCCCATTCGGAGACAGCCTTCAAGAACAGATTCAAGCGCCCAACCATGGCTTCCCGGAGAGACTGGATCTGAGATCCAGTGGCGCGCACGTCGGACACGTATCTCTCATCAACAGTGCTGGCGTCCGCATACCCAAAGGTGCCGGGTTTTAGCAGATCGTTTATGTCCAGCAAGAACAATGTTGCTGAGAGAACCGACCCCTGAGGGACCCCGGCATTAATACACAGTTGGTGGCAAATGCCTTCGAGATGTCGAGGGAGACGCCAAGCGCTTCCCCGTGCCTCTCGATGGCCTCACTCCAGATGTGAATGGCATACGCTAGAAGATCCCCAGTTGAACAATTTTGGCGGAAGCCATATTGGAGGTCACTGAGGATGTCATTAGCTTCTAGGTATGCCAGGAGCTTAGAGTTGAGAACTCGTTCCATACTCTTGCAGAGGATGGACGTTATTGAAATGGGCCTGTAGTTGGCCAGGTCAGCCCGACTGCCCTTCTTGGGCACAGGCTGAACGTTAGCTTGCTTCCAAGCATTCGGCACTTTTCCCGTCTCATACGAAAGGCGAAACAGGCGTGTCCGGATCGGAGACAGTTCAGGCGCACAGGTTCTGAGAACAATTGCTGGAATCCCGTCGGGGCCACTAGCTTTGTTCACGTCAAGATTGCGCAGCACCCTACGAACGTCCTTTTGATGGATGCGAATGTCCGACATACTCGTCTCGCATCCATCAGGAGACGGCGGGGGCCGCGAGTCACCAGAATCCAGACGCGAAATTTCCGCGAAAAGAGAGGCAAACAAGTTTGCTTTCTCCTCAGCGGAGTGGGCCAGTGACCCGTCGGGCTTCAGCCTGCGTTTGTAAGGTACGATACGTCTGACGGACATCTGATCTGCGTCTCCGAAAGGAAAAAGAGAGCCGGCTTATCAGTCTCCAGGTGATGATGGACTGCTATGAGGTTGGAGTGCAGACTTCTGATATTAGTGAGGTGCCTTTGCTGGACCACAAGTCTACGAGGTTCTTAAACACTTCTTCAAGAGTGCTTGTGAAGAGTTTGGGTGAGAGCGGGCCACCCTGTTTTACACCTTTTCCTATTTTAAAAGTTAAACCGGGAAAGTTAAGTTTAACGTTCGCTGTGCTGTTGTTATAAATTATTTTGAGTATATCTATGTAGATTTGTTCCAACTGTTGATTCTGCAAAGACGAAAATATGGCTGAAAGTCTCACGCTTACAAATGCTTTTGTATTGTCCACGAAGGCCAAATATAAAGGTTTCCTATATTCAAAATGCTTTTCCATTATTTGATATAGGGCTTGAAGATGATCGGTAGTGGATAAACTTGGGTGGAATCCAGCCTGTTCAGGTGGTTGGTAAGAATCCAACTTTGCATCGATGCGATTATGGATAACCTTAATAAATGCTTTGTATAGGTGTGACACTAAGCTTGTTGGCCTGTAGTTATTAACATCACTTTTATCCCCCTTCTTGTGAAGTAGGATGTTGTTTGAGTGGCACATCTTTGCTGGCACTTTTCCGGTCTGCAGAATGGTGTTTAACATGTTGGTGATATGGAGGCGCAGTATGGGATAGCCAATTTTGAGGGATTCCGTTGTAACTCTATCTTCACCCGGACTTTTGTCGTAAGACATACTCGATAAAACCCCTTTTACTTCATAACCCGTAATGGATGGGATATTTTCGGGATCTGGGCATTCATATGCTACTTCTGTGTTATTTTTTGTTGGATCCAAATTGAGCCCCTTATAGAAGTCCGTGCAAATGTCTAAAATTTTATCTCTGTTGTGGTGTTTAATACCATTTTTATCCTGCAGGCTAGTTATCCATTGCTTGGTATTACATATACCTTGTTTAGCTACTCGTAAAGACTTGTTTTTCTGTAGTGCTATTTTAACTTTATGGGTATTCAAATTTCGGATATCGCGTCTAATACTTCGTTTGACCAGTCTATCTAAAAGTCTGCGTTGTTCGGAGCCAACATCATATTTGCTTCTTTCCTCTATTTTTTCGATGGTCAAACTGGATAGTTGTGAGTTTTTCTTCCTTTTTGTCTCTATACGATTGGAACATTTGCGGATGCCTTCAACTATTCTGTTGTATTGTTCATCGACATCAAGTACGCCAAGGTCCAGGACCCGGAACCAATTAGAGAGCTTTATATTAAATTAAATTAAATTAAATACCATTTATTTCAGACTAATTACATGTCCATAGTTGTTAGTAACAAAGGTCTTACAACTATGTTAGTCAACTTAATGTAATTAAATTAAATTCAAATTAATTTTTCATTCATTTCAGGAAGTTTTTACAAATTACATAGAATATACATAAGAATTCTTATACATTAGTTAATACATAACACATTAAAACCATTGCATGAAAAATTTAAAATTGTTTGATTGATTGAGCATTACAATATATGGTTTTTAGGTTAACATTAATTTAATAACATTTAATAATTCATTTCATAAAGTAATAATAAAACAATTGTCACTTAATAAATGGTGACGAACTGGCATGCAGGTGCATCCACCTCTCCAACAACACCGAGTCCCACCGCTCGGACAATACGCACAGGATACTGTTAGAGCTGCGCCGGAAGCGACTTAGTAGCGAGGCGCTTCGCTGCCTAATAATTGCATAAAAGTCATCGATTTGCGCCTGCGCGAACATCGTAGAAGCGCTGCAAAACCGCGGCAGCCCCAACAGCACCCTAAACGCATTGTTGTACTGTACACGCATGGCACTGTATACTCGCTGCACATAGTTGGCCCATAGACTGCACGTATAAAAAGACTGACAATAAACTTTAAATAAGGTCACCTTTACTTGTACAGTAAAGCGCGCAAACCTACGAGCCAACATGTTACAGCGCACCGACAGCGCCCAACGTTCCCGCTCAATGTCCTCATTGTCAGACAAGTTACCTGCAACCCAGTGACCCAGGTACTTAAAATGGTTAACCCTCTTCAGAATAACACCGCAAAGAGTGATCGGAGGTATACATGGTCTTCTAAATGACTTTGCACGATGAATTTTGAAACTGAACCTGATCCTTGCTCGAAGTGGCCGATGATCGGAATTGTATTTAATTTGATTGATTACGCCTACGTCCCTTATTATCTGTGTCTGAAGTTAGGATATAGTCAATTTCGTTTTTAATTTGAGTATTTGGTGAGATCCAAGTCCATCTTCTTTGTGGCTTCTTTGGGAATAAACTGTTAGCTACATGCATATTTTGTGTGAAGGTGAATTGAAGTAGCCTTGTACCTCGCTCATTTCGTTCTCCTAAGCCGTATAATCCCAGGATGCTTTCACAATCCAGTTCTTGCCTCGGTCCGACCTTCGCATTAAAATCTACCATGACTATGTTCCATGTGTCACGATTTTCTTCACATGCCTTATAGATCTCCGTCTGCTCATGTTGATGTAGGAGCGAATGCCTGAACTATTGTTAATGTTTTACCGGGTCTAATGCAAAACTCGGTATATAGGTATATAGGGTATTCGTTCTGAGTACCCTAGAAACTCGATGATGTTGTCTCTCCACATCTTAGCAACCAGAAATCCAACACCGTGAATGCCCTGCGTTTTTTCAAAATGGAAGAATATAACGTCGTCCCTTTCTTCTATAAGTTCTTCCTGTCAATTAACTCCGCCAGACCCATAATATCCCATTTAATGTCTTTCAAAGCGTTCTCTAGCTCTATTAGACGCTCATTCTTCATCAGTGTTCGAAAATTATAGGTAAGAATATTAAGATTTTCGAAGTCCTTGAGTCTTCTTGCCGAAGTCGTTTGACGTTTGATCGATACCGGCCGGTGATTCATCTGGCCCCGGACGCCAGTGCTGAGCTGGCGCCCGTCACCGCCAGCTGAGCAGCTGGGGTCGCCGGGCACTTGGGGACATATATTGTTGTGCTTGCCATGTTTGTGGGGGGGTTTGGACCATAAAACCGCCGCGCTGGTCCAGTGCATGTTGGCGGTTGATCGCCAGACCCTCGTTGGTCGAATGCAGGGTGTACCATGAGCAGGTGAGGTTGACTTGGGTTCCTAGGATGTAATTAGGAACCCCTTACACCCGTTATACTAAATATTTAGAATAATTAGTATGATATTGATAATTGCGGTTTTGCCTGTTTCAATATTTTTTATTTTCGGTGTATTTTATTTAATGTAAAATTGTACGTTGACGTTACGTTAAAAGAGTTTTCTTTTTTATAACGCTTCAACAGGTACGATATGTATTAGTCTTTAATTTTATAACGCATCAACAGGTACAATATGTATTAGTCTTTAATTTTATATCGCTTCAACAGGTACAATATGTATTAGTCTTTAATTTTATAACGCTTCAACAGGTACAATATGTATTAGTCTTTAATTTTATAATGCTTCAACAGGTACGATATGTATTAGTCTATAATTTTTTTGTTGCAATCTGTTGTAAATAGTGAAATATAATAAGAGTTTTAAAGAAAGCCTACACGAGTAATAAGACTCAAATGTTACTTTCCTGACTGCTTAGCACCTATTGTCACGTCAGCATGAGCAATTTTAACAGAGTTCATGCTGACATGAGAGAGTCAAGCGTGTGAACCCGTCACATCTCAACTATGTCGTATTGTTCGCTCACTTTACTCGCTCCCGCAAGTTGCAGTAAAGTTCACGTCACTGTTGTGCAATATTACACGTCACTCACATGTGCGCACACTTGTAACTAATTGCACGTTCAAGAATATTTGAAATATGTTTAGTTAGCTAAGATGGCGCCCGTGTTTATACAGGAAAGTTTTGCCGAATGTTTGGAACTTTTTTCATGACGTCCATCTCGCCTGATGGAAAGAGATGTATGAGTTATAAGAAGGAACTAGCGAGCTCGGCATATTTTAACTGTAGCTTTGAGGGCTGGCGGGATAAGTAGGGAACATAGACGCAGGCAGTTAATTTCACACTATGGCTGTGCGTCTAATAAATGTGATTCAGAAATACATTGTACTATTTTCAGACGATTTCAAAAAGATGGAGGTTCTCAATTTGACTGTATATTTTTGCATGTTTGTAACGCAATTACTCCGCCAATTATGAACCGATTTTGATGTGGTCCTATTTTTCCTATTTCTGATCAAGATCTGACAAGTAGTTTTTAAGTTATCCTTAATAATACGTATTTTCTCATGGTAATATACGGTACCAAAACTAAAAAAAAACTATAAAATTAAAATTATTTGTGACCAAAAATAAACTGACTTCCAAAACAAAACCCTACAAAGCGAAAAATAACTTTATTTCCGGCAGTCGGTATCAAAACGAAAAAATATAGGTACCAAAGACACCGACTTCGGAAAGTGGAAGTCGGTTTATTTTTTTTGTCAAAAAGTTTTTATGTTGAAAAAGACAACATAAGCAGTACCTAATATTGCTAGTAGCCTAAAACAATCTCTAATGTTCGTTCACTGGGCTCCTAAGATAAACCTTCAATAGCTAGGTATTGTTCGACCACGTTATCTATTACAGACACTACACTTTTCTTGAAGCAAATTCAAAAAGAAAAATAACTACTACATTTTTGTGTAAATCCTCATATTATAATATATACTCTCTGTATTTATATATACTCTCTGGTTGGTTTGTTATAGGTATATAATGAGAGCTACTCAACCCACTACTCAGTAACGATGTACCTGTAAGGTCAGAAATTGTTTAATTATATAGAACCTGGGAGGCCTCACATAATCAGCCTTACAGGAACACTATTCCTTACTGGCTTCAGCAGGTCTTGGGCCAGAACGTATTATAGTAGTTATGTCTGATTCTCACTAAGTTTTCATTGACGTGTGTCCCTCGTCAGTATTAACTTACTACGTTAATATGTAAACACGAGTTCTCACATAAGTACAAGCGATTCCCCTAGAGAGTGATGTCTGGGAGCATCGTACTGAAATTATTAGTTTAACCCCCCTGGCGTAACCGTTATTTATCTACACCGGATTTAATTATGGACTCCCGAGTGTCCCCTTATTAAGGAATTCATGAATCTTACAATATATATATATGAGTATGCATAGATGTTTTGGCCATCTTAAAGTGATGAATGACAAGGCAGAAGGTAGAAGTGAGTGGAAGCGTCGCCGAGTTGCCAGCTTGTCGGTCTTTTCTCGGTTACATTTCGGGGAATGTGCGATGGAATTGCATGATCTAATTCCGCCCAGCCCGTTTCATCATCGGACTACAAGACGTACGGCGATGCGCTATCGGTACATGGTGGGCATCCCACCCATACGCACTAAACGTTTTGGAAATACTTAAATAATGCGTACAGCTAACCACCATCGCTCACCATCAGGTGAGATAGTGGTCAAGCGCAAGCCTATTTACGGTAAAAAAAAAACACCGGTAGGGGACGCTTTAGATAGAAGGACACGGATCTTATCGGTGATGTTCTTCAGAAAGGCCATGTGTTTAATACAGGCCTTCGTATCACAAAGCCATGTGCCAAACGCTGGGGCCCAACCAGGACTCTTGGATCCAACCAGGTCCATACCCGCGAAACCACGGTACGTGGCAACGGTCGCTAGGGGTTTGTTCTTTAGAGAAATTGGTTCCTGTCTGACATAAACTCTGCACTCACCCTTGGTCCTCGTGGTGGTCTTCTGGTCAATCCCGTGTGTGTGCTCGGGGTGTTAGAGGAAAAATATATATCATAAAGGGAATGAGGAACACCCGACGTGATCTGAGCCGAAGTTCTCGGCAGCCAACAGACACCTAGACACGTTTCCGACACAATTCCCTCGCTGCGCGCGAAACATACACAAATACAAATGTCCGGGCGAAGCACAATACCAAAGATTACAATTTCGGATATCAATTGGATGGTTACAAAACGACTTCTAAATACCAGATCAAGACCGTATCACGTCTAGCCCATAGATTTAGATTTTTTTTGCTACGCAAAGTCTAGCCATAAACTCCACCAAAGCTGTCAATCTCAATGACAGCGAGCCACTGACCTCTAATATACAAGTATGATAGAGGTCAGTGCAGCGAGCTGACTCTGTGTTGCAACAAAATAACATCAAAGGAACGAAACTTTTTCGTTCCGAACAGCTAGGTATAACATAACTGGCGTTTCAGTATGACTAGTTTATGAATGTGAGTGAAGCAAAAGGAGTTTGTAAGGATTGTAGCAGGTGGCGTTCTGTAGTTTCTGTCTACCCTACTGGGAAAAGGTCGTGAATTTATTTATGTTATATACGTCCTCGTTTGATTTACAGTTCTTATTGCTGTTTTATTGTTTATGCTTTCATTTAAATGAAGGAACCAGTAAAGCCATTGCCAGTGATTACCATTTTCAATACCTACACAGAGCACTGAAAACTCAATGGTTATGAAATATTCATGATATTGCGCCCACAGATACTGTCCTCTTTTGAATACGACATTATTACAGCAAGTACTTGATAAAGCCAATGTTTATTGATGGGCCATTCTACTTTTTAGCAAACAAAAACCTGTCTATGTGTAAAAGTAACAATTTTCCTTTGCAATTTTATTACATTTTAGGGTTTTTTTCAATTTAAAACCTAAGATATTTAATGTTTTTTCAACACACTTGCTCATAAAGTGGCTCTAATTTCACCGCAATTAGGCATATAATGATACATGTAATCAAACTGTGACTTTTTCATTGCTATTATTCACAAGTGAGTTATAGTTTTTTTTTAAATGGTTTCCTGCCTTCATTTTAAATACTTTTAAATTAAACTAATTTTAAAAGTGTCACAAATCAATCCAATGAAAATTAATAAAATAAGTCATTAATTCTAATCCAGTTAAAATTGAAGTATTTTCAATGTAATAAAATGTAACACTGTTAATCAATTAAAAGTGTCCCATTCGACATTAATCCCTTTCTATTCCTGTCATGGAAGGTAGTACTTACTATATCCATAACATGATATGGGTAGTAATTACTATTTCCATGATATCCATTAAATACATAAAATGTGGCATAGCTTCTAGTCAAACAATTCAGCAAAATGCTAGTACCTAACATATTGCTTGCTCATTTCATGCAACGTACGTGTTTAACAAATAAAACTTGCCCTAAAATATAACTTTTGTTTCTCTGAAATAAAGAAAACTTGAAATGTCCGATTTTGTACGTGGCTAAAACGCTATCCGCGAAGAGCTAAAAAAAAAACTAACCTCATTGTTTTAGTCTATGGCCGATCGCCATTGTTAGATACGCACACATAGGAAAACGTAATAATTTACCCATTTGCCATTGCGAATTTTTTTTCACAACTCTTTTTCACGGTTGAAACTGATTTTTCAGTATTATTTTCTTCACAAGTGTGTTGAAAAACGTCGTATGATACACGTGTGTATTGATGATTACCGTCCTCGGCTCTCTTAAGACCCTCACCTACGGCTCGGGTCTCAATGGCGCCTCAGCGGATTACCGGTGCACCAACATTGCACACTTGTACCATAATGTACTAATATGTCATGGCCAATGTGACTTTATTATCCGACTTTCCAAAGAGTTGAGAGGTTCTATGTTCGACTTTGTTTGTATTTTTATTTGTATGTTCACAACAACGTCAATTGCGGACTGATTTAAAAAAATCTTTGTTTTTCCTAATCTTTGTTATTCTTGCCTAATAGGTAGATGCAACTAAAAACCGCAGCGTAGCGCAGTGCTATTTTCTTTTTAATATCGTTGCACATGCTGAGATAGGAGCCTTTTTGGTCTCGCACGGGGTTAGTGAGTTTCATGCTATTCGAGTAATCTATTCTGGCAGTATAGTTACCTTACTAAGTTACTTTCTAGTTGTACTTATCTAATAGGCAAGTTGTTTGCCTATTAGATAAGTACAACTAGAAAGTGAAAATAAAAATACTTAGACAGCTTTTTATGGCTTGAGGTATTTATATCAATTGTCAGTCTAGATGGGTTACTGAGGAATCCTGTCACTGACACCACGGCAAATACATTTTCATTTTTTTTCATTTGCCTTCCCAAGTCCAAAAATACCTGTTAGTAATTGGTGTAGATTTTATGAGAGCAGTAAACTGTACCATCAGTAAATAAGCATTTTATGAATGTTTTAAGAATTGGTTAATTTTCCGCGCGAGCTCTACGCATAATTAATCACATGGCGGCGTCCCCCTCCCCCTCCTTTTCTTAATCGCTTCTGAGATTCATTCTCGACTCAAGATGCTTTATTGTGCCAAGATATCATTGTTAATATACACTAACATTAATTTTAATGGGACAGTATCACAACTCGTGGTAAATAATACCAGCCGCATGCATCTTCAGGGATAAGCAGCGCTGTCCAAGGTCGGTCCGTAAAGGGGCGACCATTCCTAACATACCGAGACTGTACCAACAGTTTAACGTCGCCATACCTCGACAAGCTCGTCAAACCGTTGGTTCTGGCTGTAATTAGTATTTCTCACTTACTGTAATGTGAAAGCTAGATAGGCAATCGTTCCATGTAAAAAACTGGTATTCAGCTGAATCCGGTAAGACGAATCCGACAACGACGGCGACGTAGTTCAGAAAAGACTTGGCACTGCCAAGTAGGCTAATCTATTTAGAGACTATTAGGAAAGATAAATAGATAAATAGAATTTGTTCTAAATCCAAGATAGAAGCTACTCATATGTCGTCAATTAGAGATACAACATGTGGTGTACCCCAAGGAACTGTCCTTGGGCCCTTGTTGTTTCTCATATATGTTAACGATTTGCCAAAATGCACTGAGCATCAAACTATTTTGTTTGCAGATGACAGTACACTTATTGTTCCATGTAAAAATATAGAAACTTATGAAGATGACATAAACAAGTCCATCCTTTGCATCATAAATTGGTTACATAAAAATAAATTAAAAATAAACTTAGATAAGACAAAGCTTATGACATTTTATCAAAGAACAACAAAACTCAACTTAAACATAGCTTACGATGATCAAATAGTAGCTGAAACAAGCAGTGCTAGATTTCTGGGACTTAACTTGGATAGTCATTTAGACTGGAAATGTCATGTAGAAACTGTTTGTAAGAAACTAAACCAGTACTCATATGCGCTTTACAATCTAGCAAAAATTGTGAATGAGTCCGTAGTTCTAATTTCCTACAAGGCATATGTCACATCCACATTACGTTTTGGAATAATATATTGGGGCAATTCCACGGACAAAGAACTTGCGTTTAAAGCCCAAAAAAGATGTGTGCGTTCTGTGTTTAAACTGAAACCGACTGATAGCTGCATTCCATATTTCAGAAATTTTAAACTCTTAACATTGCCCTGTATGTACATTTTTGAGACAGCAGTATTTGTCAAATCCAACTTCCATCTGTTTGAAACCTTGAGATCTAAACGTCGCAACGGAGAGATATGCACTAAGCCACATAGCACTGCTCTTTATGCAAAAAGTTTTTTAGGAATGGCACCTAGAATCTATAATAAGATCCCTAGACGAATTAAAGAAATAAACAACATAGACGATTTTAAAAAGGCTTTTCTAAAAATATTACATGTAAAAACATATTATACGGTGAACGAATACCTAACTGACACATTATAATTACATATTATTATTTTTTGTTTGACATTTTAATTGACTGTAGATACTAGAATTTAGTATTATTATATTTTATTGGAATGTATTTTTTTTTAATTTCGACTACTTAATTTATAATTATTTAATAATGTGTGATAATTTATTATAATCAGCATGTTTGTACCAAATTAATATTTGTACGCCGATGACGGCTAGACATAGCGTTCTTTAATAATCACAACATCTGTACCTAATCTACCTATGTTCAACAAATAAAGATATTTGTATTTTGTATTTTGAAAGAAGCATTGGGTGGCAACCATTTCTCTAGCTTTCTTTATACTAAACTATAGCTTGGCTAACTCGTACGTGACACTCCAATGGTCCGCGGAAGCGGGGGTGGTAACACGTGCGCGCTGTATGGGGGTCACCTGACGGGAGCGTTGTTGCGTCACGTCATTAGGAAGTAACGTCCCCCCCACCCGTGGGGACCGTGCGAGTGTCACGTACGAGTTCGCCAAGCTATAGTTTAGTAAAAAGAAAGCTATAGAAATGGTTGCAACCCAATGCTTCTTTCTTAAGACGACGACTAACGCCAACGACCTTGAGAGAACAAAACGCGCACTCGTTTTACACCCGCGCGACCCAAAATTTTGTTTTCTCTTTCCTTATTATTCTATGACATTAAAAAAAAGCTTCAGATCAAAATGTAGATAATTATATGTTCTTTGAGATGGTGTCGATTTCATTCAAATACGCCCAGCGGTTTTGGTGTGACTGTCGTGTTTTTGTCCGTTTTAGACATAAATTTACAAATTAATTACACCATGGTATACGAATAAAACTCAAAATTTTCTCAGATTAAATTGTTAAGTAAATGGTCTTATGTAACATATATTTTTTCCAAAAAATTACGACTGGCCGTTTAGACGTGATTCTCATTTTAAAATCAGCTTCTCAAGGGAATCGGCGCCTTAATAATCTCTAAATAGATTTACGTGGGCGTTTCAGAAGTAGTTGCCTAGTTCGTAATTTACTTATTCTGTATTATATCTGGCACAAAATAAGTCTAATAAATTAACCTCTTAAAAAGCCCACCAAATTGGTAAAGAAGTATTCCACGCCTGTAGCACACAGCCCGGTGGCGATGGATTCTGCGAAATGTTAGAACAGCGGTTACTACGATACCTTTAATTATACAATAACAAAGAAGCCATCTTGTACACTGGCTGCTAAACTTACGAGCAACAGCTTTTTATTATTAAGCAGTTTTATTTATGTTTACTTGTCCTAATAATGTTGGTACTTGTAGTAATGAAACAAATACATATATGGTAGCAAATAGAAGGCATGTTCTAATAAAACATAAATGAGTAGCGAAGAAATAATTAGTTAATTTATAGTCAAATTATATTCCAAATTAATTAAATTCTCGCAATGATTTAGCAGTAGGTAATTAATAGCTGAATGCTCGCTCCATATAACATGTAACTCCATGTTCTACCTATTGTAAATACCTTTCTATCATTAAAGCTTTCACTTTCACTCATTCTAACATCAACCTTATTCCTCAGACCTAAAGTTTATTTTGAATTGGTCGAGATTTGTGTTGCTAGCCTTGAATTGCCCGGCCGTTATGTGATGCCTCAATATTTATAATAGGTATTGTGTTTGTCGGAACTTCGGAAAGTACGATTTCTAAAGAATGCTTTCGTAGCAATCAAAGTTGATATCAGCTGAGAATGGTACTAAAGCGCGGTGCTACGCGCTACGACGGGCTACGACGACTACGGCGTAGCGCGTAGCACGGGCGGTAGGTACCATAAAGTCGTAGAAAACTTATTTTTTTTTAGAGTAGTCTTTATACTCGAGGCATCTTACTTATCACACTTATATTATAAAGGCGAAAGTTTGTGAGTGTTTGTGTATGTATGTTTGTTACTTTACTACTGTATGTTTGCAACTTTGCTCCAGAACGGCTGAACGGATCTGGAGAAAATTTGGCACAGAGATAGATTATAGTCAGCAACAACACATAGGATACTTTTTGTCCCGGGAATATGTTCCCTAGGGATTATTGTCGACATTCACGCGGGCGAAGCCGCTGGCAGAAGCTAGTCTATCCTACCAATATTATAAAGAGGAAAGATTTTTTGGTTGTTTGTGTGTTAGTTTTTTTGTACCGAATAGGCTCCGAAACCGATTTTAAATATTGTTTCACCTATGGAAAGCTACATTATGCCCAAGTAACATAGGCTATAAATTATTAAAAAAAAATAGATATCCTTATTAAAATTGCAATAATGTAACCCAAAGTAGCAAAATTTTGCCTATAAAATTCATTATTTGGCGTGCGCTGAGAAAACTATTGATGAGACATAATAATGATGTATTACATGATTAAAGTACTCATTATTAACTACAAAAAAGTCTCTATCATAGTCAAGTCGCAATAGCAGCTTTTGTGTTCTAAAATTTAATTAGATTGCTGCCGCTGCTGGGTAGAAACAAAAGTTGGTTACATTCGAATTTTAGTATTAATTGTTTGTGCACGTGTGTTTGTCCTATATGCATTTTGTGGTGTACGATAAAGTATATTATAAATAATGTACTATTCATAAGCAGGTGGTCATTAATTAAAATGCTCTATTTGTAAAAAAAGCTTACACGTCGTTATATATAATTAGAATACTAGCATAACGTCGTTTAAGCCTTAAAGTTTATCTATATTAAACTGTGGCGAGGCTTCATACAATAAATCAAGGTGAGTAATTAAGTCAAGCGAATTCCGTCCGCATGTAAACGGGAAAATTGAAAATGGATGGGCATAATCCAGATTAAAATGTTAATATATTTGAATAAATATTTTAGGCAACATAATATTTGAATGGAAATATCTCCGTAGTCCTATAATAATAAAATTCCGTAAGCAAAAATCCACGGGATTATTTACAAACCCCCTAATATTTATAGTGGTTTATTTGTAGTCAAACCGCAGAAGAAATATTGAACATCAAATACATTCCTGAAAGGACTGAAACAATATTTGATCTCCCCTCGAATTGAGGCTGAGTGGAGGACTTTATTGAATCAGATACAATAGAGTTTGTGCGATGACGCGGCATCCGGCACCGTCCGGTAGTAACGCGCGGTTCCGGCACGTGCCGCATATATACAGTTCTGTGGAAACAAATAAAATATTGTTTTATTTGATAGATTGTGGGATGTTTGTGCTCGAGAAAGGTACACACCTTTCTTTAAGATTAAATCAGTGGGTCGTTCCCGTAGCCACATCAACCTTTTGTAGATTGCAGTAGCAATTAAAGAGATTATTCATAACCAGTGATATATTTTTTGTAATTATATCAGCACTTCTAGAGTTACCTCCACAAAAAAAAAAAACTTTTTTTTTTTAAAGTAGTACAAAATTTATAATACAACTTATTTCTAGATAAACAAACACAAAAGGTGAACATGGGATCTGCAAGAATAAATGTTCCATAATCCAAGGACACTTCGATCACCAATTTGAATCAACCTGCCTACCTTTCTTACAAGTTTATTTCGGTCGGCTCAGCTCAATCCACCAGCAAACATTTCACACGCAGCATTTGATGCCGAATCCCTTGCTCAGCGCTCTATAAATATCATTCAGGTACGTTTCCGCGAGTCAAAGGCGAGCGGCGATCATATCAGATGATATCGGGCAAGGATCGGGCAATTCGGGCATTACGCACTGAATCCGAGGCTCGCGATAACCTCTTGACGCTCCGGGAAAAGATTCCACAACCCCACAACAATGAACGACTTTATACCTTGATATCTTTGTGAAAAGTACAGTTTATCCGTTCTTTATTCTTTCAAAAGTGCGGGTTGTGTTCAAGATCCTGATCTAGTGGATAGATGGATCAATTACAATACAATCCTGAGGTCGTTGACGTTCGGCTCCGTTCGCTAAAAGTTTCACGTAATAAATGTGGTGAGCTCTAAGATTAGATCAACCGATTGAGATCGGGTGGAGACAATATACTAACACACTTTTTTGGTTAGAAATTTAAACCAATATTGTAAAGTGTTTTGATTGTTTGTTTGTATCTCGGTTCATGTTATAGGGCACGGGGGCGAAGCCACGGGAAAAAGCTAGTTGTTATATAATCTTTAATCGGTAGTTGTTGTTTAAAATTTTCTCGAAGTAAATGTGGTGGGGTCTACAAATATATCAATCGATTAAGATAGAATTGAGATAAAGTACTTGTCTGTCTATTCACTTGGTCCATGACATACACACAAGTTTTTTCAATATTCCTTGTGTCCTTTTTATTTGTAACATCGGCATTCTTTCCTCATTTTTTGTGTTTATTCATATTTACATTCGAATTCATTTTACTGTCTTAATACAAAGAGTTGATAAAAAATTCGATGTTTATAATATAGAATCCAGTATTGTAAAGAAGATTAATAAAGTTTGTCTACGGACCAGTACTATCAGTAATTCTTTCATATTAAATGAGAGATAGTACTGGTCCGTAGAAAGCTAGACTATAGCTGATTGCCATAGGCTTTCTTTAAGGGTACACTAGTCGAAAATTCTTCCATACAAACGTAGTCTAGGGATTACTCCACTGTTTGGTCAAACAGTGGAGTAATCCCTAGACTACGTTTGTACGTTCAAAATAAAAAAAATATATCAATATGTCTCATCATTATCTAGCTCGTATGGAGCCAAAAAATTAAAAAATATATATATTTGCAAGTTATGAGCGTCGAAAGTTCCACATTTCGACACTAATTTTAACGCATTTTTGAGCGCCAATAAATACCATAAGAAGACGGAAAATTGAAAAACGGCCACCATACAGGGATAGATTATTAGTTCAACAATGCAAATCATTTTATTTTGAATAGATATGTTTAGTCGTTTTTTCATGATATCCAGACTCCCAAAGGTCTGTTTATAAAATTTTGCGCGCTGTTTTTCGTCCTAAATCATTATCCATTTCGCTACAAATTTGCAAAAATGTCTATTCGTACGCGAACTAGCTGCCATCTGATCATCACAGCATCTATCTCTTCCGCACGTGTTGTCGGTTGATATAAAATGCATTCAACCCCGCGCACAAAATAGTTCATGCCGTCGACTAGTGTACCCTTAAACCATGGTTCCCGTGTATGGCTGCGGAGGCGAAACCGCGGGCACGAGCTGTTTGTAATATAACTCTGCCGCGGTAGGTGGTCGATGTTCGACTCACGATAACTTTCACGTAATAAATGTGGTGTCGTCTAAGAATAGAGTAATCGATTGTGACACGTGACTATGAGATTGGATGTGATAAGGTTTTATGTTTATACGAGTACACATTGGTTTTTCCTTTACTTTTGATATCGGCAATGGAATTTTTATTGGAAGTTAAGTTATTTTATTTCTATCTAGTCTGGTGAGTACACTCAAATAAGTAATTTCTAAATAACCTAAATTACTGCATTATACAAGGTTAGTAAATTAATCAGTATATTATATTCGCATTCAGCACGATCGACACCCTACTAACGTTAAATGGACGTATATTGTTGGAATTGAATGTATGTATCTATTATTAGACTACCAACTTCCAAGTATTTCATCAATACATTTATTATTACTAGGTAGGTTATTTAGAGTTTGTTATTTGTTATAATATTTGTTATAAAATTTATTAGTCTATTGTTTTAGAACTTATTTATGTATTTTAATTATTGTATGTAATGATCGTAGTGTATTTTGTACACGTACAAATGTTGCGTCCTTTTTAACCCAAAGGTTGACTGGTAGAGAATGCCTTGCTGCGTGAAGAAGTTTAAATAAATAAATAAATACCTACTATGTATTGCGGCAACCTTTCAGAGGACGATACTCTACGACACACAATCACTGCTCCTCCGTCAAGTCCAGTCCTCACAATGAGCAACAAATTGCATGATACGTTTGACGGTATCTTCACAGTGTAAGCGTGAGCAATAGTGTAACTCGACCTTGTCTTCGAAAAGTCTAGTGTTAGAGTAGCAACACACCTGCCGACCATAGTGCAACAGAAACTCCGTATTTTCTAGGAAAATTATCGACAAACGCACAGAAAAACTGCCCCGTCATAGGTAATCATCATCAATCAATACATATAATAAATCTGTAGAGAAATAATTTTTGTACATCGAAAAAAAAACAAAAAAAAAATAGCCAGGGTGTTAAAGGATAACCAACAGAACCCATTTCCAGCATTTTTGGAATTTTTGTCTGTTTGTCTGTTTATTTGTGCACGCTTCACGTGAAATGTACGAAACCAATGTAGATAACTTTTATACATTAAAATTGTGCGTAACTTGAAGAATTACTTAGTTTTTGTTTCATCGCAATCGGTTCACTCTATCAAAAGTTAGATGAATTTAAAGTGTTCAAGAAGTAAAATGATCACAACACACGCAATCCAGTTACTCGGACAGTTGAACTCGCTGTTCGATAGATGGCGTTGTGCATTTAAAGTCATTTTCTGAATCGCGGTGTTAAGATTTTACGCGAAAGAATGACACTAGAATAAAAGTTAGTATGTAGGTACTTAGGGTAGGCAGAAAGATAAGTAGGGTAGGGTGGGCAGATGACGGGAGCGAAGCCGCGGGCACAGCTAGTTTAACAATAAATTTGCATAATTCCAGGAGATGCCTACCCAACTTGCTCAGTAACTGGCTTGCGAAGGTTTGATTATCAGTCGCAAAGTACTGGTTTTCAGGTAAATCCAGTTCGATGAAGAGGTACCTTAATACTGATTGAGTACTGTGATTGTGTTGGACATTTTTCTTGAATATCAGAAAGAGGTAAAAAGTGTGCTTTAAGGGCCTTTACCAAGCTCCAAAAAGACATTGGAAATTTAAATCGCATGTATAATTAATGAGGTTTGTCGTTTGTTTGTCCCTACTGTTGTCTGTGTGCCGGTGTCGTGTTCCGCCCCGGGAGCCCGGGAGTCGCGGGACAAGTCCGGACATGTTCAGCAGCAACTTGTTGCTCCCGGCCTACACCGGGGCGCGGGGGCGGGGTGTTGTTACGAGTTCCCGTACGTATTAGCGTAATGTATTCAGCGGGAACATGTCACGAGGTTTGATTTACTTGCTTACAAATATTATGAGTTATTTAGTTAGCTTAACTTCTATCTTAAATCTAAACATATAAAAGAAGAAAGTGACTGACTGACGGACTGACTGACTGGCTGACTCACTGACCATCAACGCACAGCCCAAACGGCTGAAGCTTTAATCATGAAACTTGGCACTTAGGTTCCTTTGGTAGTGTAGGTGAGCACTAAGAAAGGATTTTTAGAAATTTCACCCCTAAGGGCGTGAAATAGGTGATGAAAGTTTGTATGAAAATCCGTCAGTTTTAAAGTCAGGATCTTCATATTGTGGGTTTACGCTGAAGATTAAAAAATAATATACACGTGTCTCAGCGATTTTGAAGATTCCATCCCCATGAGGGTGAAAAGTGGGTGGAGGGTGAAAGGTGAGAGCAGTGGTGGCCCTGTGGTATCGGCCGCGACTTACAAGTTGTAGGTCATGGGTTCGAGCCCAGGCAGGCGCTTTACTTTGTGTAAATTATTTCATCACCACTGCTCTCAAAACGGTGAAGGAAAACATCGTGAGGAAACCGGCATGTCCTAGAACCAAAAATTTGAAGATATGTGACATCCACCAACCCGCACTGGGCCCGCGTGGTGGATAACGGCCCATTCCCTCTCACTGAGAGGAGGCCTGTATCCCAGCAGTGGGAACATTAATAGGCTGATGATGTGAGGGTGAAAAGGGGGATGAGTCATAGGAATAATGAAATCCTCTAGAGACTTGAAATTTTGCACATAGATACTTTATACTGTGCAGGCATCCACTAAGAAAGGATTTTTGAAAATTCCACCGCTAAGGGCTTGAAACAGGGGTTGTAAGTTTGTATGGAAATCCGTCAGTTTTGAAGTCAGGATCTTCATATTTTGGGTTTAGGCTGAAGATTAAAAAATAATTTACACTTATCTCAGCGATTTTGAAGATTCCAACCCCATGAGGGTGAAAAGGGGGAATAATGAAATCGTCTAGAGACTTGAATTTTTGCACACAGATACTTTATACTGTGCAGGCCTCCACTAAGAAAGGCTTTTTGGAAATTCCACCGCTAGGGACGTGAAACAGGGGTTGAAAAATAATATACACGTTTCTCAGCGATTTTGAAGATTCCACCCCCATGAGGGTGAAAAGAGGGATGAAGTCATGGGAATAATGAAATCGTCTAGAGACTTAAAATTTTGCACATAGATACTTTATATTTTGCAGGCATCCACTAAGATAGTTTTTTGAAATTCCACCCCTAAGGGGGTGAAATAGGGGATGAAAGTTTGTATGAAAGTCGGTCAGTTTTGAAGTTAGGATCTTCGAATTTTGGGGTTGGGCTGAAGATTAAAATCTAACGCAAATTTAGGTTTTATGGGAATCCCGTCTGGGGGGGCGGATCATGGGGGATGAAATGTTGTGTACAAAAGTCCTTCTTTTACAAAGGAAAAATTATTAAAAGTACTTTCAAGTCTTTAAAGTCTGTCGGTAACAATAAAATGGCTCAACGCATAAATATAGGAATTAAATCGGGACGGGATGGGGACCTATTATCTAAGCTAACTTATCAATGTTAAACATTTACGTGTAACAATTGTATTAAAAGATTTTTTTGTTTATTTCGTTTAAGCTGTTGCATTAGGGGTCAGCAGTGTAGCAAAATAAAAATAGGTATTCTGAATAGAATGTAGTACCTAATCATTACTTCTGTAGATAGGTGATTAATTTCTAACTACATTAATAAATAAATCAGTGATAGGAAATAAGTAAGTGTACCTAGGCACCTAACGTGAGCTCTGGCTACCATGCTATCAGTTAGATGCATTGCATTGCGGATGCATACCTCTTAGATGCGATGATAATTGTGACCGCTTCAGTTAATCGGCAACGATTACGCCACAAGGACGTATTATAACGGAGTACGCAGTGCACCTATTAAATATTGGCGTTATTAGAAACATGCAATATAATAGCCTGGGCAGTGCCGGACTCACGGAAGGTGCATACCGACTAAAAAACCACTCCTGCCACTAATTTGTATAGCTGATTTCTCATTCAGCTCTTGTGACTGTAATTATTATTTTTTACTACGGTTTAGGGTCCGTTTGCAGGAAGGGCTCGCCTTGACTAGCCAAACACAAAGAGACTCTTCAAACCGAGTCCCCGTGCAAATTGACCTGTAAATCTGGGATTTATAAGGGTTAGTAGACATATGTTAGTAATAGATTATATATATATTATTATTATACTTTGTTTTTTTTTATATATATGTAGGAGGAAGGTATATGAATAGTAATCTAGAACGGAGAAGTATGACGCATGTGAACTTATTAATTCGGTTTTGTTTAATTGGCAACATTTAGCCTACGATTCAATCTCAGTTCGATTTTATTCGATTGACAACACTTTATTTGGCTTATGTCAAAATACTCGATTCTGTGAACTTTGCCCGAGGTGTTCTTAAACCAATGAAAGCAGGGTAGCCAATGATAATGGCGACCTGAGCGAAGTCTGCCGCCATGTTTGGTCGGAAAGAGTTAGAAAAAGGAACGCGCGGGAGCGCGTTTGCAAAAAGTTGAAAACAGAGTTGTGAGGGAAATAATTGAGAAGTAGCCTAAAGTGTGGCGTTATAAACTTGAAAGTGTGTTTTGTTGAGAGAAAGCGAAACGAATAGGTGGCCGAATTCGCTGCTTTGATAAGATTGGAACAAGGACTATCTCCAAATCGGCATAAGTTACCTGCTTTGTAGCATGCATATACCCACGAAAGCCTACAAGATCGAGTGTTTATCCAAGATAGCCCTCCTATTTGCGACATCAGAAGTCCGGGATCAGTGCAAGTACAAAGCGATAATGGAGAATGGACCAAATGAGACGAGTAATGGCTGGCGCGCTCTCTTTGGTGCGCAAGAAAATGGCACGGAAGTAGCTGGAGCTACCTACTTATAGAGACGTTTCGCAACTCGTCGGCTACTGGCGACAGGAATTCATGTTGCCCGAATTCAACCGTATAGTGGGGCCTATACTATACAATGTGCGAATTCGGGCTGCAGATAATTTTGATGATGACATCGATGCCCAATCCTGACTAGATACTGAGGAAACGCAACTGTGGTGGTGATGTTCAGGGAAGTATAAACTTATGTATTCTGATAATAATAAGTACCTACCTAATGTCTTGTGAAGTTTAGCCGCAATATTGTTAGTTTTTCTTGGTGTAAAGTGGCTAAAATTTAAAAAAAAATTATATTTTCGTTATGATGCTAAATGAAACTCAGTCAGTTTCATACCGTCAGCGGAGTTTACAAGAGATTAAGACGACTTGTGCAAATACAATGCAAGATAGCAAACATCCTAAGCTACAGCTTGATTTAGCAAAACATCATTATGATTATGCTTGTGGAACACTTATTCATAGACATGAATTTTTCAGCCGTTCGCACAACATGCAACAGATAACAGGGACGTCTTAGCCCTTAAACATGGCTGTGGATACCACAAGACCTGTTTGACCAGCTGCGTGTGGTGAAACAAGTGCGGAGCTCGGGTTCCAATTCAAGAGGCAACACACAAACTGCAACCTACAGCGCTATGAATAAGGAAATTTTGCGGTGTTATACATGCCGCTGCGGTGATCAATCAATTTGATATTTTCTGAAAGCAGCTAGGAGTCTGGACAAGTGCATGGTCAATGACAAAATTTTGCTTTGGTGCCTGGTGTACTAAGCGCTGCTGCCTGACCTTCCCGTGAGTACAGGCTTAAAGGTATGTGACTTTGATCTGCATTCAACTATCTGTGCATCGGCATACATTTGTGGCAGCCGAAGTATGTATTGGGTTTGGAAGTACCTATCTTATATTATGGAGGGGCCGAGAAATAACTCGGGACACTTCGACCCATTGGGATCTATTGTGGTTTCGAAGTACCTTTTATAATTAATTGTTGTTTTCATTGCAATTTATAATTATTGCATTATTTTATTTCATGGAAATGTGTAAGGTAAGTTACATGAAAAGAGTAGAAAATTCAAACAGCACCATCTATGTAATGGTATTGATACTGTGTTTCTTTCAATAATCATCGAAATTAGCTTCGGGACCCCATTTTGCCATAATATGCTGCTTGGAGGAACTTATTGAATAGGTGCATGAATTTTTTTATGATCAATTTAAAAACGAACATATTATTTTTACATAAACATAATGAGAAGTTGGTGCATGTCACGCCATCTATTTAAATCTATGTTGTGTTCGAGCTTTGAAATATTTTGCTACAAGTATTTTAATCGTTATGTTCACCAACAAAACAAACAACGAAACGATTTTCGCAATATTATTTTCTTTTAGCATTGAAACGTGAGTACAAAACGCAAAGAAAACAAATTTCATTATGTTATGTTGCATGATGTTAGAACAATATACGGTTTTGTGACCACTAGTGCTGTCACAAGCGTACATTATTATTATTTAAGCCTTTTATTCAGATAATTCAAAGTACTTAATTAATACAATATTATTTACATGACACCGACACATATACTATCTGTTTGCCCATTTTCGGCAAAGGCCTCCTCCAACCTCCTCCATTCCTCTCTATCTCTCGCCGTCCTTGTCCATGTTTTCCCTGCGATATCCTTTAGTTCGTCCTCCCACCTTTTGAACGGTCTGCCCCTCTTTCGTTTATTGTATTTTGGGAACCAATTCATCAATGTTCTACTCCATTTCTCCCTTCCCCTTACTGTGTGTCCTGTCCATCTCCATTTTAATTTCTTTACTTTAAGTGCAACATTTCCTATTTTTGTACGTCTTCTCAGTGTTTCGTTTTTGATTTTATCCAGTCTCCTTTTCCCTAGCATACTTCTTTCCATGGCAGCTTGACAGACTTCTAACTTTTTGGGCTTTTGTTAGAGCCCAAGTCTGGCACCCGTATGTAAGAACTGGCATTATGCAAGTATTAAATAGTTTTCTTTTAATGTACATGTTTATTTCTTTGTTTTTCATTATTTCGCTGTCACAAGCGTACATACAGATTATTAAATAGGTTGTTAGTTTGCTGAAAATCGAGAAGTGAAGATATTAGCAATCCGTTTTTTTTTACATGTTTGAACACTAGCAATTTCAGCCATGCATTTTTTTTTTATCAATAGGTGTCACTTCAGATTTCCCGTAAATATTACTACCACTGAGTTTGTTGTTGATTTGATCACCAAGGTAATTTGTGAATATGCTTTTCTTTGAAATTAACTTACTTTCTAACTATTCGCGCTATTTTTTTAATGCAAGTGTGAATACAGTTACGGAACTCAAAAAGAAAAATCGTAATAATAGCCGATCTTTAAACATCTTTGGCGGATCAGGGTTGTTTTCACAACTAAATTAAAGTATCAGGTATAAGGGAAAGATATTTGTTTACGTTGAATTCACTTAAGTTTGTGTAATACATTAAATTATTCTTAAATAATATTTTGGTTCATATCATAACAGCAAAATCTAATCTCGATTTTGTAGGGTGAAATATCGATTCGCTGAATCGATTCAGTACTAAATATCGGTTGGAAAATTGTTTATTTTTTTTTTTGTCGTTTACATCGATTCGTCGATTAATCGATAACAGATCGCCATCCCTTGCCCATCTCTATCAGAGAGTGTCATTAAGTGTCAACATTGGAAAAAGTTTGAGAAAAAAAAAAAACAAATAACATAACTGTGATATGATTATGATTTTTAAACTTATAAGTTACTAGATAAGCACTAGATTATTAATAAATCGTTATAAGGTGTGAGTCAATGTGAGGATTAGACTTTTAACTTTTGCTTTGTTGCAAAGACACGCAATAACTTCTAGTTAAGAGTTATATTGTGATCAAGATTATTTTCAAACCGGTGTTTAAGTTTAGTGAAATAGTTTGATTTTCGACTCGATCTGCAATCTTACAACCCGAAAATATCACGAGGATTAACGTGACTATAGCCTAGAGAGTTGGCGTTTAGTTTTGTTGCTACCAACGGTTGAATAAAGGTAAAGTTAATGTCTGTAGTTGTTATATATCGCATTGTAGAGGACTAACCAACTGATAACATGTCAATCTAACGATACCTACAAATAATAATGATTTAAATTGACTATGGCGAATGAAAAGTGCAGCTAGACATTTAGATGGTGTCTAGCAGACGTATTTAGGTATTATGAGATGCCCGAGGGCCAATAACTGTTGAAGTTGTGGCTGAAGATGAGATAAATGTTCAATTGGCAACATTTTAATTTACATAGAACAGTTTCTTAGTTTCATGGGTCAGAGAGCTGACGGTGTCAAGAGTTGATTCGGCAATTAAGTTGAAAGTGCATTCTGTGTAGCGAATGTATTTACTAAGTTATTGTGGATTGTGGACACTTGGGTTTTATTTTATTTACTTGGTACAGGAGTCATTTTTTTGGAGGAAACTTGGAATGGTTTTCTTGTTCTGCGTTGTTCAACGATGCTTGGCCTTGGTAATCTTGAACATTGTTCAAAAGTTTTAATAATTGTAACATCTCTTTAAAATAAAGGTGTGAATTTGTGAATTGTGTGATTGTGTGGTGTCATGTAGGAAGTCTAGTACCTACCTAACTTGAATAATAAATGTGGAATTTAAAGTGTCAGTAATGGTTGTGGTGTTCTAACTTTTTGAATGTTCTGTGCTGGTCATTGTGAACATACCTAACGGAATTTTGTGTTATTTGCTACCTGACCAAGCTGGATAAGATAATGTTAACACAGATGTAAAGTCGGTGACATGCGGTGCATGATTTCATTTTCTTTTTATTTTGCAAAATTGGTAATGTTTGATGTTGCTAGTTATTATACCTATCGCACTGAGGGTTTGGTATGAAATCATGAACATAAAATGGAGTTCTTGAAAATGCTTTTGGCTGGGTAAGAAATCCTGAATGTGAGGTTGCTGTTGTATTTTGTACTGAGAATAAATTTTGTTATGGTTTAAAGGTGCTGTTTATGGTTATTGGAGTTCTGAATGGTGGCAACTATGTGTTGAATTAAAGGCTTTGTTTGGTTTATGATGAGTTAGAGAAAAGCTGAAAGAAAAAGTACCCATTGACGTAACTGAATGTACTATGTTGAAGACTGATTCAAATCAATCTAGCAATGGTGAGGTCGGTGTGTACGGTCAAAGGACTGACTGTACGGTGAGGTGTGTACGGTCAAAGGACTGACTGTACGGTGATGAGTAGTCACTGCGGTGACTGCTGTAACCAAGGAGGGTTACGAGGTGTGAGTGGTCAAAGATGACTGCTGTAACCGAGGAGGGTTACGAGGTGAGTGGTCAAAGATGACTGCTGTAACCGAGATGGGTTACGTGGTGAGTGGTCAAAGATGACTGCTGTAACCGAGGTGGGTTACGAGGCCTGGTCAGGATGACTATGGTTGCAGGATGGTCACAGGGTTGACCATCGGGAGCCACAGCGATTGCTGTGGGACCAAGAAACATTGCTGGATATGTGTGGGGGGGAGCCTGGTCCCTCTGGGGCTTCGGTGACCTGTTGTATGTCTGGGGAAGCCTGGTCCCTCTGGGGCTTCGGTGACCTGTTGTTTAGTGTATGTGGTATGGGTATCTGGCAGTCTTGTTGCTTCGAGAGGACCGGTTGTCTGGGGGAGCCTAGTCCCTCTGGGGCTTCGGTGACCTGTTGTCTGGGGGGAGCCTAGTCCCTCTGGGGCTTCGGTGACCTGTTGTGTGTCTGAGGGAGCCTGGTCCCTCTGGGGCCTCGGTGAAATGTTGTTTGGTGTATGTGGCATGGTATGTTGTGTTGGGCGTTTGGGTGGTTTCTGGCACACTTAGTGCTTCGAGACCGAATGGACGCCTGTTGGGCACCTGGTACCTCTGGTGCTTCGGTAACCGTTTAGAATGTGGTAATATGGTTGTCTAAACGGTGAGGTGGCTGTTTCGATAGTGCGAAGATGGTTGTGTACGGTGTACGGTGTGGAGACCTAGATTTACATGGAGAAAACAAATGAACAGTGTGAAAGCTATGAGAATTCCGTTTTCATGAGTAAAGAAGTACTTGATTTTTGTTATAGGCTGGTAATATAGGGTTTTGATTGAAGGTTTCACGTAGAAGGAAGATGTCACGACCACGTTATTTTTTTTATTTGGTCGGGAGCGGCAGAACTTAACCTATTACTTATTTTTTTATTGTTGTTCTGTCTCTCTGTCTGTTTTTTTTTATTAAAATTGAGTAACGATTTCTCTCGTCGCTCAAACGTGGGGCCGTTTGTCTGTCAGGTTGGCCGTGTAGGAGGAAGGTATATGAATAGTAATCTAGAACGGAGAAGTATGACGCATGTGAACTTATTAATTCGGTTTTGTTTAATTGGCAACATTTAGCCTACGATTCAATCTCAGTTCGATTTTATTCGATTGACAACACTTTATTTGGCTTATGTCAAAATACTCGATTTTGATTGGATGTTAAAAGCTGTGAACTTTGCCCGAGGTGTTCTTAAACCAATGAAAGCAGAGTAGCCAATGATAATGGCGACCTGAGCGAAGTCTGCCGCCATGTTTGGTCGGAAAGAGTTAGAAAAAGGAACGCGCGGGAGCGCGTTTGCAAAAAGTTGAAAACAGAGTTGTGAGGGAAATAATTGAGAAGTAGCCTAAAGTGTGGCGTTATAAACTTGAAATTGTGTTTTGTTGAGAGAAAGCGAAACGAATAGGTGGCCGAATTCGCTGCTTTGATAAGATTGGAACAAGGACTATCTCCAAATCGGCATAAGTTACCTGCTTTGTAGCATGCATATACCCACGAAAGCCTACAAGATCGAGTGTTTATCCAAGATAGCCCTCCTATTTGCGACATATATATATATATATTTTTTTTTATATGTCTCACGGTCTGTTTCTGTGTCAAGTATTTTTTTTTTTTTACACAATTTATTTTTATTTATTACAATGTGACCATACTAATTCTATGTTATATTAATTAATACCTAACCTAATTAACAAAACCAAACTACAATTAGTCCTTTAATTTAGGACGCACTAACAACTTTAAAATACTTATATTCTAATTACCACTAAAACAGGTATACTTGTGAAAGCAAGGTTTTTAAAACTACTATAATTTGAACTATGGAAGCGTAGAACCATTACACTTAGCGGCCCTTTCCACTACCATCTCGGCAAAAGCCAAGAAGTGAACCCGGCATTCATCGTCGCCAATCAGGAACGCGAACGATTCCAGGGGGCGCCCCATCCTCTGTTCGCAGTCATACCTCTCTCTTAAAAACCTATGGCAATGACTGAGTAGATGTTTAACAGTCTCTTGAGACGCATCGTCGCATACACAGGATGGGGTCCCGAACAGCTTAAACCTATACAGATATTCGCGGAAACCCCCATGCCCCGTGAACAGTTGGGCTCTTAGATTGTTCATTGTTCCCACCCTCTCAAGGATCTTGTACGCTCGCCTCACGTCGCTGAAGAAGTGTCCAATGCCCTTATCCTGATTTGATTCCTTCGTAAATCGCTCTTGCCAACCATCAAGCGTAGACTCCCTGATGGAGCGCCTAGCAAAGGATAGTGGGAATATATCGTACGCTGGAGCGGTTTTCATATGCAGGGCAGCGTGTTTGGCCAGTTCATCCGCCCTCTCGTTCCCGGGTATTCCCACGTGAGCTTTGACCCAATAGAGGCCGATTTGGCGATCCAATCGACCGGCCTCTGCGATGGCGTTCTGGATAAGTAGGGTAATTGGGTTCCGAGTGGCTGTATCAGCAATTGACTCAAGTGCCGATCTAGAGTCCGAGAGAATGTTGGCCGATGTACTTGTCTTCTTGCCGTTAATGAAGGTGAGGGCTCTCAGAATTGCGACTAACTTCGCCTGGAAGACGGAGCAGTAATTTCCTAACTTAAGTTTGAACCTGGTGAACTCACCAGCCTGGTTCCAGCAAGAAACGGCAGCCCCGACCTTTTCATCTATTTTGCTACCGTCGGTATACAAACGGGGCCAATCGTTTTCGATTTTTAGTAAATCCTGTTCACTCGAGACGTTGCGGAACACGATCTCAGTCCTCAGAGCAGGATGAGGCAGCTCGGCAGGATGCACGCGGGTTTCCAGCTCCCTACCAGGTAACTCCTCCAGAGATCTCCCCCTTTTCACTTCGTACAATCTCAAATATTCGGCAGCCCTCAAGTCCAGGGGGATCACCCTTGCAAGGACCGCAGTGGCAATGAGAGAGGACGTCCTGTGCGCCTTAGAAATCTTTATTGCGAACATCCTGGTGATAACGTCAAGCTTTTTCTTAGCATATTTCTTCTTTGCTACTTCTGCCCATGAGCTGGCCGCATAAGTGACAACTGGCTCAACGACTCCAGTGTATATGGTTCTCAAGATGTTCGCATTAAGGCCCCACTGCGCCCTTGCCACCCTAGCTACCATTTTAAAGATACTTGCGGTTTTCTTAGTGACTGCTTCGGTTAGGCCAGCGTCTATGGTTAAGCCGAGGAGTTTAATACGATTTGTGTTTTCGAGCGGTATCCCCTGGAGGGAGAACTTTGGGTTTTGGTACTTCAGCTTTTTAGTCAAAATCATGGCTTGGGTCTTATGGGCTGCAAATCGCATTTTGTGTGTGCTTCCCCATTCAGCGATGCAGTCCAGTGCCTCGTTTGTAATTTGTTCTAGCTCGGAAGCCGTATCCGCCTCCGCCACCACCACCAGATCATCTGCGTAAGCCTGGACGTGGGCTTTTAGATTATTTGCCGCCACCATGAGAGGGTCCAGCTGAATGTTCCATAATATCGGTCCGCTAATTGAACCCTGGATACAACCCTTGGTTGTTGGTCTAGTGACGGTATGAGCCAGATACTCAATTGTTATGCTGCGATCGGATAGATAGCTGTCGAGGAGACGCAAGGTGTCCCTATCGGCATTCTTCTCCATAAGCTGTTGTAGAATGGCTGGCCACCAGGCGTTATCAAACGCCCCCTCGATATCCAGTGAGACGACCGCCACGATCTTCTTGGCCTTAATACCACGCCTGATGAGGTTAACGATGTCGTACAGTGCGCCCTCCGTTCCACACTGCGGTCTAAACCCGTATTGCCTCTTACTGAGTCGGTTCTCTCTTTCCAAGCTCCAGGTGAGCCTGTTTGCCACCAGTTTCTCCAAAACCTTACCCAAGATTGGGAGAAGGCCAATCGGTCGGTAAGCCTTAGCTGCGGTGTAGTCGGTTTTACCCGGCTTTGGGATCACCCTGATTCGAGCCTTCTTCCAGGCGACGAGAAAGTGTCCTATTTCAAGGCACTTGTTGAATAAGGCCAGCTGCAATTCCGCGTGGGCTCTATAAGACTGGTGGCAAATATCCGCTGTGAGGCCATCGGCTCCTGGCGCCTTTTTGGGGCTCATTCTCGCATACACTTCACGGAGCTCGGTGTGGGTGAACGGCGGTGCTGTCCTCGATAGAGGGTCCCTCACTTGTGTGAGACGTTGAATTGCCGTCCTCACGTTTTCCCTTGTTATCGCCTGTGTCGGCGTATCGGATCCGGGGTCGTCGGCTGGGAAGAAAGTCGTTGCAAGAAGGTCAGCCGAGGAGTCGGCTGTGAGAATCCTGTCGGTGAAAGGGTCCTTTAGGAGGCTCGCCTGAATCCGGCTGGTGTTAGAGCAGCGGGTGATGATCCTTTGCGCGCAGGTCCAGACGTCTTCCTCCTTTTGTCTCGTGCAAAAATCCTTTCAGCTGTTTGTGAGGGCAGCCTCGATGTTCTTTTTGTAGGCTTCCCTTGCTCCCAGATATTCCTGCAGGCAGAATGTCCTTCTTCTGGGGTTCGCGGTGTGGATGCGTCTTCTCAGTCTCTTCACTGACCCCTTCTCCACCTCTAGCTCCTCTGTCCACCATGGCGGTTTTATGCTTTTTCTAGTTTGAGACAGCTTGGGGATAGCCTTGTCACTAGCTTTGGTGATCGCCGCGATGTAATCTTGAATGAGGTTTTCTAGCGTCTGCGGGTCTGTGCATCTTTCTGTTTCGCGCAAGCCAAACCCCCCCTCGGTGATTATGTCTCCGAGGGTATCCGTGAAGAGATCCCATTTTGCCTTCCGTACGTTATATTTTCTGGTGGATGGATGTTTTGGGATTGGTTCCTGTCCCAGATTCAATTGGAATGTTATAGTGCGATGGTCGGTGAGTATAGCTGAATCCGTATTTACCTTCCATTGCGACATCATTGCCAGCAAAGAGTCACTACAGGCAGTGATGTCTACAATGCTGCTGTAGAGTTTTCCGCCCCTGTAGGTGTGGTAATTTGACACGCTGCCCTAGTTCAGGATGCTCATGTCATTTTAGGCCAGGAAGTCGGCAATCGCACTGCCACGACCATCCTCAGCGCGGCACCCCCACCAGGGACTCATCGCGTTGACATCGCCGGCAAGAACGATGTTCGAGTTCCAATCAGACGGATGACTCGTTCCAACCTCCTGAGCTGTGGATCTATATCTAAATTCCCTTCCAAATATACATTTATTATACCTAAAGTGAGATTCCCCAAGTGCAAAACCAATGAGCTAATATTTGGGCAATTGAGGGTTTGGTCGGTCACCGCTACCAGATTAGGATTGGCGACGACGATTGCCGACTTCACAGGGGTGTCTCTAGTGCCGCCAGGATACTGGATGACAACTCCAGATGCCGCGAGAGTACCCTTTGCTCCCACGTAGGGCTCTTGGGTAATTAAAAGGTCCGTACCATTACCTGAAGCCTCGCTGAGATTTTCCTTGGTCGCAGCAAAGCCGCAGCCAAGGTTAACCTGCATAAACTTTATTGCCGCCGAGGTGCCCTTAACAGTAACTTACTGCAGCTCTCGATATCCGGTCCCACTGAGACCATTCTGGACAGTCGCTCGAATAGGTCGAGTGGCCATCACAGTTTCCTTTTCTACTTTTTTGGCAGTTGGTACAGCAGGGGCGGCGAGATCGGTTGGGGCAGTCCCGTGTATCATGCTCCTCTGCGCAGTATCCGCACCCGGCAGTTGACAGGCAGTCCCTCGCCATGTGTCCAAAACCGAGGCAGTTGTAGCACTGGACAACGGGAGACTGATCCAATGCCAGCACCACCTGATACCCCAGCTTCACTCGATGTCCTTTCATTCGGTTCCAAAGGGGCGCGCTCACCTCCATGATGACGTTAGTGGTGGCTGAGGAGCGTCCCTTTGTTCGCCGTATTACTCTGGTCTTGACCTCGCCAGCCGATAGACCCTCCACAAGCTTGGCGTTCTGCCTTACGAGCGCCACTTCGATGCTGGCGTTATCAAGGTCGTGTATAACTCCCATTAGGCGGATCATGGGATTCCTGGGAGGCGGACACCTAACTGCGAAACCTTCTACCGCCCCCCTTATAGCGTCGCCCAACGCCGATCTGTTCGTAATCATATGTACAAACACATCCTAGCTCCCAAATGGAGCTATTGTGAAGTGTGTGGGAAGGAGACGCTAAGGGCACAGCAGCGGCTCAAACGAGCTGAGATGCTATCGAGCTGTGCCAAGTTCTCAAAAGTGTCTACTGTCGTCACCACCCCGGAAGTGGCTCCACGTGTCTCATCTCACGATGTCTATGTAGCGTGTTCACGTGTTAGCTCATAAAATAGTCTGGTGATATTGGCGCCGACATCCAAAATGGTTAAAAATGTTGTTTATAAGGAAATACTTTAATTTAATTACTTACTTATGATTATGATTACTTATTATTAGTCATGGGGACACACAAATAGTAAAGGGATAGGGACGGGACAAGGATAGAGCGTATTGATGATAAAGTAGGTAACTATAAGTCTGTCCTAAGAAACACTTTCACATTACTTTATTTTATCATCATTATTTTTTACTTTTATCTACATACTGTTAAAATAAGGTAAGGAGAAGCATGTAGTCTACACGTGCGAAGCCGCGGGCAAAAGCTAGTTCGTCAATCGCTTACCGCCATCTAGGTACAATAAGTATTCAGCCAAATAATAACTTTCAATACTTAGACTTTGCCAGTATATTCTAGTTTCGTGTAAGGAGTTTAAGACTAGGTGGACTGACCTGGATGGGGCCGCGGGCATTCGGTTGATGCGAGACGCACAGTACCGGTCGATGTGGCTACACTTGGGGGATGTGGATGCCTATGTTCAGCAATGGACGACTTTCGGCTGAAATGATGATGATTTATTTATTTTGTAGTCCGAGTTGTTCCACTGCTGGGGAAAAGCCTCCCTTTCTTCTTTCCATTCCTCCCGGTTGAGAAAGTGTAGACCAGTGCCGTCTGTAGGTGCCAAGTTGTCTTTGTATTGCTGTAAATTACTTGTGTTCGAGAAGTTACTGTCAAACTTAGGTGCTTAGTGCTGGCAGTTATATTGTTGCAAACTGAAACATTTCTAGTTCTGTGTGAGGTACAAGTTACCTACAGTAAGTATTGTTTAGACAGCGCTCGGCCGGTGCCGCGGGCGCTAACGAGCTAATGGTTATTATAACCCACTGCTTTGAATCACTTCAAGTGTTTATTTTAATTTAGGTTCTACTATTTTTACTAGGCGGTACAGTAGACCGCAGGTCATCGTTGGTAATACATTGAACTTGAGCAGAAGTACTACTGAATTTTAGAACCAAAATCATTTAATCTGCTGGCCTTTGCCCAAGCATGGGCTCCTTGTCTAACAGAATGCCAATATTTTCCATGGAGTGGAGTGACTGCTTATCTAATCTCCACAACCCAGTAACTGAGTAAAACGATCACGACTCTTAGTAAGAATAAGACTCCTTATTTGTAAGCATAGATACACGGTATGTGAGATGATAAACTCGTATCGTGAGAGAGATGTTACAATATTGTTCTACTAGTAATAGATTGCCTGGCTTCTGAGTATCCGTATCGACTATGAAAGATCTGCAAATGGCAGCCGGGTCCAACGGTTTAACGTGTTTTCCGAAATACGAAGGAAACTCGCTATGTTATAGATGGTCACCCTGAAGTACTAAGTGTTTAGCCACGAGTTTTGATAGTGTCACGACTGAAGCCTTCCCCATGAAAGGGTCGTACCTCAATTGTGAACTTGATTCCCCTGGAGTCAAGCAGTGAGATAGGATTAGGTAGGATTGATTTAACCTTTCAAAACATAGAATAGAAACATATCACATGATTTTGCACTTCTATTCGTAGGGGCGTAGCTCATGTAATGAGGTGTTACTTCCTTAACTCTGAGGTTTCGGCGTCTACCTCTTTTAAAGCTGGCAATAGAATATATTTACTTTTGGAAGATTAATCAGATTTGGAACGCTAAGAATATTTGAAGATGTTCTTGTTTCGTTTTGCATGTCACTTATTTATAAAACTGGTGAAGATTTTATAAAAATATAAATAAGTAAAAGCAATTTTCCTCATTAATTGTCCTCCTGAAGCTACGTCCCTTATAGTCATAATACTATGCCATTTATCATAGTGTGTATTAACAATGATATCTAGGCAACAATGAAGCATCTTGAGTCGAGAATTAATCTCGAGCAGCGATTACGGAGCGATTCTGGGCAGACACCGCGGTGAGATTAATTATACGTTGAATTCGTGCGGAAAATAAACCATTTCTTAGGACAATTATTACATGTTTACCTATTTATTTAGTTGATACATTCAAGTAATGCTTATTTACTGACGGAACATGTTTCTGCTCTTTTGATTACCGTTCTTAAGATTCGTCCATATCATATGCCCAAACCTCGACAGCTGATTCCCACACACCTCAGTGATATGTGACGAGGTGTCACCGTGAGAGTTTCGGTTTCGTTTCTAATACTACTAATCTGTCTAGACTCATAGTAAAGCCGGTAATACGGTAGAAAATAATAGCATAGTATTATTAGACCATTAGTATTAGATATGTCTAGTAGACAGTCTGTTCTGTAGATAGTCTGTGTAGATAGTCTGTTCTGTCCGAAAGTGCTACGGACACTGACCGGACAGCACCGGTCACGTGCCGGACAGCCGGACTAACTTAGTTGGACACAGGTGTTAGCAGGCTTCTGTTTAGCCTTGTTACGGTAGTTGTGAAGTGTCGAAGTTAGCCCTTACATACGTGTAGCGAGTAACAACTTCAGAAATGTCTTTTAAAATCTTTATCAATGAACATTTTGCTTTATCAAGTGATAGCAGCCTATTACTGTCCCACTGCAGGGCAAGGGCCTCTTCTCATACAGAGAAGGCACGAGCATTAATCACCACTCTTATTCAAAGCGATTTGGCGATTTTAAACTTATGTTAACTTATGTAGTCGGTTTCCTCACGATAATTTCCTTCATTGTTACCAGCGATGTTCAAGATAAACTTCAAAAATACATATGAATTGAAAAAGTCACATTGGTATTTGCCCGGATTTGAACCCACGACATCAAGCACAAGAGGCGAGGTCTAAGCCACCGGGCCACTAAAACATCGACACGACTTTATCAAGCAAATGTTAAATTTTTTGGTTATAACAATGGGGATCCCTTTTTTTTGCATAATGTTCTTTTTCCTAATATACTTTGGCATATCTGTTTTGACATAATTTGTTTTGCCATAATAATTCTTTGCCATATTATTTTTTGCATACTGTTTTTGTTGGCATAATTATCTTGAAGGCTAATTTGTTTTGGCACAATTTTAATTCGCGTAATGTTACTAGCCCTAATGACTATTAGCATAATAGTATTAAGGCATAAAAATTTATAGGAATCACGGGAACAAATTTAAGTTATTTTTACGTATTTTATTTTTTTGTGACAGATGCTTGCTTGCATGCCGCATGCATGGTGTATGCTCGTTTACATTTTTACATGCTGCATGCTTGCTCCATGCATGGTTTATGCTTGTTTACATGTTTGCGTGGTGTATGCTTGTTTGCATGCTTCATACAGAAAAAAATACCCAAAAACATTAAGAGTTAATTATTATGCGTATTTGTTATGCTTAAACATTATTATGATTATAGTAAATATGCTAAAAAAAAATGTGCGTAAGCTGTTATGCGAAAATAATGTTATGTGTAAATATAACTAGGATAATAAGATAAATATAATTTAATTACCGAGGTTCTTCAGGACGATCTGGATATTGAGAGGGAGCGCAGGGCTTTGACGGTCAGAGCTAACATGCTGTCCCGCAGGTTCTCCCGATGCTCTGAACAAGTAAAGATAACTTTGTTTAAGGCTTATTGTCAAAGCTTTTATACGGGAAATCTGTGGGTCAGTCACACCAAAAGATCGCTGGATGTCTAGCGCGTCCAGTATAACAACATATTCAGGATGATGTTGGGGCTGCCTCGCTTCTGTAGTGCATCGGGGATGTTTGCGCTGTATCGCACTGACGGCTTTCATGCCGTCATTCACAAAAAAAACTGTCTCCCTGATCTGCAGAATGCGTGGTAGCTGCAACGGAATTCTCAAGACTGTAGCTGAAAGGATCTCCTCTCCTCTGTGGAGATCCTTTATTAGGCGGGTGGTTTGAATTTGAATGTGTTTTTATTTTAAATAATTTTATTTTAATTTTGTATTTTTTTTAATGTTTTATTCAATCAAACTGTATGGATTAAGTATCCGAAGTAAATGAATTTGAATATGAATAAACAAAAGTATGCCATGTTATATTATCTCTAAATTTTTTATGCAAATGGATAGGGAACCATAACAATGTCGTATTCAAAAAGCTTAATAATTTACAACAGAATACTCTACCGAATAAAAAGCACAGAATCAGTGGACGCAATGTCATGAATATTTCATAACCCGTTCAGTTTTCAGTGCTCTGTGTTTACTGACATGACGAAGGTAGAGCTTCACTATTTCTTTCATTTAGATGAAACCATCATCATCTACCCAGCCTTTTTCCCAACTATATAGGGGTCGGCTTCCAGTCTTACCAGATTCAGCTAAGTACCAGTGTTTTACATGGAGCGACTGCCTATCTGACCTCCACAACCCAGTAACTGGGTAACACGGTACCCCTTGGCAAGACTGGTGAGTGATGGTTTCATTTAAATGAAACCATCACTGATAAATCAAAGGATTATGGTGTATAAAATACACCAGAATGTATGATTAACGAGTTCCTCTTTTTTTATTTCAGGGCACACTGGAGTCCATAATTAAAACCTGTCGTACGATGGGTATCTTCATTCCAGGACACACTGGAGTCCATAATTAAAACCTGTCGTACGATGGGTATCTTCATTCCAGGACACACTGGAGTCCATAATTAAAACCGGTCGTACGATGGGTATCTTCATTCCAGGACACACTGGAGTCCATAATTAAAACCGGTCGTACGATGGGTATCTTCATTCCAGGACACACTGGAGTCCATAATTAAAACCTGTCGTACGATGGGTATCTTCATTCCAGGACACACTGGAGTCCATAATTAAAACCGGTCGTACGATGGGTATCTTCATTCCAGGACACACTGGAGTCCATAATTAAAACCGGTCGTACGATGGGTATCTTCATTCCAGGACACACTGGAGTCCATAATTAAAACCTGTCGTACGATGGGTATCTTCATTCCAGGACACACTGGAGTCCATAATTAAAACCGGTCGTACGATGGGTATCTTCATTCCAGGACACACTGGAGTCCATAATTAAAACCTGAGTTATGCGAGGAGACAGACTTAAATAAATAGGTACATACGTCGTACGTAAATAATGACGAGGGACACAAGTGAATGAAAAATTGCTAACAACCCAGACTCACCTTTGCTAACAACCTATTATGAAAGTATCTTTGAGGATTTTCTTTCTGAAATTGCTTCAAGAAAACCGGAGTGTGTGGAACAGATAACTTTGACGAACAATATCCAGCTATGGGAAATTTATTTTAGGACTCCAGTGACCGATTATTAAAAATCCAATTATGCTATTGGATATATTAGAAACTTCTTACGTTTTCTATTTCGACAAAACGTACAAAGCTCCACATTTGCTAGTTTTGGGTTCGCAACCACCTTTCACCTTCATAGCAAGAGAGAACATCTTCTGAGCTCACTCCACTCGTTTCATCGTAGCGAGAGGCGAGATGCGGATCACAAAAAAAGTCAAATAAAAAAACCGGACTCGCGCACGAAGGGTTCCGTACCACTATCGCAAAAAACGCCAAGAAAATCACGTTGGGATGCCAATTTAAATATTTATTTTATGCCGTTTTTAGTATTTGTTGTTATAGCGGCAACAGAAATATATCATCTGTGAAAATTTCAGCTGTCAAGCTATCACGGTTCATGACATACAGCCTGGTGACAGACGGACATACATACAGACAGACAGACGGATCGCGGAGTCTTAGTAATAGGATCCCATTTTAACCCTTTGGGTACGGAACTCTAAAAACATCTAAGCGCAATATAATATTCGGCAAATTTTCCGGTATACACTTTTTGCCATCTTAACTAACTAACCACACTTAAAATACTCTAACACACCGCGCAGACGTTGCAAGTATTTGCACATGCGAGTGAATTGTAATACCCAGTGACGTGAACTTTACTGCAACTTACAGGAGCGAGTAAAGTGAGCGTGCAATACGACACAGTTGACATTTGTGACGGGCACACACGCGTGACTTGGTATACTTCTCTCATCAGCGTTATCGGTTACCTATCATAAGTTCGAAAAACATTTGACCGAATTTCATTTCACCTTAAACTTTTCAACAATCATCGTTTCGTTTTTTTTTACTTTATCGAAGTCACGTCTGCTACTGTCTCAGTTGACCTATTATCAATTCGATTTTTTTCGTTACACCGACGTTTCACTTGGTCGAAAAACTTTTTACCGAAGTAACACTTATCCGAAATAGCATTTGTTCGAAATATTTATTTTTAAACGCATTTCAAAATACAAGTGAGAGAGAAACAGTGGGCGAATACAAATGTTTAAAACAAGGACTTGAAAAAAAATTGCCGACATAGCCTCCTATTTCTGTCTGCAGGGTCTAAAGTAACCTAAATCCCTGTGTCGGGGTGCATTCCCGAGCTCGCTTCGCTCGCTCTTGGACTAATTCTTTGAAATAATTAATTGATAAAAATGTCTAATGCATAACAGCTATTAATAAATTATTTTCATGAAAATTCGAAGTAAACACAGACAAGACTGCGTGAAGTCGATTTTGCAGCGATTCATTTCTGTCACAAAATTTTGTAGCAGACTTTTATGACACTATTTCAATTTTAAATTGAAAATGCTACCAACTAGCCTATATATTTGTACCTAAATAATATTCCCTAAAATGTTGTTTCGGTTTGGTGAAAATATGGCAAATGAAAAGGTTCAAAAGAGGCTACGGCCCAAAGCAAAAAGTTATTTTGTAAATCGGCGAAATGTAGTTTGGTAAAATAATACATATGCCACATGATACTTCAATGATCTGAAAATATGTTAAATAATGCATATATCAAAAAAGACGTCGGTCAATAGTTTTCGGTAAAATTAAATTCGAACATAAAATATCGGAATAGTGATCGGTTTCCGCGTGAACTCTGTTAAAATTTCTCATGATGCTGAGGTAAAATAGGTAGGTACTAAGCAGTCAGCGAAGTGTTGGTAACATTTGGGACTTGTAATTCGTGATGGTTTTTTAACCGACTTCGCAATAAGGAGGAGGTTATCAATTCGACTGTATTTTTTTTATGTGTGTTACCTCAGAACTGCTTTAACTTTTTATTGGGTGAACCGATTTTGATGATTCTTTTTTTATTCGAAAGCTGGTGTTTGTCATGTGGTCCCATCTAATTTTCATCAAGATTTTATGAAGAACTTCGGAGATATACATCAGAACTCATCAATAAATGACAGCAAATCACTCGGGATAGCTGCAATCGCATATCTGTTTATTGTTTGTACCATTCCATAACATAACATCACACTGGTACGCTTTAAAGGGGTATGCAAGTGTGAACAATTCACCCTGGTATACTCTCATTCCTCCAGTTTTGTTTATTTAAATTTCATGTTATTGGGTTAATTTATTCTGGCTTCACTTTGGGCGTTATAGGTACCTAGCCTAGGTACCTATAACGCCCAAAGTGTTCCATTATGTACCACAACTAAAAAGTGAAAAATAAAAACATTTTTACAAAAATTACAACCGACTTCCAAACAAAAACACTACAAAGTGAAAAATAACTTTAATTTCGGAAGTCGGTGTCAAAAAACGAAGTTACGAAAACAGGAACACCGACTTCCGAAATTGAAGTTATTTTTCACTTTGTAGTGTTTTTGTTTGGAAGTCGGTTGTAATTTTTTGTTGAAAACAATTTCAAGAGAACGGATCTAGCTCTCTCTCAATGTCGTCATCGTCCTTGAGGCTACTGGTAAACACGTGCCCAAAGTACCTAAACGTGTGTACCCTCGATAAAGGTACACAATTTATTTTAATTGGAGGTACCATTTCGAATAGTCCCAACAGTTCACGTTATAGGAAAACCCATTAGCCATTCCCCGGTAAAAGATCTAATCCCGAGTGACTATTGGAAATGGCTGTAACGAAAACTCTAATAACAGTTTCGAACCTACATAGTACTTACAACTGTTTAGATTACTACACCCTTGAGACAAATATTTAAAAACAGTCGGGTCAATGATACCCACATACAGCGCTAAAACACAACTGCTCGGTTCAGCCCATTTAATGTGGCAGTATAAAATTGAATAACAAAGCTGACCCGAAGTATTTGTATAGTAATTGGGTAAATAATTTGCCATCCCACTGTGCCGATTAAAGCCGTCCTGAAGATGTGTGTTGCTTACAAGACTGTGAAAGAACAGGATAAGCTCATTCAGAACTAAGAACGCATTGGTTCCCAAGACATCAAAGTGTTGTCCTTGCTAAATGTTTCAGCAAGTCATTCGTATAATGGTATTAGGTTCACCTTCGCTGTTTCTTCCACGTTACCGCACACGACTAGTGACATGATAGCCGTAACACGCGTCGTTCGTTACTCGCACGCCATCCATCATCCACTTACCGCATAATAACTGACCCCACACCCACCTCGTAGACACAGATAGTGGACGGTTTAACCGCCAGGTTAATTATAATAATAATAAATCTTTATTGAACAAACACCTTACATTATTTTGCTTAATATTTAGCGTGTTACACAATTTTTGAAAGGCGCACTAATTTATTAAACCCTGCCTCCTAAACTAGGATACCCTGTGTCTTAGGAGTCAGTGTTCTACTGCCGCTTGGACCCTTATCAAGTAAACACTATTAATGCTAAATCAGCAGATTATACACGAAAAATTAGATATAAAAAGAAAACAACGCAAACAAGAAAAAGAAAAAGAGGTGAATAAGAGGGTAAGCTGTGAGTGACTGTGAGTACGTGTGTGTGTGAGTGCATGTGTGTGTGTGTGTGTGTGCACGTGTGTGTGTATGTGTGTGCGTCTGCGAATATAATAGTTGTTGAGAATGTTATAATAAATATATTATATGTGAACGAAGGATTTGTGTTTATACAGTGACCTGTTACTAATAGAATTTATTTAAGACATGGGCAACAGCAGTTTCTCTGTCTGCGCATAGTCAAGAAGATACAGCAGATTTTGTAATTTATTTTTAGCGTCGTGTTTGTTGAGTCTAGTTATAGATGAGGAACTATTTATGTTTCTATAGATTATTGAGCTCAACACGTACAAATGTCTTCTAGCAAAGGTGGTTTTATGCGACACACTCGGGCAATTTATCCTGTTTCCCCGTTTGCCAGGGTCTGGTGGTGGTAATTGCTGATGCTTCCAGAGTGTGGCTCTGAGCACAAAGAGCTGTCGCACCGTTAGAATTTTATGTTCGACGTATAACTGATGTGTGGGATACCGGAAAGGTTTATTTAACATTACTTTAAGGACAGCTCTTTGTGCCCGTTCCACATCTAGGAACTTTGTTTTAGCGGTGCCACCCCATGCCAGAATGCAGTAATTGGCGACGGACTGACAGAGGGTGGTGTATACCATTTTAAGAATCTCAGGATCTGCGGAGTACCTCAACGATTTGACAATATGAATGGTTTTCCTAATTTTGCAGGCGGTATTTTCTATCTGATTATACCATTTCAGTCCGTCATCAACCATCACACCTAGATACTTGACAGATGTAGCTTGGGGGAGAGATGAGCAAGTGCAGGTTGTGGGGTCCAGACACGTATGGGCTATGATAGAATATGTGTTAGGGGGTTTTGTTTTCGCATTAATCGAGAAAGGGATATAGTTAGTCTTTTGGAGGTTCAATGTTAGAAGGTTCCTATTTAACCACTCTTTCACTATTTGTAGGGAAGTTTCTGCGTTAATTTTGACATCGGTCCAGTTTTTACGATGTACTACAATGGCGGTGTCATCGGCATATGTAAATATATTAGCAGTTGGTAAAGTTAAGGTGCACAAATCATTGATGTAAATTAAAAATAGTGTTGGACCGAGGACACTACCTTGAGGCACTCCGTAGGTCATCGTCTCTTCGGCGCTAATGTGTGATCCTATTCTAACACAAATTTTCCTGTTTACTAGGTAACTCTCAAAGAGGTTATACACAATGCCACGTATACCGATATTCTCCAGCTTGGAGAGGAGGGTGGGAACAGAGACTGTGTCGAACGCCTTTGTCAGGTCCAGAAATAGGCCTAGGCATTTCTGTTTATTGTCTAACTTCTTTGCTATAAAGTTTGTTAGGTCTAATACTGCATTTTCGGTAGATACGCCTTTTTTAAATCCATATTGGTTATTTGCTATAATATTGTGTTTGTTTAGGTAATTTACTAGTTGTTTATTAATTATTTTTTCCATTATTTTAGACGTCAGTGGAAGTACAGCAATTGGTCTATAGTTGTCAACACAGTCCCTGTTACCACTCTTATATATAGGATGGACAACGGCTTTTTTGAAAGTGTTCTGGAATATACCTGAGTCAATAGAACAGTTAATTATATGTGTGATTAGTGGTACAAGGTTCCTTTCACATAGTTTTATTACTTTCATGGAAATCCCATCCCAGCCTGTGGCACAGTCTTGTCTTAGGCTTGAGATAGTACAGGCTACCTCCGCGTTATCAACGGGTAGAAGAACGAAGGAACCAGGACATGGCCTACTTGTTTGGCTATGTGGCTCGGTAGGCGGTACCGAAGTCGCTATCGCAGATGCCAACTTTTGTCCTATGCTAGCAAAAAAGTGACAGACTTTGTTAGCCGCCGCATCTTGATCAGGAGCCGTTTTTAGTAATGCGAGGGGGGGGAGACTTTGTTTTAGTAGTATATGTAATTTCTTTGATTTTGTTCCACAGTGATTTAGGGTTACATTTGGCTTTGCGCAGTTCATTTTGTTCGTATACCCTTTTAAGTTTTCTTAATAAACCGTTGCAGAAGTTCCGATAGCGTCTATACGTAGTTTGTATCGTTAGATTGTTAGGCGCTTTTCGGGCTTTTTTGTGGAGTTTATCACGGTGACGTATGCACCGTAATAAACCAGGCGTTATCCAGGGACGAATATTTCGTACTTTTTTAGGGACCGTTACTAACTTAGTGTGCCTCACTGTAGCGCTATGTAATATTTCAGTTAGTTTGTCTGATGCTAAGTTAGGATCATTTGTATTTAATACTCCTGAAAAAGCTTGTATTCATCTTAATTGATACATTCGTAATTAATTTAGGGGTCCATAACCTTTGTGTGAAACAATACATCAATCAAGATTGATTGATTCTTAACCTAGCCTTTTTCTTACTACGAGTAGATTGGGGTTGGTTTCCCGTGTAAACAGATGGAACTGAATATCAGTATATAACATAGATCGACTGCCTAGCTGACCTCCAAAACCCAGTAACTGGGTAACACAAATAACACTGTCTTTCGTACAATTTTAAAACGAGTTCACGACCAAATTAAACTAAAAATATAAAGATATTGTTTTAAATCTTAATATTTTAATGTTATGTTTTAGGTTAGGAAAATCAGTACTTATCTACTGAGTTTTAATACAATACGAGACCAGCATGAATTGAATATTTTACCACTGATGTTAGGTCTATAATTGTACGAGTCAACAATCTATTAAAGTATACTCACGATCTACACGGCAGCTACTTCAATTAAGTGGACCCAAGACTAATGATAATTATAGGATAGTTAACAAACTCAAAGAAGTTCCCAACAGAAGTCTTTAATTTCCTATTGACACCATTCAATGTTTCAGCCTTTATGATGGCACACCTGTCGCTAGCCACATTTTATTGAATAGTTCGTTAGTCATCAACCTGGGCTCGAGCAGTCAATCCGCCATGTTGACCTGTCCATCAATGAGCGGCAAACTAATTGGGCTCTCGTCAGACTGTCCACACTGCTGACGAACAGCAAAGGTTGCGAACTGTTCGAAGTCAAAGTGTCTGAAGGATTAACGAACGTACTCCCGAAATAAAAGACCAACCTATCTCTACACTGAAACACATGAAAATTGGTTCAGCTGCTAATCACCTGCTAATCAGCTGAACCAATTTTCGCCCGCTAGCAAACAACTAGACAGATAAGTTGCATTTATATTAAAACCAAGGAAAGGGCCACGGTGAGCGTATTTCTATTCTATTTCTGAATTCTATGACTACCGTATCGAATGTATTCAGTAGCTCATAGCTAGTATACTAAATGCATTGTAGAACGATGAATCAAACTTATCATTGCTTGTTCCAGATAAAGCAATAATAAAAACACAAATGTGTACTCTTCTATTTATTACCAATAGTACTCTCAAACAGTTTCCTCGTTTTTAATTCTCGGCAAAAACGCGAAACGATAGCGTCCCAGTTTGATATTAAACCGCAGAGTTCGGAGGCTGCCTCCTGCCTGTCGTCCCTGTAACAATTAGAACGCGTCTGTCAGCGAGCGGAGAGTTAAACTTTTGTTTAGTCTGCAGACGTGACGCGACTGTAGAATGCTCAGTTCGAGCACACCGGAGCTTACACTCAATTAATGTAATTTTTCTACCATCCGTTGTCGCATCGGTGTAATATAGGGAGGGGGTATTTCTATGGTGTGCAGACTTCGACCACCGGTTGTGACACTTGCTAGATAATGGCTTGGTTCTGTCGTGCATTTCTGGCGTGTGTATTAGGTTTAGTTTATTTGTTTTGTTAGTTGGACCAAGTCACAATAATTAACAGCTTAGATGATGACAATCTTTAATGAAAACGGTTCCGCGACGGCGCGACATAAAATGTTATGGCGGTTGTGCGCTGATTCGTATTCAATTCGTTTGATAAATACGGATCCAAATTAATCCGTGCGAGTAATCGAAAAAATACGAATACAAAACGAATACGAGTGGATGTACTTACCCCCATACATAAATTCTACCAATTTCAAAATAGGCTTTACGCTTTTTATTCATATATGTATGGGTGATCGCTATTGTGCTTAATGAAAATTCCATGTGATGTATGTATTTTGAATGCATTTATCATTAATCTGTTACGCGCGGTCGTGCTAGGACCTCTGTTTTGTATTAAGCAAGAAACTTACATACTTGTACATTATGTAGACACGTTTGTGCTTCGTCATCAGCTTTATATGTCTACCCCACCTTACTTCGCATTCAAACTAATAAACTAGACTGAAAACATCTTAATTTCCTTCTCTGTAGATGTTTGATATAAGAGTTGGCTCCGACTCAACTCCTCGACATAGCATCAATTATTAACTGCGCTCAACTCAACTGTTGTACAATAAAACATACGTGTAGAATCGCTCGTCGATATTGCATATGTTGGCTATGTTGTTATGTATGTTTATTTCGTCTCGGCATGGTAGAGGATAACTCATAAATATAATACAAGCCGTACTGCTCCACTGTAGGGCTGCAGCCATTGCATTTCTCATATAGAGAAGGCGCGCGTGTTAGAATCATGAATGGAACTCTATATAAAAGCATTGATATCTACCAAGATAGCAAGCTTTGAATGTCAAGATGGTCGTTGGTTATTTACTGTGTATCAGTTCCAAAGTGTGTGGTTTGTAAGGGAAGGGTTTTATATATAAAAGCACAGAAAGAGAAGACTAGGTATTTATTTAAATAAGAATTGTCAGTTAATTCATATCGAGAAGGCTCAGTGAGCTTACCACCTGTTCGCTAAACTAGCTCTCGTGGAGAAGAAGGTCAATAAACTCCACGGAAGCTCTTTCATGGTACTGATCGATACCTTTTACAACGACATAAAGTATTTACAATAGTATAGAATCAAAATAACAAGGATAAGGCAAATAACATAGACTAGCCCTTAAATCAATTTAACGTAATAGGAATAAAAGTCATAATATGATATAGATACAGTTTCAACATAACCATTAGCAACAATAAAGTTACAATATCAAATAACTTACGTTAGCCTTGTGTAGTCGATTTTCACAAAGTATTGATAATAATAATATATCTGGCCTATACTGGCTTGTACTTCACAAAAAGTAAGTCAGCTTATCCATTACACAATATTATATATTAAAGGGTCCATCTGTGTCTCAATACGTCTAATATGAGCTATTTTATGATGCTTTAAATAATCTCACAAATAGGTCTATAATCAATTCTTATCTAGTGAAACTGTTTTAAAACGTAAGAAGACAATTAATGAATTTAATATCGCATCTTTAGTCACACTTAACCTTTTCACCGCCACGCCATATCGGTATTCCTATGCCCTGTACGCCAAGTATTTTTCTGCGACCTGTTTTTTGTCGAGTATAGCCGTCGTTGGCGCACAGGGCACGCTTGCTCATGTCGGCTATAGCCGACATTGGCGTTCAAAAGGTTAATCATCCTACCAAATTTAGCTCGTCCAGCCGCAATGTCGTCTGGCGTTTAATGGAACCCACACGTTGGCTTTTCGCCCAGATCTTATCTGACACGCGGCAGACATATTCGGGCTATCCAGCCCAATCTCACTAAGTTACTTTTGACTTAATTTCTTCTTCCTAGCCCATGCCGCGGTTCTAACATCACCCAGGCAAAGCATAAGAGACTTCTCCAGTAGGCTATTTAATGCGTGCGTTTATGTACATAAAAACGTCCCTGAAAAGGTAAAAGCGCGACGCTTTAATAAATATTTAATGGAGTGAAGGTAATTCGGATGAAACATATTTTTAGCTTCCTTCTATAAATATGGCACGTGTACATTATCAGGTTGAATGATGATGATACAGTGGCGGTTTTTATTTTCCTCTGTTTACATTGTTTCCATCAACCAAAGATAACGACAGGGAATCGCATTGTTTTTTACCTTTAGGTCTTGTAAGTGATAGAACAATAAGTTCTATTTGTCTAGGTAGAAATTAGATAGTTTTTTTTTTGAACAAAAAAAAAACTAACTTTTTTTGTAAAAAAAAACTTTGTCAACAATAGTTGACAAAGTTTTTTTTTTACATACAAATACATATCTATCTATACATAGTAGCTTTGGTCTTTGGTTCTTCAAAAATTATACATTAAGTAGCTATACACTATCGCCACATATTATAAAACAAAGTCCCCCGCCGCGTCTGTCTGACTGTTCACGATAAACTGATTGAGAAAAATTATTTTCATGCGGTTTTCACCAATAGACAGAGTGATTCATGAGGATGATTCAGGTGTATAATTTGTTAAGGTTTTGTGTAAATTGGTTGAAATATGACGATTATTCTTGAAGATTTCGGAACAAGTCAAGCCGCCCAGTACTAATCCTTATAAACTTAAATACGTTAGTTACGCATTTCATGCACATAATGATCTTACTAATACGGTAGAATCAATTTTTATTTCTTGTAAATTTTAATTGTTAACGTTCAAAAGTGCCGCTTAATGGCCTAATAGAAATAAATACATTTGACTTTGACTTTGAATAATTAGCGGACGCCCGTTCATGTGGGAATAGAGGGATAAAAATTAGCCTATGTCACCCGGGGATAGTGTAGCTTCCCAACGGTGAAAGAATTTTTGCAATCGGTCCAGTAGTTTTTAAGTTTATTCGTTACATTCAAAAATACAAATCTTTCCTCTTTATTATTATTTTTTTCTTTATAAAAAAACGTTGGCCCACACTAGGTTTTTTTTTCCTGTATTGTGGGTGCACTCACATATACAACACCCAGAGGCGGAACAACTATCTGTAGGTCACACAAATATTTGTTCCGTGCGGGAATCGAACCCACGACACGCAGCGTAGCAGTCAATCGCTCGACCACTGCGCCAACCGTGTGCCCGAATTTCTTAGAGTTATCGCAAAATAAAAAACTAACGCGCGCGAAAACGCAACAAGCTGATGCGACCCTACGACAGCAAAAACATATATGCATAATTAAATGCTCTACTACCCGTTCGATCCGGGGCGGGTCGCTAGTAATTAAATATTACTGTCATAAACCTGTTAGGTCTGTTCTGAAATAATTCGCATAATAGAAATTACACATTCCTCTACGTTAAAGCAGTGGTAGTGGTCTGCTGCCAGTTATTCTAATGTAACGACAGTGTTCGCATAGCGCACAATAACCACAAGTGCGCAACTTTTCAGTTAATGCTTAAAGTGGACAAGAGTGAGCTTCTGTTAGAACAAGGTTCCGTTCTTTAATTTTCCAGTCGTCAATAATACATTAAACCAAGTAAATTGTTATTTTAGTATTCTTTGGAACAATTGATTTAAGATTTGCATATTAAAATCATCCGGTGGATGCGAAACGCACAGGACCGATCAGTGTGGCGACGCTTGGGGTAGGCATATGGCTCGATTTCAGAATACCAGATTCTCTATGTCCAGCAGTGGACATCTTTCGGCTGAAATTATGACGATGATTAAAATTGACGTGAAACAATCAATCTGAATCATTTACAACGCAAGGCAGTGCAAGGCAGGTCAAAAGCCAGCAGGCAAACTGCATTCTATCAGAGGTCACGATTGTCGAAAGAGGGATTTATTCCAGTCGTTGCATTTGATACCCTGGGGGATTCGTTTTATTTTATAATATTTTCTGATTCGGTCTGATCCACCGTCCGCGGTATCACAAATAAATTTTAATATTTAATTCCGGTCGGATACTCTAGTTATATATTAACAGATTGACAAACGAATTCTGAATGACATGCAGTCAATCCGAAACATTTTGGCTTGGAATCGCTCTGCCCAGAAACCTTAGACAAGTGACATTCTTCGATCGACGATCATCGAAAGCGTGGCGATAGCGATTGGAACAAGTCAAAACATTTGTATTATTTTTTGCTACACAATTTATCTAGTAGTAGACACGGTACGATCGACAATCTATTGAACACGTAATTATGACACGATATCTTGCAAAAATAAACCGATTCAAACAGTAAAATTCCCATAAATTTAGAACGGCTAAACCAATTTTCTTCAAATATAGCTAAAAACACTCTCGATAAAAACGCCTTTCAAACAAAAACAACGTATCAAAAAACGGTTCATACGCTTAAGAGCTATGATGCCACGGACAGGTACACAAATACACATATACACAAACACACAGGTACAACATAAAACATAAAACACCCCTCTTTTTTCGACGGGGGTTAAAAATATCAAAAATATTTAGAAATATGAAGTGCTATCGAAATGTCACGTGATGAATCCCTTACATTTAGAAATTTCGAGCATCGCCATCGCCATCGCTGACATCGAATGCCACTTGCCTAGGGCATCAAGACCTCTTGGCTTGGGCTCCAGAAAAAGGAGGCTCTGAAATTAAATAGTTACGAACCGTTTATATCACATCACACATCACATCACATCATCAGCCTATTAATGTTCCCACTACTGGGACACAGGCCTCCTCACCGTTTATATGCTATCAAATAATCGCATCACACTTTTAATGTAATATTGACCTTCGCCAGCATATTTTATTAAAGAACTTCACAGTTCAGTTTTATTATCCAGCTCTATTTGTGCGGAACTCGGGAATGCTTCCAGCATTGACCCATTTAGTTACCGAGGTGGTAGTCCGCGCCGTTCGCCAGCTTCACAACTTACTCGCTTACTTATAACTTGGAGCTGTTTTTCAACTCACTTACTACGTTTTCAACACGCTTTCTCCGCTGTCAGACTCACACGAACTTGATTATTATTGTTTGTTTTAACAAAATATAACATGAGCATGCCTTATATTCAACTTAATTTCGGTTTGAAGTTCTCTAGCCAAAAGTTATATAAGTTTGTAAAAGGCTTATTGCAAAAAAGTCATATTTGAAGAACTGATTAACCGATGAGAGCCACAGGACTCCAAAAACGCGACAAGCACAGGACCGATCGATGGCAACACTTAGGCTGAGGCCGTCTTTCGGCTGAAATAATGCAGGACCTGTCCTATACATTATAATTAAACAGTGTATTCGACTAATATTGTTCCTACTTATTATGTTATAATTATGTTTAACACAGCTTCTTAATTTTCTTCATAATCTCAGTCCGTGTGGAACAGTCCTCAAAAGATTCAGTGCATATTATTGTCATTATGTATAACACGGTAACTGCAAGTTTCGAGCTCGTTTGCGCGCTGTTGTGGAGCGAACGCCTCTGAAATATTGAGCGAGCGGCGCGGCGCCCCCGTGACTGTGGGATGCAGCTAGAAGTCTGGGGATCGTCGGTGTTATGTGCTAAGCGTTATGTATTCTGTTATTGTTACTACTGATGGTGGGACGAGATGGACCAAATTTATAATCCGTGGTTCACATTAGAATTGGCACAAAAACAGCTACAAGTCATGGTGGTAGGCCTTTGCCCATTAGTGATGATTGACTAACTCGTTTACTGCTGGACAAAGATCCCTTATAGATTAAGTTCTCGCCAAACTTATTGGCCACCCTGAAGTTGGTTTTTCGATTCGCAAGGCGTGGCGCGGTGCTGTTTTTGTTTGAGATTTACTACTGCGCAGCTATTGTAGCCAACTTCAGAGCGGCCAAGAAATTTGGCGAGAACTATAATCATTAAAAGAGGGTGTTTCTAAAATGGCTGTCGTCCACATTTCAACAGAGGCAATAAATCGAAGATATCTGAGATTGTAATAGGTAACTATTTACACACACTTTGGCCATTTGTGGTACCGTATCTCAAATTCTAAAGGTCGTCCAGGATTTCGTTAGTAGATATTGAAATTACTCGTAATATCTCTCCAACTTATTTGAACAACTCAATTGAAACCATTGCCGAGCTCTGCCAAAAACAAGTGTTTAGTGTTATTGCATTCAATGTTTGTTCATTCCGATGCATTACTAGGATTCGGTATTATTTGCTTACTCGCTGGATGAGATCTCACCGCAGACGGGATCAGTGCGGAGTCGTAAACGAGGAGATATGTCTGATAGACTGGAAGTGTTACACACTTAACGTTGTTTACCCTCGTTGCTGTTATACTGTTGTGCTTGGCACTCGTTTGAATATACTTCGGATAAAATTATGTGCGGTGGTGTTATGTAGGTGTTTGATGAGTTTGGCTGTCGATATATTGCACTTCATTATGTGTTATACGTTTACTAAACTAAGTTTACCAAAGATGGCCATTCGCGCTATTCACAGAAACTCAACATTACTTACAATTCACAAACCCTTCACCTCATAGAGTCGCAGTTATCTTTCCGTGAATGAAACACCAGCTTCTTTTATTTTCGAGCGGATAATAAATGCGAATTATATTGTAAGTAGGGCCCAGAAAATGGCCACGCCACCGCGGTGCGCGTCGCCCCACTTTAAAAAGCTTCAGTGCCGATAAATACATGAATAAAATATACACCCTGAAAACTATTTGTACCTGATGCCAATCAAACCGTTAAATTGGTGGCCATTTTCCGTCGCTGTAAAACAACAAACAAGATAAAGTTGTCGTGTTTTCCGTAGTTAAGTGAGCTAAAATGGCGGCGTTCATATTACGGCCGAGCTGTGTTGGAGTAAAGCCCTTTGATGTACAGTTGTTATTGTGACTCGATACTGTTCGTAACACTAACAAGCCCGCGCGGCGCCGCTCGGGCTGCTCGATGGAATCACTGCAATTCTCTATTATGTAGAGTGCCTTTGTATGTTAACATAATAATTATTGATTCTTTGCTCTTTTATAGGCGATCCAAGTTGAATCAAATTATTGGAAGTAGAACAATTTCTACTTCAAATAATTTGAGATTTCAACTTTGCACGATGACGTCAAGACAATATTTTCTTTAACCGACTACTGCACTGCAACTGAAAACTGCTTCCACCAATGTTAGTGAACAATTTTCTTCAAGGAAGTTATAGGCAACTGCAAGAAAAAATGTATTTTTCATACAAAACTGTGAAAGACATTTTAGAAAATTACTAACTTATTCTTATTCCATACTAGCTGTGCCCGCGGCTTCGCTCCCGTTAACTGACTGCCTATTCTACCCTATGTTGTGATAATTTTACTTCTTGAACACTTTAAATTCATCTAACTTATAGAGTGAACCGATTGCGATGAAACAAAAACTAATTAAAACTTCATGTTACGCACAATTTTTATGTATAATACTTATCTACATTGGTTTCGTACATTTTACGTGATGCGTGCACAAATAAACAGACAAACAGAAAAAAAAGCCAAAATTGCTGGCAATGGGATCTGTTGGTTATCTTTTAACAACCTGGCTATTTTTTTGGAAATATTTTCGATGTACAAAAACGACTTTTCTACAGATTTATTTCTTATTCCATATCGTAAAAAAAATGTCGTACAAATGGATATATTTGTACGACATTTTTTAAATAATTTGACTAAACGTGACAAACTACAACAATTACTTTTGTTTCATTTAATATTTTGATTATTTTAATAATTTTAATGACATTCTGGAATGATAATTTTAACATTTGCACATTTTTATAAATAACTTGACTAAATATTACATGAAATTCTGAAATAAAGTTTTTATTCCGATCAGTCCTCAAGAGACTCTGCAGTGCATATTATTGTCATCATTTATAACACGGTAACAGCAAGTTTCGAGCTCATTTGCTCGCTGTTGTGGAGCGAACGCCTCTGAAATATTCGCGAGTCATATTGACAATTTATTGTGTGTACTGCATTCATGTTTTAGTAAATAAAGATTGAATTTGAATTTGAATTCAGCTGCCCAAATTTGTATGGGTGATACAATTTCCTTGGGACATAAATCATTTACACATTACAATATAAAGTGTGACAGAATAAAGTTAATGACTATGTAAACGCGTAACCCACACAGATTCAATAGCCATGTTTTTGAACTTAAAGTGTGTAAGCGCGAAATTATCCAAATCAATAAAGTGGGTGTTATACGTTTCAACAATCCGTCACAGAGGCGCCCGTGCACCAGCGTGAGTTCTGCACCTTGCGGTATGGAACAACCGGGACACACGCGCCTCCCTATGCATAACAGGAGGGTGGCTCTTAGAGTAAGGCTTTTTTGATTGTGTGTAAGGTACAGATGTATATGACTTGTATACATCTGTCACTTACGCGATCTCATAATAACCTTACTCTAAGAGCTTATGGTCACCCCCCAGTTCTAGGTACCGTCTATTATAGGTTATTGCTAATATCTGAACAATCGAACCTGTTATTACACAGACCATGAAGCATCATGATCATCAGGCTCCGTATTGACTCCAAGCTTTGAAGTTTATAACGCGTCAATAACTGAGTATATGGTAATTTAGACTGGGTGCATTTGTATTGTATAATTGTTTTTTTCAAATTTCATCGGTACTCGGTCGTCTTTTAAAATCGTTTGAAGAACGTGTTAGATTTATAAAGGAACTCCATACAAAAGTATCGATATTTACGAAGATAGCAAGCTTAGCTTGGAATGTCAAGATGGTTGCTGGTTATTTACTGTGTATCATAGTTCCTTTGTGGTGTATAAGGGAAAGGTTTTATGAATAAAAGCACAGAAAGACAAGACTAGGTATTTATTTCAATTAGGCTTGTCAAATAATTCATATCGAGGCTCAGAGAGCTTACTGCCCGTTCGCTAAACTAGTTCTCGTGGAGAAGAAGGGCAAGAAACTCCACGGAAGCAACTATGGTAGTAAAAGTATCCATATATATCTTTTACAACCATATAAATCTCGTTTATCACAATAAAGGTCTAATTCTATTATGGCCATTATATGATGAATCTTGTAATATTCCACAATGTTACATAATATAAACAACAAGGATAAGGCAAAGAACATGACTAGCCCTTAAATCAATTTAACATCATTATGAATAAAGGCCATAACATGAAATAGAGTTTCAACACCACCATTAGCAATAATCAAGTTATAATATCAAATAACTTACGTGAAGCTTGTGTAGTCCATCTTTCACAGAATATAACAATTCAGGAAAACAATATCATGTAGTTCACCACAAAGTGAGTCAATCTTACGAATTACACACTATTTATAGTAACGAGTCGACCTGTCAAATGTTCCCACCATTTTCTACATTTCTATAGATAATCTCACAATTAGGTCAATAATCAATTCTTGAGTAATGAAACCTTTTTAAAACGTATCAAGACAATTAAGGAATTGAATATCGCCCATTTAGTAATTTTTAATCAATATTCGAAAGAATATTGATACTAACTGACAGTATTGTAATAATTGTCTCAAAGGACTTATAATACTGAAATAGCAATCTAAAATCCAGGATACATCACAATGATTATTACAAATTACGTAATATTTTATAGGAATATCATAACTGTGGCTAAATGTAAATTTAGAGTTATTTCCTGTATTAAGTTATTTACTCAGGTGGGTACTCTAACAATTATTGTAGGTATTTGACAACACAATAATAATTTAGGTAGGTACTTAGACATTTGTCGGTAGATGCTTAATAAATATGACAGTTTGTATTTTGTAGCAAAACATTATGACGTCACACGTACTTCCAATACTAACAAACGCATGACGAAACCAAACATAGATACGACTTATTCATTCATTCATTTATTTATTCACAAACAATTAACATTGTGTCGAATATTGGGTACATAATTAAAAGAATTGGTAGAACATACAAATTAAATTATTGTAGCAAAGCGTATATGATCTAAAAAAAATAAAGGATGCAATGTCATAATAATCTAACAAATTTATGTTGCAAACCATTATAATGAATGATAAATATATCAGTAAAATAAAAAAAGTGAATGTCAATTTAATCAAATATGTCACAATCAATTAGCATATCAGTTCAATACAATATATGTCACATGCAAATATAATGTCAAATTAATTAATTTTCTCATAAAAACAATTACTAGATTAACGAATTCATTCCAATATCTCACAAGCAATTATAATGTCAAATCAATCAAAATGTCACGAACAATTAGAAAGTCAAAATAATCAATTATTATATCAAATTAATCAAAATGTCACAAACATTATTATGTCAAATTAATCCAGTGTATGACCCAAGCACTATAATGTCAAATTAATCTAATATTTATGTCACATAAAATTATAATGTTAAATTAATAAAAATAATATGTCATACCCAATTACAATGTTGAGTTAAACCAAATATATTTATAATGTCGGATCAATTCATCTAGTTTTAACTGCTTGACATAAAATCTGACATCGAGTAATAACATTTTTCCAACAAGAAGGTTTTCAACTTGGTTTTAAATATGTGGAAGCTATAAATTAATAGTTTTAACTCCGTCGGTAACCTATTAAACAATTCCACTGCTTGTTATCTGGAGCAATGTTTAACTATGTTAAAATTTGGCGATATTGTGTGTTTTAAATCCTTCCTTCTTGTGCATTCTCTTAACTTTCGTTCCTCTTGAGATTCATGCTGATGAATATGCTTCGCAAAGTGACATAGGATTACCAAAATGTATAAACTTGGTACTGTTAATATTTCTAGTTTTTTAAAGTTATCTTTGCATGAGTCTGTTTGTGAAATCCTGATCATCGTCCTTATGGCACGTTTCTGTAAGATGAACGCTTTCTGACAGTTATAACTATAGCTGCTACCCCAAAACATGATGCTGTATCTTAATCTAGATTCTACTAGCGCGTAATATACAGCCTTTAGTTGCTTTACATCCAAAATATCTCTAAGGCTCCTAACTGCATAACATGCTGATGAAATAGAGGAGTCAATAGCAGCCAGCTCCTGTTTCCAGTTTAAAAGCCTATCTATATGAATCCCTAAGAATTTCACTTTATCTACTAATATTATCTTGTCCTCTTTGATTTGTACATGTAAACTGTCATTGTTACGTGTTGTAGTCTTAAATAAAATAATGTTAGTCTTACTTGTATTTAGTAAAAGGTTATTGGCTGTAAACCAATCGCAAAGAATTTCTAGGGTTTTATTAACATTTTTGGTAAATTTGCTTAATTCATTTTCACCAATAATTATATTTGTGTCATCTGCAAAGACAACAAGTCTTACGTCAGGCTTAACGTGATGCATAAAGTTCAGCAAGTCATTTGTAAATATGATAAATAGTATCGGTCCTAAAATTGAGCCCTGAGGCACACCACGTTTTATGTTTTTAATTTTAGACTTATATACGACTTCGTGATTACTATCATCGAAGCTTTTTATTTCGACATACATCCGTCTATTTTGTAAGTACGACCTAAAAAGCTGTAAGGACTTGCCTCTGATACCATAATATTCAAGTTTAGTCAGTAACAGCTCATAATCAACTGTGTCAAAAGCAGAACTAAGGTCGATGAAGAGTCCAGCCACTTTCATTTGGTCATTTAATTTACCAATTATGTCATCTCCAAGAGTGTTTATTGCATCTGAGCAACCGACGCCTTTCTGATAGCCAAATTGTCTTAAATTAATAATTTTATTTACATTCAAATATACCATCAGTCTAGTTTTAATAACTTTTTCAAATACTTTTGATAAGGTTGGCAAAAGGGATATGGGCCGGTAATTTTTTGGATCAGTCTTAATGCCTTTCTTGAAAATTGGAACTAATTTAGCCAGTTTCAACTGTTCTGGAAAGACCGACTCTTCGAAACATTTGTTAAAAAACTTATTAACGATCATTAAAGCTTTTCGTAGACTGATACCATGTAGACTATAATCAAATCTTATAAAGTGTTTGTTTTTTGGAAAGTGATTTCATTGCATTTAGGTAAGCTAAGCTGGAGTTTGTTATTTGAACAAAATCGAGAAATTCTATCAAGATCCTCCTGCGTAAGCAGGCAATCCTGTGTGCTATTACATGCTTGTAAATTTTGATGTCATCGGCGTACATTAGAAATCTGGAATGAATGAAGCAGTTCTTAATGTCATTGACAAACAAAGTAAACAGTAGGGACCCCATAATTGAGCCCTGGGTCACACCGGAAACCATTAATACCTATTTTTTGCGATCTTTTGTGTATATTTAAGCCATGAACGATCGTTACAAATTGCCACGGATGCCGTTGTAATCACTTTTATCTAAGAGCAGTTTGTGATCCACCTTGTCAAAAGTCTTCCGAAAATCCGTGTACACAGCGTCAACTTGAACTTGAATCCATGCTTTTGAATAAAAAATCTGTGAATTACATCAACAATCTTTCGAAACACGCAATTATTGCATGATATCTTGCAAAAAAACAATTTTAATCAATCATAGCTAAGAACACTCATCAAAATCGCTTTATCCGTTCGGGAGCTACGATGCCACAGACCACACACACAGGCACGTCAAACTTATAAAAAAATATAAACAAATATTGATTTGCAATGCTTTGACTATAATAAGGAGATTTACGGTTTTCAAACACTTATTTTCACTTTAGGTATTATATTTGTTGGTCCAAATATATTTGATACTTATGTACCCTTGATACCTAAATTACGCTACGTATCACATACCGTCCTCCAATCCTCATGTAATGTAAAGTAAGTCATCGCACAAGGTTCGTTAACTGCGACATTACGCGACTTTAACTCCGCGCTAATGAATTAGTCGCCATCATTAGGGCTGCCCCGGCCGCAAGCACGGCCATTCCATTCATTAAGTCCGTCTATTTGTCTCAAGCCGGACAAAGCAAAAAATTGTGATTAAAGCGTAGGTATAGTTTAGATCTTTCGTAGGACTTTGCAAACTAATTCTCTTTTTGTTTAAAAAAAAATGACTCGCACACTGTTCCATTGTTGTTGAATTAGGTAATTTAACTATGTTTTCAGTATATGTAAGTATGTGAGAACCATGTTCCAATTTATCAAGTGAAGGTATTTACGTGTTTGTGCTTGTAATACTTTATACCTATATGTAGCATAGTAGTGCTGGGTGCATCGTCCTCACGTATACGAATTTATTTATGTATGTAAATGTTGTAAAACATTTTATTTTTAAGAGTAATAATATGGAGTTTCTTGTCCGTTCTTCTCCATAACAAGCAACTTTTTCGAATGGACGGTAGAATCAATTATTTTCAACTTTTGTGTCGCATAATCATCATCATCATTTCAGCCGAAAGACGTCCACTGCTGGACATAGGCCTCTCCCAAGCGTCGCCACACTGATCGGTCCTGTGCGTTTTGCATCCAGCGGACGCCCGCAGCCTTGACTAGGTCGTCGCTCCAGCTAGATGGAGGTCTTCCGAAGCTGCGTCTTCCGGTACGCGGTCGCCACTCTAGAACTTTTCGGCCCCAACGGCCATCTGTTCTGCGAGCAATGTGCCCTTCCCACTGCCACTTAAGTTTGGCAATTCTTCGGGCTATATCGGTAACCTTGGTTCTCTTACGGATGTCTTCATTTCTGATTCGATCATGCAAGGAAAATCCGAGCATAGCCCTCTCCATTGCCTTTTGGTTGTTTTTGAGCTTTCTAATGAGGCCCACTGTGAGCGACCACGTCTCTGTCCCGTAAGTAGTCACTGGCAACACACACTGGTCATAGACTTTCGTCTTGAGACACTGTGGTAAGCAGATTCGGCCGACGGTTAACCTCTTTCTCGAAGTTGGACCTACCTAACTGGACCGTTTGTCCCAGGTAGACATAATCGTCTACAACTTCGAGTGTAGAGTCTCCGACTTTGATAGGAGTGGGTGCTACATGGGCATTCAACATCACATTGGATTTGTCTATGTTCATTTTTAGACCCACTCTTTCGGAAGCTCTACTAAGGTCATCGAGCATTGTACTGAGGTCCTCCATAGTCTCAGCCATGACCACTATATCGTTGGCAAACCGAAGGTGAGTGATGCACTCGCCATTGACGTTGATGCGTAGCCCTCTCCAGTCCAGAACCTTAAAGACTTGAGTTTCGGAGATATGACGTCTCCCTGTCTTACACCTCGCTGCAGAAGGATAGGTTCCGAAGACTGGTCCTAAAGTCGGAATGACATGGTGGCGTTTTTGTACAAACACTTCAGCACCTCGATGTACCGGTAGTCGATTTGGCACCGTTGGGGAGATTGCAGTACAGCCCAAGTCTCGATCGAATCGAAGGTTTTCTCGTAGTCCACAAACGCTAAACAAAAAGTTAGGTTATACTCTTCGGTCTTCTGTATAACCTGCCGTAGCGTATGTATGTGGTCTACGGTGCTAAACCGTTTTTGGAATCCGGCTTGTTCGGGAAGCTAAAAATCATCAAACCAGCGCGCGAGACGATTCGTGATGACTCTTGAAAACAACTTGTAGACATGACTCAGAAGTGAGATCGGCCTATTTCTTCAATGGGGCATTTTCGCCCTTCTTGAAGAAGAGTACCACCACACTCCTGCATCGTGCCTGTGGCATTTTCCCTTCGAGTATGACGGAATTAAATAGCTTCTGAAGGGCATTAAGTACCGGTTTTCCACCCGCCTTTAGGAGTTCGGCCGTAATTCCGCCATCACCCGGCGCCTTGTTGTTTTTAAATTGTTTCAGAGCCATCCTAATCTCGTAGAGGCTGACATCCGGGATGTTTTCGTTATAGAGCCGGGTCAATCTAGCTCTTGCGTCGTTTGCTAGATTCGCAACAGGTTTGCTGATTGACGTGTTCAGCTGCCCATAGAACCCCTCGATCTCCGGTCAGAAGCTCCGGTTTGGCGGATACGATCCTGTCATCGTCGGTCTTCAGTTTCGTGAGATGGCTCTGCCCAATAGCCAGATCTCATGCAAACACCTTGGAGCCCTTATTCCGCTCAATCGCGTCTTTAAGAGTCCCTACAAGTTTCACGAGCCAAAAACAGAAAACAGCTAGTTTTTCAGCCAAAATTTCTCAATAACTACAAGATATTTATGATAAAAAACATAATGACAGCAATAAAAACGACATAAATCCGTCGACTACAAGCCCTTGAGCGACACTGAATGTCTCGCGCGAGCGCAACGGTTCATGAGTCATTATTTAGACAATTTATTACAATAAAAAAAGTACTCAAAAATATAATATAAAATTGGATTCGATTGATAAACACCTCAAATTTCAAATAATTTACCAGTTATTTTTATATTCAACATATTCTTACGCGTAGACGACGCTTTCGCACATGATAAAATTTTCTTTGTTCCGCGTGGCCAACATTTTTTTTAAGTACAAATACAATAAACTTTGAAAAACTAAATTGGTGGCTTACTAGTATACTATATGCCCAGTCCATACCATTTTTTGCAGATTATTATTCGCCACCAGTAAGCTGAAAAAGCAATTGAAAAACCTGGTGTTTCGGGATTTCGAAAAATCGTGTGTTAGGAATTTAATTTTTCTAATTTTTTTGAGCAGTTTTCAAAAATATGTAATGTACATTTACTAGATAACTATGTAACTAGGGATTGCAATCCAGCGGCGTTTTCAATCCAGCGGAATTTTTGCTGGATTGACCTGAATCCAGCTGGATCCAGCAAAACGTGGAACGAAAATAAAAAGACGACATTTTTAAGACTTTTTTTATTAATTTGTACTTCTTACGATAATCTTTGAAATCGTCCACTCATTTGGTGATATCTTATATTAATTTGCTTTGGTTTTTTAATAATTTGAGATCAAAATAATCAACATAAAATTAAATAACAAACATATAACCTTATATTCATATAACATTTAAGATAATGTTTAAGATAATGTTCTTTTTCAAAGTAGAAATCAATAGTCTCCTTGGTTTTCTTGCTCGGAACTACTTCCTGATAATCTTCATTTTTTGAAGTAGTTGCTATAGCATCAGTGGAAGCTTGTGAATCTGCATTATCCAAATCTTTGTTGGATGAACTAGCTTTGTTGCCACTGACATTACTTATGACACTGATACAGTGTACTTTTTGTAAATGCCCTTTTAACCCTGTAGTGGAGCGGTTGCTAATAAGCAATGTTTTTAGGCATAGCGAGCACTTGGCACTTCGACTATCCAACTTTACGAAAAAGTCCCACAAACTTTTTTTACCGTCGCTAGAATTCTTGGTCAACATTTTAAACTGTCCGAAAAACAGCGTTAAATCTGTAATGAAGAAAAGATCGGTGAAGTATAAGATAAGTATAAGTATGCCTAAAGATAAATAAATACAACTATCGCGATGCAATAACTTAACAAAACCAATAAGGTAATATTTGGAATATAAATAATAATGAAATATTGAATAAGAGACATGAATCAAATCAACATTAATACTAAAATTAAAAATAAACATTTTACTTTACTTACCATTCAGTCTCTCAAACAACAACCAACACGCACTTCATATGCACTTTAGTGACACAAAGACACTTTCTATCGAGACGAGAGCAGTTATTCAACTCATCAACTGTCTTTGATTTATAAAATAAACAAACATAAGCGGTACAGTTGGTAAGGGGGAAAGGGGGCGGGCGGCGTTGCCTTTCATGCGGCACGCACGTGCTATGGTGACAGAACGGCAACGTTGCCGCGCCGATTCGAAAATGGCGGCAACTCAAAACTAAACAATAGAAATTGATACGTTTGCGGATCCGCATCGCTGGATCAAGATGTATGCTGGATCCAGCATGTTTAAAAAGGCGCTGGATCCAGCTGGATTGCTGTATGCTGGATCCAGCAATTGCAATCCCTATATGTAACGCAAAAATTTGCATTACAATATTTGTCATATATCTTAGAGTTATTGAGAAATTTGCATTAAAAAAGTAGCTGTTTTCTGTTTTTAGTTCGTAAAACTTGTAGGGACTCTTAATACGCTTAGTATTAAAGCGGCGGAGGTCGCTTTTCAAGGACTTCGAGATCTGTCTATTGATCCGCCGATATTTCCACGCATCGTCTAAAGACTGCAGCATTATTTCACGCCTCTCCTTCATGAGCTTGAGAGTTGGATCGGATAGTTTCTTGTTCTTATTTGCACGACGGGTCTTGAAAAACTTTGACCCGACCGTATGGACAGTTTCCACGAACCCATCGTTGTAATCGTCTACGGAGCTACCTAGGCACTCGAAACGATTCTGGAGTTTGAGCTGAAAGCTTTCGGGGTTTTGAATCTGAATCTGTGCTGGACGGAGCGTAGACTTCATCAGTCGAGTTCTTTCCAGCTTAATATTTAAGTTCAATGTGCCTCTTAACATATGGTGATCACTTCCGGTTTTGACCGCGTTGATCACAGAGACATCATTGAACACTTGCTTCTTCGTCGACATGATGGTGGTCCGACCCCGAAGGTGTAGCGAAAAATGAGATAGACTTCATATCTATCTCATTTTTCGTTGCACCATCAGGGCTCTGCCAGATCAATTTCCTGTGCTCACGTTTTCTGAAGAAGGAGTTCATCATATAGAGGCCCTCCTTCTCCATAAAACTGGCCAGTAGGTGTCCCCGGTGGTTCTGTCGTCCAAAGCCAAATTGCCCCACTCGCAGCTCATTATCGTCTCGTTTACCCAGTTTCACGTTGAAATCCCCAATGAAGTGAGTTTTATGACTATGCATGGCTTTGGAAATGTCCTCATACATAGTCTCTACTTCGTCGTCGGGGTGTGCCGGGGGTCGGGGTGTGCCGAGGTCGGGGCGTATACCTGTATGACCTTCAGCGAATACCTTGAGGATATTTTGAGTATAAGGTACGCCACTCTGGTCGAAACACTCTCGATCCTCACTACGTTGGCCACAAGGGACCTGTGGACGATAAACCCGACACCAACCCTGAGACTGCCGGTCGCCCTCTCGGAAGTAGAGCAGGTTGCCGGAATTAAGGATTATCGAGTCCTCCCCTCTCTTCGGACTTCAGATAACCCTATGATACTCCATCGTAACCCACTCAACTCTTCCTCGAGTTCGGCTATCTTTTCGTCGGTCCGGAGTGTACGCGTGTTGTATGTTGCCAGGTACAGTCGTCGGTGTTTATTGGGGTAGCCGGGTCCACTCCGGGGATTCTTCGCACCCCTTGCCACGCCATCGCCTCGACTGTTACCGTAGTCGAGGGTAGACGGGCTGCCGGGCACACGGCACTGCTTCATTTCATGGTTGCGCTATTCATCGGTTTGGGGGGGTTTGCCATAATCGCCACGCTTGGCAGGCGGGTTGGCGATCGCAGTTTGTTATGAAGTGCACAGAGAACGCTGCTGCCAATTCTCTGGTGTGTCCCTTAGTCGCCTTTTACGACACCCACGGACAGATATGGGATGGTGAGATTCTATAGCCTAGTTGAAATAAATAATTTTTGTCTTTTGTCTTTAAATTTTAAGTTGATGTTGCACGTTTTTTATGTGTCACGCAATAACGCATGTATTTTTTTAAACATCCTGGCGGTATCGCATTTATCTTGAGATATATTTTTGGACTTTTTGGGCATCTTTTAAAAAATGGCTACATAATCAATCTAGATCGTATCTAATAATTAAACTGTATTTAAACATAAACGTGAAAGTATAAAAGCAAATAGCGCGATACTTAATGTCCTAAAATATAGTGTTTATGCAATGTCACATCACATCATCAGCCTATTAATAACCCCACTGCTGGGACACAGGCCTCTTCACTGTGAGAGGGAAAGGCGGCCTTTTGTCCACCACGCGGGCCCAGTGTGGGTTGGTGGATGTCACATTATACAATGTCATGGCAAGCAAAGTGGCCTACAAGTGTTTTGTGGCAGCCCTGAGTTAAATGAGCGCGTTTCGTTTTGTTCGTCGCTGTCTCAAAGTGGAGTGTGATCCTCCCATAGAGCACAGAATCAAAGGCAGCATCTAAAGATGGCAGTACTAATCAAATTCGTGTATGACACGTTTTGACGAGAAGATCTAATAGGGTCTAAACAAGTGTCTTACGATGTCAACGATGGCGATGGTCGAAATTACAAAATGGATTGATCTCGTGACATTTAGATAGAGTTTTACATTCCTATAAAGTTTTGTCATTATTAACACGCTTTTATTAGCTTGGTATGTATGTATCTATGTAACGGAATCTTTGATCGTGATTTTAATTTGAAACTTTCCACACTTATCAAGGACTGATGACAATGTAATAATTTAAATAGTTTGTCCCATTATCCTTACCAGGATCTTCAGGATTAGCGACTTTTTAGTTAAATTTACCATTAAAGCGTGTTTTTTAGTTTTTAGAACTACAATTTATTTTTCTAATCACTGTCGCCACCCTTCCTACACAAAGTACGTAAGCGGCGGCGCACCGCAGACAGAGAGTCCACTACGTACAAAGTGTAATTTTTCACACTCAAATTAACATTACCATTTTACAGGGATTCTCGGGCAGTATTGGACAGAGCTCAGTCACGGCTGTCACGAAAAGAAGTTACGAATATATATTTTTTAATGCCTTGCACATGTTTTCCCATCATGTATATAAGAAAATTCGAATTTTCTTCACATTAAAATACAATATATAATCTTGCATTTAAACAAGGTCGCAATCGAAGAATTCTAATAATTCTAATCTACCGGTGGTATTTTATTTTTTTAAACACAGCAGAGTTATTTTTTTACTAAATTAATAAAAAATACACTTTCTTGTTTTAAAAATGGTAACGAATATTTTAATTAATTTTATTTTGATGTATAAACGGCCTACGGAACACTCGGCACGCGGGTCCGGCTCGTACTTGGCTTGTTATTTTTTTCCCATTCAGCTTATTGGTTATATAATTGTCAGCAAGAGGTGGTCAGTATAATCTAGTTGTAGTTACAGCCAATGTAATGAAGACTGAAATTACATTAAGATGCTTACTGTTCTTCAGGTATAAAGGTCAAGAATATTTTCAAGATGGCAAGTTAAAAAGGTCCATAGACGATATTGTGCATTGTGGTTTTGTTTAAGGAAAGGCTATGAAACTTATTACCCTTCTAGATCTTAACTCTTCTTCATCGGACTTGGCGCCTTTTTCACATTTATGTTTTTGTCGAGCTTGGTGCCTTTTCACATTTTTATGTTTTTGTTGGGATCATTATTACACCATTGTTATGTCTTGTTACCCTACAACCTTAGTCGTATGTGGTGTCGTGATATTTAATGGATTGTCTACCTTCTAAGGCATTTATGCATGATACGATGTATGTTTAGACGAATTTAAATTTAATTTTTTCAATTTAATTATTCAGTAACAATTTACATTGCGTTCGAAATAATCAGCATAAAACAGTAGGTATTGGATGTACAATTAATGAATAAGAGAATTCAATTTAAATTAGAGTAATATGTTAGATTAAATAAATTAAAAAATATAAAATACCATGCACACATAATTTAAAATAACAATGTCAATAATATAATAGCAATTTAAAACGAAAAACAATAATCAAATATAACAAATCGATCGAATCGATGTATTTGTGTTTGTGATCTTAGAAATCAGAAATCATTTACTTGGCAAAGAATTTGGGTACAAAATAAGATGTAAGCATTATAAAAGCAGTTCCAATACACTCTACCTTACGGCATGCAAAAGTTAAAAATATTTATATCTATTCAATTAAACAACCAAAAAAACAATACAATTATGTATCCACATAACTGTATTACTTTTGTTTAGTTTATGTAGGAAGGCTGTAGAGCCTACAGCCTTGACATAAACTTATCATCTACAATCAACTGGCATTACCAACTCCTTTTTAAAATTCAGAATTAATAGTAAAGTGTATAAAAAGAAATATATAAAAAAGTGAATCTCTCACTCAGTCGTGTCTGTTGTTGGGTAACAATTTTCGAGGATGACGGGAGTAAGGACCACTCCCGTCATCCTCGAAAATTGTTACCTAAACTAACCTACCTACCTATGTATACCTGTATACTTTCTATTTTGTCCTTTCGATGATAGAATGTAACTTGTCTAGGGCCTCAGGTCTACACAAAGTGATACTCTATCAGCATTACGAATTTCAATTGTCTAGGGCCTCAGGTCTACACAAAGTGATACTCTATCAGCATTACGAATTTCAATTGTCTAGGGCCTCAGGTCTACGCAAAGTGATACTCTATCAGCATTACGAATTTCAATTGTCTAGAGTCTCAGGTCTACGCAAAGTGATACTCTATCAGCATTACGAATTTCAATTGTCTAGGGCCTCAGGTCTACGCAAAGTGATACTCTATCAGCATTACGAATTTCAATTGTCTAGAGTCTCAGGTCTACGCAAAGTGATACTCTATCAGCATTACGAATTTCAATTGTCTAGGGCCTCAGGTCTACACAAAGTGATACTCTATCTACAATACGATTTTCAAATTGTCCAAAATGTATAGAATACATAAACACCTGTCGGTGGTATATACATTTCGGACTTTGCAAATGTCCCCTTTTCTAGGCCCTCTTATCCAAAATATTTATTGCGATTTAAACTCGCCTCATTGGGAGTCATTATGTTGCGACCAGCCATTATGTCCAGCACGTTTCGATTAGAGTCTTCATTAACATTCTGTTAATGCTCTCTTTTAACTGCCAACATTATGAATTGAGGACTAGTTTACTTCATTAACGTCTTCCAACGTTCATAATAACTTGAACACTAAAAAATTTTAGTGATTTGAAAACTAGGTTTTGAACATGTACGATTAAAATTAATCTAGTTAAATAATCGAAGTTTAGGCTCGGATATGTCCGTGCTCTGTGGATCCTCGCCGTGTACGACGGCTGGCACCCGCAGGGAGACGTTAATGTTTAAGTAGCCGCCTTTTATTTTATCTTTATGCACATTTGGCTTTGTACAGCAAACTGTGCTCAGTTGCCCGCCTATCTCCACATGCGAGGGTACAATTACTTAGCTAATTTTAAAGTCGAAACGGAGTGGCATAATTATTTTCCAACTGAATTTTGGCCAATTTCTTTTCAGCTGGCATATTTTAAGAGCATTTGTAATTATAATCCCTTAGTGTTGCTGTCCTCATAATAGATTGCTAAAATTATCATGTTTATGAGTTTGCGTGTCCTGTGAAGCAGATAATAATGAGCTATTTGTTATCATGTCGAGCCCCAAGCTTATCTCGAGCTACTTAGGATGCGCCGCGACTCCGCCCGACGCTTCACGACCTTCCTCAGTAATTATTTCTTGTCAGCCATCGCCCCATCGGGGTCACAGCAGGAAATTGTTTCTGTTATAATCTCCTTCTTTACCTTTCTCCTTAGAGGCTTATTATGAAGTGTTGCCCGGACCATTGCCAGAATTAGCGATACCAAACGCAATGAGCGTTAGTTCATTATGTTTTTCCTGTTTTAAAATTGATTATATATGTTAATGCAGGAGCTGGATTTCAGCGAAGCTTTTGCCCAACAGAGGGACAGTATAGGCCATAAACTTAAAAAAAATATGTTGCTGGATGTACCAGCTTTGTGCCATATATAAATAATATGGCTCTAAGATTCCAGAATAAACTTTGATAGAATCTTACACTCGTTGTAACTGGTATCTTAGTTTCGGTAAGATTTTGTTACCTAACATGCGAGTAAAGTTGCGCTGGTAAGCGAGGGAACGTGCCGTGCGCTTCACCCAGCAGCCTCGCACCCGAACGATCTGATCGTGACTAACTGCTGTGTGCGAGCTGTACGTCTTGCCGAATGTTACATGTATTGTTAATGAGAGAGGTGGATCGTGCTTATTTTAAAGTTTCAAGTTTGTTCTTAATGTATGTTTAGATAAATACTTTGTATGAGTACGTTAAAGCCGTTATGATTGTTCAAATTATCTGTGAATTTGTAGACATATTTTGTGCTGTAGACATGTTTTGATATTTTTGCATCTCTGCCTGAGATTTTATGCATGTAAAGTTATAAATAGCTATTTGTTGCGAAACTTATTTGTAGGTTTGTACGTAAATAAAAGAACAATACTAACAACATCAATAAGATAGAGTTTGTATCGAATCGGAATTTCCACAAAAACTGTTCGTTTCCGCACATACTCGTACGTATACGTATACGTACTGCTGAAACTTTTGTAATCTCACGATTTACGGCTCCGATGTGAGGGAAATTGGAAAACTTGTTCCGGACACAAAACGATACTCACCGCGTGGTTATGGAAACAGGTAATGTAGGTTAAACTTAAACATGTTTTTATTACATCACTTGTTTTGTATTCCATGTACGTACAATACTACTAGTATAGACAGAAAACCGTTTTACAGTTATTACAAAAATACTTGCGTATTTAATAATGTAAAGAAAGTGTGTGTTCACTGACAGAATAGTCGTAACCGGCACAATTGCCAAAAAAGTGTGTTTTCTTATCGTAATTGAAGTTAAATGCCATAATATAAATCATAATGGAAAATCCTTCATTGAGAGCTCATCCTCCGGTACAGTTCTCGTTAATACTGAAAAGAGTTTAAACTTTTTCTATCAACTCCCATCCAGTCTGTAATAAACCGTCGCGTCCATAAAATTAATTGAATAGATCTCGTTCAATCTCGACTACTTTACTCTGCACACACTGTGTCTCTGCACACACTGTGTCTCAAGTTTTACCATTTTAGTTGATTTGAGTTTTTGTTCATTTTAGTTGATATCGCTACTAGCGAGTTGTGAAGACTGATACAGAACAGATATTTTAACGTATACTGTAAACATGCTTATTACTAGAATGTAGTTAGTGAGTATCACAAATACTGACTCACTTACGTGCATTTAATTACACATTGCCAGAAAATTCGTTCTTGAACATAAACCACCTAAAATTCATTTCCAAAAAGAACAATGTCGAGCCACTTAAATTTCTATAAAAACATTACTCTTGAATCAAACGTAAGCGATTCTAATAACACCAAAATGTTCTTTTATAAAATGCTCGCTCACGTTTAGAAACGTCACTGTTTTGCAGCTCAAAGTGCTCCCGTAATTAAAAGACAGATAGCGGGCGCAGGGCGGCGCTCTTTGAAGCCCTGAGCGCATTGTCTCTGCAATAACAACAACTCTTTGAGCGGTGCGTGCCGGTATTCATGACGTGGCGCATTTCAGATGAGTTGCATTTTTGATGGCCCGTTGCTTTTGTGTAGTAGTGTCATAGCTTTTTATTGAATTTGTACCGCGTCGTAAAGAGTTGTAGTGCATTGTAGATGATCGTAGCGCGTCGTATAAGGTCGAACTGCGTCGTTGAGAGTCGTAGCGCGTTATAGAGTGTCGTAGCGCGTCCTAGAGGGTCGTAGCGCGACGTACTTTAGCGAATTGTAGAGCGTCGTAGCGCATCGTAGAGGGGTGTAGAGAGCCGTAGCGCGTCGTAGACAGTCGTAGCGCGTCGTAGAGGATCGTAGCTGGTCGTTGAGAGTCGTAGCGCGTTATAGAGTGTCGTAGCGCGTCCTAGAGGGTCGGAGCGCGACGTACAATAGCGAATTGTTGAGCGTCGTAGCGCATCGTAGAGGGATGTAGAGAGCCGTAGCTCGTCGTAGAGAGTCGTAGCGCGTCGTAGAGGATCGTAGCTCGTCGTGAAGGGTCGTAGCGTGACGTACAATAGCGAGTTGTAGAGCGTCGTAGCTCGTCGTAAGGCTGCGGTTCCACTGAGGCGGAGCGGAGCAGAGCGGAGAAGAGCTGTGCCGCGATTCACCAATCACATGGCTTGAAATCCACATCTCCCCATCCATCAGCAATGTGATTGGTGAATCGCGGCACAGCTCTTCTCCGCTCTGCTCCGCTCCGCCTCAGTGGAACCGCAGCCTTAAGGGTCGTAGGGAGCCGTAGCGCGTCGTTGATGATCGTAGCACATCGTAGAGTAGGGACTTAGCAGAGAGAGCGTCGTACAGGATCGTAGCGCGTTATTTGCTCTGCTTTGGCGTAGCAGTGTCGTAGCATGTCTTTGCTGCCATAGTTTTACGTGATGTAGCTGTATGGTAGCAGAGCCGTAACTTGTCGTAATTGTTTCTCAACGTAACCTGCAAAAAGGCTCGCAATATTATTATGAACCTTGTCACATTATCATTTGTCATAATTGCAGCGCACCTCCACGTTTGTCCGTGTCATTGTCCTGTGCTGAACTGTGCGACACATCATCCATCATGTACCTACCTCCCTACCTACCGCCTTACGTGTGACGTGGGCGAGCGCTAACATACCCGCGGGATTACACGCAGTAATTAAAAAATGTATTGTTTAAAACACGGACACTGTAAAGGCAGCTGCAGAAGTGATACTTTATGTTCTTTTGTCCAATATGATGCTTTCAGAAATAATTTAGTTTTATCAATCTACTGTCAACCATAGAGCTGATGATAATCAGAATGGGCTTTCAGAGCGCCACGTTTGTCAGTGTCACATGTCACAGTATGGGCAAAGGATACGTATACTTGTTTTAAGTGCAATCCATCGACAGGCTTTTTTCCCTTTACTTTTGTTATTTACTTCTGTCAGTGGCTGATGAAGTGGTCCTTCTGTGCTATCTTCTTTCCTCACTCGCTAGTAAGCCGGCCAAGGTGCGGTGTGTACGTAGGGGGGAGGGAGATGCTAAAGTCAGTTCACCATGTATTATTCATGCAGTGCCGTGGCGCCGCGCGCCGTGGTCCTGCATCGCCGCTCGCTGCTACATCTACATAACTGAATCATTCTTAACGCTGCTAATTGCGACACACTAAGCTCCCCCGCGCTCAATTAAGCGCGCCCTTATCTCCGGATTAGCGGATGAAATTCATTTAATTTTGTTGCATTTATTCACTTCTTAATGCTTCATTTTCCTTTTTTTATGAAGATTTTTGGAGAGTTTAGGCATGACAAATTGCTGTGTAATTAGAGACGAGTTTATTAATTTGGAGCTACGGGAATAGGAAATTAATTTAAGTATATATCTGTCTATTTTATAGTCTAGTTTAACCTCTAAGTTGTCACATGAAAATGGAGCCAGACAGTAAACAAAAACTATGTTTGCTCCATAATTTCCCCAGACACCCAGAAGAGCTAAGTACAAAACAAATACAAACACTCGTGTACTTCACATTATATTTTGAGGATAATAATATATCCTGCGTACTGAACAAACAATTACAATACAATCGGGTTCAGTTTACTTTCCGGGAGGGTTCCGTATTAAATCCTGTAATCCCGGCGTTACACCAGCTTCGCGTAAAAATAACTTCGTTCGAAGCCGACCCGTTTCACCCGGCTCCCGGCACCCGAACCCGGCCTAGGCCGGCAACCATCCGGCAAGACTGAAATACACTTCTGAAAAGTAAACGAATAGAGATTAAATGCGAAAATTACGATTACGAAAACATTCGATTACGAGAATTTTCGATAAAATCAAAAGAAATATTTATAACCGAGTCAAACTAATAATATTCGTTAAAGAATATTCAAAGCTATTTCTTTGAACTTGAGCCCATTTTCTAAGTTAAGTGTAATAAATTAGATTTATTAAGTTGTAGCGGCATTGAGAGATGAAAGAGAACTGTTGACCTTGTGTTAGTTCACGGTCAGAGATGGCGTTAATGAGTCAGCGATCTATTTTAGTTCGCGAACTACTTGTTGAATCATTTTGTAAACTAACTTACTAATGAATACAGCCAAGGTACCTTGTACCTTTCAGTTCTATTCTCGGAAAAGTATTCAAGTTTTCTTGATTGAATTGAAATCACATTCGCTATCCATATTCAATCAAAATACAGAATGATTGATCGTTTTGTCAAATCTTTTAGAAGCTCTTCATGGTTCCTAACTTTCTTTTCGATCGATCCGGACCCGCCTAACGACATAATTGATTCCGTTTCGAGCCGGTTCGCTCCGGATTCTGCCGGTTCGCAATTAAACACAGAACGATTAAAGAAACGATATCATGCAGCGTGCCGCCGTGACTCCATCAGGAAACGACTCCCGACGAATACCAAATGTGAAATATTTATCAATTTGTAATATATTGTAAAGGAGGATGTCGCGTTTCACTTGACTGCTCGATATTTTGTGGCATTAAATATTTTGATTGACAGCCGACTGTGTTCAGTTACTTGTGTTGATTTCTAAGAAACGTCTTTTGTAATTGAAATCGTATTACATTTCTACTAAAGTTGTTCCTCGTTTGATACGAGTATTGATAGGCAACTGACTGTTCCATCAAAGCATATTGATGTAAATACATTATTATAAGTATTTTTTTTTCCTGTACACCCACGTTTTTTTCATGATTGAATACCGTTTGAAGATGAAACCTCGAAACCTGCTTTAATACAAGAAAAATATAATAAACGTATTGATGTATTGTAGCAGTAAATCACACAAGAGCGTATATTATCACGAAATATTTATGTATTCGAGTTTGTGAAATATGTGCTTGTATTATGATGTGCTCAAATGAGAGATTTATAACGAGTATTAAAGTGTCGGAACTCGGCACTAATAGAGCGATGCTGTTTATACCTGAAATACACTTTTATTCGAGAGAGACCATGTTTAGTGTATCAGAATAGCCTAATAGCACAATATGAGTACTAACGAATAGGTATTAAAATATCTGTAGCTGGTCATTAACTTGAGCATGAATTATGAAACTTTTTCAGAATATTTTCTTGGCAAGATTTATATTTTCCTTCTAAACATTGATGTGAAGTTTGGAGTCGGCTTATGTATTTATTAACTTTATTCTCCATTCTTTTATATTAAATTATTAGACACTTTAATCACAGTGGTCCGTCTCTAATGCAAAAAAAGATGTACAAAGACTTAGTTTAAAAATACTCTGTAAAATGAGAAATCGTTCGGATGCTGGATGCTGTTATTTCCGATACTATCCTTACTGAGGTACTTGTCGCGACTCCCACATGGTGATCTATTCCGAGATCAAAACACGGCATTCTAACGCAAACATCACATTTTTACGCCAGCATCACTTTTTACAGGAATTCTATTCGTGAAGTCGTAAACTGATGTTGATGTGTTCTCGAGAGAGAGGTACCTACAGCATGTCTGAACATAGCTTCGCCACCTGTCTCTGTTTACAGATCATCACTTGACGAGAGCGGTGTGTATTTTAAGTGATCATTGTAATATTTCTTCTCCCACGCAGAATTCGTTTCGCTAATTTGGGAAACATTCCATGTCGGTGTAAAATTTCGTTCCAGCTGTTGGCGCGTGGTTGTAAAACAAATTGCATATTGCTATCAACATAACATTTTAAGTTTATCATCCCAATTTTTGAGAAAGCAGTTGGTAACATCGTCGTGTAACGTTTCTAAAACCAAGTAGTTCCACTTCAGGGGCCTCACTCTGACGTGTCTAAACTATTACAAATTACTATGATAAAGGGGTAGTGTTATTTGCTATGTGCGTACCTTCTTCTCTCTCAGTGCATACCTTCGTCTTTCTCAGTGCATACCTTCGTCTTTCTCAGTGCATGCCTTCTTCTCTCTCAGTGCATACCTTCGTCTTTCTCAGTGCATACCTTCGTCTCTCTCAGTGCATACCATCGTCTCTCTCAGTGCATACCTTCGTCTCTCTCAGTGCATACCATCGTCTCTCTCAGTGCATACCTTCGTCTCTCTCAGTGCATACCATCGTCTCTCTCATTGCATACCTTCGTCTCTCTCAGTGCATACCATCGTCTCTCTCAGTGCATACCTTCGTCTCTCTCAGTGCATACCATCGTCTCTCTCAGTGCATACCTTCGTCTCTCTCAGTGCATACCATCGTCTCTCTCAGTGCATACCTTCGTCTCTCTCAGTGCATACCTTCGTCTCTCTCAGTGCATACCATCGTCTCTCTCAGTGCATACCATCGTCTCTCTCAGTGCATACCATCGTCTCTCTCAGTGCATACCTTCGTCTCTCTCAGTGCATACCATCGTCTCTCTCAGTGCATACCTTCGTCTTTCTCAGTGCATACCTTCGTCTCTCTCAGTGCATACCATCGTCTCTCTCAGTGCATACCTTCGTCTCTCTCAGTGGAGTCATTATAGTTTTTACACGCCGTAGTTATGCCACTGGTATCAGGCATATCTTACCTATTTTGACTGTAGATTTGACTAAAATCGTAGTCTTCGTACAATCAATGACATGAATGTTTATAATATTTCTCTGATAGCCACTAACTCTGATATTGAATAGCGTCCGAACTACCTCCCCGTGTGGAGAGCGAGCTAGTTATCACAGCGTGGCGCCACCTCTGTATAGTGCACTATAAACTATTCAGACTCAGTTAGCAAGTCTGAAGTTGTCAGATATAATGGTGCAAGTTGTAGTTAAATGCTCAAACTTGTCCAAACGATTCATTAACGCGGTGAGACTGGCTCTGTAGGTCGCAACACAATTTACCACTGTCTGCTCAGATTTCAAAGGTTACTGTCAGTTTAGAATATGTCAGAAAATATTTCAAGTATTTGTCAATCCATTTCTTTTTTTGTATAGGATCTATTTAATCACTCACACGAATGAAACGCAGTCAAAGTATAGATAAAAGGATAAAGTAACGAAGGAGTAGATTTGTTACTTGGAGAACATTTTAATATTTCTGAGAGATTGTCTGTCGCTAACTTTATAGACGAGAGAGTGCAAATAAATATAAATACAGTTGTGACCATGATAAAACGCTAACAACGTACATTTTTATGACCTTTTTATACTAGTAGATATAATACTAGAGACGTGGCATGCATTAATTGCTCTCGTCCTGATTATCTGCCGGAGAATATAATGAAAGTGGGTTCAAAAGACTTATTATGTTCATTAACGACAGATATTAAGTTACGGGAGCCTGCGCGTGTACTGTGACATTGTGGAGGCTTTAAATACGTTATAGCTGCTCCGAAGACGCTATTTCATTACTTCGTACCATGGCGCAAGTCGTGGTGGGCGGAAATAATTACGTATACGGTATAGGTAATTATAAAATTCCGAAACTCGTAAGCCACGACTTTCTTACCTATCGTAGAATGTGCAGCATTAGCGACTGCGATCATCATCATTTTTGTATGAACGTTGCCCCGCACTAGGAATATACCCTGTGTAGTCGGTGCAATTATAAACATTAAAACTCATACACGCAAATAGCCAGACCCGGGACAACTATATTTAGGCCATACAAATATTTGTTCCGTGCAGGAATCGAACCCGACACGCAGCACAGCAGCCAATCGCTCAGCAACTGCGCCAACGATGCCTTCAATTCAATGATTTGAATTGAACAGTCAAATCTTTCAATAAATTCTACTTGCTAACGGGACCGTTAGCTTCCAAAATCCCCTTTGAATTACGATTACAGTTATCCGATAACCGCCTAATCAAAGTAAACGATTATTGAAACTTGGAGGATTGAAAGGATCCCATCTCGAAAAGCTCGCGTTTCCTGGTATCGATCCTTAAGTAAGTATAGCAGGATATTGTATTGCACAGGAACCGCTTTGTACGTGTAACCAACCGGCTTACAAATATACTGTATACTAACTTTTGCAGACGGCTTCGTCCGCGTAAACGTCTAAAATGTATCAACCGGGAATGTTCTACCGAGGGAAGTATACTAAGTCCCAATTCAGACCATGGTATGCTTGTGCTTGTTATTGGTTTATAGACATTTCAAATGATACACTTTCACATATATAATACTAGCTTCTGCAGTAACTATTCAGTAATCAGTGCTTCTGCCAACGGCGTCGCACATAGTGCGGGGATAAAAGGTAGAATATGTGTTATTCCAGACTATATATAATCTATCTCTGTGCCAAATTTCATCCAGACCCGTTCAGCCGTTTTGGCGTGATTGAGTAACAAACAAACAAACATCCATCCATCCATCAAGGAGAGAATGATAATTATTGAATAGGAAACGGTATATCTATATACCTATAAACATCAAATAGGTACTTGTGAAACCATGGCTTATCCGTGGCGGTACAATATTTGCTATAACATGCCGTCTATTTATGTACGGGTTACTAACCGCAGAATGTGTACGGAACCCTTTATCGTCCTTAGTATATTGGTTTTAATTCCGTCAGTAATTCGAGGCGGGTCTCTAACCCATGGCGGGGGGCACGTTTCTCACCGAGCATCGTGAAACAATACACTGCCGGAGTTTGAACAGCTTGCTACTTTCAATAGTTGAAGATGAAAGCAGAGCGTGAATTACGGATATGGACGTTGTACAGTTTGTGTGTTGACTCACAACCAGTGCACGGTATTAGATATCATTACCGTGAACGGTGTGCGTATATATAAAAGGATTATCTAAGGATCGTAGCAAGTGACGTTCTTTGTATAGTTTCTACCTATCCTAAGGACTCGTGCACTAAGGGTTCCGTACCACTATGGCAAAAACAACACAAATGTCACGTTTGTTACAAAAAATCAAAATCAAATTTTATTATTTTACATAGGCCTACATGGGCACTTATAAAACGTCGACAAAAGGTGCACGGTTCGGGTTAGTCGTTTCCTATGGAGAAGAACCGGCAAGAAACTCCATGGTTACTCTTTTAAAAATGGTTTGGTTTTACAATATTTCCATGTTACAGCATTAGTACTTGGATATGGGGGGACAACGTAGGCCCGACAATAAGTCGTAAGAAATTGAAAAAAAAACAAAAAAAAAAGTAAAACGAGATAAAAAGTTAACAAATGTTAACAAGCATTTAGAAATCTAGATGGCCTTGTAGGCCACACATGTTTAAACATTCACAAAACAACCGGTAAAAAATGTCTAACAACCCTAAATTTAACATGTGGCACAAATGTTGTTGTCAGTGCTGTAACTATTCTTAGCAAAGGGCTATAAAGATGATTGAAAAACATTGTAAAAATTCTAATTAAAAGAGAAAAAAAATGAGATTGAGAATAATTAGACATAGACATCCACATATTTGTGCCGTTTATGAGTTACCAGGGAAGCCGCATGCGCAGAAGGAGCTGAAGCCAAAATATTTATCTGCCTTTTTTCCAACTATATTGGGGTCGGCTTCCAGTCTTACCGGATTCAGCTAAGTACCATTGTTTTACATGTAGCGACTGCCCATCTGACCTCCACAACCCAGTAGTTGGGTAACACGGTACCCCTTGGCAAGACTGGTGTCAGACCTCAAGTTTCTGACTACCCGTAACGACTGCCAAAGATCTTCAAATGACAGCCGGGACCAACGGCTTAACGTGCTTTCCGAGGCACGGAGGAAACTCGGTATATTGAAATGGTCACTTAACCTTGATGATCGACCCGTGCGGCTGTTATTATTTAGCCACGATCTCCTTGATTTTATAATATGCTTTTTTAATAAGGACACGTTTGATGTAGGTTTTGAACTTTCCATCGGTCAGTTCTATAACTGACTTAGGCAACTTGTTATAAAAGCGTATACTGTTTATAAGAAAATACTTGCTAGTTTTCGTTAATCTGAATTTGGGTATTACAATTTCGTGCTTACTGCGTGTATTTAAATTATGGAAGTCGCTTCTAGTTTTGAAAAGCCCTCGATTTTTGCGGACATACAAATACATTCCAAAATATAAAGTGAAGGTAGAGTCTTTAATTTTTTCTGTGAGGGACTCGCGAGGACCCATTTTATAGATCGCGCGGATTGCCCTCTTTTGTAAGATGAAAATTGAGTCAACGTCTGCTGCTGACCCCCACAGCAGAATGCCATAAGACATAATACTGTGGAAATAAGCATAGTATACTAGTCTAGCTGTGGCTACATCGTTTAACTGCCTTATCTTCCTTACTGCATAGGCAGCCGAACTTAACCTGCCCGAAAGAGTTCTAATGTGCGCGCCCCACTGCAATTTTGAATCGATAGTAATCCCCAAGAATACAGTTTCCGTTATAACTTCGAGATTTTTGCCGTCAAGATTTAGATTTAGGTCACGTTGAGGTACATTTGGTAAAGAGAACTTTAGACATTTTGTTTTTCTCGCATTCAGTAAAAGATTGTTAGCTGCGAACCATTTTGAGAGAACAATTAGACTTTCGTTGCATTGTAAGACATCCGTATCTTCTCTATCTATTTTAAAAATTAGCGAAGTATCATCAGCAAATAGAATTATATCCGATAATTTGCTATCATAAAAGGGAGATCATTAATGTAAACAAGAAAAAGGAAAGGGCTGAGAATTGAACCTTGGGAGCCCCACTTAAATATTTATTTCACGGTTCTTTAGATACAGCCTGGTGACAGACGGACAGACAGACAGACAGACGGACCACGGAGCCTTAGTAATAGGGTCCCGTTTTTACCCTTTGGGTACTGAACCCTAAAAAGGAGTCATTAACCGAGTTTCCAAAAAGGAGGAGGTTATATGTTCGACTTCATGTTTTTTTTTTTTTGTATATGTTCACCGATGTCTCCGTCAATTGTGAACCCATTTTGAAAATTCCTTTTTTGTTTGAAAGAGTATGTTTCCAAATTGGTCACATTTTAATTTGTAGAAAATCCGAAGATCTTCGGAGATATACAATAGAACTCTTCAATAAATGACGGCAAATCTCTCGGGACTGCTGCAATCGCATGTCTGTTTATTGTTTATACCATTTTATAACATAACATCACGCCAGCACGCTATAAAGGGGTACGCAGATGTGTACTACAGATCACCTTGGTATACTCTCATTTCACCTGTTATGTTCAAATTTCATGATATTCGAGTAATCTATTCTGGCATTATTGGTACCCTACTATGAATAACTTGCTTATTTACATATTAGGTACAGCTAAAAACTAAAAAGGAGTCATTTAAGTATGTAAACTTGAAGAGACTTACCACTTATTATGGTGAATTAGAACCGCATTGTTGCATGAATTTCCTTCTCAAAGCCTTTTCTTAGGATCGACATTGAGAAATAACGGAGGGAAATAGGGAACGTAGGATATTATTTTGGGACAAAAAAGACTTTTGAATCTTTAACCTCTTGATCTTTAACATGAGTCACTTAATACCTGCACAAGCGACCTTTCACCCCGGGGAGCGGCGCCTAATTACACTCCTGAAATAATAATAACCGGACGACTGACGACCCTCCCTCTCTCCCCGTTGTTTAATTCAGTCAGCTTGCGTACGTGTCGCGGGTTCGTTCCCGGGCGAGGCATTACTCGCGGTGATGTACGCAGCAGTAATTATGCAGTAGGTACGTGCGACTTGCTCGTTCCATCATACTCTCATGAACCTCATAAATTCATGGTCGTCGAGATCCGTCGGTATTCTTTGTCATGAAATGGATTAGCGAGTGCTCTTTGACTATTAACTCTCATCACGTTGCTTTTAGCAACTAAATTCGGGTCGGCTATAAATATTCTGAAATTCTAATATCGGATATTGATGCTTAAAAGCTCTATTAGAAAGAAAAGTTGTATGAAAAGATATCCTATTCTTTAGCTACGATTTAAAAGATTTCCATCAAGATATTTTTACATAAACACAGTTAAAACATTGTTTTTATTAGATAATCCTGTCGGAAGTTTATTAAACGATGAAAGTATTCTTAAATCTTTAGAATTCTTATCGCTTAACTTTCTTTGAAGTTGATGAGGGGAGAGGAGGAGAAAGAAGAAAACAACAAAGTATAAGATCTGTGGATGCAAGCTGTGCGGGTCCGAAGTGGGTCAGGCGGGTCACGCGGGTCCATACCACCTGTTACTCTTACATATGGAAAACGGATTAGCCAGGCTCTTTTTATTATAGCGGTTGGAGCTTAGAAGTTTGTTAGAAGCTTTACTGTTTGTTTGATAAATGGTTTGGAAGTAATATCAACTTTATGCCCACATCGCTTGCTTTGCATGCCTAAAGGGTAAATAAAGTGAACTGCGGCTTCACCTAATATCTGGAAAAGTATAACTATAAACTATCTACTATGACCTGTGTACTGTGTTGAGCTATACAAATTTGAAATTGAATATATACCAAATATTTTTTTTTAAATAATACGCAGTTATATATTGTGTTAACTTTACGTTCACCTTTTATAGTGTAAGTCTCGCGGGTGGCATACGAAACATTAAATTTAAGTGAAGTAATTTAAGTGGTACATGTTCCAACACCGTTTTTTTTTTTTTTTTTTTGGTTTCGCTGGGAAAAATGCATTACGCATCATCCTCCCTCCGGGGGAAGGAAGGGGTATGTGGGACTCCCCGGTCTGTTGCCGGTATACCCACTAAAAAACCCAACGGCACTCCCGCATCGTCTTAGTGGAGGAGGACTGGGAAACCGGCAGAGCCTTTACCTCCAGTCCCCCGCCGACGACTGCCCGCTGTCTCACAGCGGGCCCCTCATGCCCCTCTCAATGGAGGGGCCCGGGAATGACCGCGAGTGCTCGGCCATTCCCTCCCGCGGGTGGTGATGTGCAATGCGGGCGAAGGGGCCCCCGCACCTGTCGCCCGCGTATCACCACTTTCGCCTCCTTTTGCGATTTACCACCCTCGCAAAAGGAGGCGACCGCTGCCCAGACCCGTCGCCTTCCAACATGGCGCTACCCACGCCAGGAAGCGAGGGGTCCAGGCCCTCCGACGCGCCGCAGTCATGGCACGCCGGAGCTCCCCCTGTGACGGGTCGGGTCTGTGGCCCCGTCACCTACCACCTTTCGGCCGCAGGGGACAGGGACAGCGGCAACGATACACCGACAGTCCTCTTCCCCTGTGGCCCCACCGCGTCCGCCATCTGACGGTGGCGGCCCCGCTGAGGCCGCGGAAGGTAAGGGAGAATGGCCGAAGCCACACCGCGATGCCCCCCCCATCAGAGGGGGGGCATCGCAGCCCGCTCAGTTGCGATGCCGCTACAGGCGGCACCCGCGGCACCGCAACTATTGGGCCACTCGTCGTTGGCTTATCGCCAAAAGCCTAGACGAGCGGCCCCCGCCTAGGTTCCTCTTGGCTTCACCGTGGGTTTCCGCCACCACGGCTACTGAGCCCCCCCGCCACGACAAGGCGGGAACCAATTCGGGGGGGACATGTTCCAACACCTAAATAGCTTGGCGAGCTATAAGTTAATGTCAAAAGAGTGTCAGAGTAGTATGCAAGTGGTTACTATGGCTGGCCGCCTCAGAGACGGTCATAAAGTAAACTAGTCCGCAGTTTATTATGAAAATTCTAATGGAAACGCGCTACGAGGTAATGCCTAGTCGCAGATATAATTTCTCCCCACGGGAATTGTTACAATCGCTAGCAACTAACACGACTTCTGTTACTTTTGATAGTAACAGTCAAAATTTATGTACGGTACTTTACGAAAGTTGAGGTGTAGGTAGAGAACAATGTCGTTGTTTTTTTTTTGCATTTTTTTTTTTCGTTATGTTTTTGTAGTTTGGATGTCAACGGCTGAACAGCTTCGGATGGGAACACAGGTAGGCCGCGGCCTTTTCCTCCGAGTTGCCCTCATTGCCATGGGATAATTTTCAAATTATTCGCGGATGATTTTGCTGACAAAAGATAGCAGAGGCCCTAAATTGAGGGTCTTTCAAAACTGTAATTAATTACAAGACGTGATACATGTTTCTATTAACACAGTAGCAGTTTTGTACAAACATGTTCTCGTATATTTCAGTCGAGTATCAGTATCGTGTGTCGGCCATGACAGCTGACAACCGATGGCCTCGGGGCTCGGGCCTGAGCAGAGAGCGGCTATAGTGTCGATAAAATGCTCATAACGTTGAGTTAATGACTTATTGAAACACTAGCTTCTGCCGGCGGTTTCACCGGCGTAAAAGTCGGCAATTATACCAAGGGAACATAAATCCTAGATAAAAAGTATCCTATGTCCTAATTCAGGATATGCTCCAGTTGTGTGCCAAGTTTCATCTAAATATATTAAGACTTGAAACGGTAACAAACAGACAGACCGATTTACTTTCTTATGTAAATTATGAGTATGAATGGGTAGTAAGTATGAATTTGTAAGTATAATTTTCGCGTTGATTTACAGGCACAGCGATACCAGTAAATTAATGATAGCCACCCAGCACCCGCTGGCTTTAAAATACTTTGAGCACAGTCGTCCTGCGCTCTTGATTACCCTTTAGAAGTATCACCAAGAACAGATAATTCTATGATTCATAGATTAAGTATCTACATGTCTGAAATTAAAAGAAAGCTTGAGACTTCTACCAACCTTAAATCTTACTTAAGTATATTATAAACGTGCAAGTTTGGATGGATGAGTCTGAATGTGTGTTAGTAACTCAATCACGCCAGAACGGCTGAATGGATCTGGATGAAATTTGGCACAGGGATAGATTGTATTCTATAGGAATAGGTATAATGTTCCCTTGGGATGATAAAACAATTTTCACGCGGGCAGCAGCCTCAGCGGTATTACTCTATTATTATAATGTAAGTATATAAAATATTGCATTGCCACGAAAAACAAACATGTGTACAAAATTTCAGCTCAATCGGACTCGGGGAAGTGGTTCAGGTTTAACTTGCAAGATTTGATTACAAACACCGGGACAGGCAAATGAAAGCTTGTAAAAATATGTAGAAAATGTTTTAGGGTTCCGTTCCTCAAAAGGCAAAAAAAGGAACACTTATAGGATCATTGCGTTGTCTGTCTGTCTGTGCGTGTGTGAAGACCTTTTTCTCTGGAATGCCTGAAAATATCAAGTTGAAATTAATATGATATACTGAAGTCTGCATTCTCTTGGAGCTGAAATCAAATTTCTAAATCAACGCAATCAAAAGATACAGCCTTTTTGTCGCATATTTTAGGGATCGCAAGGGTATCAAAACCTAAAGGGTACTTACCATTGACCTATCATCATGAAATTTGGCAAGAAGTAATGTCTTATAACACAAATAAACGAAAAAAATTAAAATCTGTAAATTTGTAGATACAACAAAAAAAAACTATTACTAACTTAATTACAGTTGGTAAACTGACCGCGCCCTATAACGATGTATGGGGGCAACAGTTTTCCAACGGCAAAGATTTTTTTATCTTATCGTTAGAGCAATGTTCGGTGCTTTCATTGTTTATGAACGTCAGTAATGTTACCTATATATTTTGTAGAATGCAGCTGTTTATACGGAACCCTACGTATTTCGGCTGAAATGATGATGATGATGATGATACGGAACCCTCGGTGCGCGAGTCCAACTCGCACTTGGCAGGTTTTTTAAGTGTTTGACTATCGATATAACCTAAGTACATAGGTACTAATAGATCAGTAAACAAAACTAATAACACTGGGAGCATGCAAGCATCGTTGACGACATATTAGGCTGGTTCGTTCTCTGTGGGAGGTCCATCAATCAGTATGTAAGCCATCGCTCGCTCGACAGTAATGATGACAGCTAACGACGCGATATGAGCTCCAAAGACACTAATTATGATCTAATTACCGCTTCATAATGAACGATCAAAGACCATTTCGCCGTCACATCGGAGACTCATGGTGCCCAAATATGGTCAAGGTCAGCTATTAGTCTATTTTATCTAACACGCTAGAATTGCCGCCCACGGCTCCGCTGGCCTTTGATGATTTTTGCCTATGTGTTATTCTGTAGTATAAGCTCTGTATATTACTGTAAAGTTTCATCACAATCCGTTCAGTAGTTTTTGCGTCAAAGAGTTACAAACATCCATCCTCTCAAACTTTCGCATTTATAATAGTAGTAGGGTAATCTAGCCAGCCTCGAGACGTAGTAATAACAGCTCTTAAAGGTTAAGCAACGCTTGTCTAGGTCGGTCCGTAGATGGGTTACGATCTATTACAAACGAAACAAACATGTTATTTGAAGATCTTTGAAAGTCGAGACGGTAATCAGCAGACTTTAAATTTTGCCACCAGTCTTGCCTAGAGGTATCGTTCACTGGGCCCGCGTGGTGGACTGCGGCTCACTCCCACTCACAGAGAGCCAGTTCCACCTGCCTTGGCTTAATAAACTCTTTTTAGAAAACATTGGTGACTGACAACGTGCGCTTCTGTAAAAGCTACTCGTATTCATGATAACGCTCCGAGTTGTTATGAATGTTGTTATTGTGTGTGAATAATTGTAATGCACTCATTCCCTAGATGCAGAACTTTGCCCATCACTATTAAAAACCCAAGCAGTCTGTTATTCAAATGTAAACTTTGACACATCTATCTAGAGTTGGAATTTGCTTGTTCTGTACATACTGGGCAATTATTACCTAAGTGCATTCTAGGAGGTATTTAGTTTTTTTAGTAATTATTCGTAATGCACAGCAATGGCGGTGCCTCGCTAAGTAAATAGTTTTCGTGTAACATGCGGGCTGCGTGGGTGGGGATGGTGGATGTTGGTGGATAGTGGCCGTGGATGGACAGTACTAGACATTAGTGGATATTGTGGGTAATGACTACATTGTTCGTGAAAGCTTGCTGTTGTTCAGTGGCATTGAACGCTATTGTTTCGTTTTTTCTTGTACTACTATGTAATTGATAATACGGGTAAGTAATGTAGTGCGTATCAATGTGAACATAATGGAGGCTGGAAGCTATCTTTGGACGAGGCATTGTTTGTATATTATCACTCGTATTTTAATATTCCGTTTTTGTTTCTAGAATATGTGAGCTAGAAATCTTGAGTTTGAACTAAGAATATAGAAGGTTTCCATTATTTATTTACTCACAACAATAAAATAAATCAAAGCATTCCCGAAGGAACCCTAACACTCGCCTGGTTTATGGCTCCCTAGTATCCATCCAAGACAATATCTAAGATAGTTACCACGCAATAGCTCAGGGCACTCCACTCGCTCGGGTATTCCCCACTCGTCCGTCTACATTAGCAGACGACTGTGAATTCCCAACGTTCCCTAGATGTAGCCTCACAAGACGGATGTAAACCTGTCACTAAGAGTGACATGTGACTGATGTGACAGGAGAACGAGGAACGAATTGATGCTGTTATACTGGCTGAACCGTTTTTATTTAGAGTTTTCTATCTCAGACTCGTCGAGAGAGCTTGTGGTTGAATAATACTAGCCGAGGATATTTAAAGCAACGCTCGACGACATACAGAACCACAGAACAAAAAAAACGCCTACTACCTGTTCTGTGTACAGAACAGAGAGCTCTTGGTGCCTCTGAAAACACGCTAAGCCGTTGGTCCCAACTGGTACATCGTTTCAGGTAGTCAGAAGGCCAGTCAGTCTTGCCAAAAGGTTTCAAGTTATTACGCACCTCGATCATATAACGCTAACATCCAATAGCCAGCTATATGATGTGCATTAAATTTTACAGTATAATTCCGTATAATTAAATTTTACTTTAATAAATCTACTTATTGATACATGTTTTTACAGTGTACTGCAGTTTTTGGATTATATAGCAAATATTGTGAAGCTGTAGAGGATAATAATGATACTTAAAGTTTAATGTTCCAATTTCAAACTATGTAATATCATTTATTTTTAAAATAATATTAATTAATGTTAATGTACTTTGACTGCTTGCATGTATTTTGATTTTAAATGATCTAATAACTTCTATGACTAATGTGCACGCCGAAATTGAAGGCAGAATAAGAGATGTGTAAACATTGCTTAGGAACTATCTGTACCATATTGACGCATATAAACGTTTTTTTAATCGTGATAACCTGTAACTGCATTATGGCGGTCAGATAGGCAATTAATCCAGGCTTGATACTGGTAGTCAGTTGGATCCGAAATTGTTGGGACCATCGATTAGATACCTACCGTGACAAAAGGCCGAGACGTTTCGTGATCCCAAAATATTTGGGAAAAGGTAAATGATTTTCCACACCTGATTACTTGACATGAATGAATAAGTACCTCAATTAGGTACAGCATACACACTTGGACGCACGATGACCATCAATGACGGGCCATCTCAATATGAATGGGAGTACAATGGTCCATTGTCGAAATGCTATGAGTGTCGTAAATATGTCGTTAAAGTTAATGTAGTGTGTATCGAGGTGGAGGTCACCACGCTTGTGAAACTCTTGTACTAGTGGGTTACATAGTTCCATGGCACTTACAACAACTTCGTTATAATACAGAGAGACTTTCCTTTGCACTGATAATCTTTCAATGGGTGAAATTACCCACGATTTTACCTATAGGATCAGCTCTGAAATATGAATAAAGAAATATGATGTTTTTCCTACATTTTGAAGAATTTTGCGAACATAATAAAAACATTTTAACAAAAAAAAAACCGACTTCTAAAGAAAAACACTACAAAGTGAAAAATAACGTTGTTTTTCGAAGTCTGTATCGAAAATCAAAATCAATAGGTACTAAAGACATCGACTTCAAAGAGATTTTATTTTAAGCATTTTAGTTTTGGTAAGTACCTAAGATTACCATGAAAATCATTTGTAGCCAGAGTACATCTCATTTCGATTCCAATAAGCCCAAACACGACTAGGATACATTGTTTTCAATTCTATTTATTTATTTCAAGTAACACAGACTCATAACATAATAACAATAATAGCAGCACACGCAGTCACATTAATTAAACTCACATAAAGTACAAAATAATACCGTATTTATACCGTAGTTTCACTGCTAACCTTCCGGCTTCATCATCAAATCAGTTCGATGGTACCCATTTTCATCAGTACCATTTATTTATTTTATGTATTTGCTTCATCATAGACATAGACGGTTAACTATTCAAAATATCTTGTAGCCATGACAAACTTGTCTTATTGACTCCAGTGGCCATCTGTGGTCTTCTTCATCAGTTCCACTTCACCAAATGATAGTTTTTGAGTGAAAATGCTTGCCATGTTTATGAAAATCGCAATAATGTTTGCTTATAATTATAATATTTGAAAAGTTTCCTCGATTTCCATGGGATCCCATCATCAGATTTTGACTTGGTGACAATGAGACCACCTCGAGAGTATACCCTTAGCCTTTCAAACAAAATAGAATTTTCTAAATCTGTTATTTAAGACGGAGTTCTAAAATAAAAGAAATTTAAACATTTTTTTATTATTATATTGACTTTCGAGAGATTTCGAACTGAGAAAAAGAGGACGCCTTTTTGTGAAGTCCGTTAAAAATGTAAAAGGCTGTTTTTTTGTTGTTTTCATGGAATATCCCTCAGTATTTTAATTTGTATTTAGGAGGATTTTTATCCCCGGAAATGAAGCCCTATACTGGTTCTGGTAAATCTGAAATAAGGTTAACGATAAAATGAAAGAGTAATGAATTCAATCAAACATGCATAGTTAAGGGTACACTGGTCGACGGTACGAGCTATTTTGTGCGCGGGGTTAAAATACGCTTTACATCAACCGACAACACGTGCGGAAGAAATAGATGCTGTGATGAGCAGTAGGAAGCTAGTTCGCGTACGAATACACACTTTTGTAAATTTGTAGCGAAATGGATAATGATTTAGGACGAAACCGAGCGCGCGAAATTTTATAACAGACCTTTGGCAGTCTAGATATCATGAAAAAACGACTGAATCTATCTGTTCAAAATAAAATTATTTGCATTGTTGAACTACTAATCTATCCCTGTATGGAGGCCGTTTTGCAATTTGCCGTCTTCTTATGGTATTTATTCGCGCCCAAAAATGCGTTAAAATAAGTGTCGAAATGTGGAACTTTGGACGCTCATAACTTTCAAATATTTTCTTTTTTTACTTTTTTGCTTCCATACAGGGAGATAGTGATGAGACAAATTGATATCACTTTTTATTTTGAACGTACATCGTCAAACATTGGAATAATCCCTAGACTACGTTTGTATGGAAGAATTTTCGACTAGTGTAACCTTAACGTTAGCCTAGGCTATGACATGTGTCTTAGCTGGCTTTGGAACGGAATCACGCAAGTTATGTGTTTCATTAATAAACTAAGTGACCTTACGCTATCATAAACCATAAAATCCATGTAAAAGGTAAAACTAGATAATAAAATTGATAAGATTTTTAATGTATTAGTTTCTGTCATGTTAGACCTATCTATACAATCATGTTACTGTCGAGGCAACTGTATAATTTATAACATTTCATCGTGACGATCCGACTCAATGTTTTATACATCAATTTACTTTGGCTCATATTTCTCACAGTGTTCCATTTTCTTCTCTGAATTAACTTCGAACCCCATTCAAAATAATCAATCAAATGAAACGCGTATCAAAGCAAATATAAAAGAATGAAATAACAAGGTATACGTATTTAGATTTTATTACAGGTGTTTACCAGTTTTACGATCTTCACGGAGGCAAGCGAGTAGTTTTCTTTTCTTTGTGGGGATTGAATAAACTTCTATAAACGTACACATTTACATAATCCCGACTTAACGACGTTTTTAAAGGCCGAGAGAAATAAACTCGAGCCTGGAGTGAATGGAGGGCTGCTTGAAGTGCGCAGGAGGAAAATGGCTGACTATAATTTGCGGTATGTTTGCAGGAAATTGTCTTTCCTCCGTCTGTTTACGTTTACCAAAGGTAGTGATTGTAATCAGTTGCCAGCAACCTTCAACTGTCAGCCAATGAATCCTAATCAGATTAACTCAAAGCCATTTGAATTGAGATTAATCTTAATAAATCACGTTATCGCGGCCATCTGAATGAAACAACAAAAGTAAACAGCCCCACTTCCCGCGATGACTCTCGTAACTCGCCGGAGCCCGCAAGCCCCCAGCTCGAGACCCCAAAGCGTCCCTAATTAACTCATAGAGCCAGTTAAGTGGGGTACTGGCGCACCCCGGAGTCCGGACCACGATACACAGAAAGCGGACACAATTATGTTTCTATTACCGCTCGTTGTTATTTAGTCTTCATTACGTTGGCTGCTTCTTGTTGCAACTCACTGGGCTGGCCCGAGGCCGCGGGGCCGCGGGGGCGACTTAAGATGTTAAGTGATTAAAGATCAGAGGGTTTACTGATTGAAATATGGTGTAACTGTATACAAATATATATTGAACTCCTGTTTCTACCTGTAGAACAGAGCCAATACCGGGACTTTGTTGATTTCTTTGGTAATTTTTTCCTATAGGCATCGTTTTGCACCCTTCAATCAACAGGTGTTTTAAGGGTATTCCTTTTTTAGTTCAACTATATTGGGGTCGGCTTTCTCTAACCGGATTCTGTTGAATACCAGTATTTTAAAGGTTGTGACTGCCAATCGGACCTCCACAAACCAGTAACGTCTTCTATCGGTCTATCGGGTAGCCCGATAGACCGATAGAAGACGGGTGTCAGATTTAAGGATGTAAATATAAGTAGATCTTTCTATTTCGTATCATAAGACCCTTTACCCGTGTTCACAATGGTGTACACAGTCTAGAGGAGCTCGCCTGGCCCAGTGACTGCGCCATTAATTGATTCCTGATCAATCAATCGACAGGCGCCGGGTGTAAGCTTGGCGCTCCGACGAGGGCGATAAGGATTCAATTAAGGGTCGGGTGAGGTAGGCCCTCGGAGCGAGATAAATGTGAGGGCCAGAAGGATCACAGCCAACAGGTTTTCCTCAATTTACTTATCTACTGGTGAAGTTATTGGAATCTCCTAGAACAACTGTAGTAAAGCATTGGTGCACTTATCTTATCTTATCTTATGGAGGGGCCGAGAAATAACTCGGACACTTCGACCCATTGGGATCTTTTGTGGTCAAATTGGTGCACTTACTTATGCATTGGGTGTTGCTACAATTTTTGGGTGTTGTACAATGTGAATTTTTAGGCATTGTATATTTATGCTGGCCAGGGTTATTTTGCTACAAGTTGATAATAAGTCGGACAAGTATTAGGGGTTAAAGTATGAAATTGCCGATTTGTACTGATTTTTATTTTTATTTTTTTATTTAACATATTTATTTAATCAAAATAATTACCATTGTTATCTATACATTGCTGCCATCTAATAGGAAGGTCATTTATGCCTTTGCGATAGAACTCTAGTGATCTAGATTCGACAAACTGTGTGAAAGCATTTTGTACTGCCTCCTGAGAAGAAATTTTTTTGTCACGTAGAAAATTGTCCAAATCACGAAAAAAATGGTAGTCCGTTGGGAGCAATGTCTGGCAAATACGGAGGGTGACGAATGGTTCCTAATTGCAGTTCCTGTAGAGTTAAAACGCTTTCTCGTGCTGTATGAGGTGTCGCGTTATCATGTGTCGGGGCTATTTCACTGCTAGTTTTGCTATCATTGTTCGGAGTTCGGCACAGTAGACATCTGCCGTTATTGCTTGACCAGATCGGAGAAAGCTATAGTGAATAACACCATGCTGAGACCACCAAATAGTTACCATTACCTTTTTATTGGTAAGCTTTGCTTTAATTGCTGTGTACAGTGTAGTTGCGGCGTTTGACCTGGGGTCAACCATTGCATTTTTCGCTTACAGTTATCGTAAATAATCCACTTTTCACCAGATGTCACAATTCGATCCAATATTCCTTCATTACTGTCTCGATTCAACAAGGTAACACAAGTTTCAACACGCGTTTCTTTCTGCAGATCAGTCAAATCATGAGACACCCTTTTCTTTTTTTTTAACTTTATTGTTTTTTTTTTTTATTTGTGATGGGTTTTCTCTCTCGCAAATGAGTCAATATTTTTGGTAAGGTAACGTTAAACCACGCTAATTCCTGGGTAGTTTGGCTTGCATCGGCTTCCACCATCTCTTTCAATTCATTGTTATTCACCTGTATGGGCGGTCTTCCACGTGGTTCGTTCTTCAAATCAAAGTTTCTAGCATTGATATTGCGAGCTGTTTCTGCTGCGTTAGTTCCGCGTCGGAACTCGTATTCAAAAATCACTCGAATTTCGAAGTATCCATCTATCTTGTCTAAGCTGATTAAAAAAAACAAATGAAAGTTGATAATCGAATGTAGCACATTTTTTAAAAGAAGAAGTCATAGGAATTCTACCATGTGAAAAAAGTTTCACTCAAAAATCTCAAACCATGAAGGTTCTATGTCAATTCGAAGTACCTATTACAATAAAACAGCAATTTCATTCTTTAACCCCTATTATTTCGTCTAAATTCTATTCAATAACAATAAAGGAAATGCCATCTAACTTCAAATAAATGAATTTTGCCATTTTGTCTAGGAACAACAACAGGCAGATCAACTATGTTTCCTATTGAGAGATAAAACAACTGCAGCGTACGTAGATTACGTGAATAAACTCTCGTGGAGTCCATCCCAGGCGAGTGTGCAGCGGTTTATTAAAATGTACAACACTTTTATTACTGCTAAGCACTAATGAAACGCTATGTTACACAACCAATATATTTTTACAGAATTCATTTGATTTGCAGTCGTTTTTATCCCGTGAAGCTTTTATAATTAATGTGGAATAAGGAAAATTGTATCGTACTGACAAATGAAGTTTTTAATTTTATTATTGAACAGTTTAAAAAAAAAACCTTTTAAGCTTACTTTATCCTATCGATTGTCGACTATCTCTTTGAAAACCTATTAGTAGATATATTCTTAAATATTAAAGTCTGGAGAAACGCAGGTTGCATGCTCGCATGAAGGTGTAAACTTACCATTTGTGCTATACAAAGTGCATAAATAAACTCACGCCTTTTTCCCGTGGGAATGCTGAAACTTCAGAAGCCACAAGTTTCGATTGTTACACACTCTTTTTGCTTCGTTTACGTTCATACATCTGTGTGCTTATTCTGAGTTTTTTAACGTACTCACTCGTGATAACGTAAACGATCTCTTATGTCAAAATGTATACAAAAAAGAGGTTTCTCCTTACCGTCCTCAGACGGCACTTATCCACACATAAGACATCGTTTACGTCATCGCGAGTGAGTATGTCAAAAACTCGGAATAAGCTCACTGGTCATAGTGGCACACCGCATCAGTTGTTTTAAAACAACCTTCAGTGTCATGACGAGAGAAGTTTGCATTATCAAAGCATCGGTCATTATCAAAACTAGAATAAAATAGATGACATTTTTACTGTCGCATGGACATTAACATAAAGTTTACGAGCAAACTGTACAGTCCGCATTACAACTACTCGTGCACTTCTGGGTCAGCTTTATGACGATATCATATTTTTATGTTAGCTGTGCAGTGTTCAGTGTTCACACTGAACTAACTCTAGTTTACAACCGACTTAATGGCTTTACGAAACAATTCTAGTCCTTTCCTAGCGCTTCCAGTTTGATTAGATTTGTTGTATATGCTTTTTAAATGATATTGGCCCACGGCTCCGATCCTTTGAGCCCTTTTGCACTATTCCGGTATACGCCTATGATACGCAGTGATTACTGTAGTAGTATTCTATAAATAAAATAATTTTCATTATTGAATTAACAAACATAACATAACATAACTATAAGAAACAACAAACTGTACCTTCTAAATTACTAGTTGTATAACGACGGCGCACAGAAGTTCTATCGTTAGGAGTTAACTGCGTCCACAGCTAGAGGCCACAAAACACTCAGATTGCTATGAGTATTGTTTTGCAGACGTGCAAGCAACACAATGCTGCAGCGCAATCTGACAAGTTATATGTTCCTATGTTATAGCTGGAGTGGTTCGTGATCTGAATATTTATGCACTGGTATGTGACGTTGTATCGGTAGTAAAGTTGTGTATAGTAGTCTACTGTTTGGCAGAGAACTATCGGAAGTCAAAATTACCTATAAATCAAATGTGCAGTATCTAAGCAGATTCACTAGATGAAGCTAAACTTTTCATATTGGCGATTGCTGCATTTTTACGTATGTCTACACATTAAGGCCCACCTTGCGTGGAAAACTTAACTCAGAGTTAGTTGCTAACACGAGGTTAGATTGACAATGTGTCATTCAATATTTTCAATGTGTCATTTATGATATTGTCAATTTAACCTCGTAGTTGTAATTAAGCCTGAGTTAAGTTTTTCACCAGTGCGATCCTCAAAAATACAAAGAGTGAGTTGTGCTCTTTATTGACCTTCGTTTTAATTCTTGTTTCAGTAAAGTTGTTTACCGATCCACAGTCGTCGTTTAATTACGCGTCGTGTCAGTTTGTGTCTCTGAGCTGTTCCGTGTTTATTGGAATCTATTCCTCCTCATGCTGGCTGTAGGTTGAACCGTTGTTTAGAGCGGTACTGGCACTCTAAGAGGATTATTTCTATTACGCTTATGTCTATCCAGCGACGGATGCTCTAAGCTAGTTCGCAATTAAATGAAATAGTGAAAGTTAAAGACACCGTTTAAAAGCTCTAGGAACAGGAGAAATACCTTCGCATCGAAACGAGGAAGAGTTGTTGGCGTCAGAGGTATTCACTGAAACCACGAAGTAGAAGGCCTCTGATAAGCCCCGGAACGAACAAAGACACAAGATCCATTTAAGTAACTAAAATCTAATTTAACCTAAAGTAATTACAACTCAGTCAAAACACAACGGTATGTTTTTGTCGGCAATTTCTTGAGCTATTACATTATCCAGTTGTTCCGAAGTTGTGAGCTGAAGCCTTGAGTCCTGAACAGTCACAATAAATTGAAACATTCAACGAAATGTTCCGCTAACTTATTTGATTAATTTTGCGGAAACCTTGAAACTGTAGAACACAACTCTTTGTATCCCGGCCTCTATCGGTAACTCTTGTTTCGGCCATTTACTACGCTTTAAAATTGTATAAATTAACTGTTTCTATTTTTTTGGCAATTTATCACTTACCTATCGCAAAATTAAACTTGGGATTTTGCAATACGAGTGTCCAAGTTCAGCAAACCACACGCGGTCTCTGTCGCGCGTTCGACACTTTGAAAGTTTGTCCGACAAATCCGACAATGTCGTCAAACTCCGCACTGATTGGACATTCAGTCGCGTGTCAGGGGCGCTGCGCAGGTGACACACATACCGCGGTGTTGTCAGGGGTAACACACATGTGATGCGTATTCTTATTGTTGCTGGTCGGTCTATTTTTGATTGATGGGCGCGGTGGAGCGACTGATTGATTGTAACTGATTGAGTGGCAGTAACCGGGATATAGGCGAAGGCGATACGCCACTAACGATTAATCGAATGTCAGTAATGGTGAGTGTGCGCTGAGTATCGAGATATCCTGTCACTAATGTTTCATGTTCTATTCGCAGCTTTATTTATAGCGCGCGTTTTCTGTCTGTATTTTTGTGGAAAGACATAAATTTTGCGCAAGGTGACACCGCTGCGGAGCAAGTTCTTCCTTAAAAGAGTACCCAGTTTTAATAAACAAGTTTGTTTGAAAGAAACCGAATTTCTACAACATTTGTTTTTGCAGAGCTCTTACATTAAACATACATTTGGCGTCTCCGCAACTTGGAGAAGACGACAAGTTACAAAGCTCTCAGGCAACTCTTTCTGTATTCATGTTTTAGGAAGTTTGAGATTTTTTCAAAGTTATGTTCGTTTAAAGAGAGGCATTTTAGTAGCGCGTCCTCCGGGAGGTCATTACGACTTGTACTTACGAACATGGGGGTTAGCTGAAAGGTCGGGGGTAGGTCTGGCGGCCGCTGATATTGCTACATTCAAGTGATATTGCCGCTGAGAGCGCTGGGAATAAGGCTAGTTATTAAACGGTGGAATATTTAATGGACAGCCCTGAGCACCGCGCCGCGCGCCGTCCTGAGCGCCGCCGGCAATACTTGTAACTACGTTTGAGCACAATGGCGTAACTTGTACCTGCTATCTCTCCACTAGAACTAGTCTCAACTAACATAAATACCGAATTACTGTTATTAAAGTACCGGAAGCCTAACGCGAGCCTTAAACTAAACTGCACACCTCACAGGTACTGCCTATTTGTCGTTGGAACCGTGGTGAGATTATAATAATAACAAAGTTATTTCATTTTTATTTATAAATCGATTTAGTTCAATGAGCTATTCTAGACACAAATAATTCTCTTAAGAACCTTGAGTCGAATGGCAGACCTTAATTCTCTATGTCTTTTGTTTTACATAACAATGTGAGATTGAATTACTTTACCGTACTGTAAACGGGTGTGTAACGTTTGCTATAATAACAAAAGATCTAATGATCAAATGACCTAATTTCATTTAATGTACTTTTTTTAATATAACGATCTAATGATGTAAATATATATAATGAATTATTGATATAATTTCATTTAACCAAATTTTATATGGTATAATGAACATTTCATATAATGCACATTTGATATAATATTCATTTAGTATAACATTCAGTTACTATAACATTCAAAATCTCTAAGTAACGTTTAATATAATTTAGAAAAGTCTTCTTTGTTTTGTATATTTTTGCAAAAAGTGATTAAATTTTAATCGCCCGCCAGTGCCGTGCTAGCAGAAACAAGCACCACATAAATATTGCTTGTTATTAGTTTGCTTTTATGCGGGTGGACGGATATTTTTTTTATTTTTCTGTCTGTCTTACAGCTACACTATTTATTGTAAGTGTTGAGTAATGCAATTTCGATATTTGTTTCAATATTTTAAACTACTATAAATTTCAGTACATTCAAAGTTCTAAAGGTGGACAAAAACTCTGTGTAAATTTATAACAAAAATAGGCAAGTGGACGATAAAGTTTATTGGATTTTTGTGTTTTCTTATCCTCTTCCTTATATACTCAGGCTTGTAGTTAAATAGGTCGAATCTGTGCCAAAATTGAATCGGGACACCCCGACTTCACGTAGTCTTTTAGCTGCTACCCCAAGAGTGTATATAAAAACCGGAGGCGCGAAGGTAGAACAACCCCCGCCCGCTGTAACATAGCATGAGTGCCTATCCTTTGTTACGTAAGGGCGAAGGGGTTGCACTTCCCGCAGCTTCAAAAGTCTAAAGGTGGACAAAAACTCTGTGTAAATTTATAACAAAAATAGGCAAGTGGACGATAAAGTATATTGGATTTATATATTTTTGTGTTTTCTTATTATCTTCCTAGCCGGTGTACGGCTTGTAGTTAAATAGGTTGAATCTGTGCCAAAAATGAATCGGGACACCCCGACTTCACGTAGTCTTTTAGCTGCTACCCGTAGAGTGTATATAAAAACCGGAGGCGCGAAGGGAGAACAACCCTCGCTCACAGGCACCCATGCTCACCTCCGCTGCTTCGACTTGCTGGTCACCTCCGGCACCCAGCCTCAGCATCTACGTCTCGCACGGGAGCCTATACTATGTTACGTAAGGGCAAAGGGGTTGCACTTCCCGCAGCGCCGGAGACGATGCAGAAGCAACTTTATTGTTTTGAGGTTAGGTTACAATAATTTGTTTTTTTCAAGAACGGTGCGTTTACCTTAGAAAATTAGTTAATATGAAAATTAGGTGAAATTAACGTTAGGTATATGAAAAGAGCGTTATACGAATTGAAAATTATATGAAATGAACGTTATACTAAATATTGTTAGAGCAAATGAAGGTTATATGAAATATATCATTAGATCATATGGAAATTAGATCATATGTTTTTATAGCATATGAAAATTATATCAAGTGAACGTTATTTTAAGAGATATTATACTATCTGTTATTATACCAAACATTACACACCCACTGTAAACAAGGCTATTCAGTACTAAGCTAACTTCATAATGTTGAGTAAGGCAGTGTTACTCGAGATATAAATCAACTAAGTATTTGAGTATCTTCCTATCTCCATCTAGACTCGGACTCTCTGACACTTAGCGCCAACAGTTTGTAACAACAACAATGCTATTCAACCTTCAACAATTACTGTTTTAGACGTCTTGTTATCATAATTTAATTATGTAAAGTTTAAACTGACAGCTCGCGTTCAAAGGATTAATACTCAAGTTTTTGTAAGATTTCGGCTTGTTGTTGAAACACGAGAATGATTAACTTTACTTTAGGATTATCATCGTATGTCAGAATCAGAACAAAAATACATAATCACCGCACGTTTGCTTTGTTAAACCGAGTATGATTTAATTGAATCGGATGCTCTCCCGCTTCGCATCTTTTGAAGTGGAAACCAATAAGAGAAATTGACATTGGAGTCCGGAAATAGTGGCTCGGTTTTAGTCAGTTTTCATTTAGGTTTCCAGCAGTCGATTAAGGCATTCACAGACAGGTCGGTGAAGTATCGAGCGAACCAATTAAACACCGCACTGGAAACATAACAGTTCGTACGAATTGGATCCATTTCAGTCACGGGACTAGTTGCGTCCATTCTGCGTAAATCACGCGGGTTGCAGCAAATATTGGCCGCCAATCTGCTACATGGTTCGACAAACAACTGCTGCCAAACAAGCCGGATGAACTAACTAACCGGCGGGTTTGTTCAGCACGGACAAGTTTAAACACATGTAGTCCGTTTGCTAAATGCGTCTTATTTTACCATTTCTTTACTTAAAATGAATTTTTTACTCGCTATAGAATAAAACAACTGGCCTTACTACTTCTTCTTAGGTATCTTTTACAAAAAGTGTCCCTAATCTATCTTTTTTATTTTCGCCCCAACTTTATACGCGATGTTTAAAATACGTCGCGCATTAGAGAGGCTGTCGGATGAGGGTTAACTCGTCATTTGTATCGGAGCGTGTTCGTGAGTGGGCTCATCTTTCACTGGGAGGCTGTGAGGCTGTGTAACTGCCTCGTTTGTGACCCGTGAGATATATCATCGCTTTAGCCGCAGAGATAAAGTCACATTAATGTGTCGTTTCTTTTGGAACATTTTTGGAGCTCTTGTCGCTTCTTTTGATTCAAAAGGTGACGTTTATAAGTTCGTGTCTGGAGACCAAGGTTTCAAGGAAAACTAACAAAAGTAACGTATTGAATGTTTTACCACACAAAATATGTTCTCACTAAATTCCGAATTCCACAAAATGTCGGTAGTTTGTGCTCGTCACAATAGCCCTCATTACCGCACAGGTCAAACTCTGCGTGACGTCAAATATTACGCCTCCTCGTCCGTTCCCCTGGGTGGCCCATCCTATCTAATATTCCGCTTATAAATGCGGAGATAAGTCACTGCTTCCGCGGCTCCATTGTGGCTGCTGGGCCGCGTATTGCATGTGTCATGAAGATGGACTGCGTGTGGAGCGCCGCAGTCCCCAGGGTCTGGGCTACACGCGAGCGCACACGGGGTATAATTATGTAGATATATTCCACTGAAAAAAAAAACTACCAATAAAATATATACTTTTCTTTGTCTAACTCGTATTCGTATTGTTCGTAATTTTCAACAGTCTGGTCATAAATAAAAATCTTATGATTTTCGCAATAAAACCATTTTACCAATTGTATTGATGAACGTAAAGCTATAACGTGAATATTTTCGGTTATGTCGACACTGCCAGATCGTAAAGGAAGCAGTAATATTAATAATGTCGGGTTGTTCGTTTGAACTGCTGTACCTACCTGTGTTAGCTGTGAGTGACGCATCACACGCGTGTCTCGCACGGGAGCCGAGGGGCCAGGTGTCTTTGTGAACACACGTCTGTTGTACACAACCGAATAATATCGAGACACCGACAGTTTAGCGACGGTTTCACAGTACTAACAGCCGGTGGGTTCTATAGACATCTTACCGTGATGACTTACGTGAAGTGAGCATAAAGTGAGCTGTTATGCCAATTGATGGTAGTAGCAGACCAGTCAGGGGTAAGCTCACTACACCCAAATTACTAGTGAGATTGTTACAGAATAGACAGGTTGGTCTTTCTAGAACTGTAGAACCGGCCAATCGGACTTCATTAATTTGATGACCTATCGACCTCAACGGATAAGTTATAGGCAATTTATGGAGCAAACACAACTTATTCCATATTTGTATGAGGAAAAGGGTGATTGTCGGGCCTAGTTGTCTAACAGTCACTTTAGTGTCTTATAACTGCAATCTATCTATCTATATGTATAAAAGAGAAAGTATGTATGTAAGTTCCTTATAGACGCCGAAACGGCTGGCCGATTTCAAAAATTCTTTCATCGTTGGGAAGCTACACTATCCCTGGGTGACATAGGCTACTTTTTAACCGACTTACCAAAAAGGAGGAGGTTCTATGTTCGACATTATGTATGTTTTTTTTTATTTTTTTTTGTGTATGTTCACCGATATCTCCGTCAATTGTGGACCGATTTTGAAAATTCTTTTTTTGTTTGAGAGACTATGTTCCGAAATTGGTCCCATTTTAATTTGGTGAAGATTTGATGAATAACTTCGGAGATATACAACAGAACTCTTCAATAAATAACGGCAAATCTCTCGTGATTGCTGCAATCGCTTGTCTGTTCATTGTTTATACCATTTCATAACATAACATCACGCCAGTGAGTTCTTAAGGAGTACGCAGATCTCTTATTTCACCGATCATGTTCAAGTTTCATGATATTCAAGTTAATCTATTCAGGCGTTATATGTTACTAAACAACTTGCCTATTAATAATAATAATAAATAATAAAATCTTTTATTTCAGACAAAATCCATAGGATTAGTAACAATTTACTTAAAAAACTAGTGTTAGTAGGTACATATATAAAACTACAATTCAGCGTGGAGCTGCATCCACCTCTGCATCATCGGAGAATCCCACCGGTCTGCGAACACACTGAGAATAGTGTTGGTACTGCCGCGAACACGCGTCATCAGAGAGGTACATCTTTTTCTAATAATGGCGGCGAAACCATCAATGTTTGTGTCCGCAAACATCCCTGACGCACTGCAACGCCACGGCAGCCTCAACAGTACCCTCAGTGCATTATTATATTGGACGCGCAGGTCGCTGTATGCTCGCTGAGTGAAACTGACCCACAGGCTGCACGTGTAGAAGGACTGACAGTAAGCTTTGAAAAGCGTTACTTTTACTGGCTTCGTACATCGCGCAAACCTGCGGGCCAGCATGTTACAACGAACAGCCAGCGACCTACGTTCCCTCTCAATGTCACAATTATCTTTAAGATCTTCGGTGATCCAGTGGCCTAGGTATTTAAACTTGTCTACCCTTCGCAGGGGTTCTCCACACAGTGCGACATTCGGAATACTAGAATATGTCACACTGCCCGCTTTGAAAACCATTAGTTCGCTCTTTGTGACATTATATTTGAGGCCATGACTCACCGCGTAAGATTCGCATATAGCGATCAGTCGCCTCAGAGCACCGATCGATGGGCTCAGCAACACCATGTCATCAGCATAACTAATATTATTAATACACACCCCGTCAACATGACATCCGACATTGATGCTGCTGAGCTCAACGATCAGTTGGTTCATGTACAGGTTGAAGAGTCGGGGTGAGCTAAGCCCCCCCTGCCTCACCCCGCATTCCAGCCGATACACGTCCGAGTGCGAGCCAACCCACTTCACACTATTGCTTTGACTACTATACCAGTACTTAAATATTGACACTATCTCAGGTGGTAAAGTAGTATCACACTGTAGTTTACGCCACAGAACATCGTAACATACGAGATCGAATGCCCTTGACAGATCCAGAAAACAGGCAAAAATGGGCGTCTTCCTGTCTGTGTAGTATTGAACAGTCTGCTTGAGGCACAAGATTGCACTCTCAGTTGACAGCCCAGGCCTAAAGCCGAACTGGGCATCATGCAGTTCTAGATGTTTTGCTAATTGTTTATCAAGTAGACTGTCCAAAACTTTTGCTATGACAGTGGCCAGAGAAATGGGCCTGTAATTGGAAATGTCAGAGGAATCCCCTGTCTTATTTTTCTATTAGGTAGGTACAACTAAAAAGTGAAAAATAAAAAACTTTTTTGCAAAAAAATACTACCGACTTCCAAATAAAAAACTACAAAGTGAAAAATAAATTTATTTTTGGAAGTCGGTGTCCTTCAAAGGTAAAGGTATTTAATCGTTATGGACACCGACTTCCAAAAATAAATTTATTTTTCACTTTGTAGTTTTTTATTTGGAAGTCGGTTGTATTTTTTTGCAAAAAAGTTTTTTTTTCCCTGTATTTCCAACGGGAATGGAGCTACTATATTGAAATGCTAGATCCCACACCTTATCTAAAAGAAAGAAAAAAAAGAAAGAAGAAAAAAAAATGAAGAAAAGTAAAAAGTTCTTAGTCCGATGAGTAGCGCCCTCCACAGTGAGTAGTAGCCGCTCGTATGTGATATGTGTTACATGTTGTATGTATAGTTAGCTGTAATGAGTGTACAACGCCGGCTCATCAGGGCTCGCTGTTTACACACAGTTTATTTTACAAGTTTACACGAACAGTTCACTGTACACATCACACTATATTTGTACAGACAGAAGGTTCAATCTTCTACATATCTTTGCATTTTGCACGCAAATGGATGCCATAGACCAATCTGTAAAGTATATCCTACCTTACGACATGGTCTAGTTATTTCCAAAGCATAGTTTACCAAAAATCACGTGACAGAAAATTTATATGAAATTTGTTCAAAACAAACAGACATCACGTCTTAGCGTTGCTACTTCTCAATTGTGAGCCTTCTTCATTTCTCTATTCTTCGGATCAAGGCCAAGTTCGCGTGATTCGGCCATGTTTACGCTTCCTCGCAGGGCCTCGGTTATGAGCCTCCGTACTTGTTGCTACAGTCCCACGAGCCCGCGCGCTCGACAATACTCACATAGGTTTGTCACTCAGCCCCCAGGACAGAGGGGCTGACAAATGAGCCCTTTGGTGTTTGCACTGAGTTTTTCCCCTGTGATAGTTTCATATATTCGAATGTGCTCGTCGTATGTTACATCGGCACTAAACATTAATAATGTTGGCGATAAAGTTTGGTGGGCCTTTTCTGTCGTTGCAAAAAGCTGAGCGATTTATAGCTGTGTCAATGTGAGTTACAAGGAAACTCTGTTATGGCGGAGTATCAGCCATATTGTGCTGAAAGTTGTGCGTGACGCGTGGGTAGCCCCCCCCCCCCCCCCTCCCCCCGCTACCCCCTGTAAATGTGGAGGGGGGTCACATGTTGCTGGGCCGACGGCGGCTGCTTTGTAAACTTTGAAAAATGAGTAAAGTAAGCTCTGCTCATAAATTATACATGCTAATGTGAAAGTTTTCGGGATAGGCTCGCGCACTGACCGACTTTGTGCGGTTCTGTGTTTCATCCGGGTACCTATCACAGCTTTGTGGGTCTGTTTTATACGGATATGTTCTCTAAGAACCCTAGTGTGACATGTTATCTACTAAAACTTTTACTGTTTGCTGGAAAAATATGAGCCTTTTCCTGTTTTTGCGTCGGTTCACAACACATGACTGTAAGGGATTATTTGAAATGGATACAAACATGAATATTATGATACGTTGAAAAGTAAATATCAATAATATATAGTAGTTTATGAACAGCTACTGGTTGTCTAGTTGCGTACATACTCTGTATTCTTTATCTCATACTGCTATGTATTAATGTGCAAACAATTAGTCCCCTGCCTCCTCCAGCGGTGACCTTCCTTCAGTTGATTTATAACTCGCCGTTACTTTGGCTGATCGATTGTTTTCCTTTAATTCTGTTGCGTAATGTTGTTCTTTAATTAATTAACTGTAATCCGGGATTACCTTCTCCTGAAATAGAATTACTGAAGATTTAGATTAATCTTAATAGAGTAATCTGAATATTTAATCTGAATTTTGTGTTTTACAATATCGACATTTGAACGTTGTAGCTAGTAATAGTGGTAGTCGATGTAACCCGTCCTGTAACCGCGACAAAAGTGGATAAGTCCCACGTTACAACATAATAAATATAACTGTATATTTTGAACCCAAAGCTTATCAGGCACAGTGTGTTAAAACAAAAATAATATAATAATGATACTATATAATAGCCTGTAATGTACCACTGCCGGGAAAAGGCCTCTACTCAAACAGCGAAGGCACGACTCGGCACGAACATAACGGGTTGGCTTTTTTATAATTTAGAACTCCAGATTTCCTCAAGATAATAATAATAAATCCTTTATTTAACTCTTCACAAAGTTTCACACCAGTATATACTAAATGTATATAATACCAACAAAAAAAAAGCGTAAAAAAATATGATCCTTTGTGAGAGACTGGAGTCCCTACTAGGATACCCTGTGTGACGGATCACCAGGCTCCCACCCCGAATCGGTGTCTATGTCAACTATTGCTATAACTTATATCTTAACAAATCACAGACTATATCAGGAGATAATAATATTGTTAATTCAACACAACTACGAGAAAGTATAAAAAGAGTAAAATTTAATTCCAAATTTATAAACAAACAAAAGAAGATGACTTCCGAAGGAGGGTAATGTGTTTATCAGTCTATGTATGTATGTATGTTTGTACCTATGTGGCGTTCTAGAGACCAAACGCGTTGGCCGATTTTGATGATTCTTACGTCAATCGATTCGTCGTAACCCTGCGAGTGTCACTGGCTACATTAAATTTAAAAAGAAAATATGGCGGATTTTGGGCGCCATTTTGTGGGTGATTTTGTTTTTTTTTCTTCCAAACCCATTGTTCCAAATAAAGGGTTTGAAGAGGTGATTTCAAAAATATATAAAACTTATATGTTTAAATGTACCTAATTCTAAAATAAAAACTAAAAAGTTGTAAATAAAAATAATTTATTGAAAAGATCAAAAAACCCGACTGTTTAAAAAGCGAACTAAAAGACGTAAACAAGAAGAAAATCATGCTGTGCAGTCGGAGGCTACATCTGGATTTGGTCAGCTAGCTCGCGAATATGTATCCTACGACTGCACAGCATGATTTTCTTCTTGAATACGTCTTTTTAGTTCGCTTTTTAAACAGTCGTGTTTTTTGATCTTTTCAATTAACTTTTTTTATATTCTGTACAGATCATCGTCAGCCGAAAGACGTTCACTGCTGGACATAGGCCTCCCCCTTTCTGTACCGATACCTATATAGTATTAGGTCATCGGCGATATCGCGTCCGTTCCGATGCCGAGTGAGATGCACGCCTTGTGTGTATCCCCCGATAATACCGCCACTGGGTTGTGTCGCTGAAGTTGCTCTATCTGCCGGACACTGCTGCACTGTGCATAAGTGCATCAATGTATCGGTATGTGCAAGTGTTCACATATTGACTATGAGATAAGCTCACAGCCCGCATGCTTTAGTCCGGTTATATTGACTTGTAAACAAGGTTAGTCTATGGTTTATATGATTGCAGATTTAGATGTGTACTACTGATCTTCATATGTTTTAGAGTGATGACAAATACCTACAAGCTTACAGTTACTTGTTTACTGTGTAAACTAGGCAATACAATAAAAATATCTTTTCTTGTATTGCCCTCTATTAAGAGTTGTCACTGATAATCACGAACCAAACAGCTACAGGAAACGCACCTTTTTCCTCTTTTCTTAGAGTGTATTTTATTGGCGGAAATCAAAGATATTTTAATTATTGAAAACGTTCTGCCAATTATTTACAGAAGAAATGGGAGCTTTTATTTATTCATAACCTTGGTTTTGAGCACTATTTCTTGCGTTTAATGAAACGTTAATAATTTCCTTGCTGACAATGTTTATTTAAGTAAAGAAAACTGAGCAGTGAGCAGCAAAATTGAGTCAAACGTTATTTCCCAACTTAAACAAAACAGACTGCAGGTTTAAACAGTGTTTATTGCATTTCCTTTAAAGTTTAAATGAACAAAACAAAAGCGAGAACAAGCGAGCATCGTTTAGTACAATATTTACACAAGTCACGGAGTGAATCTGAAAGTTCGCGACGCGGACGCCCCTCACAGCCATTGGATGAAGAACTTGACGATCGCTGAGATGTTCGCTCGACGCTCAGACGCTCAGCTGCTATCAACGTAACACCCGCAACGCCGGCGCCGATGGCTTACACCCACGGACTAAGGCGACAGCACAAGAAATAGTCCAGAGGGCTCACTACGTGCGATATTTGCAAGAATAGCCACAGTGTGTGAAAGAGTTCAATGGGATACGATAGGGTGTTTCTTTCGTGTCATGTCTGTTTTATAGCTAAGGGGCTTTTTACCCGCCTGCCGAAGGAGGGGAATGTGTTTATCAGTCTATGTATGTAGCCGATTTTGATGGTTCTTACGTCAATCGATTTGTCTTAACCTTGCGAATCGGAAAATAGGATAATGGCGTATTTTGGGCGCCATATTGTGGGGGCCAAATTTTTTTTCTTTCTAACCCATTGTGTGGGATGTAGAGTTTCAAGAGGTGATTTCAAAAATATATAACACTTATATGTTTAAATGTACCTAATTCTAAAAAAAATAACTAAAACGTTATAATCAGTCAGCCGTTGACGTCGGTTACATACGGCTGTTTGGTTTAAATTACTGTCGATTTTAAAAAGAATTCCACTGTTTCTCAAAGTTTCGTGGTACTCTCTGCTTGTTATTTGGAAATTATCATACCATCTACGATGGATACAGAAAAGTGCGGTGTCTCCAGTGACACGCTGACCGATGGTGCAAACTGCAAATCATCTAACCTATGATACACTTCCAGTGTGGGGACTAAGGAAGCCTCAGCTGAAATGGATTTCCAATACGTTTGGATCAAACATGCGAAGATACACGTAAGAAAAAACGATACGTCGCCAACGCTGGTTATCAAATCGGAGAGAGATCTGCAGAAATAGTTCTTTAAATTGCTCACAATCAAAACATATAACAACCGCTATTAGAATACTCTGTTTGTAAAAGTCTGTGTTTTTTAGGTGCGAATCAATGTTGTTTGAGGTTCTTAGTCTTATGTGTGCTAGTTGCGTTTTCCCATTAGTTTTGTGTCGTTTCACGGTGTGCCCAAATAAATCTATTCATTATTATTTTTGCAATGTCACTTTTTGTTGTGCTAATTTATACCATTTTTGTCATGTAATAGGGTACATTTTCCTTTATGGATCGTCCCCAGTTATGACGACTTACTCCAAGGTGCTCTTATCTCTCTACTGGTCGGTGCTTTTTGTTTCTTTTTAACCGACTTTCGAAAAAGGAGGAGGTTCTATGTTCGACTTCATGTATGTTCTATTTTTTTTTGTGTATGTTCACCGATATCTCCGACAATTGTGAAACGATTTTGAATTTTTTTTTTAACTCAAAAAAATGGTACCTACGAAAGACACCGACTTCCAAAAATAAAGTTATTTTTCACTTTGTAGTTTTCTAATTCGGAAGTCGGTAGTATTTTTTTCTTTTTTTTTCTTATTATAACAACTGTTTTTATAATGTTATTTCTAGTGCTCACTGTGTATTGCTGTGTCTATTACTTTATTCGACCGCATTAAGCATTATAAAAGCTCTGACAATGACCGGCACTTTATTCTATGTGTATTATTTAATTTATTTCTGTCAATTTTCTGTCTATTCTTAAGTTATTTGATTAAAGTCAAAGTCAAGTCAAATATATTTATTTCAATTGGGCCAGTAAGCGGCACTTTTGAACGTCATACATATAACAAGTAATACAAATTGATTCTACCGTGCATTCTGAAAAGTAGCTTGTTATGGAGAAGAACGCACAAGAAACTCCAAACTTACTCTATTTAAAAAATAGGTGTTTACAATATGTAGTACATACATTAATAAATTCATACATGTGAGGACGATGCTCCCAAAAATAACACTACGTATAGGTATAAAGTAATAAAAGCCTTAACAGGTAAATTAATTAAATCGATAAATAGGAACATGGTTCTCACATACTTACAAATATTTCAAACATAGGTAAAATATAAATTTAACAACAACGGAACAGTGTGTGAGTCAATTTAAAAAAAAAAAATACAATAACTATGAATAGGAATATAAATTAGCAAATTTGGTTTTTTCTACACTAAATATTGCCCTATGGAGCAGGACCAGCATGTTTCCAAGCATTCTTATCTTGAATATAATCATCTAGTTTGTAATATGCTTGTTTACAAAGTGTGCTTTTAACAGTTTTAAATTTACTTTCATTTAGTTTTAATATATCACAAGGTATTTTGTTATAGAATTTAACACAGCTAATATTGAAAACTATCGGCCCATATCAAAAATTTGCCTTTTTTCTAAAATTCTTGTACGCATATTTTATACCGATGTCTACGCGGCCTTTAAGTTCGCTTTTACGTCTTTTTAGTTCGCTTTTCAGGCAGTCGAGATTTTTGATTTTTTATTATAGTTAGGCTCGCACTTGCCCACTATCTCACCTGATGGTCAGCCAAGGTGTGGTCGACTGTGAAGCACGCTTGCCTAGAAGCAACCTAATCACTCTTGACTTAAATACCCCTAGGTTGTAGCTATCAGGAAACACAGACTCTGGCAGAGGATTCTACTCCTTAGCTGCACGCATAATGAAAGTATTTATAAAACGTTTAGTGCGTATGGGTGGGATGTCCACCTTGTACCGAAGGTACATCGCAGTACGTCTTGTAGTCCGATGATGGAAAGGGCTAGGCGGAATCAAATTGTTTTTGACTTTTTTAATTTCTTCCCTTAAAGGGGTAAAAGGGTGTTAAAGTTTGTGTGAAAACTAAATTGTTTATTATCAAACTTACTTGGAATTTAGTATTTATGCTTTCAATACAATTAAAGAAACAAGTATTTAAGGTTTTTTTAAATTTCATCCCTTGAAGGGGTAAAATGGGATGTTAAAGTTTGAATGTAAAATAAATTGTTCATTATCAAAATTTATTGAATTTTAGTCATTCTGTTCTTCAACAGAATTAAAGAAACAGGTATTTTAGCATTTTTGAATCTCATCCCTTAAAAGGGCAAAAAGTGGTGTTTAAATTTGAATGGAAACTAAATTGTTTATTATCAAAATTACTTGGAATTTAGTAATTATGCTCTTCAATACAATTAAAGAAACATTAATTTAAGGATTTTCTGAATTTCTTCCCTTAAAGGCGTAAAAGGGTGTTAAAGTTTGTGTGAAGACTAAATTGTTTATTATCAAAATTACTTGGAATTTAGTATTTATGCTCTTCAATACAATTAAAGAAACACGGACCTAAGGACTTTTTTAATTTCTTTCCTTATGGGGTAAAAGTGGTGTTAGAGTTTGTATGAAAACTAAATTGTTTATAATCAAAATTTAACCATTATGCTCTTCAACACAATTAAAGAAATTGGTATCTGAAGATTTTTGAATTCCATCCCTTAAAAGGGTATAAAGGGGTGTTAAAGTTTGTATGAAAACTAAATTGTTTACTATCAAAATTACTTGGAATTTAGTATTTATGCTCTTCAGCACAATTAAAGAAACATAGAGGTAAGGACTTTTTAATTTCTTCCCTTAAAGGGGTTAAAAAGGGTGTTAAAGTTTGCGAGAAAACTAAATCTTTTATGATAAAAATTACTTTCAATTTAGTATTTATGCTTTTCAATACAATTAAAGACAGATATTTGAGGATTTTCTAATTTTATCCCATAAAAGGGTAAAAATGGGTGTTACAGTTTGTATGAAAACTAATTGTTTAGCATCAAAATTACTTGAAATTTAGTATTTATGTTTTTCAATACAATTAAAGAAACATGTATTTAAGGATTTTTTTGAATTTCGTTCCTTAAAGGGGTAACAAGTGGGGTTAAAGTTTGAATGAAAACTAGATTGTTTATTAACTAAATTACTTTAGTGTAAGCTAATTGGATTATCCAGATCTAGACTGTACAGGAAGGAGCAAAGCTCATCACTATCGGAAGATGTTTTAATTTTTGCAAATGGCGAAAAATATAAATTCAGCTTCGACATTTGTGGAGTAAACCGATACAAAATATAGCTGGTAACCAAACCGTTACTGAGGTCGACGAGGTCACAGGGCCATGATCAACGTATTTCTCTATCCTTAAAAGAAATAAATTTGAAATAGAGTACATAATGGTTCCAACAGGATTTCGCAACCGAAATTCTGAGGGCGGCTTTACCCGGACATGCAGTGGCCAGTAAGATCGCATGATGTAACTAATCGAGACTACTTTCTGTGGGTATTTTTTAAGTCGCGAGTCTAAGTCAACAAGCCAATTTTCTCCACTAAATGGAAAATAAATGAAGACATCAAATAAATATTATCCAAAAGCAGAAACAAAGTTTTTAATTCATAAAAAAATTACAGCCAAAGAACATCGGCTGATAACTTTTGCGCCATCCTGTATTAATTTTCTATCGTTTTGGTAGTAGGATTCAGAAATTGAAAGCAAAGTGGTATTTCAGTATTTGCATCTCCCCGTGGAAATCAACCCCACGAGACCTCCGGAATGAAAGTCGGCGATCTAGCTATTAGAACAGGAAGGCATTTACTCAGGAAGGCATCAATTTACGCGTAATTTTTATAATTCGATTAAATAATAAAGTTGAACAAATTTTGTTGTCTACGCGAACAAAGACGCAGGCAGAAAACTATGTTTGGATAATAATTTGCAATATCCCTGAACTGAAAAAAAAACGAAACAGCCAATATCTTGTAGTCCACGCAGGCAAAGCTGCGGGCGGATAGCTAGTTTTAATATATTTTATAAATGTTTGCTTACCACACTTATTTCTGTAGCTAGGTATTATTGATGCATTTTAGTGAATCAAAAGGCACGTGCATTTATTTGTTATTGCGATCACCTTCATCATTAAGTATTGCTACAAGTGAGTCTACTGCAGCATGTTACATTGTACGCCTCATTGTCACCATCTGTATTCAGTCCACGTATCCGGTGTAATGTAATCTCGACACAGTCTAGTATTATCCTGAACTAACGTTTTCTCACTTGTGTCGAACGTGCAATGTTCTGTCCGTAGTTCTGATCTAAAAGTAATACAGATATTCTAAGAATACATTTTATTTGTTGCTGCTCTCTTTTTAAATAACATACTACTAAGATAAAACGAAATAAAAGGATGTTTTGTGTATTCTGGAAAACGTGCAAAGATTTGTCAGTTGTCGTAGGTAGGTATGTGTCGGAGTTAACATGAACATATATTTTGGCGATCGTCACCTGCAAGTACAAATGAACCAATCATAAGATATAAAAAACCAGTCTATACAAAGTATATTCTATCAGTGACGGCGATAGTAATGCCAAAATATTTAATAGTAATACAAAGGCTCCGTATTTTATAAATAGTTTTAATTATTATATACATGAAATTAGTGTGTAGTTATAAATAAAATCACAATAAGACGAAATAAATACTTAGGATTATTGTTTTCCTGGCGAAGTAACAAGTTAAATAAGAATTTTTACCCCGGTTGTCGACCGGTAATCTATCGAACAGCTGACGACCGAACTACGGCATTATACGTGGAGTATTGTTTACTTACGTTTTATAAATTATAGCACACAATATTACTTATCTTTGAAATACGCTCTCCTTTAGTTTTACCGTAATAATTTTGCTAATTTAGCACTCTGTAGAGTTTATAAATCGTTTCGTTGACAGCGTAGAAAACAAAACAAAACCAACATTAGGCCCATTTAATTAGTTCTATTAATTTATTTTTATCCTTCGCTTATACCAAACACTTATGATTTTTGTATAGTTATAGTACATTACTGCAGAATCCAGTAAGTAAGCCTTCCTGGCCAAGTATGAGTTAACCGGACCGAACCGCAGGTGAGGTCCGGTTATATACGAGGCCAGGATGGCTTTCTTACTGGTTGAGGCTTGTATAATGCTTTTCTCAAAAATTAAAGAAAGTTTAACAAGATTTTTTTTTTATTAACATAGAAGGTTACATTCATATTAGGGCACTATATATATTAGATAGATAATAGATAGGTATGAGATATTGTGATCGATCATTACTCATACTCGGAAAGTAGGTCTGAAGTTGCTTGAGGAGCGGGTTGAAAGTAATACTTTTCAGCCCTAGGGAGAATCGCTTTCAACTGACAGCTGTCAAATTATTTAAAAAAAAAACTAGTTCCTTTTCACATATCTATTGAACCATGTTCCAACTTTCTATACAACCACGAAGTAAAATTGAAATAACTTAAAGTTAAGTATTGATTAAAGAATATATATTTTTTAAATAACTTTATTATAATTTAGTTTCAACAATTTCTTTAAAATAACTTAGATTTGGGCAAAATATTTACCATTTTTTCAATGATGAAAATAAAAAATAATGGCTGAATAGCAGGCCGGCCACAGAAAAAAAAACAAACAAAAAAAGCGGCAATCATTTTTCTTTAGCTAATTCATGTTTTTATTTTTATTTCCTTGTATTTGTAATGAAAAGCACAGTGTTTACCTCGGGTTAAAGACTTATTTAGTCCCTCGAACTATTGGCGCCCTCACTTCGTTCCGGGCGCCAAACCCCGTCTCGGGACTAAATAAGTTACTTTCACCCCTAGGATAACAATGTACTATTGTTGTACGTCTTGATTAACGGACTCAAAAATATATCTATCCCATAAAATGTCATACCAAAAAGAGAGATAGATATATATTTGGAGCCTCCCTCCTATAACCATGTTATAATAGCTCAACTCTAATCTGTGTCTGGCTGGTACTATGTTTTTTTTTCTAAGCAGATCTAAAGACCTACTATCTAGAGATGGGCGTTTTCGGTTTTTGCACAAACGTTTATGTAACCGATTTACAGTTTGCATATTGATATCGAAAACGGTTTTCAGATATCGATATCATTTAGTACAGTTTGTATAAGTTAAAATGTTATTTAGATGAGCAAACTAACAACGAACGCGAAATAATACTTAGAAAGAGAGGTAGCGCATATGGTTCCTATCATTTGTGATGTTTGCGTTTTGTTCGTAGTTCGTACGTTTTCGCATTATTACGGTTTTAAGTTTTGACTTATTCGTTCTCGCACGCTAGTAAGGTTTTTATTAGATACAGTTTTTGTATTATCGGTTATTTTGATATAGATATCGATATGATATGATATCTAACACATATCCGATATAAGTTACCTTTTGATATATCGGACCAATCCCTACTACTGTCCAGTAAGTAAATTACATACTTACTTACTGGCCAGTAGGAGATTCCAAATTTAAAATCTCGCTTCTTACTGGACAGTTGTGAATAAGTCTCCGGTAGAGTTCACTTTCTGGATACTTTTTAGAGATGTTATGACAACATTACATAACATTTTTGAGAAAAACTATGAAACTGCAATATAACATAGATTCATATTTTAGGCACCCTACCCACATTAAATAAAAGTAAAGCTGAAAGGCAATCAAAAGCAAAAAACCTCAAAAAATCAAAAATAATTAGCCTTCAAGCCAATTCAGCAGAAATAAACAAACTTTTTTCATTTTATTATTACCTACTTATATTTTTTTTTGTTCAAAGACAAAGACAAGACAAAGATATTTTATTTCAAGTAGGCCACTGCGGCACTTTTGAACGTTAAATTAAAATTTACAAATAATAATAGTTGATTCTACCGTGCATTCGGAAAGTAGCTTGTAATGGAGAAGAATGCACAAGAAACTCCATACGTACTCTTTAAAAAAAAAAAAATTACAATATTTAGGTACATAAGTACATATCTTGGTGAATGAAATTGAGTTTATACAAAACTAATATATATATTTATTTATGTTTTTGTTACTTTCCTCCATTTCCAGCTTTTCTGTATTTTTGTCTATTCTTTTGGTTCTCACCGTTTCTGTTTGAATGATAGATTCATATAATGATTAGTCACATAGAATGATTAGTTCAAATAAACGGTGTCAATTCGTCGGGGTGGAACGTGAAAATGCTGGTACCCCAGGGCTCAATCTTAGGTCCTTTTTTATTTTTAGTCTACATCAACGATTTACCCCATCTATTGAAAAACAAATTAAACATGGTGTTATTTGCTGATGATACTTCTTTGATTTTTAAGATAAATAGACGTACGAGTAACGTTGCCAACGTAAATAATGCCTTGCGGCTAGTTCAAAATTGGTTCACTGCTAATAATTTAGTTTTAAATGCAAAAAAAACTATGTGTGTTAAATTTGCCTTGCCGAATGTCAAAAGTTATGATTGTGACATTATATTAAACAATGAGAAGCTAAAATTCCCCGATAATACGGTTTTCCTGGGGTTGCAATGGGGTCCGCATTTGATATCCCTTGCGGGGCGGCTAAGTTCGGCAGCTTCTGCTGTTAGAAAAATACGTCAGTTTACTGATGTAGATACTGCGAGGCTAGTCTATTTTAGTTACTTTCACTTATTTTATACTCAATTTGTAGATTTAAGTAAAACGCAGTGTTTGATGTTAGTGACATGTAATCAGCTGTTTCTCTTTTTTTTTTAACAGGTGACAGTAGTTTGAACCTTACATCAAATAATACTTTCTATGGCCAGGGTGTTGGCATTGTAACCAAAGTAACCAAGAAGGTTTAACACCTCCCCGCAATGCGAACATCCTGTATAAGACAAAAGTATATATCAAAGTAATTAAAATAACTATAACAACACACACAAACACACAAAAGTCCATCACTAACAAGGTTGTATAAAAAAAAAAACTATCAAATAACATCTAAATTAAACCTAAGGATTGCACACATTTTGCGTGCTTAAGTTTCGCCAAAGGCTTAGTTAGAACATCAGCAATCATTGACTGTGTAGGTATAAATTTAATTTCAATATGTTGATGTGTTACTGTATCTCGTATGAAGTGATGCTTTATATCTATATGTTTAGTGCGTGAATGATACGTGTCATTATGAGCTAATTTTATGGAGCTTTGATTGTCTGAGTATATGACTATGGAATGAGTGGGGATGAGAAGGAGTTCATTAATGAGGGTTCTTAGATAAATGGCTTCTTTGCAAGCTTCAGCTAGAGCCATGTATTCAGCTTCCGTTGTGGAAAGAGCAACTGTTCGCTGCTTGCGAGCTTCCCACGAAATAGGTCCTCCGCTCATTATGAAAACGTATCCAGTAAATGATTTCCGATCCACCATATTGTTTCCATAGTCTGCATCTACGTAACAAGTAGGATAAAACAGACTTGTCTTATTGTAACTAAGTTTAAGTTCCTTAGTACCTTTCAGGTAGCGAAGAACTCGCTTAGCGGCCCTCCAGTGTACCTCCCCGTAATGTGCATTGAACTGGGAAAGGTACGAGACCGAGTGAGCAATGTCAGGTCTTGTACAAATGGCAATGTACATTAAAGAGCCGATAAGTTCTTGATAAGGAACTTCAGCTTTCGGTTCTTCTTTTTCAGGAAGAGAAAGCTTTAGTCCTGGTTCCAGGGGTGTTGAGACAGTAATTGCGTCTGTCATGTTATATTTGTGTAAAAGTTTCTCTATGTATTTAGTTTGATCGAGAGAAATGGAGTCGTCATTATGTGTAACTCTCATTCCTAGACTTCAGGCTTCAGGGGAATGTTCTAGTGCCATAACTAACGAGTTGTACTTATCAGGTAGTCCAGTGAGTAATATGATCGCCACAAACTCGTCTTCCACTCCTGCTCCAATAGCAGTCAACTGTTGTTGAATGGCCAGGGTATTGTTGACGTACTCTTGCATACCTGATGACTTATTTAGTTCATTGCTAAGAAGCTTTTTCATAAGCGTAAGTCTTCTCATCAAACCACTATTAGCATACGCTGTTTTTAAGCAATTCATAGTTTCATAGGCTGTTTTCGCAGATCTGATTACTGGATAAACCGACTCGTCGCACGCTAGGCAAATTTTTGTAGATTTAAGTAAAACGCAGTGTTTGATGTTAGTGACATGTAATCAGCTGTTTCTCTTTTTTTTTAACAGGTGACAGTAGTTTGAACCTTACATCAAATAATACTTTCTATGGCCAGGGTGTTGGCATTGTAACCAAAGTAACCAAGAAGGTTTAACACTTTCATAGTATCATGTCTTACGGTATCTTACTATGGGGAAGAGCTGCAGACATTGAGTCAATTTTTATTCTGCAAAAACGTACCATAAGAGCGATATACAATCTTCGCCGGCGAGATTCTCTAAGGGAACTGTTTAAGGACATTAACATCATGACGCAATTAACATCATCACGCATTAACATCATGACATAATTATGTCGATCGCTGTAAAAACTGCGATCGACATAATTATGTTACTAGAAATAGGGACCAATTAATTCAACCAGGTTTAAGGCTGGCTAAAGTAGCGTCATGTTTTATGGGGTACTGTATAAAATGTTACAATAAAATACCTCCCCACATTCTAGAACTGAATGAGGCGAAATTCAAAATTTGTATAAAACGCACACTATGCAGGCAGGCATATTATAGGTTGGGGGATTACATCACTGATAAAAATGCTTGGCTCAACGCTAGTCCTGCTCCACAGACACTAGGGCACAAAAACAAGTGATAAGCAGAAAATTTCTGAAGTATTGTTGGACCTACTGAAGACTGTATGAATATATTTGTGTTGTATAAACTCAATTTATTTTAGTATTATATAACTGCACAGCACATATGTGAGTACTATGTACCAACTGTAAATGTACCATTTACTGTACCTATATGTCGTTTGTTGACTATACTAGTGTGTCCTGGCAGTTAATAGTGTGTCATGCTCTCTCTAATGTCTCTCTGATGGTGGCACATGTGTTGGATCATTCGGTTCCCTTCATGATGGTTGAGCTGAGTGGTGCCGATCTATGTGTCATGTTCGTGAACGGGCGCTATCAGTTGGGATTGGTCATAACTTAGCTGCCTCGGCCTGTTTTTACCTATGTATTGTTATTTTTTTTCGTTTTTACGTGCACGTCTTTTTACATCGTTCTCACATATATGTATTTTTCCAACAAGAATGATGTAACCAAATATTTGAATGAATGAATGCTTTATTTGTAAACATAGGTCAAATTACAACAGTGTGCGATATGTTACAGATAGGTAGATCCTCTATGTTTTGCACGGAGGCGTACAAATATATTACAATTAACATTGTCGATTTTAAAATACAATCAATTTCAAATATGGTTTTTGGTTGCTATTTAATACATAAAAAAAATATGATAAATAAAAAATATATATATATAAAAATGTCAAATAGATTAAGTTATATGTCCTAATAATGCTAATATCAAACAGATTAAAATCAATTTCAAATAGTTAAAATTATATAAAAATGTCAAATAGATTAAGTTACATGTCTTAATAATGCTAGTGTCAAACAGATTAAAATCAGTTTCAAATAAAATATTAAATGTCAAATAGATTACGTCACATGTCATAATAATGCTAATGTCATACAAAATTCAAAATCGCCAAAATAGGTGAGGTGATTTACAATTTTCTTAAGCAGTAATTATAGAATTTTCGTCAAAATATTCCTGTAGTGAGTAATAGCATTTATTTATCAAAATTCTTAATAGTTCTGTTCTGAAAATGTCCCGATTTAATGTTTTTATTTTTTCAGGTAGTTTGTTGAATATTTTAATGGCCATACAGAAGGTACTTTTATTCATTAGTGCAGTTTTACCATAACTCACTTCGAGTTCTGACTTTATTATTATCACGTAATTTTCTGTAGTTACTTTTAGCAGCTATTTTGTATAGTGAAATGTTAGATTTGACAAACATATTTGTTTCGTATATGTAAAGCGATGGCAAAGTAAGAATTTTTAGACTTATAAAAAAAGGTTGACAACTGTCTGTGCCTTTAAGGCCACACATAGCTCTGACACATCTTTTTTGGGCCCTAAATACGAGTTGTCTATCTCCTGAATTGCCCCAGTATATTACGCCATATCTGAGTGTTGATGCGACATAGCCGTGATAGGCTGTTGGTACGGATTCTAGGCTCACTATTTTTGATAGTTTATAGAGAGCATAGGCAAATTTATTAAGCTTTTCAAATATTTCGTCTGTCTGGGGTCTCCAAGTCAAATTGTTGTCTATATTAATACCAAGAAATTTAGTAGCAGTAGTTGGTTCTATTTTTGTCCCTAAGTAGCTAATGTCAAGGATCTTATTCGGGATCCTTTGATAAAAATGCATGATTTTAGTCTTTTCTAAGTTTATAATTAAATTATTATTGTCAAACCATGATATAATTCTATTTAATGTCATATTTATTTCATTTTCATAAGTATTGGGATCATCACACTTAATGATTACGGTGCTATCATCGGCGAATAGTACCATGGTTTATTTGCCTCGGAAGGTCATTTATGTAGAGCAAAAAAAAGGGGGGGTCCTAGCACGCTACCCTGAGGAACACCGTATTTAATTACCTCGCTTTCGGAACGATATTTTTCTCGTAACTGGTAATTGAGGATATTCGTGTGATTTCTACAAATTGCTTTCTGTCCGTTAAGTAAGATCGAATGAGATCAAGTATATTTCCCCTCATACCACATTTTTCAAGTTTATGTATTAGTATAGGATAATCCACATAATCAAAAGCTTTAGTTAGATCCATATAGATAGCACATACAGGATTTCGCTTATCTACATTTGACACAATGGGGAGAAGCAGGTCATGTATAGCCATATTAATTGTTTTCTGCTTACGAAATTCCTTTTGTTCGTTTACTGATAAGTTTGATTTCACAAGGAAGTTGTACTATTTTAATTGTATTATATTGATGTATAATATTATGTTGTGTCTTTTAGTCTGTGCTAAATAAATTTATTTTCTTTCTTTCTTTTCTTTACTAGGACTTATAAATAACTTTCTCAAATATTTTAGAAAATACGGGTATCAACGCGATAGGATATAATTTGACATAATTTGCCTATCGTTTTTTTTGTGCAATGGTACAATTATTGACGTTTTTAATTTCTCAGGGAAGATTCCGCTAGAAATACTCATATTAATTATGTGACTGAGATGTGGAGCTATGTACACTTCTTTGATAACTTTAGTACATATGCCGTCATAACCTACACTATTTGTGTTTCGAAGTGAGTTAATATGATTATTTATATCTTGAGGTATGGTCGGCTCCATAAATAAAGAGTTGGAATTATTTGAGCGTACGTTAATTTCTGGATTAGTTATGTTTTTTGGTTTGGTAACCTGATTAATATAAAAATTGTTAAAAGCCTGAGCTATTTTTAATGGGTTCGTGATTTTCTGTGTCCCTGTTTGAATTTGAGTTATTGGTTCGTTAGGGAAGTAGGTCTTACAATTATTAATTATGGTCCATGTCGCTTTCGATTTATTTTTGGACGTCTTAATGAAGTAGTTATTTCGTGATGATTGTGTTAACGTATAAACTCTTTTAAACCTTGCAGAATATGTCTTGAAGGTTTTTTTTTATTCTTTGGGGTAGGATTTATTCTATATTGCCATAGCAAGTGCCGTTTTCTTTTACTGCATTTCCTAATACCGTTGGTGATCCATTTAGATTTTTATTAATTGATTTTGATATTATTTGGTACGGAAAGCAATGATCGTAAAAACATCTGAATAGGTCAAGAAAATGGTCGTATGCCTCATTGACGTCGCCAGGTTTTATATATGTCCGAAAAAGTGAGACCCTTATTTATTTATTTATTATATTCTTTATTGTACACCACAAAAATATATATACAGGACAAACAAGTATAAAAGCAAGTGTACAATGGGCGGCCTTATCGCACAGGGCAATCTCTTACAGACAACCTTTGGATGGACTGAACGAGAGGAACGGAATTTAGGGTTGTCAGTGTACAATAATAATACTTAGACATAATAACATAAAATACATACATACAATAATACATAATATACTAATAAATAACAAAAATATCACAGAGAAAGGAGAAGACTAATCATAGTGAAAGGAAATGCTCCTTCACCATTTTTTTGAATGTTGGTAAGGATTGAGCACGTCTCACTTCAATAGGCTGCTTGAACTGTAAAGGATTTGTCGAAGAAGGATGTGGAATGCATATGTATACTTAATTTTAGATTCTCCGATGATCTCAAGGACCTAGAATGTGTGTCACAAAGGAACTGAAAGCGTTCTTTAAGATAAAAGGGACTAGATGGATTAAAGAGCACATTATATAGCAAAGAAAGTATGTGGGCATTCCGGCGAAGGCGAATAGGAAGCCATTTGAGCTTGGTTCGAAATTCAGAAACATGATCATACTTGCGCAAGCCAAATATGAACCTGACACAGAGATTTTGAAGTCGCTCAAGCTTGTCCAGTTGGTCTTGGGTGAGATCAAGATAGCTGGCATCAGCATAGTCCAGAATAGGGAGAAGTAGGCATTGGGCTATCGCAATTTTAGTGGTCATGGGAAGAAAATTACGAAGGCGTCTCAGAGAACCAGCAGAAGCAAATAGTTTACGACTAACCTCCTGCAACTGTTTGGTCCAGGAAAGAGTGCCGTCGATATAAATCCCCAGATTCTTCACAGTGTCAGTTATAGGAATAATGGTATTGTTGAAAGTAACCTGGGGAAGTGACGCCCAATCAATCCTAGAGACAGTTCGGGAACTACCTACAACAGCCACTTGAGTCTTAGTCGGATTGATCTTCAACCCAAACTCAGTGCTCCAGTCACCTATTCGAGCCAGGTCCGTATTAATAGCCTCAATAGCGTCAGATAACTCTCCGAGAGGGGCTTGGGTATACATTTGGAGATCATCAGCATACAGGTGGTAGAAAGAAGATAGTCGTTGAGTGATAGCATTAATAAAGAGTGCGAAAAGTAGAGGAGATAAAACGCCGCCTTGCGGCACACCGGCAGAGGTTTGGCACCAAAAAGAGAAAGATTCCTCAATGCAAATACGCTGCCGGCGGCCAAACAAATAACTATGAAACCAGTCAATTACCGAAGGAGATATGTTAAAAGAGCATAGGACGCCCAGCAAAATGTCGAAGTCAACCGTGTTGAATGCATTGCTAAAGTCAAGCAAAGCAAGTACAGTTAACTTGCCTATTTCCATGCCTGACCTAATGTCATCCGTAATATGCACAAGGGCTGAGGTAGTGCTGTGTCCCGGACGAAAACCAGATTGGAAGGGATTTAGCAGTTTGTGTTTGGAGAGGAATGAGCTGAGTTGATGGTGGACAAGTTTTTCAAGGACTTTGGATAGGAAAGGAAGAATAGAAATGGGACGATAGTCAGAGAAAGATGCAGGATGAGATTTTTAAATTTCACCAAATTGTCTTGACAGTAATTAAGCCTTTTTATTTTACAACGCTTTAAGATACATGTCTTCACACAGACATGAATCACACATTGACATGACATTTCAAAAGTTGTGCGGTATGATCTGACAGGCCCATTTCTATAATTTCTCCTTTACAACCTTTTACATTATGCGCTATATTGTCCAAGCAGGTCGTACTGCTTAGCCTAGTTGGTTGAGAAAACTGTAATTTTAAATTATAATTTAGCAATGTATATTCGAAGTCTAAGGTTTGTTTATTTCTTTTAAAAGACCTTCCTGTTCAGGTGTCATAAAATGTTCTGTTATGCATATAGTGTCGATCTGTCTGTTTCTATTTTCTAGTTCTTTCAAATACACAGTAAGCGTATCGCTTTTATTCAGGAGCCCAGCAATATTTTGGTGAAGGATATGTATACTGTTATAAACGAAAAAAGTTGGGGTTTTCTTTCAGGCTTGAATGTTGCTCGTCACCAATGGGAGTCGTTAAAATCTTGTCATACTCTTGTCTGTTGTTATTATTCGTCTGTTTGCTTGTCTTACAATATAAGTCCAAATCAATCTGAATGTTACTCATAATATTGTCATATATATTTTTGGTTCCGTATCTATTGATTCTACCCGTAGTATAAGAAAACATCTTATGTGTTAGATCACGATTGCTGTCGAAGATGTATGCATACTTGTGATTTTGGTTGTCTAGGTGAAGAAGGTTGTTAAACATCTCAACTTTAAAGTTATATAAGTGATCCCATCTTACACGTAGCGTGCGTGGTGTGCGTAATTTTACGAAGGGACTCATTTAGTAAGCTTATTAATTTTAAATAGTTATTTTCATTTGTAATAATATAATTCTCTCCAATAGAGATTAGACAGTAGTCGTTGTAAAACACTTTTTATTTTAAAAAAGTGTGGAGTTTCTTGTTCATTCTTCTCCATAACAAGCTAAATTTCAGAATGGGCGGTAGAATCAATTACTATTACTTTTAAATTATTATTTTTAACGTTCAAAAGTGCCGCTTAATGGCCTAATTGAATAACAAAATTTTGATTTTGAAATATAAGGGATTGATATACGTTTTGGACTTTTTGACAATCGATATCGCTGATCATCAGTGTATTTAGAGCCCCAGGGTGACTTTAGATGGGACCGCATTGGAGTTCCCTATCTCCTGTGGCCGAAAAGTCGTAGTTGGCGGGGCCTATGACCTGACCCGTCACAGGGGGACCAAGGATGCCATACACGGGGTCGTCTGGCACCATAATCTGGCACCCATGTGCTGGTTTGGTCCCTGGGGTGGTCACGGCGTGCAATGTGTTCTGGTGCGCCGGTGATGGGGGTTACTCCCCAGAGGAGTGTCCGGTGACGGACAGCCGCGGCGGGTTCGCGGTGAGTGCTAACGCGTGCCCGTGTGCCCGCCATAAGCGGCACAGGAGGGCACCGTGGAGTTTCAGTGGGTTGGAGTCCCACATAACTGCGCTATCTCCACAGGTAGCGCAGTATGCATGAGCAAGCGTGACTTTAGATAATATGAAACCCACTATAGATAGTTGTCACTGGGTTAATTCATTCATGCCAATTAATAATTTGATTACGAGTGAGTCCAATTAAATAATATAAATAAATTGTTTATTGTTCCAATATCATTACATAAGTGTTATATGAGGCAGCCCCATTAAGTTATTAATAATACTTGTGTTGGGGCCGATCGAGTCATCCCATTTGCAGAATAAACATGTTTCCTTTATTTCTTTACTCTTCGATTTGTATTAAGGACATCGCCGCTCTTCGATATTTATTTAAAGATCTGATATGATTGCAGTTGCAGCCACTCAAGTCACGTCTGCTGCGCGCAATCCATACCAACAACCATTCCCGGCGTATTCCAACTCTGTTGCACCGTGTTGAGATAGTGCGAATTTACAGACACTGTGTCAAACTCTGTGTGTTGAATGTGCTGTAAGTGATACAATCAACGGGGTACAGGCGTGATGAAACTGTAAACTGAAAGAAATATTACTAAAGTGTGAATGTTAGAAAGGATAAAGTAGTAAAGACATTTTGCACGAGTTCGTTGACAATAATTCAAAGCAAAGAGGACCCTCAAGACCTTTAAAACGTCTTCTTATTTATCTCCGCAATCTTTATGTGACCGAAAAACGGGTCAGAGGTTCTCTCTCACACACTCGTAAAAAAATCATCTAAAGTAAACTGTTACAGAGAGGTTTATGCTAAAATACGCGACAATTCGCGGCACATTATGGCAGCTTGTAACCACATGTGAGCTTGCGGCTTAGGATTTCACGTGAAAAGGCTGCATTATGCGCTCGGGAAATTATTACACGCAGGTAAATGTGTAATTTTAGGGTAAGACTCGTGTTAGTTTTAGTTCGTTTGTGTTAAGTGCAAAATTAAATGATGCTTTAATATAACGGATAATCGTGTTAATATATTTTCAGAATTCGAGCTTATAATGGGTATCAACAATGGCGTCCATTTGAATTACCAAGCCATTTGCCAGCGATTGATGAACTTCCCGGAACGCTCGCTGACGGATTGTTCAAAACCGTTCAGTTTGATCGCCACCCTCACTGACCGATACAAAGGCGCGGTGCGTCCGCAGATTGGGTGCGGCCGCAACTAACCACTTGGGGTAGGGACCAGATCGGTTGTGATGGACTTGTTGATTGAAATCCTAAATGTAGTGGAGTTGGGATCGCTCACCACAAGGAGGCACTCTTTACCTCCTTGTGGTAAGCGGTACAAATATGAAGTTTCAATAGCTTCCGCCCGCAGTTCCGCCCACGTGGAATTAGTACTTTTATAAAATATTTTTATAAATTAGAGCATAGGTGTTAGTCTAATGTATGTAATATTAATGTAAAGTTTCGTGAAAATCCATTCAGTAGTTTTCGCGTGAAACTGTAAATCCATCCATCCTCGAAAACTTTCGAAACTCGTAATAGTAAATAAGATATTATGATCTCTAAATAACTTTATTTATTTATTTATGTACACACAAAACACTTAACAGCGAAAATAAATAATACAGATAGAAGAGCACAAAGGTACTGCTTATTTCAATTGAAATTTCTTCCAGCAGACCTGCGACAGGAAAGTTGAATGTGTAGAAGGAAATAAGGAAACTTAAAATAGACTAAGTTTTTACACTTAAGATATTAATTAGGTAACTACATTATGTCAATTTATGTGTCTACTTAAAAGTTAAATATATCTGTGCTTTAGTGTATAAAATTTACAGGGACACTTTTGAAAGAACTCATCTATCGAATAAAAACACTCTTGTAACAACCACTTCCGCTTCATATATAACACATATACCTTAACTACATATAAAGAAGATAAAATACATACACAATAATCATTATCAATTCAATACATATGTCGGATTTAGTCAATAGTACGGACGTCAAAACAAATCGCAAGCATGCCAACTGGCGGCAAAGCATGATCAACTACGCATTGGCGCGCTTTTTCTAACCGCTTGCGCGGTGGGGACAGCAGAATAGAGCAGTTGAGTACTGACAACCTTAGAGCTAAGACGTCGTAGAATCAGTGTCGATCCGTAATATTAGTAAGCAAGAACGTGTATCGAATAATTTGTGTGATTTCATTTTCAACTTTTCGATTCTACCCAACGACCTTAACCTACGGGAATACATCCTGACTGCCCGATGGTTTACAATTATCGGCCAGCCTTGATGCGATACATATAATAAATCTGTAGAAAAGTCGTTTTTGTACATCGAAAATATTTCCAAAGAAATAGCCAGGGCGTTAAAGGATAACCAACAGTACTCATTGCCAGCATTTTTGTCTGTTTGTCTGTTTATTTGTGCACGCATCACATACAATTTAAGAAACCAATGTAGATAACTTTTATACATGAAAATTTTGCGTAACTTGAAGTATTACTTAGTTTTTGTTTCATCGCAATCGGTTCATCAAAAGTTAGATGAATTTAAAGTGTTCAAAAAGTAAAATATCACAACACACGCATTTCAGATACTCGGACAGTTGAACTCCATATTCCATAGATGACGTTCTGTTAAGATTCGCCGCAGCTGAATGACACTAGAAAAAAAGAGTAGGTAGTAGTGTCCGACCGAAACTGGTTTTTACGACCGAAACCGAAACCGAATTTCTGCAAGTCTCACTTTCGGCTGAAACCGAAACCGAAACTTCCTTGATCATGCTTTGAGAAAAAAAATTAAGAAAATGTTATTATAATTATTCAGTCTTTATTTTTTAACCGACTTCAAATATAGGAGGAGGTTTCTCAATTCGACCGTACATATTTTTTTTACTACTAACTTCGTCGTTTATGAACTGATTTTGACGATAATTTTTGTGTTGCAATGGAGATATCCCAAGGGTGATGGCATCCCACAGAAATCGAGAGAGCTTCTCAAATATTATAGGCATACATATAGCAATTTTGGTATTTTTATCAACAATGCAATCATTTACACTCAGAAAGTGTCATTTGGTGAAACGGAACTGATGAAGAAGACCACAGATGGCCACGGGAACTCCTTAATGCTAAGTATGTCACGGATAAAAGATATATCGAATACCTAACCGACTATGATAAAGCAAATATTTATAAATAAATGTTACTGGTACTGATCTGTTTATGAAACCAGAAGGTAGGCACTGGAACTCCGAAATAAAACAATGGATCCTAGTCGTGTTTGGCCTTATTGCCATGATCATTGAGATTATTTTGGCTATTAATGATTTTCATGGTATTTGGAGGTAAAAAGAGATAAAAAAAAAACTTTTTAGCACAAAACATCGAACCGACTTCCAAAACAAAACACTACAAAGCAAAAAATTACTGTCTTTTCTGAAGTCTGTGTCGAAAAATGGAAAGCAATAGGTACCAAAGTCACCGACTTCGGAAAAAAAGTTATTCTTCGCTTTCTAGTGCTTTGTTTTGGGAGTCGGTTTGATTATTTTTTTTTATCTTTAAATCACACAGCTATGCAGTCTTCAACATTTTCACTTATTGGTATGATAATCAACATAACAACCCCTCATTCATGAAAAAAATATACGCAAAAAATACTCGCTTGAATGGAATTTAACGCGCCGATCATGTCCGACCACAGCGTGAGAACTTCCGAATGCAGTTTCGGTCGTAGTTTCGGTAGTTTTTCCACCGAAACATAAACTAAACCGAAACTCGTTTTTTTGTCGAAACTCGACCGAAACCGAACTTTTGGTCGGACACTAGTAGATAGTTACGGTATGTAACAAAGTAAGTAGGGTAGACAGGTAAGTAAGAAGGGTAGGGTAGGGTTGACGGGAGCGAAGCTGCGGGCGCAACTAGTATATAATAATTATAACATGGTGGACAGGAAATGATCTTTGAGTTTCATTCTGATCATAATACAAAGATCTCCTTCGATTCTATATTCGGTCAAACTACAACAAACTAAGGAGCACAAATGTCACACAAACGCCGTGACACAGTTTAATGCAGAACCTTCAGATCTATCGTTTCCCAAACATGAAGAGACATCACCGAATAATAGAGTATTGTGGAAGTGATCGCGCATTCAGTAGATGTGCCCGGCGGCCGGCGGCCGGCGACAACAATGGCCGCGCGTATTTTACCGTACACAGCGGGTGTGACGTCACCTCATCCATCCTACATCCTTCCATGCGCCTTCGTCCCCCGTCCTGTCCCTCACGATGGATGACGGCGTCTGCGCCTGACGGGACGCGGGAGCATCTATTAAAACATGTGTGTAGGCATTTTGTGGACAGCTATCGCTAGTATAGTTATATAGTTGTTTTGTAACATGCATTTAGCAAGACGTAGAAATATCAGTAATACTATTGTACTGTAATTACATTTAGCTTTCACAGTAGTATAGAATTCTACTTAATATTTAATGTAGACATACATACAAGCTTTCAGCAATAAATAAAACTACCCATCGCAGCATCGAGTATTCCGACAAGTTGCTACATCTTTCATACAGAAGCGAGATTGGAACAGAGCATATTCTGTGTATGTGCCGTACTCCAGCACAAACAAACATAATAATATGCATACATATAGAGAGTGGGCAAGTGTGAGCGCGCTGCAGTCAATCTCTGTCTCAAAGTGAACACTTACGAGATCAAGGTCAACGACCGACAAATTGCCTCTAAAAGTATCGCTACGACGCGACGCTCGTAGCACACACTGCTACGGCGTAGCACCCTCTACGAATTTGCTACGATATTTACGAGCTAACGATTTATTTAGGTTGGTTTAGTAGTTTCTGTTCTATACGAAAACGTTCTGGAGATTGATGAGGTCTTGAACTGGATTATGTTATCCCAACTAGTAATAGCAAGTTTAACCTCAACTTTGATCCCTTTTCAAGGTCTTGTATAGGAAACATGTTCGGTAAGTACTTGTAAAACCGATACATTACCACGTACATCAACTAATAGATCCAGTAAGACCCTTTTAGAGTAAACAAATATAATTTATTCGAGTGCCGATCTTCATCGCAAAGCCCGGCCGCTGTAAGCCCGTGTCAAAGTTAAGTTAACTCTGTGCGAGGTGGGCTTACACTACGGTTACATCTTATTTGGAACATAGAATATGTGGGTTTATTGAATAACAAAGTAACTGAGTAAGCTTTAGGGTTTTAAAGTTGAAAAAACTTTAGAACAATAACTTGCACAACGAGTTTAATTAGTAATTTGTATTTTAACGTTTTCGCCTGTTCCACACTGGTTCATCCAGTTGTTTCATTTTAGTTTGCGTCAGTTTCGTCCTAAATTCTTTAATTATAAACCAAAAGTTAGCGTTACAAAACTGCTGAACATTTGGTTTTGAAAATGCTTTTGAATGTTACTGTTGTGGAATAATTAGAGGTGTATCTCTTTTGTGGCGAGATTAAAGTTGGTACGCTGTTGCGCATTTATAGTTATCTTTTTTCTAAATTCTGCCATAGCGGCGATTTTTATATAAACAATATAGCTTATTCCCGGGGCTTCTCTCCCAAGGGTAGCATCCAGACAAAAAGTAGCCAATGACATATTATGTAATATGACATTATAATATTTGTACTATGAAGTTATACTATATTAGCTGTCTCCCGCGGCTTCGCTTGGGTGCCTTCCTACCCTACTCTACCCTACATACCTACCCGACCTACCTACCTACCAATTTGTTAAACTATTTATTTGACTAAGAATTAATACAACGAATGTAACCAACTTTTGTTTGTACCGGTGATCTAGTTACATTTTAGAACACAAAAGTTGCCATCGTGACTTAACTATGATAGTTAGATATATTCCCAGGCGGACTTTATGTAGGTAATAATGAGTACTTTAATCATGTAATACATAATTTTCATGTATTGTCGATAGTTTTCTCCAAAAAAATTTAGCTGCTTTGGTTTTCACTATTGCAATTTTGTTAAAGATCTTTTTTTTTTCTTCCTGATAATTTAGCTTTCTATTGGTGACAAAACGGTTAAAATCGGTAGTAATGTGTAAGCTATATTTCAGTAAAATTTCATCAAAATGTGTTCTGTAGTTTTTGCGAGATAGAGTAACAAACATCCATCCATCCATCGATCCTCACAAGCTGTCACGTTTATAATAGCTGTTAGATTAAGCGCACGTACATTTGGACACTATTGACTAATTCGACCCCAATCTGACTGTAATTCATCAACAATATCGATAGCCTCCCGGAAACTGTCCCGTCTCAATGACAAGGTATTATATTGTCAATACGCGCACAGAATTACTTAATATCCTCCTGCAACAGTCTGTTCTCTGTCGAACACTATCACTTTGTATGTACCTACACTCTCCTTGTCTTGCTTCTGTCGGGATATCGAAAATATCGTTGTGACTTGTTGTCAATATACTGTTTTTATTGACACAATAGGTGCTTATTAAGTATCAACGAGTTTTGACAAGTTAAGTCGATTCATAACTACTTTGCAAGGATGGGTAGGGCTTTATATTTGATTTGTTGTTAATTTGGTATTTTTATTGACACAATCCTATGTCTTATTCTAAAAGCTTTCGAAAGTTTTGATAGGTCTGCTCATAACTTTGGAAGAAAGATCAAATAGGGCTTGATATTAATGTATGAATATTAATGTATGAATTACGAAATCCCAAAAACCTGTGTTTTTGGGACTTCGTAATTCACAGAATAACCAGTTTTAAGTCAAACAAACTCAACAAGAGTGAAAGAAAACACTCAGCACAATTTACGCTTATTCACTGTTCCAGTCTTTGGTAACTAAATAGAAGTGAAGAATACGACGTTTATTCAGCAATTCACTCGCTTCCCTTCGCTGACATTTACGTTAACCATGTAAACACCCCTCCCCTCGCCCCTCCAGGCGTGACGTCATCACCAATGAGCTTACTTCAGTAGCACCTTCACTGAATGACAAAGAATATGTGTCCTTTATACTTACGAAGAAGTTGAGAACCTCGCTTAACGAACAAACGGTATCGAACCATTCAGTTGAAGGATTTAATCCTTCTTTATTGTTATTAAAGCTACGTGTCGAGTAAAAAGAGAGCGTCACTAGAGCACTTGTGATTTAAGAGCTGAATAAAGTCGTATTGAATGCCTGATGAGCTCTTGAACGCGCTTTAAATACGTAGTGAGCGAGGTGAGAGCTAATCTGACGGATTCGTTTAGTGCTCGAGTCTGAACGAGCAAGGACTGACACTCGAGGGCGAAAGAGACACAATGAAACGTTTTATTTGATCGTCTTTTATTTGGAACTGATTAAAACCTAGATCAAAGTCTAATTGGACTGCTATTAAGTACGTGTCAAGTGAATTACCCGAAAAAATACGTAATTGGTACTGATGAGGATTCCAAGAATAAATTAAATTAAGCACTTAAAAGTATCTAGCTACTATATTTTGTATTTATAGTTGATTCATGGATTAATAGTTTAAAAGTTATCCAGGTCGGCTGGATAACTTTTAAACTATATACTCTAAATTAACAACAAAACTCCATTTCACAATATAATCTTGGCAAGAGCTTCTTTGAATTTCAATGTAAATATTGCCTCAGTAGCGCTTCTATTTGTATACGATACCACCCATAATGTTGACTCCCGGAACATCCACAAACATTGACTTCTACAGAGAACACATAAATATTACCTTTCCAAGGTCGGAGAGATCTAAATACCTACGTACATAAAGCAGTGAATGTAGCCGTTATGAATAACTTTAGAAAAGTACTCACAATTCAATTATTCAAATTTTTTTAAACCATTTTAGAAGATCTTTGAAAAGGTCTATTGAAGGTCTTTCAAAAGAGTTCCAAGTACACGTTCCGTGTCGTTACTCTCGGCAATTGAGAGGTTATCGCTCTCAAATGCTATTTGTATCTTTTACAGTAATCTAGGCGGCCCTAACTTCATTACGCGTTTTGAGACACTGTCTTGAATTAACAATCTTGAACTTTAAATTGATAGACTGTGGCACAAGTACACTGAGCTAGACGACCAACCAATCCGTGCAAGGTGAGCTGCGTAGGTAGTGGTGTGACAACCGACATATTGTGTGAACAGCAAATAAATAGCTATTGATTAGGGAAATAGCGACCGCCCGTAATGGATCACTCGCTGGAGATACGATCAACTAAAACTAAGCGATAGATTTGATGGGTTCGTGTTCTTTACTGCTATAATTTCTTTTAAAATACTGACGTAAAGGGCGGCAATGAAAATTATATTCTGGATATAGGGCATTCCATAAATGTAAACTACATACATTAAAAGTGCATCTAAATCTGTTCAATAAGTAGCTCTACAATGCAAAACTCAAACTTAAACTTGCTAAACTTTAAATAATATGTTAAGTAATGTCCTTCCTTATCCCTAGTTTACGGTGAATATGTTTTCTGCTTTAAACTTTTTTATAGATTAATGTGCCGCGGGAACTTTATTGTTAAGCGAGTCGTCATCGTATCGCACCACGTTACGTGTAATGGATTGAAACAGAAACTTTGAAAAGGTCACGCCGACGCGTCGCCTCAGGCAGTTTATTGAAACTTAGTACACCCTGAAGATGTTTTCTGTTTCTTTTCTTAGATTTTAACTAAGCTCACTTTGGTGCTAGATTCTCAGTACTCAGACTTATTTTTAGAATGTTTCTCTAGAAATTTTCATCTTAACTAACTTTATATAAAGTCCGCTAGGACTCGATTAGCAGAGGCATCTATAACCAATCTATCGTTGGCACGACCTGTGTAAGGTACCTCACTTTTTACCCCTTTCTTGATCGCTTATTTTTCTTTATTTCAGGGCGGATCGGTGCGGTTCGGGCCGCATATCGAGCGACCCTCGTCACCGCGTCAGCGACGCCGATAATATGCTAAACATAACAAATTATACGCCACAGGACGCGAGCGCGATACCAACCACACCGCCATGTTTACTTAGGAAACTAAAGAGGTCTATTCACGTGTGATCCTAAGAGATGTGGAGGCATTCGATAATGGATCCTTTTACTGTCGGAATGTAGCCAACGACGTTATCCAGTTTGTTTTGTTTGTTTTTGTTGAAATACGAGCCGCTACACGCGAAACTACGCCGACTGAAAGCCCTGTACATTACCAGTGATTTCAAAGTTATTTCTACTTCGTTGAAATAATAGAAAGTAGTTTTGCTTTCCGTTACAACAAATACACCATTAATCCATTATGTCCGTCACACCGCAGCGCAGGTTGGCGTCTTTAATTTACAGCTGCTGTAATAATAATAATTTATGTTGCGAAGGTTTTCAAAACAAATGAAAGCCCCTTGCCTCTCCCTTGGAGAACAATTACTGTTGTTTGATTACTTCTGCGGGACTGTGAAGCTGTGGCGACTAGTGCCGCAATTTTTTATCCGATTGCGGAAAAGGGTTCTGTATTTTTCCCGGAGCTTGTTTGCGTCGTGGACTCGTAGCGCCACCTTTACTGAACGCTTTTTTTGTGCTTCCGGCAAGCACAACAAAAAACGTTCAGTATATAATATAGTTTATCATTATTAATTAATTATTTTCCAATTAGTGGTTCGATTAGGTTTTATTTCGAACTATGTAGTTATTTTTATTTAATTTGGTCGCGTATATTTATAGTATTTCTTAGACTTGAAGCCCAAACAGCCAAGGTTAGAAAAACCTTTTAAGAAAGTAAGTTAAGTGACTTTTATTAACTAGGCAATTTCGCATAACGTGTTCAGAGCTAACAGAATTAGTTGTATGCTAAAAGAAATGGTGGCATTGACATTACGTGTAGCTTAATCTGCGGTAAATCTGCGCGTTGCCTGAGATTAGGTCGAGATTGCTCGCACTTAGCCGCCATTACCGGCCAAAGGCGACATAAGCTAAGAAAACAGCCCGTTTGGGACTCTCCCGTCGCCAGTGAGCGCGAGGTATTCAGGCAATTAAGTCTTGAGTATGTTTCATGATTAACTAATTTGTTAGAAAGGGTACTGAAACATTGATAAGTCAGAGCTACGATGTAGTTTCTAGAAACTGGATTCACTTTAGTCCCATCGTCGCGTCGCGTCGAGACTATCTGGAAAGTCGTTCTGTGCGCTTGCAATATACTCATGGGAACGATTCACAGATGGGACAAATATACAAATGAGAACTTTGAACTTTAAACTTAAACACAATAGTTGTCCACAGTAGAATGTTTAAAATAGGATTGTTTAACGGTTAAAGCTTGACATCTTCTTATAAACTCGTAGTGACGGATCGGGCTCGACTTGTAGTGGACAAAGTTCTATGCATCTCATTAGGGAACGCTCGTAAACTTGTAGTACTTACAGTTGCTACTTCTTTAGTTTTCATTTATGTTAATGTCTGAACGTTTTTGCCGTGATTTAACACTATTCGTTTTGCTAAGAGAAATTTGTAATCAAGCTTGCCTTCGATATAAATAAAAGAAAAATTAACGGGCGTGTCTAGGTAATTTTTTTACTGCTGTCCATTATTCAGGTAGTGAAGGTTTATTACTTGCCATCTGGAACACTCAGAAGGAAAAGTAATCTATTACAGGAATTGTGGCAGAAATTTAAAATTGAAATTGTTTTCTACTTAGGTTTCGTTAAGGTACTAACTAGAAGGCAGCCAATTGAAATTCGCATTTTTTTTACTCAAAATATATGAAATTTTTATTTAAAAATGTGCACAAAAGATGACTCCTATGTTACCCCTACCGCTAATATTATGAATCCCACTGCAGTTTCCCTGAGGCACGTATGCCTTGTGGCAGAGTGACTTATGCGGGACATAACGTGAATATTGATCACAGAGGTCACAACCAGGGCAGGGCTGGTGTAGTCAGTCTGACGGGTAGGCAGAATATAGTTGGTAAAGTATTCAACTGCGTTGCTATTAAGGTCACTGTTGTACTGTTCGGTTGGGTAATGGACTAACCCTGAGGCACTAGCCCGGTTACAATCTATCACTGTTCGGTTGGGTAATGGACTAACCCTGCGGCACTAACCCTGAGGCACTAGCCCGGTTACAATCTGTAACTGTTGTACTGTTCGGTTGGGTTATGGACTAACCCTGAGGCACTAGCCTGGTTAAAATCTATCACTGTTGTACTGTTCGGTTGGGTAATGGACTAACCCTGAGGCACTATTCCTGAGGCACTAGCCCGGTTACAATCTATCACTGTTGTACTGTTCGGTTGGGTAATGTACTAACCCTGAGGCACTATTCCTGAGGCACTAGCCCGGTTACAATCTATCACTGTTGTACTGTTCGGTTGGGTAATGTACTAACCCTGAGGCACTATTCCTGAGGCACTAGCCCGGTTACAATCTATCACTGTTGTACTGTTCGGTTGGGTAATGGACTAACCCTGAGGCACTAGCCCGGTTACAATCTATCACTGTTGTACTATTCGGTTGGGTAATGGACTAACCCTGAGGCACTAGCCCGGTTACAATCTATCACTGTTGTACTGTTCGGTTGGGTAATGTACTAACCCTGAGGCACTAGCCCGGTTACAATCTATCACTGTTGTACTGTTCGGTTGGGTAATGGACTAACCCTGAGGCACTAGCCCGGTTACAATCTATCACTGTTGTACTGTTCGGTTGGGTAATGGACTAACCCTGAGGCACTAGCCTGGTTACAATCTATCACTGTTGTACTATTCGGTTGGGTAATGGACTAACCCTGAGGCACTAGCCCGGTTACAATCTATCACTGTTGTACTGTTCGGTTGGGTAATGGACTAACCCTGAGGCACTAGCCCGGTTACAATCTATCACTGTTGTACTATTCGGTTGGGTAATGGACTAACCCTGAGGCACTAGCCCGGTTACAATCTATCACTGTTGTACTGTTCGGTTGGGTAATGTACTAACCCTGAGGCACTATTCCTGAGGCACTAGCCCGGTTACAATCTATCACTGTTGTACTATTCGGTTGGGTAATGGGCTAACCCTGAGGCACTAGCCCGGTTACAATCTATCACTGTTGTACTGTTCGGTTGGGTAATGGACTAACCCTGAGGCACTAGCCTGGTTACAATCTATCACTGTTGTACTATTCGGTTGGGTAATGGACTAACCCTGAGGCACTAGCCCGGTTACAATCTATCACTGTTGTACTGTTCGGTTGGGTAATGGACTAACCCTGAGGCACTAGCCCGGTTACAATCTATCACTGTTGTACTATTCGGTTGGGTAATGGACTAACCCTGAGGCACTAGCCCGGTTACAATCTATCACTGTTGTACTGTTCGGTTGGGTAATGTACTAACCCTGAGGCACTAGCCTGGTTACAATCTATCACTGTTGTACTGTTCGGTTGGGTAATGGACTAACCCTGAGGCACTAGCCTGGTTACAATCTATCACTGTTGTACTATTCGGTTGGGTAATGGACTAACCCTGAGGCACTAGCCTGGTTACAATCTATCACTGTTGTACTGTTCGGTTGGGTAATGGACTAACCCTGAGGTACTATTCCTGAGGCACTAGCCCGGTTACAATCTATCACTGTTGTACTATTCGGTTGGGTAATGGACTAACTCTGAGGCACTAGCCCGGTTACAATCTATCACTGTTGTACTATTCGGTTGGGTAATGGACTAACCCTGAGGCACTAGCCCGGTTACAATCTATCACTGTTGTACTTATCGGTTGGGTAATGGACTAACCCTGAGGCACTAGCCTGGTTACAATCTATCACTGTTGTACTGTTCGGTTGGGTAATGGACTAACCCTGAGGTACTATTCCTGAGGCACTAGCCCGGTTACAATCTATCACTGTTGTACTATTCGGTTGGGTAATGGACTAACCCTGAGGTACTAGCCCGGTTACAATCCATCACTGTTCGGTTGGGTAATGGACTAACCCTGCGGCACTAACCCTGAGGCACTAGCCCGGTTACAATCTGTCACTGTTGTACTGTTCGGTTGGGTAATGAACTAACCCTGAGGTACTATTCCTGAAGCACTAGCCCGGTTACAATCTATCACTGTTGTACTGTTCGGTTGGGTAATGTACTAACCCTGAGGCACTATTCCTGAGGCACTAGCCCGGTTACAATCCATCACTGTTTTACTGTTCGGTTGGGTAATGGACTAACCCTGCGGCACTAACCCTGAGGCACTAGCCCGGTTACAATCTATCCCTGTTGTACTGTTCGGTTCGCTCAAACTCCAGCTACCGTAGCCACCCTGTGTGCTGGTACCACTCGATGCACGGAGAGAAGGCCAGACGATGCATCAAACCCTGCGACTACACGAAGGGAAACGCCGCGGGCAGTCGCTAATGATGGCGACAGACGACTGCCGCTCTACAACTGGTCGCCTCTTCGTCGCAGACCGGACAACGAAGACGCAGTTCCTGGTCGACACCGGTAGTGAACTCTGCGTCTACTCCCGTTATCTACTCAATTAGCGTCGTGCGCCCACGAACTACCAGCTGGTGGCCGCAAATGGGACACCTATCACTACGTATGGTTTTGTGGAAATCAATTTAAATTTAGGAGTCCGTAGAGACTTTAAGTGGCGTTTTGTTGTGGCCGAGGTTACAAAACCCATAATCGGTGTGGATTTTCTGTGTCATTACTCGCTAGTCGTTGACTGTCGTAATCAACGACTAGTCGACAGTACCTTCAAGTCATGCAGATTCATCTTTATTATATATATACATGATTTCGCACACAGTATCTCAGGGTGCAAGGTTTTCAGCACAACTGACCTCGTGAAAGCCTACAATCAGATACCTGTCATCCAGGAGGACATCCCCAAGACGGCGATCACCACACCGTTCGGCTTGTACGAATTCCCGTACATGAAGTTTGGTTTGCGTAACGCGGGCCAAACGTTTCAACGTTTCGTCGACGAGATGACCAGTGGTTTGGACTTCTGCTATTGTTATTTGGATGACTTCTTAATTTTTTCCAAAACAGAGGCAGAGCACGAGGAGCACCTCCACACCATCTTCGGCAGGTTGAAGGACTTTGGCATACTGGCCAACACGTCCAAGTGTGTTTTCGGTGTGTCGGAGGTAACCTTTCTAGGTTATCACATCTCCGAGAAAGGCACCAAACCACTTGACTCCAAGGTCGAGGCCATCAAGACGCCACCTACCCCCAAACTGATGACCCTCGAACATGAACATCAGCGCAGCCTTCATGCAGAGCTACTTCATCGTGACGTCATCATCACTTCCTCAAACTTTCGAGCCGTGAGTCACACAGCCAGCCAGTACCCACGGCATCTACGGGGGTACCCTGACCACCAGCATGCAGCGGACGTGCATTCCTGGTCATCACCCCCGGTTTCTTTCATCACCGCTCCGACTCACCGGAGCCAGCAGCACTGTCCCGACTCACTGGGACATCATCACTGATTCGAACTACTGGAGCCAGCAACACTATCCCGACTCACTGGGACTGAGTCACCCACGTCCGTAGGAGTGTACCCCATTCGATTCCCTACACGTGGTCCCCGGGTGGTGCAAATCAGGTGACAAACTGGTGGTAGGCTTCGGCCGAAGGCTTGCGACCACCCACCGGGCAAAGACGTACCGCCAAGCGGCCTAGTCGTGTTCCGGTATGATGTTCGGTGCAGCCACTAGAGGAGTTGGGTCACGATAGTTGCTCCACTGCAAGCAGGCCGGCCTGACTCACGCTGTTATGGACGTATCGGGAGACTGGTCGCGGAGGGTAGCGGGATCCGAGGCACGGTGCGCCGCTGGCCGACCGCAGGTAGTTGGGGGCCCAAGTAGTGTGCCAGCCACACATGAAAGGCTGCCCCGCCAACTGTCGAAAAATCCCGGAATGCGCCATCGTGCTGGTTGGCGACCAGACGAGAGTGCCCGATGGACATTCCTGGGGGGGCTCGGGCGTCCCCGCAGTCTCCAGACCAGTCCCCCAATGATGGCGTCCTATCGGCGCGTGTCTCAAATACTCAATACATTTATTGCTTCCACATGTGAACTTAGATGGTAGGTATAAATTTAGACCATTGTAGACCCTGTCGGGCACTGCAAAAGTAGCAGTAGTAGTAGTAGGTTGTCTGTAGGTTGCAAGCGTGGGACCTCATCTTACTTCCTTCTCCTCTCCCTCCTTTTTCACTTAAAATGCCAAGGAACAAGAGAAAAAAGCTGAACAGCGGCAGCACTCACTCTCACATAAGGTGCACCTCACCAACATCCGAGGTCTGTACTCTAACCTTGACGCAGTCCATCACCACCTGGAGACTGAGAAACCAGCACTTTTGTTCCTTACGGAGACGCAGATCGGATGCCCATCAGACGTGGCGTACCTATCTTACACAGGGTATACCCTGGAGCACATGTTCAAGCCACGCGCTGGTGTATGCATGTACGCCCGGGACGACATCTGCTATCGGCGTCTCCGTGACCTTGAAGACTCAAATTACTCAGTGCTATGGGCCCTAGTGGACACAGGTCTGGATAAGATCATCTGTGCCTGTGTCTACCGATCGCATAGCGGTGATCTGGAGACAACCAGGCTCACACAGTACTTGAGTGAGGCGGCTGATGTGGCTCAGCTACGATACCCCTCCGCCCAACTAGTGTTACTGGGGGACTTTAATGCCCACCACCAGGAGTGGCTCTTCCCATACCAGTGCATTAATCACGCTGGACGAGAGATGCGAAATCTTTCGATTGCGTTAAATCTCACCCAGCTGGTCCAAGGGGCAAAGAGGGTGCCGGATGTTGATTCACATACAGCCAATTGCTTGGACCTTCTGCTGACAACTGATCCAGACCGATACTCAGTGTCGGTATCATCACCTTTGGGTAGCTCCGACCACTGTCTGGTGAAGTCTGTATCCGTCTACTCCCCGCCCAATCCAAGCCCAAGAGGCACCCGGCGGGTTTGGCGGTACAAGTCAGCAGATTGGGATGGTATGCGATCTTTCTTCGCATGCTATCCTTGGCGGCCCACTTGCTTCTCTTCGGATGACCCATCGTCATGCGCTGACGCAGTGACCGATGTGTTGCGTCAGGGGATGGAGTACTACATTCCATTCTCTGACGTAACTGTGTCCAGCGTTGACCGTCCATGGTTTAGTGCCGAGTGTGACCGCGCAAACGTGATTAAACACAAGGCGTACCTAGCATGGGTCGACACCCGTGTGCGCAAGGCAAGGGACGTGAGTCAGAAGAAGAGAGCCTTCAACAGGGCTGCCAAGTCCTGCAAAAAGGCGATGCGAAGGGCACGGTTTGACCACATTAGCAGGATCGGGAACAAACTTGCTTCACACCCCGCAGGTAGCAAGGCGTTTTGGTCCCTGGCTAAATCGGTTGAATCAAACTTCTGTCGCTCCTCACTACCACCACTGCTGAGACCCGACGGGTCGCTGGCCCACTCCGCTGAGGACAAGGCAAACTTGTTTGCCTCTCTCTTTGCGGAATCTTCGCGTCTGAATACTGATGGCACGCGGCCCCCTCCTTCTGCTGTTCGATGTGAGACGAGTATGTCGGACATTCGCATCCATCAGAGGGAGGTATGTAGGGTGCTGCGTAACCTTGACGTGAACAAGGCTAGTGACCCGGACGGGATACCAGCAATTGTACTTAAAACTTGTGCGCCTGAATTGTCTCCTATCATGACACGCCTATATCGCCTTTCGATGGTGACTGGTAAAGTGCCGAAGGCTTGGAAGCAAGCTAACGTTCAGCCCGTGCCCAAGAAGGGTAGTCGAGCTGACCCGGCCAACTACAGACCCATATCAGTAACGTCCATCCTCTGTAAGAGTATGGAACGTGTATTGAATAATAAGCTACTGGCATACCTAGAAGACAACGACCTCCTTAGTGACCGCCAATACGGCTTCCGCCGAAACCGGTCAACTGGGGATCTTCTAGCGTATGCCATCCACATCTGGAGTGAGGCCATCGAGAAACACGGGGAGGCGCTTGTTGTCTCCCTTGACATATCGAAGGCCTTTGATAGGGTCTGGCACGAGAGCCTTATTGGTAAGCTTCCTTCCTTCGGTCTGCCTAGTGGTCTGTGTGACTGGATTGCAGACTTCCTGAGGGATCAGTCCATCCGAGTGGTAATTGATGGCTGCTCGTCCGGTCAGTTAGGTATTAACGCCGGAGTCCCTCAGGGGTCAGTGCTCTCGGCAACATTGTTCTTGCTGCACATTAATGACCTGCTAAAACCCGGAACCTTTGGGTATGCAGACGACAGCACTGTTGCTGAGATATGTGTCTAGCGCACAGGCTACCGGGCCTCAAATTCGGTCTCTTCGGGAGGCCATGGTTGAGCGCTTGAACCTGTCTTTGGAGGCAGTCTCCGAATGGGGCAATGCCAATCTAGTCAGTTTCAATGCTGCTGAGACCCAGGCGTGTCTTTTTCCCGCAAAAAAGAGCCAATTCCACCCGGCTTCATCCTTCCGTGGTGTAACCGTGCCGATAACGGACCACCTCGACCTTCTTGGTGTTACGTTGACATCGACCCTCAATTTTGGTCCTTTCATTGAGGCAAAGGCTCAATTGGCTGCAAAAAAGTTGGGGATCCTTGCGAAGGTGATACGGTACTTCACGCCTGAACAGCTGCTCAACTTGTATAAAGCGCAAGTTCGGTCATGCATGGAGTACTGCTCTCACCTCTGGGACGGATCTGCCAGGTACCAACTAGATGCACTTGAGTCGATTGACAGACGGGCCAAGAGACTTATCGGCAACGATGCGCTGGTCAACTCAAAGCTCCAGAGCCTTGAACACCGACGACGAGTTGCCAGCCTGTCGGTTTTCTATCGGTTACATTTCGGAGAGAGTGCGATGGAACTGCACAATTTGATTCCGTCTAGCCCTTTCCATCATCGGACTACAAAACGTACGGCAATGCGCCATCAGTACATGGTGGATATCCCACCCATACTCACAAAGCATTTTGAAAATACTTTCATTGAGTGTACAGCTAAGGAGTGGAATTCCCTACCGCCGTCTTTGTTTCCTGATAGCTACAACCTAGGGGTCTGCAAGTCAAGAGTGAATAGGTTACTTCTAGGCAAGCGTGCTTCACCTTCGACTACATCATCACTTAACAACAGGCGAGATAGTGGTCAAACGCGAGTCTATAACAAAAAAAAAAAAAAAAAAAACACCCCGACTCACTGGGGCACAACCGCCTATTGTGACAGGTTTGCGTTTTTATTACAGTTCGGGAGCAAAAACCGTGATAAAATGCGTGATTCAATCATATCACAGAGGCAATGCTCGCCCGGCTGGTATGGAATGGGAGAAACAATTCAAACAAGAATATAAAAATCTTAGGTACGTCGCCTTAAAAATTCTGCTCCAATTTCTACAAATTGGGTCTCAATGTGCTGAGACTTAAAGCACGTCGGCGTTACAAATCTTATTTATAAAGGACCAAAGGAATTGTGAAAATGTTGACTCGGGTACTTATTTATTAAATACAGCACCCACGTGTTAATTGACGGGATAAAGCTGGTTAGAACGACAGAGTGGACGCTCTACGTAGTCAAACTTTATAGATCCGAGAAGGGTAACCTATATTTGCTTGCATTTATTGAGTTTTTGTTGAAATTTGAGATGGTACAGTCTTCGAACAAAATTTACACAGACCGATCATCACAGTTTAACAATGTTTTTATCATTGATATCATGTTACGATAGTTCCACCTAGTGTCAGTCTAGGTATGACATGAGTAGCTATTCGTGGAGCCGCGTCATGTCACACATCAGACAATATCCTGTGAGTGCCACCTGCGTGTTTGTTTGTTTGTCGCGTCTGCCGCGAGCTGCGCCATCGGCACACTCATCGGGTTAATTGCTTTCATGGGAAATTGATCATACGTCTGTGTGTTTATTCTATTAATAGCTATTGTTTTAGGCAAGTGTTTTATAGTTTTTAAATAAAACCTTCTGAAAAAAATATTCCAGCCATAGGTACATTATAAGTATGGTTTTATTTTAAGGCTTTGGTCGACAGAAACTAAGAACGCCTTCTGTTACGATCCGAACATAGGTACTTCTTTTGCAACATTTACGTTTATATACATCTGGTCATCTGGTTGTGAGGAGGTGCCTCCGTACGCACTTGACCTAGAAGAACACCACCAACAAGGTTTTTTATATCCTTCTAGGGCGTCTCCTTCTGGCGTTTCCACATAAAACATCTGCCTTGTACCTAACTACCTTTTGTTGATCGCCTTTCATTCATCCTCTCAAACTGACCAAAACCAAATACGATAAAAAAAAATCTGTCTATCAATAAACTGAGTATAAATACAGCATGAAACATAAATCAAATTCCCTAGAGCCAGGTGTTGGCGACGCATTGCTATCATTGCGACGCATTTTTCACTCAATTGTACCTCTCGTGTACCTCTGTCGGTAATGGATTTATAATACACCGGCACTCTTTCCCCCCTCTCTACCCACCGAGTCTCGTCCCTCACTCCGCGAATGGAGAAGACGCTCCTTAATGGAGTGCGTCTAATTCTGCGGTACGTCGTCGGGAAATCGGGACCGATGAGGAAACAGAACGTTTGTGGGTAGGGACCATCACAACTTAATAGATATAGAAGGGAAACTATTAATTTAGCGCGTTTGGCAAGCTAGCAAGCGAAACTTGCGAGCTACCATTTTGACTTGTTTTAAGGATCGGTCGTAGGTACGGGCCCTATATACCTACTCTACAAGTAGATACGAACCGTACAATCGATATTTAAAATTATATGAATGTTGTTTTTATTTTTTAACGATTGATAAGGCATTGTAGTTGTTTATTAAATAAGCTACGTGCTATTGCCAGGAAAGTAGTTTGTTTTTTCTAAGTGATCAGATTGAGTCCTGTTTATTATTGCTATCTGTACTGAGTGTTCCTTCTGCGTATATGTTCCCTGTTTCCCGGTAGTTTCTTTTCCTCATATCCGGTCGTTGTTTTCTTTTCTTTCCGCGAGATAACCGAGTAAGTGATTTGAGATGTGTACGCGTTGTTCAGCGCAGCAGTATGCGTGTTTGTCTGTTAGTCATATTATTATATATGTATTGTTCGTGTTCGTACGGCGTGGGAAGCAGCGTTAGCTTGGCTGTTAAACTCACTCGTACGAACACAGTTTTAATGCGAGTACTAACTCATCAAATCTTGCTTTAATTCTGCAAGGGATGGGGTTACACTTTATCTTTTATGTTTGATAAACAAAATATAATTTATCAAAGAAATGTGTCTTGAGTAGTTATATTTTCTACTAATGATAAATCATTATTTTGGAGACTTTCAAAGTATTATTGTAAGGAGCGAAAGTAAGAGCCATTGTTGAAATTTCGGGCATAAAGTGATAGAAATAAAAATAAACAGCAATGACTCTAAAATATCTTTAAAAATTATTCCTTTCAAAATTGACTCGCATTTCTATCTTTTATCTTTGACCTCGCCAGACAGCGCGTGGTGTCGGCAGGGAACAAGCTCGTTTCACCTCATTTAACCTCACAAAATAAAATATATTTTTACATTTAATATTCCATTCCAATCTGTGATCCACGCTTAGGGCTGCGCGGTAAGTACTTGTCATAAATTATTTTATTGACTTTGATTAGTTTTCTAATACTTTTAAATATTAGAAATATTTTAAACAAATTATAAGTTTTAGAAATTAATCAAGCTATTTAATTCTTATTAAATTAGTACTTTGATCTATAACACTCGTAAATATTGATATGTACCACGTGTCTCGAAAAGTTTAAGTAGGTAGGTACGGGTGAGTAGGTCTGATACATTTGGACAAACATAATAAAACCAAACGAAAAAATACAGTACGAGTACAAAGAATTATTCTACGAACAATGAAATAGAGAATAATATAGCAAAATCTAAACAAAAGTCTGCTCTACTAGCAAGCATCCAAATAATATTAGTAACGAGCGTATTCGAGCTATTGTTTGTTTTCTCGTCGAGTCTCGTCATTAATACAGATGCGATACTGTCGCCCGTCGCCCGTCGCCCGTCGCTCGGAGGATGCCTTCCACCACTTTAGTGCCGTAAAACGGTTACATTCTAAAGTTTACTCCTTAGTAACAGCTAGATTAAAAGGTTCAAAAAATAATTGATTAATGTACATTATTTGTTTTTTCGTGAAACTAATATATTTGCTTTAAAAAAATAATTAACAACACGATATTTTTTCGCTACTTTTGGATACTCTTCCAAAACGACATGGATGTATAAATGAAATATTCATACGCAGAAAAATGTATGGCTAGAAATTATTCATAATTGAAATAGCATAATTATGTAAATAAAAAAATATTTGCAAACACAACTGTACAAAAGGAGCTCCAATATTGATATTCTCGCTCCGAGCGGGAGCACGGCCAGTACTGCGTTAACGTTGGAAATAAATACGCCTTAATTAGAGGAGCACACGAAACGGATACCGGTATTTCAATAACTCACAGACAGAACAGTAGCAATAATTCACTTCACTGCACTGTTGAGATTCATGCCACTCAAAGTTACGACAAACTAGAGGTTAGATAGAGGCCGGCTCACATACAAATTATTCAGATTCGCTCAGCGCTACATCAGTCTCTGCGAGGCGCGACGTGTGGCACGTGTGCAACGTGTGTTGCATGCTCACTACATTACACGCTACACGTTGCAGGCTGGTCGCCGGACAGCGCACCTTCACAATTTGTTGAGCAAACGGAGGAGCTCAGCGGATGCTTCCTTTATTACGAGAAAATAACTCAATTCCTTATTTTTTTCCTCACAACACAATGATTTACGTATCACTCTATGCGAATAAATGAATGATTGTTATCGGTAGTAGTTTTTCTAATTGTTTGTTTTATAGTTCAAGTATGGAATGTAGGTTTATGATGTTATGAAATGAGTTTTCCAGTGAGTCTGAAGCCGCTACATCGCGTGCGACTAATCGACTGTCAGTCAAGTGAGTGGGGCTCGCCTACGCCAGTACTATTTGCGATTGCGAGCAGTAAATTATGTTAGAGTTCATTTACTGAAGTAATTCTCGTTTATAAAGTGCACGTAATATTTCAGTAGTAGCCTTAATACAGTTAAAGTAAGTTAACCTTACTTATTTAGTATATCGTGCCTTTAATACAAAAGTAATTTATCTGTAAGACCATGTATTATTCACAGAAGATATGGGTCACTTCTCTAAGATTTACCAAGTAACATGGGTCCAATATATTATGTAAATACTCCTGCCATGGCTTAGCAGTAATCTCATGAAAAGAAATGAGAATACATGGCTTTCGATAATGTAAGGCCAATATTAAGTAGTTACATTAAAAGCAAATGCGAAATTCGATAGAATCGATAGATAATACCGACGAGACCGCCCATTGTACACTTGTTATTGTCAACGTTTGTCCTGTATGGTTTTTTGTGGTGTACAATAAAGTATATAATAAATAATTAATACATATCTTTTGCTGCAAATATATTTTTGCTCTGCTCTGTACCAACTGCTCAGGTCGCTATTCGTCTGATTGGACTTACATACTTCCACAGTGAGTGCAGCACTTTCTGAGGTTGGCTGCACGTAGCGCACGTGAACATGTCCCATTCGGAACACTCCTCGCTCCCGGCACACGCTTTTAAACTTCCGCTCCATTGCCGACAGTCGACAGTGCAGCGAGCACGATACTCTTATCTTGAGCTCATATGTAACGATGCAACGCAACAAATTTAAGTAAGCGGAGCCTTTTTATATTTAACCTAGATAGAAACGCTTACGTAAATAAAATATAAAACTTCATCCAATTTAATAATTTATTGAAAAGTTTCAGTGAATACCGCTCAATGTAATTCAGCGAGGAATTTAATTAATTACATTATATTTCAACTTGCTAGACGCAGGCTTTTTATGAAAGTTCAGAAGACATGACACGAACACTGTCGAACGATTTTCATTAACAAGAAAAATCAAATTAATGTAACACGCAGTAACTGACACAATGGCGGCGATGGGCTCGTAAAAAGTTCGCTAATTAATATATTTTTATACTGGCCGATAAAAATGAGCGTCCGGTCGTTATGGGACGGTTTAGCCGCTTGCGGGCCGGACGCGGCTCGCCCGTGCCGCAACGGTTTAACTTTACAACGCGTTGAATACGGAAAGTTTCCCAATTTGTTAATACTGTTAAAACCTGTGCCAGTTAACACGTAATAAATGGTGGCAGAAAGGCCGGCCCTTAACGCAAAATTGATAAAGAGAAATGCTCTGTCCTAACGGCAAAGATAAATGTTTCGAAAAAACTATTGACACATATTGCATGCTCTGCTGTAGCTGAGCTGTTGATCGTTCGTCACCTGCATATTCGCATATTACATTCTGAGTTGTGCGTGTGTCACTCATGCATGAGAGTTAGTAATATGTATTAGTTAGTTAAGTTGGTAATGTGCGGCAGGCGGCCGTTACACGTTAGCTTAATCCGGCGTCAATTTACCGGTCCGTGATACTGACGGTAAGTTGGGTGTTAAGTGGTGTCACTCGTAATGAGGGTGTTGACGTGGTTAGCGGCGAGATGTCGGGTGGTGGGTGACGGCGGCGGCGGGTAGTTACAGGTAAGTATTGGTTAAGAACTTGTGAACTTAACTTAAGTAGGAAATTGATGCGCTGAATAAATCTTATATTGTGATGATATGTTTAACAAAATTACCTAGCGAAATAGGAATCCAATTTGCCTTACCTAAAGGTTATAATCTATGGTAGGGCTCACCAATTACTTTCATTCGGGGTTCGTTTTTAAAAAATAATATGATCGTCGCGAGTTATGTTTCGGCGGTCGGGGATTTAGTTAAAAAATATTTATTTATTATACAATTAATTTAATTATAAAAATACAGGATATTTAGCTGGTGGCTGATGCAAGACTGAATATAATGCAATGAAAAATAATTATCTCTAATTTCCGGTAAATGCATAGTTGCAATACGACGCATGTTGACGGTGACTGCGTACTCAGCGTAAACGTCTGTTACGATGAGTTAACTCCTCCCTCCATAAGATAGAAGCAACTCTTGCTTCTGGCGGGCGTCCGCGCTGCCCTTGGTGTCCTCCGGGATGTTCTTTGTTTTCCATTGATACAGTTGCCAGGATGCTGCTGCGACTAGTAGGATATATAGGATGATTGTGCTACAGCTAGGTGTGGCTGCTACAATTGACCAGTTATCATCTTCTGGCACGGAGATGTCGCCGTCTCTGTTGATAAGTTCGTGGATGCTGTCTAGTGAGATGTCTTCTAATTGGAGTTCGTATTGTATTGATTGTTCTGAGACTTGATGCTGCTCTGGTAATGGTATGACCTCGTTGATGACGACCGATGTTCATCTGGCAGTCTTCTGTTAGTGTAACGAGATGAATTCCAGACAGCTTCTTGTAATCTGTCTTCGTGTTGCATTGTGTTTTGGTGACTTCTTCTTCTTTGAGGACAAGTAGCCAGTTGTTGTCTCCGATCTTCTGAACTTTTCCACTTCTTAAGTTCATCTTAGCATGAGTGCAATTTGCTGGGCGATGCTGGATGAGTGATAATATGCAGTCATCTGTTTCTTCAATTCTTCTGGTGTCGAGGAGCTTGCAGACCTGGGTGTTGTCGGTCAGTGGCTGACAATCTTCTTCCAGGTAAGCGTACTCATCGTTACCAAGTGCAAGGTATTTGGATTTTGGGATGATAGTAAGGTTACTTTTATTTGGGATAGAATAGAGATGGATAAGGTCGTAGGTTTTTTGAGGTAATTGAGGGGATTTCGAGAATAAAATTAACAGAATGTTCTGTGCTGTAAGCTTTAACTTGAATTGACTTCTCTATCCTGTATATGTTACTAATGCTAATACTAGCTACTGGTTTAAACATAAACATACTTTCTAAGTTTCTTAACTCTTCTATTAAATTCTGAGGACTTATAATACTAGGATGCATGGTGCCTATCTGAGCAAAAGTCATAGCATCTTCTAATAACTTTAACCTATCTAAAATTATCTGTAAGCTAAAATCTATCTGTACGTAAATATCTAGGAAATGTAAATGGTTAGACAGGTCGTTGGAATTATTAGTAATATTTTGTAATACACTAGCCAAATGTTTCTGATTATTATTTCATTTTGTTAACTGTTTACTGAACTCATCGATTGTATTATGTGCTAATACTAAAGATTTCCTTTGTGAATCCTGAACGTTTCTAACTCTGTTTTTAATGTTTAAAATTTCTTCTTCGAACTTAACTGCGTCTTCATGGTCGAGATTACCTGTGATAGACTTAACGACGGTACCTAATCCATCTATAAGACCGCGTCGCTTTCTAACTTGCGGTGTTAAAAACTTGATCTTCCTACCAATAATATTAAGGCTATATTCTATTTGATTCCTATACGTTTTATGTAACCCTCCAGATGCTGTACTCTCAGCGTTTTTCGTGCTTGCATATAGAGACATCAATTGGATAGATGTAAAGTGCAGATTGCTAATGTTGTAAATGCAAGCAAGGCTAAAGTAGTTGTCCTGTTTAAGGAGCTGACCTTGTTTAAGTAGGAGGATACCATTGTCGTTACCTACTTGGGTAAGGGTTACGGTTGCTGTTGTGTTGAGCACGACGGCTCCTGCGATGAAGGTCCTGCAACAAGATGAGGCCTCCGTAGTAGTTTGAAGTGAACCCTAATGGACTTAGAATTTGGATGGTTACCTATTATTTCAGCCACGTTATTTGGGTGAAGGTGTATGATCTTGTATGGTCCTTTGAAGACTGGCTTTTGTTTTGTCACTGCGTGCTGACTTTGCTACCTGTTTATAGACAGTTTCACCTACCTTGAATTTAATTTCTTCTGCTTCTTGGTTACGTTTAGCAATAACCTGCTCCTTGTTTTTAGACATGTGTGCAGCGATACACTCTTGAACTGCTTCTGCATTGGCACGATGCTTAATAACATAGTCCTGGTAAAATTATTTTGGGTAATATAACTCTAATGGGTTTCTGGATGCTGTGTGTCCGAATAATAACTCATGAGGTGTATAATCTGTTGCCGAATGGATAGCGTTGTTGTACGCTATTATAGAGTACTTCATAATTAGCTGTATAGGGTCATCTTTGTTAGTCATTCTTAGTATCCTAATTATTTCAGCTAGAGTAGAGTGTAAACGTTCAATAGGGGAATTAGGATTATAGGGTGTCGTGAAGTGCACATGGATATTATGTAGTGCGCAAATCTCTTTGATAACATCGTTGTCGAATTTAGTGTCTGAATCAGTGGTTATTTTATTTGGTAAGCCTAACACTGAGAAAACGTTTAGCAATGCTTCAGCTATATGGACACTACTACATGCTGTTAGTTGGACTGCCTGGGCGTATTTAGAGAAATTATCAATGACTGTAAGGAACGTTGCGCCTCCGGTTGAATATAGGTCCATATAGCTAGAGTTATAGCGGTTATAGCTAGAGGTGGTTTAAGAGGATTGCGTTCGTATTTAGATTTCAAACAGGTGTCACATTGATTAACGAATTTTTGAATGGTAAGAAGCATGTTCGGCCAATGGTAATTTCTGTGCAACTGCTTATACGTCTCCTGAATACCACGATGAACGGTCTTACCTTCGTGATATTTTTTAATCAACTCTTGTTGTTCAGGTTTGTTTTCTACTAGAGTTACGCGTGTTGTGCATTTAAGTAACTTAGGACCTCTGTCGTTAAATATTGTTGTGTAAACTCTAGAAAAGGCATGGTATAATTCCTCATTATGAAGGTAACAATGGAATATACGATCAGCAATGGTGTGCTCTTTCAGGAATCTAATTATCTCGGACTGTATTATTTACTGGAATAAAGACATCTTTTATAACTACTTTTGAGTTAGTGGATCTGTTATCTACTCTATACATAGAACCGGGTGTTGACCTAATGTGGAACTGTTTTAACTGCCTATCAATAGCGTCTGCTATGATGGGTATGCCTTTATTTGTCTTGTGGACACTAGTTCAGGTTCAGCTGACACTACACTCATGCTATCTGTACCTATATTAGATTCGGGAATGCTTGGGGTTTGTAATTGTATATTTTCATTGGGTGCTACTGTGTCTGTTTGAATTTCGGCTTCCCTACGCGCGTTTTCGAATATCCGATTAATTATTTCATCGTCTTCGTTATCATCTAAATTAACAGCTAGAGAGTCGATACTGCCGTGGAAGATTTTAATACGTGATAGAGCGTCTGCGTTAGTGTTTTGGCGACCTTTCTTGTACACAACCTTGTAATCGTATTCCGAGAGTTTTAGACGCCATCTAGTTAATTTAGAATTTGGATCTTTTAATGACATTAGCCAGGTGAGAGGCCTGTGGTCCGTGTAGATGATAAACTTTCTGCCGTAAAGGTGGGGCCTAAAGTATGTTATTGCCCATACTATGGCGAGAAGCTCCTTTTCTATTGTAGAGTAACGTGATTCGGTATCTGATAGTGTTCGGGATGCAAATGCTACCGGTTTGTCGGAACCTACTATTCCTTGGGATAATACCGCACCTAATGCTACATCTGAAGTATAAGAGAGCATACCTTACCGAAGCCCTTGCCGATACCTTGCTGAAGGAGCTTATCCACTTGTTTACGAATTTCTTCGCGTTGTTTAGGAGCTTGTCTGTAACTACGTACGAAAATTGGTGTATTATCGCTTAATCTGAGTTCGTGTTTAACAGCGTGTGTACAAGTGAGTGGTATATCTTCTGCATAGAACAAGTCCCTATACTGATAACATAACCGGGTTATTTCTTCGTTCATGTGATCTGTACGAATTTTCTGAAGATTTTGGTTTAATATATGGTCAATGTTATTTTCTACTTGTATGGTATTAATATCGTGACTATCATTTCTATTGGCATTGGAAAATATCTCTAATTCAATTGACGGGTTAAGCGGGATACACTTCTTTTGATCACTATGATTAATTAACGACGTTTTAAAAGAACCGTTTGTGACGTTAACTATAGCTGCTGGGGACATTAAATCATCTGACCAGATTAAATCGTCGTGAAGGTATTGTCCATCTAAGTAGTTTATTTTTACTTTGATTATCTTTTCGCATCTAGGTTCGATACTTATCTTTTGAGGTGGAGAACTAAAGTGTATTGGTATTTCCGCTGTAGATGTACGTACCACGTTGTTATTCAAATCAATGTTACTCTTTAATTTTTGCAGAAGGTCCATTCCGATAAGACCTTTATATTTAGGGTCGAAATCGAATATTAAGAACTTATGTGTTATATCACTATTAAACGCGGGAGGTAAAGGAAGGTACACTACCTTGTCGTGAACTGAAGAACTGTGTGCCGTATTAATTTGGAAGGGTTCTGTTTCTACACAATACTCGAATATGGTGCCTGCAACTACGTCAGTTGCTATAGTTGAATGACTGGCCCCTGTGTCTAACAGAAACTTGCCATCAAACTCTGGTAGTATTATGTACGGTAGATATTTCTTGGTCTGGAAATTGATTGAAACTAAGTCTGGTTGTCTCGGTTGGTGTCCAAGGTAAAATCCTGGTCACAACTTACCTCTTGTTCATCCATGGTTACATTCGGCTCGTGCGCTATGCCGTTACCGTCTGTGATATTGTTATAGAGTTCCATGTCACTGGATCCTGGTTGATCTTGAGTGGCCATTTGAATTGGAATGTAGAACAATGGACTGTTGTGGAATGCATTGCCTGACTCAATAAAACGTTCTCAGTCGTTGCCTGTTTTTAAAAAACTTGTCAAAGAATATTACCTGTCGCTGTGATTGTGCTCTTGGTTTTTTGACGTAATTTCCTATGATTGTTGTACATCATTTATTTTCATTGCTTATATATTAAGTATGTATGTATTTATGTATCTATTATTTAGCATATGTATGTGTTTTTATTTTTAGTAAGTATTATTGTATAAATATTATGTTCATAGTTGGTATTGTCGCACCACTGACAACCCCATGTCATGTCCAGGTAATCTCTGTCCATTCCAGGTTGCCTGGAAGAGATCGCGGAAAGCGATAAGGCCGCCCATTGTATGTTTTTAGTATTAAGTTTCTTTTTTTCTTGTTTATTATGGTGTACAATAAAGTTTATATAAATATAAACAACTGCTGAGCGAACTGTGGGTTTTCTGGCTTACCTGCCGTACGCATTGTGACGTCCGATGATACTGGCGTGGGAACCGGTGGTTTTGGAATATTTTGTTGATTCCTAAAGTTACTGGAACCATTTGGTCTAAAGTTACCTGACGCTGGTTTGGTCTTCCAGGGCAATACAGATTGTACCCATTGTTGACGCTGTTCGGGAGTCCTATTATTTTGTGGAGGTACAAAGTTTTGTGAGGGAATAATAAAGCCAGGTGCAAACGGGCTTGCTGTATTACGGATAGGATTATTATTTCCTGGTTGTTTGGATAACTCCTTTGGCTTTGCTTGTGACGTTGAAGCATTATTACTGTAATTAGATCTATTATATGAAAGCCTAGCTTCTTCTTGTCTAGCCGCTATGATGGCTGCTTCGAAGGTTTCCGGTTTGGCGATTCGAACGCCCAACGAGACGTGGAAGTCTAACTGGTTTATATACTGTTCAATAACCATCTTTTCGTAATACGATTTATTACCATGTTCTCCTACGGAATACAGAGTATCTAACAGCTCGCGGAGGCGTATGCCGAAGCTTTCAGCGTCTTCTGCCTTAGACTTACGCACTCGCGTTAACTCCTGCATTACTTGTATTTCGTTTCGTGGTTCTCCAAGGCACCTAACTAACGCGTTCTTAATTGTTAGCCATGAGTTTAAGTGGCCTTCGTATGCTATTGCGTCTATGGCTTGACCACTGAGCCTACTTTTAATTAAACAGATGAATGCTGGGTGCGAACGATCTGCTTCGGAAGTTAACAGCAATAAGTTTTCTACTTCCCTAATATAATAATTAAGTAATTTAGGATTGCCATCATATCTTGGCATTAAATCTGCGATTAGTTTGTAAGGTTTATAGTTGGCATCATAATCCCTGAGCGACATTGTTTTTCTGTAGCTTGCCTGCCTAGTGGCGCTCGACGCGAAACAATAGAGGTGTCAAATTAAACCTTGGAGTTTACGCGTGGGATAGTTAACGCTACTTATTATAATTTTGTGTTTGCCTACTGCGATTTTAGCTTAGAGACAGATACACACAGATTAACATAAAATACACAAATTAGAATAAGGCAGGAAATAGAGCAAGGACACTTGGTAAAACGAGAGTACTTACCAAAGTAGCCACTGCATCTCCTGTCGAGTCGAGTCTCCTCCAACGCAGCTTCCTCCAATTCTCCGGAGAATAATCCCGATGACCGTAGAGGTTTCCGACCGCGCAATAGGTTCTTTGTAGATCACGAAGGAACGATTTGAGAACCGTCGTTCTTAAGATGAAGAGTTGGATTCGATCTTAGAACGTCGCGATCCTACCGACTGCGCCAGTTATGTTTCGGCGGTCGGGGATTTAGTTAAAAAATATTTATTTATTATACAATTAATTTAATTATAAAAATACAGGATATTTAGCTGGTGGCTGATGCAAGACTGAATATAATGCAAAGAAAAATAATTATCTCTAATTTCCGGTAAATGCATAGTTGCAATACGACGCATGTTGACGGTGACTGCGTACTCAGCGTAAACGTCTGTTACGATGAGTTAACTCGCGTCGTGACGAATTGATTAATGCCTCATGCCTGTAGAAGCCGCCACTTATATCTAGGTTTTACGTATTTCGTGCGCAACCCCTCGCCGCCATGTTTCGTTACTACAAGAACTATTGTATAACAGAAAAGTAATGAACACTGAATACATTTTTGAGTTGCCTCTATCTAGCAGAATCTTGATGCCTCGAAATTTATTTGACATAACACACTTCTCATAATCTTCTTTAAACGAATATTTTTAAGGTATAAAAAATATTTGATATAATTATTGTTTGGCCGAATGCTTATATGTCCGAATTTACAATAGCATACTTTTTAGATGGCATAATTTTATTTGTCATAATTTCACTTGCATATTATGAAGATGGCAGAAATTTTATGAGACAATATTATTTGATCTTCTAAAATGTAATTAATCTATTGTAAATGAGCAATTTTGAAAATAAATTATGTTGTTTTTTATGTTTAATCTTCTCGGATTTAAACAATGGAACTACTTTGCTGTATTTCATTAGATACGGAAAAACTCCTGGATCGACAGAAGAAGAGGCGGCTTGGTTCCGCGACAGGATGACGTCGATTTGTGACGCTTCCATGCCCCGGGTCAGGGGCGGCCATCGTCCGGGAGCGGTTTACTGGTGGTCGGCAGACAATGCGCGTTTTCTGTTTTAGGTCCCGACGCCAGTATCAACGCACCCGACGCAGAAGGCAGCCTAGAGCAACGGATGAAGAAATAGCCAGTACCTATAGAGCATACCGGGAGGCAACTATGGAGTTCCAACACGCCTACTTGCATACGATGTGATCCTGCGTGATGACCTCCCCGTTGGCGTTAGTATCGTTTGCTACGCAGACGATACCCTGGTATTGACCGGCGGGGACACCTTCGGCGAGACCATCCAGCTTTCCGAACTCGGGATGGCAAAAATCGTAGCGTCGTTCCGCGAGCTGGGCGTAGAGATAGCGCCTCATAAAAGTGCGAAGAGACAAGAGGCGCTATGGTTCCATGAACTGCCGAGGAGCAGAGAGCCGCCCAGCTCGTCAGTGACTGTTGTAAGTCCAGGTGGGTCGGTAAATAAAGTGCGAAGAGACAAGAGGCGCTATGGTTCCATGAACTGCCGAGGAGCAGAGAGCCGCCCAGCTCGTCAGTGACTGTTGTAAGTCCAGGTGGGTCGGTACATAAAGTGCGAAGAGACAAGAGGCGCTATGGTTCCATGAACTGCCGAGGAGCAGAGAGCCGCCCAGCTCGTCAGTGACTGTTGTAAGTCCAGGTGGGTCGGTACATAAAGTGCGAAGAGACAAGAGGCGCTATGGTTCCATGAACTGCCGAGGAGCAGAGAGCCGCCCAGCTCGTCAGTGACTGTTGTAAGTCCAGGTGGGTCGGTACATAAAGTGCGAAGAGACAAGAGGCGCTATGGTTCCATGAACTGCCGAGGAGCAGAGAGCCGCCCAGCTCGTCAGTGACTGTTGTAAGTCCAGGTGGGTCGGTACATAAAGTGCGAAGAGACAAGAGGCGCTATGGTTCCATGAACTGCCGAGGAGCAGAGAGCCGCCCAGCTCGTCAGTGACTGTTGTAAGTCCAGGTGGGTCGGTACATAAAGTGCGAAGAGACAAGAGGCGCTATGGTTCCATGAACTGCCGAGGAGCAGAGAGCCGCCCAGCTCGTCAGTGACTGTTGAGATGCGTAAGTCCCGGTGGGTCGGTACATAAAGTATCTTGGCCTAACCCTGGACGGTTGGGGTTTTTTCATATAGAGGCATGGAAGTGTGTCAGGTCAAGATCGTGAAAGAAAAGCACAAGAACCGTTAAAAGAAAATTTATATTGTTAGAAATTATTAAACAGTGAAAGGCCATTTTCCGACTTGATAATTTGATCTTACACTTCGAACACTAGAAAATTATTTACTTTTTGTTCTTTTTGAATCTAATACTTCCCGTATTAGATTTCTTACTACATTAATTACCTGAAGATTAAAGCTGTCGATACGGTATTCCAGATCAATTACTGTATAGACCTCTGAATTATTTGTTAGTTGTTATTAATGGGTATTCTTTTGCGTGATTTAATTGTTAACAAAAACGTGTAGACTTAATTGAAATTAATGATGTGCTGTAATTATCGAAGCATTGTAGTCAAGCTATTTGTTTCTTACATTGTAATATTGTGATAGCGTCCGTGTCAGCACTCAGCACCATACCTCCACTATCACCCACTCTTTTATGCCGAAGAGTAATCTTTAGCAATCTGTATCTGATAGGTAGTTATATGAATGCTTGGTAGATTGGAGGCTGAAACTTACGCCTAAATACCCTTTTTGTTGCCGCGACGAAGAGTTATTTTCAATCCATTGTTCGTTTACAAAAGGGTTTTATCAGAAAATATGGATCGTTTGTTAAAAGTTGAGCTTTGTTATAGATCCAAATCCAGATAAAGTGATACAATTGAATTTGGTTCTGATTGGAAAGTTTAGCGCTATTTATTTGTGTTCGTTGATACAATCAATAAAATGAAATATGGATGTATTTGTGATTGTTTCTTTCACCAAGTAAATATTGGAGGTAGCAGTTGTGCTTACTAATATAAGTAAATGTTAGTTTTAGAAACGAATGAATATTAACTATTCTATTCAGTGGGAACATTGACCTTGGCCGTGATTAATGATTGCCGATGAACATCTACAAGATTTAATGTGAATAGCCTGCACCAACTTTAGTCCTAACTTCGGACGGATAGTTCAAGGCAAAAATCACATATTTAGTGTATACTTACTTTTGTTGATTACATTTGTTTATTATTAAATCATTCGTTTCATTTCGTCATTGATATTGTATCAATATACTTACATAATTTTAGGTTTAGTGTTTCATTTTTAACAATGTATAACGATGGCAATGTAAAGGCCGAGGGAAGAAACGCGTCGATCATATTGTTTGACCCCAAATGAAAGTAATTGGTTTGGCCCAGCTTAGGGTGGTATACTTTGGTGGTGTCTCATCCCATACAAAGAAACCTATTCTGATTATTTTTTGTACATCGATCGCGTTCGGTTCCGTTCCGTTCCGATACACGGATATCGATGGTGATCTATCTATCGACGTTGAACGGAACCGAACGCGATCGATTAACAAAATATAATCGGTATAATCAGATGGAAAACGATAGTTACATCGGCACGGTTTCTTTGTATGGGATGAGGTATCTGTATGTTAGTATTATATTATCTGTGCTTTGATTGAGTCTAGGCTTAGATTAGATACCTACAGTATTGAGTTTTGGGGAAACAGTTACAAGTATAATATCCACTCGACATTTGTAATTCGCTCCGCCTGATACACACGGAATCATGTAGGGAACATTTCATTAGACATTCAATATTGACTACGTCAGGCCTCTATAAACTAGTATTAACTAACTAATTTTGTTAAAAACTTGCGCAAACTCGAAACCGACGAGCAAAGGCAAGCCAGACATAAAACTCGAAAGACAGAATTACCCAACGTAATCCAACCGAAATTGAACGTGGTTCAACACAGTCCCAGGTATCAGTCAGTCTTCCTATGCAACAAGTTATCCGTAGAATATAAAATAATAAATAGTGCAAGCCTATTCAAAAACAAATACAAGACATAATTATAATATTGAGTAAGGGCTATTACAGTGTTGATGAGTTTCTAGCGGACAAACGACAATAATGTTATTGGATTATTAATTTGGAATATGGATAAGAGATAATAATCATAACTATTTTAATATGGATTTTTTTTGTCGTTGGAAATGTGACATTATTTATTTGCTTGTAAATTACTATTCATTGAATTTATATTTTTGAAAGTTTTTTATTCTTCTTTTGACTTAAATGATTTGTAATTTGGATTAATCATTCTTATTTTGTTATTGCATAGAGTGACATATACTCGTAGTGACATTATTGATCTTTTTAACCCCGACGGAAAAAGAGATCCGATTTTGAATTAGTTTTATTTTTGTCTCGAAGATGACATTGTCGGAAGTGTTCTTAGTTACGATTGATGAAAATCGGTTCAGCCGTTCAAAAGTTCTGGGCTATTTACTAATTGCGGTATTTTCGCAAGATATCGTGTCATAATTAGATGTTCGATAGATTGTTGATCGAAGCGTGTCTACTAACAGATAAATTATGTAGTTTAATTAAAAGTAATGTCGGAGGTTTTAGAAATTTTATATTTTTACTTGAATTTATTATGTATATTGTTAACAAATAAATGACTTATCCCTTCATGTAATTACAAATAAATAATGACACGTATTTTACAAATCTAATTATAAAAGTTGACAAAATGAATGAATCATGTAACCTTGTCGGTAGTAAACAAACATTAGTTTAGTAATGTATATAAAATGAACAGTTTACCAGTTCATTTGATATTTATTCAATTAAATGATTAATTCGAAGGTCGCAACTCATGGTCCGATACTGACTGACTAGCTACTCGTCAGCACATCTCGATGTTTACATTCAATCAACTTCAAAGCTTGAAATGTTTTTACATTCGGTATATAGGCGTATTTACTTGCTAAGCGACGCCCGGTGGCTCGGCCGACAGATGGCTACGGAGCGTTTGATACAGGGCACAGATTAGCGAACTGATTTATGTTTGAATGAAAGAGATGTATCTACTGTAGGTAGCCACGCGGTATGTGTCAGATAGGACATCATGGATCGTTTAGAGTTTGTACTGAACTAACGAGCACATGATTTATAGTAGTAGTGGCGACGTCTTATCGTGATTAGGAAACCTTTGCGCGCTAGGCAGGTGACCCGATTGTATTACTACAACAGTTAACATGTATATGAGTTAATTGCCCTTCTGGCGATGTGATCTGTCAAATGCATCTGTTAAGGAAGGCTAGTCACGGTGTGGTGACGTTTGAGGTCACATTACCATTACAAAGCGCAGCCATTCACCCCCTCCCCCCACTACCTGGGGGCCTACTTCTCCCAGACGTGCTATTGTTCAGCCAGAGGGCGCCACCGTCCTCACGACATTTATCTCAAGGGGTGGGCAGACATAATGCCCTCTCAGGTACTGTTGTTTAACTTATGTACGTCACTCACTTGACCCAAATACAAAGGACCTACGGGTTTACTTAACAACATGTTCTTTCCTAACAAAAACGAAAAACCAACGTCGTCGGCATTTATTTTTGTCCTAAATCTATGAATAAAAGCCATCATTAAAACCATCCAGCAAAAATAGCGATAAACCTATGTAATTTATCGCTATTATAAGTTACGGCTGGATGTCACTTTCATTCACACACAGAATCAGAGCACGACCTAATAAAATAAGACGCGACTCACAAAGAGAGGCGATATAATAAAGCACATTTTATTGACGGCTCATTTAATTGTATCGTGTGCAGACTGACGGAAACATTATAATAATATGATTTAATTTATGTTGCTGTGATCTCGCTAGTATCTCCCGCGTGCAGCGGAATGGCCGCGACATCGCCATCTCGCCAGCTGCCGGCTGCGAAGACGCGCAGTTATTTTAAATTAAAGTTCCGAGCGTTTTATACGACAGCTTTGCTTTTATTAAGTTGCTAAGACATTAACAACTTTGTTTATTTTCACATAAATCTGGGCAATACAGCTGCCATCCTTGAGACTCGTTCTGTTCCAACACATTAAACTGAAACTAGCTGTTCCTATGGCTTAACTCGCGGTAACCTATTTAATTACTTACTTGAAGAAAAAGTCTGTCCGTCTGAACGTGTGTCACCACCGATTTTCTCAGGAACGGGTGGACCTACTAAGTTGAAGTTTATACCATATACTGAAGCCCCTATTAAATACAAATAGTCCCTATTAGGTACAAAAATCAAGGTCCTGAGACAATACGATAAACAGATATGGGCAAATTTAGATTTTCGTGAAAACTTGTAAGTACCAAAACTTACCTTGATTTTAGATTTTGGGTAAACCTATATGGTAGTTCCTGTTGACCTAGAATCACGATATTTGGCAAAAAAATAAGGTCTTACAGCACAAATAAAGATGAAAAAATTGAAAATTAATAGGTGTCCCCATACATGTAAAAAAAAACTTAAAACTTAGCCACCAATAAAAATGATACCAATTTTGTTATGGCAGTATAACGGGTAGGTACGGAACCCTCGGCGCACGAGTTTGACTCGCACTCGACCGCTTTTTTAAACGAGATCATGTTTATGTTAGAAAGCGGGACTGCTCTTTAATAAAAGCATGGAAAATGTTGAGTTGCCAAAAAGCGAGAGATTGTGATTCCGAGTGCGTTGGTACTTTGTACGCAAAGAGGGGGCATTTCTCGAACGGCGCGGCGGCTATATTCCCGTATATATGAAGCCGAGCTCTCCAGCCGGGCGGGGTATGGCCGTATGGTGGGCGATGCATCAATTGACGCGGCGTGACAGCGTGACGCGAGGCACACAATATTACACGCCACGTCGTGGAATGACGCATGGCTTGCAATGCATTCTCTAATCACGTTGGGGCACTGTACACTTATGCATAGTATAGCTTTCATGGTTTTAAAGGTGTCTCTCAAATAAAAATGAAGGAGTGTTCTTTGGTAACTGTTTTACTTGAAAACGGCTAGACCTATTTGTTTATTTTCACTTTCGTCCGAGTAAGTTTCCTAGGGAAAGAAACATTGGTAAAGTTTCATAGAAAATAAGAAATGCTTGTTCTCTATTAGATGAGACTTTTGTTCTTTTAACCCCTGACGGAAAAAATAAGTTCAAAAACTAAAACCCTACTACTGAAAAATCATGCTCTAAAAAGTATGAAACAAGAAAGTATTCCCATCAATTTACTTATATTAGTAGTCAAGTTTTAGTTTTTGAACTTATTTTTTACTTAAAGTATTTTGGGGTTTTTGCGGCCTGAGGGAAAAAATGAACATAAATGCATACTTACGTACCGATCAACCAACACTTTGCGACGCCGTAGTCGGGCAAATAACTTTTTTTATGACTTTGACGGGATATGTCTCGCAAACGGTACGCTTGACAAAAATATGATGTACCAAACCATCCCTTAATTTTAAAATCCCTGTCTAATGATAACACACATGATGGGGTGGGAAAAAAATTGTTCTTGACTTTGTGCCCCCTAGAGAGCGCCATATTTAATTTAATGTGATGTCACATAACCTATAACTAGCAGACAAATAAGGAGCTTCTAACGACACTTCATTTGTCAAATTATGATAATTAGTTTAGTAGTTATGAGGGAACAGATGAACATACATACATACCGGTGAAAAGCAAAACTCTCCCTTTTGCTTCGCCGTAGTCTGATAAAAAGATGGGTGTCATAAGTTTAACGCGTGTTAATGTGTGTTTGTGTATTTTTGTATCCGTCTGTGACATCACAGCTCCTGAACGGATGAACCGATTTTTATTTCGTGTTTGTTTGAAAGGTGACTTTTTCTAGAGTGTTCTCAACAATGTTTGATGAAAATCGGTTCAGCCATTCAAAAGTTATGGGCGTTTTACTGTTTGAATTGGAATATTTTCCCAAGATATCGTGGCGTAATTACGTGTCAAAAATGTGATTTATTAAAATTTTACTTGTTGTTGATATGTGTAGTATTTCTTACAGCCAACTTGGGAAAATGTTGAGAGATTTTCAAAGACATTCCTTTACAACGACGAGGGCGGATGAAAGCTAAACCGAAAGTGCAAGAAATTAATTCACGGAAGGAAGAAAATTAATTCAGTGACCTATAATTTTAAAATGTACCTTCCCGTCGTTAGACAGCATCTGACTTGATTTCGTTCAGCGACTGAAACATTTGTAGCATCAATCGTGTGTTAGAATAGTACATTGTAATACAAGGGTGGAAAGTAGGTTATTGCAAACCGAGCTGTCATTAACAAGCCCGAGCCGAAGGCGAGGGTTTTTAATGACACGAGTTTGCAATAACCTACACAACCGTGTATCACACGACGTTTTTCAATACAGTTGTGAGAAACAGTAAAAACAAATCAAAGAATTAGATTTAATTATTCACAAAAAATAAAATTTTCAATATGGCGCGTTTTTGCAACTGGACATATATTTTTACAAAGAAAACAGCCTATTCGATTTTTGACAAACGTTTATGTGAAAATAATTAACTTAAAACTGGTAATTAAATATATTAAACAATAATTAAAGAGAATTCAATTCTAAAACGTACGGAATCATTATTTTTTCCTCGTATAAAATCGTATCCCATTTTATTCTATGTATGAAAACTCCTTGCTACAAAACTTTTTTAAAATGACTAATGGCGCGTTTTTGCAACTAGAAAACAGCCTATGCAGCCTATTCGATTTTTGACAAATATTGATGTGAAAATAATTAAATTAAAACTGGTAATTAAATATATTAAACAACCATTTAATAGTAGATTATTGCATCGAGCACAAAGTAATTTATTATTGCACCGAGTGCTTGATTTAGAGCCGGAGCGTTAGCGAGGGCTCTAATCTAACAGGCACGAGGGCAATATAAATTACTTAAGGCGAGGTGCATAATCTGCTTTTCTTTCAACTATTACCTATAGGAATAGTAGATAAAAGAAACTCATATCAAACAGTTAAAATAGAAGTTTAATTATTGAAATTAAAAGTTATACTTGAGCAATTATTAAACGTAAGGTTAAGTTTTGTTGGGCAAATTTATATTTGTTTGTTTAACTTGGAACTGAATAATATTATCAGACGAGTTAGATGGGCCTGGCTGATTTGTTACAATGAAGTCGTTATCACGGGAAGTAGATGGGCGCGGCCACGGGCGCGGCGATGTCGAAAATCACTTTTTTAAATTTCTTTCATTTTTAAATCAGAGTTAGCAGCAATCATCCCATTTTATTTTATGTTTGAAAACTCCTTGCTACTAAACTTTTTTAAATTGACTTATAAATTTAAAACTAAACTGCAAACATAATGATCGAGCTCGTAAACAAAAGTCACGACCGCGTAACAGAAAGATGCCTATGCGTAAGATTTAACTTTCGAATCATAATTATAGCCGCTGAAAGTACGCCATGTTTAACAACTGTATTGAAAAAGACTTTTGAGAATTCCATGCTAAAACGTACGGAATCTTTCATTTTTCCTCGTATAAAATCTATCCCATTTTATTCTATGTATGAAAACTCTTTGCTACTAAACTTTTTTAAATTGACTTAAAAGTAATGCCGTGTTTTTGCAACCGTACATATTATATGTTTTACAGCGAAAACTGCCTATACAGCCTTTTGCGATTAGGACCGGATTATTTAAAACACAATGAAAATGCAATACCCAAATTACTGGCAAACTCGTGTAATTTATTTAAGACACATAATACACAGAACAAACAGATGGTACTTACAAACTATACGGCGGGGCGTAGAACCGAAGCAATACGGGGCTCACATAACAGCAATGGAGCAAACAGGGTTGCGTCCTACACGCAGGTAGAATATTTGGCGACTGGCTTGCGCTCTGCGCCGGCACAGGTCGCGGCGTTGCCAAGAGCGGCAACGTTGGCGGCAGAGCAACAAGGGCGACATGGCACGCCCGTATAAGGGCGACAAGGACAGCAACATACGGCGCATGCGAGGCTGCCAGCTCGCATGCCACAGATAACAATACAATACAACTAACAAAACATAATAAAAGACACAGACTAAAATAGCACAAATAATGCAGAATGAGTTGCCTACATTCCACCCCCTTGTTCCTGAACACTCACTTCGGTAGGCAACACACTAAAAAATCTTATCTACATTATTCTTAACTTAGCGTCCTTAATTAAGTCTCACTTATTGTCATTAAACACTTGGGTAACCCGCACGGTTACAAAAGGCTCAAACATAATGCGAGCTCTCGCTGACGCGCGGTCGGTCACGTGTCAGCCAGCGCGGGGGACGCCGACGGGGCGGCGTGCGGTGACGATGTCGCGGGCGCCGTCGTAACAACGAGCGGCGTCGACGCGGTGGACGGCGTCGGCGAGGGGCGCATCTTAAGCGCGGGGGTCGCCGGCGGCGCGGCGGGCTGCGTCTGCGTCGCGGGCGCCGTTGTAGCAACGATCGGCGTCGACGTGGCGGACGGCGTCGGCGTGGGGCCAGCCAGCGGCGGGCAGGACGCCGACGGTGCAGGGCGCAACTTATGCGCAGAGGGCGCCGGCGGTGCGTGGAACACCGGCAGCGCGGGGCTAGACGGCGGCGGCGGCGTGGGGCCAGCCAGCGGCGAGAAAGACGGCGCCGGCGCGGGGCGCAACTTAAGCGCGGGGGTCGCTTTCGGCGCGGCGGGCAGCGTCTGCGTCGCGGGCGCCGTCGTAGCAACGAACGGCGTCGACGCGGCGGACGGCGTCGGCGTGGTGCCAGCCAGCGGCGAGCAGGACGCCGGTGGTGCAGGGCGCAACTTATGCGCAGAGGGCGCCGGCAGTGCGTGAAACACCGGCAGCGCGGGGCTAGACGGCGTAGGGCCAGCCAGCGGCGAGCAAGACGGCGCCGGCGCGTGGCGCAACTTAAACGCGGGGGGCGTCAGCGGCGCAGCGGGCTGCGTCTACGTTGCAGGCGCCGTCGTAGCAATGAACGGCATCGACGCGGTGGACGGCGTTGGCATGGGGCGCATCTTAAGCGCGGGGGGCGCAGGCGGCACGAGTAACAACGGCTGCGCGGGGGCAGGCGGCGGCGGTGGTGTGGGGCCTGCCAGCGGTGAGCAGGACGGTGGCGACGCGTCCATGCGTTTGCAAGGGGCCTGAACAGCGGGCCCGGAGAATTTCGCCACGGGCGCAAATGCTGCGCTGAGTGGCCGATTGGCCGTCGGTTGGACCGCGGTAAGCGGCACATGCGGGGTACCGCGCGCGCGTATCGTGTTCTGCCTTCAATGATACACGTGCCAGACGGCGCGGGCGGTTTGTCCACGTGAGCGCACGGGATTTCAGCAGGCGGGCGATCTAGGACTTCGGTCAAACACGCGCCAGCCAGCGCGGGGGGCGCGGGCGGTTTGTCCTCGTGTTCGCGGGCGACTTCAGCGGTCGAGGAGAACGGGACAACATGTGGGGTATGTACGAGCCCAGGTGCACGTTCTCGATGCTGGTCTTCGGTGAAGCACGCGCCAGCCAGCGCGGAGGGCAACAGCGCCAAGGCTGTGCGTTCGCAGGCGGCCTGATCAGTAATCGGAGAGAATGTCACAAAACGCAGGGTAAGCACGAGCCCACGTGTGCATTCTCGTCGCAGGCCTTCGGTCGAACACGTGTCAGCCGGCACGGGAGGCGCGGTCGATCCGTCCATTTGTTTCCAGGGGACTTCACCAGCAGGCTGGCAGAATGCTTCGATCTCGGCGATCTCTAAGGCCAGCCTCTTCCTCATCAGCAGTTCCCTTTCTTTTATCCGCTACTCACTTAACTTGGCCAGCTCTACTTCGGCCCTGTAGACGGCGGCAGCACGGCGGGCTTCGCGGCTCAGACGGCTTGATCTCGACCCGGGTGTCGCACACGTGCCATTAATCGAACCACGCGTTACAGCTGCGATATCCACTCCTGGTCGGTGCTCGGCCCCAGCGTAATCATAGTACCGTGCTCCGCGGCTGATGCTGCTCGATTTCGACCCGGACGACGCACACGTGACATTATACGAACCACGTGTTACTATTGCGATATCCATAGGTCGCTGGTTCATATCCGGCTCGAAGGACCAATTTTGCGATTAGGACCGGATTATTTAAAACACAATGAAAATGCAATACCCAAATTACTGGCAAACTCGTGTAATTTATTTAAGACACATAATACACTGAACAAACAGATGGTACTTACAAACTATACGGCGGGGCGTAGAACCGAAGCAATACAGGGCTCACATAACAGCAATGGAGCAAACAGGGTCGCGTCCTACACGCAGGTAGAATATTTGGCGACTGGCTTGCGCTCTGCGCCGGCACAGGTCGCGGCGTTGCCAAGAGCGGCAACGTTGGCGGCAGAGCAACAAGGGCGACATGGCACGCCCGTATAAGGGCGACAAGGACAGCAACATACGGCGCATGCGAGGCTGCCAGCTCGCATGCCACAGATAACAATAAAATACAACTAACAAAACATAATAAAAGACACAGACTAAAATAGCACAAATAATGCAGAATGAGTTGCCTACACAGCCTATTCCATTTTTGACAAATATTGATGTGAAAATAATTAAATAAAAACTGGTAATTAAATATATTAAACAACCATTTAAAAGAATTTTGAGAATTCAATGCTAAAACGTACGGAATCATTCATTTTTCCTCGTATAAAATCTATCCCATTTTATTCTATGTATGAAAACTCCTTGCTACTAAACTTTTTTTAAAAGACTTATAAATTTAAAACTCAACTGCAAACATAATGATCGAGCTCGTAAATAAAAGTCTCGACCGCGTAACAGAAAGATGCCTATGCAACAGTAGTTTATGATACTGTTGCATAATAAGGGTTATTAAAACATGAGTGTGAGTTTAAAAACCGAGCCGTAGGCGAGGTTTTTAATAGTATTCACACGAATGTTTTAATACCTAGTTATGTGCAGTTTCATACACTACTTTATCTACACTCATACATTTTGGGATTGAACCTACTTTATATTTTTTTCATTTTCCATGCCATAAAGTCGTGATAAATGCATCATATAATAATCTCGACTTTGCTGGTAAGAAATTGTGAGTAATTTCCTTCGCCGCATATAAAATATATGGCGGCGTCAATTTTTCTTCACATTCACTAATATCAGACATTTTTTGCAAGAATTTAAAAAGTCATGAAATTCAGTACAGCGAAACCTGCAAAACGTATGAATGGCGCCAAAACCCAGCACATCACCGCATTATCCGCGCATGCGCTAAGGCTTAGTACACGCACTACGATATTTATTCGCGCGAATTTTTCCGCCCATTCTGCGACCCAGGGAATTGTATGAAGCTGCTCGCATTGCGGTAAAAAAATCGTGCGGCAATAATACCGCATGAAATCCATGTTTTGCAACAGAATCCATCGCACCGCAGCGCGAATTTATTTCGCGCGAACATTTTGAGCTCTATGAACAGGTGGAAAGAGACAAAATATCGCGCAAATAAAAATCGTATTGCGTAACAAGCCTAAAGCGGGCATTGTCACAGACAAGTTAAAATTGGAATCAATTTTTTTTATTAGGTTCTATAAAAACGACATTTCAAAAAATTCAAATAATTGATGGAATCTCCTTAGTGATTAACTTCTTGGATTTGTCCTGTATCGTAATAGAAAAAAAGTTATTTTATGATGCAGTTGTTTGAAAATCGAAGGAAAATGTTGCATTTTTTTAAACTTTACCTATCCACGAATATAAAGTACGTGTTTATGCAATATTTTTTGAATTCATATTTGGAACATTACGTTGTGAGTGTAGATAAAAGATTTAATTTTCGAATCATAATTATAGCCTCTGAAAGTACGCCATGTTTAACAACTGTATTGAAAAATACTTGAAACGTTTGTTGTCAGCACGTAACTTGGCAAGGTTTCGGCATAGTGGGGGTAAGTTCGCTCATAGTTGGTAGTACATCAAAGCCTCTGTCGTTCTAGTACATACACGTGTTCACATCTATCAAGGCGGCACTATTCGAAGAGGTAACTTCTCTGTTATACTTAAAGGTTAGAGCACAGATGTGTTGCCCCCGCTTATTGCAAATGTAAGCCGAGCCAGGGCCAGGGGTCGGAGTAATGACGAGGTAACATAGTACCCCGAGATAATAGGGACGTCTAGAAAACAAATAAGTTAGTTGTTTAATATTATTATAGCTTCAGGTCAATTACGTTACCAAACAAAATATGGCGGACTTCGAATTGTGTTGAAATAGCAAATAGCAAGTCTGAAATAGCCAAGTCAGAAGCCTGTGGGGTTCCCAGAGGTGGCTTGATAAACTCTGACACCAGAGGTGGCCACACCTCACACGAAAGAAGAAGAATTGTGTTGCTCCTACATAAAATTTTGTTTTGTTCATTTGTGAAAACGTGGATAGGTAATACAGCTGAAAGGTTATTTCAGTTAAGTGGTTATGTAGCTATACATTAAAATTCATTAGTTGATACATACACAATCGTACTCACAAGATATATTCAAATGATGCCAATATGTGTACTGCAATGTTGCTACAAACACCTGTGGCCTATGACAGGAAATATTTCCCATCTAGCACATACAAATACGCTGCCTGGATAGAATGGATAGCACTCTAAAAATTAACAATGTGATGTTTTCATAACTCATGATTGGAATAACCATTCGAAAACAATTTTGCAAAAACATTAATGTCAGAACATAAAACATTTTTCTTTGATATGCTGTCGAGATGAAAGCGTGCATCTCCCTTAGATTCGTTTTTTTTTTCTACGGGGCGTCTCGCAGTTCAGTCAAAGTGACCGACTACTGCTGAACCGGGCTTCCCTGTGGAGACTAAGCTATATAGCCTCCAGCCAGGCACAAATTTCTAAACCTAAGCGACAACAGTGAGGGCTACCCCCGGTGGGGTCAAACCTCGGCTCAGGGCGTCACTTATCAAGATTCAGCCATAGTTGTCATGGCTGGAACTTGATAAGTGACCATCCGTTCGGAAACTACCTACGTGGAGAAGAACGGACAAGAAACTCCTTTTACATATCGATATGATATTGTATACAATACCCTATCTTATCTATCTATTAGGGACTGATAAAGATAGTCCCCGGGTAGGTGGGTCCCCGCGGATGTGTGGTCATACTTAGGAGGTGAGTATTTAGGTGAGCCCTAAGCTGTGCTATACCTGTCACCAATCTTATTGGGTGACAGGGGCCTTAAGGTACTGGTAAGCCCACAGAAGGTGGGCCACCCACCACTTGTGTACCAAGAGTGGTACGTCGGGGTAGACACACCCGACCGTGCCAGGTGAATGCTGAGGAACAGAGACAGGGGTTGACTAGGCTATCTACCAAGGCCAACTACACTGCTCCCGACTCCAACTGACTGCCGTACCCTGAAGGGGCTTAGCGGGTGTGTGGGTCAACACCCCAGCTGACTTAGTTAACACCGTTAGGTTTCCACCAGGGACCACTAAGTCGTGGATTTTACCCAGAAGGGGCTCATCCCCTTCTGGGTAAAATCCACGGGTGTCCTTCCCTATCATAAAAAGGACCGAGCCGAACCGTCACTACGTCGGACCGGTCGTCGCGGCTTCCGTCAGTAGTAGTAGTAGGCAGTGACGTCACGCAGGGGCACAAGAAGACAGGAGAGTGGGGCGCGGGGCGCGCGGTGGGGCGGTGAGTAGAGCGGCAGCGAGACGTCCGTGCAGGGCGATGGCTGGCGGTGAGTATCGAGATGATGTAGTACGTCGGTATATACCACTCAACGGCATACATTATACAGGCGTGGGTACTCGGCGGGGCCGCCAGGTGGCGTGACCATCGCACATTACGTTGTAACTGTCAGTTGCGACTTCGCCTGAACGTCAAGTTTATATAGTAAACGATGTAGATGGCCTGATTAACGCCAGCATGGGTTTAAATAAAGTTCATTCAGTGAATAACATTTTAAACACACTGTAAAGTTGTGTGTGCTATGAACAAACTAATGGCTGCTTGGTGCTACTTGTGCCTCGTTGATGGCAATAGGCTCGCCTCATAATTCATGAGTCTCCAACATAACTGGTGAAATGTGGTTGTACTATTGGTGCACACCTCTGCCCACCCTTCGCGTACATGGAGTACACGCGTGATGTTATGGCTTTCTGAATCTTAAAATAGAGGTTAACACGTTCTTAACCATAAACTCTCATTTCGGAAACCGGCCATAAGATGTAATTCCAAAGTAAGTAAAGTACATAAATTTGAAATATAGGTAGGTCCATAGAAGCCTGGAAAACTTCAGTCCCAGCTAGACATAACATACGTTCAAGTAAAAGTGTTACAAACATATCCACAAGTAGGTAAACAACTTGGGAGTAAACATCATTTATCATACGACTAAGTAGCAGTAGGCAACTGACTGGCTCTCGAGCCTCGAGGTGCGCCAGACGTTTCATTCCGGAAAACTGCGCTGTAAGTAATCTATACTAACGTAACAAACAGGTAAAAATGATTGTTTGTAAGAGGTTCTAAAACTCTCCAAATCTTTCAAAAATCTCCGATTCAGAAAAATGCACGGTTTCTGTTAAATAGGCCACGTTGAACGACTCCACAGAAAAAAGCTATTGAAGAAGATGAATAAATTCCATGGGAATAACTATACTATAGTTGCAAAATTATTTTCTAAACGAATAGCAGAGTCGTCTTAATATGTGCCTTTCTATTAATTTATATACATATACTAGCTGACCCAGCAAACTTTGTTTTGACATAAAAACACCAAAAAATCATCTACCCTACCTACCCTACCATATGTGGAGGTGCGTTCGCGCCACGAACCGGTCTACAGTCGATCAACGGGAAGGCTCGGGAGCCAACCTATTTTAATGTTATGTGTGTAGGCCTTAAGACTAAGTTATACCTAAGTTGTATTGTATGTGCCTACCATTTGTGTTGTAACGTTACACGTACATTATTTGATAATTACCCATATTTATCTATTCTACAAAATAAAAATATATTAAATCATAACCCTAATTAAAAAAAAAACATAAATTCGTCAATACGAAGCGCCATATTATTTGTGTTCGCTGAGTACCCTCGCAAACTCAAAAGTTCTTTTGTCTGCGCTCGACGTGATCGTCACATATATAACGGTCGCAGGCGCACCGCGCCGCACCCGCATTTCCCCACCTGAGCGACAGAGATACGCCACTCGGCTGCTGAGACGAACGCTCGTACTTGACGGTCTCTGCTACGCGGCTAAACGTTATTACTTTTTGGCGCGTAACCGTCACATATAGTTGTTCGCCTCGCAATACATTGTTAGTGGTGATTGATACGAAATACCTAGTTATTAAGTTATTTTCCAACCCCAGCTTGGGGTTCAAGGTCCGGGTTTAGAATAACCTCACGCAGCGGCGCTGCCAGCTGGACTCACCAGCGACCTCCACCTACGCCCTACTCCAGACTACTCGCCGAGCGCCTGCTTCCACCTGCGGCTTGACTCAGGACAGTACTGGACCTCTGAGGGATAAATAGAATACAGCACCTAAATGTAGAACGGCCCGAACACCACCATTGTTGCCCCTCCGGCTTGACTATTGCTTTGGGTAATAAATAAATTTGTTAATGGTTTCCGCCTTCTTCTTATTTTACGCCTTATCCCTAGGGACGTTAGAAGAGGGTAGGAGAATAAACCGTTACAGTGTTTTACCTAATAAACGTAAATATGAAAGGTGCAGTGTTTTCGTAATTAATAACGAACCCGAACAATGAACGTAATAGGTTGGCATTTATGTCAAGTTTCAAGTTTATTAATCCAAGAAATAAGACTCTTTTAACAAACTTTAGCACTCGTAAATCATCTTTAAGGAGTAGATTCGAAAAACTAATAATGGCAACCTTTATCATTTACTTAGATTATTATTTGCACCAAGTATCAAGAATGTTGGGCGAAGGAATAAGATATGAACTTTCAACCCCCATTTTACCCCCTTAGAGGTGGTATTGATAAAAATACTTTCTTAGCAATCACTTACACCCCCTAAATCGACACTCACTTACGTCACTTGAGAATCCTTCCTGCCAAATTTCATACTTCTAGGCTTAGCGGTTTTGGCTGTGCGTTGATCGATCAGTCATTCAGTCAGTTTCTTCTTTTATATATATATATTATATTAATTTATATATAGTATTAATTATACCAAATATTTAAGTATGTTTATTGTAACTATATACTTTTGTACTCATATTACGTTTATAATAACATTTTATTTTTTATGCCACCGCCCTTGGTTGACTGGTAGAGAATGCCTCAAGCGAACTTTTTGCATGAAGGATCAATAAAAAAAACATTAGGTAGTTTGGTTGGTCTTGGCACAGCTGTTCGTCTTCACACTGATTACACTTCGTAATCGCGACGCTTACAATGGCCGCTTGAGAACAAGCAGCGAATGAATTTGATAAATCCTATAATTTGACAATCAATGCTGGGGCACGTTACCAATCGTGTTCAGCATAAATATAGCGGACTAGTCGAGCGCTCGCTTTGTGTGATGCTATAGTTAGAATGGAAAGCTTGGTAAATTTGCTTTTGTTAGGTTTAGCATTTTGAAGTTATAACTTAGTTATGTACTAAGTATAGCTTTTATTTAAATATTATCGTGCATGGAGTACTGTTCTCATCTCTGGGACGGATCTGCCAAATACCAGCTTGATGCACTAGAGTCAATCGATAAGCGTGCCTGTCAAAAAATATATTTGCAACCAGACGTGTAAAATTTCGCTCCTTCAAATAAAAGTTTAAAAGTGCAAATAGTGGCGCAAATATTGATTGATGCATCTAATTCTGAAGCCGAAGCCGTCCGCTACAAATCTGTGCAATAACACATACGATAAAATACAAAAAGGTGACAAATAACTACAAAAAAAGGGACAAAAATTGTGAGTACATAATTCTTTTACCCTCATTCCGAATCATAATCAAACTATTTGTTGCCCGTCATCCATATCGTAAACAGAGCAAGCGCCTGCCGCTTTTAACATAGCTAAAAGTTGCACTTCCTCTAATTTATTATTACCGTACAAGCGGTCCGCAAAGGGTCAGAAAACGAAATGCCGCGAAAACAAAGATCACCTCCTCAGACTCCAGACTGCGATTTATCCCATGAACAGCCCGAACCTAGCATGACAACTCCATCTAGTCCAAAGAAGCTAGAACTTGGTTAAAATTTCCTTTATGGGCCGCTGATTTTTGGCGCGGGGAGGGTGGGGGGGAGGAGGGAGGAGGTTTGGCTACCCCCCTGTACCATCCCCACCACTCGGAGCCCTATGGTTATGGAGATATCCATGGTTGAAGTTTTCAGGTTAGAATAAAAATTTCCATAAATGTCCATTGTTTTGAGACGCGGGGAGGGAGGGAGGGCAAGGAGGGTTGGGGGGCTACCCCCCTGCACCATCCCCACCCCACGGAACCCCATGTATATGGAGATATCCATGGTTAAAGATTTACGATTACTCTTTAAGCAACAAAGTCGACGGAGCCCCGCTGCGCGGGGCTCCTATTTCTGTCTGAAGGGTCTAAAGTAACCTAACACGAAGGAGATGACGGGAGCTGAGTTCGCTCGCTTTGCTCGCTCACTTCAGCTCCCGTCATCTCTTCGAACCTAACCTGTCCGTGTCGAGGTGCCCTAAGCTCCCGAGCTCGCTTCGCTCGCTCTTGGACTAATTCACATTTTTTTACCTCGCTAATTATATTTAAGTAAAAAATGTATCTAATATCTCCATAACCATGGGGTTCCGTGGGATGGGGATGGTATAGTGGGGTAGCCCCCCTACCCCCCTTGCCCTCTCTCCCTCCCCACCCCATAAAAAGATTGGACATTTGTGGAAATTTTTAGTCTAACCTGAAAACTTTAACCATGGATATCTCCATAACCATGGGGCTCCGAGTGGTGGGGATCGTACAGGGGGGTAGCCAAACCACTCCCTCTTGCCCCCCCACCCTCCTTGCACCAAAAATAAGCGGCCCATAAAGGAAATTTTATCCTAGAACTTTGTAATGTGTCCAGCAGATCAAAGCGTCCACGTATTGAAGGTTCGCCAGTGCAAGGCAGTGATATCAGCAACAAGCAGGAGATAGTTGAAATTCTGAACGAATGGCGGCAAGACCAAGATTCTAAACTAACGAAAATCGCCACGGACATGTCCAAGCTTAGGCAACAGAACGAGGAGATTAAAAAAGTTTACCAGGAGATTGAGAAATCAATGAACTTCTTGAGCTCAAAGTATGATGATGTGAAGCTAAAGCTAGACTTAATGGACAAGGAAAGGAAGGAGCAAAAAGAATACATCATGACTCTTGAGAAGAAAGTCCAAGACTACGAGCAAAGTTCGCGTTCATCGTGTATTGAGATCAGAAATGTCCCGGTTCTGGAAAGTGAAGAAAGGGCTAATGTCACAGGCACTGTTGCAAGAATTGGCAAGACTGTTGGCATAAACATCCAGTCATCCGACATGAGGGACGCATACCGTATTCCCAGCAAACCAGGTACCAGCGGGCCCATAATTGCTGAGTTCTCATCAGTGAACACAAAATTTGAATTCCTCGCAAGTGTCCGGTCATTTAATAAAGACAAACCTCCTCCAGAGAAAATTAACACACAAATCCTTGGTATGCCAGGGCAGCGCACACCCATTTATATAACTGAACACCTAAACCAATCAGTAAAAAACCTATTCTATCACACACGAGTTTTCGCAAAAAAGAACTCGTTTAAATTCTGCTGGACATCAAATGGGAAAATTTACCTGCGCAAAGAAGAAGGTGCCAAACAGCATCGTATTAACTCGGAAGAATGTCTTGGGAAAATAATACATGGCCAATGACTACATTGGTCTGTCACTTTCACTTGTAGCGCCTCGGCATGTTGCTTTCGCTATCTCTGTCAGCTTCGCATAGTTTGTAGTACAAAAATAGATGTTAAACTTATTATGAATACAACTGTCAAATGCCTGCATGTTAATTTATTCTTGTATAAGTTTATTCTAAGATATTTAAGTATTATATTGAATCTCACTAAAATCACACTTATCACAATCTCTTATCACATCTCACAAATCAGTCACAGGCAACTCAATATTCATTCCACACATATCATAAAAGTCAAAAGTACGCTTTATACTATTGACGAGTATCTGCCGTTCCTTCTTAACACCTTAGGTAGTGCTATAAAATATTCCCTCGACCAAAACATTGCGCTCTTAAACAATATTATCTATCGCAGTGAAATACTTGCTAGCTTTTGCTTCTGTTATACATGGCTAACATAGATCACGTTATTGCGGAACTTGATTCTTTTCAAATTTCTAAGTCATACGTCTGCCTGCCGGATCAATGTTCTAAAATGGTCAGGAATACTAGGAATAGCTTAAAAATTCTTCACATTAATATCAGAAGTATTAACAAAAACTTTGACGCGCTACAAGCTTTCTTGGCAGTGATAAATCTGACATGTGACGTCATAATACTGTCGGAATGCTGGCTCAGAACTATATCGGTTATTCCCCAACTAAACGGCTATTCTTCTTTTCAGTCGTCAAATCCCCACAATCAAAATGATGGTGTCGTCATCTACGCTAGGGACGGCTTAAACTGTTCAGTTACTGATCCCAGTCTTGAGGAAGCAAGTGGCTTACTTTGCACTATAGATAAGTCCTTAGCTATACTGGCTGTGTATAGGTCGCCATCATTTACGACGACAGACAAATTTATTGGTAGTCTGGACAGAGTCTTGTCACAGGTATCCTCGTTTAATAAAATAGCGTTGATTGGGGATATCAATATTGACATAAAACAAAACAATATGGATCGTCTTTCTAACCCATACCTTACACTCACATCATCTCATGGTCTACTTCCAGCTCACTTGAAACCCACAAGACTTGATAACTGCTTAGACCACGTAATCCTGAAGTCTAACGAAATCGCTACGACCTTAATTGTAGAAAGTACTATCACGGACCACTCTGCTGTTTTACTATCTATACCATTGAAACCTCAGAAATGTCAAGCAAATCGTACAAAAACTGTCATTGATAATTCGACCATTGCGAAGGTCATCGAGACAACAGACTTTACTGCAATATTGAACACCCTTAACGCAAACGAGGCTGCTAATGGGTTCGTTGAAATTGTTTCAACAATAGTGAAGAAACACACGTCTATCGTAAATATCCCCCGTAAACGAAGAAACATAAAGCCATGGATAACGCCTGGTCTTATGCGCTGTATAAAAAATCGCGACAAAATGCACTCCGTATTAAAAAAGTCCCCAAATAATGTTACTTTACAAGTTACATATAACCGGTACCGTAATTTTTGTAATGCCCTGTTGCGGAAATTGAAAATAGCGTACGAGAAAAATGAATTCTCTAAATCAAAAAATAATCCAAAGGCAACCTGGAATGTTATTAAAAACATAACCCATACCCATAAATCCAAAATACCGTGTACCGAACTTCTCAAAATTTGTGACAAGCCAGAAGACTCACTCAATTTCATAAACCATTATTTTGCCGAAGTTGGTACCAAATTAGCGGAAAAAATACTGTTGGAACAAACACAAACCACAGAGACTCCACATCCTGTCCCCTCTCAGTGTAATTCTTTCGTCCTGCAAGAGGTGGACGAGACTGAGATTGATAAAGTCATCATGTCTCTCCGCAGCGACACCGCTGTAGGCTGGGATAGTATATCTACTCAGATCATTAAAACTTCAAGCAAATTTCTAGTTCCGGTTATAACCCATATCTGTAACCTGTCGATTACCACCGGTGTTTTTCCCGATGCCTTCAAAAAAGCGCTTATTCACCCAATTTTCAAGTCGGGTGACAGAGACTGTGTCAATAATTATAGACCTATTTCTGTGCTCTCGGCGATGTCTAAGATACTGGAGAGAATCATAAACCGTATGTTAATAAAATATCTAGATGCTAATAACATCATAGCACCCAATCAATTCGGTTTCATGTCGGGTAGGTCCACAGAGGATGCTGTGACGGGCTTGAGTGATCTTCTGTCCCGCAGTTTGGATCAGGGTAAGAAATGCCTTGGAATCTTTTTGGACCTATCAAAGGCGTTTGACACAGTCTCTGTCTCTAAACTTCTACTTAAGCTGGAAAATATTGGCGTAAGAGGAACACCCTTGAGTCTTTTTAAAAGTTATCTCACGGAGAGAGCACAAAGTGTGATTATAAATAATCACATAAGTAATGAACACCCTCTAGGTGATTACGGAGTTCCACAAGGAAGTATCTTGGGACCGACACTCTTCCTAATCTATATTAACCAATTATGAACACTGAAACTTACAAACTGTCATATCCTTACTTACGCGGATGACACAGCACTCATTGTGCATGGTTCAGATTGGAATGAAACGAGAGGTCACGCTGAGAAATGTATTAACACGGTATCAAATTGGCTTTCCACTAATCTTTTGACACTAAACCTTGACAAAACAAAATTTATACCATTTTCTATAAGTAACAAAAGTCAGCCTCTACATGACTTTAACATTCAATTTCACAACTGCCAATTGAAGCCAGATTGTACTTGTCCATGCTTAGCCAAAGTTTCTTATATTAAATACCTTGGAGTGATAATAGACGAGCGTTTAAATTGGCACAAACACATTACGTCACTAACATCTAGGATCCGCAAAGTTATCTATATTTTTAAGCAGCTTAGAAACTCAGCAGACATTGACACGCTCAAGACTGTCTACTACTCTTTGTGCCAGTCACTACTGACATATTGTGTGACTGCTTGGGGGGGAGCAACAAAAACATCGTTTTTACCGCTGGAGAGAGCCCAAAGAGCTGTTCTGAAGGTTATGCTACGCAAGCCGTTTAGGTACCCGACTGAACAACTATATCGGGACTGCAAATTGCTCACCGTCAGACAGCTATTTGTTTATCACTCAACGCTCCGCAAACATGCCTCCGTTCCACCACGTACCGCACTACATACCCGACGAAGGCCTGCACAAATGTGCCAAGTCGAACATTTCAGAACCTCATTTGCTGCCCACCAATATTTCATCTTGAGTTCCCGAATTTACAATAAAGTGCATAGGACATTATTAATAAATAATTTAAATAAATTCGAATTAAAAAAAAATATACTAATGTGGCTCTTAAATTTAAATTATGGTGATACCGAGGACCTCATTAAACTGAATGATTAAATCAAACTACATAAAATAAATTATTGTATTGAATAATTAAATTGAGTTATTACATGACATTAAATTGAATTGAATGAAATTAAATTATAGAAGTTAGTTATCAAATTTATTGAGATTAAATTAAGTTACTTATATATATAAATTTTGTTAATTACTATTAATGTGATATTATAATTATTATATTTGATTTATCAAATAATAATATTAAACTTATACCTGCTTAACTTTTATTTGTCAATTTTCACAATCATCAAATCAAATTAGTTTTTATTTATACAAAACACACTTAGGACAAACCTCACACATTTACACACATTTACACCAACACTTCACACAATTATCTAAAAATAACTAAATAAAAAAAAAAAAAAAATACAACAATAATAGTGCTCAATTTATGAATATATGTAAATAAATAAAAATCCATTTAAGTTTTAGAGAAAACTGTTCTTCAAGATACAGGATCTTCCTAGTTTGAAGGACAGCGATCATATTATGTGTAATAGCCATGTCCATTTTTGTAATGTAAACACTGATGTAATCTAGGCTAATCCTTTTGGAAAAATAAATATATTTCATTTCATTTCATTTCATTTCATTTCATTTCAAGAGACTCATCGGCGATGAGGCACTGGTAAAGTCAAAGCTCCAGAGCCTTGAACATCGTCGCCGAGTCGCCAGTTTGTCGGTATTTTATCGGTTACATTTCGGGGAGTGTGCGATGGAATTACATGATTTAATTCCACCCAGCCCGTTCCATCATCGGACTACCAGACGTACGACGATGCGTCATCGGTACATGGTGGACATCCCACCCATACGCACAAAACGTTTTGGGGACACTTTTATTATGTGTATAGCTAAAGAGTGGCATTCCCTGCCGGAATCTGTGTTTCCCGATAGCTACAATCTAGGGGTCTTTAAGTCAAGAGTGAATGGGTTTCTTCTAGGCAAGCGTGCTCCATCGTCGACCACATCATCGCTTACCATCAGGTGAGATAGTGGTCAAGCGCAAGCCTATAGACAATAAAAATAAAAAGAATATATTATGAAAAGTTACTGTTTTTACCTGGGCTAATCATTTTAACCTCTGACGGAAAAAGAGTGGTGTGTTGAAAGGTGAATCCATGTGTTCGTGTATTTGTGTATCTGTCTGTGGCATCATAGCTCCTAAACGGATAAACCGATTTTGATTTCGTTTTTTTTTGTTTGGAAGTTGACTTTATGTGAGATTGTTCTTAGCTGTGTTTGATGGAAATCGGTTCAGCCGTTCAAAAGTCATGAACGTTTTACTGTTTGAATCGCGGTGTTTTCACGTGTCTACTAATATAAATTATTTAGCATGAAAAAAAATGTGTCGAGGTTTTTATATTTTACTTGTTGCAAAATAAATTATTACTTACTTACTTTTCGAATATTAAATGAAATCTTTGTAAACTAATTTTCTTATTAAAGGAAAAAAGTAAATATTTTTTTTATCTGACTCAGTTGGTATTTAAATGAGGATCTAATTTAGATTGTGTAGTTATTTGAAGGTCGTTACCTTCAAGGCAAAGGGAATATTTAATATTTGTGTTTGTTTTTGCGGATGTACATAAATAGTCTTTGTTTTATAATATCGCTTTCAGCGAAACACGGCTAATTAGCCGAGGTACTAAATAATTAATATGTAGGAGGAAGGTTTACTGATTACTAATAACAATCTAGAACAAAGAAGTATGACGCATCTAAACTTATTAATTCAGTTTTGTTTAATTGGCAACATTTAGCCTACGATTCAATCTCAGTTCGATTTTATTCGATTGACAACACTTTATTTGGCTTATGTCAAAATACTCGATTTTGATTGGATGTTAAAAGCTGTGAACTTTGCCCGAGGTGTTCTTAAACCAATGAAAGCAGGGTAGCCAAGATGGCGACCTGAGCGAGGTCGCCCGCCATATTTGGTCGGAAAAAGTTAGAAAAAGGAACGCGCGGGAGCGCGTTTGCAAAAAGGTTGAAAAACAGAGTTGTGAGAGAAATAATTGAGAAGTAGCCTAAAGTGTGGCGTTATAAACTTGAAAGTGTGTTTTGTTGAGAGAAAGCGAAACGAATAGGTGGCCGAATTCGCTGCTTTGATAAGATTGGAACAAGGACTATCTCCAAATCGCCATAAGTTACCTGCTTTGTAGCATGCATATACCCACGAAAGCCCACAAGATCGAGTGTTTATCCAAGATAGCCCTCCTATTTGCGATATCAGAAGTCCGGGATCAGTGCAAATACAAAGCGATGATGGAGAATGGACCAAATGAGACGAGTAATGGCTGGCGCGCTCTCTTTGGTGCGCAAGAAAATGGCATGGAAGTAGCTCGAGCTACCTACTTATAGAGACGTTTCGCAACTCGTCGGCTACTGGCGACAGGAATTCATGTTGCCCGAATTCAACCGTATAGTGTGGCCTATACTAGACAATGTGCGAAGTCGGGCTGCAGATAATGTTGATGATGACATCGATGCCCAATCCTGACTAGATACTGAGGAAACGCAACTGTGGTGGTGATGTTCAGGGAAGTATAAACTTAAGTATTCTGATAATAATAAGTACCTACCTAATGTCTTGTGAAGTTTAGCCGCAATATTGTTAGTTTAGCTTGGTGTAAAGTGGCTAAAATTTAAAATAAAATTCTATTTTCGTTATGATGCTAAATGAAACTCAGTCAGTTTCATACCGTCAGCGGAGTTCGCAAGAGATTAAGACGACTTGTGCAAATACAATGCAAGATAGCAAACATCCTAAGCTACAGCTTGATTTAGCAAAACATCATTATGATTATGCTTGTGGAACACTTATTCATAGACATGAATTTTTCAGCCATTCGCACAACATGCAACAGATAACAGGGACGTCTGAGCCCTTAAACATGGCTGTGGATACCACAAGACCTGTTGTGACCAGCTGCGTGTGGTGAAACAAGTGCGGAGCTCGGGTTCCAATTCAAGAGGCAACACACAAACTGCAACCTACAGCGCTATGAATAAGGAAATTTTGTGGTGTTATACATGCCGCTGCGGTGATCAATCAATTTGATAATTTCTGAAAGCAGCTAGGAGTCTGGACAAGTGCATGGTCAGTGACAAAATTTTGCTTTTGTGCCTGGTGTACTAAGCGCTGCTGCCTGACCTTCCCGTGAGTACAGGCTTAAAGGTATGTGACTTTGATCTGCATTCAACTATCTGTGCATCGGCATACATTTGTGGCAGCCGAAGTATGTATTGGGTTTGGAAGTACCTATCTTATCTTATGGAGGGGCCGAGAAATAACTCGGGACACTTCGACCCATTGGGATCTATTGTGGTTTGGAAGTACCTAAGTTTTATAACTAATTGCTGTTTTCATTGCAATTTATAACTATTGCATTATTTTATTTCATGGAAATGTGTAAGGTAAGTTACATGAAAAGAGTAGAAAATTCAAACAGCGCCATCTATGTAATGGTATTGATACTGTGTTTCTTTCAATAATCATCGAAATTAGCTTCGGGACCCCATTTTGCCGTAATATGCTGCTTGGAGGAACTTATTGAATAGGTGCATGTATTTTTTAATGATCAATTTAAAAACGAACATATTATTTTTACATAAACAGAATGAGAAGTTGGTGCATTTCACGCCATCTATTTAAATCTATGTTGTGTTTGAGCTTTGAAATATTTTGCTACAAATATTTTAATCGTTATTTTCACCAAAAAAACAAACAACGAAACGATTTTCGCAATATTATCTTTAAAATGTACCCGGAGCATTGAAACGTGAGTACAAAACGCAAAGAAATCAAATTTCATTATGTTATGTTGCATGATGTTAGAACAATATACGGTTTTGTGACCACTAGTGCTGTCACAAGCGTACATACAGATTATTAAATAGGTTGTTAGTTTGCTGAAAATCGAGAAGTGAAGATATTAGCAATCCGTTTTTCTTTTACTTGTTTGAACACTAGCAATTTCAGCCATGCATTATTTTTTTGTTATCAATAGGTGTCACTTCAGATTTCCCGTAAATATTACTACCACTGAGGTTGTTGTTGATTTGATCACCAAGGGAATTTGTGAATATGCTTTTCTTTGAAATTAACTTACTTTCTAACTATTCGCGTTGGTATTTTTTTAATGCAAGTGTGAATACAGTTACGGAACGCAAAAAGAAAAATCGTAATAATAGCCGATCTTTAAACATCTTTGGCGGATCAGGGTTGTTTTCACAACTAAATTAAAGTATCAGGTATAAGGGAAAGATATTTGTTTACGTTGAATTCACTTAAGTTTGTGTAATAAATTAAATTATTCTTAAATAATATTTTGGTTCATATCATAACAGCAAAATCTAATCTCGATTTTGTAGGGTGAAATATCGATTCGCTGAATCGATTCAGTACTAAATATCGGTTGGAAAATTGTTTATATTTTTTTTTTGTGCTTTAAATCGATTCGTCGATTAATCGATTACAGATCGCCATCCCTTGCCCATCTCTATCAGAGAGTGACATTAAGTGTCAACATTGAAAAAAGTTTGACGAAACAAAACAAATAACTTGTGATATGATTTTTAACTTTTAAGTTACTAGTTATAGACTAGATTATTAATAAATCGATACAAGGTGTTAGTCAATGTGAGGATTAAACTTTTGCTTTGTTCCAAAGACTTGCGATAACTTTCAGTTGAGAGTTATATTGTGATCAAGATTATTTTCAAACCGGTGTTTAAGTTTAGTGAAATAGTTTGTTGTTAGGCTCGATTTGAAATCTTACAACCCGAAAATATCACGAGGATTAACGTGACTATAGCCTAGAGAGTTGGCGTTTAGTTTTGTAGCTACCAACGGTTGAATAAAGGTAAAGTTAATGTCTGTAGTTGTTATATACCGCATTGTAGAGAACTAACCAAATAATAACATGTCATTCTAACGATACCTACAAAAAATAATGATTTAAATTGACTACGGCGAATGAAAGTGCAACTAGACATTTAGATGGTGTCTAGCAGACGTATTTAGGTATTATGAGATGCCCGAGGGCCAATAACTGTTGAAGTTGTGGCTGAAGATGAGATAAATGTTCAATTGGCAACATTTTAATTTACATAGAACAGTTTCTTAGTTTCATGGGTCAGAGAGCTGACGGTGTCAAGAGTTGATTCGGCAATTAAGTTGAAAGTGCATTCTGTGTAGTGAGTTAATTCTAAGTTATTGTGGATTGTGGACACTTGGGTTTTATTTTATTTACTTGGTACAGGAGTCATTTTTTGGAGGAAACTTGGAATGGTTTTCTTGTTCTGCGTTGTTCAACGATGCTTGGCCTCGGTAATCTTGAACATTATTCAAAAGTTTTAATAATTGTAACATCTCTTTAAAATAAAGGTGTGAATTTGTGAATTGTGTGGTGTCATGTAGGAAGTCTAGTACCTACCTAACTTGAATAATAAATGTGGAATTTAAAGTGTCAGTAATGGTTGTGGTGTTCTAACCTTTTGAATGTTCTGTGCTGGTCATTGTGAACATACCTAACGTAATTTTGTGTTATTTGCTATCTGACCAAGCTGGATAAGATAATGTTAACACAGATGTAAAGTCGGTGACATGAGGTGCATGATTTCATTTTCTTTTTATTTTGCAAAATTGGTAATGTTTGATGATGGTAGTTAGTTGGTAGATTATACCTATCGCACTGAGGGTTTGGTATGAAATCATGAACATAAAATGGAGTTCTTGAAAATGCTTTTGGCTGGGTAAGAAATCCTGAATGTGAGGTTGCTGTTGTATTTTGTACTGAGAATAAAGTATGAAATAACAAATTTTGTTATGGTTTAAAGGTGCTGTTTATGGTTATTGGAGTTCTGAATGGTGGCAACTATGTGTTGAATTAAAGGCTTTGTTTGGTTTATGATGAGTTAGAGAAAAGCTGAAAGAAAAAGTACCCATTGGCGTTAATGAATGTACTATGTTGAAGACTGATTCAAATCAATCTAGCTATGGTGAGGTCGGTGTGTACGGTCAAAGGACTGACTGTACGGTGAGGTGTGTACGGTCAAAGGACTGACTGTACGGTGATGAGTAGTCACTGCGGTGACTGCTGTAACCAAGGAGGGTTACGAGGTGTGAGTGGTCAAAGATGACTGCTGTAACCGAGGAGGGTTACGAGGTGAGTGGTCAAAGATGACTGCTGTAACCGAGATGGGTTCCGAGGTGAGTGGTCAAAGATGACTGCTGTAACCGAGATGGGTTACGAGGCCTGGTCAGGATGACTATGGTTGCAGGATGGTCACAGGGTTGGCCATCAGGAGCCACAGCGATTGCTGTGGGACCAAGAAACATTGCTGGATATGTGAGGGGGGGAGCCTGGTCCCTCTGGGGCTTCGGTGACCTGTTGTATGTCTGGGGAAGCCTGGTCCCTCTGGGGCTTCGGTGACCTGTTGTTTAGTGTATGTGGTATGGGTATCTGGCAGTCTTGTTGCTTTGAGAGGACCGGTTGTCTGGGGGAGCCTGGTCCCTCTGGGGCTTCGGTGACCTGTTGTCTGGGGGGAGCCTAGTCCCTCTGGGGCTTCGGTGACCTGTTGTGTGTCTGGGGGAGCCTGGTCCCTCTGGGGCCTCGGTGACCTGTTGTTTGGTGTATGTGGCATGGTATGTTGTGTTGGGCGTTTGGGTGGTTTCTGGCACACTTAGTGCTTCGAGACCGAATGGACGTCTGTTGGGAACCTGGTACCTCTGGTGCTTCGGTAACCGTTTAGAATGTGGTAATATGGTTGTCTAAACGGTGAGGTGGCTGTTTCGATAGTACGAAGATGGTTGTGTACGGTGTACGGTGTGGAGACCTAGATTTACAAGGAGAAAACAAATGAACAGTGTGAAAGCTATGAGAATTCCGTTTTCATGAGTTAAGAAGTACTTGATTTTTGTTATAGGCTGGTAATATAGGGTGTTGATTGAAGGTTTCACGTAGAAGGAAGATGTCACGACCACGTTATTTTTTTTTATTTGGTCAGGAGCGGCCGAACTTAACCTATTACTTATTTTTTTGTTGTTGTTCTGTCTCTCTGTCTGTTTTTTTTTATTAAAATTGAGTAACGATTTCTCTCGTCGCTCAAACGTGGGGCCGTTTGCCTGTCAGAATGGCCGTGTAGGAGGAAGGTTTACTGATTACTAATAACAATCTAGAACAAAGAAGTATGACGCATCTAAACTTATTAATTCAGTTTTGTTTAATTGGCAACATTTAGCCTACGATTCAATCTCAGTTCGATTTTATTCGATTGACAACACTTTATTTGGCTTATGTCAAAATACTCGATTTTGATTGGATGTTAAAAGCTGTGAACTTTGCCCGAGGTGTTCTTAAACCAATGAAAGCAGGGTAGCCAAGATGGCGACCTGAGCGAGGTCGCCCGCCATATTTGGTCGGAAAAAGTTAGAAAAAGGAACGCGCGGGAGCGCGTTTGCAAAAAGGTTGAAAAACAGAGTTGTGAGAGAAATAATTGAGAAGTAGCCTAAAGTGTGGCGTTATAAACTTGAAAGTGTGTTTTGTTGAGAGAAAGCGAAACGAATAGGTGGCCGAATTCGCTGCTTTGATAAGATTGGAACAAGGACTATCTCCAAATCGGCATAAGTTACCTGCTTTGTAGCATGCATATACCCACGAAAGCCCACAAGATCGAGTGTTTATCCAAGATAGCCCTCCTATTTGCGATAAATATATTACTATTAAAATATAGAATAGTTCTCATAATGAAAGGGTAACAAGCTCTCTCTCGTTACAATTAATTAAAGTAAACTCTTACAAACTAACTTATGAGCTCTACTTTAGCTTAGCGACGCGGTGTTCAATACAATGGAGGTAATTAATTCATTCTTAAATGAAATCTAAACTAGACTCGCAATTGTTGATAGTTGAAATCATAGAAAATTACTAATAAATAATGGTTTGTTTTCATAAGTGATTGCAATTTATTAAGAGCATGATTCACTTGTAATAATAAGATGGAATATTAAATCAAGTCATAAAGAAGTCGAGAAAGTATATCTTCGTGAAAATGAAGAGCGTCATTCTAATTATTATACCACTGTCATTAACGTAGCTAAAGACACCGGCTGCCCGGCTGTGTCTCTCAATCAAACTGATTCCGCAATAAGTCGGAAGAAGAACAAGCCACAAACAAAAACCGCTGCTCAACCGACAGGCGGCCGCGGCGGCGGTGAGCTGTGATTGATTGATGAGCTCATTATCAGCCGCTTTGTTTGTCCACAGCTGGTCAGCGAACCATCCGGGCTGCTTAGAGATATCCTTGCCAAATGGTTATGAAAAATCATTGTTTCTAAACTTTTGGGCCTGGTGTCCCTTTTCTCACAATAAACAAAAATGTGATAGGTACTTAAATATGTTGACAGTGTGGTACAAGACATTACGATTTAGTTTTAGAAATTTGGGCATTAAATTAAGATGCGGTCCCGTGTAAGTGAAAACTATTCAGAAAGCGAGAACTATTCAGTGAATTCAAAATTAATGAACCATTTGATATTGGAATTCTGAAAATGTAAAATGAAAATGTCTCTGACCTAAACTGACCTAAGATCGCACGTGGAACTAGTTGGCAGTGTTCGTTCACAGAGTACCTAAATAGAATTAATATCAATCACGAGAGTCCTCCACGAGCGCAGCCGTCACCGTCAGTCTACTTCATCTAGGTATAGGTATGCTCTGTGGATGTATCTACTGGCTGTGAAGTGTCACAGTAATGGCTCATCTATCTTCATGCTCTCCGAGTCGCTGATAGAAACGTATTGATTACTATTTTTTTTTTTTTAATTATTATTGATAGGCTCGCACTTGACCACTATCTCACCTGATGGTAAGTGATGATGTGGTCGACGATGTAGCACGCTTACCTAGAAGAAACCTATTCACTCTTGACTTAAAGACTCCCAGGTTGTAGCTCTCAGCGTATGGGTGGGATGTCCACCAAGTACCGATGACACATCGCCGTACGTCTTGTAGTCCGATGATGGAAAGGGCTAGGAGGAATTAGTTCATGCAATTCCAACGCACACTCCCCGAAATGTAACCGATAAAAAACCGACAGACTGGCAACTTGGCGCCGGTGTTAAGGCTCTGGAGTCTAGACTCGACCAGTATCTCACTGCCAATGAGCCTCTTGGCCCGCTTTTCGATCGACTCTAGTGCATCCAGCTGGTACTTGGCAGATCCGTCCCAGAGATGAGAGCAGTGATCCATGTATGACCGAACTTGCGCTTGATACAAGTTGAGCAATTACTGTTCTGGCGTGAAGTACCGTCTCACCTTTGCAAGGATCCCCAACTTTTTGGCAGCCAGTTGAGCTTTTGCCTCAATGAATGGACCAAAATTGAGAGTTGATGTCAATGCCAAGAATCTCGAGATGGGTCCGTTATCAGCACGGTCACAACATGGAAAGTAAGAGCCGGGTGGCATTGGCTCCTTTTAGCAGAAAAAAAGACACGCCTGGGTTTTAGCAGCATTTAACCTGACCAGATTGGCATCGCCCCATTCGGAGACTGCCTGCAAGGACAGGTTCAAGCGCTCCACCATGGCCTCCCGGAGACACTGGACTTGAGGCCCGGTAGCACGGGCGTTGGACAAGTATCTCTCAGCAACAGTGCTGTCGTCTGCATACCCAAAGATGCCAGGTTTTAGCAGATCATTTATGTGCAACAAGAACAATGCTGCTGAGAATACCGACCCCTGAGGGACCCCGGCGTTGATATCCAGTTGGTCAGACGAGCGGCCATCAATAACCACTCGTATAGACCGGTCCCTCAGGAAGTCTGCGATCCAATCGCACAGACCACCGGGCAGACCGAATGACTTCAGCTTACCAATAAGGCTCTCATGCCAGACCCTGTCAAAAGCCTTCGAGATGTCGAGGGAGACGACGCGAGTCAGGATCGGAGACAGTTCAGGCGCACAAGTTCTTAAAACAATTGCCGGTACTCCGTCGGGGCCACTAGCCTTGTTCACGTCAAGATTCCGCAGCACCCTACGGACGTCCTTTTGATGGATGCGAACTAGCTTAGCCCCGCGCCTTCACTCCCGTAGCCCACCCCGGGCCCTGTTTAATGTTTTTGGATAAAAAGCAGCCTATGGCAATCAACATCAGTGTAGCTTTAAATCAGTGAAATAATTTTTGTAATCAGGATCAGAAGACAGTACTTTCAGAGGTTACAAACAAACAAACAATACAATTTAACATGTTTGTAGTATTAGTTAAAATAATATTGTTTCAAGAAGTTTCGTTGTCCACATACATTCGCAAAATCATTCTAGACATTGCTCTGTCGCACAATCATATATTGGGTTGTTTACAAAAGTCCTACAGCAACAGTCTACATTAGCTTATATCGGTGCTTATGAAGTTCTTGAGCAAAGTATTTTACCGTAATGGAATCGAACTTAATACCCGACAGTAAACTGTTGCTCTAATAAGCTGAAAGCCGCCATTTTTTTAGGTTGTCTAAGATGACCTTATAAAAGAGAAATGACTAAACTAGGCAGTTTGAAATCAATTAAATTTAATGATAGTAAAACTTGAACAGGGGAAGTTCAAGTTTTACTATCAAAAATGTAATTGATTTCAAACTGCCTAGTTTTAACTACCACACTTAAGATGAAAATCAGATGAAAACTCTCAAACATTTCAACCTGTATTGAATGTTGTTGGAATGCAACAAGTAATGCCTAGTCATGAATCAGTGCGCTATACTATACTTACTCGTAGATAGTACCAGTGAGTAAGAGTGCAGTGATGTGAGTGAACCCGTAAGTGAACGCCAGCGATTGAGTTCTCTCCCGGGCACATTAAAACTTTACTGCCTGGATGTTTGCATTTACTGCACAATCTGCTGTGAGCGCTCTGTTTACTACAGCACCTATATGTAGCGAAGGTATGTCAATGTCCCTACTATGTTTTCAGAAGGGATAAGCAGGGCAAGGGGTGTGTCTGTGAAATGTAATTAGGGTCGCTTTCTGCAAATGAACCGTTTTCAGCATTAGTAAACATTCTTACAGGAAAGCACAGCGCAAGCCGGAAATAAAGTTTTCATTTTCGCATCCAAATTACGATGTATCTGTCGAATACATTCAATAAAAATAACAAATTGACTCAAAATAAAATATGAACATATTTGAGTATTAATTTTATTAAACATATAGACAACTATTAACTTGATAAGTAAAATTACATAAATAAATAATTATATATTATATGGACATTTAAATATTAATTTTATTAAAAATAAAGATTGCTGTTAACTCGATAAGGAAAATGACATTATTAATTAATTGACGCACAATAAATAAATATAATATGGACCTTTTAAGTATTAATTTTAATAAATATAATCTATGAATATCAAATAAACTAATAGAAATACAAAAATGTAATCAAATAAACAAATAAGTAAAAATAATACATAATTAAACATACACACAGAATGACACATACATATTAGTATATTTAACCACATATGTGGCAAATAGATAATTTGCAAGTTAATTATATAGAAAATTATTAAGCGTTATTCCTCTCTCCTAGACACTGCCTGTATCTAGAATGTTGCTGTGCCCGACAGGGTCCATAATTGTTTCTGTAACTTATATTTACCACCTGTATGTACATTATGGATGCAATAAACTTAATTTGAATTTGAATTTGACAAGCAGGAAAAACCAAAAGATTGAGCATGTGCGTGAAATGACACGCAGCTAATATACGCAGATTGCTTTTCTTACTGAAACCTTGAATTCTGCTTCAAGTGTGATGGTACGAGTATGTTAAAGAAACTGCCCAAATAGTGCCAACAGCATCCCATAATGTCGTATTAATGATCCGCGTCGCGCTGTGCACCGGATGTTTGTTGTGGCTACACCTGGGGCGCGTGCCGCGAGCTGGCCGAGCGGGTGTCGCGCGACGTCGCGGCGGGCCGGCGGCGGCAGCGCGGCGCTCCGCCAGTCGCTCAGCGATCTCCGCGCGCGCCGACCGCCCCGCGCCACAGGACGACACGCGCCGACCGCGAGTGCGCGACGTGCGACCGACGCTAATCGCTTATCGCTCCGACACGCTCACTGGAAAACACTACTACTATTTTCTTCAAGAGTTTTAGCTGAAAACTTTGGCAGTTTAATTCCGGTACGTAGAGTAGTATTTGTTAGTCGTTACATTAATAGTAAGTTTCCCCAAAACTTCTGGTGTTCAGTTCGCGGGAAATCGCATAAAATAAATCTCCGTGCTGCGGTTCATATCGTAAATTAAAAGTAGTATTTGAGTCGCCGCCGCCGTCGGGATCGGGACTGGGTTCCATATGGAAATAGATATCATTTAGTGTAGGTAACTTGTACGTGGTGCTGTGATTTGGTTGCGCAGTTTCATTTTGCGGGTAAACTCAGTCTAAATTGTGTTTAAACTTAAAAGTGTGTGATCCAGATCACTGCAGAAGGAGTCCTGAAATAAATTCTTGGAAGGGTATGTATAAAATTAAAATTCCTAGATATTATTCAAACTGTATTCAATAAGCTTGTAAAACAAATTTTCTGTGCGTCGCGTCGGTTGGTAAATGAGGCTCATTCTACCGTTACGGTTCAACAAGTAGTCATCGTTGATGACTGCTACAGTTCAGTTTAATGACTGGATTAGCATGCGAAACACATTGACTTGCAATACACATGATGCTATAGGTGCGAGGCCAATGGCGGCCGTCATAATGGTTTAACGATGAGTCCGGCGGCTCGGCCGCTCGGCCGTTTGGCCGCAGCTCGTCACAACGCCGTATTGTTTCTGTAAAAGACAATTAACCTGTAGGTCGCAGTTAAAAGCCACCGTTATAATAAATAGTGCTCGAGTGCTCGCTGATCGGTAGTTAACTGAGTTTCATAAATCTTGGGCAATTTCCAAAATGTCGGTGTTTCCGGCGGAGGTGACTGCCGCGCCAATTATTTTAGTGGCACTCCAGCCACGGCTCGACTCTTAAAAGCCACGTTGTCGGAACCATTTTCACGTTACAGCTCATTTGGGAAACTGTAATCCGAATCCGCCCGAACGTTTCGGAATTGTCACGATTCACGAATGTTATCCGCACAATATTGTGATTAGAGCACAATCCGTACCTCTGAGTGAGCCGCACACGTACGACGTGAACATGGTCGCAATCTTCACGATGTTGTCTGATAATCTGGAGACGATTCGCAGACTCACATGATCACATCTAATAACTACGAAATTCTAGACGTTCTCTGGTTACACGCTGTTATCACGTCGTAGAGATGACATGCATCGTTATTAACTACGAGTCCTGTTGCTGGATTTATTTTAATTGCTATTTCGGGAATGTAAGTCCTTGTAAGTGAGGTTTCTCTCTTGAAATGGATTGTAGATAAGATAGCAAGCCTGCCAGGCTCCACTGTAGAGAGTGCTGAGATACGGCAGACGCGTGGGACGGCCCTTGTGAGATCATCTCCTGTCTAAGGACGTCGCACTGATGGGAGATATCATGACAAGATGCTGAGAATGCTTTACCAGTAAAACACAGGGAAATTACAAATAGGAGAGAGTACACAAGGAAAAAGTAGACCAGGAAATAAATCTATACTTAATTATTATAATGAGGAATAATTTTTGACGTGACAACGTCTAATAAATCGATTAACGCCGGCTGCACGCACGAAAAAGGATGACTCAATGTAACGTTACGCTCAATGTAACGTTACGCTAATTATAACGTTATAATCGTAACGTTACAATGACGTTAATTGTATCGTTATGTATGTGACGTTGTCACGTTAAACTATCGTCCGTAAACTGACTTTACAGACAACCAATTTTATGTTTGTTTGTTTGTTTGTACCGAATAGGCTCCGAAACTACTGACCCGATTTAAAAAATTCTTTATATTTAATATTATAAAGAGGAATGTTTTTTTGTTTGTTTGTTTGTACCGAATAGGCTCCGAAACTACTGGACCGATTTAAAAAATTCTTTCACCAATTACAAGTTATATTATTCCTGAGTGACATAGGCTATTTTTATCCCGAAAACGGGTCCTGTGGGGTGGACCACGGGAGCGAAGCCGCGGGCAACAGCTAGTTATAAATAAATAATAAAAACATTATAAAGATTTTTTTGTTTGTACCGAATAGGCTCCGAAACTACTGGACCAATTTTAAAAATTCTTTCACCAATAGAAAGCTACATTATTCCTCAGTGACATAGGCTATTTTTTTTATTCCGAAAACGGGTCCTGTGGGGTGGTCCCCGGGAGCGAAGCCGCGGGGTACAGCTAGTAAATAATATAGGAAATAGAAATGCCCTGACTAAATGACTATGTTTAACATGGTTTAGTTTCCAACTCTATAATAGCAAAAATATTAAAGCCCAATGTGTAGTGTTGTGTTTACATGATAAGTATATCATGTAAACACAACACTACACACATCTTCCTGCCCTTGTCCCATATGCTCGGGTGCAACACATTTCCATGTCCCTACCTAAGTAGGCAGGTTTGATACCCGCAAGTAACCTAAACACATCAACACGGTCTAGGGATATTTCATACTCAATTAAATAACTCGAAAAGTACTGGCCGCATTGGAATCTTTTATACACCGATTTGTTTGTAATTTATCTCAGACTAATTCCAAATTCAAATTTTTGAAAATTCTTTTGTTTCGGTGGCATAAAAATGTCTTGATGTGTAGGAGAGGGAATTTTCATTTGTGCGAAATTTAGAAAACAATACGAATTACGTTTAGTTACAGTTTTTTTCATTTTTAAACGAAAGATAAAGTTAAAATTGAGGTATTGTAGCCATGCAACGCCAACATTTGACGAGGGCGGAGATGTTACGAGCTGTGGGAATGCTGGAAGCTGGGTCTGTTCAGCGTAATGTTGCTGAGGCCATAGGGACCCACCAAAATGTAATTTCAAGATTGTGGACACGCTATCGTGCCACAGGTGAAGTAGCGGAGAGGCACCGGGTGCCAAGTCGCATCACTACCCACAGACAAGACCGATTTTTGCAAATTACTGCGCGAGCTCAACCAAATGCAACGGCGACTCAATTGGTCCAAAGGCTGCGAGTGGAACACCAAGTGCTTGTGAGTGACCAAACTGTAAGAAGGCGACTGCATGAAAGCAATCTACGCTCTCGTAGACCACTCCGGGTCCCACCTTTACGGAGCGGCAATCGTGGACGACGATTAGAATGGGTTCGGAACCACGTGGACTGGGGCCGTGAGCAATGGTCCAATGTGCTGTTCACGGATGAATCCAGGTTCGGCTTCCATCCAGATTCACGAAGGACGCATGTTTGGCGATTTCCTGGACGATGGAGCCGTCTTCAGAACCCTCAGGAAGTTCACCCATACCAAGGAGGAACAATTATGGTTTGGGCAGGAATTCGTCTTGGAGGACGGACGGATCTCGTTTGGGTGCGGGGCAATATGACGGCAGAACGATACGTCCAACAGGTGCTGGGGCCCGTAATCTTGCCCCACAGAACACAAATGGGGCAAGATTTCCTGCTGAAAATCAGGCTACAGAAGATCAACTTTTTGCGCACCTCAGAAGGACATGGGACAATATACCGCAGCAAGACATTGACAACCTTGTTCTGAGCATGCCGAATCGTTGCCGATGTGTTATGAACATCATGGGCGCTTTCTCAGACTACTAACTTCAAGTTTATAAACACAAATTAAATGATTTTTCTATTTTTTTTAGTTTTTACTCATAAATTAAAAGTTAATTCATATACGGTTTCCGTCTATGCTTCATTTTTTTTCCATAAAATTCTGAAATTTTAATCGAAGTACCTTATAAAACCATTATTAAAAAATGGTAGAATATTAAATAACGTATCTTTTAAATATATACATGTCTTATAAATAATTAACACATTGATAGTAATTCGCTTTTTTAAAAATATCCCTAGACCGTGTTGATGTGTGTACTTAGGTTACTTGTTTGTTCTGCGCGGGTATCAAACCTGCGAACAAACGCAAAGAGTGCGTGAGGTCCTCCGCGTCTCGATTAAACAGTATTATACAGTCATCTACCGGGGCCCTGACCGGGCTGTTGATCCGCCTACTAGATTATTTTCCTTGTCGACCGGCGACCCCCAGCCCGAGCTGCGCCCCAGTCCCAAACAAATACATTTTTAAATCACCAATGAACAGGACACAAATATTTACTCACTCATAAATGTTTATAAAAGCTGCTGTGAACTGTGTGTCTGATTCTGAGAACAATGTTCGTTGAACTAGAACCTACCGACCAGAAATAAAATGCCTTCAAGCACACTGGTTCTATCTAGTAATTTTTCAAAGAATCTATTCTGTTTTTATGCTTGGGCGGATTGAGGTAAGCCAGTTACCAAAAACTAATAAGTTTGCCAAAGTATTTATTTGAGAATATAGCAGCGATTTCTTTTAGACATCAAAACGAGCAAAATATATTTTTTATCTTGTAAAACAAGAGCACTAAAGATCGTACAATAACTTCGTTAAGTGGAGCTCGGACGTCGCGCGTCGCTCTCAGCTCGTGGTCATCATCAAATTGAGCTTGGAAAAACTTGGGCAAAGTTTTGGAAACTTTCATTATGAAGGACACGTTTCAATGACGGCATAATTAAGTTTTGGGTTTCCACGTCACGAACAGTTGGCTTTGCTGAAAACCGCATCATTTAGAATTTAGAGTAGGTAATGTTATTCATGTTGAAAACACATTTAGCGAGTATAACGTTTCTATGACGGAAGCGATAACGGCGCAGATGGGCAAAATTATGATGTCTGTTTTAGATTACACAATACACATGCATAGTATACTACGATATGAAAGTGTGGATGTATGGATGATTGTTTATCTATCTCGCCTCAACGGCTGAATGGTTTTGGTACGCTGTACGTTCTTGTGGGGTAATTTTCGACTCTCACGCAAGTGAAGCTGCTGACAAAAGTTATAAATAAAACAATAATTCTATTGCTCGCCACATATCTGTAACTTCGAAGTAGATTTAATTAATACCTACAGCTGCATCGTGTCAAGGGAACTCAGATGTTTACCCAATCCTCTTCGTTTTACAAATGTCGCGACACCGCGGTGACTTCGCTCGACGTAGGCACGGCACCCTGAGCGAGGTTGGAGATCGCTATTATTAGCTCAGACCTACCTGTATACAGTGTGGGTACCTTCTGCATGCGGCCACTTGTGGACCTGTCGCCGCCCATTGATTCGTAGACAAAGCCAGCCGGAGAGTTAAAGGACCGTCTCTATAATCTACTTGTTATACGACAATCATAATCATAATCTTTCGAAACTATATAACTGACCGACATTATGGAATCAAATGGATTCATGTGTAGTCGTCTCGTCTAGAGGGAGCTGCAAATGGCGTGGTGATGCAGATAGACTGCACTTTATATACAAAAACATGAATATCGTGGTAGAACGACCACCAGTTGGCTACTTGGAACATTCTATGTTTTTCAAAGATGTATTTTACGGAAAGAAATAAAACAGGTATATTATCACAATCAGTTTTATTCGCGAGTTTATTACGCTAATATTGTAACTGGAGCCAAGTCCGCCTGCTGGGGCCGCTCCACGCGCTCCACGCGCTCCACAGGCGCGGGCGTCACGTCCACGTCACACTGCTCGCGCTAAACTATCAGTTCGCAGCGTTTTATTAATCCAACGGTTTGTTAATTTAATAAACATTCGTGTTGTATGGCGTGTTTTATAACAATACCGAATAAACACAGTTTAATGTTGATTGCTAGAGAAACAGCGAGAGTGCCAGCACGTCTGCGTACGTACGATGACGTAGCTTGCGTAATGTTCAACTATTTTCAAGTAAACCAGATATTTTTGGATATGACTGTAAAGAAGCTATACTTGTGCTAAAATATCTATCTATCTGTACATTTGCGGTGTTCATTAATAAAAAGTTGGTTGAAGACGTGGTCACTGCTAAATGTGCCCGGCCCCGCTTACACGGTTGATATTAATGATCTGCGAATTACGAAGTACGAAGTCCACTTATTTATTACCGACTTCAAAAAAAAGGAGGTAATCAATTCGATACGTATGGATGTAATATTGTTAGAATTGTCCAATATTCAAACTGTTACTGTAATTGGGCTTCTAAATATGTGTGCCAAATTTCATAAGTGTATGTATGTATGTATGTTTTGTTTGTATGTATGTAAGTATGATTGTCCACGCATTGCTACGAAATTACTTATCCGATCATGACCACTCTTTTTTATTATATTAGGTATCTCCCAACTTAGAGAATAGTGCAAGATTCATCAAAATCGGTTCAGTAGTTTTCAAAATATGGAACATATAACTCCTTAGCTACAAACAGCACGAATGTTTAAATTAAGTTATTACCTTACGGGGGTATTTTGTAAATCCTTTAGGTACTTGAACTTGCTCACTTTTTAGTGATAGTGTATTAAAACTAAGTTATTTTGTACTTTTTAGTGTTTTGCTTTTGAAGTAGGTTTTTAATATGATTTCAACTTTTTATCTGTGTAAATAATAAATTGTCAGGATTTTAGCATGTCTGTATGATATTAATAGGTCAAAATATTGTTAATACAACTATCAGCATATATTTTTGTTATGGAATGATTTGAAGACTAGTTATTTTCATAATGCTCCATTACGTATATTGGACGTCCGTCCCCTATAACAATATTTAACGCAAGTCGTCACATACTCATACATTAGTTAAGAGGCTTACCTTCGGTGATGATGTTCCCACGTTATCAGTGGCCACACCACACCACACCGGGCCACACTCGGTCGAGTACCTACCAATTTATCTGAAGAGCCCTCTCTCAGCCCACACCTCACATTGCCAGCAGAAGCGATCACAACACGTCTATTCTCGGCACATTCCGTTGACGATCAATGTGACAGACTCTGTTGACTTTTCACACCTTTTACAACCGTTTGTGTAGCCATGAACCTCTTTGTATCGATGAGCGAATGAATCGATGACCAATGTCTTCACACGCGGATACTGTTGACTGTCTTCGAGAACGTTTAATTACAACATGTTTATTCAAATTACGTAGAATTTCAATCTGTGTACGACGGAAAATGCTTTAGACTTAGTTATTATAATGTACATTGTATATTGTTGACTAGGTGCCTAGTCGGCCCGTATTTTGTCACAGTAATTAAGCACAGGTATTCACGCATGTGCCAGTGAACAGCTGAAGAGATTACCATAATGATGTGTCGCGCCTTGTCGCGTGTGCTAATCGCCGCCCGCGACAAACGCGCGGTTTGTCGTCGTCGCGCCGCGCGATTAATTATTCTGCGAGCAACTTGTTGAAGTGCGTTTAATTTTCTTTGGATTAAACTCAACTTATTTTCCACCGTCGTGTTACTGATCAGGTAGTGGTCTAAGAAGCGTCCTTTGAAATCATTAGGACACTAAATTACGATACTACTTGTGGGAAGCAAAACTATAACACATGACATGAATGTTTTTTCGACGGTGTCGTGAAGTTATGTACCAAACTGATCAGATCAACATTAGTAGACCTCTTTTAATTCTGTCTAAGCTAGGCTGCTAGGCTGAACTAATAGAGCAGCTAATAGGTACATTAATATTCTGTTGTTAAATATAAGGGCATTTTTCGGACATTTCTTTGAATCTGAGGAAATGTTTTTCCCGTTATAAAAAAATGTGTTGCTATACGAGCGTGATTGCCTATATTGAGTCGCTGTAAACCTTAAGACGATTGCGGGCACTGTACTCAAACTGTGGTATCTGTGACACTTTCTTATTTTCCTTCTGAAGGGTGGCTTGTCTCAAACGCTGACTCCTCACATTTGTGCTCACCGGGCCGCGACGGAGTGAGCTAAATGATATCAGAACGTATTTTATTCCCTCTTCGCTACGGTCCTGAAAAACCCGCTATCGTCACTATAAACAGATTCACAATAACACATACAGCCAATATTATGAATAGGGATCGAGCAACTTTCCTCTTTACCCAAAAGTATTGCAATGGCGGATAATAAAACATGAAATTTAAACAATTTCATAGGCACCTTAAAATAATATCACGTCGAATTGAAATTCTGTACGTCTATTTGTAACAAGTTCGGAAATTCAATTCCAATTTTAAAATGCAGACGTCATTTAAAATGTGTTCGGTGTCACGCAGCGTGTAAGCCGATGTGACACGCTGACACGGCTGACACTCTGACATTGCGATGCATTTTAAAGTATTCAGGAAGTGCTGACACTGTTGTAATAAGCTGTCGAGAGAAGAACGCTTCTCTCGACAGCAGACACCCACGACACCGCCAGAGTCGCAAGTGTCGCCGCTGTCCGACACTCGCGGGCGGAGGTTTCATATCCGCCGCGACTCGGGGCAGGTTTACTTTTCAACCAAAAGGTTATATTTGTCACACTCTATATTGCTGTGGTGACCCGTTCTGCTCCGTGCAGTATTGAAACCGAAATCGGAATATTTTAGTTTTAACAGTCAGGGAGTTTGATTGTTGTGCAGAATACGACTGACATGGAAAACAGTAGGACATTTGCCGTCATTTATTCAAACTTCATGTGCAATGGTGATGATACATAGGCGGACTTAATGCCACAAGGCAATCTCTACCAGTCAAGCTTTGGGTTATATAGGACGACGTCGTCAAAGGACAAAACAATATCTAAAAATAATATCTTGTATACGAAAATGTATATACTTACATATATATTAATAATACGCATATACAAATAAAATAGACTAATAAAATACTTCAACAAATACCAATAAAACACGGGAACCCTATTAATAATTAATATGACTCGACTTCTGTCTTGTTATTATTTATTGAAGAGTTCTGTTGTATAACTCCAAACTTATTCACCAAATTTGGGACCGCCACGAGAAAGTACCCTTTCAAACACAAAAATATAAACGAAGAAATCGGTGAACAAAAAGAACATTCATTCAGTCACACATTCAGTCGAAAAGTTGGAAAGTCGGTTAAAAAGCGTTGACAGTCAGTCATAAACTCACCGAAAACACCCCGATCCAAACAGTAAAACGACCATAACTTTAGAATGGCTGAACCAATATTTATCAAACCTATCTAAGAACACTCTCGATAAAGTCACCTTTCAAACAAATTTAAACGGAATAAAAATCAGTTCATCCGTTTAGGAGCTATGATGCCACAGACAGATACACAAATACACAGTTACAAACTGTAACATCCCTCTTTTTCCGTCGGGGGTCAAAAATTGATGTTTAGGTGGAGCGTCAAGTTTCCTGAAAACTATTTATACTTAGGCATTTAAGTAGGCAGTAACTTGTAAGTTAACTTACCTACACAATCTTCAGCAAAGTACAGCTCCATAACAAACAAGTTAATACCTATACTATTTTGAAACGAATGATTTTGTTAGTAGATGATTACAGTGTGTGAAGGCCGGACCTATTCGTCATGTTTCTCAATGATGTCACAAATTCATAGTTCATTGATAGTTTAATTTACAAAAGCATTTAATATTTTAAAAGCATCAGGTATCTGTCAACAAGTTTTAAAACAGACTCACCCAACTTATTTAAAACTAGCTGCTGCCCCGCTCCCGTGGATCACCGACACAGGACTCATTTTCGGGATAAAAAAATAGCCTATGTCACTCAGGAATAATGTAGCTTTCTATTGGTGAAATAATTTTTCAAATCGGCCCTGTAGTTTCGGAGCCTATTCGGTACAAACAAACAAACAAAAAAATCTTTCCTCTTTATAATATTATTATAAGTATAGATAATGTAACATAATGGGTGGTCTGTCGATTAGTATCTCATATTGTTGGAGGAATGCTAAGTAAAAGAGTTATGTAACCTTTTACTTATCATTTCTGCGCAACCATTTTTCCATTTCTAACCCTTCGGGGAACGCAGGCGAGATTTTTGTTCTCCTGACATTTGTGTTACTTTATGTTAGCCGTGGCCGCAAAAACAAAACAGACACAAGACTTATCAAATTGGTCTGTCTCGATAATATAACGTTACTGTACAGTCAGGGAAAGAACTGTTTTGAGAAAAATTGCCCGTACTAATTTGATTCGTTTAAAATGGGTTTTGGTATGTCGAATTAATAACTACACATAAAATTATTCATTAAAAAAAACTTTTTTCAACGAGCTTTTTTGTATTTTTCTCAGCAAATCTTTTCATTTGATACCCATATCATGGTAGTGCCCCAAAAAAAACTAGTCCACCATCTTGGGCCGTCCGCCATATTGGATGTAGAATGACGTCACTTAGCTAAAGCTATGTTTTATATTTATAAATTTGTATTATACTTACACATACTTTGTTTATTCTATTATATTACCCACCTTCTGTGTTTATTCTATTTTGTTTGTTATTTATATATTCTGTTTTATTTTATTATTTAAGTACCTATTTTCCGTTTCCGTAAGTGTGTCCGTGGTATCAACAGTCGTGGCGTGCCTTATCAGAATATCAGCGCAGCGTTATTTCCTTTTTTTTGGATATCAAAAATTCAGTTCTTTGCAAGATTTGACCCGAACATACTTACATACATACATTGCAAGTTAAATAAAAATAATATAACATCACGCTTATATTTATTGAGGGTCTAGGCAGATATACTCCTATGCCTCACATGTAATAGTGACGAGCGTATTGCCATAAACCGGGTAAGTGCCAGACTGCTAAGATGACTGTATATATATTTGAGAAATTCCAGATTCCAAATGTGTGTGGATGGAGCCACTCGTAGTAAGAGCTACAATGCCGAATGGTTAACAATAACGTCGCGAATTGTTCCGAGGTTATAAATACCGTGGCAACCATGTAAGAGAGCTATTTCAGTACTTTGTACGCTAATGTTGTTACTGTGACACACCAGTACGGCAGCACGGCCGCACGGCAGCACCGCGGCACCGCGCAGGGCGACGGAGTTTGGACTCGCCGACATTGTACATTGCCATACTTCACTAACATAGTACCGTTGTGTTGACCGTCACTTAGTAACGTTATTATATTAGTTAGTACATCATTCGAACTTATTTGTTCAAACATCTCAACTATCAACTACGACAGGTCTTAAATTGCTTATCCAATATAATCTGTGGCTAATCTCATTATAAGATCGTTGGTATTATACATATTTCAATACAAATATTGCAATAACAACATTATCAAGTAACTTGAGAACAGATTTCTTAATCAGAAACCTTGTCATGCTTTCAAAAGTCGAGGAAAATCCACGAGCTACTCCAATATGTATACTTTTTAAATTACACAATGAATTTCAAATAGCTTAGAGCTCCATTGCAATCCGCTGAGCACCGGGACCGCGGAGGAGGAGAAAATCATGATAATAATAGCGAACTGCGAAGAAAAAGTGAAAGAGTAATGTTGCTAAGTGACGCTTATAGCTTTGGTCAGGTCGGTATGTCTCGGGACCGATATCGGGATCTAGATATCTCACGTTTATTGTAGGTATTCTTGATAGTAACTATGGACTAAGGAAATTTAAACTTTAAGACTAATAACATGTCTACCAAGTTCTTTACATGCTTCCTTGCTGGGATTGAGTATGCTTACAAGAATGATACCACCCAAAATTCATAAACTCTCGCTTAGTACTATTTTGCCGAAGGTGTTCAAAATAATAAGGCGACATGCGTATGGTACTCCTGCAGACGGTATAGATAGATACTATAATTTTTCATTCATACTCGGCAAAGTAGTACAAAAATCATGTCAAATAGCTACGTAAGAACCGAGATCGAAATGCTCTGTCCGTCCGTTAGTCCAACACATGTGGTCCAACAACAATATCGTACAGTCCGTACATGTTGCTCCGCCGCGCCGCGCGCCGCCCGCCGCCGCCGCGCACCTCCAGCACCGCCAGCACCGCCAGCACCGCCAGCACCGCCATCACCGCCAGCACCGCCAGCACCGCCAGCATCGACAATACGAGAGCAATTTGTTACTCTTGACAAGCGCACAGCGAACACAACGAAAATAGGACAACTTTGTAAAATACTTTCTACGAAACATATCTTAATGTTTTCTGTATATGTATTACCTAAATTGTACGGAGAAAATGTCACACGGTTTCGATTCTAATGTTCATCTCAGTTTGTAGCTGCGGGCGAAAGATACTCTTCTAAAAACATTTTGTTCGTCAGTAATCGTGAGTGGTCATGTCACTTAGCAAATTGGTTTTCAGTTTGCTAGATGGAACTTCTAAGCTATATAAAATATTTACATATATTTCAGTTTGCCTTGAGTTTTTCGTTTGACGAATAAATTAAATGGAGCCAATTTAAAAAAAAAAACTGTTCGCATGTTATGAATATGAATGTGGAGAGAGAGAGGAAGATCAAAGAAAAGATGGTTGGATTGTGTGAGAAGAGATATTAAAGAAAAGTATGTAGAAGATAAAAAACTTTTCAACAAAAAAAAAATCGACTAAAGCAAAACACTACAAGGCGAAAAAAATTTTTTTTTTCCGAAGTCGGTGTCTTTTTTAAAGTGTTTTATTTTTCTTTTTTTAGTGGTACATAATGGACAAGTTCTATAGTAAGGTACCTAACTATAATGGCCACAGTGATGCTAGAATTGATTACCCGCATACCGTGTAAGTTGAACATAACCGGTGGAATGAGAGTGTACCTACCAGGGTGAACTGTACTCATCTGCGTACCTGTTTAGAGCACACTGGCATGATATGATAGTAGGTTATGAAATGGTGTAAACAATAAACAGACATGCGATCCAAAGTTCATCAGATCTTTACCAAGTTTGAATGAGACCATTTCTGAATAAACTTCTTTCTGTAGCTATCCTATGGTGCTCAGCAAACAAAGCTCTTATTGCATAAAGCAATCCAGTTGAGAATTCAAACCCACGTCATTTATTTGGCCCCTTTATACTAGTGGCGGTCCTGTTAAAGATTTTCCCCGTATATTGTCGGCGGTTACCTGTCAACATGACTGCGTGTCTGCGGTATCTATTAACATTCCGGGGTATCTCCGTCACCTGCCAGCAATCCGGACCGGCTACCCGGCCAGCCCGGGTCTCAGCTCAGGAATGTCCACCATTACTCGACCAATCCCGGCAAGCCACGCAAAAGTAGAGCAATGCTTAGCTTCTAATTAAAGCTAGAATCTAGCCTAAAAGTTTGTAACAAGTAATACACATTCCGTGGCCCGGTAATACAGACCTACATACTTCCTCATGACTAAACTTCCAAGGGACAAAATCAAGTTGCTTTTCCTTTTCCTTTACTAATCCATAGTGATAAATTACAGTAACAACGTGTCGGTGACACGCCGAAGTAAACAATATCGTGTAATGAGTAGTAATTACGAGGAACTATTACGTGGGCGTGTGTTCGCAAATGACACAATTATTGTAGCGCCGCCGAATTATTACGAATTATTACGTGGCAACAACAGTTACTGTAGTAATCATTTTGTCTTCAACCCACGATGCGTTGTTCATGACATTTTATTGTTATTTTATCGTTCGTTTGTGACAATAAATTGTTAATGAATTTGAGTCTACTCGTGAACAACTCGGGGTTGTCGCACGTCATAAGTACGTTACATACACGGTGCAATTGAAAATTTGAAACCCAATAGTGCTTAATCTGTTCATTCTCTAGCTTTACATTAAGTAACAGATCGTCGAGTTAGTATAAGAAGTAGATACATGCCTTGTTATAATTGAGCAAAAGCTAGTAAGAAGCACTTAGACTTAATACGCACTGGCGCGCTTAAATAGTATTAAAAAATTTGCGCGAATAAAAATCGCAGTGCGTGTTAAGCCTTAGACGTCGGATAATCCGCAGCGGCGCACGACCCGGCTTTGTGCGAGATGCGAGCTGACAGACAGGCAGACAGCTAACAAATGCACTAGCTCATGAATATTGCGAACTTTGTAAGCTTACCATCTTCATTGTGACAACGAACTATACAGCCATGTTCCGTTTTCTACTGATGTTTGGCAAATGCACTGTTTGATTTATCAAGTCACAAAATATTCTGTGTATGTATTCCTACTTAAAATATTCTGTTCTGGTTCTTACAACCTGTATAAAGAAGATCTGAATGATTGTGGGCCTCAACAATGGCGTCCGTCCGGGGTACCCGCGGGGGTGCGTGTAGTGTGTCAGGGATAAATGTCAAGAGGCAGACACAGGACACCCCTCAGATATTAATGTCATCGCGGTTACCGAGCCACTGCTCAAGAGTTCCGACAACCACGTTATTAACTCAAAACTGTTTTTACGCCCAAATAATATGAGTCCTACGGATATATATTTTGCTCACTACAAAATAACGAATATCGATCAATTTTTTCTTCATAGAGACAGACTCTACGTAATACCATTGTATTTAAGACGGCATTGAACCATTCTTCGGATTGTATTCATCCTATCAAGGAAAACACGAGATTGTGTTGGAAGGTGTATTCGGATAGGCAAAGTGTTTTCCTCGCTAGTCGCGGTAAAGTCGTTAGGGGTTGGTCTGTGGCTCGGGACGTCGCGCGTCGGCAGTGATTCGCGCATACTCGGCTCCGCTGCGCTGTATCAAGCGGAGCTGACGTGACGAGCGCTGGTTGCTCCCGCGGGACTAAGCGCTGTATTAGCTTATTTTGCTTGTTCCTCATCGGTATGAATGCACTTTACTCACAAAACGTCAGCGATATTTTAGTTCAACAATTGCGAGTATTTTAAGCTTTAATGAGGTAGTCGAGCTCGTTACGTAGTTATTTCTCCGTCAGCAGAACATGTGAGTTAGTTTGCTATTGTGTCGAGACAACATGCCACTGCTGACGACAATTTGCTGTTGTTGTATATTGAATAGGTGTGTAAAACAAAGTTTTTATTAAGACTCAACTCAATTATCGAAGTTTATTCAATTATACTAGCTGTTCCCCGCAGCTTCGCTCCCGTGGAGCTCAGGAGTAATGTAGCTTTCTAGTGGTGCTCCGAAACTACTGGACCGATTTTTTAAATTGGTCCAGTAGTTTCGGAGCCAAACAAAAAAATCTTTCCTCTTTATAATACTGGTATGGTGTAGATGGTCTAGACTTGCACAATTTCGTCAGCAAGTTTTAATCTGTTACACAATTGACGTCAATTCCTAAATACCAACTTAGTATCAATTGTATTGCCTTTTATTTGTGGCCGCTGAAGCTGCTCTGTAACCTATTCATCAGTCAGCAGACTAGACAGCAACGTGCTGTGAGATGCCGCGAACAGTTGTCATAGCGACTAGTCGAATAGTGATTAATCGCCATTCCCTACGGCGAATAGTCGAATACTCGCCATTATTGTACCGGATGGACGGGGCTCTCGAACCTCGAAACTTTACTTTATTGGGGACCGCGAAATCACTTGCAAATTAGTTTTTTATTTTGGTTAATTTTCATAACCTACGACTCAGCAAAACCCCCCTTGTTTCTGAATTATGACAAATTATATATGAGCGTGTGCGCCTTGAAAGCCTCTATCCAGAATCAGGTCCGTGAAGATATTCTCCAGGAAGAATAAGGGATGAAGGGAAATTTAGTTGATTTTTCAACTTAGAAGCTATTTTCTTCTAAAACTTTACAATTCACGTCTATTCTACTACATGAACCTTGTTGCTCTTCTATAAGGCTATAGAAATACGTTACATCTTATAGTTAAATTTACATCCCTCAGGCGCGTAACTGCCTGAAAGCGTCAGTTTGACGAAAATGTGCAAATTTACAACATTAAGGGTACACTAGTCGACGGCAAGAACTATTTTGTGCGCGGGGTTAAAATGCATTTTATATCAACCGACATCACGTGCGGAAGAGATAGATGCTGTTATGAGCAGTAGGAAGCTAGTTCGCGTACGAATACATACTTTTGCAAATTTGTAGCGAAATGATTGATGTTTAGGACGAAACCGAGCGCGCGAAATTTTATAAACAGACCTTTGGCAGTCTAGATATCATGAAAAAACTACTAAATCTATTTGTTCAAAATAAAATTATTTGCATTGTTGAACTACTAATCTATCCCTGTATGGAGGCCGTTTTGCAATTTTCCGTCTTCTTATGGTATTTATTCGCGCCCAAAAATGCGTTAAAATTTGTTTCGAAATGTGGAACTTTCGACGCTCATAACTTTCAAATATTTTCTTTTTTTACTTTTTTGCTTCCATACAGGGCTAGATAATGATGAGACAAATTGACATCACTTTTTGTTTTGAACGTACATCGTCAAACAGTGGAGTAATCCCTAGACTACGTTTGTATGGAACAATTTTCGACTAGTGTAACCTTAAAAGTTAATTTGTAGTTAAACTATTTGAGGGATTTCCACCTAGCAAAGACGACCCGGTAACTATCCCGACAGGCCATCCTGGGGTAGCAGTTTGGTAGGTGCAATACTCGACATAAAAGAAGAAATACTACAAATCCAAAGCCCAGTAGAAATCGACATTAAAATCGCAAAGTTTGATGTAGTTCTGAATTTTTAATATGTTGTATGGTCCAGTTAGCGTAGTTTTAATCCAAGTTTGCCATTTTGAAAAACGTGAAAAACTGCAGAATTTTGTTTTTTTTTTCAACTTTGCTCTAAAAGTCATAAACCATGCGTTTTCGACAAACAAACATCCGTACTTTTTTAATTTTCATTAAAACTATGAACCGCATAAGCACCTATGCTCCTTCAAAGACTTCCATGCGTTCCGCACCTAACACGTGTGAAAAGTGCAAAGTGGCTGGGGGTAGAGGGGAAATGTGCTCCTGTGTCCTCATCCCACTAGCAACTAACAACAAGCCTAGTACTATTTTAAAGTCCATTAAATTTGCAACAATTTACGCCCAACTGCAGGTCTATAAAGCCTATAGGGACCAGGCTATGGCCCTTTGAAGATGATCCACATTGCTCTCAAAGCGCGCCGCGCACGGTGATAGCGATGTTCTCGTCACCTCAAGTCGCGTCGTAACGCTTGCGTCGGAACTTTCCCGTGCTGTTCATAATAAAACATGTAAAACATCGCTGCCTGATTATTCAGCGCTGTGCTGGAGGTACACCCCCCCCTGGCCTCCTCGTCTCACGTCGTCCGGCACAACAAGCGACTCATTATAAATAGCGCGCCTCCATCAAATATGCAGCGACCGGCGACCGGCTGCCGACCTCTGTGACTGACTGTGAGGCCAATGTTCAGCAGTTACAGAATACTTACAGCACTGTGCAATCTGTGCACCGAACCAAGGGGCTGGCGAACACTAGCTTGATGAAAGTCAAGAGAGGGGGGAGCTTCTCTTCACGTAACAGGGCATCTTCACTAGTGCCGAAAACTCAGCCTTCGACAGCAAATCTTAAAGACCATACCTAGTGGATTGACTAGCTACTTGCTGATGTCTGATTAGCTAGGTAGTACCAACTTTTGAAATACTCTTTGTCAAGTCCATCATCATCATGTCTTTCTGGCTATAAACATCCCAAAAGCTGTGCTAAGTAAAGTTAGCTCCGCTTGACCGTGACCGTGACCGTCTACATCTGCGCTGCGTATTATAGAACTACGCTTTAACGAAAATAATTGCATGACATTGTGCGATAATAAACCGGAAACACACAGCACTAACACTTGTAAACACGTCTGTTTTTCTAATAACTCTATAATTTGGACACAATCTGTTAAATAATACAACACTAACTACGAATGATGATGGCACTCTCTACTGTAGCACTAGCCGAGCTCTGAGAAACGAGCATCAATCTAAATATCTTTTTGTCCTAATTTATTTAGTGTCGTCCCACAAATGTAAAGTGTCTTCGTATTTTGTGTTCTTAACATTATTTATAGCCGTAGGTTAAGTAAATATCTCAGTAATAACATCAGGTGAATCAGGCCGAACTCTAAATAACCCGCGTTGACGCACCGCGCACCGCGCTGAGCGCTGACTTCTTCGAAATAAATGTGTTGGGTCTCGCCGATGCCGACATCAATGGCATTCAAATCATATTTCGGTTCGCAAAAAAGAAACAATATTAAATAGCACTTTCTCTTATAAAAATGTAGGCAAAGCAATTCATCCGATCGAGAGGATCCGCGAACATGTTCCATTAGTGATCTCGGAGGTATTGGTGTACCCAATTCCTCGCAATGTAACGAGGTATACTTGTGTTCTGTACCGCATACCTCTGTGAAATAATAGATCGCGGGTCCCGCGGCTTTGTTCGCTTCCCTATTATATTAACAAGCTGTCGTGAAGGCAGGCGTGTTGTCTGCGTTTGTTACGTTGTTCCGCTTGTTACACTAACTTCACGTCGACTACAAACAACACGACAACAAGCAGCTGATCATGATGTGAACTTTATGTTTTCGTCATTTTGTGGCATTTTCTTATAGTTTACATGCTGCTATACAATATCGTGTATTGCTGAGCTGTATATTTCAAATGGTTTCGTCATGGTTTAATTTACGACTAAACGATGGAACGAGGTGCCACGAGTCCGTACAGGCACGTCCCGAACATACACGATCGTTCCCGAGAGCCGCGAGTTAAAAACATTAATTTTACAGCGCACTATCCGCTTCCCCCGATTTCCCCCGAGTGCCAGTACTGAGTAATACTATAACGAAATTACTTCCAGCACATACCTACGCTCACACATTATGTACATACATAGATACCCGTGCTAGCCTCGCTCTCGCACTCAATAACCCGATGGATATCGTTCCGAGCAGTTATGACAAGCGACAGACGTCTAGCTCTAGATTGCGGCTCTCACAAGATTTTCGTCGTACAATAACTGCGGAAGGTCTCAAGATCGAAATTGCTTCTCATTGTGTGGAATAACATCAGATGAACATTGGATCTTCCATTTGAGTGGGTGTGGCGTGTGGGGGCTTATAGTTCGGTCGCGGTCAGGGCGCGGAGCAGGCGCTGAAATGCTCGGCGTCGAGGCGCCGAAAGATGGTGAGCGGCTAGTTAATGCCGCCAGTAAAAGTTTACGAGGTGTCGCCCAGCGGACAGCGGACAGGCGACGACAGGGGACACCACATTACGCGCCGCCGCCGTGTAATAGTGTGACAGACACTTGTCGCTAATGATATTACTGACAGCTTTTATTGATGTCGCATTAGGACCACGACGAGTCATGGGGTAGCCTCTCCCATGTTCTGTATTTGATGCACACAAACATATTATAGGTTTGTCTAAGATAAAAACTTTTTACCATTTTCATCAGTACCATTTATTTATAAGTATTTGCTTCATCATATTCGATATATCTTATACCCGCGACATACTTAGCATTAAGGAGATCCAGTGGCCATATGTGGTCCTTCTGAGAGTAAATGATTGCATTGTTGATAAAAACTACCCAAATGGCTATATGTATGCCTATAATATTTGAGGAGTTCCCTCGATTTCTCTGGGATGCCATCATCAGATCCTGGTTTTCTTACCCTTGGCATATCTACTTACCAACAAAAAAATAATCATCAAAATCGGTTCACAAACGACGAAGTTTTCCGCGAAAACACATTACGGTCGAATTGAGAAATCTCCTCCTTTTTTAAAGTTGGTTAAAAATTAATTACTACTGATGTTATTCATATCAATTTAATTAACGGATTATTGTAAAGTCTGGAAACATGAATGCTTGGCAAATTGACTATTAATTTGAATTGTCCATTCATTCAAATTACAATAGATAGGTCTATTGTAATTAAGAGCAAATAAATTCACCTGACTGTAACCTACATGAGATTTAAATTAATGGGTAGATTAACATTACGAGCAAACGTTCCAAACTGCACACGTGCACAACAGCTGTTGTAAGTTGTTAAACTGCGATCAAGTCAATCTGCCGATATTGGCGTAATTTCACCAACATTAGAGGAGTTTGCCCTGTCTGCCGTTACTCATTACAGAAGCACGTGCAGAAGGTCTACCTGCTCCGCTCGGCGGATGTTACTCTACACCTACACAGTTGTTCATCTCGTAACTTTGTCTGAACAGGTATGCGTACTTGTGTAGGATACCCAACCATGAACTGAGTACACAGATTGAGTAGCTATTGCTATCGCAATTTGTATTTTTATTTTACTAAATCTTGATATTAGACAAAAATCATGTACTTGCTTTGATTAACAGAGATATAAAAATACTTAGAGTTTATTTTGTTTTACAAATTGAATCGATTTTACAATGTTCTACAACTTCTTCTAATAATCCCCGGCCTGGGCTCTCAATCCTTGCGCACATACTGAAGAAATGCCACAGTCTCTCGTCTCACAGCCTTCACGTCGCTGCCGGCAAGCGCCTTCTGTACGCTCTCTCTGTTATTGTGTGCCGCACTCGCGGGGCGGCCGGTGCAGGCCCAGGGCGCGGGAACTTCTGCTAAGTTTATATTTTAATTATTGACTCACCTCGTTAGCCGCCCCGAACTTATCAACCATCCCTCCACCCCCCGGCGCCGGCGGCGGCGTGATGCTGAGCAGTTTGGTTTGATTTTATTCAAGAACTTTGAATGTAATATCGTTAAAACCGACTGAATACTGTTCTATTGAATTGTTCTTGCTATTTATAAATTGTATGTTTTACTAGCGTTTCACGCGGCTTCGCTTCCATATCCTGTACAATAGGAACCATTCACATTTGCTGGATAAAAAGTGATTTTCATGCCTAATCTGATCATTAGGTACAATAATAGCTAAGATATCGTGGTGGGTAAGATCTCGCCTCATGCGAGGATTGCGTTGAATTCGAACCCGGGCAAGTACTAATGTGACTTTGCCAAATTCATAGACCCGGTACCTATGTATTTTCTAAGTTTATCTTGGTCTTCGTTGATAACGGTGAAGGAAAAAAATGAGAAGAAACCTGGACTTATAGTAAATATTTAAGTTTGAAATCGCCAACCCGTCTTAGCAAACGTGGTGATCAATGCTCGTGCCTTCTCTGTATGAGAAGGGTGGGACAGGTATTATTATCATAAAAACTAAGATCACGTCACCCGTGAAGTTATCAATGCAAATGACTATCCGTGTCCTCAGTACTGTATAAACACAGGCGGGGCGATGGCGCCGTGTGGCAGAGGTGCCAACAGCAGTGATGGCAGATGTGTATACAGTGCTTAACTTTGCAGGTGCCACATGTCTGCGCGCTCCCACGCCGCGGCCGTGACGTCACAGCGCACGCACCGCCTGTGACGTCACACACGTCCTCACTCGCGCCCGGCGATGTGGCGATGCTAATAATTGAATATATACTTAGTGATGACAGCTATCACAAGCTTACGCTGTAATGAAATATCGCTGTACTGGCTTCACTTTATTTACACAACTAGCTGACCCCCGCGGCTTCGCTCCCGTCAACTGGCTACCTACCTACCTACCCTAATTTTTTATTTGCCATAACTACCCTACCCACCTACCCTATCTACTCTACTCTACCTACCTTACCTACCCTACCTACCCTACCCTACCTACCCTACCCTACCCTATCTACCCTACCTTACCCTACCTACCTTACCCTACCCTACCCTATCTACCCTACCTTACCCTACCTACCTTACCCTACCCTACCCTACCTACCCTTACTACTATACGAATGTAACCTGTAAACTTTTGTTTCTACCGGCGGCGGCGATCTAATTAAAATTTAGAACATAAAAGCTGCTATTGTGAATCAATCTTAAAGATAGACATATGCTGTCGCGGACTTTTTTTTAGAACTTTTAAAGAAGAACAATTCCATTATACATTATATTTGCGTAACTTAATATTAAAATATTAATTCATATTTATTAATATTATAATATTCCACCACCATTGAGAGTGCTTGGTACCATCCATACGTTCAGATCACGTTTACCTTTGTTCTATATCTGAACTTTTAAACGCTAATTTGCCTATATATGTTTACTCATTTATTTTATTTTTTATTCATAAATAAAACTGTTCGCTCCGTCACTTGCTACTAAGGTTTTATTGGTTCAGAGTCACCCAGTCGACACCGGCTATCGCTGAAAACCAGCGCTGTGGCTCTGTCTCGCACACGAGTCCCAGCATTATGCTGAGCGATGACCGTTTTGCGTAGTTGTGACGCATACTTAGTAATGATTGTATTTATGTTATTTTTTTATGGTATGCGTCGTGCCAGGCGCAAATAAACAATTTTTCTTTCTTTCATTTACGCAGCGCACGCAACAAATTCTCTCAAAAAGGAATATTTTTGCCCGTTTTTGCAACATTTTTCATTTATGCTCGGCTCCTATTGGATGTAGCGTGATGTTATATAGCCTATAACCTTCCTCGATAAATGGACTATCCAACACAAAAAGAATTTTTCAATTCTAACCCGTAGTTCCTGAGATTAGCGCGTTCAAAAAAACAAACAAACAAACTCTTCAGCTTTATAATATTATATAAAAAATAATATATAATATATGTAAATAATAATAATAATAAATAATATAAAGTATAGATTAGTATAGATAATAGACGCTTCTGGCTATAATAATAACAATGTGACACTACTCTATAATAATAATCTCATGCTGAACATTCAATAAATTTCAGCAATAAAAACGTTATCCTTTTAATGTTTTTCAAAATTATTTACTTTTCTAGCTTCAAAGCATAAAAATGTGTGACAGTGATTGAAATTATACGAGCGCTCATAAAGCACGTGTGTTTATGCGTCACCTCTGACAGCTGACCCGCCAATGAGGGCCGGCGACGGCGTCAACCTCACTGTAATAAGCACACGCGCTCTCTTTGGAGGGGGAGGCGCAGGGTGATGCGGAGGGAGGCAGAGGGCGCGATGTGCCGCAACAGGTGGTCCTCACGCAACCGCTACATATAGCCACCGAAAAACTAGCAGCCATAGTCCACCAGCAAACAGCACTTCAAATCATTTGAACGACCCTTTTAATCAGTGCGCAGTTAGGTGATATCTGTTCCAATTCTTGTGATTTTGTTAACGCCTTTTAACTTCGAAACGTACATAATTCGTGAACAAGCTATTTGAAATACCTAATGATAATTATAATCAGTGTCATTGAAACTGTGCTCAACCCTCCACAATACACATAGCAATAAGTATGCTATAATTTAATAGTTGAAGCATTTACGGCAGTCAGCGTCGCCGGCCCGATGGCTGCGCGCCAAAGCCAGCTATGAGCGATGATTGCCCATTGCGCACGCTTCGTTCCAGACAATATCCAAGATACCACGCCTCATTCACGTAACAAATCGTTGAAACGAGTTAATTGTTGGGAAATGAGATAATGGTATAGGTACTTAGAAACTCTGAAAAAGTTAAAGGTTCTTTGCGAATTTATTTATTCAGTTCTGGGAAGCTTTCCATTTGTATTCTAAAAGGTACTGAATTACTGACTAGGTACTACTCATAGGACGTTAGCACACATACCGATACTGTAATTAATTTAGTTAAAGTAGACATTTGTAGCAAGAGCTGAAGGTGGACACAGATTATAATTGTTATGTTCACTTTATTAACTACCTGGCAGCTGTCCAAACTGCTCACAAACCTAACGGCGCGTGGCGACACGTCCGCGTCCACTCGATTACGCGGCCTATTCGAGCTATTCGTGAGTTGATCTACTGCGGTTTGCGTCGCACTGTAGCGCCAGTGTTGGTAAACACAGATGAGCATCCATTTTTACGATCTGAACGACGAACGTTCAAAAACAGTGAAGTGCGTGCTTCGCTCACTGGCTCATTTCCGGCTCTTACCCGCCATAATAACGTGCTACCCTGAGTGTGCGGTACACCAGCCCGCGCTGACACTCTACGCCCGCCTGCCTGGCACTGACTGACAGTCAGTGACTGACAGGCTCATGTATTTATTATGCGACGTTATCATTATTGCAAGTTACAAATCACAGTCCTCACTAATAACTGTTATTTTAGTCTTTCTTTTTCGTGTGAGGTGTGGCCACCTCTGGTGTCAGAGTTAATTGAGCCGCCTCTGGGAAATCCCACAGGCCTCTGACTTGGCTATTTCAGACTTACATTAACTATGCGAGTCCAGGTTTCCTCACGATGTTTTCCTTCACCGTTGCCTGTGATGTCCAAGATAAACTTAGATAGTACATATGATTTTGAAAAAGTCACATTGGTACTTGCCCGGATTTGAACCCACGACCGCTAGCACGACTGGCGAGGACTTAGCCACTGGGCCACCACGACATATCAGTGCCGCTTACGCCACATATTTGCCACGTTATTTTAGTGCCGCTGACGAACAAATTAGAGCTGGGCAGTTATGATTAGTGATAAGCAACGTAGTGACTTATTATGCGATATTGTTGTACAATTACGTACATAGATCAAATTGATCTTAGAAAGAATTAGTCAGTACTATTATTTGAGACGAAAAACCTTCGACCGTCAAAATCATGCTAATGAGTTCCCTTGAAAATATCATGAAATATCATTAATGAGTACTATTCACGTGTTTCACAATCACGGTCTACCAACAATCGCGACGAATCAGATTGGACGCGGAACTGTGGCATAGCAAGCGAACTATGCGTTATTATACCAAGTACTAACACACCATGTTGTGTGCCCTTCACGGAGAAACATCATGTTGATGATACCAAGCCACACGCCTGTATTCTAGGAAACAAATCTTTTCATCTACTTTGTTTGTTTGTGCAGTTGCTCTCAGGTTGATCTGATCTCTGTACGTGTACATACTAGATTACAATTTACATTGAGTCGCTACCTTGACCGTCTGACTCCTACAAGACATATTGTATGTTTCTCTTTTTGCTTCATAGCAAGCAGAGAAACATAAAATACGTCTTGGACGCAGTAAAAATGTACAGAGGACACAACGCGGCGCTCGCGCTCGGATCGTTCGGATGGCCCGATGGCGGACAACGATAAACTTGTTCAATCTACGTTTTATGGAGCACATCAATTTTATTACACACGTCAGTCGCCGTGCGGTGCGGTGTAGCCGTGTAGGTACAGAGGTGGAGATGGACACAGTCGCAGGTGTCCACGGAGACACCTTGGTTACCAGGTGCCTCCAGGGTCACCGGCGCAAGTGCTACAGGTCAAATTGCTACGTGAATGATTTAGAACTGCAGTATAAATATTACGGAAATTATCGGCAACAACTCTCATAATCTAATAACCTTATCTAGTATTGATTTTATTCCATAAATTTAATTGACCTACTTAGCAAGCAGATGAAAACAATTTTCACTCAAGGAAATGATTGTAGAACAATGGTCGTTAGATGTCTTCTCGCTATAATACCATCTTGTAAAGTAGCAATGCTCTCTTCTCGCCACTCAGTGGGACGGCGCGGCGCGGCGCGGCGCGCGACGGTAAGCGGCTAGATTTTGCGAAATAATGAGCGTCCCCTGAGCGCAACAGTTAAAGGGCGCGGCGGCGCTTACAAATTGAATCTGATAAGGAGATGATAAAGATTACAAATTAACTATAACCAAGCGGTTATAGTTCAAACGAAGACATTTCCTGTTTATGAAAGGGCTTTCCATCAAGCAAGGCTCATCAATTTATAAATGTGTAATTGAAGTAGAGTAACTCTTGTATAATATCCAAAGCGGATTATTTTCTGAACAGATTTAGCACACATTACATGCACACAGTGCACAAAGGACCAACCCGTCAGGCTCGGGAGTGCAGTTTATTTGATCAGACAGTGTAGAGCAGGCTGCGCAGCGGATGATCGCTTTATTGATATTGAGTGCTCGCCACTGTATGAACAGTCACATAACTTCTGGTGGCGACGGAGCAGCTTTTTTGATATTGAGTGCTCGCCACTGTATGAACAGTCACATAACTGCTTCTGGTGGCGACGGAGCAGCTTTTTTGATATTGAGTGCTCGCCACTGTATGAACAGTCACATAACTTCTGGTGGCGACGGAGCAGCTGTTATGTCTGAGTTGCGAGAGCTGCTGCCACACTGAGTGCTGCCGGCGCCGCGCCGCCGCGTCTATACATAATACTAACAATGTGTTAGACACTATGCATTGCACTGTTTCGTCCAATATTATGATCTTCATATTCAGCTCGCGGGAGTTTTGTGCAAATCAAGTCAAATTAAATGTTCATTAGCGCGAAATACAAATAATCATCATCAGTCATCATCAATAATAATTTTTGTACATCGAAAATATTTCCAAAAAAAATAGCCAGTGTGTTAAAGGATAACCAACAGAACCTATTTCCGGCATTTTTGGAATTTTTGTCTGTTTGTCTGTTTATTGTGCACGCATCACGTGAAATGTACGAAACTAATGTAAAAAAAAATATACATAAAAATTGTGCGTAACTTGAAGAATTACTTAGTTTTTGTTTCATTGCAATCGGTTCACTCTATCAAAAGTTAGATGAATTTAAAGTGTTAAAGAAGTAAAATTATCACAACACACGCAATTCAGATACTCGGACAGTTGAACTCGATATTCGATAGATGTCGTTGTGCATTTGAAGACATTTTCTGAATGGCGATGTTAATATTCTCCGCGAAAGAATGATGAAAATAGAAAAAAAATTGGTAGGTAGGTAAGTAGGGTAGGGTTGGCAGACAGATGACGGGAGCGAAGCCGCGGGCACAGCTAGTATTAATTAATGTTCATGCTTGTTTCGCCGTATTGATTGTATGCGGTTTGTTTATTACATTTTGAAACTGCAGTGTATCGCAAGATCTGTCATTATAAACCTGCTTCCTTTGATCCGAACTCTACACTGTGGTGACTGGTCGGTCGTGCTCAGTTATACCTCTGTCACTTTAGTTGCAATTGTACAACGCTGTGTTATGACTATGTTACCAAACTATATATTATTATGTATACAACTGTGGTCCAACGTGTTGATAAAAAAGCCTTTCCTTTCTAGCCCATAGTTCATAAATAGCCTCTTCAAATTATTAATATACTTACATTATGAGCATGCGATTCAGCCATTAAAGGCAAGATTATATCTCAAATAAATTGAGTTACACAGAACCTTGTTATATTTCCATATAGCTATTTCAATTTTCAGCTTCAGTAAATATAGCCGTGTGCCTCCACGTTGTGCTGCATTATGAATGAGCGCTATGCGGGGCGGCGGCGGTGATGTGCCCACTGGACTAATACTGTACGAACCCATTGTTGAACTTAGCAGAACGATTATAATTACAGCACCTGTGGGAGCCTTTGATGGTAAGGCGTGTCCACAGATATGTACCGCGCAGTAAGCTCATTACTTCGGCCTGATATGTGGAGTCATCAATTATATCTGATAGCATCAGTAAGCCCGAGCCGAGCCGCGCCGCGGTGCCGACCCTTTTACATTATACTCTTACGTCTGTCAATGCGTGAATGTGGAACAAATTGACTATTACAGAGTATCACGACTAAGACTACGCATTTTCAGTATAAGTATAATATAGTACAATATTTCCACATGGATACTTTGTAATTTTCCACTAAAAGGTATATCGCACATGAAATCAGTGAATTCACACCCGACTTCATGAAAAGCTGGTAGAAATTGCTTAGCAGACTGAATCTGAGATTCGAATCATGAGGTTTTTTGTTTAATTCCACCATCGACTGGTACTAATGTATCCGTTGATTAGCTGAATGATAGTCAGTAGTGGGTGCCCGCCGCGCCGTGCGTCTCGTGCGCTTCCTGCAGCGAATGTCTGACGTCACGTTTTGTATCACTACAGTTTGTAGCATCGCCGACAGCTAATCGACTGTTGTTTACACGCTTCTGATCGTTTTATTTGATCGTTCTGATCGGCGATATAAATAGTTCAGTTTCATAAGAGAAGGAGAACTTACATTATCTGAGAAATGTTCAGCGTACGTGTAAACGTTCCAGCGGGGTTTAAAACGAGTTTATCTGAACGATGCGCGTCGAGGCGGCGTCGCGGCGTCAACTCGATTGTTGCCGCGCGGAGAGTAGTGAGCCCGACGACGCCCGACGCCGACGGAAAGTGGCATTATGTGAGACCACTTTAAAAATAAAGTTGGAATTGGGTTTGTTAGAAGTGGCAGGCAATATCTCACTGAGAGGATTCTTTTATAAAAGTTTAATAGTCAGAAGAGAAAACTAAGCCGGGCTCGGATTCAGTTTATGACAATCTTTAGTCATGAAAATCACTGAGCTGTTAAGCTGATTCTTAATTCAAATTCTCTATAGAAGAATGTGCTAAGGAATCATTAAGGGCCTACATACGCTTTAGTGCCGTAAATCCTCCATAACGATATTGATAGTCCTGAACTATTGTCCAAATTTTATTTTAATGTGCCCAGAAGAATTTTACGTTACAACCCTCCCATTTGTGTACTTCATTCGTCATCGAATTATAGGCAGAACAGCTTTCTTGTGCGTGCAAGCAGTAATTTTAATGAGATATGCAAACTACATGATTTGGATCCCTTTGTAACTACTGTAAACTCGGCCAGACGGAGCTTGAGCCTTCAATTTTTCAAGTAACAGCGGTTATATTAAGCGGTTTTCTTTTTAATTCTGTCTTTTTTTTTTTTTGCAAACAAATGTCTGTATCTTATTATTTAATCTGGAATTTAGTGACTACACTTTAAGTCGTGTTGCTGCCTGTGCTCGCATCATACTTGTATTTATATTTTAATTTTAAACGCGAGGACTTGTAATTGGCTTTCTGGTGACTATTACCTCCTTTTATTTTTTGTTTTTGTTAGCTGTAAGTTCTCCATGTACTAAATAAATAAATAAATAAAACGGTAACTTTCTAAAGCATACTCTTTAGTAACGGCTAGGTTAAAAGGTTTGAAAAAAAAAAAAAAAAAAAATTGTTTCATGTACATAATTTTGAACACAAGGTTTTTACGTGTAACTAATAGTTTTGCTTTAAAAATATAATTAACAACACGATATTTTTTCGCAACTTTTGGAAACTCCTCCAAAAAGACATGGATGTTTAAAGATATTTTTACACAGAAAAAATGATGGCTGGTATTTCTTTACAACTAACATAGCATATTTAAATCAAATAATATTTTGCAAACAAAACTGTTCAAAAGGAGGTTCAATTTTGATATTTTGGCATCGAGCGGGCGCACGGCCAGTACTGCGTTAGCATTGGGGTGTATATATCGCCTTAAACAATGTCGCGATTTTTATAAATGAGGGTGTTGATGTAGAACATCAGTATAATTATGCTTTTAAGTGAATCGAGTGCTGACAGTGCTCTATCACACGGAGCACGACTGTCAAATGATGTTACAGATCACATTATTCACATGACGTCAAATGATGCGCTCTCATCACGTCAGCGCTCCCTAGTGATGTACAATGATGGATGCGCGGCAGCCGGCCGGCGGCGGCGGCGGCGGCACACTCACACCGCAGTCAATGAACCGCCACACTACACACTCGCAGTGGCAGCTGTCCCACTTGTCACAACACGCTAATGTCGTGTAAACACTCGTACACTTGACCTTGTCCTCGCCTCACTAGCGCACATTTATTTCATTCGCTGAAACTTTCGAGTCCGACTTGAGTCGTTTGTTGAATGACAGCCTGCTTTGATGTTCACCTGAGGGAAGTGTTCAACGTCAACACGTTTTGCTGCGAAAAGTTGTAATGTCTTACCTAGCAGTAACTTGATAGCGCCTTTTGTGACCATCAGGCTGTATGGCCCGTAAGCTGCCAATGTTGCTGGCCTGTTGAGGTCCATGTTCAGACCTCAACAGCCTACGTGCTTACAAACGGAGCTTGTGCAGTAAGTGCCATAAGTGCAATAAGCATTAATATAAAAGAGCGAAAAGACGAACTGATGCCATTTTATCTCTTTTGTCATAATAAGTACTCGTATTTGGTATGTATCTTGGTTATATTGCAAAAAGGATAGAGGACAGAGGTTTTACAGCCTATTATAGTGTACCATGTCTGCTGACGCGGATAGCACTCATGGCCGCACACAGAACACATATTTCGTGTGGGACGAGATATATTCCCCTTTTTATGGAGAAAACAATAGTTTGCACGAATAAAACTGTCAGCCAGGCAGTAAACGAGGATTTACGATAAAAATACAAGTTCGGTAGGCGCTCTCGCTCTATCGCTCCTACTGCTCACTGCGCTCAGTGGAATTCCTCGAGGTGTGGTTTCCTGCCGATGACGCACGTTCTGTTACACGGCGACCGATAAACCGCCGGTGAGCGAGTTTAACAAGCACTGTCCCCCGGCGTCGCTTCCTGCCGCGATACGCAGGAGAGGTTTGTTTTATTCATGGGGTATAAACACGGAGCATGTAGTTCCACTCACATGAAGCAAGCTTAGGCTTCACCTTTTCTGCTTGTTATGCCCTGCCTTCGCATAAATACAACTCAGCATAATCTGATTCGTCCTTAACACATTTGTGAGTATTATATAACACACATTTACTTACACCTTGTATTTTTACACGACTGCGAAACGATACATATGTGTTTGACCTGGATGTATGTACGTAGATATGCACATATTTTAGCAACAGGTAGGTAAGGAAGGTACCTACAGTCGATCGTGTCAAGCAAGACGACGTGGAATAGTTTTAAATACAGTTAGCAATAGAGTGTACAGGAAGCAAGATTGATATGTAGCGAGCATTATTTGTGCTATTAGTGAAATGAGTGGTTATTGTAATGTGCTCATTGTGAACAGCTTGCATCACGTCAGCGCGAGCGGCAGAGGTCAGGGGTGCAGGTGAAGCATACATACGATCGACTGGCAGCGATTAGCTGCAGAAGAACTACTAAAATCTTCAAGATGATAACTATATTTCACAAAAACAGTTTTTCGGGTTTGTAACCTTATAAGCGATTCTAGTTCATAAAATAAACTGGCTCCACTCAACAGTTCCTCGTAGAGGCTCTTTTACGTGGTCTCCCCGCTAACTAGACCATCGTAATAGCTCCACTAAAAACTTGCGGAAGTTGCATCTGTGAGAGCGGAGGCAAAACTACGAAAACCAATGAGAAGACCTTCTGCATGTGTCTGCCGCGTGGTATAATTGGATGCGTGTTAGCACTTCCACGCTAAATGTTACATCTGCGTGCGACTTCATTCGTTTACGAGCACCATTTGATTTATTGTGTTATCGCAATTAGACAGGAAAACAAAAAATGTGATGAAATGATTTGTTTAAAACCGTCGCGTCGCAGTAGTGGGCAGATATTTATTAGTCGCCCTCGCCATCCGGCTCCAGCTGTGTCTGCTTATCTGACACGCTCATGCCGCTAGTGTGTGCTGACAATGACGTGGTGCTTATGGTTTCATGGTGGTCATGGAATGTGTCTCCTGTTGCAGTGACCGCGAATCGTGAGTGAGTGACTGACAGCGAAGGGGACGGGGGACTGCCGCCTGGTGAGAAGTTGATCTAACAGTAAGTGATGTGATTCAGTAGTATAACCTTCTAGTAACTTCGTGAACAAGTCTTTTGATTTGTGGACGTTGTCACTCCGGAGTTGTGATTTGTTGAAAAACATTTAAAACTAAATTTGTCAATATACGTAAGGCATAATAATATCGTCTTTTTTATAATAAACTATGAAATATTTCACGTGACGTTTAGTAACGGTGGCGGATGGATACGATAGAGTAACATTGTTCAGCGAGGAATGTTCTATTGTAAAGATATTGTAAGTTGTGTATACCTATATGGTTTTCCTCTGAAAACAAAATATCCACCAAAAAAAATAGATTTTTCTTTTGCCTCTGTTTTCGATAAATTAATATACTTACGTCTATCCCTCGATTTCTGAATAAAAAAAGTGTAAAATGTTTTTAAAATTAGTTGAATGAGTTGGAGCGAGTGTACCAGTTCAAGTACTTGGGTCACTATGTCACCGACAGCCTTGATGACCGGGTAGATATCGAGAGGGAACGTAGGGCGCTGGCAGTCCGCTGTAACATGTTGGCTCGCAGGTTTGCACGGTGTAGTAAGGCAGTAAAAATAACACTTTTTAAAGCTTATTGCCAAATATTTTACACGTGCAGCCTGTGGACCAACTACACTCAGCGGGCTATCAGCGCCTTACGGGTCCAATATAATAATGGGTTTAGGATGTTGATGGGGCTGCCCCGTTTCTGCAGTGCATCAGGTATGTTCGCGGAATCTCGCGTCGATGATTTTCATGCCATCGTCAGGCAGAGATCTGCCTCTTTGCTCTGCAGAGTGCGGGCTAGCTCCAACTCCATCCTAAAAACCATAGCCGGGAGGTACGACACTCCGTTATTAGGGGATGTTGTTCTGAAATGCATTCGGAACAACAACCTCGTCTCTAAATAAGTTATTTTAATATTAGTGTAAGTTATTTTAAGAGTGTACTAACATAGGTATAAGTTTTTCTCGTTTACTAACCCATATGGATGTTACTTGTCCGAAATAAAGACTATTTTATTTTATTTATTTAAAAATACTACAAAGTAAAAAATAACTTCAATTTCGGCAGTCGGTGTTCCTGTTTTTGTTTGAAGTTATTTTTCAATTTGCAGTGTTTTTATTTGGATAGTATTCAAACGAGCAAAAATAAATTAAAATTAAAGGTGTAAAAAACACTGAATATGGCTTACTGCAATACTCAGTGGGCGACAAACAGTGGGCGAATACAAAAATGTTTAAAACAGCGACTTGATGATAAAAGTTTGTCAACGTCTTCTTTTTCTGTCTACAGGGTCTAAAGTAACCTAACAACGGTACCTAACCAATCCGTATCGGGGTTCTCTAAGCTCCCGAGCTCGCTTCGCTCGCTCTTGGACTAATTCGTTGAGAACACAAATACACCCGAACTCCCGCGCCGCACAGCGAAATCGCATCGTCGGTTATTCTGCTATTTTCAAAAGAATAGAATGCTAAAATAGATAAATAGAACCCCAAATACAATAAAATTGTTTAACAATATTATTACCGCAGCTCAAAACAACCTCCTAAAAGGTATTACTCAAACCGGCTAGATAGTTACTTACGTAGTATAATAGTCGCCCACTCAGTATATTTTTAATCTCCCTTTTTATTTGGAAGCCAGTTCTATTTTTTTTCTCTTTTTCTTGTGCTACATAATGCGCAAGTTCAATAGTTTTTACACAATTTTTGTACGCTGGTCTGTTCCATTGTGGAACGGGGCTCGTTTCTGGCAGGTTTTTTTAGTTAACCACGTGAGGCCATGATAGGTTTGTTCGTATTCAAGACTTCTTTCATCATCTGAATGATGCTAATTAGTTTAAAGTGAGTCCTTAGATATTTAGCTCGGAACGAGCTCAATATGTTATCACCATCACTGTCTTGGTAATGTGATAAAATTAACCAGTACATGACATTTTTAAATAATTTGATTATCGTTTTGATTTAAATTTTATTATTTACATATGGCATACTAATATTAATAATAGAATACGATGTGTATTATATTATTAATATTTGTATGCCATTATCTAAGGCAAACATCACGCGCTATAGACATCACACCAACCACTAAAAAGTGAAAAATAACTTCAATTTCGGAAGGCGGTGTCAAAAAACGAAGAAATGAAAACACGAACACCGACTTCCGAAATTGAAGTTATTTTTCACTTTGTAGTGTTTTTTTTGGAAGTCGGTTGTATTATTTTGTGAAAAAGTTTTTTATTTTTCAAATTAACTAAAAAGTCAAATAACTTTTAATTTTTTATTTTTTTATCCGTTTTGAACCAGCCCAATAATATTTTAAACAAAAAAATACAACCGACTGCCAAAAAAATACTACACAGTGAAAAATAACGTCAATTTCGGAAGGCGGTGTCAAGAAACGAAGAAAAAACACGAACACCGACTACAGCCTACCTACAGGTTTGCCTTTACCTACAGGTTGCGACCTACAGGTTTACCTCGCGCACCGAGGGTTCCGCCCTCGGTGCGCGAGTCCGACTCGCACTTGGCCGGTTTTTATTATTCAAGAGCGTAAACCTACGATTTCAGATGTTTTACCTTTCAAACCGAAGAAATTGTATATAAAGTTTCAACCCCTATTTTATCCCCCTAGGGGTAGAATATCCAAAAACTAATAAACATATGAATTCTTTTTAGCAACCAAGAGCTTAAATCTAAAATTTTATGTGTCCAACTTACAAACTGTAGAAATTACAAACAACCTTTCAACCATTTTTCACGCCATTATGGGTGGAATTTCCAAAAACCAATAAATACATTAATTCTTTTTATCAACGAAGAGCGTAAATCTAAAATTTCACGTGGCCAACATACAACCTGTAGAAATTACATACAAACTCACAGCCAAAAAAAAAAACACGAAAAGTAAAACGAGATAAAAAGTTAACAAATGTTAACAAGCATCTAGAAATCTAGAAGGCCTACAATGTTCACACATTCACAAAACAATCGGTAAAAGAAAGGTAAGGTAAAAAAAAACAAATAAAAATAATGTCTAACAACACAAAATTTAACATGTGGCACAAATGTTGTTATCAGTGCCGTAACTATTCTTAGCAAAGGGCTATAAAGATGATTGAAAACCGCATGTGCATCAAAAAACTCGTCCACATCGATGTCAACGGGAAACGTGCCCAGAACGCTGGCAGCATTGCCACGTTGGATGGCAATGCTGATTCTCTGGCCGAAGAAAAGGCCAGCCCTCTGGTGATACGAGTAGTAGTAGTACGTATATATACGTAGTCCTTGATTTTATAATATGCTTTTTTAATAAGGACACGTTTGATGTAGTTTTTGTACTTCCATCGGTCAGTTCTATAACTGACTTTGGCAACTTGTTATAAAAGCGTATACTGTTTTGTAACCCCCTTTTTAACCCCTCAGGGGTAGAATTGCCGGAAATCCATAAACTCAGTGTTTTTTTTATTATTCAAGAGCGTAAACCTACGATTGCAAATGTTTTACCTTCCAAACCGAAGAAATTTCAAATAATTTCTTAAACCTAATAAATACATGAATTCTTTTTCTTTTTGGTTGATACCAAGAGCTTTAATCTAAAATTTGACATGTCCAACCTATCAAACTGTAGAAATTACATACAAACTTTCAACCCCCTGAACTGTTAAAACAAACGGAACTTCCAAAAATCCTTTCTTAATGCTCACTTACGTCACTTGAGTAACCTTTCTGCCAAATTTCATGCTTCTAGGCCTAGCAATTTTGGCTGTGTGTTGATCGGTCAGTCAGTCAGTTTCTTCTTTTACTAACCGACTTTCGAAAAAGGAGGAGCTTTCATTATTCTACCTACCCTACCTACCCTAGCTGACCCGGCAAACGTTGTTTTGCCATAAAAATAACAAAACACCAAACATTCAGTTTTTTAATCCATTATTATTTTATCCTACCCTACCTACCCTACCTACCCTACCTACCCTACCTACCCTACCTACCCTACCTACCCTACCTACCCTACCTACCCTACCTACCCTACCTACCCTACCTACCCTACCTACCCTACCTACCCTACCTACCCTACCTACCCTACCTACCCTACCTACCCTACCTACCCTACCTACCCTACCTACCCTACCTACCCTACCTACCCTACCTACCCTACCTACCCTACCTACCCTACCTACCCTACCTACCCTACCTACCCTACCTACCCTACCTACCCTACCTACCCTACCTACCCTACCTACCCTACCTACCCTACCTACCCTACCTACCCTACCTACCCTACCTACCCTACCTACCCTACCTACCCTACCTACCCTACCTACCCTACCTACCCTACCTACCCTACCTACCCTACCTACCCTACCTACCCTACCTACCCTACCTACCCTACCTACCCTACCTACCCTACCTACCCTACCTACCCTACCTACCCTACCTACCCTACCTACCCTACCTACCCTACCTACCCTACCTACCCTACCTACCCTACCTACCCTACCTACCCTACCTACCCTACCTACCCTACCTACCCTACCTACCCTACCTACCCTACCTACCCTACCTACCCTACCTACCCTACCTACCCTACCTACCCTACCTACCCTACCTACCCTACCTACCCTACCTACCCTACCTACCCTACCTACCCTACCTACCCTACCTACCCTACCTACCCTACCTACCCTACCTACCCTACCTACCCTACCTACCCTACCTACCCTACCTACCCTACCTACCCTACCTACCCTACCTACCCTACCTACCCTACCTACCCTACCTACCCTACCTACCCTACCTACCCTACCTACCCTACCTACCCTACCTACCCTACCTACCCTACCTACCCTACCTACCCTACCTACCCTACCTACCCTACCTACCCTACCTACCCTACCTACCCTACCTACCCTACCTACCCTACCTACCCTACCTACCCTACCTACCCTACCTACCCTACCTACCCTACCTACCCTACCTACCCTACCTACCCTACCTACCCTACCTACCCTACCTACCCTACCTACCCTACCTACCCTACCTACCCTACCTACCCTACCTACCCTACCTACCCTACCTACCCTACCTACCCTACCTACCCTACCTACCCTACCTACCCTACCTACCCTACCTACCCTACCTACCCTACCTACCCTACCTACCCTACCTACCCTACCTACCCTACCTACCCTACCTACCCTACCTACCCTACCTACCCTACCTACCCTACCTACCCTACCTACCCTACCTACCCTACCTACCCTACCTACCCTACCTACCCTACCTACCCTACCTACCCTACCTACCCTACCTACCCTACCTACCCTACCTACCCTACCTACCCTACCTACCCTACCTACCCTACCTACCCTACCTACCCTACCTACCCTACCTACCCTACCTACCCTACCTACCCTACCTACCCTACCTACCCTACCTACCCTACCTACCCTACCTACCCTACCTACCCTACCTACCCTACCTACCCTACCTACCCTACCTACCCTACCTACCCTACCTACCCTACCTACCCTACCTACCCTACCTACCCTACCTACCCTACCTACCCTACCTACCCTACCTACCCTACCTACCCTACCTACCCTACCTACCCTACCTACCCTACCTACCCTACCTACCCTACCTACCCTACCTACCCTACCTACCCTACCTACCCTACCTACCCTACCTACCCTACCTACCCTACCTACCTCACCTACCCTACCCTACCTACCTATCTAACCTACCCTACCTACCTATCTAACCTACCTACTTTTTTATTGTTTTTAAACTTTCCCTCTATTCTGGCGAACAAAACAAAAAAAGAATTATACAAATCGGTCCAGCCGTTTTTGAGTTTTAGCGAGACTAACGAACAGCAATTGATTTTTATATATATAGATAGATGTTACTAAATATAGTTGATGACCTAGTGGTGTAATTTGTAGACGTTTTCTTAGAATATTTAATTATTTATTTATAATTTAAACAATATATACAATTGAATATTTCTAATCTTATGCCTAATAACAAAACAAACTTACATACAAAGGGGAGAGGAAAAGGGGCTCATTGCGCATCAAAAAATTCATCCACATCGATGTCAATGGGAAACGTGCCCAGAACGCTGGCAGCATTGCCACGTTGAATGGCAATGCTGATTCTCTGGCTGAAGAAAATGCCAGCCCTCTGGTCACGCGAATAGTCGACTAACCGTTTACTAATGTCTCGAAACACTCGATGAGCACTCGGACCCCATGGACCTAATGTCTCAACCCCAAACGGCTCAAACATATAACTGCCAATAAGGTTGTTATATTTGCGCCGTTTGAGGTTTTCTGCACCAGCAGCAGCTGCCCCAGCACAGCCCGCCGTGCTAAGAAGATGGGATGGCGCAAGGGTATCGACACATGTTGCATCCCACACCAAAGGCCTACCCAACTTCCAAGGCATTATGGTCATCCCGTCCGAATATTTAATTGTATTGGCAACATTGGTAATTGAATCCAATTCTATAGACATAATTATTTTTGTAAAAACGGAAGTCGATTGCAAACTTGTTTTTTTAAAAAACCTACTTCCGGAAAAAAAGTTGGAAGAGATAGATTGTTTTGGCGGTTTAGCGACTACAGAAAATTAGTAAAAGCAACTTTTGAACATTTATAAAGTGAGGTTCTATGTTCGACTTCTTTTATGTATTTTTTTTTAATCTGTGTTCACCGATATCTCCGTCAATAGGGAACTATCCGCAAAGCTGCGCTCAGATGGCGCCACAGGTTTCAGCGTAAACAAACTAGAGAAGGGCGTTTTCGGTTTTTTGCGCAAACGGTTATGTATGTGTTTTCATATCGATATCGAAAACGTTTTTCAGATATCGATATCAGTAGTACAGTTTGAAAAAGTTAAAATGTTATTTAGATGAGCAAACTAACAACGAACGCGAAATAATACTTAGAAAGATAGGTAGCGCATATGGTTTCTAACGTTTGTGAAGTTTGCGTTTTGTTCGTAGTTTACGTTTTCGCATTGTTACGGTTTTAAGTTTTGAATTATTCGTTCTCGCACGCTAGTAAGGTTTTTATTAGATACAGCTTTTGTAATATCAGTTATTTTGATATCGATATCTATATGTTATGATATCTAAGACATATCCGATATAACTGGTCAATCATGGACGCGAAAAGGTGTGTGATCAGTTTTACGGGGCATCTCTGAATGTCGCATGGTATGACTACTTTTGTTACCTTGGGTTCTACCTGTAAAAATAATTGTATGTGTAAATGAATAAATAAATAAACTTACGTTTTGAAAAAAAAACAAACTGTCAAAGTCGAGCGACAAAATTTCGCAGTCTAAGCATACAAAATATAAAACTAATAGTGAAAGTAAAATGAAGCTAACTACTTCCCCAATATTATTATTTGGTTTTTGAACACAAGTTATCTTAAAAACAGTAAAAAATAGTTCGGTAACCACAAACAGTAGTAGACGCCATGTTGTTATGTTTTTGTTTACTCTGAGCCGTCAAGAGCGTGGACCGATTTTGAAAATTCTTTTTTTGTTTGAAAGAGTATGTTCCGAAATTTGTTCCATTTTAATTTGGTGTAGATCTGATGAAGAACTTCGAAGATATACAACAGAACTCTTCAATAAATAACGGCAAATCTTTAAGGACTGCTGCAATTGCATGTCTGTTTATTGTTTATACCATTTCATAACATAAAATCACGCCAGTAAATTACGATGGGTGCAACCGGAGGATCCAAAAAAATGCAAATTTATTTTAATAAACTAATTTATTACTGTATTACAAAGTATTGAAATTACGACTAATTATACTAAAGTGTCAATTGGTCGATGTCAGATCCAAAAGTGCCGCTCCACGTTTTTATGTTTCTATGGAAAGGTTCGATTGACGTCAATTGGTCACGTTATGCTGAGCTTGCGTTTCGTGCCCGTAGGTGCCGTGTGCAATGTATATGCAGGTATGCCGATGCAGCGATCTATTAAGGTTGACCATGCGTAACACCTCCCCCCGTAGAACAGCGAGTATCGATGGACTTGTTCAAGATGGTCGCTGGTAGACATCCAGGGTCAATCCTTATTTGGCTTGGGTTGATAGTGCGTGGTGGTGGGATTGCGTAGACGACTTCAGGGTTGCTGTTGAAGTTTTCTGTGATTTCTCTGGATGCTTTTCTTATGCGTAGCCGACGATAGATTAGAGTGGCGATGAGTGCGCATGTACCGGATAGTGCGAGGTACATGGGTATAGTAGTGTGGTAAATGACGGGATCGGTGACGTCATCTAAATGTACAGGCAGTTGCGTCGCTATCTCGTTGCTAAGCGTGTGAAGTTTTTGTAGATTTGGCGAATTTAGGATGAGCTTCGGATAATTTTCAGGCCTCGACTCGTTGTATAGGGGCATCTCAGTGATCTTCACGACATGTCCTTTGATGTGGTCGTCAGTGTTGGAGATGGTGAAGGCGGGTGTTCTCAGGTTACAGTTGTGGGGAATGATTGCCAAATAGCTGCCTCGTAGGGTCCGGTACTGTTCTTGACTGCAAGACATCTTCACTTTTGTTGGTACAGGAAAACTTAAGGTATAATGCTTGTCGTCCAGGGTTTCCAGGGCTTCGGTGGTGAGAGCTACGGGTGTCAGCTTGCAGCTGGGTTGAAGTTCTTGATGGACTATGAGATGCTGGATACAATCTGGTTTGCTCTGGATTTGTAGGTTGGCTGTTGACTCACAGAGATATATGGAGTTTACCTTCGGACATTCTGTCTCTATGTACCTAGAGTCTGAGCTAGAGAGTGCTACGAAAGGTGAGGGTGGTATAAGAGTTTCGTGGTTTCTGTTAGGAACAAGGGAATGTTTGTACAAATTATATGTGGAGGAAACAACTATCGGGACTTTTATAACTACTACTATCTGCTTATTAGAATAGAAGTAACCTAGTTTAATTATTTCATAAAAATGCCTAATTTCTATGTCAAGGATTTCGTCATTAGCATATAAAATCCTTAGTTTACCTAACATATACTTAATTTCATCTAAATTAAATAAAGAGTACGGGGTACTCGACGCACGAATAAATGTTAGGGTGTTCTCTAAACTTCGTAATTCTTCATAAAGATCTTCTACATTATCTCCTAAGATTAACAGATGTTGGGCCAGATGGGCGTATTTAATTAAATCTGTATCCCTATTAGCGTTACTTTCCAAAATTAAGTTTAGTGCTTTACTCATCTTATCTTGATTTGAAATTATACTATCTATTATTTGAGAGCTACGTGAAATAAATTTACTATTTAAACTAACATGGTTATTAATTTCTAATTCTAATTTATGCTCATTATTACGTAAGGTGTTTATGGCGTTTTCGTATTTAAGTGCATCGGTGTAGTCTAAATTACCAGAAATTGATTTTATTACAGAACCCAAACCGTCGATAAGGCCTCTTTTACTACGAGTTGATTCAAACATACTAATTTTACTAGTAATTAAATTGATTTTACTATTGAGATGTTTTAGATGAGGGTCGAATAGTATAGGTCGAATAAGGTTTTATTGTTAACTAAGGGACTTAATTCAGCCATCTGTGTTTTTACCACTTCAATTTGAAGATGGATTTTCTCTAAATCTATATGACTTAGGAAAGAATGGAAATGGGAAACGATCTTTGCCGCTCCTAATTTGAAAGGAAGTAGTCCTGGTCCATTGTCAAGTGATTCAACTGTTATCTCTTGTCCTTGGGCCGGATGTAGGGTCATCAGCCATAGTATTATCCTGTAACAAAGTGGGATCTTTAGGACTTCGCTTAAGGCGAGATTTTGCTACTGGACCGCGTTTCTTCTTCGTATAGATGTGGATTGGAAGATCTGCGAGTACAGTATCTTGCGTATAACGCGGGGCTAACTTCTGTCGAGACGCCATGGGATTGCGTACAAAGATTTGCTGGTCAGGGGTATAGTCCTTCTCGGGTTCTCTGTCCCTGTTACGGGTTTCAGTCAGTTGTGTCCTGTCATGTAAGGATGTCTGGTTAATAAGGTCGTATACTTGACCCATTCGTTTCCTATGGTCTTGTGAGTACTGTTGCAGTAAGTGTTCAGATAGGTCAATATCTATTGGGTCTCGAGGGTCAAAGTGTCCAGTTATCAAGTCCAAGGGTCTACATTTTGTGAAGCTATGGATCGAACTATTGTACGCTAAGATGGCATAAGGCATAAGATTAACGACTGGTTCATTTCGTCTCTCTAATTTCAATAACCTAAGATGTTCTAAAATGGTAGAATGGAATCTTTCTACTATGCCATTGTCGTTAGGGGAATGCGCTAATATTTTATGGTGAATAATTTTATGAGTTCGGTTGAATTCTAAGAAAATCTGATTTGTGAATTCAGGGCCTCCGTCCGTGACAATAGTCAATGGGACCCCATGGTGGGTGCAAAATACAAGTAGAGCTTGTACTACACTTAAAGCGGTGCTATCTCTAAGGTGATAAGCTTGTGCATACTTAGAGAAAGCGTCTACAATGGTAAGGAATTTCTCTGTTTGAGCTGTGAACAGATCTAGATGGATAATTTCAAAAGGTTTACTAGGGGGTGGTACAATGTTAAATCTTTGCTTGATGGGGTGACGGTCGTACTTAGCCTGACCACAGATAGTACACTCATTTATGTACTTGGAGATGTGTTCCTTCATCTTAGGCCAGTAGAATTTAGAAGATAAGGCTAAGTAACATTCAGTGATACCGCGATGATTTGTTTTACCTTCGTGGTATTTCTTTATGATGTCTTGTTGACGCAGGTAGTCTTTAACATTCTCTAATTCAACTTTAGTTAGAACCATGTTCATTGAAGAGCTTTTGAAGTTGTCTTGAATTATGGGGATTATTTTATACATGGCAAGAGGAGGATGGATGATTAAACCGGTTTTGACTTTAGGGTTCACATATTCTTTAACTGCATTAATAACGTCGTTAGTCAGGTTAGACTCAGATAGTTGAATGGTAGTTCGGGTATGCGTTTCAAATGGCTTACTCACTGTCGGTCGTTTTTTAATATCGCCTACAAGTACAAAACAGATTTGTCTACTGAATTTATTTAAGGGTTCGTCTGATATTGGCACTTCTAGAATAGGGGCTTCGTTACTAGTGTGAACAGTTGCTGTGTCAGAGTTGTCGAGTATGTCAGGGTTGTTTGTAGGGGCTGTCAGTGTTTCAGAACCTACTGTTGAGTGAGGCTTTTCAGATACATTTACCGCTATAGACATAGCGTCCTCGTTGTTGATTTCAATGCGGGACAATGCGTCGGCGTTAGTGTTCTTTTTGCCTTGCTTGTATACTGTAGTAAAATTGTATTCACTCAACTTAAGTCTCCAACGTGTGAGTCTGGAGCCTGGTTCTTTAAGGCTCATAACCCATTGTAAGGGTTTATGGTCTGTAACTATCTTAAACTTTCTCCCAAACAAGTATGGACGAAAGTATTTAGTAGCCCAAACTATGGCTAATAACTCCTTCTCGATTACACTATAGTTAATCTCACTGGAGTTTAATGTCCTGGACGCGTATGCTAAGGGCTTATCTTGTCCTATAGGTCCTTGAGAAAGGACAGCTCCTATGGCAAAGTTAGATGCGTCAGTCGTAAGCACAAATTCCTTAGAAAAGTCAGGGTACTGCAGTATAGGGTCGTTAGTCAGTAGTAATTTGCACTTTTCAAAACAGTCGATGTAGTTAGGGTCATTGAAGGTGATCTTAGAACCTTTCTTGAGACATTGCGTCATGGGTTTCGTAATGCGCGCAAAGTCTGGAATAAATTTCCTATAGTATCCTAACAGGCCTAAAAAGCGTTTGATCTCGGTAGCTGTCTTAGGAATAGGGAATTTCTGGATGGCGATGATCTTATCGGGGTTAGGCTTAATACCGTCCTTACTTATTACGTGACCTAAGTATGAAGTTTCAAGCTTTAAAAATTCCGACTTATCCATCTGGATCTTAAAGTTTGATTCCCTTAATCTCTTGAATACTTTTTCTAAATTTTCCATGTGTTCCTGTAAGGAAACACTAAAAACGACTATGTCATCGAGATATACGAGACATATGACATTTTGGAGGTCCCTGAGGACATTATCCATCACGCGTTGAAACGTGGATGGAGAATTTTTGAGACCCATGGGCATGCGTAAAAATTCAAAGTGCCCATGTTCTACATTGAAGGCCGTTTTGTGAATATCGGCTGGGTCCATTTCTACCTGGTAAAATCCACTTGCAAGGTCTAGAGTTGTGAAGTAATGACAGTTACCAAGTTTATCTAAGATGTCATTAATATTGGGGATTGGGTACTTGTCATCGAGGGTTTTCTCGTTGACCTTACGAAAATCAATGACTATGCGCCATTTAGTCTTTCCGGACGCATCAGATTTTTTTGGAACTACCCAGATGGGTGAGCTCCAGGCTGACTGCGAGGGACGGATTATCCCTTGGTCTAACATTTTGCTAATCTGATCCTGAACTTCCTGTCTGTGAACAAAGGGATATCTATAGGTCTTAGTATAGACAGGTAATTCGTCGGTGGTATGAATACTATGCTTTATCTTATTGGTGAAAGTTAGAGGTTCACCATCGATATAGAAAACGTCAGCATATTGTGCACAAAGAGATTCTAGGTTGGCTCGTTCTTCAGGATTCAGATGGTCAGTGCGTAGTTTTGATAATATCTCGGATACGCGATCGCTAGGCTGATAGATAGTCGCGCTTTGCTCGTTAAAAAGTTCCGCGGTAACTGGCCTGTCCATTGAGAAAACTACATCATGTTTAGTTGGATTAGTTATTTCTATGATGCCACGGTTATTTTTAACAGAAGTAACACAGTCGCGAATAGTGCAATTGGAAATAGTCTGCTCTGATATTATTACGTCACCATCATGAAGATTAATGGGGACTCTAGCTAATTTGGATGAATTAGCGGGTACTATGTCCTCGTAAAGATTACAATTACGTGAATCATACATTCGCAAGGGATTAGATGAATTACGTGTAACAAGAACCTTATTCTTTAAATCTATATTAGACTCTAACTTTTCTAGTAAGTCTAAGCCTATTAAGCCGTCAAAATAATTGTGGAACTTGTAAATGTATAGGGTAATGTCACAGGTTTCTCCAAATTCCGGGAAGCACGGTATAGTAATGGAATAATTATTACGAGTTGTCGCGTGGATGTTAGTGACTTCGAAAGGCTCATAATTACACTGGATATGATGATAAAATCTTTCTACAACGTTCGGGCTAATAAAAGATAGGTTCGCACCGGTATCTACTAATAGTTTAATGCGTGGATTAGCAATCTGAATGAATGGAAGTTGTCTCTGGGTTTGTAAGTTAATCTCTATTTTGGTTTGTCTGATTTCGGGGCTGTATGAAAATCCTGGCCTTCAGCAGACGTTCCTTGGGCAGATGTTCCTTCAGGCACATTCTGATGTTCCTCTACGTGCACAGGAACATAATCACTATGAGCTAGTGGCTCATACACAGGTTCGTAATTGTAAGGTACAGGGTAGAACTGGTCGTAATAGTCATTATAGGCATAGTCGGGGTATTCATAATAGTCGTAAAAGTCTACTTCGTTAACATTCATCTCACGAGTCTTAAAGTAGTTACTGGGAGGTGGATTTCCTTGTTGAGTCCAGTCATGTCCTGTCGAAGGTCTCGGCATAGGTTTAGGAACAAAGTGGCTTACACCACTCATGGGCTTAGGGCCATTATTAATGGGCGTGTAACTAGGCCTTTGTTGAGGCAATCGGAACACGTTGCTCTGGGGCCTATGGTTAGGCGGGGGTGCGCTTAACATTTGTTGGGTTCGCGTGGGACCGCGATTGAAAGGCACTTGGGGTCCCCAAGCTTGCATTGGCCTTGGCGGTTGTGGCTGATAAAAACTTTTGGAGGGACCGGGCTGATTAAACGGCGCTGAAAAAGTGACTGGCTGTGGAGTATGCAAATTAAATGGCTTAATCTGATACGTACTGGGATTAAATGAAGACGTAGACTGCACAGGTCTCCGCTCCGGCAAATGGTCATTACGCTGCTGTAAGTACATGGTGTTAATTTCCTCGTGCACAAACTCGAGGGCCTTTTCGATGGTGTCGGGTCGCATGCACCTAATACGCGAGCCTAAAGGTTCTTTTAGGCCACGAACGAATGCCTGTAGGGTTAATTTTTTATATAGTGCCCGTTTGGCCTCGATGGTAGTAGATATGGGCTCATGCAAGGTCACATACGTCATAATTGTACTAAATAAAGTTTGGCACTTTTCGTAAAATTCCGGCGGTGATAAATTCTTTTGCGTTAACAGGGCCAAATCATTGTATAAGGCAGTCTCGTCCCGCTGGTCCGAGAAGTTATTAATCAGGGCGTTTCTAATACCCTGCCAGGTTTCGGGAATGCCGTTTGAATTTATTGTGCGGGCGGCATTTCCGGTAACTTTATTAAGTATGCCGTTCAACAAGGATAAATTACTTAGTTCGTAACCTGGCTCTGCCTTAACAAATTGCGCGACAAGTTGGTCACATAAACGTACAAACCGCGTGAGCACGTTCGGGTTCCCGTCGAATTCGGGAACGAGGCGTAAGGCCTTGTAAACTTGATCTACCAAATCGGTACTCATTTTGTTAGTTAAATTATTCTCTATGATTAAGTAAGATTCTACACTTTCACTATCTTCTAATATAGTATCTAAATTCCTATTCGCATCGATTTGCGAGTTCCTATTAGAAATACTCGACTTAGGAGTCCGTGATATACGTGGGTGAAAAATTTTGAAAGTTTAATAGAAACACTTGAGGAAATTAACACAAAGGAAACACAGAAGAAAAAAAAGGAAATTACACAAAGGATACTAAAATATAGGAAGGCGAGCAACTCTAGTAGATCTAGGTACTTACCAAATCTGCATCTCTCTGTGGTATCGATATTCGGATACTCCTCCGTAGCCGCACACCCGTAGGTTCGAATAGCCCGTTGTCGGTGATCGATTCACTGAATTTACTGGACTATCCTACCGACTGCGCCAATTACGATGGGTGCAACCGGAGGATCCAAAAAAATGCAAATTTATTTTAATAAACTAATTTATTACTGTATTACAAAGTATTGAAATTACGACTAATTATACTAAAGTGTCAATTGGTCGATGTCAGATCCAAAAGTGCCGCTCCACGTTTTTATGTTTCTATGGAAAGGTTCGATTGACGTCAATTGGTCACGTTATGCTGAGCTTGCGTTTCGTGCCCGTAGGTGCCGTGTGCAATGTATATGCAGGTATGCCGATGCAGCGATCTATTAAGGTTGACCATGCGTAACAAGTACGCTCTTAAGGGGTAAGCAGATATCTCATTTGTTCGGTTTTGTTCAAGTTTCATGATATTCAGGTAATGCATTCTGGCGTTATAGGAAACTTACTGAACAACTTGCTAGGTAGGTACAACTAAAAAGTGAAAAATAAATTATTTTTATATATATATGTAGTGATGACATGCCTAAAACTATTAATAATCCAATGAATTTATTCGCTGGCGACAGCACAATACTAATCAAAAGTAAAGATGATGTGACATTAGAAAAAGATATAAACGACGACTTAAATGATATAATAACTTAGCTAACAGAAAACAACTTAAAAATAAATCTTGGAAAAACAAATTACATTTCATTTGAACAACAAACAAACAATAAAAAACCGGATATTCGTTATGGTGACAAAACATTCAGTGAAGCAGAACACACTAAATATTTAGGTATTTGGATAGATAAAAATATGAGCTGGAAAACACATGTTGAATATATATGCAAAAATCTTAGCCAGTATTCCTATGCTCCCCAAGTGAGATTAACTTTACTTACCTACCACATGACCTAAGGCACATAATTTTGCATCTTGAGCATTCGTCTTACAGATATTTATCAACAACGCAGGATTACCTCGAAAAGTTAATCAAAGCGGAAAAAAAAAAACTGAAATATCTTATTATGGATATGCTTTTAATTCATTAGCATTTCAGCACTTTTAAATAACGCTACGAGGAAATCAGGCGTTTAAAATAAATAAAAAGCTTTAAAACTGCGCCCTCGCTTGTAACACATACCTCAGATGTGCACAATCGTGTCAGTAGGCCAGACTGTGATATTAAAAACATAAATACGTAAAGCTTCGAACTTTCTTGTGAGCGCGCAGGGGCGCGATTTATATCCAATCTGTGTGCAAAGCGGCCATCTCTAACGCGCCGCGTCTAACTGCTCGCAGTCGCAGAGCGTGATACGTACTCGCTAACTGGGGCCATCGCAACTCACTTACTCACTTTGCTTCAGTAGGTATATAGAGCGGTGTGAGTCGGCGCCGTGGTGATGTATAGCGATGATCTGTGAAGTCACTGGCAGACAGGTAACGTCACCGTGTGCAGGATAGATGGGTGGCTTACTCGCATGGAAGTAGGGTGCGTCTGCTGGGACCGGAGCTTCTGGGTTGAGTGATTGGCTCTCGGCCTCTACCACAGGTACTCCTACTCCATAATAAGAGTGCGTCACGATTTCCCGAAGAGAAAGGGGTGTCAAGTTGTAAACTGTACGATATAAAGTCCTTTGTAACTCCTTATAATTTCGAACACCCAAGGTTGCACATTACTCTCTCTAATCTAAATATTCTACAAATCAAATCAATCAACGCAAACAATTCTATACTGCGTGACATAGATTTTTATACAGTTTCGTATGTGTGACTTATCTCATTTGTGAAGTTACATCATTGTAATGTTTTTATATCAATCGGGATATTGGATAGCTAACGCGATCGAATTCCATTTACAATATGCTAAACTGGTTACCGCCGAGTTGATACAAACATTCCGATTCATATTCTGATTTATATTCACTCGTAACTCGTACATTTCCCGTCGTCGGTGGAAACGTTCATAACAAACACGAAATCGATTATTTATATGCGACACAATACGACACGACAATTAAAATAGCCATTCATATGAAACATTCGAAAGCGTCGGATATTTATTTGTATTAATACGTAATGTACCGGTTATTATTCCACTGTACGACGAGCCAACGTCGAGTGTATTCTGAGTAGTTTTAGTACATAGCAACACATTCCGGTGGCGCGAGCGGCTCGATATCAATGACATTATTATGTGACATCCGCTCAATTTGTTGAATAAATATGGGATATTGGAACGGTTATAACAAAGCGTATAACACTCGACGGAACGTCGCGTTTACACAATATGTATCGATTCAATTAAATGCATAAACTTGTATCATCGCATGCTGTTATTTATTAAGTAAGTAGTTAGCGAACCCTTTGCCATTATTTGAAATTCAGTTTGCGAAGGCTACGGATAATTTCATGGGAAAGCTATTATGTGTAACATATTCCCCGGGGTTCAAACCCTGGGCTCCTCACTCAGCAATTTCACCTGCGTTTACTTGCTAAATGAGAATGTGAACTTGTAAAACAGTTACCTGAGCCCTGATTTGACTAGTTTACGAAAAGTTTCTAAGAACACTATCGACAGACCACTGAGGTAAATTTATCCTGTTAGAATCGCTGACTCAATTCCTGGTAGTGAACACTGTAACAGTGAGTGACATCGCGATCATCGCTTCACCGTGAGCGTCAATCAGTGCGAGAGTGTCGGCACTTTGATGAAGTTATAGCGCGGGGGGGATTGTGGGTGACAGTCGCTGGTCCCGCCGCAATGATTCAATTGAGAGCGCCTTTGTGGGATCGCAGGGACCATTGGGCATAGTGCGAGTTTTTAACGGGGAATTTTTAACTGCACCTCTATTTAGAAATTTAAGCAAACAAAATATCTCCACTAATAACCTACTGCATATCAAATAAATTACTGTACTACAAATTAACTACTTGATTACCTAAACATGTTGTACTAAAAAATGTTTAAAATTCATCGAAATCTGATGGCTTTTTTTATCTAATTTACAGCAAAAATCTAGCTGAAACCACAGATATACGCATTTTGAAACAATATTACTCACCGTAAAACAAAAATACTGATTTGCACACAAATTATTCAATATTACAACGGAATTTCCAAAATTATTTTCTAAAACTGCATAACAAATAATGTATGTTTACATTATCAAATTACATTTCACGTATTAATTACTCATGTAGCTAAAATCCCTATCATCCAACTTTATTTCTTTTTGTTTATCTGTTTTATTGAAAAGTATATTGGCGCGCTTTTGTCGGCGGCGCACTCACCGCTCGCGCTAGTCGCATCGCGCTCACTTCTTCACGACGACACGAGTGTGAGAAAGATAGAGTGATGTGAATCCGCAGTCGAACACGGCGCGGCGCATGGGCACGTGCATTTGTTATTGTTTACAATTGTTTGCTCGAGTTTAAGTGCAAAATAAGTTAAGTAATTGTTGAACTATTATTTTCAAGAAGTCATTAGTCCAAGAGCGAGCGAAGCGAGCTCGGGAACTTAGGGCACCCCGACACGGACAGGTTAGGTTCGAAAAGATGACGGCAGCTGAAGTGAGCGAGCAAAGCGAGCGAACTCAGCTCCCGTCATCTTCTTCGTGTTAGGTTACTTTAGACCCTTTAGACAGAAATAGGAGCCCCGCGCAGCGGGGCTCCGTCGACATTGTCGTTAAATAGTAATTGTAAAAACTTCCAACAAAAGCAAGACATAAAAAACTAACTTAATCATACAATAAAAAGATTTATAGGTGATCGATTAAAAAAAAATTATGTTTAAATATGTTTTGCAATGATTAGTGTATATTAAGATTACACTTTGCTGATTTTTTGTGAACTTTAATTACATAAATATGACTGATTAACTGGTGTTTCATTTAGAATAACCCATGTTCTTAAAAGTTTAATAGGTGATGGATTCCAAAAAAAATGATTCAATATTTTGTTGCACTCGAAGAATTATTAGATTTACTTTTAGTTAACAGATAGTCATTCAGTAAAACATTTAAGCTTTAAAGATCTAACAGTAAAGTATAATTTATTCATTTGATGAGCAAATTTAGTGTGCGATTCAGTATTTTTGGTGGTAATTTCGAATATTTTGATTGAAAAAAGGGAATTTACAGTTAAAGTATTAAATACCACCCGTTTTTAACGTGCTCGGTCATGTTAACCAAAATATGAATTAGCATTGACACTGTATAAACGACGTCTTATCAACGTGGGTATCCGCGGTACAAGGCAACACTACGACATCATACACAGCTTACGATAACGGCAGATGTGGCTACTGAATGGAGCTGGCTTGTAGTCGGTTCACAACGAAACGATTTATGTGAAGAACACTAGTAGTTTGAACAGTCATTCACAGTACACACACATACATCAATTTGCAAAATTGATGGAAATCGGATCATTTCCACCGACTGTGGTCGTCAATACCTACTTTCCTAATAGAACTCTACAAACAAATTTCAAATCGTTAATCTGTTGAGTACACTTACTCGTAGATCTTATAAACCCAATTGCAGAGGCTTTTTCAATTTGAAACCTTCCTAATCTTTCTGATATTAAAATGCTAAGCCTCCAGAAACTTTCGCGTAATATTTTCTGAAATCGGCAGGTTCATTTCTCATTGCTTAGGCATTCTTTTAGGCATTCACAATACCTACTAATGTATTGAAAACTAGCAGTGACAATAATTTTAATAAGATTTAGAAGTTTTCCACAATAACTTTAAAATTGTTGTGGTTATAATTATAACTATATAAGTGGGTATAGATAGCGGATGTCTCAATGATGTAGTGCACAGTCACACACATACAGGGTGTTTGCTGAGCACGCGCTGAAACGAAACACAAACGGGATGATAACGAGCACACACACGTTGTTTGTTACCTCAACTTTACTTACACAAACAATGTAATTCGCGCGGCATACAATACAGCGTCCCTTTGTTAGGTGCGTGTTTGTGTACGATTCATTAAACATGTCATAATGTGCTGCTATTAGCGTTGAAAATAATAATATGTAAAATACATTGTATCTTTCAAACGCCCCTGTATTTATCAATAAAATATAGAAACTTTCCTTACAGATCATCGGTTGAATCTTTCGCAAGTTTAAGTTTTTTACATGTATTTTACGATGAATTTTTCGCATTAAACCATCTATATGTATATATAAAATCGAAATGGTATTTATTGGTTTTTGGAAATTCCACCCCTAAAGGTGTAAAAAAAGGGTTGTAAGTTTGTATGCAATTTTTACAGTTTCAAAATTGGACATGAAATTTTAGATTTACGCTCTTGGTTGGTAAAAATAATTTATTGGTTTTTGGAAATTTTACCCCTAAGGGGATACAATACAATTCTAAGATTGATCTGACAGATTTGGGGTGTCCGTAATCTCCATAAAATGACCATGAATGGTCATGAGGTCAAGTCAAAGGTATGTCAGGCATAAGGCAAAATGTCTCGGGTAGAGTGGCGGTTGGCTCTCTTCCCCCGATCATTTTCAATGGTTCCGTCATTCCCATTAGCCCTAGTGTGAAAGATCTCGGTTTGCATCTTGCCTCGACACTTAGCTGGCAAAGTTTGACTTGTACGTGGTCTTACTGGATAAACTAGATAGGGTCTTGAACAAATGTATTAGATTCATATTTAACCTCAGAAAGTATGACCATGTGTCGAACTACAGGTCTGAGCTAAAATGGTTGCCGATTCGCCAGAGAAGAAGTTTACGCGCTTTGACCACGCTTTTCTCCTTACTCAATTCTTCCGCCCCTCCTTCCTATCTTATTTCTAAATTGCAATATCTATGTTCTTCACATGCTCGGAAACTGTGTTCTTCCAATAATCTCTCCTCTTGCTTTGTCCTTCTCATACTACTGATTTTGTTCACTGTACCTTCAATATTCAGTCACTTCAGTTCATCCTTCTCTGGAACGCGCTTCCTCTTGAGATCAGCAGCCGAATTGCGTAAGTATATTATCCAAAGTAAAAGAATCGATTCTTTTGCTTTGGATAATATACTTACGCAATTCGGCTGCAGGACGGCTACAAGTCAATTTGAATTTGCAAATATACATATTTATATAAGAATATAGATATTATATTCAATATACGTACAATATTAGTACGTGTATTTTACTTATTTTAGTGTGTTAATAACAACATTTCTTTCATTGTTTAAACAATGCACTTGCCATGTTATCTCTTCACCATCCTTGGTTGACTGGAAGAGAATGCCTAAGACATTAAGTGCGCCTTTGTACCTTTTGTGCATGAAGTCAAAATAAATTAATACAATCACGTAATAATATGTCCGCGCATACAATAGTAGCTGTCTTTTCTAAAAAGGTTCGGAATCTGCCCGCACGCAAATAAAGTGATCCCTTCAGAAAGCGGGTGACGAGTGACGAGCGGGACGGGTTACCTGACAACTCATTTTATTTGATTTATACAATTTGCGAGCGAAGCGTCTTGACTTTTATTTGTCGCCCTCACGAATCGTGCCGATACCCCACATCTACATAATTTAATATCCGATCCGACGATGTTATTGCGATGTATGAACGTATCCGCCGCGCTCACGACTCGTGTCAGTGTGTCGCTAGCGGATCATTCATCTCTCGTAATTTGACAAATCGCGACATACACGACACATGTCGCGCTATGTTGTTCGGCTATTATTTCTATCAGATAGACATGTTGCTTCGTCCATACTGGATAGTTCAGCTACACTCACTAGTCACTATACGTCATGCTCACGGCCTGAGTGCATTACTCCAGCCAGATAATGTCGAAAATCGTCATCTAAGTGCAATAGATAATTAGATATACAGCTTCTGTAATTGGTAAGCAGATTTTTAAATTTGGTAAGCTGATAGTTTTTTAATTATTTGATAAAAACAGTTCCGGCTGCAGTAACGTTACCGCAGCCAGATCTTTTGTTTTCTAACGGATATTTTGAAATAAATGTTATCTAAATAATTAGATATCAATTTGAAATAAATGGTACAACTTAATTTGTATTTGTATTTGCTATGGTTGCGAAGATATTTAAAATCCTGCTGCGCTAACGTTTGCACGATTGCTGCATCTCGAAATTGACTAAACGGATGATTACAACTTTTGTACATGACATCTGATCTGGCTAATTAGTTATAATTTGTTACGCAATAAAAGAATCCACAATAATGCACCGTTTTGAAGTTATTTTAGTAAATAGAAATATGATATAATAGGTCCTAGCACGTCCAATAAGCGGTCCAAAGACTAACTTGAAACGTTATTATATAGGTAATTACTGCCTATAAATGGTACTGAAGTTTCATAAGTATCCTATAAGTAATTAAAAAGTTATGATGAAATTTCAATTGGTGCCGGCCACGGCGCGCAGCTGAGATATTTGAAGACCGATTAAATGAGTTTCCTGTAGTTGTGGTAACTGCATCTTATATCAATAATTAGATATATGGTTCAATTATATAGCTGTGAAATATCAGACTTGTACACTAATTAATTAACGAGATAATCGAAAAACAATACTTATGCGTGGTAGCCCGACCAAATCTAGAATGTTAAAAAAAGCGGCCGCGCAATATATTATACCAACCTTCCAAAACTTACAGGATAATAAGTGAAAATAATACGTGTTTGGTAAAGACGGGTACACAAGTGGTAAAGTAAAACATAGTTATAATTAAATATTTTTGTTTCTACAGATAGAATATTGATTTCAAAAATAATTTTGCGTAGGTAATAAAAAATATGGAGTACCTACATACGTAGATGATGATGATTTTATGCAGATATTAACTAAGGTAACTAAGTAGATATATAAATGAACTTCAAAAATAATCACCGATATGTTTTGGACTTATTATATGCAACGTCGCTTGCTTATCTGAAATTAAAATTAAGAACTAATAAACACCTTCACCTTTTTCACTCTTTTGCTTCCTCCTCCTCCCGTATTGTTCCTCATAACTGAGGGTCGTGATTCCCGTGACAGGAGACCAACTTTTCTCTGACGATGATTCTCCATCTGTGTCTGTCCTTGGCGACGGGGAGTGCATCGTGCAGCTTGTTGTTCAGCATTGCACGTATATGGTCAGACCATCTGGTCGGGCTGCGGCACCTCGGCCTCTTGCCTTTGACCTTGCCAGTGATCATCAGCTGCTCGAGGTTGTAACCATCCTTTCGGGTAATGTTGTGTTGTGTCGTATTGTGCTTAACGTTTCGAATAAGTTAAAGTAAAACAGTTGTAGCCATATTTAAAATTAAGTTTTATTGTAAAAATCACAGATAAACAATAATAAAATGTAATAACATCACAGTGCAGTAAGTACTAACATATTATACAGTAGGTAGGTAGGATCTACTGTTTTTCTAATCTGATTTTAAAAATCACATATGTCTTACGAAAAGATAGCCGTATTCTTAAATTAAGTTTAATTGTATAAAAATAAAAAATCGACAATAGTAAAAATAAACGACATAGCAATGCAGTCAACTTCTTAGAATACGTACTTTTTGACACAGTAGGTACAAGCTAAGTCTTATTGCATATAAATCACAGATCAATTATATAATATTATCATGATGCTTAGGCTACACGACTTAATAAGTCGTCTCAACCGACCATAGAGTGGTCGGTTGAGACGACTTATTAACAGGTACTTTTTTTTTATCTAGCCTATTACAGTGTCCCACTGCTGGGCAAAGGCTTCCCCTTTGATTTTTCATTCTGCTCTGTTTATAGCCACCTCTTCTCTTTTTACACGAAATAAATGAAAAAGAAATACTTGTAATTTACTCGCGGTTAGCTATTCCAAAATAAGTATTCGTTTTAATTAAAAAGTACAAAACTAAAAACGTGCAAACTATGCTATGGAGTACACCCCCTCCCCTGTGCGCGCGACCACGACTGTTCCCGATGTTCTCCCTTTCTATCTAACGATGATAGCGCCGCCACCGCATGCATGATGAACCATTGTTTACAAAAATCTATATCTACATATTTATAGGTCATTTCGTTGCATAACTTTGACCTTGAAAACCGTAGGTAATAATATAATAGGTACGTACATAAGCTTACCTAAGTATCAAATTCATTTATCGATTTAGTTATTCTTATAATATCTACTGTTGGTTATCCAAACTAAAATGTTAAAAACTTAAGAAATACCTAAGTAAATAAAAATAAGTTGGTTATTGGCAATAATTTGTTAAAGGAAATTTTTATTTGTTTTATTTATTTAAGTAAAGATACGGGCTCATATCTATACTTAATCTAACGATACCTAAATAATAAATAATAAATGCCTTTACCTAAATACATAATATAAAATTAACTAAAAACTAATTAGGCGCAATTTGTACCTTGTAAATAGTAAGTAGGTACCTACCTATGTCAATGACAAAATGGTTAAACGTACGTAGGTATATATATGAAGAATGGCACAGTGGACACTTACGTTGAGCAGTTTAAAATTTATTTAAACATTTACTATGGTAGGTTTAATTTTTCAATCAAACTAATTTTATTCGTGACTGTACCAACTTTTAAGCACAATTATGCTAATAATTTTAGAAGGTTGGTAAAATGTATTGCGTGGCCGCTTTTTTATAACATTCTAGATTTGGTCGGGTTACCACGCATAAGTATTGTTTTTCGATTATCTCGTTAATTAATTAGTGTACAAGTCAGATATTTCATAGGTATATAATTGAACTATATATCTAATTATTTATATAAAATTCAGTTACCACAACTACAGGAAACTCGGTTAATCTGTCTTCAAATATCTCAGCTGCGCGCCGTGGCCGGAACCAATTGAAGTTTCATCATAACTTTTTAATCACTTATAGGATGCTTATGAAACTTCAGTACCATTTATAGGCAGTAATTACCTATATAATATCGTTTCAAGTTAGTCTGTGGACCGCTTATTGGAAGTGCTAGGACCTATTATAGCATATTTCTATTTACTAAAATAACTTCAAAACGGTGCATTATTGTGGATTCTTTTATTGCGTAACAAATTATAACTAATTAGCCAGATGTCATGTACAAAAGTTGTAATCATCCGTTTAGTCAATTTCGAGATGCAGCAATCGTGCAAACGTTAGCGCAGCAGGATTTTAAATATCTTCGCAACCATAGCAAATTTCCTTACGGAGACGCAGATAGCGAGTCCGTCAGACGTGTCGTACTTATCTTACCCAGGGTTTACCCTGGAGCACAATTTTAAACCGCGCGCGGGTGTGTGTATGTACGCCCGTGACGACACTTGCTATCGGCGTCTCCGTAACCTTGAGGACTCCAAATTCACAACGCTCTGGGTTCTGGTGGACACAGGTCTGGATAAAATTATCTACGCCTGTGTCTACCGTTCGCACAGCGGAGATCAGGAGACAACCAGGCTCACAGAGTACCTCAGTGAGGCGGCTGATGCGGCACAGCAGCGGTACCCTTCCGCCCAGTTAGTGTTACTGGGGGACTTTAATGCCCACCATCAGGAGTGGCTCTTCCCATACCAGTGCACTGACCATGCTGGACGGGAGATGCGTAAGCTTTCGCTAGCGCTAAACCTCACCCAGCTGGTCCAGGGGGCAACGAGGGTACCGGATGTTGATTCGCACACAGCAAATTGCTTGGACCTTCTGCTGACAACAGATCCAGACAGATACTCTGTGTCGATAGGTTCACCCTTAGGTAGTTCCGACCACTGTCTGGTGAAGTCTGTATCCGTCTATTCCCCGCCCGATCCCAGCCCAAGAGGCACCCGGCGGGTTTGGCGGTACAAGTCAGCAGATTGGGATGGTATGCGATCTTTCTTCGCATGCTATCCTTGGCAGCCTACTTGCTTTTCTTCGACTGATCCATCGTCGTGCGCGGACGCCGTGACGGATGTGTTGCGTCAGGGAATGGAGTACTACATTCCGTTCTCTGACGTATCAATGTCTAGCGAAGACCGGCCATGGTTTGGCGCCGAATGTAAGCGCGCCGACGCGCTTAAACATGGGGCGTACCTGGCTTGGGTCGACGCTCGATCGCGTAAGGCGAGTGACGTGGGTCTGAAGAAGAGGGCCTTCAACAGGGCTGCCAAGTCCTGCAAGTTAGTGTTGCGAAGGGCTCGGTTCGACCACATTGGCCGAATAGGGACCAAACTTGCTTCTTACCCAGCAGGTAGTAAAGCGTTTTGGTCTCTGGCTAAGTCGGTCGAGTCGAACTTCTGCCGTCCCTCACTACCACCACTGCTAAAACCCGACGGGTCGCTGGCCCACTCCGCTAAGGATAAGGCAAATTTATTTGCCTCTCTTTTTGCGGAATCTTCACGTCTGAATCCTGGTGACGCGCGGCCCCCTCCTTCTCCTAATGGATGCGTGACGAGTATGTCGGACATTCGTATCCATCAAAAGGACGTCCGTAGGGTGCTACGCAACCTCGACGTGAACAAGGCTAGCGGCCCTGACGGAATACCAGCAATTGTTCTTAGAACCTGTGCGCCTGAACTGTCTCCGATCTTGACACGCCTATTCCGCCTTTCGTATAAGGCTGGAAAAGTGCCGAATGCTTGGAAGCAGGCTAACGTGCAGCCTGTGCCCAAGAAGGGCAGCCGAGCTGACCCGGCCAACTACAGACCCATATCTGTAACCTCCATACTCTGTAAGAGTATGGAACGCGTACTCAATATTAAGCTCCTGGCATACCTAGAAACTAACGATATCCTGAGTGACCGCCAATACGGCTTCCGCCGAAATCGGTCTACTGGGGATCTTCTAGCGTATGCCATTCACATCTGGAGTGAGGCCATCGAGAGGCATGGGGAAGCGCTTGCCGTCTCCCTCGACATCTCGAAGGCTTTTGATAGGGTCTGGCACGAAAGCCTTATTGGTAAGCTTCCTTCATTCGGTTTGCCCGGTGGTCTGTGTGATTGGATTGCAGACTTCCTGAGAGATCGGTCCATTCGAGTGGTTATCGATGGCTGCTCGTCGGACCACTTGGATATTAATGCCGGTGTCCCTCAGGGGTCAGTACTCTCAGCAACTTTATTCTTGCTGCACATTAACGATCTGCTAAAACCCGGTACCTTTGGGTATGCAGACGACAGCACTGTTGCTGAGAGATACTTGTCCAACGCTCGTACTACCGGGCCTCAGGTCCAGTCTCTCCGGGAGGCCATGGTGGAGCGCTTAAACCTGTCCTTGCAGGCAGTCTCCGAATGGGGCGATGCCAATCTGGTCAGGTTTAATGCTGCTAAAACCCAGGCGTGTCTTTTTTCCGCAAAAAAGAGTCAATTTCACCCGGCTCCAACTTTCCGAAGTGTGACCGTGCCAATAACTGACCATCTTGAGCTGCTTGGCGTTACGTTGACATCGACTCTCAATTTTGGCCCATTCATTGAGGCAAAGGCTCAGCTGGCTGCCAAGAAGCTGGGGATCCTTGCAAAGGTGAGAAGGTACTTCACGCCAGAACAGCTGCTCAGCTTGTATCAAGCGCAAGTTCGATCATGCATGGAGTACTGTTCTCATCTCTGGGACGGCTCTGCCAAATACCAACTTGATGCACTAGAGTCGATCGAAAAGCGGGCCAAGAGGCTCATCGGCGATGAGGCATTGGTTAAGTCAAAGCTCCAGAGCCTTGAACATCGTCGCCGAGTTGCCGGCTTGTCGGTTTTTTATCGATTACATTTCGGGGAATGTGCGATGGAATTGCATAATCTAATTCCGCCCAGCCCGTTTCATCATCGGACTACCAGACGTACGGCGATGCGCCATCGATACATGGTGGACATCCCACCCATACGCACTAAACGTTTTGAAAATACTTTTATTATGCGTACAGCTAAGGAGTGGAATTCCCTGCCGGAGTCTGTGTTTCCCGATAGCTACAACCTAGGGGTCTTTAAGTCAAGAGTGAATAGGTTACTTCTAGGCAAGCGTGCTCCATCATCGGCCACATCATCGCTTACCATCAGGTGAGATGGTGGTCAAGCGCGAGCCTATATAAGATAAAAAAAAAAAAAAAAAAAAAAAATACAAATACAAATTAAGTTGTACCATTTATTTCAAATTGATATCTAATTATTTAGATAACATTTATTTCAAAATATCCGTTAGAAAACAAAAGATCTGGCTGCGGTAACGTTACTGCAGCCGGAACTGTTTTTATCAAATAATTAAAAAACTATCAGCTTACCAAATTTAAAAATCTGCTTACCAATTACAGAAGCTGTATATCTAATTATCTATTGCACTTAGATGACGATTTTCGACATTATCTGGCTGGAGTAATGCACTCTCACGGCCTAGCTCCGTCTTGCTGCAAGTGTTCAGATTGTTTCGCAGATAAAAGCTTTTTATTTGGATCGTTGCAGACTGTTATTGTACACTGATTGATGTATATTTGCCGACTCCAGCTCCATCGCGTTTTATGCGCATCTTCAATTATCGCGCAAGGTTATGTATGTATAAGTATGGACGCTGTTTATTTATTTGATCTTTACTATCTCTCTACTGCGAATATTGAAACAATTGTGCTCTTTTTGTTTTTAGATGTTTATCTTACTCAACAACTACATCAGTATTAGTATAATTATAGTCAGCCTTTTAATGTTACCACTGCCGATTTACCGGACTCCTCTCATCGAGAGGAAATGAAAGAATGAATAAATATTATGAATAAAAATTCCCCCGTGCGAGACCAAAAAGGCTCCTATCTTAGCGTGTGCAAAAAGAAAATAATACTGAGCTGGTATTCTGATAAGGCCCAAAAGTGATGAAATAAATTACACAGAAATACGACCTACAACTCGTAAGTCAGGGCCCTAGCCCCTGGGTCACCACTGCTCTTTTCATCTGTATTACTTGGTTGTTTTCTTCTGGCAACTCAGTAATCAATTAAGGCTCTACCATACTGGTGCTCACACGTAAGACGGCACAGGAGCGTGTCTGTGACGTCACAAGTCTCGTCGCGTGCCAGTGCCACCCGTGCCGCTGTGCACTCAACCGCTAAATCATATCTGCGAGATAAGTCGCGTAATCTCGGAGATATATCGCGCGTCTGCCGCCAGTTACCCACGGTGGTACGTCACTGGCACACGGAGAAGGTCTTCTTAGTGCCACTCCTACAACTTTGTGGACAGCGAACTTTTGAACTTTGAAGACGTCTAGGGTTGCAGGCAGCTGCCGCGAATATTCGGTCGGGTATTTTCAAACAAATTCTAGTGCAGTAGACGACAGTAATTACGTACCTATTTCTGCTCCTAAGCCTTAACGAACTGGTTGGACGAGTACTGAAATGTTATTGGTAGCACTTCTGCACTTCGTTCGTGTGGTGCCGGCATTGTGAGGAGTGTCGCGTGTCTGATGTCTGTGGCATCAGTTTCGGGTGTTGATGTGTGCGGTGTGTTCCGCATGCGTGACGCGGGAAACATTCCTACTGCTACACTTTGTAAAATTCATGTAGTAAAGTAAGTGATTGTCACGTTGTGAGGCTGTGAGGGAACAGCCAAGCCAAGTATTACAAGTTTCTTTGTGGTTTCTTGAAACATGACAAAGACTGCTTTTACCTCGCTCTTGTTTGTTGTGTGTGATGGCTATACATTTTTTGTTAAGTTAGTATCGTAAGCCTTTGTTTGAAAAATTCTACGAAAGCTAAAACTTAGTTGCTTATAACATAAGTTCCTTTACCTACCATAGTAACTTGGAATCTATACTAATATTATAAAGCTGAAGAGTTTGTTTGTTTGTTTGAACGCGCTAATCTGAGGAACCTTACTGATTGGAATTGAAAAATTATATTTGTTTTGGATAGTCCATTTATCGAGGAAGGCTATAAAACATCATGCTACGATCAATAGAAGCGGAGCATGAATGAAAAATGTTGCAAAAACGGGCAAAATTATTCCGTTTTGAGAGCTTCCGTTGCGTGCGCTGCGAAAGCGGTTAAAGTTACGCAACATTTATGTATGTAGGGTAGGTAGGTAGCCAGTTGACGGGAGCGAAGCCGCGTGGGACTGCTAGTGTATGAATATTGGCAGTCGTTTTCATCCTTTTTGTACACGTATATACAGTGGAACAAACTTGGGCAATTACGCAGTGAAAGCTTGTCAAATAGCCAAATTCTCAAACCTTTACCACAGTAGTAACTGAAACGATTGCAAAGTGCGGTTTAATACCACCAGAACCGAATAAAATTGGTGAATTGAATGAAACTGTATGTTAAATAATGACGGTCACGGTGTGCCGGGGGTGAGGGGGTGGTTCACCTAATTAAAGACAGATTAAAAAGGGGACGATGAAGGAGCCCACACAAACTCCGCCTGACAAGTTAAATTGATATTGTTCAAGTTGTTGTAGACGCCGTATAATTGGCCCTTGTGTTGTGAGGCCGCGCAGGTTTCCGTGCTCTTATAATAACGTTAATGGCGAGGTATATTATTATTTGTTCGACTCGCACTTGGCACGCCTTTCGGTTTTTACTTATGATACAGCTTGCAATCCCTTCACTAAAGAGTCCTAAAAGTACGTAACAACCGTCTGCCATAGTCACCCTTATTTATATCACCACCTTATTTATCAAAATCTTATTTACAACAAATTGCAACTACAAAATTATATACTAAAGTGTAAGGCGGCATAATAAAGCATATACAAACGCAACTAAAATGGGGAAGGGGCTCTTCGGGCGTTAAAAAATTCGTCCACATCGTTGTCAATGGAAAAGCCCAGTTGCTAAACAGCTCAGAGATTCTTGTAAATAAGGTCCATGTATTAATACCGTCGCCTTCTCTTATCAAACCTCGCGCTCTTTAAGGCGCCGATTCCCTTGAGTAGCTGATTTTAAAATGAGAATCACGCCTAAACGGCTAGTCGTAATTTTTGGAAAAATATATGTTACATTTGACCATTTTCTTAATAATTTGATCTAAGAAAATGTTGAGTTTTATTCGTATAACATAGTGTAATTAATTTGTAAAGTTATATCGAAAACAGGCAAAAACACGACAATCGCACCAAAACCGCTGGAGGTATTTGAATTAAATTAACACCATCTCAAAGACAATTTAATTATCTACATTTTGATCTGTATATATGATAGTCGGCGCGAGGTTAGAAACGAAGTTGGGGTATTCCTCGAAGCGCACGTATAGTGAATAATAACGAATATTTGATATGCCTCTTTGTGTTTAATCGTTGGTGCATAACTTCTTGAGATCATTTAGGCGCATAACTTAGTGAGATCATCGATGCATTTTTATATCAGCTCCATACATTGTTTTTACAAAAAAAATGATTTCTTGCCAATTTGCCTACGAGATTGCATGCTATGAAATATATAAGCATGATATAGGCTATTAGAAACCATTTCAAGCAAAAAAAACGACACATTTAAATTGAATTTCATATGTCTTCTAGAGCCGTTTTTCGATCCACTGTGCGCCGCTGCCACCGTTGACACTCACAACATTGTGTACTCAGCTCAGCAATTATTAAGACAATTATTAGTGCGCAGGCAGCACATTAGCGATAGAGGTACCTTGTTCTCAACTATCAATAATACTTATAGGCCAAATAACTTTCACATTTCGCTAGTCATTAACAATGCCACCACTATTGTAACCTTAGAGCACCTTTGTATTCATTTAGGCTTAGCTAGACTTGAATTATTTTGCTTGCCATTGTGGACACTATTCAATTGATGCATTGAGTGTTGAGTATGACCAATATGAGTGAGGCGTGAAGAGTCTGTGCGACGTACCTGCCATAAACAAGTGTTCGGGAGTCGGGACGTGTGTCGCGTGCCGCATGATGAAGTGCCGACGTGCGCACATTACGAACTACGTACGCCTGCCGACTCCACCCGCGCCGCGCGCCGGGAGGGACGCTAATACCCGCGGGTTATTGATGTACCCGCGTCTTCATCGGGCTGGGCTGGTGGCTCGTAGCTCAACTGCAGAGAACAGTCGTTACAGTAATCCGTACGACGGAGTTTACGACGCCTGAAATAATAAACGATGTGAATTTTTCAGCGAAACAATGCATAGTTGAAATAAACCGGCAGTTCGGCGTAACATGATTCGCCGCACGCCCCCGCGGCACGCGCCCTCCACCAGAGCTTCGATGCTTCATGTTGTACATGACATACAATATACGATGCGAGAAATAATCGTCTTAAGTAAACTGAATAATAATTAATATTCACAGCAGCTTCCAAACGTTTGGGAGCGGATCAACATTAATGGTTAGTGCGATATAATCACTATAAATAATGTAATCAGTGTTTACGTGTGGGCTGTGGCGCGCCGCGCGCCGCGCGCACGCATCAGACAGGCATCGCAATCAGCCGCATATGTACAGAACTACCCGCAGATTGTACCTACATGTATCTCTTGAACTGTTACTCTGTTATTCGTTTGAACTTGTGAATCACGCGACCTTACTACAAGTACGCGGCATATTATATTTGAAATAACTCCGACCTCCGCGAGAGATGAGACGAATATACGCACGAGATGTTATTACTGCATCTGTTTTACAAACATTTTTACATCTTTAGGAAGAATTTATATTTTGGCTTTGAAGATATCCCGAAATGTTTTCCGAACGGTAACTACTCCCCTGTACATCTGTCGAGAGTACATTACTCACCTTCGGTTTGCCGACGACATAATGGTCATGGCTGAGACCATGGAGAGCCTCAATAAAATGCTCGATACCTCAGTAGAGCTTCCGAAAGAGTGGGTCTTAAAATGAATATGGACAAAACCAAGGTCATGGTGAATGCCCATATTACACCCACTCCTATCAATGTCGGAGACTCTATACTCGAAGTTGTGGGCGACTATGTCTACCTGGGACAAACGATCCAGTTGGGTAGGGCCAACTTCGAGAAAGGTGTAAACCGTCGAATCCGACTCGGCTGGGCAGCATTCAGGAAGTTGCGCGGTATCTTCTCGTCCAACTTACCACAGTGTCTCGAGACGAAAGTCTATGACCAGTGTGTGTTCCCAGTGATGACATATGGCTCTGAGACGTGGTCGCTAACAATGGGCCTTATCAGAAAGCTTAAAGTCACTCAAAGGGCAATGGAGAGGTCTATGCTCGGAGTTTCCTTGCGTGATCGAATCAGAAATGTGGTGATCCGCAAGAGAACCAGGGTTACCGACATAGCCCGAAGAATTGCCAAACTTAAGTGCTAGTGGACAGGGCACATTGCTCGCAGAACGGATGGCCGATGGGACCGTAAACGTTCTGGAATGGCGACCGCGAACCGGAAGACGATACGTTGGAAGGCCTCCCACTTGGTGGACCGACGACCTGGTTAAGGTTACGGGAAGGCGCTGGAAGCGAGACGCACGGGATCGGCCAATGTGGCGACGCCTGGAGGAGGCCTATGTCCAGCAGTGGACCTCTTTCGGCTGAAATGATGTTGATGAAAGATGTTTTTTTTTATGGTGATGAACTACTCCCCAGAGTACCGATTGAAAGAAGTTTGCATTTTCAGAAAATGTTGTACAAGTGCTACGATAGAACAGTGGGTTAGCAAGTTACGAGTCCCGTGATAAATCGATATTCCGAGATTTTATAACCGTCCTAACCGTCGCATAGCTCCAATACCGAGAGAGTGCGGCGAATAGTTCTCGCCAAACTTCTTGACCGCCTTAAAGTTGGTTGCGCAGTAGTAAATCTCATACAAAACCAGTACCGATCCGTGTCTTGCGCATAGGAACACCACCTTCAGGGCGGCAAGAAGTTCAGCGTGAATTATAAGTGGCTGTCACTAGCTGTGCATTAGCGATACTATCTGTGGCGATACTGACCTACGAAGACTGTTAAATGCGGTGCCGCACTAAGCAGCCGGCGCGGCGGCTGCGCGGAGACGTGCGGATCGCTGGTTGTGTGCTCCGTCCGTGCGGACGACGGCGGAGTGGCGGACGGACACACAGCGATCAAGAAAGTTGGCCACCATAACAAACTCTACACAACCAACATACCAACTCAAGTACTGAAGTTCTCTTCACCGTGGCTGTGACCTTCGGACTGCGCCGTCCGTCATCCAAACCTCTATGTTTACGGCAAAAAGTAAACAAGTATTTCGTTTTAGTGGAATAAAAGACAGAGATATAGTGCCAGTTTCTGAATTGAGTGTTTGGCATTAAGAATGTGTCATACCCCATTTTTAGAGCTTGACAAATTCTCTGTCTTTCTTCTTTTTTGGGGATATATTACATGCTCACATTCATAATACATAATGTTGATATTGCTCAATTTTGTTATGATTATGGCTCCCCAAAGTTAAGTCTCACTCAGGTCTAGCAGGGATGCTGAAGTGGCCACTTTTGGCGGTGGGTGGAGCGACTTCACAGGATAAAAAAGTTTGCTATAATTATACATTTACAATTATACGTTTTATAGTTACAGAAAGTAAGAGTACATTTCAGAAAAATACATTTTAGTCTTTAGTAAGCAGTGTCAACTCAAAAAGAGTTTTCATACACAATATAGCGTACGGTGCTGGACGTAAAGAATTTCACCAACCCATGTCTTCCCGTGACTATCGTAAGAGCCGACCAAGGGACAAACCAGAGAATGGGCAGCAGCGTTCTTTGTGCATCTAAAACAATCATATTGCGATTGCCAACCCACTTGCCAAACATGGCGAGCAGTCCCAGGGTGGTGTCGGGTTTATCGTCCACGAGTCCCTTGTGAATAACGTGGTGAAGATCGAGAATGTGTCGAGCAGGGTGGCGAACCTTATACTCAGAATATCCTCGAGATATTCGCTGAAGGTCGTACAGTTCTACGCCCCGACCTCGGCACACCCTGACGACGAGGTGGAGGACATGTATGAGGGTATTTCTAGAGCCATGCATGGTTTCAAAACTTCACCGTTGACATGGGGGACTTCAACGTGAAACTGGACAAACGAGACAAAGATGAGTTGCAAGTGGGGCAATTTGGAGTTGGACGACGGAATTACCGGGGTCCTACTGGCCAGTTTTATGGAGAAGGAGGGCCTCTTTGTGATTATTTCCTTCAGAAAGCGTGAACACAGGAAGTGGACCTGGAAAATCCCCGAAGGTGCAACAAAAAATAAAATAGACTTCATCATGCCAACCAAGAAGCAAATTTTCAATAATGTCTCTGTGAGCATTTAGGCGAAAACCGGGAGTGACCACCGCATGGTAAGAGGCACATTGAACATTAATATTAAGCTTGAAAGGTCTCGACTGATGAGGTCCACGCTCCGTCCAGCACATATCCAGGTCCAAAACCCCGAGAGTTTCGAGTGCCTAGGGAGCTCCGTGGACGAATACAGCGATGGGTTCGTGGAAGCTGTCCATACGTTCGGGTCTAAGTTTTTCAAACTCGTCGTACAGATAGGAACAAAAGGCTCTCTGAACCTACTCTCAAGCTTATGAAGGAGAGGCGTGAGATGATCCTGCAGTCTTAAGATGAGGTGTGCAAATACCGGCAGCTCAATAGACAGATTTCTAAATCCTTGAAAAGAAACCTTTAATACCGAGCGTATTAAAGACGCGATTGAGCGAAATAAAAGCTCCAAGGTATTTTCAAGGGATCTGGCTATTGGGCAGAGCCAACTCACGAATCTAAAGACCGACAATGGCAGGATCGTATCCGCCAAACCGGAGCTTCTGAGGGAGATCGAGACATTCTATGGGCAGTTGTAAACATCAATCAGCAAGCCCGTTGCGAGTCTAGCAAACGACCCAAGAGCTAGACTGACCCAACACTATGACGTCCAGGATATCTTATCCTGGACGTCAGCCTGTACGAGATTAGGATGACTCTGAAACAGCTTAAAAACAACAAGGTGCCGTGTGATGATGGAATCACGGCCGAACTCCTGAAGGCGGGTGGAAAACCGGTACTTAAGGCCCTGCAGAAGTTGTTTGATAACGTCATAATCGAGGGCAAAACGCCACAGGCATAATGTTATAGGGGTGTGGTGGTAAAGAAAGAAAGATAAAAGAAAGAAAAAGTGTTTAATTGTCACAAAACGACATACAATATAGCCATACAAAAATTGTTTACAAATAATAAATACACGATAAGGCAAAATAATAATGATGGAAACCAGACTTCCAAACTAGGCAGATGCCTGTCCTGTATCTTAGACGTCAGTGTCCCTCCAGGAAAAAAAATTACAAATATTGTATTTAAAAAAAAAAAAAAATAGTCTTTATTTCGGACAAGTAACATACATATGGGTTAGTAAACGAGAAAAACTTATACCTATGTTAGTACACTCTTAAAATAACTTACACTAATATTAAAATAACTTATTTAGAGACGAGGTTGTTGTTCCGAATGCATTTCAGAACAACATCCCCTAATAACGGAGTGTCGTACCTCCCGGCTATGGTTTTTAGGATGGAGTTGGAGCTAGCCCGCACTCTGCAGAGCAAAGAGGCAGATCTCTGCCTGACGATGGCATGAAAATCATCGACGCGAGATTCCGCGAACATACCTGATGCACTGCAGAAACGGGGCAGCCCCATCAACATACTAAACCCATTATTATATTGGACCCGTAAGGCGCTGATAGCCCGCTGAGTGTAGTTGGTTCACTGAAAATTAATCAAAGTCATGTTGCATAAAATAGAATTTAAAGTTAATGTAAGTTATCCTTAAATTAAAGAGAAATTAAATAAAAGTATTAAAATTAAATTCAAGAATTAATTTTTATTTCTACCAAGGTAGGGTTCCATTTTAAATAATACTGTATGAACAATAAATTAACTATAGCAATATCTAACTTATTACAAAATAAAATTAATTACATGGATACAATTGTAGAATTATTAAAATTTTAAATTTGAATTTGATTTTGAGTTTTTTTTTTTGTTGTGTGCTTTTGTTAACTGTCCTAATTGTGTAAATCTCGCTATAACACTGAGGTTTGCTGTAAGCGAACCCAGTTAGGGGTTAAGCTCGCCTTTGTACATAAGTGGTCCTTCTGTATTTGTATATGTTTGTTTTGTGTACAATAAAGAATATATGAAAACCATAATTAGAATGAAAAACAAAATCAAAATTATACAATATTAATATTTGACCAATAATTTCCACGATAACAATATACTATGGTCGGGAAGAGTGTTACTATTAGAATCAGAAGAGCGTGTGGGTGTGTGTTCATTGTGTGTGTTGATTAGGTTGTGTGTGCTGTGTAGTTCGTGTGTGTAGTGCGTTGCATGTATGCATATATATATGTCTGTCAGTTTAAATGTAAATGTAGGTGTTTTATTTAAGTTTTATTTGTTCAGCTAAGATGTCCTCCATTTCATCGTAATTGAGGCTGAGCAACCATGACTATATCGATATCTGCAGGATTTATACCAAAGTTACCGACATAGCCCGAAGATTTGCCAAACTTAAGTGGCAGTGGGCAGAACACATTGCTCGCAGAACGGATGGCCGATGGGGCCGAAAAGTTCTGGAATGGCTAACGCAAACCGGACGACGATACGTTGGAAGGCCTCCCATTAGGTGGACCGATGACCTGGTTAAGGTTGCAGGAAGGCGCTGGATGCAAAACGCACGGGATTGGTTAATCTGGCGACGCCTGGGGGAGGCCTATGTCCAGCAGTGGACGTCTTTCGGCTGAAATGATGATGATGCATTTTGGTACCGTATAACATAGCTAGGTACTACTAGTGTGTGAGCGGCACGCCGGCCCTGCCCGATGCGCGCTGCATTTGTGTTAAAAAACTGAGCGCGAGCTTTCAGTCACTTCGCTGTCCCTGCACTAATGGACGCCGCCCGCCGTGGTTTTATGCACGCTCAATCGCGTTAACGTCAATTTGGATAAACGCCGTCTGGTGACAGCAAAGAGCACACAGTGTGCTTATTCCGGGTTTTTTAACCTACTCACTCGTGATAACGTAAACGATCTCTTATGTCAAAATGTACACAAAAAAGAGGTTTCTCCTTACCGTCCCCAGACGGCGCTTACCCAATTTCAATACAAATTGACGTTTACGTTAACGCGATTGAACGTGAGCCTGAAGGACTAAAGCACTATCTTACTCGCAAGTAGTGTATTATTGGGGGTTCTGCATCACTTGCTCTCGCTTCGCTCGAGCGCGTTATGCAGAACGCCCCAATAATACACTACTACTATGGTCTGCCTCAAATTTGCAATACGGGCTGAATATTTTTATTTCATTCAACGGTGCGATGTCGAACATTGGAATAAATAATAGCGCGTTATGCAGAATGCCTCAATCAACGGTGCGATGTGTACTAAAAATTTATAAACAACCATATCAAGTTCGACTCGTTTGATCAACTTATGTCCCTATATTTTATATTACTTGACGAAAGTGTGATGCTTTTAAAGTAGTTAGGTAAAACAATGTAGAGTGCATCAATTAGTAGTTCAAGAATTTACTTGCATTTTATCTATTTTATTCTTTGGTCTAGCGATTTTAATTTTGCAATTGTTGAGCATGAGGAACCCAGTTTGATTTCCAAGGTCCAGTGTTATTTTATTTTCTATAACGTAATTCTTAATAGCGAGTAGTTTGGATCTGCACCCGATAAATTCCAGCAGGTTCATTAGGCACATGGGAACCGACGTTACACTTTATGCTATTAAAAAATAATAGATATCAACAGACTATTAGCACAAAGCCAAGAATAAAACGATACGATCCTAAGATTTCTTTCGTTGACAGACATACATTTTACAGACAGCCAGACCCGGAGCTAGTTGTAGATCATACAAATATTTGCTGTGTGGGAATTGAACCCACGACACGTAGGGCAGAAGTCAATCTAACCACTGCACCAATCGTACCTCCTTACCATTAAGTAAGTACCTAAAGAATGTTTTGAGCCAGGCTCATACTTGCTCATTTTTCAGAGTATTATTATTATTAAATTAAATAATGGTAAAAATAAAACATGAAAACAAAATCCAGACCGGAACAAATACTTATTTGTTCCGTGCGGGAATCGAACCCGCGACACTTGGGACATTTAGTAGCAGCACGTTTATAAACTAATATTTACATTGTGATGCAGCGAGACGAGCTCTTAAGCAATGCGCCATACGTGTCGTCGAAAAATGTGACAAAATACTGGATCGCTTTGAAGATTGGGAGATTTACGATAATCCTTGAATGTAAAATGCCATACATTTTCCTAAATGTAATGTCTAGGCTTAACTTATTTTGGTAAGTGTTTACAAAACCTCTTGCTACCATTTTAATGTGAGACTTCATAGACCGATATTGAATGGTCAAGGTACATGCAACTTCCTTTTTAGATTTTCGTCTCAGATTGCTGCGACAGAGTGTCGCCACCGCCCCAAAAATGGAATTGTAGGCTGTGTGCATAGTGTCTAATAAAGAACAAATGATTATAGACCTTATTTAAGGAGTGATGAAAATATAATTTACAAGTCAAATATTAGTGAAACATTAAAACAATAGTTGCAAATATTAATATAATCGCTACCTTACGTAAAAGTGTTATAAATAAGTCCCTTCAATGACGCATCCATCAATCATAATCAGTTATTTGTGAATTGTTGGTGTTCTTGTGTTGGTGACGAGTTCCATCATCTTCAGTGATTAAGTGTGCAAATTTATATCTTCCACAACAAGTATGTACGTATCACATTATTTTTTTGTATAACTTACTGCACTTGCAATTTAGTGATGGTAAATGCAATAATCGAAAGTTAAGTCTAGGGTTCGATTCCCAATTTTAAGTATTGTTTATTTACGGGTTTAAACTTACTAGTAACTCAGTGATGATGTAGACTACAAGTATAACTGCTGAACGTAAAATCTTTGGCTCGACTCCAAGGTATAAATATTTAATGTGTTAATTGTTTTTATTTCTTACGTTCCCTGTAGCCCATTCAACATCAGTGTCACCGTCGAATGCAAAGTTTTGGGTTCGATTCCAGATCTAATTAAAATTTATTATTGAGTTATTTTGTTTGCTTCTCGTGCAGTGGTTTAATAACCGTTACTACCATTTCACAACATGAAGTATTGACGCTGAGTTCTAGAACCAAATAACGACTTATTCAATTTTCTAAGTATTCAAGGATCGATTTCCAGATAGAGAAAATTGTTATAGAGAGTGTTCTATTACTCTGTCTATCCTTTTAGGAATCGTTCATTTGTATAACTTCTTATATACTATTTCTTTTTATTTTAGGTCGACATTTGTGAATCCATTTGAATCCGATGTAGAGTCGCATCCCAACGAGCCCTCTACATCGTTTAAACCAAAAAGAAATACAAAGCCGAAAATAAAAGTGGCTAAAGGCAAAGGCAAATCGAAGAAAGTAGCTGCGGCCTCAACTCCACCTGTAAAAGAATTATTTGGCAGTGAGTCTGATTCCGAAACCGATACTTCACCAAAGAGGCCTAAGAAAATCAAGCGGATTTGTGTGGCTGATTCCTCGGTGAGTAAAAAAAATATATATTTCATCAAACATGTGTTTAAGATTTATAATTACCTATAGGATTTCAATCTGACGGCTTGTTCCCACTGCTGGGACACAGGCCTCTCCGTGAGAGGGAGTGGGCCCGGGTGGCGGATACATGGGCCCTGTGCACATATCTTAAAATGTTTGGTTCTAGGACATGCCGGTTTCCTCACGATGTTTCCCTTCACCGTTTTGAGAGCAGTGGTGACGAAATAATTTACTCAAAGTAAATCGCTAGCCTGGGTTCGAACCCACAACCTACAATTTGTAAGTCACGGTCGTTACCACTGGGTCACCACTGCTCTCCTCTGCTCCTCTCAAATATGTTTATCTAATGCTATTTTATAACAATGTTTACAGGAGGAAGAGGGAGATCTTGAACCGGTGAGGGCAGCTGCACTGCGATCGTCCCTGTCCAGAAGAACAGCTTCTGGAAACTCCTATCAGCAGGACCTAACACGGAGCGGTGATTATTATATCGAGCTCCGTATTTATAACCATAGGGACGCTGAAAAATTCGGAAAGGACCGATGGAAGCAAGCGCTCCTCACGTATAGGGCCTCTGTATACTCCGATTCAGCGACTTGGCGCGCCACTAATAATCTTGTATCTGCAGCGAAAGCAGAATTTAAGGGCGTGCAGCCTGTTCTGTATCCAAATAATATTATTTGATGGAATAAAATAATATTATTGTGATACCTATTTTACTCATATACTCTTCTTTATACTTATATTAAAACATTACTTATTAAACGAATGTAATCCACAATATTATTTACATTAGGTATTAAATTGTGATTTATTTACAGGAAGCTCAAATATATGAAACATTAAAAATCTAAATACTCGACACTAAGAATACTCGATACTATTTCAATAATAATATTCGATTTGTAATTTGTTTGTAACTTTCATCCACTTTAAAATATCATATTTAGAATACTCGATACTGACTTATACTAAAACATTACTTATTAAACAAATGTAATCCATATAATATACTTATTAATATTATTTTCATTATATTATTAATTGTGATTTATTTACAGGAAGCTCAAATATATGAAATATTAAAAATCTAAATACTCGATACTAAAAATACTCGATACCAAGAAAACTCGATACTTAGAATACTCGATACTAAGAAAACTCGATACTAAGAATACTCGATACTAAGAAAACTCGATACTAAGTATACTCGATACTAAGAATACTCGATCTGAGAAAAATTCAACAATGAGAAAACTCGATACTATTTTAATAATAATATTCGATTTGTAATTTGTTTGTAACTTTCATCCACTTTAAAATATCATATTTAGAATACTCGATACTGACTTATACTAAAACATTACTTATTAAACAAATGTAATCCATATAATATACTTATTAATATTATTTTCATTATATTATTAATTGTGATTTATTTACAGGAAGCTCAAATATATGAAATATTAAAAATCTAAATACTCGATACTAAAAATACTCGATACCAAGAAAACTCGATACTTAGAATACTCGATACTAAGAAAACTCGATACTAAGAATACTCGATACTAAGAAAACTCGATACTAAGTATACTCGATACTAAGAATACTCGATCTGAGAAAAATTCAACAATGAGAAAACTCGATACTATTTTAATAATAATATTCGATTTGTAATTTGTTTTACATTTAAACTTTCATCCACTTTAAAATTCATACAAAAAATACTCGATACTAAAAATACTCGATACCAAGAAAACTCGATACTAAGAATACTCGATACTAAGAATACTCGATACTAAGAAAACTCGATACTAAGAAACAGAATACTCGATATTAAAAATACTCGATTCTGAGAAATCTCAACATTGAGAATACTCGATATTATTTTAATTATAATATTCGATTTGTAATTTGTTTTACATTTAAACTTTATCCACTTTAAATTTCGTTTTTTAATAATAATTTACAGGAAATTAATATCCGAAATCCAGAATATTTAAATACTTTAAGATAGTTTTTGCAATTACAATTATCTAAATATGTTTTTCTGTGAAGTCTGTAACGTTTCAGTTCCGAAATATTCTGCACACAAAAAAACTAATGTACACAAATCGAATTGCTTATTACAGACACGTTTTGATAATGTTCATATAATAGCAACAGCTTTTAGAAATCGGATAATCAGTTATAGAGTGAATCCTAGAATGGTTAACGTTTCACTTGAATTATTTTTAACACAAATTTCTGAAACGATTTGTTACCTTATCAAAGACCAGATGAAAAAACATAAATCGGTAAAAGTTAATTTTGAACTATTTGTTTGGTATATATTACCAAAAAATTATGAAAAATCTTTAAAGTCATTTAACACAAAGTATAATGTAGTCGTGCAAAACACAGATATTTTGTCCTTATATAAATCATTTTGTGGTAAACTTATTTGTAAATGTTCCGAATTTGAACTGTCTGAGTCAGGTTGGACAATTGAGTCTATCAGTCATTTAGAAATTAATATCGTAAAATATAATCCTTTGCGAGGTGGTTCTTATTTACCATTGCCTAAACGTATTGTCAATACTAAATCATGCCTAAACATAAAAAATGAAGACCAACATTGTTTTCTTTGGTGTATTGTAGCTGATATGTTTCCGGCAAAGACCAATCCAAACAGAACTTCTTCATATCCACATTATTCCGAATTATTTAATATTTCTGACATGAGTTTTCCCCCTAGTTTCAATGACATTAAGCGCTTTGAAATAAACAATTCTAATATCAGTATCAATATATACGGTTTAGATAATAATGTTACAGTTACAGGTCCCTTATATAAAACAAAATCACGTCGTTTATACCATGTCAATTTGCTTTACATTAGCAACAATAGAAAGAGTCATTTCTGTTTAATTAAAAGCTTTGAAAAACTTGTACACAAGCAATTGACCCAACATAAAAGTAAAATATATTTATGTGATGAATGTTTTATTTACTTTCACACTGAAGAGAAATTGAATTGTCACGAATGTGCCGGAATACAAACCATATTACCTGAGAAGGGTACTGAAATAAGTTTCATAAATTATGAAAGAACTCAAAGAGTACCAATAGTGATTTATGGTGATTTTGAAAGTTTATTGCGTGAATATTCTGACAAACATAAATCAACACATGTAGAAAATATTCAAGTTCATGAGGCTACGTGTTTTGCTTACTATATTTGTTGTAATTCAAATCCCGAATTAAATGATTTCGTATCTTACCGAGGGCCAGATTGTTCTAAGAAATTTGTCAAATCTTTGACTAATGATGTAAAACGATTATATAAAGTATTATTAGAGAGTGAAAATATGATACCGCTTACTGAGGATGAACATAGATGTTTTATCAACAGCACTGAGTGCCATATTTGTAAAAATAAGTTTTCGTGTAATGATAATATTGTTAAGGACCATGATCACTTTACTGGAAAATATAGAGGACCTGCGCATGATATATGCAATTTAAATGCAAAGCAATGCACTTTTATACCCATAGTGTTTCATAACTTATCCGGTTATGACAGTCATTTATTTATTAATGAACTTTCAAAGATAAACGGTCGAATTCATCTCATACCGAGAACTAAAGAGAAATATATTTCATTTACAAAATTCATAACCATCAATGCAACAAATGTTGTAAAATTGAAATTTATTGACTCATATAATTTTTTAAGCTCAAGTATGGACAAATTGGTTAAGACTATGAACCCTGAAGATTTCAAACATTTAAAATCTTTTTTTAATAATAATACTTTATTTGATATTGTTCGAAGAAAAGGCATTTATTGTTACGATTACATAGATTCCTGGGAACGATATGATGAGAATAAATTACCAGAACCGTCAAAATTTTTCAACAAACTTACATCTGAATCTATATCTGATAAAGACTATGAGCATGCCTTAAATGTTTGGAAAACTTTTGATATAAAAAATTTGGGTGAATATACCGATTTGTATCTTAAATGTGACGTTTTACTTCTGTGCGATGTTTTTGAAAAATTTAGGAAAATGAGTTTAAATAATTATGGTCTGGATCCTTGCTATTACGTTTCATCACCATCCTTAAGTTGGGATGCTATGTTATTGTATACTAAAATCAAGTTAGATCTAATCTCTGACTTAGAAATATATCAAATGATAGAAAAGGGTATAAGAGGAGGACTTGCTCAATGTTCACTCAGATATGCTAAGGCAAATAATGAATATCTTACCGACTATAATAGTGAAGAACCTGATAGTTTTCTAATTTATCTTGATTGTGTTAATTTATATGGATATGCTATGATGCAAAAGCTTCCAGTAGGAGGATTTAGGTTTCTCCTTCAGAAGGAAATATTAAATTTTGATGTTATGAGCTTATCATCTGATTCTGATATTGGATTTATATTAGAAGTAGATCTTCATTACCCTGACTACTTGCATGATAACCATTCCGATTTACCATTTGCGCCCGAAAAATTTGTTCCGTTCTGTAGTCGAAATGCTAAACTTATTGCTAATCTTTTCAATAAACATAGATATGTTATTCATTATATTCATTTAAAAGAATGCTTAAATAATGGTTTACAACTGTTAAAAATATATAGAATATTAGCATTTCACCAAAGTAAATTCTTAGAATCATATATTTCTTTAAATACTGGGCTGAGGCAAAATGCAACTTCTGATTTTGAAAGAGATTTTTTTAAAAAACAAAATAATTCTATATTTGGAAAAACCATAGAGAATAAAAGAAAACAAGTTGATGTTAAGCTCGTAAATATATGGAGAGACAAATCTAATCGAACTAAAAAGTTTTACGGGGCTGAAAAATATGTTAGCGCACCTAATTTCAATAACTTTTCTGTTATTTCAGAATCTCTTGTAACAATTCAAATGAACCAAACAAAAATAGTTTTAGATCGTCCAATCTATATCGGATTTAGTATTTTAGAAATTGCAAAATGTCACTTATATAAATTCCACTATTCGGTCATGAAAAGAATTTACGAAAATAAATTAAAGCTTTGCTATACAGACACTGACAGTCTGCTATATTTAATACAGACAAAGGATTTTTACGAAGACTTAAAAGCACATTTAAAATATTTTGATACTAGCAACTTTGAAAAAGATAATGTATTTAATATACCAATGGTTAATGCTAAAACACCTGGTTACTTCAAAGATGAGATGGGTGGTGAAATTATATCAGAATTTGTAGGTTTGGGAGCAAAATTATACTGTATAGATTCTAAAATTTCCACTTTAAAGAAAGCTAAAGGTGTTAAGAAATGTGTTACAAAAAAGCTGAATATAGAAAAATATAAAAAGGTTTTACTGAACAATGAAATACTCAGAGATGATATGTGTATTATTAGATCTAAGAATCATAGAATTTTTACTCAAAAGATAAATAAAGTAATTTTGTCAAACAGCGATGATAAACGACAAATAATGGCTGATAAGATAACAACCTTACCATGGGGTCATCATAAAACAATATTTTAAATGAAAACAAATTATTGATTTTTTCGAATATTATTTATTGCATGTATTTGAGCATCTTGTATTAATAATACCTAACTTGAATTGTTAGTTTGTAGTTTAAGTACTAATAATTATATATTTTAATATAATATGTGAAATAAATAAATTATGTAATCTTACAGCAGTTGTTTGATTTATTCATACTGTCTTATTATACAGGTATAACATGAACCCGATTAATTTAAACATTTCTTTTTGATTTAACAATAATACATTCAAATAATAATTAAATTCACTTTTACAATAATAACAATAACAAACATTACACATTAGATTTGCTTAACTTTTGTACTATTTTACTAACTAAATGATCAGTTTTGTCAACAATATCGTCATAATCACTTGTCACTAAATACTGCACATTCACACTCGCATTATCAGTTTCAGTGTCTATTTCTTCCATATCACGGCCTTCCAAATCAAAAACCATAATTTTTATTAACTGGCGAACACGTCCTTGCTCCTTACGCATGATAAAAGAAGAGTTTTTAAAAGATTTACTTTTTTTCTTCTTGAATCTTCGTTCCTCTATTTTTTTCTTTCGACTCTCCTCACATGTTTTAGCTGCTACTTCCGCATACCAGCTCTCCCCATCTTGAGCATAGTAAAACGGATTGGTGACAGGGTCTGAGTCTTCTATCGCATTCTGAAAGAATACTAAGAATATTATAACTAAACAGCATGAACTATGGATTTAATGTTTGATTTAAGATAATCTTATTAGTTACATACCGCTAAATTTTGCGGGGCGGTCATATCTACAACGGGGCTGTACGATGGTGAGTGTGACATAATTCTGTAAAAAAAAAGGGATGCATTACATACTTATTATTATTAGTTTAAATAATTAATTAATTAAATTAAAAAAAAAACCTTACCTTGAAAATATAAAATCGTTAACAAAACGACCTCCTTATGCATAGAACACCAGCTGTGAAGTGATCGCTTATTTTTATAACACGTGCAAAAATTATTTGATTTGCGATGAGTAATATGGATCATTACGTAGCTCTTAAATATACATACCTATCTTGTAAGATGAGACTAGAACCATTCCTGTTGGGACAAGTCTAAAGATAGCCCCAAATAAAGTATATATGTTTATGTTAGTTAATAATTAAATTAATTGACAAGATGAAGTTGATCAAACAACCCATATCACTTAACGTTAAAAATATAAATCTTGGTGAGTCTCCTAAAGAGATTAGACATAGCGCTTTGTTGCCAAATACGATTCGTTGTATAATTTGCGGCCCCTCAAATTGTGGTAAAACAAACGTTGTGATCAGTTTGTTACTGCATGAAAATGGGCTCAAATTTCAAAACCTTTACCTTTACTCGAAGACTAATTTTCAACCAAAATATTGTTTTTTACGGGAAGTATTAAAAAGAGTGCCTCAGATAAAATTTCATGAGTTCAATGACGATAAAGATGTCATATCTCCGAGTGAAGCTTTACCAAATTCTGTATTTATATTTGATGATGTTGTATGTGAAAATCAAACAAATATCCGCAATTATTTCTGTATGGGTAGACATAAGCTAATTGATTGCTTTTATTTATCGCAAACCTACTCAAAAATCCCGAAACAGTTGTTACGCGATAATGCTAACTTTCTTATAATATTTAAACAAGATGATGTGAACTTAAAGCACATCTATGAAGAACATGTCAACTCTGATGTACCGTGGAATCAGTTCAAAGATATTTGTAAAAGTGTTTGGAGTAACCCTTACAACTTTCTTCTTATTAACAAAGACTCATCATTCTGCCGTCCTCTAACTAGAAGGCCGTTAAGCCCAAAAAGTCATTTCCGAGTAAATGACAAAAAACGCGGGAATCGTTGTATCTTAAAAACTATGATACTTAGGTTACTGATTGTAAGACACATCAGTTGATATTTAATTATATTAGTCCTAAATAATCGTTTCTGTTCAGAAACTCTTATTAATTACTTTTAAAATATTTTTTTCTAATTTTGTTAAGTATGTTATCCAGTTTTTTCATCTTATTACTGTACTATAAGGCCGTTAACCATACCTTAGCGGCTTTTTAGTGAAGTAATTTGCTAAAAAAAATTGCCTTAATATTTTTTTATTAAATTTGTTCATAAATACTTACCTAAAAAGTTGTTAAGTGACATAATTGCTTTATAGCCATGACATTCACTTCGATTTCAATTTCAATAACTTTCCTAATGAGCGTTTACGGGGCTTTAGATGCTTTTAAGCTAATTGTTGCCAATGTTGTGCGTAACTTTTCTAAAATCTTAACTACTTTACTTAACTAAAAGGGGGCTAAAAATATTTCGATTGTGGTTAACTTCTTTATAGTTTAGCATTCAATATGGGAATATCTGAGAAATTATAGACATCTTTAAAAATTAAAATTTTATTTCAGCATTTAAAAGTTACTTAGGTTAAGGTTAAAAACGGGCTGGTTTCCGCAACTCCAAGACCAAGCACGTATTTTGGGTTTAAAGTTATTTAAAAGAAATATAATTAATTTAATAGGCAATAATCAACTAATAACTAATTAAAATCTTAAGGTACGATTCCATCAAAATAGTGTGCAGCACATTTGTTAACAAACACTTTGTGTAAAACGCCAGCATTGCACGTACCAAGCTGGTATCGCGTTTAGCCTCTGTCTCTACTGGCAAGGCTGTGTGTAACTTTTGTAAGCACACAGTGTAGCACACTTGTGCACGAACATATTCACTGATCAGTGTTTTCTGCCTTCAGTAGTTCAGTTGTTAATATGGATGGGCAGGAAAACGAGAATCCGAAAAAAAGCTGCGGTTTTCTCTTCGGTATTGAGCCAAAATAATCTTCCATTTTCTCACTACCTCAGTCAAGTCACAATTGAAAATTTGAGCCAACTCTTGAGTTGCGTTTTGTTTTTTGTTTCTTTTTTTATAATCATTGTGACTGGAATCCATAGTCGAGGATAAGTTTCAATTGCTTGAGTAAATTTTATCATTCGTCCAATCCATATTTAACCTGGTTAAATAATGTGCGCGAACAAATAAATGTGTTCACTCCGGTAGCGGTAGCAGTGAACACTGTCTAAATTTAAAACAGTAACGAGGTATAAAAAGGCACATATTTAGAACACTAAGTAATAATTGTTTTAGAATATAATAAACACATTTACTTAGTGACTCTATTTGGTTTATTGATGACATTCATTGTCATCACGAATAATGGGTAGGTAAATGTATTATTTATCAGTTATAACGTTTTCATTATATTTAATTTTCGTTATTTTACAATTTCTTTAGGATGCACTCGAAATTTAATTGATATTTGAGGATATTTTAGAAACTTGTCGTTTAAAAACTTCAAAGTTATATAATCTTCAGCAAAATTATTTTTATAGTGACGATCGAAGCTCGATCTTATGAAATACACCTCAGTCATGTGTCTGAGATATGCCCTTGGATTCGCGTTTTGGATGCGTCGCTCTGATACATTTATATATTAACGATAGTTGATAAAGACTTGTGGCTGCAAAGACTTCAAAATAACTTTTGCATTATTAGCCGAGGCCATCTTCGAAATCAGCGAAGTCGTAAATTCGCCTTTTTTGTCATTGAAAGTTCAGCTTGGTGCTGGAATTGTTCGCAACTCATAAAGGTATGTCCTGGCTCAAAATACTATAGTATTATAAGTTCTGTGGCAATCACGTCATTATTGATAATGTCAGCTATTATGGATGGATTGTAACATTGTTTTTTGATTATTCAACTTCTGGTCAAGGTTTTCAAGCTTCGCTAGGCACATAATGTTTTTGATCCTTCGAGGGATTCCGGATTGCCTGAAATAAATTATTGACTATGTAAGTGAACATAATTTTAACTGTAGAATCGATGCTAAAAATCTTCAGTTTCTATCAAACAATACGGAAAAGAATGTACGTGAATTAATTGTGTCTTTTTTTCGTACTATTTAGAGATTATTTAAACTAATAATAATATTTACAAATTTGTACTACAATCATTATTATGTTGTAAACTTACCTTGTCTAAACCGTGTGCGACGTTGTACCAGAAACTGGCAGTCGGTGCTCCGGGTGGAAAGATTGAGTCCTACGACATCTCGTACCCCGCTCACTCCCGGAATGAACGCAGCGCGAGAGTCGGCTAACTGCCTTTTAGTTAAGCAATGAGGCTTAGCTGCTTTGTAGCTTAGCAAAATCCAA